>CP106730.1:56920631-58220791 GCA_025506655.1 Gossypium rotundifolium
AGGATATCGACTAAGAATATTGGATTTCATAATATCAGGTGTGTAACACTTTCCCACCATCTAGATCTGTTTGATTAATATATGATTATAAGTCTTATATGTTTTGATAAATGTTGAAATCAGGGCATAATAGAGGAAACCCAAAGAGGGTAAAAGCAAATCATCAGGTTAGTGAATGTTCTGATTAAACGATATAAGTATATTGATTTTATGTGATTGCATGAGTTAGGTTTGATGAAAGGAGGAAGTTATATGTTGTAGCAGTTTTCACCGTGATCTGTTGTAGCAGTTTTTACCGTGATCTGTTGTAGTGGTTTTACCGTGATCATTGTAGTGGCTACTGACCATGATCGATGATGAGCAAGACGATCGCCATCAAGGCGATGTAGCGGTGTGGGTTGATTGTAGAAATCCACAATGGTGTGAATGGTCGATACAGGCGTGTAGCGGATGGAAACCTAGGATTTGGGTTGGGCTTGCATATTATTTTTATTATGTATATTAATTCGATTATTTTAGTTTTATGGGGCTAAGGCCCAAATCTAATGGTGCATGAGGGTTGCACTTGAGTCTCATGACTCAACCAATTAATTAACATTTTAGGTAGCATTTAGTGCATCGGACCGTGGAGAGGAGCGCAAGGTGGCCATGCAAAAGAACATTTGGATCCATAAAAAGACTCTAGTTATTATTTTATATTCTTATTTAATGGATTTTAAATCTCGTTGTAATAAGGCCATGGGCCACCGGTTTATATTTTGTTTTATTACGGGCTTTTATTACTTTTAGTATTTAAATTTTTATTTTAATTGAACTAAGGCATGTATTTAAATTTGGGTTTTAATTCATAAAGGCATATTTTATTTAAAACTATAAATTATAAATTTTCCCGAATAAAAGGTTAAACTTTACCAAAATGTTTTTCTGAAAATGCGACATGTTTTACAAAATTTCCTTAGTGACATACCAGATCCGATTGTAGTGTTTGGGCCAAGTTTGGGGTGTTACTAATTGGTATCAGAGCCCGGTTCAAAACTCAACTTTGGGGTTTTTGGGCTCAAAACATTTTCTAAAGGTGGGCTTTTGAAACTTGCATGTTATTTTTTTTGAAATGATAACAGGTTTGTTAGCTCGGCATGGCACCTGCATCTCCGGCCCAAGTCCGCCAGGTAAGTACTCTAAACCATTGTGTGATATACATATGTGGGCTTGATGGGCTTTATGGGACGTAGGCTAATTTAATTAGACTTTGATGGACTATAGGCTTAACTTAAACAACTTCTTAAATTCCATAAGACTTAATTTCATCAAACAAATCTCTGTGAACTAGTTTAGAGTTAAGGTGTGGCAACAGCATACGCATGTCTAGGAGTGGATCTGAGGAGAGCTTGGTATTTAAGCAGTCCTAGTGACTCACCTCCTCTTCACTGAATCCTACAGTGCGTGGTATTTGTTCACCCTAGCCATGAGGACTTGTTGATGGGCCAAAATTTATAATTAAAACCCGAAGGGACCACCACCCTATTTTGTAAAATTACTAAAATAACCTCTAGTTTCGAAAATTTCCAAATTTCCCCTGATTTGTAAAATAACCAAAATACCAGTGGTTTGAAAAGAAATTACCAACTTACCCCTGATTTGTAAAATTATCGAAATACCCTCAGTTTACAAAATTACCGAAATACCCTCAGATTGTGAAATTACCAAAATACCCTTATTTTGAAACATCACCAAGATACACTATTTTGAAAAAAATTACGAAAATACCCCTGTAGGTAAAATTATGAAAATACCCCTGCGTAGTGAAACGATGAAAATACCCCTAGGTGGTGAATGTAAGTTTATAAGGTTTGTTTTATGATTGATGTGTCTTTGAATGTTGGTGAAGGTGAACTCTAGGACTAGGAAGTATCGACTTGAGAACTAAATGTAACACCCCCAAACCCGGCCCACGAGCCTTGACCGGATCCGGTATGTCACTGCGAAAAACATTTTGCGAAGAATTTGTCTTAAAGGTGAAAACGTGAAAATTTGTGAACTTTAATAAAACATTGTGTATTTAAAAGCCCATTAAAATTTAGTTGTTATAAATTCCCAAATTAAAACTTTTACATAAGTTATTATAATATAAATCGATTCAAAAAAATATTTTTCCTTTATTAGTTCAATTAATAAAATAAATTTCAAACCGTAAATAAAGTTTCCCAAACACCATAAGTGGCCCTTATTACATCAAATAAATTCCCAAAATCGATAATATAAAATGTAAAAAATAAGAAAATCAACTTCGCATGGGCCACCTTGTATCCACCATCTTAGCCATTATTTTGGCTACCATTCACATCATAACATATATATATAGCAACATGCACAAATACGGAAGAACGGTCACGATAACTACGCACTTGACATTTAGCGAAATCCCGATCTATTTGGATCTAACACAATCTAGAATCTCAAACTCTTTATTCACGTCGATTTACCTCTAAAAGCCATAATCACAATCGGTTGGTTCTTAAACCCATAAAATGGCCTTTGGTAGAATATTTGCAATCACTTACCTAACTTATTTAAAACCCGAATACTTGCTTGCTCTCGAAGTTATCGAAATCCTATTAACCCTTTGTTAGAAACGCTTAATACATAAATCCATAACCACGGCCCTTGGCCGTTTAGTACATGATGCTTACCTTGAATGCTTTAAATCCGAAAATCTCCTTTAATGCACCCTAACGTTGGCATAAAAAAACACATACTAATATGGCCTTAAACATATTCGCCACCCTTAGAAATCAAGGCCTAATCACATGGTTTGGCATACCTATTGAGAGATAACCTAAACCGATTACCTAAGGCGAAATTACTCACCCTTCCACGTTGCTTATCACAAGTCTCCAAATCCCGAAAGATCACTTCACACTATCAGAACCGATCGAATTGCTTGCACCTAAAGTCTCCTTGAACACTGAGAGATTCGACTTTAGAGAATAACAATGGTGTTTCGGCACTATACTAATGAAGAAGGAAAAAGTAGAGAATGGGCTATAAAGTTCGGCTATGGCTCTCCAAGAATGATGAAGTATTCGGCTATCACAAAATAAGAGGAGAAGTTTGAGAAGAGTGATAGGTTCGGCCAAGCTAGCAAATAGGGAGAGAAAGAATGAAATATAAATGGCCTTAATGCTCTTTGAAATTTCGGTCACTAACCAAAAGCATGTAAAAGCCAAAACTAGGTGACTTATCACAAAAAGAAGATGGCACTAAAGAGAAAGGAGAGACTAAATTTCGGCACAATGAAATTAAAGAAGAAAAAGAATAACAAAAGATGATCACACCTATTTATACTACCCAATTTGACAATTAATCCCCAATTAATATTTTAAAAATAATCCATCCTTTATCCTATCTCAATCTCCTATATTATCATTAATCGGACATTCAAAATATATAAAAATAAATCTATAATTATCTTCTATTTATCAACTTAGAATAAATCCACCTTTATCATCTTAATAAAATAATACTAAAATAATCCCTTAACTATTTCCTATCAAATCCCTTAATCATCTTCTCATCTATCACCTTAATAAAATAATTAATTATCCATCACATTTATCTCTCATCTTCCTATAAATAAAATAAACAAACTAAATCCACATATATCCTACTCATTTGAATTTTAAAAGAATTAAACTAGCATTATCCTTGCCCACTTGAGAGTCCATAAGCCGTCCACTAGCTCTCTCTCCCTTAATGCCAACGTGCATAAAAAAAACCACAAAATTTCTTGAACTCATGATCTGCACTACACCAAGCCCTTTAAGCAAGCTTTAACGCCCAAGCCACTCTGCCAAGGCATTTTTTGTGACATAATGCACCCAAAATTTCTTTTAAGACTTACTTAGCCAGTTCCTTTGTCTTAGCGCCAAAAGAAAAATAAAAACATGCCCATGCCGCCAACGGATTCGAACCAAGGCCCTTGTCCAGGCGTCATTCTAGGCCCTTAAGTGGCGCATGGAAACCACTTTACCAAGGCACCTTTATGCCAAACACGCCTAAGATTTTTCCTTTAAGGCCTCCCGGCCTTGCTCCCCTTCCATACGCAAAAAGAAAAGCCCATTGCTTCCCTTTGCTCGAACCACATCCACCTAGCTCCTTGAGGCGTCACTCCCCTAGGCACTAAGTGGCGCCTCCCGATAATTACCACTTGGATTTCTTGTGTCCTAAACTCCCAAAAATTTTCTTAAGGCCTCTTGATTTAATTTCCTCTTCTCACTTAAAATTCCAAAATTTCCAATGCATTCCTTTTAATCCTAAAGTTTTAAAACTCCTAAAACACCTCCAAACACCCTTAAAGCCTACTAACACTTGAGTTATGCTCCAAACGCATAACCCCAAATCCAGGATATTACAGTTCTACCCCCTTAAAATAATTTTGTCCTCGAAATTACTTAGCTAATTGCACTCCTATTCACCACACTATGCTTACGCTGCACACTCTAATCTTATAAAATATCATACTTCCTATGCACAATCTCTAAGTTCACATGCAAGGCTTCGAACACTTTCACTAGCGATACAAGAAAACTATACAACAACCAAAGCAATTAAGGGTATTCGAAATAAGAAACGTACTAGTTGTCACATCCGCACATCTTCCTCCTCATAACGGCCAACCGCATAAACCAACCTTGGTTGCCTCCGTCTGCACTACCACAGCACCTCCGCTCGGTGCTCTATGACCTCAGCCGAAACCATTTCCTCCATGGTTCGAACCATGACCCCTTTTCACTTGCTGACCATTCCTGTAACACCCCAAACCTGGCCCATGAGCCTCGATCGGATCTGGTATGTCACAGAGTAAAACGTTTTGAAAGATTTTGATTAACTGGTGAAAATCTGAAAATACTGTTAAGGTTATAACTCAGGTGGGATTGATTTTACAAACATGGTTGAGTTGAAAACCTTCGAAAACATTAGATCGGTTGAATTTTAAAACCATCAGAGTTATTGTTTACTTGGTGAATTTTGCTACCCGATGGTAACATATTTGAAAACTCGTAAAAAAAATTTCCCATTTTGAAAACATCACTTTTAACTGGTTTATTTAAAGAATTTATTGATTCATGAGTAGTATAGTAGGAATGAAATTAAACAACTACTTAAACACCCAAAATAATTATTATCGGCCTTATTACAATCCAAACCAAAAATTTAGAAATAAATAAACTTAAACGTACTAAATAAAATTCTAAATCCAAGGAATCAAGCATGGCCGCCTCGAGTCCTCTCCGGCTCCATCTCCGCGATCTACTCATCTGCAAAATGATATGGGAAGGGTGAGTCACCAAGACTCGTGGTATAAATCCCCAACCCTAAGTGCAACTCATACACAAAATATTAGTAAAACATGCAAACATGCAACCCAAACTAACCATCCATACTCCTTTAACTACCCGTGTGGTCAAAACCACTTTGGTGGTCAAAACTCTTGGTGACCGGAGTCACAAATCAAGTGATGGGGCCAACCCATCGTGTGGTCAAAACCATCGATGACCATAGGTCACAATTATCAATATGTGGTCAAAACCATGGTGGTACCAAACCACCGGGACTTAGTCACAATTTATATCAGCGGTGTGGTCAAAACCACTTTGGTGACCAAGTCACAATTAAACTGATGGGGCCAACCCATCTTGTGGTCAAAACCACTGGTCACAGTCCATAGAGAATATTCCCCTTCCTCTCTTCAATCCCATTGTCAACATGCTCACAACATGATTAACAAACTATCATAAATTATACACATAAATCATGGCATAGCATCTTAACTATCATGTCATTCATATAACATATTTAAAGTCACAAGCGACTTACCCGGGATCCATGTACAAGCCCACAAGGTAAATCACTATCACAAAAGTTAAGTGTAACATAATAAGCAATGCCAACTAATAAGTGTGTAAGAGTTTTACACACCTGTTTAACCGTAGATCTAAGGAGAAATCCCGAATCTATGCGATATCACAAAATCCCAAAACGTGTTCCCGTGTTGCTCCTACATTCGGCCACTATGGGTTAGTATTAAAAAAAAACTTATTCGGCTAAACTAATAATCCCGAAGGATATGTTGTACTCAAAATAACACTCACCTTGGTTGTTGATTTGGTCTCCTACCAAATCCCAAAACTGCACTTATTCCTAAAATCGTTGAGATCGTTATATGGCACATATTAGTTTCGGCGTTAGGCATAAATTCTTAACAAATGGCCCTTGGCCGAAACTATCTATTACTTACCAAAACGAATTGAAATCCCGGAAGACTCCTTCAATACCCCTTAACGTTACCTACACACAAGAGAACACATCACCTTTTATCTTAAGAACACATTCGTCCAACCTTACCAAGGCCTATTCTCAAACTTTCGGCACACTAAAAGGAAGAGAAAAGAAACCGAATGCTAAAGAGAGACACTTACCAACCTTTGAAATCGACAGTACCTTCCTTTTGGGATTCGGCCTATGCTCTATATGGTAAGGAGTATTCGGTCACAAAGAAAAAGGGTATGGAGTCGAGCTTGAAAGAAAAAAAGGAGATAAAAGGAGAGACTTAGAGTGTTTCGACAAAGATGGATGGAGGGTTTTTGGCACAAGGTTTATTGTATGTTCCAAAGAAAAATTAAAAAGTATCAAAGGAGGAGAAAGGGGTTTCGGTTTGAACAACAAGGGAAAAAGGTGAAAGAAAAGTGTTAGCCGAAAATACTCCCTAGGACTCCCTTTTCATTCGGCCATTTCTTCCTAATGTGATAATTCTTATCTTTTAATTATCACCCCTTTCAATTAAATTAAAAACAATATCTATCCTTTATCCCATCCTTTGACACCTCTTCAATAAATAAAATGAGAATAAAATAATAATAACCCCACTCCTCCAAATTAATTCAAAATAAAACAAAGTTTATCCTTATCAAATTAAGAGTCCCACGTGCAGGCCATTAGCTCACTCCCTTCACGCCGGCATGCATAAAAAAAGAACACCCATTGCTGCCCATGCTACTCGAACATGGGACCTCATTGCCGCAGCCCCTTACAACGCCCTAAGCCACTTTGCTACTGACTCATTTCGTGACATAAACCGCCTTACAATCCCTTTTAAGTGCTCCTTCCTTAGCTCCCCCTTGCCTTAACGCCATAGGCAAAAAAATAACATCCTTGCGCTTCTATCAGGGCTCGAACGTGAGTCCTCCCTCCCCGCTAGGCGGCATTCCCCAAGGCCCTTAAGTGGCGCCCTTAAGCCACTTTACCAAGGCACTCTTTGTGTCTAAAAGCGCCCGCAACATCTCTTAAGACCTCCCTGGCCCAATTCCCTTCCTGACACAAAAAGAAAAGTCTCTGATGTGCCCCGCGTTACTCGAACCTCTTCCCCCCTGTACTCCCTTGCACCTTAGCGCCCCAAGCCACTATGCCAATTAATTCCTTGTGTCCAACTTCTCCCAAAATTTTCTCTTAACCCCTATCTCACCTAGCTCCCTCCTCTTGAAAGACTAAAAGAAATTTTCAGCCCTAAGTCAGACCTAGCCTGGGGTTATGATTAGACCCTAGAATATGTCAAGCAATCAAGCATACATATATCTTCAAGCACACACATGGGAAAAATAATTAAATTGCAAACAACCCCTAGTTCAGGATGTTACAGTTCTACCCCTTAAAAATAATTTCGACCTCGAAATTACGGATCAAGAGTTGGGGTATTCTCACGCATCACATCCTCGGGTTCCCATGTGGCCTCCTCCGTACCATGGTTTCGCCATAGCACTTTTACCAAAGTCTTGACTTCCTCCTCAAAATCTTGACATCTCGATCCAAAATCAGACTGGCTCCTCCTCGAAAGACAAGTCCGAGTTCACTTCAATTTTCAGAATGGCAAGACTACGTGTGATGGATCTGATCGATAGCGTCTCAGCATCGAAACATGGAAAACGTCATGGATCTGGCTCAATTCTACTGGCAACTCAAGCTGGTAAGCTACCGATCCCACACGTTTTAACACCGTGTACGGTCCGATGAATCTAGGGCTTAGCTTGCCCTTTCGGCCAAACCCCAGCACCTTCTTCCAAGGTGATACCTTCAGGAAGACCTTATCACCCACTGCATATTCAACCTCTCTGCGCTTAAGATCGGCGTAGGATTTCTGCCTATCCGATGCCTCCTTAAGACGAGCCCGAATTACTCTAACATTTTCCTTTGTCTCCGCCACTAACTCCGGACCCAACATCCGATGTTCTCCCAGCTCTGTCCAACACGTAGGAGTACGACATTTTCGACCATACAGTGCCTTATACGGTGCCATCTGAATACTTGCTTGATAACTATTGTTATAAGCGAATTCTGCCAAAGGTAGGTACTCCTCCCAACTACCACGGAAGTCCAAAACACAGCCCCTTAACATATCTTCCAACACTTGGATTACCCTCTCAGATTGTCCATCGATTGCAGATGAAAAGTCGTCTTTGAAATTCAACCGTGCCTAACTCACGATGTAAGGCCTTCCGAATCTTGACGTGAACGGGGATCCGATCCGAGATAATGGACACCGGTACTCCATGCAACCGCACCATCTCTCGCTATATCTGACTTGGCTAACCTTTGAAGCGAGTAGTCAACCCTTACCGGTATGAAATGGGTGACTTAGTTAATCGGTCTACTATCACCCATATCGAGTCTTTCTTCTTTGGGCGAAGGGAAGCCTACTTACAAAATCCATAGTAATCTCCTACCACTTCCTTTGTGGGATCTTTTACCGCTATAATGATCTCGATGGCAATTGATGCTCAGCCTTAACTTGTCGGCATGTCGACACTTGCCCACTAACTCGGTTACTTCCGCTTAAGACCCGGCCACCAAAACTGCTCCCTTAAATCCGATACATCTTGCTACTTTCCGGGTGCATAGCGTACGGACTGCTATGAGCTTCTTTAAGGATTCACTGCCTCAAATCATCATCCTTAGGCATACATACTCTTCCCTAAAAATACAACACTCCATCACTACCCAAGCTGAACCCTTCGACCTCACCGCTCTGTACTTGCAACCTCCGAGTACTCAGAACTTCGTCAGTCATCTGCCTTTCTTTGACCTCATCAATCCAAGACGGCTTTACTTACAACTCTTCCAGAAGGCTCCCATCCTCATAGAGACTTAGGTGAGCAAATATTGCTCGCAAATCAGCTACCACCTTACGGCTCAAAGCATCAGCTACCATGTTAGCCTTACCCGGATGGTATTCGATTGAGCAGTCATAGTCCTTCAGCAACTTAATCCACCTCGCTACCTCAAATTTAAATCTTTCTGAGTCAAGAGGTACTTCAGACTCTTGTGATCTGTGTACACTACTGACTTCTCCCCATACAGATAGTGCCTCCAAATCTTCAAGGCAAAAACCACAGCAGCCAATTCCAAATCATGTGTCGGATAGTTACCTTCGTGATGCCTCAACTGCCATGACGCATAAGCGACCACCTTCCCTCTTGCATCAACACACACCCTAAACCAGTATGCGATGCATCGCAATACACAGTGAATTTCTTTTACGCCTCAGTGAATCAAGGCGGTGCTTCATCAAAATCCTCTTCAGCTTATCGAAACTCTCTTGCTGCTTCTCAGACCACACAAACAAAACTCCTTTTCTCAGCAGCTTAGTCAACGGTGCTGCGATTAATGAGAAATTTTCCACGAATCTCCTATAATATCCTACCAACCCCAAAAACTCTGAATTTTCGTAACCGACTTTGGTGGTTTTCACTCTAATACTGCCTCAATCTTACAGGGATCCACCCTGATTCCCTCGGCTGAAACAACATGCCCTAGAAAAGTTACCTCCTTAAGCCAGAACTCACACTTGCTGAATTTGGCGTACAACTGTTTCTCCCTTAGAACTTGCAGAACCACATGAAGATGTGCGTCATGCTCCTCCTCAGACTTCGAGTACACCAAAATATCGTCTATGAACACCACGACGAATCGATCCAGATAGGGTTAAAAAACCCGATTCATCATGTCCATAAACGAGGCTAGTGCATTCGTCAAACCAAAAGGCATTACCAGAAACTCGTGCCCATACCGAGTACGGAATGCCGTCTTATGGATATCAGCCTCCTTCACCTTAAGCAGATGGTACCCTGACCTAAGGTCGATCTTAGAAAACACCGATGCACCCTTGAGTTGATCGAACAAATTATCAATCCTGGGCAAAGGATACCTGTTCTTTATTGTCAGCTTGTTCAGTTGTCAATAGTCTATGCACATCCTCATTGTTCCATCCTTCTTCTTGACAAAAAGCACTGGAGCTCCCCAAGGCGATACACTTGGTCGAATGAACCCTCTATCCAACAATTCTTGGATCTGAGCCTTCAACTCTACCAATTCTTTCGGCGCCATCCGATACGGAGCTATAGATACTGGCGCGGTTCCGGATAACAAATCTATACTAAATTCAACCTCACGGTCCGGAGGTAGACCCTGGAGTTCCTTTGGAAACACATCAACATAATCCCTTACGGTCTGGACATCTCTCACAGCTGCACCCTTAGCTTCCAAAGCACAGACATACACTACATATGCTTCACAACCTTTTTAACCATCTTTTTTGCCTTCAATGCAGAAACCAGATTAGATAGGTAATCTCTCCTTTTACCTATCATCACCATCTCTTCTCCTTCCATAGTCTTTAATACCATGCGCTTAGCTGCGAAATCCAGGCTAGCCTGATACTTTACTAGCCAATCCATCCCGAGGATTAGATCAAACTCCAAACAAGAGTTCCATCAAGTCACCAAGAACACGACCCTTGGAGTTCCGAGTACATTCCTATAGAGTTTACTTACTTCTACGAGTGACCTGAGGGCTTAATACGGTCATCTTCCTAGAAGTAAGCTCGAGTCTAAGTCTGAGTTTCCACTACGCTACTAGGAATGTATGAGTGGGTTGAGCCAATATCAATTAAGGTACTATAGGATACTCCAAAGATCAAGAACATATCGGTTATGACGTCCGGTGCGTCGCCCTCCTCTTGACGCCTCACGGCATAGACCAAACCAGGTTGCCTAGCCTCAGTACCACCGGTACCTCCCCTCGGTGCCTCACGACCTCTGCCAGCACCATTACCTCCTCTTCCTGCACCCCGACCTCTCGATGGCTATTGATTATCCTTCCTATTCAGTGCACGATCCTGACCCTCAGACCTTAGCCTAGCTGCCTTTTTCAGATAATCCCTAACTCGATGTTCCATGGATCCACATTCGAAGCATCCCCGATTACCACTCCAACACTCCCCCGTGTGAGACTTCCCACACTGAGCACACCGTGACGGCCATTGAGGATTAGCAGTAGTAGCAGGCCTAGCAGCTTGATTTGACCCACCATGCCTCGTCCTCTTCTGCTGATTACCAGAAAACCTCGAAGATCCAGAGCTCCTCTTATTCCAACTCCTATCCTGATTCCGCCTAACTGACTGTCTTACCCCTTCAGCAACCTTAGACTTCTCCACTAGGACAGCGAACTCCCGTTCCTATTGTGGAGCTATCATCATCCTCAGCTCATCTCTCAGCCCATCCTCGAATCTGACACAGCGTTCATGCTCGATACCCACAATACCACGAGCATACCTACTCAACCGGAGAAATTCAGCCCCATACTTTACCACTGTCTTATTACCCTGAACCAGGTTTAAGAAAGCCTTTCGCTGCGCATCCACGTAGCTAGTTCCTATATATTTCTTTTGGTAGGCTGCCTTAAAAAATTCCCATGTGAGATCCTCCGCCATCGCTCCATCCCTTACGGTGAGCCACCACTGGTATGACTCATCCCGAAGTAGAGAGATTATACCCTTCAACTTTTCTTCAGCTATAAAATCTAAGTCATCCATGATCCTCTCAGTTGATTCCAACCAATACTCTGCCGCACTGGGTGCCACCCCAGAAACTCCTCTAAACACTTCTGCTCTGTTAGCTCGGAGTCGTTCAACCACAGATTTACGGGCTCCTGCACCTACGCCTGCCTCGGCAACTCGTTCCAACACTCGTAGTACAACTTGGGATACTATATCATTACCACCGGTCTGATCTTGAAACTCAGTTTTCACCACCGGCAGATCCGGCATCACATTTTCAGACCCATGACTAGACCATGCTGGCTCCGACAAGGTCATCCTACCCCTACCACGGCCACGCGGTGGACGTCCACGACCTCTCGTACTCATTCTTCTCATTTGCATTTATCTGATTAAGAGTTTTATGCATTATTAATATTGCTCACTGTTTACCCACGAGCAATTTTATGAGGAACAGTCTTTTTTTTGAAGTGATTCATTCGAAGTCGAATCTACCTATAATTCCAGTTTCAGGCTTATCTCCTAGTTCTAAGTACATCCATCACACAAACAAAATTCACAGACCATATCTAACGTGTAGGGGTATTTTCGTCATTTCACTACCCAGGGGTATTTTCGTAATTTTAATCTACAGGGGTATTTTTGTAATTTTTCAAAAATAAAAGTTCTCGGATGATTTTTTCAAAAAGTATTTTGGAACTTTTAAATTCCCGGGGTATTTTGAAAAATTTTGAAATTCGGGGGTATTTCGATGATTTTGAAGCTCGAGGGTATTTTGGTAATAACCCAGGGTAACTTTGTAAAGTTTGATAATTCCGGGGTATTTCCAAATGTTGCAAAACTTTGAGGGTTCTCTTTTTGAGAATTTGTTTTCCAAGTTGATAGTGTTGCAAAAATTTTGAAAATCAGGGTCATTTTGGTAATTTTGTATGTTAAGGGCAATTTTGTAATTTTTCAAAATCAAGGTACTTTGGACGTTTGCAAAAATAGGGTTTTTAAACACTTTTACAAAATAAGGAAATTTTGGAAAAACTGTTGGGTAGTTGAACATTATATAAACCAAGGGCATTGTTTGTAATTTTACCAGTAGGGGTATTTTAGTAATTCTACAAATCGAAATTTTTTTCAGAAAAATGTTGTAAAACAATAGTTCTCACACATTAAAAAGAAATTTTAAGAGTTTTAAAACTAGGGTTTTTATGAAAATACGGCTAGTTCCCTTTCGGGTTTTAGTTAGGGTTTAGCCCATGAATAAGTCCTCTTGGTTAGGGTGAACCGAAGCTACGCACCAGGTAGGATTCGAGTGGAGAGGAGGTGAGTCACGCGGATTGCTTAAATACCAAGCTCCCACCAAATACCAATCCTAGACATGCGCACAATGGTTACCACACCCTAACTCGGCGACTTAGACATAGGTTTGTTTAATTAAGCAATTAAGTCTTATATAGTAGTTGGGGTAGACTAGTCCTAGAGTTCAAGTACCTATCTTTCTATTCTACGTTCCCAAGTTACCCATTTACCTTTATCAAGGATTCACAGAACAGTCAGAGACACTTACTTGGGTGGATTGGTGCCAGAGACTCGATGCCATGCTGTTCAAAACAAAAACCATTTTCATAATAATTCACAGAGGCCTACAAAAATGTTTTGGGCCCTAGGCCCCCACAGCCGAGTTTTGAACCTGGCTCTGATACCAAAAATGTAACACCCCAAACCCGGCCCATGAGCCTCGACTGAATCTGGTATGTCACAGAGTAAAACGTTTTGAAAGATTTTGATTAACTGGTGAAAATCTGAAAATACTGTTAAGGTTATAACTCAGGTGGGATTGATTTTACAAACATGGTTGAGTTGAAAACCTTCGAAAACATTTGATCGGTTGAATTTTAAAACCATCAGAGTTATTGTTTACTTAGTGAATTTTGCTACCCGATGGTAACATCTTTGAAAACTCGTAAAAAATTTCCCATTTTGAAAACATCACTTTTAACGGTTTATTTAAACAATTTATTGATTCATGAGTAGTATAGTAGGAATGAAATTAAACAACTACTTAAACACCCAAAATAATTATTAGCGGCCTTATTACAATCCAAACCAAAATTTAGAAATAAATAAACTTAAACTGTACTAAATAAAATTCTAAATCCAAGAAATCAAGCATGGCGCCTCGAGTTCTCTCGGCTCCATCTCCGATCTACTTATCTCGCAAAATGATATGGGAAGGGTGAGTCACCAAGACTCGTGGTATAAATCCCCAACCCTAAGTGCAACTCATACACAAAATATTAGTAAACATGCAAACATGCAACCCAAACTAACCATCCATACTCCTTTAACTACCCCGTGTGGTCAAAACCACTGGTGGTCAAAACCACTGGTGACCGGAGTCACAAATCAAGTGATGGGGCCAACCCATCATGTGGTCAAAACCACTGATAACCATAGGTCACAATTATCAATATGTGGTCAAAACCACTGGTGGTACCAAACCACTGGGACTTAGTCACAATTTATATCAACGGTGTGGTCAAAACCACTGGTGACCGAAGTCACAATTAAACTGATGGGGCCAACCCATCTTGTGGTCAAAACCACTGGTCACAGTCCATAGAGAATATCCCCCCTCCTCTCTTCAATCCCATTGTCAACATGCTCACAACATGATTAACAAACTATCATAAATTATACACATAAATCATGGCATAGCATCTTAACTATCATGTCATTCATATAACATATTTAAAGTCACAAGCGACTTACCAGGGATCCATGTACAAGCCCACAAGGTAAATCACTATCACAAAAGTTAAGTGTAACATAATAAGCAATGCCAACTAATAAGTGTGTAAGAGTTTTACACACTGCTTAACAGTAGATCTAAGGAGAAATCCGAATCTATGGGATATCAAAAATCCCAAACGTGTTCCCGTATTGCTCCTACATTCGGCCACTATGGGTTAGTATTAAAAAAAAACTTATTCGGCTAAACTAATAATCCCGAAGGATATGTCGTACTCAAAATAACACTCACCTTGGTTGCTGATTTGGTCTCCTACCAAATCCCGAAACTGCACTTATTCCTGAAATCGTTGAGATCCTTATATGGCACATATTAGTTTCGGCGTTAGGCATAAATTCTTAACAAATGGCCTTTGGCCGAAACTATCTATTACTTACCAAAACGAATTGAAATCCCGGAAGACTCCTTCAATGCCCCTTAACATTACCTACACACAAGAGAACACATCACCTTTTGTCTTAAGAACACATTCGGCCAACCTTACCAAGGCCTATTCTCAAACTTTCGGCACACTAAAAGGAAGAGAAAAGAAACCGAATGCTAAAGAGAGACACTTACCAACCTTTGAAATTGACAGTACCTTCCTTTGGGGATTCGGCCTATGCTCTATATGGTAAGGAGTATTCGGTCACAAAGAAAAAGGGTATGGAGTCGGGCTTGAAAGAAAGAAAGGAGATAAAAGGAGAGACTTAGAGTGTTTCGGCAAAGATGGATGGAGGGTTTTTGGCACAAGGTTTATTGTATGTTCCAAAGAAAAATCAAAAAGTATCAAAGGAGGAGAAAGGGGTTTCGGTTTGAACAACAAGGGAAAAAGGTGAAAGAAAAGTGTTAGCCGAAAATACTCCCTAGGACTCCCTTTTCATTCGGCCATTGCTTCTTAATGTGATAATTCTTATCTTTTAATTATCACCCCTTTCAATTAAATTAAAAACAATATCTATCCTTTATCCCATCGTTTGACACCTCTTCAATAAATAAAATGAGAATAAAATAATAATAACCCCCTCCTCCGGTAGAATTCAAAATAAAACAAGGTTTATCCTTATCAAATTAAGAGTCCCACGTGCGGGCCATTAGCTCACTCCCTTCACGCCAGCATGCATAAAAAAAGAACACCTATTGCTGCCCATGCTACTCAAACATGGGACCTCATTGCCGCAGCCCCTTACAACGCCCCAAGCCACTTTGCTACTGACTTATTTCGTGACATAAACCCCCTTACAATCCCTTTTAAGCGCTCCTTCCTTAGCTCCCCCTTGCCTTAACGCCATAGGCAAAAAAAAAAAACATCATTGCGCTTCCATCAGGACTCGAACGTGAGTCCTCCCTCCTGCTTGGGCGGTATTCCCCAAGGCCCTTAAGTGGCGCCCTTAAGCCACTTTACCAAGGCACTCTTTGTGTCTAAAAGCGCCCGCAACATCTCTAAAGACCTCCCTGGCCCAATTCCCTTCCTGACACAAAAAGAAAAGTCTCTGATGCACCCCGCGTTACTCGAACCTCTTCCCCCCTACACTCCCTTGCTCCTTAGTGCCCCAAGCCACTTTGCTAATTAATTCCTTGTGTCTAACTTCTCCCAAAATTTTCTCTTAACCCCTATCTCACCTAGCTCCCTCCTCTTAAGTACTAAAAAGAAATTTTCAGCCCTAAGTCAGGCCTAGCCCGGGGTTATGACTAGACCTTAGAATATGTCAAGCAATCAAGCATACATATATCTTCAAGCACACACATAGGAAAAATAATTAAATTGCAAACAACCCCTAGTTCAGGATGTTACAATTCCTGCCCGGCTGCACTCCTCCTTGACCTTCTGTCCGAGCCCTACTCGGATCCTGAGGACAGTCTTTAATCAAATGAGTCTTAGACTTACATCTAAAACACTCGATTTCGATTCCAAAGACTCGCCAACATGATACCTCCCACATTGAGCACATGGACGGTCCGAATTTCGATGAGTCGGCTTAGCGCCAAAAAAATTCTCGACCTTGGTCTTTTCTCGAAAGTTCTCGATGATTACGACGATCTAAAACTTCTCTTATCCCGATTCCTCTCCTTATCTACATTACGCCTCCACGAGTCCTTAATCCTTCAGCTACCTTAGCCTTCTCTACTAGCACAATGAACTCCGCTCTGATGTGGAGCTATCAACAACCTCAGTCGTCCCTTAATCTATCCTCGAACGGACACACCGCCATGCTCGTAGCCACTACTCCTCGAGCATATCGACTTAACCTTAGGAATTCAGCTTCGTACTCTGCTACAGACTTATTCCCTTGAACCAGCCCCAAAAAGGCCTTCCTCTACTCATCAACATATCTGGTTCCCACATATTTCTTCTGATACGCCGCCTTCACATACTCCCAGGTTAGATCCTCAGCTGTGACACCATCCCAAACTGTTAACCACCATTGGTACGCTTCATCGCGTAACAGTGCCACCATTCCTTTCACTTTATCCTCAGGGGTCAGATCCAACTCATCTATAATTTGTTTCGTTGCCTCCAACCAATACTCAGCAGTACTGGGCGCCACACCAGATACTCCACAAAACACTTCAGCTCCATTGGCTCGGAGTCGCTCAAGTACAGACTTCCTAGCTCTCATATTTCCACCTGCTCCAGCCACCATCTCAAGAACTCGTAGCATCGCCTGCGATACAGCATCATCCCTCGTCTGATCTTGCTGCTCAACACCAAAAGCTGGTGGTAGTGGCGGTGGTACCCCATTCTCAGATCTTTGACCCAACCTAGCGGGTTTCGACACGGCCATTCTACCTCTACCGCGTCCACGACGACCTCGTCCTCTAGAACTCATGTCTAACGTCACGATTTAATCTGATTAAAAAGTTTTATGCATTAGAAATTTTGTTTCACTATTTATCCACGAGCAAATTTTATGATAAGAAGTTTCCAGAAGTAGTTCTTTCGATCAATCAAAGTTTCAGTTTAAGTTCACTATTCTAATTACGTAATAGCCCAAATTTCAGTTATATTAAAAATAATGGTTCGAGACCACCAAATCTGAGAAATGGACTTGTAGATTATATTTATTTAATATTTCTGAGTCAAATGTAGCTTTAAAATGTTTTTAAAATAGTAAATTGTGTTTTATAAAGATTTATTTGGTCAAGAAATCGAGAAAAAAGTATCGAGATCTCGGTGTTATAAACCGAGTCATAAATATTTTATGAATATTTAAGGAATGTCAATAAGGTAGTATTAAAATTTCGTTAGAAAATTTTGATGTTTGGGTGGTTAATTAAATAAAAGGACTAAAATGAAAAGTGTATAAAAGTTGCTAAAAGGATTAAATAGTCTGATTGTCAAATGAGGAAGGACCTAAAGTGAAAATAAGCCCAAAGGAGATATTTTGGGCGGCAATAGCTGAGAAAAATCAGGAAATGGATGAAATAAGGGTAAAATTGGAAAATTGCCAAAATTAGTTAAATAAGTATGGGACCAAATTGGAATTATCTAGATTTCTCTTCATTTTCTTCATTTTCTTCAGCTGAAAAACAGCCATGGGAGAGAGTTTCAAGCTGGTTTTCATACTCAAGCTTCATGTAAGTTTAATTCTTACTTTCTCCTTGAAATTTCTATGTTTTGGACTTTTACAATTGGGTCCAACTTACTATGTCATTAGTTTTGATTCTATAGCTAATTTTTAAAGTTTATGTGGATTAGTGCTGGAAGAATATGATGAATAAATATTGAATTGAAGCTTTAATTTTGTTATATGATGATTTTATTAAGTAAAATTGATGGAAATTGATTTTAGGACCTAATTGTGAAAGAGTTGAAATTAAGACCTAGAGTTAAAATTCTGATTTTCAAAGGTTATGAAGTAGTTTAAAATGATAGAGAAAAGTATTAAATGAGAAAATTAGCTAAATTGAGGGGTTAATTGAGCAAGGATTGAATTGTATGAAATGTGGAATTTGGGACAAAATAGAAATCAACATGTTATACTAAAGCAGTTTTGGACAGCAGCAGTTGTCTAACTTTGAAAAATCACCAAAATTGTATAAATCGAATTAGAAGCTGAGTAAGATATAGAATTAAAGCTTGTTGAGTCTATTTTCATATAAAAGAAACAAAGCAGGTAAAGGAAGTCTACATATTGAGATATTTAAATTTTTGTAAGACTGGTTTAGAACAACTTCGTGATCCCCTGTTCTTACTTTAGAAATTCACTAAAATTGTACAAAAATAATTATGAGTTATAATTTATATGTTTGTATTCCTTAGTGAGTCTATTTTCATTAGAAATAATCAGAAACACTATATGAAAACCGTAATATGAGATAATTGATTTTTAGTGAAGAGAGGTCAGAGCAGTAGGACTGTGTAACAGGGAGAACTTAACTAATAAACTGTACTAATTGGCCACACCAAAAATTCTGGAAAAATTATGGTAAGAAGATATGTGAGTCTAGTTTCAAAGAAAATTAACGGTTTGAAATTTAGAGCTCTGTAGCTCGAGATAAAAATATTTTAGTGAATATAACACAGATGGACAGCTTGAACATTCACATGAGTAAATAGTGAAAATTATAGAAAATGTTACTTACAAGTGTGTTGTTTATACTAAGGATGTGGATGGAGAGGAGGAGGAGGAAAATAATATATGAATGACTTGTGTATAAATTGATTACATGTTCGATTATAATTGATATAATGTTTTATTTGGAATATTTATTATGAAACTAAGATTATCGTTATGGTATCAAAATCGAATTGTAAGTTCATGTAACTTGAATTATATTCTTAAATGCTTGGAATGTATGTTATTGATATGAATATAATTTGAATGTTCATTGTATGAAAATTGATGAAACATTGATATATTTGATAAAAGTGGAAGAAATCCGGTTGAATGAAAGGAAAATTCGATGGATCTACGAAAAGGAATTGACGGTAAAAGGATCTAGCAGCCGGACGGGTGATCCTATCCCGATATAGCCCTCCGAAGAATATGTGTGAAAAGGATCTAGCCGGACGGGTGATCCCGATATAGCCCTCCGAAGAATATGTGGAAAATGGATTTAGCCGGACGGGTAATCCGAATTAGGGTCTAAATTGCTTTGGTGGTAATTGGATCCAAGCTCATTAGAGTAATTGTCGTTGCGGATTTAGCTTTGGGTGGTAATCCCGACAATACTCTATGAGTTTATATTCTGAGGATTTAGCTCGGGTGGTAATCCATTGTAAGGATGAGGTTCATGAGGAGTGTGCTCTCTTCTGAGGATTTAGCTTCGGGTAGTAATCCATTGTAAGGATGAGGTTCATGAGTGTGCTCTCGAAATGGAAATGTGCCCACATGAACACGAATTGTGGATCTGGATTTGTACACTAAAGTGTACCTCTGAAAATCCATCGAAAATTCCAAGAAATTCAACGGGATAAATATGGAAAAATATTAAGGGAATGGAAATCATGATATATATATTATGTGATATAAGAAAATACGAGTTGATGAGACATGAGCGTAGAACTTGGTTGTGAATGAGTTCATTTGTGATTATATATTTGTACATCCTTGAGTCTATTATCTGTATGAATTGGTATTCCAAATGAGTTAATGAGAAGAGTTCTAATATAAAATAATCTTAATTCTAAATGAAATATTATGAAAGCGTATTTGAAATACATTGGTATGTCTTGTATATGTTATTTGAGTTCATAATATGTAAAGTAATGTATGTAGAAATATGAGATGATGATACTGTACATGGAATTGATTGGTGGATACGTACATCCAAATTTATATGATAGATTGTAGTGAACATTGAAATTGGGCTCAATAAGTGAGTTGCCAATTTAAATTGTAATTAGCGAGGAAGAGTTAGTGAATTGCATGATTATGAGTTGTTATATGTATTTGTCAAAATACGAGAAAATGATGGTAAATGATACATGGAAATATGAGACTATAATATATAAAAACATGGAATGTGTTTGATAAATGTGTTCATTCATAATTATAGAATTTTTGCATCTCAAGTGCACTATATGTATAAAGATGATGTTTCAAATGATTGGATAAGTAAAACTCAAATATGAAGTAGTTTGAAACCAAGACAAATTGTTATAAAATGTATATGAAAAGCAGAGGTGTGATTGTTATATGCTATATGAATACATAGGATGAAAAGTACAAGTACAAGAGAAATTTAATGAGAATTGAGCCTATATCGTTTCTTGTTATTTATATGAAGTGTCGACTAACAAATCGTATTAAGTATAAGGCTCATTGAATATCTTAAATTGGTTTTGTATGTATTAAATGTGGGTGAAGAATAAGGATCAAATGAGTGAGAAATATGGCTTGAAAAATAGCATAATTTATGAAAATTAACTTTACCCACGACCAAGCAACACAGCGTGTACTAAGGCCGATGTGACTCAAGTTTCTCCACAGATGCAAGTTAGAGAGTTATCGCCCTATAGGCGCGGCTATGTGAGCCACAGGCGTGGGACCCTTGTAAATGAGATAAATTTAAGGATTTAAAAAAAAAATTATACGATTCTAATTTAGTCGACCCAATCCCAATGCATGATTTGGACTTCAAGGGTTCGTTAAAGGAACTTTTATAATCAATTTTGATATTTGAGTGATAAATGGTTTAAATAATCAGTAAGTGTTTAGTACTCTTGGTAATACCTCATACTACTGTCCGCGTCGAACATGAGTAAGGGTGTTACATTTAGTGGTATCGAGCTATGGTTTAGTCGATTCTCGGACTAACATAGCGTGTGCAATGATCTTGCTATACATGCCATATGTGAACTGTGATAGTGTGATATCTTCGGCTCTAACGAAATTATTTTGTTAAGACAGAAATGACTTTCAATCGAACTATTGTCGATAATGCTAAAAATGATATTGAGATGATTGAAATGTGCTTACGATGTATTGAAATGTGGAAAGGTATTAATAGAAGTTCATGATAAGCATGTGTTAATGTGCTTAATGAGATAACCATATGTTGGGAAATGTGGAAAAGTGAAATGAAACGGAAGTCTTTATTGTGATAAGCTCGTTCATGTATGTTAGTATTCATATGATGTTATGTGTCTAACATGCTTGATTAAGTGAGTGTTATGAGTAAATTTACTCAAAATTCATGGAATGTATGTTTAAGTACGTTTGTTTGAATAAGATAATCGAAAAGTTCGTGTAACATGACTAAGTATGAAAATTGCTTAGAGTGAATTATGTGATTATGATGATGTCACATTGATGATGAATGCTAAGTCATATATGTGTATTTATGAGAGTCAAGTTAGAGGCTTTATGACCTCACCCCCTTACTAATATTGCTTTATGATGAAAGTTCGCGAGAATTATGTTGAATAAGTTCATAAGTGAGAAACTAAAGAGTCCGATGGTGGAAAAAAAAAAAGAAAAGAGGGTTGAGTATAGTGCGACAAATGAACTCATTTTTAAAAAGAAATATCAGATTATTTTAAAGATTACACAGATTATACAATGTCACGGATAAAGAAGAAGCTAGTCTCGACTATTCGACTCAATTGAGTGTGAAGTTTAAAGTATGAGTTCTTGATATTCTTCTCGAATTGGTTTTCGTTGGTAAATGGAATGATGTGGGGAACATGATGATAGAATTAGTTAGAGAAATAATAATTGAGTAATAAAGATGTACGTGTGTGATAGTTATAGTTGAGATGAATATGATGATTTTTCGGGTATTCTATATATATTCTTTTATCCTTAGAGATATGTGTGTGATTGTTCACTCGATGGAGTTCTTATGTTATGAGAATGCTAACTAACTATGATGTTAGGCGAAAGCCCTATTGGTCGAATTCGATTTATGATCGGTATTTCTTTATCTATTCGAATTCTATTTTATTATGTTGGAATAAAGTCGATAGTAAAATTTATGTTGGACTATTCTTCCGTTCTTATTGGATATTATTCATTATATATATATAAATATTTGGAAATATATTATCTCTGTTATGATGGAAGTCCAAAGTTGGTAGCGGTGTTTTCTTACGGCCTTCTCGAGGAATCATCGATATCTTTATTATTATTTTTATGAGTCATGTTCTCGGATTTACGGTATGGTATTGTATCTTGAATTTCCTTATCTTGGTTTTCCTATCATTTATACTTCGTAAATTATTAATCATGGCTTATCATTAAAGTGTGTTGTTCAAACTTGTGATAACTATATCGATTATGATTATGCTTTTGGTTTGATCATAGAAGCGTGGTGATTTTGGTATCTGGATTTCTCTAAATTTTGTGTAAGGAATTGACATCGGAAAAGGTATAAGTAGTGAAAATATTTGAACCTTTCCACTAAAGTAATTTTCGAGGACGAAAATTCTTAAAGAGGGGAGAGTTGTAATAGCCCAAATTTCAGTTATATTAAAAATAATGGTTCGAGACCACCAAATCTGAGAAATGGACTTGTAGATTATATTTATTTAATATTTCTGAGTCAAATGTAGCTTTTAAAATGTTTTTAAAATAGTAAATTGTGTTTTATAAAGATTTATTTGGTCAAGAAATCGAGAAAAGAAGTATCGAGATCTCGGTGTTATAAACCGAGTCATAAATATTTTATGAATATTTAAGGAATGTCAATAAGGTAGTATTAAAATTTCGTTAGAAAATTTTGATGTTTGGGTGGTTAATTAAATAAAAAGGACTAAAATGAAAAGTGTATAAAAGTTGCTAAAAGGATTAAATAGTCTGATTGTCAAATGAGGAAGGACCTAAAGTGAAAATATGCCCAAAGGAGATATTTTGGGCGGCAATAGCTGAGAAAAATCAGGAAATGGATGAAATAAGGGTAAAATTGGAAAATTGCCAAAATTAGTTAAATAAGTATGGGACCAAATTGGAATTATCTAGATTTCTCTTCATTTTTCTTCATTTTCTTCAGCTGAAAAACAGCCATGGGAGAGAGTTTCAAGCTGGTTTTCATACTCAAGCTTCATGTAAGTTTAATTCTTACTTTCTCCTTGAAATTTCTATATTTTTGGACTTTTACAATTGGGTCCAACTTACTATGTCATTAGTTTTGATTCTATAGCTAATTTTTAAAGTTTATGTGGATTAGTGCTGGAAGAATATGATGAATAAATATTGAATTGAAGCTTTAATTTTGTTATATGATGATTTTATTAAGTAAAATTGATGGAAATTGATTTTAGGACCTAATTGTGAAAGAGTTGAAATTAAGGCCTAGAGTTAAAATTCTGATTTTCAAAGGTTATGAAGTAGTTTAAAATGATAGAGAAAAGTATTAAATGAGAAAATTAACTAAATTGAGGGGTTAATTGAGCAAGGATTGAATTGTATGAAATGTGGAATTTGGGACAAAATAGAAATCAACATGTTATACTAAAGCAGTTTTGGACAGCAGCAGTTGTCTAACTTTGAAAAATCACCAAAAATTGTATAAATCGAATTAGAAGCTGAGTAAGATATAGAATTAAAGTTTGTTGAGTCTATTTTCATATAAAAGAAACAAAGCAGGTAAAGGAAGTCTACATATTGAGATATTTAAATTTTTGTAAGACTGGTTTAGAACAACTTCGTGATCCCCTGTTCTTACTTTAGAAATTCACTAAAAATTGTACAAAAATAATTATGAGTTATAATTTATATGTTTGTATTCCTTAGTGAGTCTATTTTCATTAGAAATAATCAGAAACACTATATGAAAACCGTAATATGAGATAATTGATTTTTAGTGAAGAGAGGTCAGAGCAGTAGGACTGTGTAACAGGGGAGAACTTAACTAATAAACTGTACTAATTGGCCACACCAAAAATTCTGGAAAAATTATGGTAAGAAGATATGTGAGTCTAGTTTCAAAGAAAATTAACGGTTTGAAATTTAGAGCTCTGTAGCTCGAGATAAAAATATTTTAGTGAATATAACACAGATGGACAGCTTGAACATTCACATGAGTAAATAGTGAAAATTATAGAAAATGTTACTTACAAGTGTGTTGTTTATACTAAGGATGTGGATGGAGAGGAGGAGGAGGAAAATAATATATGAATGACTTGTGTATAAATTGATTATATGTTCGATTATAATTGATATAATGTTTTATTTGGAATATTTATTATGAAACTAAGATTATCGTTATGGTATCAAAATCGAATTGTAAGTTCATGTAACTTGAATTATATTCTTAAATGCTTGGAATGTATGTTATTGATATGAATATAATTTGAATGTTCATTGTATGAAAATTGATGAAACATTGATATATTTGATAAAAGTGGAAGAAATCGGTTGAATGAAAGGAAAATTCGATGGATCTCGAAAAGGAATTGACGGTAAAAGGATCTAGCAGGACGGGTGATCCTATCCGATATAGCCCTCCGAAGAATATGTGTGAAAAGGATCTAGCCGGACGGGTGATCCGATATAGCCCTCCGAAGAATATGTGGAAAATGGATTTAGCGGACGGGTAATCCGAATTAGTCTCAATTTGCTTTGGTGGTAATTGGATCCAAGCTCATTAGAGTAATTGTCGTTGCGAGGATTTAGCCTAGGTGGTAATCCCGACAATACTCTATGAGTTTATATTCTGAGGATTTAGCTGGACTGGTAATCCATTGTAAGGATGAGGTTCAGGGAGTGTGCTCTCTTCTGAGTTAGCTTTGGGTGGTAATCCATTATGAGGATGAGGTTCATGAGTGTGCTCTCTGAAATGGAAATGTGCCCACATGAACACGAATTGTGGATCTGGATTTGTACACTAAAGTGTACCTCTGAAAATCCATCGAAAATTCCAAGAAATTCAACGGGATAAATATGGAAAAATATTAAGGGAATGGAAATCATGATATATATATTATGTGATATAAGAAAATACGAGTTGATGAGACATGAGCGTAGAACTTGGTTGTGAATGAGTTCATTTGTGATTATATATTTGTACATCCTTGAGTCTATTATCTGTATGAATTGGTATTCCAAATGAGTTAATGAGAAGAGTTCTAATATAAAATAATCTTAATTCTAAATGAAATATTATGAAAGCGTATTTGAAATACATTGGTATGTCTTGTATATGTTATTTGAGTTCATAATATGTAAAGTAATGTATGTAGAAATATGAGATGATGATACTGTACATGGAATTGATTGGTGGATACGTACATCCAAATTTATATGATAGATTGTAGTGAACATTGAAATTGGGCTCAATAAGTAAGTTGCCAATTTAAATTGTAATTAGCGAGGAAGAGTTAGTGAATTGCATGATTATGAGTTGTTATATGTATTTGTCAAAATACGAGAAAATGATGGTAAATGATACATGGAAATATGAGACTATAATATATAAAAACATGGAATGTGTTTGATAAATGTGTTCATTCATAATTATAGAATTTTTGCATCTCAAGTGCACTATATGTATAAAGATGATGTTTCAAATGATTGGATAAGTAAAACTCAAATATGAAGTAGTTTGAATCCAAGACAAATTGTTATAAAATGTATATGAAAAAGCAGAGGTGTGATTGTTATATGCTATATGAATACATAGGATGAAAAAGTACAAGTACAAGAGAAATTTAATGAGAATTGAGCTTATATCGTTTCTTGTTATTTATATGAAGTGTACGACTAACAAATCGTATTAAGTATAAGGCTCATTGAATATCTTAAATTGGTTTTTGTATGTATTAAATGTGGGTGAAGAATAAGGATCAAATGAGTGAGAAATATGGCTTGAAAAATAGCATAATTTATGAAAATTAACTTTACCACACGACCAAGCAACACACGGCGTGTACTAAGGCCGTGTGACTCAAGTTTCTCCACAGATGCAAGTTAGAGAGTTATCGCCCTATAGGCGCGGCTATGTGAGCCACAGGCGTGGGACCCTTGTAAATGAGATAAATTTAAGGATTAAAAAAAATTATCGATTCTAATTTAGTCCCACCCAATCCCAATGCATGATTTGGACTTCAAGGGTTCGTTAAAAGAACTTTTATAATCAATTTTGATATTTGAGTGATAAATGGTTTAAATAATCTGTAAGTGTTTCGTACTCTTCGGTAATACCTCATACTCTGTCCCGGCGTCGAACATGAGTAAGGGGTGTTACAAATTCGGAGAATCACATTTTCATTCACATTCATCCACAACATTCACTTCACTACTTTGGGCATTTCTGATCATTCCCTACCCCAGGGGTAATTTCGTCGTTTTTCCTATAGGGGTATTTCGGTAATAAATCAGGGTCAATTTGGAAATCACAAAAGTCATTTCAGAAATTTTTTTTTCCAAACTCATGGGTATTTTGAAAGAAAGATTTTCCAAATCAAGGTATTGCAGAAATTTTAGAAATCGGGGTTATTTTGGTAATTTTGTAAGCCAGGAGTAATTTGGTAAATTTCCAAATCAGGGTATTTTGGTAATTTTCAAATTAGAGTATTTGAAAATGTCGCAAAATAGAGGTTGTTGATATTTTACAAAATTAAAATTCTTATTGGAAAAATTTCAAGAGTAAATTGGTAATTTCTACACTAGGGTTTTTTTTTTTAATTTCACAAGCCAGGGTCATTTCGGTAATTTTTGCAAAAATATGGTTCCTGGTGACTTTCAAAACAGGGTATTTTTAAAGATTTCTAATTTGAGGGTACTTCGGTAATTTCCCTTATTGAGGGTATTTTGGTCATTTTGAAAGTCAGGGGTAATTTCGTAAATTTTTTTGGGGTGTCTTTGATATTTTGTGAAGTTTTTGGATATTTTTGCAAAAATAGAAATTGTTATTGAAATCGGGGGTAGTATGGCAATTTTGGAAACCAAGGGCATTTTAGTAATTTTACCACTAGGGGTATTTTAGAAAATTTGTAAATCAAAAATATTTCAGAAAAATTTATAAAAGTAGTCTTTATAAATCAAAAGGGTAATTTTAAGAGTTTTAAAACTAGGGTTTTTATAAAAATTACGGCTAGTTCCCTTTCGGGTTTTAGTTATTGGGTTTAGCCCGTGAATAAGTCCTTTTGGTTAGGGTGAACCGTAACTACACACCAGGTAGGATTCGAGTAAAGAGGAGGTGAGTCGCTAGGACTGCTTAAATACCAAGCTCTTACTGAATCCACTCCTAGACATGCGCACAACAGTTACCACACCCTAGCTTGGCGACCTAATCACAGGTTTGTTTAATGGTCCTTAAGTCTTATGTACTTGTGTTTGAGTAGGCTAGTCCTAGGGTTCAATAGCCCTAATATTCTAATCTATGATCCCAAATAAGCCCATAACATTTCACATATAAATCACTTCAAAAGTCAGAGGTACTTACCTGGTGGACTTCGGGTCGGAGATATAGGTGCCATGCCAGAATACCTGAAAAATTTTACAAAAAATCCATATTTTTGAAAAGCCCATTTTAGAAAAACATTTTTGGGCCCAAATCCCCCAAAGCTGAGTTTTGAACCGGGCTCTGATACCAAACTGTAACACCCCCAAACCCGGCCCACGAGCCTTGACCGGATCTGGTATGTCACTACGGAAAACATTTTGCGAAGAATTTGTCTTAAAGGTGAAAACGTGAAAATTTGTGAATTTTAATAAAACATTGTGTATTTAAAAGCCCATTAAAATTTAGTTGTTATAAATTCCCAGATTAAAACTTTTACATAAGCTATTATAATATAAATCGATTCAAAAAAAATATTTTTCCTTTATTAGTTCAATTAATAAAATAAATTTCAAACCGTAAATAAAGTTTCCCAAACACCATAAGTGGCCCTTCTTACATCAAATAAATTCCCAAAATCGATAATATAAAATGTAAAAAAATAAGAAAATCAACTTCGCATGGGCCACCTTGTATCCACCATCTTAGCCATTATTTTGGCTACCATTCACATCATAACATATACATATATAGCAACATGCACAAATAATAAGAACAAAGGCGATAACTACGACCGATCGTTTAGTGAAATCCCGATCTATTTGGATCTAACACAATCTAGAATCTCGAAACTCTTCATTCCTGTCGATTTGGCTCTAAAAGCCATAATCACAATCGGTCAGTTCTTAAACCCATAAAATGGCCTTTGGCCGAATATTTGCAATCACTTACCTAACTTATTTAAAACCCGAATACTTGCTTGCTCTCGAAGTTATCGAAATCCTATTAACCTTTGTTAGAAATGGCTTAATACATAAATCCATAACCACGGCCCTTGGTAGATAGTACATGATGCTTACCTTGAATGCTTCAAATCCGAAAAATCTCCTTTAATGCACCCTAACGTTGGCATAAAAGAAACACATACTAATATGGCCTTAAACATATTCGGCCACCCTTAGAAATCAAGGCCTAATCACACGGTTTCGGCATACCTATTGAGAGAGAACCTAAACTGATTACCTAAGGCAGAAATTACTTACCCTTCCACGTTGCTTACCACAAGTTTCCAAATCCCGAAAGATCACTTCACACTATCAGAACCGATCGAATTGCTTGCACCTAAAGTCTCCTTGAACACTTAGAGATTCGGCTTTAGAGAATAACAATGGTGTTTAGGCACTATACTAATGAAGAAGGAAAAAGTAGAGAATGGGCTATAAACTTCGGCTATGGTTCTCCAAGAATGATGAAGTATTCGGCTATCACAAAATAAGAGGAGAAGTTTGGGAAGAGTGATAGGTTCGGCCAATCTAGCAAATAAGGAGAGAACGAATAAAATATAAATGGCCTTAATGCTCTTTGAAATTTCGTCACTAACCAAAAGCATGTGAAAGCCAAAACTAGGTGATTTATCACAAAAAGAAGATGGCACTAAAGAGAAAGGAGAGACTAAATTTCGGCACAATGAAATTAAAGAAGAAAAAGAATAACAAAAGATGATCACACCTATTTATACTACCCAATTTCGGCAATTAATCCCCAATTAATATTTTAAAAATAATCCATCCTTTATCCTATCTCAATCTCCTATATTATCTGATTAATCACACATTAAAAATATATAAAAATAAATCTATAATTATCTTCTATTTATCAACCTAGAATAAATCCACCTTTATCATCTTAATAAAATAATACTAAAAATAATCCCTTAACCTTAACTATTTCCTATCAAATCCCTTAATCATCTTCTCATCTATCACCTTAATAAAATAATTAATTATCCATCACATTTATCTCTCATCTTCCCATAAATAAAATAAACAAACTAAATCCACATATATCCTACTTAGCCAAATTTTAAAAGAATTAAACTAGCATTATCCTTGCCCACTTGAGAGTCCATAAGCCGTCCACTAGCTCTCTCTCCCTTAATGCCAACGTGCATAAAAAAAACCACAAAATTTTGCTTCCCTTGCGTCTTGAACTCATGACCTGCACTGCACCAAGCCCCTTTAACGCATGCTTCAACGCCCCAAGCCACTCGCCAAGGCCTTTTTTATGCATAATGCACCTGAATTTCTTTTAAGACTTACTTAGCCAGTTCCTTTGCCTTAGCGCCAAAAGAAAAATAAAACATGCCCATGCCGCCAACGGATTCAAACCAAGGCCCTTGTCCAGCGTCATTTCAGCCCTTAAGTGGGCATGGAAGCCACTTTGCCAAGGCACCTTTATGCCAAACATGCCTAAGATTTTTCCTTTAAGGCCTCCTAGCCTTGCTCCCCTTCCAGACGCAAAAAGAAAAGCCCATTGCTTCCCACGCTCGAACCCCATCCACCTAGCTCCTTGAGGCGTCACTCCCTAGGCACTAAGTGGCGCCTCCTAGCTAATTTACCACTTGGATTTTTGTGTCCTAAACTCCCCAAAATTTTCTTAAGGCCTCTTGACTAATTTCCTCTTCTCACTTAAAATTCCAAAAATTTCCAATGCATTCCCTCTTAATCCTAAAGTTTTAAAAACTCCTAAAACACCTCCAAACACCCTTAAAGCCTACTAACACTTGAGTTATGCTCCAAACGCATAACCCCAAATCGGGATATTACAGTTCTACCCCCTTAAAATAATTTCGTCCACGAAATTACTTAGCTAATTGCACTCCTACTCACCACGCTATGCTTACGCTGTGCACTCTAATCTTATAAAAATATCATACTTCCTATGCACAATCTCTAAGTTCACATGCAAGGCTTCGAACACTTTCACTAGCGATACAAGAAAACTATACAACAATCAAAGCAATTAAGGGTATTCCAGAAATAAGGAACGTACTAGTTGTCACATCTGGCACATCTTCCTCCTCGCGATGGCCAACTGCATAAACCAACCTTGGTTGCCTCGCATCTGTACCCATAGCACCTCCGCTCAGTGCTCCATGACCTCGGCCGGAACCATTTCCTCCATGGTTCGAACCACGGCCCCTTGTCGCTTGCTGACCATTCCTGCCCGGCTGCACTCCTCTTTGACCTTCTGTCCAAGCCCTACTCAGATCCTGAGGACAGTCTTTAATCAAATGAGTCTTAGACTTACATCTAAAACACTCCGATTTCGATTCCAGCACTCGCTAACATGATACCTCCCACATTGAGCACATGGACGGTCTGGATTTCCAGTAGTTGGCTTAGCACCACGAACAAAATTCTCGACCCTCGGTCTTTTCTGAAAGTTCTCAGACGATTCTGACGATCCAAAACTTCTCTTATTCTGATTCCTCTCCTTATCTCTATTGTGCCTCACAGAGTCCTTAATCCCTTCAGCTACCTTAGCCTTCTCTACTAGCACAGTGAACTCCCGCTCCTGATGTGGAGCTATCAACAACCTCAGGTTGTCCCTTGATCCATCCTCGAACCGGACATACCGCTCATGCTCCGTAGCCACTACTCCTCGAGCATATCGGCTTAACCTCAGGAATTCAGCTTCGTACTCTACTACAGACTTATTCCCTTGAACCAGCCCTAAAAAGGCCTTCATCTACTTATCAACATATCTGGTTCCCACATATTTCTTCTGATACGCCGCCTTCACATACTCCCAGGTTAGATCCTCAGCTGTGACACCATCCCGAACTGTTAACCATCATTGGTACGCTTCATCGCGTAACAGCGCCACCATTCCTTTCACTTTCTCCTCAGGGGTCAGATCCAACTCATCCATAATTCATTCTGTTGCCTCCAACCAATACTCAGCAGTATTGGGCGCCACACCAGATACTCCACGAAACACTTCAGCTCCATTGGCTCGGAGTCGCTCAGGTACAAACTTCCTAGCTCTCATATTTCCACTTGCTCCAGCCACCATCTCAAGAACTCATGAGCACTTTCACGATCAAAGATCATCCCCGTCGATCTTCTTCGCTCAACACCAAAAGCTGGTGGTAGTGGCGGTGGTACCCTATTGTCAGATCCTTGACCCGACCTAACGGGTTCCGACACGGCCATTCTACCTCTACCGTGTCCACGACGACCTCGTCCTCTAGAACTCATGTCTAACGTCGCGATTTAATCTGATTAAAAAGTTTTATGCATTAGAAATTTTGTTTCACTGTTTATCCACGAGCAAATTTTATGATAAGAAGTTTCCAGAAGTAGTTCTTTCGATCAATCAAAGTTTCAGTTTAAGTTCACTATTTTAATTCAGAGAATCACATTTTCATTCACATTCATCCACAACATTCACTTCACTACTTTGGGCATTTCTGATCATTCCCTACCCCAGGGGTAATTTTGTCATTTTTCCTATAGGGGTATTTTGGTAATAAATCGGGGTCAATTTGGAAATCACAAAAGTCATTTCAGAAATTTTTTTTCCAAACTCATGTGTATTTTGAAAGAAAGATTTTCCAAATCAAGGTATTGCAAAAATTTCAGAAATCGGGGTTATTTTGGTAATTTCGTAAGCCAGGGGTAATTTGGTAAATTTCCAAATTAGGGTATTTTGGTAATTTTCAAATTAGAGTATTTGAAAATGTCGTAAAATAGAGGTTGTTGATATTTTACAAAATTAAAATTCTTGCTGGAAAAATTTCAAGAGTAAATTGGTAATTTATACACTAGGGGTATTTTTTGTAATTTCACAAGCCAGGGTCATTTCGGTAATTTTTCGCAAAAATATGGTTCCTGGTGACTTTCAAAACAAGGGTATTTTTAAAGATTTCTAATTTGAGGGTACTTCGGTAATTTCCCTTACTGAGGGTATTTTGGTCATTTTGAAAGTCAGGGGTAATTTCGTAAATTTTTTGGGGTGTCTTTGATATTTTGTGAAGTTTTTGGATATTTTTGCGAAACCAAAAATTGTTATTGAAATCGGGGGTAGTATGGCAATTTTGGAAACCAAGGGCATTTTAGTAATTTTACCACTGGGGTATTTTAGTAAATTTGTAAATCGAAATATTTCAAAAAATTTATAAAAGTAGTCTTTATAAATCAAAAGGGTAATTTTAAGAGTTTTAAAACTAGGGTTTTATAAAATTACGGCTAGTTCCCTTTCGGGTTTAAGTTATTAGGTTTAGCCCGTGAATAAATCCTTTTGGTTAGGGTGAACCGTAACTACGCACCATGTAGGATTCGAGTAAAGAGGAGGTGAGTCGCTAGGACTGCTTAAATACCAAGCTCTTCATGAATCCACTCCTGACATGCGCACAACATTACCACACCCTAGCTCGGCGACCTAATCACGTGTTTGTTTAATGGTCCTTAAGTCTTATGTACTTGTGTTTGAGTAGGCTAGTCCTAGGGTTCAATAGCCTAATATTCTAATCTACGATCCCAAATAAGCCCATAACATTTCACATATAAATCACTTCAAAAGTCAGAGGTACTTACCGGTGGACTTTGCCTGAGATATCTGGTGCCATGCTAGAATACCTGAAAAATTTTACGAAAAATCCATATTTTTGAAAAGCCCATTTTAGAAAAACGTTTTTGGGCCGAAATCCCCCAAAGCCGAGTTTTGAACCGGGCTCTGATACCAAACTGTAACACCCCCAAACCCGGCCCACGAGCCTTGACCGGATCTGGTATGTCACTGCGGAAAACATTTTGCAAAGAATTTGTCTTAAAGGTGAAAACGTGAAAATTTGTGAATTTTAATAAAACATTGTGTATTTAAAATCCCATTAAAATTTAGTTGTTATAAATTCCCAGATTAAAACTTTTACATAAGTTATTATAATATAAATCGATTCAAAAAAAAATATTTTTCCTTTATTAGTTCAATTAATAAAATAAATTTCAAACCGTAAATAAAGTTTCCCAAACACCATAAGTGGCCCTTATTACATCAAATAAATTCCCAAAATACTGATAATATAAAATGTAAAAAAAATAAGAAAATCAACTTCTGCATGGGCCACCTTGTATCCACCATCTTAGCCATTATTTTTGGCTACCATTCACATCATAACATATACATATATAGCAACATGCACAAATAACAGAAGAACAGTGCGATAACTACGCACCTGACTGTTTAGCAAAATCCCGATCTATTTGGATCTAACACAATCTAGAATCCCGAAACTCTTTATTCCTGTCGATTTGCCTCTAAAAGCCATAATCACAATCGGTCAGTTCTTAAACCCATAAAATGGCCTTTGGCCGAATATTTGCAATCACTTACCTAACTTATTTAAAACCCGAATACTTGCTTGCTCCTGAAGTTATCGAAATCCCTATTAACCACTGTTAGAAACGGCTTAATACATAAATCCATAACCCTGGCCCTTGGCCGTATAGTACATGATGCTTACCTTGAATGCTTCAAATCCCGAAAAATCTCCTTTAATGCACCCTAACGTTGGCATAAAAGAAACACATACTAATATGGCCTTAAACATATTCGGCCACCCTTAGAAATCAAGGCCTAATCACATGGTTTCGGCATACCTATTGAGAGAGAACCTAAACCGATTACCTAAGGCAGAAATTACTCACCCTTCCACGTTGCTTACCACAAGTCTCCAAATCCCGAAAGATCACTTCACACTATCAGAACCGATCGAATTGCTTGCACCTAAAGTCTCCTTGAACACTGAGAGATTCGACTTTAGAGAATAACAATGGTGTTTCGGCACTATACTAATGAAGAAGGAAAAAGTAGAGAATGGGCTATAAAGTTCGGCTATGGCTCTCCAAGAATGATGAAGTATTCGGCTATCACAAAATAAGAGGAGAAGTTTGAGAAGAGTGATAGGTTCGGCCAAGCTAGCAAATAGGGAGAGAAAGAATGAAATATAAATGGCCTTAATGCTCTTTGAAATTTCGGTCACTAACCAAAAGCATGTGAAAGCCAAAACTAGGTGACTTATCACAAAAAGAAGATGGCACTAAAGAGAAAGGAGAGACTAAATTTCGGCACAATGAAATTAAAGAAGAAAAAGAATAACAAAAGATGATCACACCTATTTATACTACCCAATTTGACAATTAATCCCCAATTAATATTTTAAAATAATCCATCCTTTATCCTATCTCAATCTCCTATATTATCGTTAATCGACATTCAAAATATATAAAAATAAATCTATAATTATCTTCTATTTATCAACTTAGAATAAATCCACCTTTATCATCTTAATAAAATAATACTAAAAATAATCCCTTAACTATTTCCTATCAAATCCCTTAATCATCTTCTCATCTATCACCTTAATAAAATAATTAATTATCCATCACATTTATCTCTCATCTTCCTATAAATAAAATAAACAAACTAAATCCACATATATCCGACTTAGCCAAATTTTAAAAGAATTAAACTAGCATTATCCTTGCCCACTTGAGAGTCCATAAGTCGTCCACTAGCTCTCTCTCCCTTAATGCCAACGTGCATAAAAAAAACCACAAAATTTCTTGAACTCATGACCTGCACTACACCAAGCCCCTTTAACGCAAGCTTTAACGCCCCAAGCCACTCTGCCAAGGCATTTTTTTGTGACATAATGCACCCAAAATTTCTTTTAAGACTTACTTAGCCCAGTTCCCTTTGTCTTAGCGCCAAAAGAAAAATAAAAACATGCCCATGCCGCCAACGGGATTCGAACCAAGGCCCTTGTCCAGGCGTCATTCTAGGCCCTTAAGTGGCGCATGGAAACCACTTTACCAAGGCCTGCTTTATGCCAAACACGCCTAAGATTTTTCCTTTAAGGCCTCCCTGGCCTTGCTCCCCTTCCATACGCAAAAAGAAAAGCCCATTGCTTCCCACGCTGCTCGAACCCTGTCCACCTAGCTCCTTGAGGCGTCACTCCCCTAGGCACTAAGTGGGGCCTCCCAGCCAATTTACCACTTGGATTTCTTGTGTCCTAAACTCCCCAAAAATTTTCTTAAGGCCTCTTCAGCCTAATTTCCTCTTCTCACTTAAAATTCCAAAAATTTCCAATGCATTCCCTTTTAATCCTAAAGTTTTAAAAACTCCTAAAACACCTCCAAACACCCTTAAAGCCTACTAACACTTGAGTTATGCTCCAAACGCATAACCCCAAATCCAGGATATTACAGTTCTACCCCCTTAAAATAATTTTGTCCTCGAAATTACTTAGCTAATTGCACTCCTATTCACCACACTATGCTTACGCTGCGCACTCTAATCTTATAAAAATATCATACTTCCTATGCACAATCTCTAAGTTTACATGCAAGGCTTCGAACACTTTCACTAGCGATACAAGAAAACTATACAACAACCAAAGCAATTAAGGGTATTCCAGAAATAAGAAACGTACTAGTTGTCACATCTGGCACATCTTCCTCCTCGCAACGGCCAACTGCATAAACCAACCTTGGTTGCCTCGCGTCTGTACCCACAGCACCTCCGCTCGGTGCTCTATGACCTCAGCCGAAACCATTTCCTCCATGGTTCGAACCACGACCCCTTTTCGCTTGCTGACTATTCCTGTAACACCCCAAACCCGGCCCATGAGCCTCGATCGGATCTGGTATGTCACAGAGTAAAACGTTTTGAAAGATTTTGATTAACTGGTGAAAATCTGAAAATACTGTTAAGGTTATAACTCAGGTGGGATTGATTTTACAAACATGGTTGAGTTGAAAACCTTCGAAAACATTAGATCGGTTGAATTTTAAAACCATCAGAGTTATTGTTTACTTGGTGAATTTTGCTACCCGATGGTAACATATTTGAAAACTCGTAAAAAAAATTTCCCATTTTGAAAACATCACTTTTAACTGGTTTATTTAAAGAATTTATTGATTCATGAGTAGTATAGTAGGAATGAAATTAAACAACTACTTAAACACCCAAAATAATTATTAGCGGCCTTATTACAATCCAAACCAAAAATTTAGAAATAAATAAACTTAAACTGTACTAAATAAAATTCTAAATCCAAGGAATCAAGCATGGCCGCCTCGAGTCCTCTCCGGCTCCATCTCGCGATCTACTCATCGCAAAATGATATGGGAAGGGTGAGTCACCAAGACTCGAGGTATAAATCCCCAACCGGAAGTGCAACTCATACACAAAATATTAGTAAAACATGCAAACATGCAACCCAAACTAACCATCCATACTCCTTTAACTACCCCGTGTGGTCAAAACCATTGGTGGTCAAAACCACTGGTGACCGGAGTCACAAATCAAGTGATGGGGCCAACCCATCGTGTGGTCAAAACCACGGATGACCATAGGTCACAATTATCAATATGTGGTCAAAACCACTGGTGGTACCAAACCACTAGGACTTAGTCACAATTTATATCAACGGTGTGGTCAAAACCACTGGTGACCGAAGTCACAATTAAACTGATGGGGCCAACCCATCTTGTGGTCAAAACCACTGGTCACAGTCCATAGAGAATATTCCCCTTCCTCTCTTCAATCCCATTGTCAACATGCTCACAACATGATTAACAAACTATCATAAATTATACACATAAATCATGGCATAGCATCTTAACTATCATGTCATTCATATAACATATTTAAAGTCACAAGCGACTTACCCGGGATCCATGTACAAGCCCACAAGGTAAATCACTATCACAAAAGTTAAGTGTAACATAATAAGCAATGCCAACTAATAAGTGTGTAAGAGTTTTACACACCTGTTTAACCGTAGATCTAAGGAGAAATCCCGAATCTATGCGATATCACAAAATCCCAAAACGTGTTCCCGTGTTGCTCCTACATTCGACCACTATGGGTTAGTATTAAAAAAAACTTATTCGGCTAAACTAATAATCCCGAAGGATATGTTGTACTCGAAATAACACTCACCTTGGTTGTTGATTTGGTCTCCTACCAAATCCCAAAACTGCACTTATTCCTGAAATCGTTGAGATCGTTATATGGCACATATTAGTTTCGGCGTTAGGCATAAATTCTTAACAAATGGCCCTTGGCCGAAACTATCTATTACTTACCAAAACGAATTGAAATCCCGGAAGACTCCTTCAATACCCCTTAACGTTACCTACACACAAGAGAACACATCACCTTTTATCTTAAGAACACATTCGGCCAACCTTACCAAGGCCTATTCTCAAACTTTCGGCACACTAAAAGGAAGAGAAAAGAAACCGAATGCTAAAGAGAGACACTTACCAACCTTTGAAATCGACAAGTACCTTCCTTTTGGGATTCGCCTATGCTCTATATGGTAAGGAGTATTAGGTCACAAAGAAAAAGGGTATGGAGTCGGGCTTGAAAGAAAAAATGAGATAAAAGGAGAGACTTAGAGTGTTTTGGCAAAGATGGATGGAGGTTTTTGGCACAAGGTTTATTGTATGTTCCAAAGAAAAATTAAAAAGTATCAAAGGAGGAGAAAGGGGTTTGGTTTGAACAACAAGGAAAAGGTGAAAGAAAAGTGTTAGCGAAAATACTCCCTAGGACTCCCTTTTCATTCTACCATTGCTTCCTAATGTGATAATTCTTATCTTTTAATTATCACCCTTTCAATTAAATTAAAAACAATATCTATCCTTTATCCCATCCTTTGACACCTCTTCAATAAATAAAATGAGAATAAAATAATAATAACCCCTCCTCCAAATTAATTCAAAAATAAAACAAAGTTTATCCTTATCAAATTAAGAGTCCCACGTGCGGGCCATTAGCTCACTCCCTTCACGCCATGCATGCATAAAAAAGAACACCCATTCTGCCCATGCTACTCGAACATGGGACCTCATTGCTGCAGCCCCTTACAACGCCCCAAGCCACTTTGCTACTGACTCATTTCGTGACATAAACCGCCTTACAATCACATGGTTTCAGCATACCTATTAAGAGAGAACCTAAATCGATTACCTAAGGCAGAAATTACTTACCCTTCCACGTTGCTTACCACAAGTCTCCAAATCCGAAAGATCACTTCACACTATCGTAACCGATCGAATTGCTTGCACCTAAAGTCTCCTTGAACACTGAGAGATTCGGCTTTAGAGAATAACAATGGTGTTTGAGACTATACTAATGAAGAAGGAAAAAGTAGAGAATGGGCTATAAAGTTCGGCTATGGCTCTCCAAGAATGATGAAGTATTTGGCTATCACAAAATAAGAGGAGAAGTTTGAGAAGAGTGATAGGTTCGGCCAAGCTAGCAAATAGGGAGAGAAAGAATGAAATATAAATGGCCTTAATGCTCTTTGAAATTTTGGTCACTAACCAAAAGCATGTGAAAGCCAAAACTAGGTGACTTATCACAAAAGAAGATGGCACTAAAGAGAAAGGAGAGACTAAATTTCAAGACAATGAAATTAAAGAAGAAAAGAATAACAAGAGATGATCACACCTATTAATACTACCCAATTTCGACAATTAATCCCCAATTAATATTTTAAAATAATCCATCCTTTATCCTATCTCAATCTCCTATATTATCGTTAATCGGACATTCAAAATATATAAAAATAAATCTATAATTATCTTCTATTTATCAACTTAGAATAAATCCACCTTTATCATCTTAATAAAATAATACTAAAAATAATCCCTTAACTATTTCCTATCAAATCCCTTAACCATCTTCTCATCTATCACCTTAATAAAATAATTAATTATCCATCACATTTATCTCTCATCTTCCCATAAATAAAATAAACAAACTAAATCCACATATATCCTACTTAGCTGAATTTTAAAAGAATTATACTAGCATTATCCTTGCGCACTTGAGAGTCCATAAGCCGTCCACTAGCTCTCTCTCCCTTAATGCCAACGTGCATAAAAAAAACCACAAAATTTTGTTTCCCTTGCGTCTTGAATTCATGACTGTGACCGCACTAAGCCCCTTAACGCAAGCTTTAACGCCCAAGCCACTCGCCAAGGCGCTTTTTGTGACATAATGCACCTGAATTTCTTTTAAGACTTACTTAGCCAGTTCCTTTGTCTTAGCGCCAAAAGAAAAATAAAAACGCCCATGCCGCCAACGGATTCAAACCAAGGCCCTTGTCCAAAGGTCATTCAGGCCCTTAAGTGGCGCATGGAAGCCACTTTACCAAGGCACCTTTATGCCAAACACGCCTAAGATTTTTCCTTTAAGGCCTCCTGGCCTTGCTCCCCTTCCAGACGTAAAAAGAAAAGCCCATTGCTTCCCACGCTCGAACCTCATCCACCTAGCTCCTTGAGGCGCCACTCCCCTAGGCACTAAGTGGTGCCTCCCAGCCAATTTACCACTTGGATTTCTTGTGTCCTAAACTCCCCAAAAATTTTCTTAAGGCCTCTTCAGCCTAATTTCCTCTTCTCACTTAAAATTCCAAAAATTTCCAATGCATTCCCTTTTAATCCTAAAGTTTTAAAAACTCCTAAAACACCTCCAAACACCCTTAAAGCCTACTAACACTTGAGTTATGCTCCAAACTCATAACCCCAAATCGGGATATTACACTAAATCCGTAGATAGAATTTGTATTTGAAAGAACTACAATCGAAATGATTTTACATAAGATTGTTCACGGTTAATAAGTGGGAAGAATTAATTATTCATAAAATTCTTAATCAGATAAACGTCGATCGAGAGAATGAGTACAAGGGGATGAAGACACTTCAGATGCGAATAATGGTGTGTACCCTACCGTAATATACTAAGTGTTTATTTTGGCTTTAGAATTAGAGTCAATGAAAAGCATAGTGGTGAGACTTAGGTAGTATGATTTCTAGTTAGTTGGAAATTTCGAGGACGAAATTTCTTTAAGGAGGGTAGAACTGTAACATCCTAAATTTTTGGGCCTATGCGTTTAATGGGTGAATATGTAGAATGAGTTAATTTAAGTGTTAGGGGCCCAAATTTTAAGTTTTAAGGAGCCCAAATCTTCTAATTTAGGTTAGTTAAATTTGGCATTAGGGATTAGGGAAGTGGACGGCACAATGCTATTTTTTGGGGAATTTTATTATATTTATTCTATGTGGATAATAAGTAGATAAAGGCTATTATTTAGGGATTTAGTCTTTAAGGATAATAAGCAGATAAAGACTATTTTTGAGGAGATAATAGATTAAGATAAGGGAAAAGGGATAGGAGCTATCATGTGTGGCAGTGTTGGCTGAAAATCAATCTCTCCTAAAGGGAGGAATCGATTTTCTATATAAGAGGGGGTGTGCCGAAATTTTGGAAGCCTTTCTTTTATTTTCTTTTTCTCATCTTCTTCCTCTCAAAAGTCGAAAACCACCATTTTCTTCACCCTTTCTTCCTCTCTAAAATTTCCTAGTTGGTGAATCTTTTAACCTCTATTGTTATTTTTCTTCTAATCCCTAAGAGCCGAAATCACATCTCTATTATTATATCCTTCTCCTTAATATTCATTGGCCAAATCTCTCTTAGCCATCTCTTTAATTCTTAAATCTTCTAAAAATCGAAATTCTTAGATCTCACCTCCTAAAGTTGCTGAATTTTCTTCAGTAAAGTCTGCTTGTGCTGAATCTGAAGAAAACAATAGAGGAGTCCAAAGCTTAAATATCTAAGTCAAAGATCAGTAACACTCAAGTCGTGTTATTTTCGGGATTTCAAGGAGAGGCCCTATTTTTACATCTTTTCGGCTTTTTGAGCAAAGTTGTAGATCGAGATAACAAGGATATCGACTAAGAATATTGGATTTCGTGATATCAGGTGTGTAACACTTTCCCACCATCTAGATCTATTTGATTAATATATGATTATAAGTCTTATATGTTTTGATAAATGCCAAATCCGGGCATAATAGAGAAACCCAAAGAGGGTAAAAGCAAATCATCGGGTTAGTGAATGTTCGATTAAGCGATATATGTATATTGATTTTATGTGATTGCATGGATTGGGTTTGATGAAAGGAGGAAGTTATATGTTGTAGCGGTTTTCACCGTGATCATTGTAGCGGTTTTACCGTGATCTGTTTTACCGTGATCTGTTGTAGCGCTTTTACCGTGATCTGTTGTAGCGGTTTTACCGTGATCATTGTAGTGGCTACGGCCATGATCGATGATGAAAAGACTACCGCCATCAAGACGATGAAGCGGTGTGGGTTGATTGTAGAAATCCCCAATGGTGTGAATGGCTGGTACGGGGGCGTGTAGCGGATGGAAACCTAGGATTTGGGTTGGGCTTGCATATTATTTTTATTATGTATATTAATTCTGATTATTTTAGTTTTATGGGGCTAAGGCCCAAATCTAATGGCGCATGAGGGTTGCACATTGAGTCTCGCGACTCAACCAATTAATTAACATTTCAGGTAGCATTTAGTGCATCGGACCGGGCTGGAGAGGAGCGCAAGGTGGCCATGCAAAAGAACATTTGGATCCGAGAAAAGACTCTAGTTATTATTTTATATTCTTATTTAATGGATTTTAAATCTCATTGTAATAAGGCCATGGGCCACCGTTTATATTTTGTTTTATTACGGGCTTTTATTACTTTTAGTTATTTAGATTTTATTTTAATTGAACTAAGGCATGTATTTAAATTTGGGTTTTAATTCATAAAGGCATATTTTATTTAAAACTATAAATTATAAATTTTCCTAATAAAAGGTTAAACTTTACCAAAATATTTTTTCGAAAATCGACATGTTTTACAAAATTTCCTTAGTGACATACCAGATCCGGTTGTAGTGTTTGGGCCAGGTTTGGGGTGTTACAGAATTATTAAATCTCATAGTTTATTGTTAACATAGCGTTTAATTTGTGAATAATGCTCGATTAATGTTTCTACATTTTGTACATAGCATGCTTCAAAATTCCAATACATGTATGCCTTATATCAAATATTTTGTATACATTAAGTGCATTTTAAAATTTCACGTACAGAAATTTCTTTTTAAAACAAGGCAATATTTGCGTGTTTAGAAGTATGGAAAAATTACATCCTAACGTGTTGGGTGTCAATTTTTCGTTCAACTAAATACCCATATACCCTTTTTTACATGTTTTGAAGATCAAAGATGATCTCGGTGTCAGAGTATTAAAGTGTTATATCCTAACGTGCTGGGTATGATACTTTTATCCCTTTGAAACGAGTTAATCTTAAGATTCAATTCCGATTTAATTAATTTTCTTCCAAAATTTCTCACCCTAAATATATTCAAGTTTTCGACATTATGACAACGTTAATCAATTTGGTACCAACTTTGGGCGTTGCAAGAGTGCTAACCCTTCTTTGCACGTAACCGACTCCCGAACCCGTTTTCTCAAATTTCGCAGACCAAAACATTTTTATAGGTGACCTGATCACACCTAAACAAAAAAGGGATCAGTGGCGACTCCATACCTTTTAAAGTCGATCACCATTTTTTTTAAAACTCGATTTAAAAATGATTTCGACAGCTTGGCGACTCCACTGGGGAAAGGTTGAGAGTCAGGCCATAGATTGGTTAATTCTTATCCTTTGATTGAAAACTTTAAAAATTGTTTTAAAAAATCATGTTTCCTTTAAAGCATTGGTTCATGTTGTAACTGCAATAATGTCGAATCTTATAATACTTGCATTTGCATTACATGACCGTTGTGGTCGCACCTTTGAGTGGGAGTAAGAAACTAAGCTTTCGTGAGGTTTTCACCTCCGCACGGGCTAGTGGACTGCTTCTGAAATACATCCGTACCTATGTCTCCGTGAGGTTTTCACCTCTGCATGGGCATAGGGAAATGTATTCCCTTGAACCGAACTCGATCCATATGAGCCTATAATGGGTGAGGATTAAGGAATCTGCTGGTTCAGGTACCCTCTCTTTAGAACCAAACCACATATAGAGAGACCTAGGAACCCACCTTAAGTAGAGCCGCGCCAAACCCTAATAGTCACTTATTTAGGTAATCTATTTTGGTTGTTTTTCTTATGCTACCGTGTTTTGTGTTTATGCTTGCATTACATTGCATTGCACTGCATCATTATAGAAAGGAGATGTTGATTAGTAATTTTTTGCTAAATAGAGGAGTTTGTCATAAGAAAACTAATTTCTTGATAAAGTGGATTATAATACGATTGTCCGGACATGGTCTGAGTAAACACAATAGAAGAAAGTTGATAATCCGTGGAGGAATGCAAAACCTTGCCCGAAATAGTTTAATTGACAAGAGCCGTCATGCCTCAATTTTCTTAAAGAAGCCAATCAACATCGCAAGGGATAAGTGACCAATGAACCACGACCTGAATCAAGCCAAGTGGAAATAAAAGAGATATCTTTTGGGAGGATTTGAAGGATTCAACTGCAGCGTCCGGATATGAAGGAGAAGATCGATGTTTTCACCTGGACTATGAGGACAAAGCCGTATACGTAATCCATTTTATATAAAAAAATCTATTTTCTAGATAAGTTCTTCTAATGGAATTAAATTCGGAATCAACGTCTCTCTTTCTATTTGCATTCATACCATGCATTTGCATTGACATAGCATTACATCATATACATTAGATGATCCTGATTAGGTGGAATTATTTCAGTTAACCCAGAAAACATGGAACAAAGGTTGGAGAGATTAGAGCAAAGGCAAATAAAAATGCATGAGCAATTGGCACAAATTCAACGCGATATGCGAGATCAGATGAGTATGCTGCGCCAGTTAACTCAATTACTAATCGTAGGGCTTGAAAAAAAGAGTGGCCGAGTGGTCGACAGTGTGGATGATGATGAGGACATTGTTTATTCTCCAATAAGTGTCTCAGCCCGACCAGGCGTGTCCCCACAGGGGGCACCCGTCATTATTGGACCCCAATGTCAGACTGATGCCTCGACACTGTTAGATCTCCCGATAGGCTCAAGTTTTAACCTGAAGGACGATCGAGCCAAACCAGTTATTCTGGCAGAAACAAAGGAAAGGGGAGAGTGGACTTCAAAGGCCCCGAAGAGGAAGGATAGGGATGTGAATAATACGAGTGGGTATAACAAGGGCCATTCGAAGCCGTTTATAGTAAACCAGCCAAGGAAGGCAGTTGCTAGTTATCTGGTCTCCCCAAGAGAAAAACCCAATTCAAGGCTGAACTTAAAGAAACCCCAGTTCACACCTATTCCAACGACGTGTAGGGAGTTATACCAGTGCTTGTTTGATATGCATGCTGTGGCCCCTCATTACCTGAAACCAATGCAATCCCCATACCCCAAATGGTATGATTCGAATGCTCAATGTGAGTACCATGCTGGGATTACAAGACATTCAATAGAAGATTACCTTGCTTTCAAGAAGCTGGTTGAAAGATTCATCAAAATAGGAGTTATAAGATTCGATGATCCCTCTGGTGCCAAAGATCTGTTATTCAACCATATTGCTAAAGGGATAACTGTTATAAGAACCATGATGAATGGGGGCATGAGATCAGGAGTTCATCAAGGCCAGGCCTCTAGTGCAAAACTTGACACTGGCGGATATGAATATTAATGACGTATCTGAAGAGTGAGCCGGGGAGCAAACTTTTCTAAGCTTTTGCCTTAATGTATTTGAGATGTTTTGAACAATGGAACTGTGAAAGAGGTCCTTGTATTTTTTTAGAGTTAACCTAGAGTAATACTCAAAACATGCTTGTTGCTTTAAGCCCAGAAGCAATAAGAATCTTTTTATGAAATGGGTTTGTGTCCAGAATTTTTATTTCAATAAAATGCATCTTTTTAAGTAAATAGTTTTCATCTTGTACTGTACATTCTTGTGTTTTAGAATATTCTTTCATTCTTTATTCATGACCATACCATATAAATAATCATCCTTAGAACCATATATCCTTTGGGTTGCTTTCGTACCTAGGTACTCAGATATCAACGACAGGAGCGACGTTGTTACAGACTCCCTTTTTGAATGAGATATGAGTCTAGGGGTTCTAAGGACTTTGAACATGACAGAGATCGTAGCCTATCTTTTGATTTGTTAAGAATGGTAGAACAAGATGAAAATAAACTCTATCTTACAAAAGGTCAGTGGACATTACGAGACTAAGAAGGGGCAAATATCGAAGCCTAATTCACTACAATGCGAGACATCATTGAGCTATCTTCAAGAATTCAAGATGTTTTCCCATGCTAGGCTATTGAAACGTGGGTATGCTGTTAAGATTGGTGTTCGAAGAACCCATGTTAATGGTTCTACAATAGTCGGGCTAATCATGAGGTTTGGGCTACTGGTCCATCCAGAAAGGAAAATTGCATTAAATGCCAAATCGAGAAAGACAAGACTCTTTTGCCTCCTCCATTTTGTCTATATGTGGGGCATGGATGTTATCAAGCCAATCTCCTCCAAAGCTTCTGGCCAACATCAATTCATTTTCATGGATGTTGATTTCTTCACTAAGAGGGTGAAGGTCGTTTCATATGCCAATATTACAAAGTCGATAGTCATTAGATCAAAAAAAGAAAAAAAAAGAAAGAACACTGAAAAAAATGTCGAAAAGATCACATTTAGCCGTACAATGTTAAAAGTCTGCGGTCTGTTCAAAGATCAGGTGCCACATCACAATAAAGGTAGCCAAAAAAATAAAAGATCAAAAAAAATAAGAAAAAAAGAGACCGAGACTTGTAAAGATTGGTATACTATTTACCTTCCATGCTTATCAAACATTGGTCAGGACGATCACTGGGGCAGCCCGTTTCTCATTGGTTTCACCCATTGAAGTCAAGTTTCCTTTTTTTTGAGTCTTATCAGAACTGGAGTTGGATGAGACAGAACGCGTTTAATCTCAAAATGATCAAAAAATGTTAAAAGCTATCTATCATGGTCAGATGATGCGAGCTCACAAAAAAAATGATTCGTCCTAGAAAATTTCATGATAGGACTTTGAAGAAGATTCTTTCCCATGCAAAAGGGACTTCAGAAGAAAGAGAATGCCAAATCGGGAAGGACCTTAGGTAGCAAAGAAGCCCTATTCTAGGAAAGCATGGATATTGTCTGAAATAGATGACCAGGACCTACCCAATCCGGAGAATTCAGATTCAATAAAAAGAATTCAAAAAAAAAGAGAGAGAAAAAGAAAAAGAAGAAAAAAGAGAGGCCAAGGTGAAAACCCGCAAATGGCACTTTGAGACCAAAGGGGATTTGATTTGAAAACCTAAAGGGTGACTCAAATTTTGATCAAAAGTGGGGCGTATAGCAGTCTTGCTATGCCTGAATTAATAATGAAGAAGTATGCTACGTCTTGGGGCATCGACAAAGTACTCCGGATCCCCTAAACACATATCGAGCTTAAAATGGGCCTTAAGAAGTTTGAACAGAGAAGCTCAAGCTGCGATATCTAGGGCACCTAGTCTCCATTTTACCCATTTTAAATTTGTTATTTGTGATTATATTATTCTTTTCAAAATATGTTCACAATAAATTTCCTTCTTGATTGCGATTGCTATCTTTGCTTAGCTTATTTGTTTCGAGCTATGCTCTTAATCATTTTTCTTCTTGTCCATGGTTATGGTCTTGTACAGGTATTTTGAGATAACGATTAGTGGACTAATAATATTTTCATAAAATGAGTTTCGCATATTACTCTGGAAATTTCTGAATAATACAAGAACTCGAAATAGGACTATTGCTTAAGACTCACCAAGTTTAAGGAAGAGTCTAAGTTGAGGTTATCTCATTGGATGTTCTGTTAAAAAATAGTTGGTGATACAATCTCAACCAAAATGGGCATCATTAACCCAGAGTGTAAAATAGAAATCATTCTCCAAGAGAAAATGATATTCTACATCCATGCAAATATCATGCATTATGCATCTGGTTGAGTCACCCAGGGAGTAATCAATAGATGGAAGCTGATATAGATCCTATACCTTTGAATAGCAATGGGATGGATGTGAAAGGATTCGGATCTTATACCCCTGAGTCACAATGAGATGAACCTTGAAGTTACAGTGGGGCAAATCTATTGAACAGTTATAATTATTTCCTTAAGTTTTCTGTCGAGAATACCAGCCAAACCAGATGGCAGCATAATACATCAGCGATAAAGCCCTGATAAACGATGAGCGATGACAACCTTAAGCAGGGATCATTCTCATGTAATCCTGCATTCATGCAAAAACACATTTAGTTAGGAGCATTAGATTCATTCCGATCATTGTATCCTAATCACTGCAAGAATTATTCTCATGACATTTTGCATTCATACAAATGTCATCCATAAGAGACATCCATTTAGGGGCATTTGATTCATTCCAATCATTGCATCCCAATCTTTGTAAAAAGACTATTCTCATGACATTCTGCATTCATACAAACGTCGTCCACAATACATTTCGTTTAGAGTATTAGATTCATTCTAATCATTGCATCCTAACCATTTTGCATAAGCATAAACACAAAATTGATTTTACAAACAGGTCCCCTAGAGGGCGTTGTCGCAACATCAGTGAATTTGAAGATCTTGCCTTTCTGAACGAAGTGGATCGAAGATGCCAAATCTGGTAATCCTGAGTTTGCAGGAGTAGATTGAAGACAACAAATCTGGCAATCTTGAGTTTGCAGGAGCAGATTGAAGGCAAAGATCGGCAATCTTGAGTTTACAAGAGCAAATTGAAGGCAACCGTCGGCAATCCACGAGTTTGCGGGAGTAGATTGAAGGCAGACCGTCGGCAATCTTGAGTTTGCGGGAGCAGATTGAAGACAAAGAATCGGCAATCCTCGAGTTTGCAAGAGCAGATTGAAGATAGCAATCGGCAATCCACGAAGTTGCGGGAGCGGATCGAAGATATCAGATCTTGTCTCCCGGAGTTTGCAGTGGAGCAGATTGAAGTTAGCAAGTCTGCCAATCCTGAAGTTATAGGAGCAGATTGAAGATAGCAAATCTGGCAATCCTGAGTTTGCAGGAGCAGATTGAACATAGCAAATCTGGCAATCCTGAGTTTGCAGGAGCAGATTGAAGATAGCAGATCTGGCAATCCTGAAGTTGCAGGAGCAGATCGAAAATATCAGATCTTGTCTCCCTAAGTTTACAGTGGAGCAAATTGAAGTTATCAAGTCTGGCAATCCTGAGTTTGCAGGAGTAGATTGAAGTTAGCAAGTCTGCCTCCCTGAGTTTGCAGTGGAGCAGATTGAAGATAGCAAGTCTGGCAATCTTGAGTTTGCAGGAGCAGAGTGAAGATAGCAAATCTAGAAATCCTGAGTTTGCAGGAATAGATTAAAGATAGTAGATCTAGTAATTCTGAAGTTATAGAAGCAGATTGAAAGTACTAATTTCCTTGAGTGGACCAAAGCGTTAGTTCTCAGGCCCCTGAAGATGCAGCGGGATAGAACGAAACTACTCAAAGGAGAAAAGCACTGAAAAAGGCATGACCGGACAAAATTGGCCCTTTTTAAAGTCTTTGTTCTATTATAGTTACACGACAATGAGCAAAGAGGGGCAGCTGTAAGACCCAATTTTCGCCCGGCCCATACCAAAAATAAAAAATACAAAATTAAAAAAACATTAAAACTAATAAAAAAACATTAATAAAAGTCCATTTTATAATAGTCCAAATACAATATTAAAACCCAAAAATTAAAACCAAATCCAAAATAAGATAAAGCCCAAAGTCCATTGGATTACAACAAGCCTAAAACCGATAAAACCCAATCAATTTACAACAGAGCCCAAAACCCGAATGGCCCAATGACAGAGCAAGCCCAAATGGCCTAAAACTTTGGAAATATTCGAAAAACCGTAGAGCTTCTAGAGGGTTCTAGCTGTTTAGCTTCCATCACAAGATGTCCCCACGCGCCTTGACCGAAGCTTTTGACCGCCACGCCCACCACGCGCCCACGTCCGCCATTGTACATCCTCCGTACTCACAAATGCCACGAAACTGCAAAAACAAGGGCTCCAATAGCGAGAGAAGCAAAGAAAGCAAAGAGAAAAATATTGTATTTTATTTTCTTTTGGTTACATATAAAACCGAAGCAAAACTTGTAACCAGGAGGATTTAAAAAAAAAAAGAATACAAACATAGCAATTTTCAGGGGTATTTTTCGATTTTTAGTCCATTCTTGCTTCGCATATAACACATACATATAGAAATAGAATAGGGATAAGTTTTTTTTTTACCTTTCGTGACTATCAAAGTCGAAAACTAAAGCGTTTTTGAGCCGAACCGAAGCGTTTTTGCTTCTTTCGATTTTCTTTGAGAGATTTTGAGCGTTTGAAGGGTAGATTTCGGGTTTAGGGTGTTTAAAGGGGTCAAAACGACCATTTTTTTACCCTCCAAACGGTGTATGAGGTGGCGGAAATGGAGGAATCCGATGGCGGTGTGAGGGGTTTAAAAACCCTAACAGAGAATTTTTCTTTCCCTCTTTTGTTCTTTTTTTTAAAGCTCGGTAGAAATAATTTTTTAAACAAAATTTTGCCCTTTTATAGGCTCTTGGAACGACGTCGTTTTAGGCCTGTTTAAGTGGCCTCAAAACGGCGTCGTATTCTCCTTCAGATCCGCGTGTTGACCCGACCCGGAAAAGGATCCGTGCATTTTATGGAATTGGGTTATTTACCTTCTTAGTCCTTCTGCATTTTGTGTCTCTTCTAATTAGTTTCTATTTTGTTTTAATTACTCTTAATTTTTGTTCTGTTTTAATTTAGTCTCCTTGTACACGGTGCGTTTTGGGCTTGGGAAATATTTTCTAGTTTAGTCCCGATCTTTGGCGCATTTAGATTTAGTCCTTTCTTCATTTTTTTAATTTATTGCCTTTTAGCCCCAGTAATTTTGTTCGACTTTAATGCGGTCCTTTAATCATTTAGCTAATTATTTATTGATTCATTTAACTAGTCTTTTTAATTAATATTTAATATTAAATATTTTAATTTGCTTTAGATATTATTTATTTCGGTTATATATGTTATCTTCATTAATTTTATATATATGTTTTATATACATGTATTAAAATTATTTTTATACTATGTATATATCATTGATTTCATATTATTTTATGCACATATTTTATTTTATACTTAAGTTTTTGCATATATTTAAATAAATAAAATTCTTTTAAAATATGCATTTAGGAATTCATTCACAATTTATTCCATTTTAATAATTTCAAAAATATTAATCAAGAACTAGCTTGTTTATTTACTTGCCATCTATTAGCATTTAAATTTTTATTTTATGTTAATTCGCATTTATCAATTTAGTAGAATCATTAAATCCCATAGTTTATTGTTAACATAGCGTTTAATTTGTGAATAATGCTCGATTAATGTTTGTACATTTTATACCATAGCATGCTTTAAAATTCCAAAACATGTATGCCTTATATCAAATATTTTGTATACATTAAGTGCATTTTAAAATTTCACATACATAAATTTCTTTTTAAAACAAGGCAATATTTGCGTATTTAGAAGTACGAAAAATTACATCCTAACGTGTTGGGTGTCTATTTTTCGTTCAACTAAATACCCAGATGCCCTTTTTACATGTTTTGAATATCAAAGATGATCTCGGTGTCAGAGTATTAAAGTGTTATATCCTAACGTGCTGGGTATGATACTTTTATCCCTTTGAAACGAGTTAATCTTGAGATTCAATTCCGATTTAATTAATTTTCTTCCAAAATTTTTCACCCTAAATATTTTCAAGTTTTCGACATTAGGACAACGTTAATCAATTTGGTACCAACTTTGGGCGTTGCAAGGGTGCTAACCCTTCTTTGCACGTAACCGACTCCTGAACCCGTTTTCTCAAATTTCGCAGACCAAAACATTTTTATAGGTGACCTGATCACACCTAAACAAAAAGGGATCAGTGGCGACTCCATACCTTTTAAAGTCGATCGCCATTTTTTTTAAAACTCGATTTAAAAATGGTTTCGACAATAATAATGAAGATAAAATAATAATACTAATGAATAAAACATAAAAAAAAAAACTATAGTGGTAGTAATATTAAAATAATGATCATAAAAATAAAAGTAATACTAAATTAGTAATAATAATAGTAATAATAATATTGATAGTAATGAAAATATTAACAAAAGTAATAGTAAAAATAAAAATCATATATTAATAATAAAATAATAGTAATAACAAATATAAGAAATAATACTCAAAACAAAATAATAATAATAGTAAGAATAGTAATAATTACAATATTAATAATAAGGAGGTAATAGTAATAATAAATACAAGAATAATAATATTAAAGATAAAATAATAACCAAAATAATAACGATAATAGCAAAATAACAAAAGGAAATAAGAATAAGGACGTAATTAAATTTAAAATAAAACTCTAGGGTGAATTTTAAAAAAAATAAATGAATTAGGGCCCCATAGCAACGTGCATAATAAAGGGGAGGACTAAATGGGAAATTAACACTGGCCTCCAAAACACACAGCTTGAGGAAGGATCGGATTCAAATTGCAGCGGAATTGTAGGGTAAAAATAAGAAAAAATAAAAACTTGATTACGAAATCATGAAAAAGCAAAAGGGCTAAAAGCGCAATTATCCCTTCCTATAAAAAAACGCACGGATCTTGAGACTGGGTCGAGTCGAGACGCGGGTCAGCCCCCAAAACGACGTCGTTTTAGGCGTTAAGGGTGCCGCCCAAAACGACGCCGTTTAGGCTGGGTATTTAAGGCCAAAGTCTGGAAAAAAAAATCATTTGGGATCAATTTAAAAAAAAAAAAGAAAAAAAGAGAGAATCCCATTTTCTCTGCTCGGGCGATTTCGACCTTGGGCTCGTGAAGCTTCGCGCCGATTGTGGCGCCAATCCACCGCCGCCTCCGTCGCTGGCCACCATATATGATGGCCGAAATAAAAAATGTAAGTTTTTTTTTTTTTTTTTATAAATGTATTATATATATGTTATATATATATGGTTTCCAAAAAAAAAACAAAATAAAAAAAAAGTATTCGAAAATGAAAAGAAAAAATAAAACAAAACCTTTGCTGATTTTTTTTTATGTTGTTTTTCTGTGTATATTGTAATCTTCGTAAAAAAAATCATAGCCCTGTTTACAGATTACAGTCAATTTTATAACCCAAAAATAATTAAAATACAGATTCTGTTTTGCCCTATTTTCTCCTCTCTGTGTTCTTTCCTTTTTGCAAAGTGACGACGAGAAATCAGGCGGTGATAGGCGCGACTCGCGCTAATCTTGGCTTGACTGGACCTGGTGGCTAAGCATGCGGCGCAAGGGTTTTCCAGAAACCCTAGGTTCTAAAACAGTTTGGGTATTGGGCTCCGTAGGTTGGGTGAGATTAAATTTGGAGCACGGGTGTAACTGGGTCAATATTGGGCCATTGGGTTATCTGTTTATTTTTGTAACTGGACTGTAAAAATAAAACTGGACATTGATTCTTTTTTTTTTTTTTTTGTTTATTTAGGGTCAGGTTAAATTGGCCTATTACAACTACTACGTAACTCTACCGTTATGAAAATAATTAAAAAAAAACAATCTTAATTAATTGTGTTACCAAAAAAGGAACAATAATTGAGTGACGTGATATAGTTTACGGAGCTTTTATTCCTCCACCAAGGTTGGCTAATGATGGAAAAATCCATGCAAAATCTATTTTGATATAAGAAAGAATTATTGGGATGCCTAAAGTTAGGGAACGGAAATAATAATAATAGAAACGCATGATAAGGTTCAAGAAATTTTCATATTAAAAATAAGTAAAAATGTATATAATAACAACATAAATCGAGAATTCAGGTTAACAACTGATCTAAACGCTACTATTCATACCGTCGGTATTGGTGTCCTGGCCACCCCACTTCCTCATGCGTTCCGTTGTTTGTTCCACCTGCAAATGCAATCACACTACTACTGTAACCAACATGAAATCAATGAGCAATGGAAAATGCCAGTGTCAAATCTTATTAAGATAAGACTCTCTTATTGTCTGGTGAAGATTTATGACAAACATTTTTAACTAACCTCCTTGTTCCAATTTATTCTACTTAGAACAATCAAGAGGAGCAAGGTTTGCAAAGCCGTTCCGGCTATCATACCTCCCCAAAGTCCCTACAATTTTGAGAAGAACAGTTGCTTTGGTCAGTGTCCATAACCATGCTATTTACAAATGCACATAATCAGAAATACCATACCATCACTCCTAAGTCAGCTATATAACCCAGTAGGTAGCCGAGCGGAAGACCAAAAGCGTAATAGCAACCTAAGTTAATATAAGCAACCAATGACTGCCATCCACCCCCAACAGCAACACCTACAAGAATGACATTAAAACAGAGTAATATAAAGAGTTGCAAAAATCAGGCAGTATAGCAAAAAGGATGGGAACCAAGCAAATTGACACCTGATATCACAGGTTGAACACTGTTAAGAACCATGGTTACACCAAGAAGGTATGCCAGATGAGCGACAGCTCGTTGCATTTCTTCGCTGCTAGTGAAAATGACAGCAAAGTCGTCCTTGGTTATCACAAGAAGAACCATGCAGAAAAGGCCGATGAAGAGAGACTGAAGCACCGTAACATACACCGAGTATTTGGCAGCTCTTGGGTGTCCCCATCCTAGCTCATTGGAAACCCGAACGCTGACAATTATAGGACCAAACATGTGAAACCTTTTGATTCAGTTTCGAAAATTCACAAGACTGCTGATGTTTGTGGAACCTTTTAACACCTACTTTCCACTGAAAGCTAAATAAAATTCGATCTATTTGAAAATTTTTTACAAAAATTAAATTTTAAGTTAATTGAATTGATATATTCAAGTCAACTTAAATAAATAATTTGGGTTTTGAGTCCGAGTCGGTTAAATTTTACAATTGAATAACATATTGATGTAATTATCCCTTTAATTCTTATTAATTTTGAAAATGAACAAATCAACAAAAATTATAAAAAATTCAAAATATTTTTCAAAATTTAAAATATTTATAAAATTTCAAATTTTATATTATTTAAAAATTTTAAAATAATAATTTTAAAATATATTAAGAAAGTTAAAATTTTAAAATTTTCTAAAATAATAATAATTTTAGAGACCTAGATAAATAAATTAATAATTCAAACTTATCATATTAAAATATCTTATTTTTATTATTTTGTTTTGAAAAAGTTTTTAAATATATATAATTTTAAATTCATGTACTTTAATATAAAATTAGTTATACTATAATAAGATTTTAATTTAATATTTTTAATTTTTTAATTTAAGTTGAATAATTTTATTTGACCCAATTTAAAAATTTTAAATTAAATTAAAATAATAAAATACGACTCATCAACTCAATTAATTTAAAATATTTTAAGTGAATTCGATTTTACTTATTTTATCCTAACTAAGATAACATAGTTATAGCTAATTTTATAATGCTGCATGTGAGGTGAAAAAAGTAAAATTGGAATTCAGCCTAAAAAGAATCAAACGTGTGAGAATAATATTAAATCAATAAATGTGTAGCAATCAGCATATGGTGGTGGATAGTTACCTCATAGCAGCGTTTATTCCAATGAACAACATAGCTTCCCACCCGTTCAAGTTCATGCTGTTATGCAAAAACAAAATGCATCAACTCTTGTTTCTTTCCAGTAATATCATATCAGATTTTCTTTCTCAAACTTAAATTTTTATCATATAATTACAAGAAAAATAACAAACCCACACGTGACCGGCTTCTACCTTCCATCAACTTGCCAAACCTACCCCGATGTAACCCCCATTCTCTCACCCTGTCATTTTCTTCACAATTCCCAACCACCGCTCGGACAGGTAAGGAATTAAATGTTCAAATCTAAGAGATCTCTTTTTAAAACCGATGGTTTGTTTTGTAAAATTACCATCAAAGTTAAAATATTGCATTTTACCTCTCTATACAAATTAATTTATATTTATAAGATTAAAAATAAATTGAATTTAGTTTATTTTTATTATTAAAAATTAGTTTTTATATATTAAAATGAGTTACACGTGACACGTTATGTATAAGTATTTAATTATTCTGTCAGTTATAATTTTTAACAATAAAAATACATGAAAATTTTAACAGAAAACAACGGTAAAAGTACTATAGAGGTTCTTGTAATGAGAGTCAGATTACATTTTACCCCCTCTATTAAAAAAATATGTAAATTAATTTTTTTATGTTAGATCAAAGAGTAAATTGATACTTCTGTTAAAACATTTCATCTATTTCTATGATTAAAAGTTGATTTTTGTACATTAGTATGACGTACATGTGGCACACCATGTGCCATCGTTTGATTATTCCGTCAAGCACATAAGTTTTTTAACAATACAAATAGATGAAATTTTTAACAGAAATGAGCAGTGATTTATTCTTTGATCTAATGTATAGGAATTATTTAGCTTTTTTTTAATAGAGTGAGAAAAATACAATCCAACTTTTATTACCAAGGTCGATATAATACTTTTACCCAACTAATTTATTATTTAATCTAATGTAATATTTTATTTTATTTTTTTGAGTAAAACACTAAAATGTAATCTAACGAGCATCATATTTTTACTGGTTTGTTTATGCTTATTTACCTATGAAAGATAAATACTAAACCACTAATTTCCGATTTCAACACAGTCAAAATTAGTGTTAAGAACTCACCAAATGGAAAGGGAACCGACAGCAATGACTGCATTGTCAAGGTGACCGACAAGAAGAATCATGCTCATCATGTACCAAATTTCAAGGCAAAGCATAACAGCGGAGGCAATGGAGAGTCTAACAAAGGCCCATATCTCCTTGAACGCCAGCCATGAAAACCCATGCCACACCTCGTCGCACCAGAAGATAACATAAGCCACTTGAGCTAAAGTGATCTCCCAGTTGGTGATGTCGAATGCTATGGCTGCACCAGTTGTACCCCAACCAAACACATCAATGAACAACCACAGAAGTCCAATGTGGAGAAGCAAAGCCAGAAACCCAATCCATGCCAGCACGTTAACCTTGCTTTGAGCTTGAAGGAACTTCCCAGTTGGGAAGTTAATGGCGAGTGAAAACAATTGTGGGATTGTAAGTATAGTGAACTTCCCAGCTAATTCGGCGATGTCTTCTTCTTGGCCGAGAAATTTAAGAATTGGGGTGGCGAAAATGTAAAACGGCAAGATAATGAAACAGGAAACCAGCAAGATAATCCAGGACCTTTGCATATAAACGCCAAGCAAGTGTAGTTGTCCAGCACCGAAAGCTTGGCCGCAAAGTGTCTCCAGTGCACTCCCCATGCCAAGCTACATTAATTAATTTCCATAATTTGCACAATAAAATTAGGGTTTTCACCTCAAGAACTTGCAAACAAAATGGTCATGCTTTTAGATCTTTCTACATATTAGCTATGGGACAGGGATGTTATTCCAAAAATAATGCAAACCCAAGGCTTATGATCTTGTAATTAATTGAAAACATTGCGTTCTTGAGGATGATGAAGAGAAGAAAAACACATATGGATTCAGAGGAAAAGAAAGATAATTATACGTTTATAACATTATTTTCTTTAAAAATCCCAAAATGGATGAAACAATGGATACTTTAAATTCATAGTAGTGAGAGATAGGGAGCGAACCATGAAGCCGAAAGAGAAAGTTCCGATGACGGTGAGAGAAAGGGTGACGGCGGAGAGTTCAACGTTGCCGATATGGCCGACGAATATATTGGTAAAAGAATTGGTCCCGTATTGACAAATTATTTGAAAAGCAATAGGAGCTGCAATCTTCCACATCTTCACCGTCTCTATCCAAAACACCGACTTAACTTCCTGGAAGCTCCTCGCCGGCGCATAGTCTCCGTTCTCCAACAACGTTGGCGCCGTGTTTAGCAGTGGCGTCGTCTCCATTTCAGGGCGGAGACTGGTGTGGTGGTGCTGCAGCGGGTGATGGTTTCGAGGATGATGAGGAGAACGCCCGCTTCTCAGGCCAAGTCTTTCGTCCCTTTGGCTTGGTTTGTTACTACAAATTACTACTAACACTAAGCTCTCCAACTCCCCAACTCTCCGTTCTCAATAATAATAATAATAATAATACACCTCGATATTAGTAAAAAGATTATATAATAAATATATAAAAGCTGACTTGGAAATTAAATGTTTGAAATCTTATATTTAATATTTTTAAAGGGTAAATTATGTTTAAAATCATTAAATTATTAATAAATTTATATTTTGGTCACAAAAAGTTATAAAATAGTTATTAAATTATTCAAAAAAATTTATTTAAGATACCGAACTATTTTTAAGTTTTTATTCAAGTTACTAGGCTGTTAAATTTTTTTTAAAGTTTGACTAGTGAGCTTCAAGAGACATTTCGATGATCGGTATGTTGAATAAATATCCATTGACAAGTAGAACATATCTTATATTCAATTCAATCTTATGGTCAGTGTTGAATATCAGAGAAGAAAGTTGTTTAGGTTTTGTTTCCTAAATTTGTGACATTCAAAGTTTGTTCGTAGAAAAAATAAATTGTAGAAAAGAAAAGAAAGGAGAACTTTTGATTGGTGCAGGCGATGCAAACAGAGAAGGCCATACAACATAAATTTTAATAGCCTAGTAACTTACATGAAAACTTTTAATAATTCAATGATCATTTTGTAACTTTTAAAAGTTGAATGACCAAAATATAAACTTACTAATAATTTGATGATCTTGATGTAATTTACTATTTTTTAATTATACGTAAAAATAAAAATACTTTTGAAATCATATTTATTGCTCAGCAAAAATATTTAACTAAATTGAAAATTAAAATCTCATCTCTAGGCTTGAGTGTTCGATCGAATCGAATGAAAAAATTTCGAGTTAATAGAGTTGATGAATCCTATTTTATCATCCTAATTTGATTTGAATTTTTAATCTAGTCAAGTCGAGTGAGATGATATTCGAATCGGATATTTGTTCGAGTTAAATTAAAAAATGACTTTGGATTCTTGAAACCACTGCCCCACCCTAATCAATTTTGCCAACCACAATCAAATTTGTTATTAACTTTCATCACCCTATAATTTATTTATTAATATTTTATATACGGGTTAGTTTCTTTACTTACTTAGTTGTTTAAATTATCTTCTGATTCTTGTCACAACGTATTTTGAAAGTAAAATATATATTAAATGTAAAAATGTGAATTTTTAATAAAAACTAATTTAAAGATAAAATGTGAAATTGATACCAATAAAAATTTTAACACAAATATTTTATGGCATCACTAATAATTCAATTTTAATAGAAATTAATAAATATTCAACATGGTTAAACAATTTAATAATATAAATGGTATAAAATATGAAATTTAATTTAATAATATAAATAATAAATATAATTTCGAAAAAGAAATATTTACGATTTGGGAGAAGTAAAAGATTTGAGAGAAAGTAAAAGGGAAAAAAGTTTTGGGGGTTGGGGGAAGGGAAGTAAAATGATTTAATATTTGGTTTATTTAAATTATTCGAGTTATTAGAATTTAAAAATTCAACTTAAATTGAACTTGAAATTGAAAAAATTTAGTTGATTCGATTAATTCGATTCAAATAATTCAAAATTAATTTTTTATATTTTTAATCGAATTAAATTTTACTCACCCTTACCAATCGCAACAATTGAATTAAAATTTTAAATAACAGTATAAGCAAAGTAGATACCAAAACATTACTTTCTTACCGAAATAATAAATAATTTAAGCTTACACGTGTGAATTTAATATCATATTCATGTATTCATTTGTTTTGCGTGAAACCTTTTAAAATGGTTTTCTTAAACTAGAGTATTTTCCTTTTTCTAAAAGGTAAGAAATTTATGTATGAATAATGCATCATAGTATATCATAATCTAACATTTATTATGCTGCTAAAATATTTATAAAAAATAATTATAATTTTAATTGAAATGATAAAATTTAATACAAGAAAGATTAAAATTATTGTACTCAAATTTCGTAATATTCAGTTGTGCATATATTTTTCTATATTCTATATTTATTAAAGTATAAAAGATATAAATTCTTTAAAATTATTTGTTTTGTAAAAACATAAATTTATATTAATTTTATAATTGAATTAAGATCTAATTAATTAACACATCAATTTAATAAAAAAACTTAATATATAATATGGATGATGATTTTTTATTTATTTAAAATGTATAAAAGACGTGAGTTTATAAAATTTATTGTTAGTGTATAAGCCATGCTTAATTCGTTGATTTTTAAACCTAAATTCCTTACCAATCCTAGCACCACAAATACACACATTGTTAAATAAAAATTAATTATACCTCTGATGTTTGTATTTTATAGATTTTAAATTTTAATTAAGTCAGTTACCTAATTATGGACTAGTTTTATATATATATATATATATATATATATATATATTGTTTTTTATAATAATTATGAATTTAGTTTTTTTATATTTATTAGAATAGGTCGCTTTTGAAGAGAGAAAGTGAAAACATGTCTTACAGGACTTGTTTTCACTTTTTTAGATTTTTTTTTTTTGCAATTGAAAATTAGAATTTATGAATTTATTTTTGTTTGTATTTGATATAGACATTGTTATAGTTTTAAGGTATGCTTGAATTTACGGTGATACCCTGGAGCTCGGTGACCTACAAATTTCATATGTCATGTGAAGATGAAACCATCACCTGAGAAGCTGGACCACATTGCAACTCAAGGTCTCAGTTGACGGTGATTATACGATCACAAGTTGAAGTGTAACTAGGGTTTCAAGTTTACAAATGTTATGCTATAAATGGATGGATTATAATTGGGCCCCTAGTTTGCAGTGGTTATGCATAGGGGTAAGCAAAATTCGATTGGACTCGAAAAATCAAAAAAAGTTTAAATTTTGAATTATTCAAATCAAATTAATCGAGCTAATTGAATCAACTCGAATATTTTTTTTCAAATTTTGAGTTTGAATTCAAATAACTCAAATAATTCGAATAAATCAAATACCAAATCATTTTACTTCCCTTCCCCCACCCCCCTTCAAACCCTTTTATTTTCCTCCCAAGAATTTTATTTTCCTCAAACCGCCAAAACTATTTTTCCTTTAATTTTCTCCCTTAAAAATTTTACTTTCCCCCAAACCCTCAAAACTTTTTTTTTCTTTTACTTTCCCCCAAAACTTTTACTTCTTTCAAACCTTAAAACTTTTTTTCCTTTTGCTTTCCCCTAAACCCCCCAAAACTTTTTTTCTTTCGAATTTATGTCTACTATTTATATAATTGAATTAAATTTCACATTTTGTACTAACTATATTATTGAGTTGTTTAATTATGCGAGTCTTTATCAATTTTTGTTAAAATTGAATTATTGATGATGCCATAAAATATTCGTGTTAAAATTTTATGTTGGTATCATTTTATATTTTATCTTTAAAATAACTTTTATTTAAAAATCATTTTTTTACATTTAATATACTTTTAATTTCAAAATACATGGTGACAAGAATCAGAAGATAATTGAAGCAACCAAGCAAGCGAAGAACTAACCTGTATATAAAAGATTAATAAATAAATTATGAGGGGATGAAAGTTAATAACAAATTTGATTACAATAGTCAAATTTGATTACTGTGGGTGACAATGGCTATAAAGATCCAAAGCCATTTTTTTTATAATTTAACTCGAATAAATATATTCAATCCGATTTGCATCTCACTTGACTTGATTTGAGAAAACTTCAAATCGAGTTAGGATGATAAAATAAGATTCGCCAACTCGAAAATTTTTCATTCGATGCTGGCACATGATCGAGTTTCACCCCATTGGAGGAGAATGCTTTATAAAGCCCATACAGTAGTTTAAGATCATAGTCATAGTGAAAAGCATATGGGCCTTCCAATATAATCAAATTAGTCATTTTTTTCCACCAAAGACAATGAGCTCGTTACTATAACCTATGGTGAGTTGGGAGCAACAAGATTTCTAGTGGGGAGGAGTTATTGTGCGGTGCAAAAAAGATGAAACTAGAATCGAATAACTCCTCCTTACTGGTAATCTTATTGCCCCAACTCTGTCACAGGTTATAGTAATGGGTTCACGGCCTTTGGTGGAGAAAAAGACTAAGTTGATTATACTAGAAGGCCCTTGTACTTTTTGCTATGACTATGATCTTAGACTTTTGTATGAATTTTATAAAGTATCCTCCTCTGATGGGGTGAAACTTGATCTCATGTCCGTGACTGCATATAAACGTGTTATTGTTTATAGTAAAATATCACACCAAAAACATATAAAATTAATAATGGAAATGTCTGTAAGTGTACGGGTTAGTTTTTTTTTAAGGGAAAATTTGAAGAAATGAATGTGAACAGTGCACCAAGTAAGGTCCCAAGAAAGGGAGGTGAATCAAATTTAATCGCTTAAAAACCAAGCATTTCCTAGCCAGAGCCAATTCTAGACATGCACCTTCTCATTACCACACTTCTCACAGTTATCGAATAAGAAAGGACTAATACAATACCGATATTTTCTCATTACTACACTTCTTATTTTTTTAAACGATTAATTGTGGATCATCTTATATATATATATATCACAATTATAACATTACATAATATAAATATTATAAACAATTATAAAACATATATATAATGAGATAGGTAATTAAACCCGAAAGGGACCAGCCACCTGTTTTTCTCACAAAAATTTTTAGAATATCTTTACTTTGAAAAAAAATACCTATGGTTTGCAGAAATACCCTGATTTACAAGGTCAACAGAATCTTTCCATAGGAAACAAAAAACAACAACAACATCAAAATATCCCTGAGTTGTAAATGACCAAAACACCCTTAATTTGCAACATGACCAAAATACCCCTGATTGGCAAAATTACTGAAACACCCCCAAACTTTAAAATTTTGAAATATCCCCAGATTTTATAAATTACCAAAATAACCCCAGATTTGTAAAATTGTCGACATACCCCCAGATTTGTGAAATTACCGAAATACCCCCAAGTTGGAAAATTACCAAAATACCCTTATTTTGCCAAATCACCCGGAACCTTATTTTGGAAAATTATGAAAATACCCTTGTAGGATAAAATTATGAAAATACCCCTGGGTAGCAAAATGATGAAAACACCCTTAGGTAATGAATGTTACTTGTATGAACGTTGTGTGTGCATAATTCCTAGAATAGGAAGGTGAAAGCGTAAATAGGTTCAATTGAAAGAATCACTTTTAAACTATGTTTTATAAGACTATTCGGGATAATTAGTGGAAACAATTAATGACTCATAAAATTTTAAATCGGATAAACGAACTAGAAGAATGAGTACAAGAGGTCGAGGACGCCCGCCACGTGGACGCAGTAGAGGTAGGATGATGATGTCGAACCCGTAGGATCGGGTCATGGGTCCTAAGGAAGTGAGATCTGCCCACCACTCTTGAGGTAGAATTCGAGGACCGACATGTAGAGGGGACGTGGTGTCTCGGTAATCTTGAGGGTTTTAGAAAGAGTGGTCGATTTGGTATGGGCAGAGGAGCCCGAAAATCAGGCTCGAAAGGTTGAGGAGCAATGGGGCCGAAGTATTTAGGGGAGTCTCTGGCGTATCCCCAAGTTCCGCTGAATATTGGTTAGAGGAAGTGGAACGTATAATGGATGACCTAGACTTCACGGTGGAGGAAAAGCTGAAGGGGGTCGTGTCTCTTCTTCGAGTCGAGGCCTACCAATGGTGGCTCACGGTGAAAGAGGGTACGGCCGCAGACCAGATTGACTGGGATTTCTTTAAGGAGTCATTCCAGGGAAAGTACATTGGGGTTAGTTACATGGATGCTCAAAGGAAAGCATTCCTGAATTTGGTGCAAGGGAGTAAGTTTGTGGCTGAGTATGAGGCTGAGTTTCTACGCCTGAGTCGTTATGCTAGAGGAATGGTGTCAACGGAGTATGAACGATGCGTTCAGTTCAAGGATGGGCTAAGGAATGAGCTAAGGGTTTTAATCGCGCCACAACGAGAGAGAATTTTCACGGTCCTAGTAGATAAAGTTAAAATAGCTGAGGAAGTGAAATGGGTGGAGAAATAAGAGAAGGATAAGTATCGGGGTAGGAGTAAGAGGAGTTTTGGACCCTCCAGAGCAACTGAAAATTTTCAAAAGAGGCCTAAGACTGATGGGCCAGCTCGTACTCTATCGGGCCGAGTCAAGCATGTTCTATATGTGGGAGAACCCATTATGGGGAGTGTAGAGTGAAAACCAGTAGATGCTTTAGGTGTGGATCCACAGAATATTTGATGAGGGACTGTCCTCAGGTGAATCGTGGGCAGCCAAGGGGTCGAGATTCTGATCAGACTAGGAGGGGTGATCAGCCTAGACCAAGGGGTAGAGGTACAGTAGAGGAAAAATAGACCCGATCGGGGTCGTGGAGCATCCGGCAGAGGTACATGTAATACGGATGTAAGGCAGCTGGGTTTAGTTTATACGGCTCACCGAAGAGAGGACGGTGATGCACTGGATGTTATAACCGGTATGTTTCTTATCGCTGATAACCCTTTTCTTGCTTTAATTGATATTGGATCAACCCATTCCTATGTTGCATGCTCAGTATCTGAGACTCTAAGTATAGATTATGAGATAACCACTAGGAAGATGACCGTGGTTAGTCCCTTAGGACAATCTAGGGTAGTGGACAAGCTATTTAGGGAAATACCTTTAGAGACTCAAGGGGTAGTGTTCCCGGTAGACTTGATGAAATTGCTATTTGGAGAGTTTGACCTCATCTTGAGAATGGATTGGTTAACTAAGCATCATGCCAAGTTGGACTGTGAGAACAAGCGTATGATGTTGGGTACCCCGGAAGGCGGAGAGGTGGTTGTGTTAGGAGAAAGGAGGAATTAGGAGAAAGGAGGAATTACTTGACCAACGTGATATCCTCCTTAAAAGCTATTAAGATGATTCGGAAGGGATGTAGTGCATATTTGGCTTTTATTAGTGCATTGGATGCTAAGGAGGTGACTGTTAATGAGGTCCGAACAGTCAAAGAGTTCACGGATGTTTTTTCAGAGGAATTACCAGGATTACTCCCGGATCGCAAGGTGGAATTTGGAATAGACCTACTTCCGGGTACAGCTCCAGTATCTATTGCTCCTTATAGAATAACGTCAAAGGAATTAGTGGAGCTCAAGGCTCAAATTTAGGAACTATTAGATTGTGGGTTCATTCGACCGAGTGTGTCTCCATGGGAAATGCCAGTTTTATTCGTGAAGTAGAAGGACGAATCCATGTGTATGTGCGTGGACTATCGTCAATTGAATAAGTTGATGATCAAAAATAAGTATCCGTTACCGAGGATCGATGACCTGTTCGATCAGCTCAAAGGAGCATCGGTCTTTTCTAAGATTGACTTAAGGTCTGGATACCATCAATTAAAAGTTAAAGAAGGGCACATTCATAAGACGGCATTTCAGACTCGGTACAGGCATTATGAGTTCTTGGTAATGCCGTTCGGGTTGACGAACGCACTAGCAGCCTTTATGGATATGATGAATTGAGTGTTTTAGCCATATCTTGATCGGTTCATCGTGGTGTTCATCGACGATATCCTGGTTTACTCTAAGTCAGAGGAGGAGCATGACAAACATCTTCGCGTGGTGTTGTAAACTCTAAGGGAGAAGCAGCTATTTGTAAAGTTCAATAAGTGTGGGTTTTGGCTGAAGGAAGTGACTTTCTTAGGACATGTGGTTTCGACCGAGGGAATCAGGGTGGACCCTCAAAAGATAGAGGCTGTATTGGATTGGAAACCACCAAAGTCTGTGGCGGAGGTTTGAAGTTTCTTAGGTTTGGCAGGGTATTACCGAAGGTTCGTTGAAGGGTTTTCTCTAATAGCAGCTCCTCTAACTAAGTTGTTGAGGAAGGGAGTATTATTTGTATGGACTGATAAACAGCAAGAGAGCTTTGAGAAGTTGAAGAGAATCCTGACGGAAGTGCCAGTATTAATTTAGCCGGAGGCAGAAAAGGAATTTATCTTCTACTGTGATGCGTCACACACGGGTTTAGGGTGTGTGCTGATGCAAGAAGGAAAGGTGGTGGCGTATGCGTCTCGACAATTGAGACCGCATGGGTTGAACTACCCTACGCATGACTTGGAGTTGGCGGCAGTAGTGTTTGCCTTAAAGATTTGGAGGCACTACTTATACGGGGAGAAGTCAATAATTTACACCGACCATAAAAGTCTGAAATACCTCCTTACCTAGAAGGAGCTGAATTTGAGACAACGTAGGTGGATCGAGCTCCTGAAGGATTATGATTGTTCGATCAAATATCACCCTGGTAAGGCGAATGTGGTAGCAGATGCGCTAAGCCGTAAGGTAGTATTGGAGTTAATAGCCATGTTTGCTCATTTGAGTTTATTCGACGATGGGAGTTTACTGGCTGAGTTGCAAGTAAAGTCAACATGGGTAAGTCAGGTTAAGGATAAGCAGTTAGGAGATAAAGACTTGAGTGCTCGACTTTTGCAAGTGAGGATGGTGAAATGGAGGACTATAGTCTAAACAAGGATGGAGTTCTGTGTTATCGTGGGAAGATTTGCATGCCTAAGGATAATGAGCTAAGACAAAGGATTCTTCGAGATCGCATAGTAGCCCCTATACTATGCATCCTGGAGGAGTCAAGATGTACCGTGATTTGCGAGAACAATTTTGGTGGCCAGGTCTAAAGAAAGTGGTAACAGAAATCGTAGGAAAGTGTTTAACGTGTCAGCAGGTCAAAGCTGAACACCAAGTGCCATCGGGATTGTTGCAGCCGGTAAAGATTCCCCAATGGAAATGGGAGAGAATCACGATGGATTTTGTTAGTGGTTTACCCCTTACACCCACTAAGAAGGATTCAATTTGGGTGATTGTTGACCGACTGACAAAGTCTGCTCACTTCATACCGGTTCGAGTGGACTTTTCTTTACAAAATCTGGCTAAATTATATGTGGTTGAGGTTGTAAGATTGCATGGTGTGCCAGTGTCGATCATATTAGATAGAGACCCTAGGTTCACGTCGCGATTTTGGAAGGCTCTTCATCAAGCAATGGGAATAAGGTTAGACTTTAGTACCACTTTTCACCCACGCATCGATGGTCGGTCCAGGAGGTAATTCAAATCTTGGAAGATATGCTAAGGGGTTGCATCATCGACTTTCGGGGCAGTTGGGAAGAGTATTTGCCCTTGGCAGAATTTGCGTATAATAATAGTTATCAAGCTAGCATTCAGATGGCGCCTTATGAAGCGTTATATGGAAGGAGATGTCATACTCCAACATGTTGGACAGAGTTGGGTGAACATAAGGTGTTAGGTCCAGAGTTAGTTTCAAAAACCGAGAAGAAAGTGAAGTTAATACGAGCTCGGCTAAAGGAAGCGTCGAATCGACAAAAGTCTTACGTGGATTTAAAGCGGAAGGAGGTGGAATTCGTGGTAGGTGATCAAGTCTTCTTGAAGGTATCTCCGTGGAAGAAGGTAATGAGGTTTGGTCGAAAGGGGAAGTTAAGTCCATGATTTATTGGGCCTTACTGGGTACTAAAACATGTGGGCCCGTGGCTTATCGGTTGGAGCTACCTTCGGACTTAGAGCAAATACATGACGTGTTCCATGTCTCGATGCTGAGACGTTATTAATCTGACCTATCGCACGTAATGCCGGTAGAAGAGATAGAAGTAAGGCCGGACTTGTCCTTTGAGGAGGAACCCGTACAAATTTTAGATCGAGATGTGAAAGTATTGAGAAGGAAGTCTGTTCTGTTGGTTAAAGTTTTGTGGCAAAATCACGGCGCAGAAGAGGCGACGTGGGAGCCAGAGGATGTTATACACCAGCAGTATCCCCATCTTTTCGACTGTAAATTTCGAGGCCGAAATTTATTTTAAGGGGGTAGAACTGTAACATCCTTAAAGTGGGCCTACGCATTTATATGATAGTCTAATATGTTAAATTGAGATTGTAAAGGTTAATGACTTTTTGATTAAATATTTGGATTAGGGTTAAAGTTAGTGCTCTGGATAATTTAAAGTGAAATATTGGGCTTTAAAAATTTGGGTTAGGTGGCTAATAAATGGTGTTAGCTTATACTTTAAGAAGATGGTTAATTAAGTGACAAGCTGGGCTTGTGGCCCAAAGAATTAAAGTGCATTAAGTGGGCATAAGGTGGCGCCATAAGGGGAGAGGAATTTGGGCCCTTGTATGGCCATTGGGCCTTAAAAGATGGGTCAAATTCGGCACTTAAATGGGAAGAGGGTGGACGGCATTAGGCTACTAAATTATGAGTTTTATTTTCTTTTTATTTAAGTAATAAAAGATGATAAACAAGGATGGAGGAGTTGGCTTTAGTGAGGGCTCTTCAAAAGGGTAAGATAAGGATTGGGGTTATCAGGTGAGATGAAGGCTATCAGGAGGGAAAGAGTTGGCAGAAACTCCAACTCTATGTGTTGGTGTGTGTGTGCCGAATTTAATAGGGGAAAATCATCTTTTTCTCCCATTTGCTTCTCTTTCTCTCATACTTTTTCCTCTCTAGCTAAAACTCTCCTTGATTTTTCTCTTCTAGTCGAAACTCCTTAGTGTTTCTCCTCTCCTCAAAAACTTTTCTGAAAATCGAATGCTCTTAGTGCCTATCTTTTTCCTCTATAGCCGAATCTACAAGGGAGATCTTTGTTTTCCCGAAGGTACACTGTAAGCTGTATACTCCTTAGTAATCCGGTGAGTTTCAGGATTTTTCCTTTTTTGTGATTCCTTTGTTTTGATCAGCTCCTAATCTAAATCATTGTTTCCAAGGCCCATGATTATACTCTTTACTCCTGAAGTAAAACTATCCCATTAAAGCCGATTTGGTGGAAAAATCGAAGGTAAGAAGTGGTAAGTATGGCCGAATGGTCTTCCATGATTCTTTCCATTTAGCCGAATGGCATATAGGTTGGAATAGTTGTGATTTTCGATTCGTTTAATATTTGGGGAATGGCCGAATGTAGGAAGGTTGGTGGTGACAATTTCTAAAGGATTAAAGGATATTCGGGATTCGACTAACTAGGTAAGTGTTCGTTTTAAAGGTTACACTTAACTAATGAGTTAGATCTCATCGTTATTTGGTTTAGTGATTAAGGGATTGATATAGACTCAACTAACAGTCAAGCAGAGAAGGTTGGATCTATAAAATCATCGCCCAAATTCAAGAAGCGATCTGCTTCAGTAGTGTGAGATTGGCCAACAGGGTGTGGGCCGAAATCGAAGTCAGATCGTGGGCCAATAATAGTTGTTTCAAGTGATAGTAGTGTAGACATAGCAAAAGCCTTAATACGCAAATCAGGTGTGTAATACTTCCCCACCGTCTAGATCTAATTAATAATAAAAATATATATGTATATGTGCTTATAAGATTTACATGTTACATTAAAAGCCGAAGTCTCGGATTTAAATGACGGACCCTCAGGTTAGTAAAAATATGACTATATGTTACAAGTAAACTGTTGTACATGTTTTAAATTATTGTGCATGTTGCATGGGTTGGGTGATGAAAAGAGGAAGTTATATGTACATGTATATGAGTAACTGTTTTTACCGTGAACTACTGTAGCGGCTAATGCCGTGAACTATTATACAGGCTTCGGCCATTATATGTTATAAAGGCTTCAACCAATATATGTTGATGAGCAGCATGACTACCATCTTGGAGAGTAGCGGTGTGGGTTGATTTTAGAAATCCCCAATGGTGTGTTGGTTGGTACGGGGGCGTGTAGTGGATGGAAACCTAGGCAATTGGGTTGGGTTTGCATATTATATGTTTCCATGTAAATGAATTTATTATCATGTTTAATGAGGCCCAAATCTAGTGATGCATGAGGGTTGCACATGCATGAGGGTTGCACACTAAGTCTCGCGACTCACCCCCTTTAAACTAACCTTTCAGGTGACGATTAGTGCATCAGACAGGGCCGGAGTGAAGCACAAGGTGGCCATGCAAAAAAAGGTGGATCCAGCGACAAAGTTTCCCCATATTAGTTTTTTTTAAAGTACTTTATATGATGGATTTAAAATACATTGTAATAAGGCCATAGGCCATTTGTTTACATTTTAGATTTAAAATGGGCCTTTAGTATTTATTCTCGTTTTAATTTCTTTCAAGGACATGTAATTAAGTTTTCAGCTTTTGATTATTAAGGCACACTTTATGTAATTTTGTATTTGGGCTTTTTGTCAACACGATTTGTTTTACAAAAATTTCCTTAGTGACATACCAGATCCGGTCGTGGTGTTTGGGCCGGGTTTGGGGTGTTACTTTTATAATAATTATTTATCATTTACTCTACTAAGATTTAAGTTCATTGATGTGATTTTATTAATTATTTGATATTTATTAATTATTTGGATAATTATTTCAAATTCTGGGACAAAATAACGCCTTATATTATTGTTGATCTTTTGATTTCTTGGTGTTAGGATTTATTTGGTTCATTATTTAGTTTGATTTCTAATTTTGCCTATTTTGTAAAATAATATGGATGGGATGGAGTTTCGTGATCGGATAAATAAAGAGGGACAATGTGGAGGAGAAGTTGAAGAAAGCGGATGTTGAGCTTAGTAGGTACAAGGGCAAGTAAAGAAGACAAGGCTGGCCTCGCTCAAGAGGCCATTAAAGCTCGAGCCATGAGTTTTCTCAAGCAAAAGCGGATGTACTTGCTTCTTTCCTACCAGATTTTCCTTAATTTTCTCATGATTATTACTTACTTCTTTTACATCTAGTTTCTACATATGTACTACAAAAATTCATGCTTGACGTTATTATATGATGTTGGATGGAGTCATTTAAGCCGATTACACTGTCTTTATGGAAACTTTATGCTATATGATTTGTCCTATTCTTTTTGTTTAATCTTTTCCTTCATTGAAATTTGCAGCTTAGGTTGTATTTTTTTTCATTTTTTGGTATTAAATATTTGGTTATTTGGTCAACTAACAACTGGTTTGAAGGTCAAGGAATATGAGCTTTGAGAAGGAACTTTAGTGATCTTGGTCGCTGGATTTCGCATCCAGGAGCACATCGATCTTGGAATCAAGTAAGTTTTGTTTTGTTTTGTTGTACATCTTTATTAGTTTTTGTAGTGTAATTAATGTATCTTATCCGACATCTTGCATTACGCATCTTGGATTTTAATTCACACTTGACAAGACCGAGTAATAGAACTAAGTTTGAATCATTGCCATCCAACTCAACAGAAAACCCTTGAAACCATTTCATCTGTTACCTAGTATTGAATTTGTTCAATCACATTATAGAATTGGTTATCCTGTCTTCAACATGTAAATGTATTTATTCTTTGAAGAATATTGCCTCCTTAGGTTCTCATTTTTCTGCATTTTGATTCTCTGCTGAATCCTACTTAGGCAGTCATGGTTTATATTTGAGTTTTCATCAAGACTATGTTAGAAAATCTGCTTGGTTTTAGTATTCAATTGTCATCTTAATCTTTTACGTCATGTTGATTTTTCATTTTCTAAAACATTATTTCACCATACTTTTAACCAAGATTTTTCTTACAAGTACATTACGTCAATAGGATAGTCTTTGTTGATATTAAGTCCGGTGATTGCTTTTATCCTTCAATTTTCCCATTTTCATGGAACAAGAATATAAAGTGGTTATTATACTTTGTAGGTTTGGTTGTTACAATTTGGATCGAGATGAGGTGTCCCTTATAACATTCTCCTTCATATATTTGTAGGTGTGGAAGTTTCAAACAATCATCCAAAACTCGATAGAAATTTCTCGCAACATCCGATATGAGTAGCATCTCTTGACTTCATCACAAATCCAGTTACCCTTTATATATCTTCTTTAGTTCTGTATGGAAAGCTTAAAGATTTGTATGATATCATCAAGTTATTGCAGTCAAAACTTAAAAAATAAAAATAGTTGATTCTTCTGATCATCCTTTCATTGACCATCTGTTCAAATAACTTACATATTCTCTGATTGCAGCTTATTGTTTACTGCATAGTTAGCTCAGTGAACTCCTCTTACTTGCCTGGTTGAATTGTTACCTGATAGTTTGGATTTATTGGAGTGTAATGAAATTGTATTTTGCTAAAGGTGAACTCAATTGATGATTGCTTGATAAGTTCCTCATTATATTCTCTTGTCGATAGAGTACTCAATCCTTTAAACGAAGTGAGTCTTCTAGGCTTCATGCATAATCTTTTCATTGCTAAGCATATATATTAGTACGCAATTTCTTGGCACATGATAGGATGTGTAAAAATATCGATATTCTTTGTCCCTTTTATTTGTTGAAGCGGTGCACAAGTGCATTAGCGTTGGTGCTTTGATCGAAACTCTTTCTGCAAATCACTTTACAAGGTATGCCATAAATCTTGAGTAATCGGTTTGGCGACCACTCATGAATTGTATTTCTAGTTTATTCCTTCTTTTGGCACGCGTGCCTTTATATGTTACATAAGTTGCATGTCAACACCATACTATACATATCTTTGGTACACTTGATGAAGTTCTTTATCCGAGCCTAAAATTTTATGCCTTATCTTGTTGTCCTTTTGCAGTGCATCGGCTTGATGTAAACCGGCTCCATCATCTTATACCGAGGGATGTTGAGAAGCTCCTCCTCCAATCGTAAGCGGTTATATTATCTGTTTCAAAAGTTGTTGAACAAACTTCCACATTCAATGCTGATACTTGGTTCTAGGATGTTGGGTCCAGAAGATGATTACAGGGAGGTGGAGGCTTTCGACATTATTCCCATACAATATCGAGATAAAACCACCCGAAGATGAAAATAATCTTGATAGCTGGAATTATAGAAATATGCATTCTTCTATAATTTTCATTTTAATGTCTTCAAATTAAATTATACATTTTTAAATTGGATTTTTGTGTTTTTATAATATTATAATTTTTTTTATTCATGACTTTTAGCGGCGTTTTTTAAAAAAAGCGCCGCTAAAAGTAAAATAAATTTTTTTATTTTTTCATGACTTTTAGCGGCATTTTTCAAAAAAGTGCCACTAAAGGTCATGACCTTTAGCAGCGTTTGTGGGAAAAGCGCCGCTAAAGGTCATGGCTTTTAGCGGCGTTTTTAGGAAAGCGCCGCTAAAGGTCATGACTTTTAGTGGCATTTGTGAGAAAAGTGCTGCTAAAGGTCATGACTTTTAGCGACGTTTTTGGTAAAGCGCCGCTAAAGGTCATGACTTTTAGCGCCATTTTTGGGAAAGCGCCACTAAAGGTCATGACTTTTAGCGGCGCTTTTCCCAGAAACGCCGTTAAAAGTCATGATCTTTAGTGGTGTTTTTCTCTCATAAACGCCGCAAAAATTTACGGCGGTTGATTTAGCGGCGTTTTTTGCGGCACTTTTAAAAGCGCTACAAACACTTTTAGTGGCGCTTATAAACGCAGCTAAAGGCCAAAAAAAACGCCGCTAAAAGTCTATTTTGCTGTAGTGGGGTAAAAGAAAGAGAAAGAGTAAATAAAAAATAAAAGCTTCATTTTGCTCTTGCATGCCGAAAAGGGGAGAATATTTCAGCCACATTGTTCATGCTTTAAAGCTCAATTTGGTTAGTAATTTTTGGTTTTTATTTCATGGATATTGTGTTTTTGGAATCTTAAGATCATGAGTTAAATAATCCATGTTGAAATTTTTACAATTATTGATGTTGGAACAAGTTAGTATGGTAGAAAAATCTAAGTTTTAATGTTATTGGGATAGATTTTTGGAATTGGAATGGAAGTGGAAAGAATTGAAAGCTAGTCTATGATTTGGTGCCTTGAGTTTTTTTAATTGAAGCAAACTTTAAAATGTAAGGGTAAATTTTATAATTTTGTGAAGTATAGGGACTGTTTTGTTGGATTATTCTTATTCTAGAAATTTGGGATTTAATTACTAAGTTCATTAAGTAAAAAAATATTTTGTGATATAAATTTGGTTAGTATTAACTAGGAAGGAGTAAAATGCTATAAATAAATCGGCATGGTGTGATTTTATAAAATTTAAGATTTTAGGAACATTAATAAATTAATTGTATATTTGGTGAGTTATTAAAATTAGAAGGAAATATGATGAATTTAATTTTGATGTTAATGTTTGGATTGAGTAAATGGCTATTGTTGTTAAATAAAAGTATAACTATGAACTAGGATTGATTTATTTTAGTAAAAACAAGAATGGTATTAATTGAGTTAAATTGTTAAACTTAAATCAAAAGAAGAATAGTTCGGGCATCAACCGTGGGAAGGAAAAGATTACTGAGTAGACATCCGTTGTATTTTGGTAAGTTCGTGGACTCGAACTTAATCTTTCTAATTACTATTTAATTAATCAAAGCTAATCTAGCATTGATATAAAATGTACGTGTATTATCGATTTAATTTAAAGGAAAATGAATGAGGAAATTGTGGAAGTAAATAACTGTACAATTGTCGATATATTCAACTAGAGCTGGGCTCACTGTGGATTTTTTCAATATAATCGACTAGCATTGGGCGCAATCTTTGTTAGCTTGTCTAACTAGTGCTAGGCACATAATCATCGGTTTACCCGACTAGCGCTGAGTGCAAACACCGTTTGTAAATACCCAATTTTGACCGGGCTTGTTAAAAATAAAATTAAAGTTTAAACAGTCCATTGTACAAGCCCAATACCTGTGGCCCAATTCTTAAAACCATCAGCCAATTACCCAAATTACCCATTACACCCAAATTCCTAAACCCATCAGACTAACCCAAATTCTACAGCCCATTTGGGCCCAATGCTAAACAAGTTTCAGACCTAGGGTTTCTGGGGAAACCCTAAGCACCGCATGTAACACTCCAAACCCGACCCACGAGTCCTGACCGGATCTGGTATGTCACAGAGTAAAAGCTTTTGAAAAACTTGACAAAAATCTGCTAAGGTATGAAAACGGAGTTTGAAAACTCAATTGGGCCTTTTTAGTAAATACAGTTGGGCCGATAAACCCTTTTGAAAACACTTGATCATGTACATTTTAAAATCATCAAAGTTGTAGTTGACTTAGTTTACTTTTGGTTACCCGATGGTAACGACTTTGAAAACTCGTAAAAATTATTAAGTTGGAAAAGGTCACTTTTAACCGGTTTACTTTAACAATTGTAAATTTCATTTGTAATATATTATAAGTAAAATAAAATAGTAAAATAAACATCCAAAATAATAATAGCGGCCTTATTACATCCCAAATTAAAAATACTTAGGAAATGAAACAATTAAACTTAACGAAAATAAATTTAACTCCAACAATATGCATGGCCGCCTCGAGTCCTCTCCGGCTCCATCTCCGTGATCTACTCATCTGCAAAATGTTAAGGGAAGGGGTGAGTCACCAAGACTCGGTGTGTAAATCCCTACAGAAAAATACAACTCATACACAATTCATTAATAAACATGCACATGCAACCCAACTAGCCATCCATACTCCTTTTCTACCCCGTGTGGTCAAAACCACTGATGACTTAAAGTCACAAATTAAATGATGGGGCCAACCCATCGTGTGGTCAAAACCACTGATGACTTAAAGTCACAAATTAAATGATGGGGCCAACCCATCGTGTGGTCAAAACCACTAATGACCATAGGTCACTATATCAAAGTGTGGTCAAAACCACTGGTGGTACCAAACCACTGGGACTTAGTCGCAATTTATCAATCATTGTGGTCAAAACCACTGATGACCATAGGTCACAAATAATCTGATGGGGTCAACCCATCTTGTGGTCAAAACCACTGACGACAGTCCATAAAATCATCCCCCTCCTCTCATCAATCCCACCATCACATGCTTTTATATCAATTTTCATATATCATGTCATAGCATTTAATATCATGTGATAGCATGCAAATCATATATCAAAAGTCACAAGTTAGGGGACTTACCCAAAAACCATGATTATGCCACAAGCTAATCACAACCAAAAGATTAAGGGCAAACAATAAAGTCATGAAATTAATAAAGTGTGTATTGAGATCTTATACACCTGTTACTATCGAAATTCCTAGGTCCCGAAAAGCCGATCTACGATGCTAGAACTTGACCCTACATTCGGCCAATTGTCAGTGTTAATACCAAAAGCCTATTCGGCCAAATTAGTAATCCTGAAGGACTTAATCGCAACTTTAATCCAAATATGGCCCTTGGCCGAATGTGGCTTATTCACTTACCCCACTTACCGTAATCCCGAAATATCACTTGAGTCTTCAAGATCCCTACCAAAACACATGTTAAAAATCGACTTGTATAATCACACATAATCAAGGCCTATGGCCGAATGTCACTTACCTCCTTACCTTGGGGAATCAAATCCCGAAAGATCTCCCTACTCCTTTAATGGTGTCCTCTCTTGGCTACAAAACAAAGCATGAATCCAAGGCCTTAATAAGGTTCGGCCAACCCAAAAATACATGGTTGAGCCTCAAGGTTTCGGCTGGCCATAATAATTAAAGAATTAATTTCGAGAGATCCCTTACCACACTTATGAAAATCGGCAACACCTTATTGGGAATGTGAGATTCGGCCTAAGCACAATTGGAAGGGCTGGAATTTTTAGTGAAGGAGGAGGGTAGGTTCGGCTACTAGGGAAAGAAAAAGAAAAAGAAAAGATGTAGGGGAAGTGGTGGTCTCGGCTTAGTAGAAGAAAAAGATGCTGGAAATTTTGAACAATTTTGGCTATGAGAAGGAAAATTCTAATGAAAGAAAGGAAAAAGAAGAAGAAATTTGCTGAATGTTTTTTCAACACTCCCTTGTTTAATCATTAAATCGAAAATAGATGGCCCTAGAGAGTCCCTATTTCGGCCAACAACATCCCTCCCATGAGATAAAACTTCCAACTTTTAATTATCACAAAACAAAGCAAAATTATCTTACATTTAATCCCTTAATCACCTTCAACAATTTAATAGCAATTCAACTACTAATACCCCCCTTCCAGCCGAATTCTAGAGCAAAATTAAGCTCAATCTTATCAAGTTAAGAGTCCAAAAAAAAACAGACCACTAGCTCTCACTCATCCTCACGCCAGCCTTGAAGAAAATAAAAAAAAGCGATTCTTTGCTACAGGTTCGAACACGAACCTCTCTAATGCAGCCCCCTACAACGCCCCATGCCATCTCTTCCAACCCGACTTTCATGTCAAATATCCTCTCCATTTATTTATAAAGCCTTCATACTTGGGCCCTTTTTCCTTTTAACGCCAAAGCCTAAAAAAATAAACTCCTTGCGCCTACCATGACTCGAACCCGAGTCCATGCACCAAGGTCCTTTAAGTGGCGCCCCAAGCCACTCCACCAGCCCAACTTTCATGCCATAAAACCCCATTCTTTAAAATTTAAAGCCTTCTCAACCTTAACGCCCAAAAGGAAAAAAACATTTCCCCCTTGTTACTGCCGAGACTCGAACCTCCTCCTTAGCAACCCCCCTTAGGCGCACCAAGCCAAATGTACCAAGCCCATTTTGTGTCATGCTTCTCCCTACATTTTATTTAAGCCCTATCTCCCTAGCTCCCTCCTTTTAGATACTTAAAAAAATTTTAATACTAGGTCAGGCCTAGCTGGGATTATTTTTAGACCCTAGAACATACCAAATAAATCCTAGAATTTAATTCTTCAAGCACACACACATGGGAAAATATTTAAATTACAAATAACCCCTAATTTAGGGTGTTACACCGCAGCAAGCTTCGCCCTAGCCTTCGTGCCACAATCGTCACACCTAAGACCGCGCCACAATCAGCATGGATAGCACGCCCCATCGCCGCCGCATGCCTCGTCCACCTGCAAAGGAGAGAAATCGAAGCAGCAAATGCAACATATTGTATTTCCTTTTATTTTTATTTTTTTCGGGTTATAAAACCCCCCAGCAAACCTGTAATAAGGGAGAAAATACACTGTTACACATGAATATTCAAACAGAAATAGAGAGATTACAAACAATAACAGTCTACAAAGGTTTTATAAAGGGAAAGAGGTTTACCTTTCGGAGAAGACGAAATCAGAGGTTTCAGAACTCTGGCCACCGGCCACGACGGCGCGTAAGGCACGTGCAAGCATTGGCAGAAGTCCGACGACCGGATGATTGGATGGGTTTCAGAGAGATTTCAAAACTTTTTTTTTAAAATCGGTGTCAAATGATTTTTGTGAAATAAAATTAGCTTTTTATAAGCAAACGAAAACGACATCGTTTCTGACTAAAAGGATCCGCGTTGACCCAGTTTATGACCCGGATCCGCGTTTTTCTATTTTAAATGGTTTTATTACAATTTTAGTCCCTCCGCATTTTTAATTCTGTTTGATTTCATTTTTATTTATTTTAAAATTAGCCCTAAAGTTTGTTCTGGTTCCAATTTAGTCCCTTGGTCCGTTTTAAAGGTAAAATCGGAACGACGCCGTTTCAAAAAAGGTTTAATTTCCACATTAGTCCCTGGTATTTAACGCGCATTTTAATTTAATTTTTTCTTAAATCTGTTTTAATTGCCATTTTAACCCTTGTTTTCTTTGTTTTATTTTATTTTTATCCTTTTATTTTTATTTTATTTTATTTTTAATTATTTTATCATATTAAAGATTTTATATTATTTTATATATTTATTAATAGTATAAAATATATATATAATTTTATATGTATTATCTTATATATTAAATTACTAATTTGCATTATTTTATTTAGTTTAAGTATTATTTAATTTATATATTATTATATTTTTATTATTTATTATATTATATTTTGTATATTATATATTATTATGTTACATTTATATTATTACTAAACTTTTTTATAAAATTTATTTATATTATCTAATCTATTTTATTTATATTAATTATTTATAATTAGTGTATTATATATATATATGTTTTTATTATTTATTATTTTATTTTGCTTAATATTATTTTAATTATATATTATTTTCATATATTAGTTATTATATTATATATTTTAAAAATATTATATATTGTATAGTATATATTACATATCATTTATTTTTTATTTTTCATATTGTTTATATTATATATACTATTCTTCTTATTAATGCATTGTTTACATTGTTTATATCATAAATATGTAACTTTATTTATTCTATTTATTTATCTATTATTAATCTTGCATGAAAATTTTCATATTTATTTAGTAATTTCTATTTTGATATTTAGGGTTTTATGTATATATTTTACTTGCCTATATTCTTTCATTTATTTATTTATGATTGCCATTATATAGTAATTTATTTATTGTTTTATGAATACATTTTTTACGAGATTACTATATTTTATCTAAAGATTTTTAAGATAAGACAATGTTTTGGTATTTAGAAATTCGGGAAATAGTGCCCTAACGTGCTGGGTTGCGATTTTCCGTTTGGCTAAATAACTAAATATCCTTTTAACAAGTTTCATAAATCATGAGAGGATTTTGATTACGAAGGTTTTAAAATATCATGTCCTAACATGCTGGATGTGATGTTTATATTCTTTCGGAACAAAGAAATCTCAAGTTTTAAATAAAAAACCTTATTCTTGGGAATTCAAAACGTTGTATCCTAACTTATTGGGTGTGATGTTTTGTATCTCGAGGTAAGAATTTTCTAAAATAAAGATGTACCTAGCTTTGAAGTCATGAGATACTGTATCCTAACTTACTGGATGTGGTATTCTTATTTCTTTGAGATAGGTAGTCTTGGTTTACCTTCAAATAAAGGATCTTATTTTAAACTTTTTAAAATTTCAAACATTTGGACATGATTTTATCGATTAGGTACCAATTTTTTTGGGGGTTACGAGGGTGTTAACCCTTCCTCGTACGTAACCGACTTCCGAACCCATTTTCTTATTTTTTTCGTAGACTAAAAGCAAATGTTTTAAAATAAAACGTTTTAAAAGGTGATCCAATCACACCTAAGTAAAAAAGGGATTGGTGGCGACTCCCATTTTTGTTTTTAAAGTCGATCCCCATTTTTTCTAAACCCGACATTTAAAATGGTTTCGACAGCTTGGCAACTCCACTGGGGACTTAGAGAGTTAGGCCGTAAATTGATAATTTCATGTCCTTTTGTTCAAATTTAAAAATTCTGATTTTAAAAATATGATCCTTTTATTGCATATGGTTTTAAATATATTGCTCGCATTGCCTTTGCATGACTGGTCGTGGTCACACCCTTAAGAGGGAGCGAGAAGCTATACCTTCGTGAGGTTTTTATCTCCGCATGGGCTAGTGGATTACTTCCGGAATACATTCGTACCTATGTCTTCGTGAGGTTTTCACCTCCGCATGGCCATAGGGAAATGTATTCCCCTGAACCGAACTCGGTCCATATGAGCCTATAATGGGTAAGGATCGAGGAATCTGTTGGTTCGGGTACCTCGACTTTAAAGCTAAACCACACGTAGAAAACCTAAGGGCTTACCCTAGGTAGAACTATGTCAAACCCTAGTGGTCACCCTGATAGGTGTTCTATGTTATTTATTTTTCCTATGCTAAAGGGTTTTCTTTTGTTTTGATTGCATTGCATTCATACAATAATAAAAAAGAGTTGTTGATTTCTAATTTGATTGCTAAATAGAAAAGTTTGTCATAAGAAGACGGGTTTTTTGATAAAGTGGATTATAATACGGTCTCGTCCGAATATAGTCTAAGTGAACACAACAAGACTTGACTTTTGCGAAGAAGGGATTCATGTTTTTCACTTGGACTATGAGGACAAGGCCGTGTATGCGATCCATTTTATGTAAAGAAATTTGTTTTCTAGAAAATTTTTTCTAATGTAACTGAATTCAGAATCAACACCTCTCTTTCTCTGCATTCATGCATTACATAACATCATATTTTACTTGCTTTATATCTTATTTTGCGGTGCTAATTTTTTATGTTTTATTTGTGCACACCATTTCTTACATTAAGAGGTGTCGATTCACGATCAGTTTCTAAGTTAGAAAGCTGGTTATGGAGAACGGGTTCCTTGATAAAGTGGAAGACAATGCAATCGTTCTTATATGGTTAGAGCAAAACCAATTAGAAAGAAGATTTCAAGGTATGGATTCGTTTGAGTAAGAGAGAAATGGGGCAGCATTGGAATCCCTGCCTTTTCTGCCACTTGTACCTCCTGATGTCATTCCAGAATCAGATGCGAAGAAGATTGTATGACACCTATGACAAAGCATGGTGTTTGAACTAAAGGGTAGTAGGTAACTATATTCACCAATCACTTCAAAGTGAGCGTGGGAAGTACAGATGGACACTTCTACCATTACAGCATTTCTCTTTCATATGAAGATGGTAACCTAAGTAGACGGACGTATTCTGTTAACACCAAGGTTAAGAGTAGGCAATAATGAAGATTTCTTTCCAAGGAATGGGCATTGGAATTTTAACAATAAGGAATTGGTGGAGACATCTAGGATTGGAGGATGGACTGTTGTGAACTTCTCGGCTCCTCGTTGTGATCCAAACAACATTGCAAGAGATTTGATTCATTGTGGAGAAATGAAAGAAATTCGTATTGATTCCCCATTTGATATATTCAATGAGATGAACCAGAATAGACACTTTTCAATGATATATTTAAAATGTTTGAACAGATACAATCTAAACTTCTTAGAAGCTCCGCAGTTCTTTCTTTGCACCCTGATAGGAAAATTTTGATCTTTATGGGTCATAAAAGTGGAAGAATCTTTCTGAGTATGGAATTGTGACTCAGTGTATGGCACTAGTTAGGGTGAATGATTAAATCTTCTTCTGAAGATCAAAGGCTAAGCTTGGACAAACTCTTCATCACCATCGAAGCAATAATTACTGATTGAGTTAAAGTCAAGCTTGAACAAGATTGAGGAAATAAAGGGTAAAATTGAAGAGTTAGAATCAGCACTGCACAATTATGAACTTCGGATCGAGTGTCTTGAAACAAGGGAAGGGCATTTGAAGGAAGATCTCTATCATTCACATGGTTAAGTCAGAAACAAAGACTATCTCATGGGGGAAGCCATATTTCAAATTCGAGAGGTAGCTGACCACCTGCAAAGTTTGGCAGTGTAGACCGACTTATTAAGCATGAGGCATGAGCTACAGTCAGATCGTAGTCGAGAACTAGCTCCATTGTTTTGAAAAATCAAAACTTTAGGATTTAGGGCGAAAGCATATAGTAGTCCATTTTATGTAACAGAATTTGTTTTCTAATAAAGTTTTCTACAATGAAGTTGATCAGAATCGATGCCTCTTTGCATTCATACATTTGTATTAATTAGGTAAAAACATTTTAGAGTTAACCTGGAAAACATGGAACAAAGGTTGGTGAGGATAGAGCAGATGCAAATACAAATGCAGAGGTAATTGACCAAGATTCAATAAGAAATAAAGGAATTCCAAAGGAATATGATAGGTCAGCTAACCCAGTTACTAGCCGGAAGACTTGGAAAAAGGAATGGCTTAGTGGACAATAGTGAGGATGACGAGGAAGACATCGTTTACTCTCCAATGGGTGTTAACCTGAGCTACGATTAAGCCAAACTGGTTGTTCTAGTAGAAATGAAGGAAAGAGAAGAAGGGACCTCAAAAGCCCTGAAGCAAAAGGAAAAGAAAACAAATAATGCCGGTAGGTATAACACTGAAAAGCTCCAATTTACACCAACCCCCATGACGTATGAGGAGCCATATCAAATTTTGTTTGACGCACATGTGGTGTCCCCATTTTATTCGAAACCATTGCAACCTTCGTTCCCAAAATGGTATAACGAGAATGCCCAATGTGAGTACCACGCGAGAATAAAAGGCCACTCAATTGAAAACTACAATACGTTTAAAAAATTGGTTGAAAGGTTTATTAAAATGGGAGTTGTGAAGTTCAACGATCCATCAAAACCTGATCACTTTAATGAGGAAGTGAATGCAGTGATTGAAGGAGGAGACAAGAAAGTTGCTACTCCATGAAGATGAAGAGGGAATCAGAGAACAAAGTTTCCAAGCTAATGCGTACTTGGGAGGGTTTTGAATAATGAGATTGTGGAAGAAATCCTTGTATTTTTAGGGCTAATTTAGGGTAATGTGCAAAACATGCTTGTTGCCTTAAGCCTAGAGACAACAGGAATCTTTTTGTGAAATAGTCTTATGTTCAAAATTTTATTTCAATAAAATACATCTGTTTGAGCATATATTCTTTTATCCTTTCTATTTTATAATGTACATTCTTTTGTTTTTCTTTCATTCTTTATTCATGACCATACTAATAATCACCCTTAGAATCATTTATTCTTTGGATTTATTCGCCTTCGTACCTAGGTATCCAGATATCAACATCATGAGCGACGTTACTGACTCTCTTTTTGAATGAGATATGGGTCTAGGGGATCTAAGGACTTTAAAAATAACAGAGATTGTAATATATCTTCTGACTTGTTAAGAATGGTTTAACAAGATGGAAAACAGACCTTACTCTACAAAGGGTCATTGCGAACTTAGGAAAGGAGCGAAGATTGAAGCCTAGCTCTCCACAAAAATAAGGCAAGACATCATTGAGTTATTTTCAAGAATTTAAAGATGTTTTGGCACAATCATATCAGGACATGCCTTGGCTAATAAGAAGCAGGCTAAATAAAGAGGATCGGGTACTGTTGATTCACCATGAAAGGGGATTGCATCAGTCATACCGCAAATACGAGATTAAAGAAGACAAAAATCATGTGCCTACTCTAGTTCTTCACAAATTTTCCATATGTGGGGCATGGATGTGATGGGGGCAATCTCGCTAAAAGCTTTTAGCCAATATCGACTCATCGGCATAGTTATCATTTACTCCACTAAGAGGGTGGAAGTAGCTTCGTATGCCAATGTTACGAAGTTGAAGTCATCAAATTCCTCAAAAAAAAAAGATCAGATGCTAGTAGAATGCCATAAAGGATCACATTTAAATAACTGTACAAAGTTTAAGTTTACAGTTTGTCCAAAGATCCGGCAGCATATCACAGTGCAACAAAAATTGCAAAAAAAAAAGAGACAAAAACAAAAAAAAAAGGGTGGCTAAGACTTGTAAAGATTGGTATAAGAAGCTATCACTACTCTCTATGATTATCGAACGTTGGCTAGGACTCTTGCTGGGGCAACACATTTCTTATCAGAATAGAAACAGTTTGGCCAATTGAACCTAATTGAAGAAAAAGTTACAAGTTATTTGTCACGGCCAGATAATTTGAGCTTACAGAAGTTCATCTTAGGAATTCCACGAAGGAACCTGATGCTGAAAAAGATTTTTCCTCTACAAAACGATTTTAGAGGAAAGCATATGCCAAACTTAGAAGGACTTATGAAGGGCCTATTCTAGAGGAGTATTCATATTGACCGAGATGGATAGCGAAGACATGCTAAATCCAGTGAATTCAGGTTTAGTCAAGAAGGATTTTTACCTGAAAGGGAAAAGGGTCAAGGTGAAAACCCGCAAAGGGTGCCTTGAGTAAAAAAAAAAAAGAGGAGATGCCAAGGCGAAAACCCGCAAAGGGCGCTTTAAGACCAAAGGGGCTTTGAGTTGAAAACCCGAAAAGGGCGGCTCAAATTTTGAAAAGTGGGGCATACAGTAGTCTTGCTACGTCTGAATTAGCAATGAGGAAGTATGTTACGTCTTGGGGCATCGACAAAGTACTCTAGATCCCCTAAACACATATTGAGCTTAAAATGGTCCTCAAGAAGTTGGAACAAAGAAGCTCAGGCTGCGATATCTAGGGCACCTAGTTTTCCATCTTACCCCTTTTAAATTTTCTATCTTTGATTACTTTATTCTTTTCAAAGAAACACCCCAATTAATTTTCTTTTATAGCCTTTGTTATATTCACTTTATTCTTTTTAAGATATACCAATCAATTTTCATTTATTGCCTTGGTTATCTTTGATTAGCTTATTTGCTTCGAGCTATACTCCTGATTAATTTCTTTTATGTCTATTGTTGTGATCTTTTTCAAGCATTTTATATTGAAATAATGATTAATGGACTAAAAACATTTTCATAAAAGGAGTTTCGTATATTACTCTAGAAGCTTCTAAATAATATGAGAATCTGAAACAAGACTATTGTTCAGAACTCACCAAGCCTAAGGGATTGTAAATATTAGAAAATGATTATCTCTTTGGATCCTTATTGGATAAGACAATTTCGTTGGTGATACCATATTGGCAAATGACAAACAAGGTCAAGCCAAGTATAAAAGGGGATAATTGTCGAGAGACCCTGCATTCATGGGAATGGTGGAAAACAATACAAGTTCTATATCTTTGAGTGGTAATAGATTGGATGAAAAAAGCCAAATGTTATTACAGTAGGAGGCACAAACTTCATATCCCAAAGTTCAAGTGGAGTGGCCTCAGAATTATCATGGGGCAAAATAATTGAGCAAAAAATGATACTTCAAGGGGAACGAAGATGAAACCTTGACGGATAAATGAGTGATAACACTTTGAGCGGGAACCATACTCATATCATTTTTACATGTCATAGCATGTCCAATTAGGAGAATTTGATGCATTTTGATCAAGGCATCCTAATTATTAGACAAAAGCATATATCCATTCTACAGGTTATGTCCTCTAAAGGACAATGTAGTAAAATTGAAGATTCCAGTCTGACATACCTAGTTTACAGTGGAGCAGATTGGAGATAGCAGATCTGACAATTCCTGAGCTTGCAGGAAGCCAATCGAAGACATCAATCTAGCGATCCCTGAGCTTACAGGGATCAGATTGAAAATAGCAGATCTGAAAAATCCTGAGTTTGCAGGAAGCAGATCGAAGACATCAGTCTTATCTCCCTAACCAGCAGTGGAGTAGGTCGAAGATTGTAGATCTTGTCGCCCTAAGTAGTAGAGGACCAAGATCGAATGGCAAATCTTGTCTCCCTAAGCAGTAGTGGAACCGATTTAAGCCACTAGTCCTATCTCCCTGACCAGCAGTGGAATAGGTCAAAGATTGTAGATCTTGTCATCCTAAGCAGTAGGGAACCAAGATCGAACTGCAAGTCTTGTCTCCCTAAGCAGTAGTGGAACAGATTTAAGCCACCGGCCCTATTTTCCTGATCAGCAGTGGAATAAGTCAAAGATTGTAGATCTTGTCACCTTAAATAGTAGGGACCAAGATCGAACGACAAATCTTGTCTACCTAAGCAGTAGTAGAACAGATTTAACCACCAGTCTAGCATCCTTGAGGTTGCAGTGGAGTAGATTAAAAACAGAAGATTTTATCTCCCTGAAGTTGCAGTGGAGCAAATCGAAAACAGAGGATCTTATCTTCTTGAAGTTGCAAAAAGCAGATCAAAAGACATTTAATCTTATCTCCCTGAAGTTGCAGTGGAGTAGACTAAAAACAGAAGATTTTATCTCCTTGAAGTTGCAGTAGAGCAAATCGAAAACAGAAGATCTTATCTTCTTGAAGTTGTAGAAGCAGATCAAAAGACATTTAGTCTTATCTCCCTGAAGTTGCAGTGGAGTAGACTAAAAACAGAAGATTTAAACTCCCTGAAGTTACAGTGGAGCAAATCGAAAACAGAAGATCTGATCTTCCTATGGTTGTAGGAAGCAGATTGAAGACGTTTTAGTCTTATCTCCTTGAAATTGCAGTGGAGTAGACTAAAAACAGAAGATTTTATCTCCCTGAAGTTGCAGTGGAGAAAATCAAAAATAGAAGATCTTATCTTCCTAAGGTTGTAGGAAGAAGATCGAAGACGTTTTAATCTTATCTCCCTAAAGTTGCAGTGGAGTAGACTAAAAATAGAAGATTTTATCTCCCTGAAGTTGCAGTGGAGCAAATCGAAAACAGAAGATCTTACCTTCCTAAAGTTGTAGGAAGCAGATCGAAGATATTTATATCTTATCTCCCTAAAGTTGCAGTGGAGTAGACTAAAAACAGAAGATTTTATCTCCCTAAAGTTGCAGTGGAGCAAATCAAAAATAAAAGATCTTATCTTCCTGAAGTTGTAGGAAGCAGATCAAAGACATTTCAGTCTTATCTCCCCGAGGTTGCAGTGGAGTAGATTGAAGAAAGAAGATCCCATCTTCCTAAAGTTGTAGGAAACAGATCATAAAGACACTTTCAACTTTATTTCCCTGGGGTTACAGTGGAGTTAGAAGCCACTTGAAGAAGACTAAGAAGTCAAGGCTCCGCCAAGGCTGGACAAAATTGGTCCTTTTATAGTCTTTGCTCTATTCTCGTGACACGACAATAAGCAAAGAGGGGCAGCTGTAAATACCTAATTTTGACCGAGCTTATTAAAAATAAAATTAAAGTTTAAACAGTCCATTGTACAAGCCCAATACCTGTGGCCCAATTCTTAAAACCATCAGCCAATTACCCAAATTACCCATTACACCCAAATTCCTAAACCCATCAGACTAGCCCAAATTCTACAGCCCATTTGGGCCCAATGCTAAACAAGTTTCAGACCTAGGGTTTCTGGGGAAACCCTAGGCGCCACAGCATGTAACACCTCGTATCCAGGTCCGATGCTAAGACTGGATGCGAGACATTACCATGCTTGAACTCACTTAATCAAGTACTTACTGGCTATAAAATTTCGTTTCGACTTAAAACCTTTCTTTCTTGGTCTAGAGATACACACATACATATACCAATTTAGTAAAGGCTCAATTTATCAACTAAAACACATGATCTTATACATTGATTCATGAAAATAAGGTTTTCCTCCCATACAATTACAATGACTTAAGCCATTATCAATGGCTATACACTTTTAAACTATAAACCCTCTTAGGCCAACATAATTTGGTACATTAACAACAACTTAATCAACCTTAAATTCTAGCCCTATACATGCCATAACTCAGAAAGCCTTGATACCTCGTACAATGTGTGCGCCGATAGTGTGATAACATCTCCTAAACCTCCAACTCGAGCTAGTTAAAATTACCTATAAGAGATGGGAAAGAAAGAGGAGTAAGCAATAATGCTTAGTAAGTTCATCTGCATAAAATGATAATTTTATAAGTTCATTGAATATACACCACCACAAAGCATCTTTATACTGGGTCTTTCCTATTAACTAATGGTTTCTTACTCAACCGCTCTTGAAGCTTACTCAATCGCTCTTGAAGCTTACTCATTCTATCTCTAACCATACTACAAGCTAATTGCTCGTTTAACTAGATTCCATTCCTGCACTGATTGTCATGTAATCACATAAGACAACACATCAAACATTTTCAATAAGCTACCCATCTCTTGGGGGTTACGCACTTAGCTCACTAGTATTAATACAACTGATGGTATCGTGTACATCCCACCACTACCAACAATGAGGTGATACCGCACATAGCTCACCGTCATTTATCATTCGTGAATAACAACCTACCAGCTTACCTCTATCTTAAATGTTCATTCAAGAACATTTACGTACACTTCTATTCTTGCTAACATTCACGCACTACATCAATAAATCTGTCTCATGCAACTAAGGTGCATTATTTATGCATTTCCCATGAAGGGTGCATCATAAATTAAGTTCATCACCTTTCAGTTCTAACACATACCTATGCTTCTCGTGGTACAACCACATACATTCATTATATCTGCTGAAATACTCAAGTTATAAAATATTCTCTTGAGTCTCATACACATGAAGTCACATAGAAATCATACCCCAATAGGGTCTTACTTGGATTAACATGTCGATGCCATGTCCCTGACATGGTCTTATACGAATTCTTACATAAAAGCCATAATTCAATATGGTCTTATACGAGGCTTTAACTATCGTCTCAACATTCTACATGCATTTCTCATTACTCTAGGACTCAATTCTCATGGCATCTCATCAAATAATATATGTATCATACATCTATAGAGTGAATATACATTCCATACAACATCGGAATACTTACATAAACTCATGCTTACTTTCAATAATTGCACATGAACTTACCTCGTTGTCGAAATAGCCGGAAAGGACTATTTGCCCACATTTCTCTTTTCATCCGTTCTAGGTCCAAAACTCATTTTCTTTGATCTAGAACAATGAAATTTACTCGTTTAATCACTTAATGATCATATTACAACATAATATCCACTTAGGCAAAAATGACCATTTTGCCCCTCTACTTTGGCAAAATTATGATTTTACCCCTAGGATCGTAAATAAATTTTTATCACATTTTCTTGTTAAAAAAACTTAACTGAACATTTAATCCTCTTACAACTACTCATAATTCCAACTATTTCATGCTTTAATGAGCAAATCACAATTTTTGCATTTTAGTCCCAATTAGGTATTTTCATGACAACACCCTTCACAAAAGTTGTCTCTCATCATCTTATCATTCATTTTCTTCCATAAAAATTCAGCAACCAGCATAGACTTTCTAATGGCAAGTCCCTAGACTCTCAACCATATTACAAAATAGTCCCCTCATTAGTTAGCTTAAGCTTTGGGGACTCCAAAAGTATAATTTTTATCAAGAAAAGTCATCAAAATCACTTACTAATAAGGGAGATAGCTTGGATGAAAGTTCAAATCCCCAAAGCTCCATTACTTTTTCAATTTTCGGTGGAGAGAAGATAGGTGAATAGTGAAAGATGATAACATCTTTTGCTCACCTTATTTTATTCATTTTTTTTCTCACCTAATTCCCACCTGTTTTGACCAAAGTTAAAAATTCTTGTCCCCTATGTCACATGGCCGGCCTACTCACTTAAAACAAGGCCAATTTGCACAATTGGGGCCTCCAATTAATAGCCCATAGCTATTTGGCACCTTTTGCAAATAAAATAGAACTTTCGCACTTTATGCGATTTAGTCCTTTTTCACAAATTAGCTAGAAATTGCTAAAATTAAGGCACCAAAATTTTCATACATCATTATAAACATGTTATAACACATAACATAACATGAAAATAAATTTATCTATCCTCAAATTAGTGATTCCGAGATCACTGTTTCGACTAGCCCCTAAATCAGCATTTCTTACACGAAGCTTCGCTTCACCTTCGTCTTTTGAATCGTCGCGCCTAAGATTGCGCCACAATTAGCACGGATAGCATGCCCCATCACCGCCGCATGCCTCGTCCACCTACAAAGAAGGAGAGAAATCGAAGCAGCAAATGCAACATATTGTATTTCCTTTTATTTTTTATTTTTTTTGGGTTATAAAAACCCCAGTAAACCTATAATAAGAGGGGAAAATACACTGTTACACACAAATATTCAAACAGAAGCAGAGAGATTACAAAATAAATACAATAACAGTCTAAAAAGGTTTTATAAAGGGAAAGAGGTTTACCTTTCAGAGAAGACGAAATCGGAGGTTTCAGAACTCCGGCCACCAGCCGCGACAAGCACTGGCAGAAGTTCGACGACCGAATGATTGGATGGGTTTCAGAGAGATTTCAAAACTTTTTTTTTTAAAAATCGGTGTCAAATGATTTTTTTGAAATAAAATTAGCTTTTATAGCAAACGAAAATGACGCCGTTTCTGACTAAAAGGATCCACGCGTTGACCCGGTTTGTGACCCGGATCCACGTTTTTCTATTTTAAATGGTTTTATTACAATTTTAGTCCCTTCGCATTTTTAATTCTGTTTGATTTCACTTTTATTTATTTTAAAATTAACCCTAAAGTTTGTTCTGGTTCCAATTTAGTCCCTCGGTCCGTTTTAAAGGTAAAATCGGAACGACGCCGCTTCGAAAAAGGTTTAATTTCCACATTAGTCCCTGGTATTTAACGCGTGTTTTAATTTAATTTTTCTTAAATCTGTTTTAATTGCCATTTTAACCCCTGTTTTCTTTGTTTTATTTTATTTTTATCCTTTTATTTTTATTTTATTTTATTTTTAATTATTTTATCATATTAAAAGATTTTATATTATTTTTATATATTTATTAATAGTATAAAATATATAATTTTATATGTATTATCTTATATATTAAATTACTAATTTGTATTATTTTATTTAGTTTAAGTATTATTTAATTTATATATTTATATATTTTTATTATTTATTATATTATATTTTGTATATTATATATTATTATGTTACATTTATATTATTACTAAACTTTTTTTATAAAATTTATTTATATTATCTAATCTACTTTATTTATATTAATTATTTATAATTAGTGTATTATATATATGTTTTATTATTTATTATTTTATTTTGCTTAATATTATTTTAATTATATATTATTTTCATATATTAGTTATTATATTATATATTTTAAAAATATTATATATTGTATAGTATATATTATATATCATTTTTTTATTTTTATATAAATATACTATTCTTCTTATTAATGCATTGTTTATATTGTTTATATCATAAATATGTAATTTTATTTATTTTATTTATTTATCTATTATTAATCTTGCATGAAAATTTTCATATTTATTTAGTAATTTCTATTTTGATATTTAGGGTTTTATGTATATATTTTACTTGCCTATATTCTTTCATTTATTTATTTATGATTGCCATTGTATAGTAATTTATTTATTGTTTTATGAATACATTTTTACGAGATTACTATATTTTATCTAAAGATTTTAAGATAAGAATGTTTTGGTATTTAGAAATTGAGAAATCTTGCCCTAACGTCTTTGGGTTGCGATTTTTCGTTTGGCTAAATAACTAAATATCCTTTTAACAAGTTTCATAAATCATGAGAGGATTTTGATTACGAAGGTTTTAAAATTCATGTCCTAACGTGCTGGCTGTGATGTTTATATTCTTTCGGAACAAAGAAATCTCAAGTTTTAAATAAAAAACCTTATTCTTGGGAATTCAAAACGTTGTATCCTAACTTATTGGGTGTGATGTTTTGTATCTCGAGGTAAGAATTTTCTAAAATAAAGATGTACCTAGCTTTGAAGTCATGAGATACTGTATCCTAACTTACTGGATGTGGTATTCTTATTTCTTTGAGATATGTAGTCTTGGTTTACCTTCAAATAAAGGATCTTATTTTAAACTTTTTAAAATTTCAAACATTTGGACATGATTTTATCGATTAGGTACCAATTTTTTTGGGGGGTTACGAGGGTGCTAACCTTTCCTCGTACGTAATCGACTTCCGAACCCGTTTTCTTATTTTTTCGTAGACCAAAATCAAATGTTTTAAAATAAAACATTTTAAAAGGTGATCCAATCACACCTAAGTAAAAAGGGATTGGTGGCGACTCCCATTTTTGTTTTTAAAGTCGATCCCCATTTTTTCTAAACCCGACATTTAAAATGGTTTCGACGCCGTTGGTTTATCCAACTAGAGCTTGGCTCACATTTAATATCGTTAGTTTATCCAACTAGCACTAGGCGCAAACACCGTTGGTTTATCCAACTAGAGCTGGGCGCAAACTCCTCTGTGGTTTATCCACTAAGCACCGGGTGCCATGTAACTAATAGATCATACGACAAGGTTACTTGAATTATCGAAAGAATTGAAGTTTTCATTGGTTAAGTTATAATCTCATATTATTATTGATTATTCTTATGATTAGCTAATTAAATGAAATCTATTAAATGTAAAATTGATTTGCATGTTTGCAGGTTAGATAAATAGTAGAACTGGACTCGGGTCCTTCAAGTATCTCATACTCAATGTTGGTGATGTTTTCTTTTGTTTTTTTTTTTTTTTTTGCATGTACCTAAGATACAAATTTAGCAATAATGTTCCTTTTGTTTAGAAAGTCCTAGGGAATAAGATTTCACAAGTTCAAATGATTGTAAATACATGTTTGAAGTTTTATGCAATACTTGGAATTTAATCTTGCTTAAATGATTTGGTCATTTTGGTGATTAACTTAGGTTGGTTGGTTGGTAAATGAAGTAAAGCTATTCTTTGTGTCACTTTGGTTGTGAAATGAATGGGAATGATATATGTAGGTTGTGCATTTACCAAATTAAATGATTTGAATGTTTAAGCTTTGATTAAGGTACCTATGAATGGTATATGGGTTGTTGATGATAGAATTAAATGTGGTGTCAATGAGGGCACATTGGTTAGGCACCTAAGATGCTTGATTGAGCATGTTTGATTATGTTTGGTTGTTACTTTAGGCCTTTTTAAAATGTGCTTAGATTGGTAGAGTGATCATGCTTGATTTGGTTTTGGAAAAGCTTGTTTTAGATAAAGCTTTTGTCCATACGGCCTGGCGACACGGCCGTGTGTTCCTTGTAGGTTCCTTTGCATGCTAGTCAGGTTGTTACACGGCCTAGCAAACAGCCTGGCACACGAGCGTGTAAGGCCATTTCAAGTGTCACACGGCCTGACACACAAGCGTATGGCTCGTTCAAGTAACCCAAGTCAGTGAGTTACACAGGCATAGACATGGGCTGGGACACGGGCGTGTGTCCCTACTTCGAATGCCCACAGGGTATGAGACACGGGCGTGTGACTTGGCCTATTTAGTCCTGAAATGTTTCTAAGGAAATTTTTAAGATCTTTAAAGCTTGATTTAGGGACAATTTGCACTTTGTTGATGATTTAATATATGCTTATGTTTATTCGTGAATTGCTTGTTAAACATTTCGATTGGTCTGTAATACTCTATATCCCTACTCCGGGGACGGATAAGGGTTTGGGACGTTATATGTGGGCTCGCTTTGAATTAGGAAAATTTTTACAAAAATTACTAGTGGGGTAATTTTATAATTTTTTAAAATTTTTGGGTCAAGTTGTAAATAAAAAAATATCTCTAGAAATTTTCTGAAATAATCTCTTCAGAGAATTTTCTCTCTACAACTTTTTCTTGAATTCAAGTGTGTATAGAATAATGACTCAATTCTCTCTTTATATAGGGAGAGTTTAGAGAGTTCAACTATGATTAAACTTAATCACTTTAATATTAAATTAAGATAATATTTATTAAGATAAATATTATATAAAATTTAATATTAAATCTTATTAAAATAATAGAATGTTTATCTACAAGATAAACATTAAATTAAATTTAATATTAAACTATTAAAATAATATTAAGACGAACTTAGTGAGCTTTAATACACAGTACATTGGTGGATACTCTCATAATACCGTCTATGTGCCTGTACGCCAATTTCCATACTTAACCTATCATTTTTGTTTTGGGCAGATACTCTCATAATATTTAGACTTGCACTTATATGCTATCAATCATGCTTAACGTATCAGTTTCCACTTCACTACTCGACTGATTTCAGATCTTACTAGACAATATTCCTCAATCTTTTTCCTTATATAATCCCGAAGAAACTTCTCGAAGGAATACCTCAATAGAGTCCACTTCTTATGATTTTTCTCTTCAACCAACACTAAACATTTTCCCAGAATGGTTGCTCATAGATACTGTTCACGAGTGGATACTTACTATATAGATTCACGTTTGACGGATTCCCAGGCTGATTTCAATACTATCAATTTACCAAACAACCTAGTTCAAACCCAACACATGATTATATTGATAATGGATTGTCCAGGTCATTTAAAAGAATTCCACACATCTTGGTTGCAAAACACAAAAAAAACCAAGATGACAAACAACTCAGATTCCATAAGATTCCAGAACGAGACATGATGTTATTCATATATGGAGGATATTAGACGACACAGATTTCAACTATATTTAGCGTAGTCAAACTTGAACCAGCGAATGCTATTATTTTTCATATTTATGAATACACCCATATTCTAAACTTATATATGACTATGGTGGATACCCTCATTAGCAATACAAATACATATTTCTTCCAGGAACTTTCCTTAAAATGCATTTGATTACCTTACAGAACTAATCAAACCAAAATAACTTCAGATATATCATATGCTTATCATAGACTTATCTATCAGAGAACTCTCAGAACTTATCTAGAACTTACCATAAGAGGGGATAACCAGATTCTGCCACAAAGACATCACCGAGTACTGTAATGAGACAATATAAAATTTGCCACAAAGGCCATACAAAATATGCCACAAAGACTTAGCAGATACGCCACACAAGCAACATACAAAATCACATATTTACTGTCCCAGTGGACTTTCACAGAAGGTGATATGGTTTCTCCCTCATTGACTTAAAGATTTCTTCATGTCATGATCTGCTAGTTCAATTTACATATTACCGAAGACATCACCATGAATATTCTTACTATTATATCACATCATGGGTCTCAGCCATATGGACTTACTTCATGCTCATGTCCTGATCTGCCAGTCCAACCTTCATATTACTAGAGGCATCATCATGAGTGTTTTCGTATTATACAACACCATGGGTCTCAACCAGATGGTCATACACTTATTTCATATCGTGATTTGCCAATCTGGTTAGCAATATAACTGCCCTACCAGAGGCATCACAAATGAACATTTTACTTGGAATTCACTTACCCAGATTTTTTTACACACACCTGACCGATTCATACTCTTACTATTCTCATATCAAACTTTACATGCATACTTTCCACTCAACTTCCTATTGAGATAGTACTTTCAACATACCATCATCCAACATGTAGCAAATACTATGCTTTACAAGCTTTCTGAATATTTTAGGTGTGAACATTATGTATATTTTATTTAATGATGATGATAAATATACACTTGTATTCAACTCCTAATTTAAAAGAATACATTAATAAAACTCACCATTTAAAAGAAATCACATTTTACTTTACTACTAAGTTTTTTTCATTTTCCCAATTTATTTCTTCTTCTCTTCCTCTTGTCCTCTCTTCTTCCTACGTCTTTTTATTTTCTCAAGTGTCTTTAGCTTTTTTTAAAAATGGTCACCAATTTTGACAACCAGATCACACCAAATTTTTTTTCAAAAATCACACCAGTGTCGGCAACGATAACATCGACACCAACAATGACAAACTTTTTCTAAAATATGAATCAGTGTCGACAATGTTAACGTCGTCATCGAAAAATAATGACAAAAAAATTTTAAATTTTTTTCTAGGGTCGGCAACCTACACGTCAACACCTATTAAAAATATTTTTTTGAACCAAGAAATACCCGTATTTTTTAAAAACTAGAAAATACATACGGGTGTCGGCCATGGCAGTGTCGACACCAAAAATTATTATTTTTATCCCGGGCTCAATCACAAAGTAATGATTACACAATGATAGATTTTGGTGCCAGCTATCAAGGTATCAACACCTCCTAGCACTGTTCATTTCAGGTCATTTCATTTATACATTTTGAAACAGGGTCATTTTCATGAATAATAAAGTTTTCTGAGTCATTGTTGAAAAACAAGCCTTAAAAATATTTACCTTTTAATAAAGAATACATATGGTGTTACCACTTCTTTTTCAAAAGCTACACTCGATAATATTTTCACACGTTCTCTGGTTCATTTTATACAATTTATAATAATTTTTCAGAGTTAAAATAAGGGAAGTTGTCAATAATCCGGCCCTGTCACATAAAATAAATTTATCTCATTTTACAAAATATTGATGCAAGTTTTGTCTATTATATTAAAAACTAGACTCACTAAGCTTTTCATCCATATATGGCTTAACTTTTAATTTGATTTCTACAATTTTTCGAGAATTTCCAAAGCTACACCACAACTATTTTTCAAAATTGTTTTAGTACAAATATTTATTACCCAATTGCCCAAGTGACGAACTAAACACATTTTCCTCAATAACACAATTTGTAACATCCCGAAATTTTTGTTTTTAAATTTGTATAATTATGTCAAGAATAAACTATTGGCCTAATGGTTAAGAGATAGGGTAATTCTCATTGAGATCAGAGTTTAAATCCCCTTATGTGCGTAAATTTTTTTTTTTTGTAAATTTTTACTCCCTTAATTTTTTTTTTTGTAAATTTTTACTCCCTTAAGTGTGTTGTCTATGCCCATAGAAACCCTAGGTTTAAATATCGATTTTTAACACATAAATCAGCCTTTTCATTTTATTATTTTCTCCTTATCGCCCAACCCTTCTTCCCCTCCGTTCATCTCCATTTTTCTTTCTTCCTTCCTGTCCTATTTCCTATCATTGTTGTTGCCACCCCTACATTTCGTTTTCCTGCATTCTTCACGAATCCGTTGTCACAGAAGTGAATCAGGAAGGGTAAGTTTATGAGGAAAGATCTGATTTTACGTTTCTTATTCCTTTCGTTCTCTATTTCCTTGTGCTGACGAAATAAGTAATCACATGAATTAATTTTTGGAAAAGGTTCGGATTTGAATCCCTCGGATCTTCAATCAAGAAGGTGGACATCTACATCTTTCAAGCGATCAGAAGTAGAGTAAGTGAAATTACTTGGTTTTCATTCCTCTGTTTAAGTCAAATTCTATAGAATATCCTGAGATTGTTGCCAAACGATTTGGTCTTGGTGTTAGGTATAGATCTGAACTAGATTTAGTCATATTTGGGGCTTTGAAGCGATGAATAACATTACAGCTTCGGAAGTGCGGATTTTCCAAGTGTGTGTTCTAACCAAAAGATGGCAAACCAAGTGTGGATTTTTTTTTTCACACGAAGGATGCACTGCACACGAACGGATGGCACGGCCGTGTGCCACTATATTGTTAGGGTTAAAGTAGGGTCACACGGCCATGTGACCACTGTTGGGAAAAAGTTATCATTTTGCATACAGTCACAGTGAGTTACATGGCCTGCCCACATGGCCGTTCAGCTCATTAACACGGTTTACACCCCCTCACACGGCCTCCCCACACGGCCATGTGACCCCTTATTTCACTGCTTTTCCATTGTTTTGTGATATGTTTCGTTTTAGTCATTGAGTAATTCCCTACATGTTAGAGCCTTGTAAGCATGATTGAGACTTCATTATTGATTAATTGTTTGTATGATTGTGATTGATATGAAATTGCTTGTATGTAAGCATGCTCTAGTGGCTACTGTTAATAGTGTTTTCGTACAAATCATGTCTTTGAAATTGTTAAACCAAAGCATGTTGATTATGTAATTGATACTGTTACTGAAATTGCATTGTCTAGCATGCTATGCTACACGATTGATATGAAACCATTACTGTTACTATATTATTTAGCATGATATGCTACATGATTGGTATGCCATTATGCACTGCATGGGTTTAGGGTTTGTTGGATGACAGAGGAGTTTCGTGGAGTACCGACGAAAGTTAAAGTCTATATTATTGTTGTCAATGCACTGCACTAGAGTCCTAATGAGACTGGGCGATTTAACCGCATTTACTAGCAGCTTTTATCTACAAAAATCGTTATGTATTCACAACTACTGACAGTGTATTATCCTGCATTATTGGTGGTTTGACCACAACATTGGCAGCACTAAATGCACTTGTACTGGCAATTAATCTACACTTCTGTTACTAGTGGTATATCCACATCGAGCACTAGCTCGCATTGTTTGGAGTTTGGTAGATGGGTTCTAGAAAACTCGTGGTGTCTAACTAATGGATGGGTAGAATTATTATATTGTTGCACTGAGAATGAGATATGCATAAACTGTTATGCCATTGTAAACCGTTATGCAATGTATATTGTGACGTTTGTTATTCTGACTCTGTATGTCTACTTTTGCTTAGGCTCACATTGAGCTTTCTTAAGCTCACCCCTTAGTTTCCTACTTCTCGGGTAATTCTCAAAACAAGGATCAGACTCGCATGCGGACAACTCTCAGACATCGGACCGTTTTTATAATAAATTATTTCTTAATAATTTTTCTTCTGGTTTTTGGACTGTAAATTATTAAACTGGATTGTAGCTTGATAACTTTTATTTTAGGGGAGTATTTTATGTATGCATCACATGTTTGAATAGTTCGGACTTAATAATCGATAAATGCATGCTATTTGGATTAAGTAAAAACTGCCATGATTTATTTCTGCTGCAAAATGTGTGTTTATGGTTTTTATGGAATGAGTCATCGATGATTTGATTTTACAAAGACAATCCCCTATATTAAACTATTGAATTCTAAAGGTGGAATGACCTATAAAATGGATGTTTTAGCTTAACCTAAGAAACATGTGTTTTCCAAACATTAGACGAGTTAGGGGGTTTTCTTCGAAAAGCGTTTGGAGTTTGTAAGTCATTCCGGTAGATAATATAGCCTTTACAGTTCGGTCATAACGTCTGGGTCATGTTAGAGAAGTTACACATTTCATGCTTATTTGCCTATATTAAATCATAGTCATCAACCATTCCATATTTATTTTCATAAATAAATTATGTTTAATTTTTACAAATTTTGTAAACATGCTAACAATGGAAAAGCATGAGTATCCAAAGATACTTCTTAATTATACTTTTTTACTTAAAAATCAAGCATCCAACACTTAAAATCACCTTTCAAAAGCTTGAATTTCCATTCTCCTATGAGGAAACAATTCCTCATTTTTCTCATATTCCGAAATATAACCAAAATGAGCAAATAAGCTTTTTTTTTTTTTTTTACTTTCTCATAGCAACTAAACTCAATTATCATGGTAAGAGAGGTGGAAAACACACTTACTTACCTTAATGAAGCTTTTTCTATCTAGATCATATTTTCTATTTCAAGAACCATAAAAACCCTCACTGAAAATATGGTTTTGAAGGTGGATTCCAACATGAAAGGTGAGTTTTCTAATGGATTTTAATATAAAAATTAATGTTTGGGAGTTGATTTTTTTTTTTAAGAAAATTATAAAAACTTGAAGAAGATATTTCTCCACCCCCAAAAGGAGACTCACGGCAGCAGCAAGTATGGAGGGCTGATGGGGTTTCTTTTATTTTTGTTCACTCAATTTTAAAATACTAAAAATCCAAGGCAAAGTCAAGCCCAAATAAAAAAATTTAATACATGGTCCACATTCCATCACCTCAATTTAATAACATTCAATGTTCCAAATTTATTCCATAAATTAAATATTTTATCAAACAATATTTCTTATTTAAAATTCTTGAGAAACGTGACCAGATTTTCTTTTCATGACAAAATTATCATTTTGTTCTTTTTGTCTTTTCTTTTCTTTCAATTTCTTCACAACAAATAGTTATTTGTCAAACCAAATTTTATAATTCACATTGAACTGTTAATGATAATTCTTAGATGGGGAAAATTGCATTTTACTCATTTCTCAACAAAATTTATAAATTTATAAATTAATTTCTATATTTTTAAGTCTTTTCAATTTGATCTCAAAAGTTATTCACATAACATCAACATACATTTCTACCTGTTTTCTTGTCAAATAATAAAAATAGCTTGAATTTCAATTTTCAGTTAAATTTTCACCTCAATCTTCTAATTTTTCTAAATTTATAATTTAATCCTTTTTGTCACATTTTCTAATTCCCAATACTTTTCATTGATTCTAATCTCCAATATAAATTTTACTTCCATGAAATTTTTTATCTAACTCACTTTCAGATTCTCAAAATTTCGCTATATATGAGACCAAAATAGTTGTTTAGTTGGGAATTTTGAGGCATTATAATGATTGGAGATTATGTAGTCAAATTTTGAATTTTCGACATTTTCCGCCACTATATACTACTGCGTTTGTTCTGTTTAACAAGTTTCATGGCTTATTGAGAGAAGGGGCATCGAAAAAAAAAATATAGCATTACATTGGATAATGAAAATAATATGGATGGCATGCAACAACTTTTGTGTGGTAATCTTGATCAACAAGGTGCAACAATAAAACAATAAAATATATCTAGGGATTGGATTAGGAAAGGTCTTGAGCTCGGACTATTTCGAGCTCAATCACTCCGCTCTTAATTTTTGGGATCTTAGATAAAATAATAAAATAAGATTTTAGGTTTATAAAAGTTGGAGAAATTTTTTTAAGGTCCCTTAAAAGTTAAAAAAAAACATTTTTGGGCCCCTTAAAAATTAAAAATTAATATTTTAGACCCCTTTTAGCCCTACGACCTAAATGGCCGCGCCTCCAGATGACCCCCAGGGCCGAGCCTGAACTCAATATTTCTCAGGCTCGGATCAGCTCAGACTCGAATCTTTACAAACTCTGATTTTCTCGGGTTTGGATTATTACGATCTTGAACCGCCATTTTAATACATGGTCCACATTCCATCACCTCAAAAAAATATAACAAAATTTTAATACGTGGTCCGCATTCCATCTCTAGTAATAGGCTTTATAAATAGTAAGGATATACAAATATATAACAAATATATTTATTAAAGTTTCATATAAAAATTAAATATTGTTTTTGTCGAAATCATTTTTTAAGGTTTATGAAAAACGGGATCGACTTAGAAAAATGAAAACAGGAGTCGCCACCAATCCCTTTTTACTTAGGTGTGATTGGATCACCTTATAAAACGTTTTATTTCAAAATGTTGATTTGATCCACGAAATACAAGAAAATGGGTTCGGGAGTCGGTTACGTACGAGGAAGGATTAGCACCCTCGTAACGCCCAAAAATTGGTACCTAATTGATTAATTAATGTCCTTATGTTGAGAATTTGAAAAGATTTTAAAATACAATTTCTTTTAAAGAATGTTTATATAATCTGTTTCGGAATATTAAGATTCTTTTGTTCAAAAAGGATAAAATATCACATACAATACGTTAGGGTGCGACATTTTAACCCTCGAAACTAAGATCGTCCCTTAATTTTCCAAAACACGAAATTAAAAAGGATATTTAGTTATCTGGTCGTATGAAAAATCGAAACCCAACACGTTAGGGCACGATTTCTTGAACTTCGAAACACGAAACATTGCCTTGTTTTTGAAGTTTGAGGAAACACGGTCAAAAGCATAAAAGGTTATTTAGTTCTTAGGGCGAACGGACAATCGAAACCCAACATGTTAGGGCACGACTTCCTGTACGTCCAAGTGCCAAATATTAACTTTGTGAAACCCCTTTTTATGAATTTGGATAAAAAATAAATAAAAGCAAAAATAAAAATATATTTAAATAAATTTAAAATCATCAATCTATATGAAATGATAGAAACAAGAATAGGTAAAACATAATAGTAAAAAAACAATAACAAAAATAGCAATGATGATCTTGATAATAAAAATAATAATGAGAATATAATTATAATAATAATATGCATATATATAAAATAGTAGTAACAAATAAAAATGATAATAATTCTAATGAATATAATAATTATAAAATTAAAAAGATATGGTAGAAGTAATATTAAAATAATAATTAAAATAATAACGATACTAAATTAGTAATAATGATAGTAGTAATAATAATATTAATAGTAATGAAAATAATAATAAAAGTGATAGTAAAAATAAAAATAGTATTAATAATAAAATAATAATAACAATAATGAAATTAATAGTAATAATAAAAAATAATAGTAGTAGTAAAAATAAAAGTAATATAAATAACAAAATAATAGAAATAATGAAAAATAACAATAATAATAATAGTCATAAATATAATAATATAATATAATAATAATATAATAATAATAATAATAATAATAATAATAATAATAATAATAATAATAGGATAAATAAAAAATAGTAATGAAATAATAATAATAAAACATAGGAATAATAATGTTGAAAGTAATGATAATAATAATATTGATAATAGTAAAATAAAAGTATTAGTAATGATAATAAAATAATAATAGTAAAAGCAATAATAATATGATAATAAAAATCAAAGTTAACAATAATGATAATAAAATTAATAATAAAATAATGAAAATTACAAAATAAATGAAAAAGGACGAAATTGAATCTATAAATAAAAGTTTGGGGTAAATTTAAAATACAAGAAAATTGAATTAAAAAAACTAAAAAATGCGGAAGAGCTTGATGTGCAAATAACCCATTTAACTGAAAAACACGCGGATCCTATAATGGCGGGTCGGGTTGCGCAGGTCGGAGCCATGAAACGGCATCGTTTTGGCTCAAAAAAGGCTGGTGCAAAACGACACTGTTTTGATGCCCTATAAAAGCTACTTTTTTTTTAAATTTCATTTCTTTCCTTAGCAGAAAAAAAATTGAGAGCTTTCAAAAAAGGCTCTCCTCGACGATTTTTGAGAGCCCTCGGTGTGATCCGATCCGTCATGCAGTGGTGTGAGTTCAAAAAAGGTATTTTTATTTTTTGTACAGTTTATTTAAAAATATATATAGAGTAAAATAAAAATAAAAATAAAATCTTTACATATAGGCAGATTCGAAAAATTAAAAAAAAACCTTTGCTCGATTCTTTGATTCTATATTTCTTTATGTATTTTCTTCTGTATATGTGTCTGTGTATCCATTTACAGGTTTTTGTAAGGCCTCTTATAGCCTTCGAAATAAACAAATAAAAAGGAAGTAAAATACTGCCATGTTTTGCCATTTTTGCTGCGATTCATTCCTTTTCTGTGAAGGTCGAAGGCAAAGAACACGACAATGAGGCGCGTTGATGGCGGCGTGACTTACGGATTGAGGCGCAATCGAAGGCTGGTGGATGCGGCGCTTGCGCTGGACTCTTGCTTGCGGCGCCTAGGGTTTCCAAAAACCCTAGGCTTCTGCTGAGACTGCTTAATTTTTGGGCCTTTTTGGGCCGTGTAATTTGGGTCTGAAGGGTTAGGGTCTATTGTTTTAGGTACTGGGTCAATGGTTTTGGGCCTGGGTGTATTCAGGTAGGCTGTTTAGAATCGGGTCAAAATGTAACGGGCCAAGGGTAATTTGTTTGTAATTTTGGACTTGTAAATGATTTGTAAAGGGACTGTTTAAAGGACATTTATTATTTTTTTATTTGTTTTTTTCTGTTTTACACGAGCCCGGGCACAAATGGGCCTCTACAGCTGCCCCTCTTTGCTTATTGTCATGTAACAGAATAGAGCAAAGACTATAAAATGTCCAAATTTGCTCGGCCTTTACCGAGCCTTGCTTTCTTGGTCATCGTTTTCTTAATGGCCTCTAACCCAACTGCAATCTCAGGGGTATTGGAACTACAACTTTTAGAAGTATTGAACTATAAATCTGACGGCTCCAATCTGCTTCGCTGCAACTTCAAGAAGGCAATATCCGCTATCTTTAGTCTGTTCCACTGCAAACTCAGGGATGTCAGACGAGTATCTTCGATCTGCTTCTTACAACTTTAGGAAGATAAGATCTGCTGTCTTCAGTCTGTTCCACTGCAACTTCAGGGACGCCAAACTAGTATCTTCGATTTGCTCCACTGCAAGCTTAGGGATGCCAAATCTGCTATTTTAATCTGATCCCTGCAAACTCAGGGATGCCAGATTAATGTCTTTGATTTGCTTCCTGCAACTTCAGGAATGCCAGATCTATAATCTGCAGTCTATCCCACTACTATCTCGAGAGGACAAAATCTGAACTTTTCAATTTGCTTCCTTACTATCTTCAGGAAGACTTCAATCTTCAGTCTGTTCCACTACCATCTTGAGGGAACAAAATCTGAACTTTTAAATTTGCTTCCTTACTATCTCAGGAAGACTTCAATCTTCAGTTTGCTCCACTACCATCTCTAGGGAACAAAATCTGAACTTTTTGGTTTGCTTCCTTACTATCTCAGGAAGACTTCAATCTTCAGTCTGCTCCACTACCATCTCTTAGGGAACAAAATCTGAACTTTTTAATTGCTACACCGTCCTATGAGGGACATGTCTTTTAGACTCGAATATATTATGGACGACATTTGCATGAATGCAGAATGTCATGAGAATGATCCCAAAATGTATAATGATTAGGATGCAATGATCGAAATGAATCTAATGCTCCTAACTAAATGATATTAAGGATGACATTTGCATGAATGCAGAATGTCATAAGAATGATCTTTCTCCTTTTTTTTCGTACAACGATTAGGATACAATGATCAGAATGAATCAAATGCTGCTAATTGGGGATGTGAGAATGGTCCCTATGGGTTTTCATTACTCATAGTTCATCTAGGTTCTACCACTGATGCTTTACCATGCTTTCTCGTTCAACTGGTATCTTTGATAGAAAACCCAAAGAAACGATCATATTCTGCTCAGCAAGCTTGCCCCACTGCAATTTCAGAGTCCCTTCCCTTGAACCTTAGGACATAAAATTTATACCTCCCACTGTAACTTCAGGGGAATAACATTTGGCTTCTTCCATCCATCCAGTTACCACTCGGAGGTATGGAAATTGTATCAATTTGATCACCATTCCCTAGGTATAATGACTTGATGTATGTTCTGAAATTTGCAAGGTATCATTTTTATTTTCCTAAGAATGATCCCCTTTTACACTTGGGTTATCCAATAAAAATCTGAAGAGATAATCATCTTTCAAAATTTCCAACCCTTAAGCTTGGTGAGTTTTAAACAATAGTCCTGTTTTAGGTTCCTATACTATTTAGAAAATTTCCAAAGTAATGTACAAAACTCTTTTTACGAAAATATTATTAGTCCAATAATCGTTATTTCAATATAAAATGCTTGAAAAATAATAATGGACGTGAAAGAATTAATCAGGAGCATAACTCGAAACAAATAAGTTAATCAAAAATAACCAAGGCAATAAAAAAATTGATTGGGTGTATCTTAAAAAGAATAAAGTAATCAAAGATAGCCAAGGCCATAAAAGAAAATTGATTGGGGTGTGTCTTTGAAAAGAATAAAGTAATCGAAGATAACAAATTCATAATCGGTAAGATAGAAGCAAGGTGCCTCAGATATCGTAGCCTGAGCTTCTCTGTACAAACTTCTTGAGGACCATTTTGAGCTCAATACTTATTTAGAAGATCCAGAGTACTTTGTCAATGCCCCAAGACATAGCATACTTTCTCACTGTTAATTCAGGCATAGAAAGACTACCATATACCTTATCTTTGATCAAAATTTGAGCTTCCCTTTTCGGGTTTTCGGCTCAAAACCCCTTTGGTCTCAAAATGCCCTTTGCGGGTTTTCGCCTTGGCCTCTCCTTTTTTTTTTTTTTTTTTTTTGTTTTTGAATTTGAACTCAAGGCACTCTTTGCGGGTTTTCACCTTGGCCTTTCCCCTTTTAGGTAAAATACTTCTTGAATGAACTTGAATTCACCGGATTGGGCAAGTCTTTGGCATCCATCTCAGTCAATATCAATGCTTCTCCAAAATAGGCCTTCTCTACAACATAAGGTCCTTCCCAGTTTGGCATCTGCTTTTCTCTGAAATCCTTTTGTAAAAGAAAGATCAGGTTCCCCTCGTGGAATTCTCTAGGATAAACATCTTTATCGTAAGGTTGTATCATCTGACCATGATGAATAACTTTTAACATTTTCTTCGATTATGTTTAATTGGAAAAAAATGCTTTCATTCCATAAACCAATGGGTAAGATATTACCCCGGAAAAAAGTCCTGGCCAACGCTCGATAGTCATAGAAGATAAATAGTAACTTCTTTATGCCAATCTTTACAAGTCTCGGTCATCTTTTCTACAATCCTTGTTTTTTTTTGGCTGCCTTTGTTGTTTTATGATATGATGTCTGATCTTTGAAACAGACTACAAACTTTTGAATTTGTCCTTTCTGGCATTCTTTGTCAGCGCCTTTTTTTTTGACTTTGACATTGTAACATTGGCATATGAAGCTACTTCCACCCTCTTAGTGAAGTAAATGATGACCACGACGATGAATCGATATCGGCTAGAAGCTTTTGACGAGATTAGACCCATAATATCCATGCCCCACATATAGAAAAGTCTGTGAAGAAAATGGAAGAGTCACATAATTCTCGTCTTCTTCAATTTAGTATTTGTGGTATAACTGATGCAATCCCCTTCCATGGTAGACCAACAATGCCCGATCCTCGTGTTTAACCCGTGTCTTATTAACCTAGGCATGTTCTCTTTTTTAGGCTCATAATGTCCAATGACCCTTTGTAGAGTAGGGTCTATTTTTCATCTTGTTCTACCTTTTTTAACAAATCAGAAGATAGGTTACAATCTCTGTCATCTTCAAAGTCCTGAGATCCTTCTAGACACATATCTTACTCGAAAGGAGACTCTGAGTCAGTAGCAGCGTTGCTCACATCGTTGATATCTGGAGACCTATTGTAGGTTCGAAGGAAGATTCCAAAGAATAAATGTTTGAAAGAATGATCATTTGTATGGTCATAAATGGAGAATGAAAGAATACTTGAAAGAAACAAAAGAATGTACAATATGAAATGTAAAGAATGAAAAAATCTTTGCTTAAAAAAATGCATTTTATTGAAATAAAAATTTTGGACAAGCCTATTTCGCAAAAGCCTCTAGGCTTAAGACAACAAGTGTGTTTGAATATTACTCTAGATTAGCTCTAAAAATATAGGGATATCCTCCACAGTCCCATTATTCAAAATACTCCCAAGTATACAAGGGCATGGAAATTTCGTTTCCCGATTCCCTCTTCGCTTTTGATTTCTTCAAGGGGTCGCAACTTTCTTGTCTCCTCATTCAATTATCGCATTTACTACCTCGTCAAAGTGGTTAGGTTTTGATGAATTGTCGAACTTCACAATTCCCATTTTAATGAACCTTTCAACCAACTTTTTAAACATAGTACAGTTTTCAATTGAGTGACCCTTTATTCCCGAGTGGTACTCGCCTTATCATTATACCATTTTGGGAGCGGAGGTTGCAACAGTTTCATATAAAATAGGGGCACCACGTGTGTGTTAAACAAACTTTGATATAGCTCCTTATACATCATTGAAATTGGTGTAAATTGGAGCTTTTTAGAGTTTTGCCTTGTGCCCGACTCTTGTCTCACCGACCCTTGCTGCTTGACAATGATTACCTTTGGCTAATTAACAGTAATTTCTCTTGAGTACCCTTTGTTGTATGTACTCGTATTATTCACCTCGTCATCCTTTTTCCTAGAAGCAGACCTTTTAGTGGTTTCCCCTACTTCAATCTTGCCACATCTTATGGCATTTTCAATCATCTCTCATGCCATCACTATATCCGCAAAGCTCTTGATGGTACTTCCTATCATATGAGTGATGAATAGAGCCTTCAAGGTATTGATGAAGAGCATTGTAGTCTCCTTTTCTAGGAGTGACAACTGAACTTGCATGGCGACCTCCCTTCATCTTTGCGTATACTGCCTGAAGTTTTCATTTGACTTCTTCTCCATGTTTTGCAAAGTGATTCTGTTAGGCATCATGTCTGTGACATAATTGTATTGCTTCATGAAGGCTTGGGATAGGTCTTTCTAGGAGCTAATCCTAGCACAGCTGAGTTGGTTGTACCACCTGGATGCTGGCCCCACTTTGGAAACAATGAATCAAAAGTTGATCATTGTTCACATAGCCAGTCATCTATCTACAAAACATAGTGATGTGGGCTTCAGGGCAACTAGTCCCATTGTACTTCTCAAATTCTGACATCTTGAATTTATGAGGAAGCACCAAATTTGGAACCAAACTCAAGTCTCTAGCGTCAATACGATAGGGATGATCGACATTTTCCAAAGCCTTGAATTTTTCTTCCAACCATCTACAGCGATCCTCTAGCTACCTCGAGGATTCAGTTCTTGTGCCTTCCCTTTCTGCTATGTCCAAATCAGGGATAACGAGATTAACAGGGTTATCTCCTAAGTTAGATCCTGAACCCACTTGGAAGTTCATGGGTGGTCTGGGATCTGCTTGCCTCTGTTGAGGCCTAATTGTGACAGATGACCTTTGGGGATATTTCTCAGGTTGTACATGAGGTGGGGTGAAACCCCTAGAAAGTTCTCGTTGTCTTTAGCGTTAACTATGGGACCCTTTCCCTTGTCCATTGCCCCACTCAGCATCTGAGCCATTTGAGTCATCATGTTCTTTGGACCCTCCAACATCTGGTCCCTCATCTCTTGTTGGAGTTTTTTCATTTGCTCTTGCATCTGGTCTTGCATGTCCCTCTAGAATTGTTCAAGTCTTTGATCTATTTTCCTTGTCTTGGCACGCATACCGTAGTGATGTTCAGTTTCATGATTTTTCCTTCCTCTTCCTCTTTTCTCTCTCTGTTATAATTTTAACTAATTAGACTCTCTCTATGGACTTAAATGCATGTGATGTAATGCAAATGCATGAATGCAAAGAAAGAGAGACGTTGATTCTGAATTCAATTCCATTAGAAAAACTTTTCTAGAAAGTAAATTTCTTTACATAAAATGGATCACATATACGGCCTTGCCCTCATATTCCAAGTAAAAAAATCAATCCCATTCTTCGCATAGGTCAAATCTTGCAAACTTCTAATAGATGCCTTCTATTAGCTCTTTTTTGCTTGATCTGGGCCGAGACTCACTGCTCACTTAACCTCGCAATGCTCGTTAGCCTCTTCAAGAAATCCGAGACGTGGTGATTCTCGAATAGTCTTTGTCATCTTGAATCCTTGAAGAATAAAGTCTTGTATTCCTTCACGGACTATCAATCTTCTCTTGTTTACTTGGACCATATTCAGACGACCGTATTATAATCCACTTTATCAAAAAATCTATTTTCTTATAACAAACTATTCTATTTAGCAATCAAATTTGAATCAACACCTCTTTTCTATGATGTGGATGCAATGCAATCAAAAGAAAAAAAACACATTAGCACAGGAAAAAATAAATAACATAGAACACCTATCTGGGTGACCACTAAGGTTTGACATTGTTCTACCTAAGCTGGGCTCTTAAGGTTCACTATATGTGGTTTAGTTCTAAAGTTGAGGTACCCGAACCAGCAGATTCCTCGATCCTCACCCATTATAAGCTCATATGGACTGAGTTCGGTTCAGGGGAATACATTTCCTATGGCCATGCAGAAGCAAAAACTTCACGAAGACATAGGTACAGATGTATTCCGGAAGTAGTCCACTACCCCATGCGGAGGTGATAACCTCACAAGGCATAGCTTCTTGCTCCCACTTAAGGGTGTGACCACAATGGTCATGCAGTGCAATGCAGAGAAATATATTTAGAACCACATGCAATAAAGGGTTCATGTTTTTAAAAACTAGAATTTTAAATTTAAACAAAAGGACATCTCTCTTATGTCTCCAGTGGAGTCGCCAAGCTGTCGAGACCATTTTTTAAGGTTTATAAAAAATGGGGATCGACTTAAAAAAACAAAAACGGGAGGCGCCACCAATCCCTTTTTACTTAGGTGTGATTGGATCACCTTATAAAGCGTTTTATTTCAAAATGTTGATTGTGGTCCACGAAATACAAGAAAACAGGTTTGGGAGTCGGTTATGTACGAGGAAGGATTAGCACCCTCGTAACGCCCAAATATTGGTACCTAGTTGATTAATTAATGTCCTTATGTCGAGAATTTGAAAAGATTTTAAAATACAATTTCTTTTCAAGAATGTTTATATAATCTGTTCCGGAATATTAAAATTCTTTTGTTCAAAAGGATAAAATATCACATCCAGTACATTAGGGTGCAACATTTTAACCCCTGAAACTAAGATCGTCCCTTAATTTTTCCAAAACACGAAATTAAAAAGGATATTTAGTTATCTGGACGTACAAAAAATCGAAACCCAGCACGTTAGGGCACAATTTCTCAAATTTCCAAACACAAAACATGGCCTTGTTTTTGAAGTTTGAAGAAACACAGTCAAAAGCTTAAAAGGTTATTTAGTTCTTAGAACGAACGAAAAATCGAAACCCAGCACGTTAGGGCACGACTTCCTGTACCTCCAAGTGCCAAATATTACCTTTGTGAAATCCCTTTTTATGAATTTGGATAAAAAGTAAATAAAAGAAAAAATAAAAATATATTTAAATATATTTCAAAATCATCAATCTATATGAAATGATAGGAACAAGAATAGGTAAAACATAATAGTAAAAAAAAAACAATAATAAAAATAGCAATGATGATATCGATAATAAAAATAATAATGAGAATATAATTATAATAATAATATGCATATATATAAAATAGTAGTAACAAATAAAAATGATAATAATTCTAATGAATATTATAATTATAAAATTAAAAGATATGGTAGAAGTAATATTAAAATAATAATTAAAATAATAACGATACTAAATTAGTAATAATAATAGTAGTAATAATAATATTAATAGTAATGAAAATAATAATAATAAAAGTGATAGTAAAAATAAAATAGTATTAATAATAAAATAATAATAACAATATTGAAATTAATTGTAATAATAAAAATAATAGTAGTAGTAAAAATAAAAGTAATATTAATAACAAAAATAATAGAAATGATGAAAAATAGAAATAATAATGTAGGTAATAAAATAGTAATAATACTAATAATAGTAAATATAATAATATAATAATAAATTAAAAATAATAATAATAGTCATAAATATAATAATAGTACGTATAATAATAATAGTACTGATAAACCGTAAAAGTAACATATTTTAATCCCACACTTGGCATACTTTTGGATGATTTATTCCTTGATTTATGTAAAAAGGTGCTCTTAATCCTTTCTTTTATGTTTTATACTCAAGAAAGCACCTAGGGACGAAAAGAACGAGAAACAGGCTTAAAATGGGCCAATTTGGGCCGAAGTGGAAATCGACACGGCCTGGACTTCAAGACATATGGCCGTGCCTCGTCAATGAACTAGAACACGACCTAACCACGATTTACACGGCCGTGCCTCAATCAACAGAATCGAAACACGGCCTGAAGTCGATTTACACGGGCGTGTGCCATGGCCGTGGCCCTGTTGTGGAATAGAGGAATTTCACTCAGAAAAGGATACTCAGGGAGAAAGAAACTCATTTCAAGAGCCTATATAAAGACCCTAAGTGTAACCTAAAAGGGGGCGGTCTGTTAGGCAGTCAGCTAGGCCAAGGAGCCGAGCCAGAAGGCCGGATTTGTAGGAATCACTCGAAGATAGCCAGTTGATCCATCCCAAGAAGCCAAAATTATACTCAAGACGACAGGTCTCTCCTTCAATTCCTTCAGGGGGTTTTAGGGATTTCTTATGTTTTGTTTTATTTTTCTCTTGAGATGTTTTCTTTTATCGTTATGAACTAAACACTTCAGATACCTGAAGGGGATGAAACCTAAATGAATCTTGTTATTGTTTTCTGAACTATATGATAAATACTTAGTTTGTTCTTAATTATGTGTGCTTAATTCTTGTGTTGATATTTCTGGAATATTGATTCAAGTTGAATGTGCTTAGGTGGTGGAGCAAAAGTCCCTGCCTAAGAGTAGATCTAGCATAATTAAGCGGAGTTGATCGCGCGCCTAAAGATAGGGTGACGAGATTTTTTCAGATTAGGGTGAAACCTAATATGAGAGTCCATAGATCGAGTTAATACGATTCTAGATGTTTTAATTAGAAAGAGATTTCAATTAATCAATCTAGGGTTAGACGTTATTCGCCTCGAGAGAGGGTTTAATATAAATTAAGGAGTCTTACGGATCAAGCTAAGTGAATAAATCGCCTGGTTCAGTGTTAGATAACAAGTGAAGTCTAGGTGGATTCTTCCTAAGGGTATTGTCTTAATCAACTGAGTTTTACCAACAAAATTTTCCCAATTCATTCTTTTTGTCTTTGCGTCTTTAGCTTAGTAGTTAGTTAATTTAGATCAAACAACCAAATCACTTAATATTTAGGCTAAATAATAGAAAGAAAGTGAGTATTAGTACTTTTAATTCCCTTGGGTTCGACAATCCAGTCTTGCCTAAACTATACTACTGTTCGATAGGTGCACTTGCCTTAAGTCGTTGTCAGAGTTAGTTTCCAGGTTCGATCATTCTCTTTATATGCAACAGCCCGATTTAGGGGCTAGTCAAAATAGTGATTTTGGGATCAATATTTCAAGATCAAAGGAATTATTTTCATGATATATTATGAGTTAGAGCATGATAGCATATGAGCATTAAAATTTTGGTATTTTAACTTTAACGTTTTCATGTTTAATTTGCGAAAAAGGACTAAATCGCATAAAGTGCGAAAGTTCCATTCTATATGCTAAGAGTACCAAATGGCTATGGATTGTTAAATGGGGGTATTTAAAAGGCAATTTAGCCTTTGAAAGAGGCTTGGCCGGCCATAAGAAAGCATGGGAGACAAAATTGTCAATTAGTGTCAAAGTTAGTAGTAGTAGGTGGACTAATTTGACTTTTAATAATAGAATAAGGAGAGCAAAGTTATCATCTTTTTCTCATATCATCTTCCACCGAAAATTTACAGCAAATAAGGGGTAGAAACCTTCAAAAATTTCAAAAAACTCTCATCCATTCAAGTAAGTGTTCTAGTGAACTTTTCTTGAAAATAATTTACTTTTGAGGTCCCTAAGCTTTCAAATGAGGGGACTATTGTGCAATGTTGTGAAAGGTTTAGAGTTTTACCATGAGAGCTACTTTAGTTGTTTGTTGCATTTTTAAGGAAGAACTTGAGTCTTAGTTGTTAGATGAACAACTTTTAAAAAGGGTGTTGGCTTGAGGACAATAAATAGGACCTTAATGAAAATGTTATGAACTTGGTAGTAAGTATGTGAAATATTAATTGTTGATGATAGCTTTAAGAGCATTAAATGTTTGCCTAGGCTTGTTGAAGATAAAAATGTGATTAGAATTAATTTCTGAGCCTAGGGGCAAAACGGTCATTTTGCCAAAATCTAGGGGTAAAATGGTAATTTCTCCTAAGTAGGATTATTGAGATGCTTATATTAATAAAATGATTAAAATGAGCTAATTTGCTATTATAGAGCAAGAGGAGATGAGAATTCACCTCAATCGCGGAAAGGATAAAGTCGTGGACTAAACCGAAGAACTAACTCATTTTGAAAATGAGGTAAGTTGTATGTGATTTATTGCAATATTATATTAGCATAATTGAGAAAGCTTGATGTCATATTGATGCATGATACTTCAATGAGTTGAGAAACTTTTGTGAATATGATAATGAAGTCATAATGGACAATGATGAATCTGAAAAATGCTATCACATATTATGAGGGTCGGTGTAAGACCATGTGCGGGACATGGCATCGGCCATATTATGAGGGTCGGTGTAAGACCATGTGCGGGACATGGCATCGGCCATATTATGAGGGTCGGTGTAAGACCATGTGCAGGACATGGCATCGGCCATATTATGAGGTCGGTGTAAGACCATGTGCAGGACATGGCATCGGCCATATTATTAGTACCAGTGTAAGACCATGTTTGGAACATGGCACTGACATTGAGACAAGAGCAGGCGTAAGACCATATCCAAGATATGGCATTAACACATAAAGGTAATTCCCTATAAGACCATGTCTGGGACATGGCATCTATACCTAAAGGAGATTCCATTGTATGGTGGAATAAGCAGATGAATTTAAAAGTAGAAATGTGAATGAATACAAGTGCTAATGAATGAATCACTAGATATTGGCTCTATATGTGTTTCGGTAAATGTTAGATAAGGGCGAGTGTAAGTAAGTATTGTCAAGAAGTCTTGACTTGTGTACAATTAATTAATGTTATGGATGAATTATTCTTTTATGAAGATTACGATTTCTAATTATTTCCATGCAACTTACTAAGCTTATCGCTTACCCCTTTTTCATTGCCCTTCTTTCTTATAGTATTGCCAAGATAGCTCGAAGATCGTAGATGCAGGGGTTCGAAAATCACACTATCAACAACACTTTGGTATAACAATTTTAGACTTGTTTTGAATATGGCATGTATAGGACTAGGGTGTTTTGTCAAGTTGTAATTGTTAGTTAAAGTGTTGGTGGCAAATCATTTTATAATGGGTTCTGGATTCAGGCAAATGTTTGGTAAACTCTTCTTTTTGGAATAAAGATAATATTAATGAGGTGTATGCCCCTTTTAATTATTCTTTTGTGTTGACTATTTGACTGGCCAGAATTGTCTATGTACGTAGGTTTATTGAGGTCAATGTAGTATGTATTATTATTTATGATAAATGTATTGGATTGATCCTGATTTCAGGGTGGCAAATGGCTTGGTAAATAGCCCCTAAGTGCCAGCACGGTTGGACACACGGGCGTGTGTCTAGGCCGCGTTAACCTTGCACCTTAGTATTATTATTCAGAATGGGCCACAGGCAAATCCCACGGCCGTGTATGTATGCTGTGTAATACACACGGTTTGGACATGGGCGTGTGCCTAGACCGTGTTAATTTAGTCAGCATATCAAGGGTTAGCACACGGTCTAAGCCCACGGGTGTGTCATGGCCGTGTGAAATTAGTCAGTAACTCCACATAAGTAGAAGACACATGCGTGTCAAGGCCGTGTGAGTATAGTCAGTAACTCCCCACTGTTGGAGGACATAGGCGTTTCTAGGGGTACACGGGCGTGCCACAAACCACATGGGCGTGTGACCCCTGCTTTCAAGAAAGGTTTTTCGATTAAGTTTTGAAATTTTTTGAACATGAGTTTAAGGCCTTGTAGGCCCATGAGATGTGTGAATCGTTTGAGAGAGAGAGGTTCTTAATCGGGAACAAAATTTTATGGCCCGTAATTTCATGATTAAGCAAGTTATAGTATAGTAATGTCTCATATCCGGTCTAGGCCTCAAACTCGGGTATGGGGTGTTATATTTAGTGGTATCAGAACTACAGTTTAGTCGATTCTAGGACTAATGTAGTGTGAGTATGAGTCTAGCTATACATGCCATATGTAAGGGTGTCGGAGTAATGATAGTGTGATGACTCCTGACGTATAAAATTGTGTTTTATGTAGTAGATGGATTCAGATCCGGATCAAAATGCAGCTGATGATGCTGCTAGTAATGCACCGGCTTCCACTCAAGGGACCGCACCAGTCAATAGTAGACCCAAGACTTTGGATCAGGGAGATGAGGCTCGAGAAGCTTTTCTCCATTTGATGAGCAATTGGTATACTGAGTATACTCGAGCAAATCCCAAAGCTCAGCCCCGTCCACACCCACCTATACCTCAACCCGCTCCAGTAGCCCCTCAAGTGGTTGAGGTGGTGAAAAGAGAAAAACCTCCGGTGGATAAGATCCAGAAATTAGGAGCCGAGGAATTTAGGGCAAATAAGGATGATGACCCAGAGAAAGTAGAATTTTGGCTCGAGAATACCATCTGGGTATTCGATGAGTTATCCTGCACGTCTGAAGAGTATTTAAAGTGTGCAGTGTCTCTCTTGAGAGATTCAGCCTATCAGTGGTGGAATACCTTGGTGTCGGTGATGCCAAGGGAGAGAGTTAGTTGGGAATTCTTCCAAGAGGAATACCAAAAGAAATACATCAGCCAGAGGTTTATCGACCACAAAATAAAGGAGTTCCTAGAATTGAAGCAAGGCCGTATGTTAGTGACCAACTATGAGCAGGAGTTTGTAAGGCTTAGCAAGTATGCAAGAGAGTGCATGTCTACTGAGGCCATCATGTGCAAGAGATTTGAGGATGGATTGAATGAAGATACCTGCCTTTATGTGGGAGTTCTTGAATTAAGGGAGTTTGTAGTGTTGGTGGATAGAGCTTGTAAAGCCGAGGAGTTGGCTAAAGAGAAGAGAAGAGCTGAGTACGAGTCTCATGACTCGAGGAAGAGACAACTGAACAAGTCTCACCAATCCTCATTTAAGAAATCGAAGGATTTCACTCCTCGATCAGTCGCTTCAACGGGGTTTTCAAACCGAAGTAAAGGTAAGCAGTTTTCAGGATCGAAAGGGCAAACCACATCAGTTGCTAGTGTGGGCAACGTTCGACCAAGTAGACAAGAATGTTCCCAGTGTGGCAGATGCCATTTTGGTGAGTGTCGGGGTAATGAAAAAGCTTGTTTCAGATGTGGGTCCTTAGACCACTTTATCAGAGATTGTCCCGAGGCGGACGGGAAAGAAAAGCTTCAGAGTGCAAGATTGGGAAGTTTCGCTAAAGGAAGACCTTTGAGAAACCCGGAATGGAGATGGGAAGTAGGAATCCTTCTAAAGATCAAGCTGCTAGAGTCGAGGGTAGAGCACCGACGAGGACATATGCCGTTTGCGCTCATGAAGAAGCATCTTCCCCCGATGTAATCACGGGTATCTTTTCTCTTCAGAATACTCGTGTTATAGCTTTAATTGATCTGGGATCTACCCACTCATACATATGCATGAAACTAGTCTCTAGCATGGGCATGCCTATAGAGTCTACGAGTTCATTATAAGAGTGTCAAATCCCCTAGGCAAGTGTGTGTTGGTTGATAGAGTTTTCAATGGGTGCCCTTTGATGATTAAGGGTCATTGCTTTCCAGTTAATCTTATTTTATTACCATTTGACGAGTTTGACATCATTCTTGGGATGGACTGGTTAGTTACCCATAGAGTAATTATGAATTGTGGAAAGAAGCAGCTTGAGTTGAGAGACGAAAATGGTAATTTTATTTGTGTTGAATTAGATAAGTCGGATGGGTCACCAACCGTGATATCAACCATGTCAGCTCAGAGATACCTAAGGAAGGGGTATGAGGCTTATCTTTCCTTCGTGCTAAACACTAAAGAAATCGAATAAAAAATTGAGTTAGTACCCATAGTATGTGAATACCTAGAAGTTTTTCCAGAAGAGTTGCCAGGACTACCTCTAGAGAGAGAGATTGAATTTGGAATTGATCTAGTTCCGAGTACTGCCCCTATTTCTATTGCTCCGTATAGAATGGCTCTAACTGAACTAAAAGAGCTAAAAACACAGTTGCAAGAATTAACGGATAAGGGTTTCGTGAGGTCGAGTTTTTCTCCATTGGGCACTCCCGTTCTATTCGTGAAGAAGAAAGATGGATCCATGAGACTATGTATAGATTATCGATAACTCAATAATGTGACAGTGAAGAATACGTATCCGTTACCGAGGATCGACGATCTATTTGACCAATTGAAGGGAGCTACAGTATTTTTAAGATAGATCTAAGGTCAGGGTATAGATCTAAGGTCAGGGTATTATCAGTTGAGAGTCAAGGACTCGGACATACCGAAAACTGCGTTTAGGACTAGGTACGGCCACTATGAGTTTGTGGTCATGCCTTTTGGACTAACTAATGCCCCCGTGATCTTCATGGATTTGATGAATCACATTTTTCGACCATATTTGGATAGATTTGTTGTGGTCTTCATCTATGACATATTGATCTACTCTCAAGATGAGGATGATCATGCAAAACATTTGAGTTGTGTACTCATGAAAGAGGGTAAAGTGATTGTATACGCCTCTAGGCAGTTAAAGCCGCACGAGAAGAACTACTCGAATCATGATTTAGAGTTGGTCGCAATCGTGTTTGCATTAAAAATTTTGAGGCATCATTTATACGGTGAAAAGTGTCGGGTTTTTACTGACCAAAAAAGCCTAAAATATTTGATGACTCAGAAGGAACTAAATTTGAAGCAACGAAGATGGTTAGAATTGATTAAAGATTATGAGCTATCAATTGACTACCATCTAGGAAAGGCAAATGTAGTCGCCGATGCTTTGAGCAGAAAATCATTGTTTGCACTAAAAGCTATGAACACCCAGATGACCTTGTTAGAGGATGGATCCATATTAGTCAAGTTGAGGGCTAAACCATTACTCCTTCAAGAGATTTACGAAGCTCAGAAGGATGATAGCAGTTTGCAAGCCAAAAGAATTTTATGTGAGTCTAACGTTGAGTCAGACTTTTGAATAAATCCGGATGGATGTCTAACATTTCGAGATAGGGTCTTTATACCCATGAATGATGAGCTTATTCGCAAAATTTTGTAAGAAGCACATAACGGATGTTTGAATGTGCATCCAAGCAGTACAAAGATGTACCAAGATTTGAAGAAATGGTACTGGTGGCGAGGTATGAAGAAAGATATTTCTGAATTTGTATCAAAATGCCTGATTTGTCAACAAGTGAAGGCCAAACATCAAGTAACTTCGGGTTTACTTCAGCCTATTATGGTTCCTGAGTGGAAGTGGGATCGTATTACTATGGATTTTGTGACGGGTTTATTGTTGACTCCCAAGAAAAAAGATGCAATATGGGTAGTAGTCGATAGACTCACTAAGTCGGCCCACTTTATACCAGTACGAGTCGACTACTCACTTGATAAATTGGCAGACTTATACATGTCTGAGATAGTAAGACTTCATGGTATCCTTTGTCAATCATTTCAGATAGAGATCTGAGATTCACGTCACGATTTTGGAAAAAGCTGCAAGAAGCTTTGGGCACGAAATTGAGTTTCAGTACTGCCTTTCATCTCCAAACCGATGGGCAATCAGAGAGAACAGTTCAGATACTAGAAGACATGCTTATATGTTGTGTTTTAAAATTCCATGGTATTTGGGAGAAATACTTACCATTGGTGGAATTCACCTACAACAACAGTTTTCAGTCAAGTTTGAGGATGGCGCCTTATGAGGCATTGTATGGACGTAAGTGTCGAACGCCTTTGTATTGGTCAGAACTCAAAGAAAAATAGATACACGGGGTTGATTTTGTTAAGGAAACTGAAGAGAAAGTAGAAGTGATTCGTAACTCTCTGAAAGCCGCCTCAGATAGACAGAAGTCTTATTCAGATTTAAAGAGAAAAGAGATAGAATATGAAGTGGGTGATAAAGTGTTCTTGAAAGTATCGCCTTGGAGGAAAGTCCTCAGATTTGGTCGAAAGGGCAAATTGAGTCGGCGCTTTATTGGACCTTATGAAGTTACCGAAAGGATAGGACCAGTAGCTTATTGGCTAGCTTTGCCGTCTGAGTTAGAAAAGATTCATGATGTTTTCCATGTGTCTATGTTGAGCCGATACCGTTCAGACCCTTCACATGTTATAGAACCAACAAAGGTACAGATACAACCAGATTTGACTTATGGTGAAGAACCGATTAAAATATTGGCCCGTGAAATCAAGCAGTTAAGAAATAAAAGCATAGCCCTAGTGAAAGTCCTGCACGAAATAGAAGAGGCTACATGGGAGTCTGAGGAAATGATGAGAAATCAATACCCCAATCTTTTCACTGGTAAGATTTTCGAGGACGAAAATCCTTAAGGGGAATTGTAACAACCGCTTTTGGGGCTAGTCAGAATAGTGATTTCGGGATCACTATTTCGAGATCGAAGAAATTATTTTCATGATATATTATGAGTTAGATCATGATAGCATATGAGCATTAAAATTTTGGTATTTTAACTTTAACGTTTTCATGTTTAATTTGCGAAAAAGGACTAAATCGCATAAAGTGCAAAGTTCCATTCTATATGCTAAGAGTACCAAATGGCTATGAATTGTTAAATGGCGGTATTTAAAAGGAAAATTAGCCTTTGAAAGAGGTTTGGCCGGCCATAAGAGAGCATGGGAGACAAAATTGTCAATTAGTGTCAAAGTTAGTAGTAGTAGGTGGACTAATTTGACTTTTAATAATAGAATAAGGAGCGAAAAGTTATTATCTTTTTCTCCTATCATCTTCCACAAAAAATTTGCAGCAAATAAGGTGTAGAAACCTTCAAAAATTTCAGCAAACTCTCATCCATTCAAGTAAGTGTTCTAGTGAACTTTTCTTGAAAATAATTGTACTTTTGAAGTCCCTAAAGCTTAAGCTTTCAAATAAGGGGACTATTGTGCAATGTTGTGAAAGGTTTAGAGTTTTACCATGAGAGCTACTTTAGATGTTTGTTGCATTTTTATGGAAGAACTTGAGTTTTAGTTGTTAGATGAACAACTTTTAAAAAGGGTGTTGGCATGAGGACACTAAATAGGACCTTAATGAAAATGTTATGAAGTTGGTAGTAAGTATGTGAAATATTGATTGTTGATGATAGCTTTAAGAGAATTAAATGTTTGCCTAGGCTTTTGAAGATAAAAATGTGATTAGAATTAATTTCCGAGCCTAGGGGCAAAACGATCATTTTGCCAAAATCTAGGGGTAAAATGGTAATTTTTCCTAAGTAGGATTATTGAGATGCTTATATTAATAAAATGATTAAAATGAGATAATTTGCTATTATAGAGCAAGAGGAGACGAGAATTCACCTCAATCGTGGAAAGGATAAAGTCGTGGACTAAACCGAAGAACTAACTCAGTTTGAAAATGAGGTAAGTTGTATGTGATTTATTGCAATATTATATTAGCATAATTGAGAAAGCTTGATGTCATATTGATGCATGATACTTCAATGAGTTGAGAAACTTTTGTGAATATGATAATGAAGTCATAATGGACTATGATGAATCGAAAAATGCTATCACATATTATGAGGTCGGTGTAAGACCATGTGCAGGACATGGCATCGGCCATATTATGAGGTCGGTGTAAGACCATGTGCGGGACATGGCAACGGCCATATTATGAGGGTTAGAGTAAGACCATGTGCAGGACATGGCATCGGCCATATTATTAGTGCGGTGTAAGACCATGTTTGGAACATGGCACCAGCATTGAGACAAGAGAGCGTAAGACCATATCAGAGATATGGCATTAACACATAGAGGTAATTCCTATAAGACCATGTCGAGACATGGCATCTATACCTAAAGGAGATTCCATTGTATGGTGGAATAAGCGGATGAATTTAAAAGTAGAAATGTGAATGAATACAAGTGCTAATGAATGAGTCACTAGATATTGGCTCTATATGTGTTTGATAAATGTTAGATAAGGCGAGTGTAAGTAAGTATTGTCAAGAAGTCTTGACTTGTGTACGATTAATTAATGTTATGGATGAATTATTCTTTTATGAAGATTACGATTTCTAATTATTTCCATGCAACTTACTAAACTTATCGCTACCCCTTTTCATTGCCCTTCTTTCTTATAGTATTGCCAAGATAGCTCGAAGATCGTGAGACCTTAGGGTTCTAAGTCACACTATCAACAACACTTTGGTATAATAATTTTAGACTTGTTTTGAATATGGCATGTATAGGACTAGGGTGTTTTGTCAAGTTGTAATTGTTAGTTAAAGTGTTGGTGGCAAATCATTTTGTAATGGGTTCTTGATTCAGGCAAATGTTTGGCAAACTCTTCTTTTTGAAATAAAGATAATATTAATAAGGTGTATGCCCCTTTTAATTATTCTTTTGTATTGACTATTTGACTGGCCATAATTGTCTATGTACGTAGGTTTATTGAGGTCAATGTAGTATGTATTATTATTTACGATAAATGTATTGGATTGATCCTGATTTCAGGGTGGCAAATGGCTTGGTAAATAGCCCCTAAGTGCCAGCACGGTTGGACACACGGGCGTGTGTCTAGGCCGTGTTAACCCTGCACCTTAGTATTGTTATTCAGAATAGGCCATAGGCAAATCCCACGGCCGTATGTGTATGCCGTGTAATACACACGGTTTGGATATGGGCGTGTGCCCAGACCGTGTTAATTTAGTCAGTATATCAAGGGTTAGCACACAGTCTAAGCCTACTGGCGTGTCATGGCCGTGTGAAATTAGTCAGTAACTCCACACAGGTAGAAGGCACGGGCGTGTCAAGGCCGTGTGAGTATAGTCAGTAACTCCCCACGGTTAGAGGACATAGGCGTGTCTAGGGGTACACGGGCGTGCCACAAACCACATGGGCATGTGACCCTACTTCCAAGAAAGGTTTTGCGATTAAGTTTCGAAAGTTTCCGAACATGAGTTTAAGGCCTCGTAGGCCCATGAGATGTTTGAGAGAGAGAGGTTCTTAATCGGGAACAAAATTTTATGGCCCGTAATTTCATGATTAAGCAAGTTATAGTATAGTAATGTCTCATATCCGGTCGAGGCCTCGGACTCGGGTATGGGGTGTTACATTATAAATTTTAAAACTCGACAATTCAGACGATCAAGTTTTTGGCGCCATTGCTGGGGAATTAAAATATTAAGAAAACTCTATTTTTATTACTTTAGCCATTATTTTTTATTTTTCATAATTTATTTTATTTTATTGTTTTTTCTAATTTTATTTATTTCTTTTCCTAGTAGATACCTCTAGTTTATGACTAGAAGGAACCCGACAGGACCTCTAATATACGATAGTGATATCGAAGCTACCGCTCGTAGGAATTGCAGAGAAATTAGGCGAGCTTTAAATTACCAAGAAGAACAGCAACAAGGTGAATCCAATCCTACTGAAGGGATGGATGAAAATAATACACCATGAGATGTGGCAGATGCTCTGCGTACTATGTAACGCCCCTTACCTAAGACCGTTGCCGGAGTCGAGCATGAGGCGTTACTAGACTTAACTACTAATTCGGGGCATAAAAATTGAAACTGTCCATCTGCGTCATGTTGTCTAAATTGACTATAAATCAAGTTACGAAACTCGAGTTTTAGATCCATAAATTTTCCTTGAAACTAGAATCATATATCTTCTTACTATAATTTTTCCAGAATTTTTCATTTGGCCAATTAGTACAGTTTATTCACTAAAATTTCCCCTGTTTCACAGACCAATGGTTCTGACCTCTCTTAACCTAAATTAAAATATCTCATTGCACAGTTTTCATATGATGTTCCCACTTGTTTCTATTGAATATAGACTCACCAAGGAATATATAAATATAAAATATAACTCATAATTCATTTTTTAAAATTTTTAATAATTTTTCAAAGACAAAATAGGAGATCACAAAGTCATTTAGAAACAGTCTCACTAAAATTTAAAATATCACAGAATATAAAATTTCTTTGCCTACTTTGTTTCTTTCATATAAAAATAGACACAATAAGATTTAATTCTATATCTTATTCACTTTCTAATTCCATTCCTCCTATTTTTGGTGATTTTTCAAAATCACGTCACTGCTGCTAACTAAAAACTATTTCATTGCAAAATATGGTTAGCTAGTTTATAACATCTTTACTCCCTTTCATTTAAACTCTATAAATTAACCATACTTATCTATATACCAAAACCAAATCAACCAAAATCACAACCAAACATAATCATCAAGCCAAAATATAAATTCTAAGGTTAGCAAGATGGACAAGCCATTTTCGCATGGCTTATACAAATATATATATAATTTCAAAACCAGCAATATCAAAACTAGTCTATACATGCCACGTAACCAAATCTCCAAGCATTTATTTACCGAAGCGAAAGTTGGATAGTGTGATGAGATCTCCTTCGACTTTCAACCCGAGCAAGTCTTCGAAACTCTATAAACATAGGATAACTACACAAAGTAAGCTTTGAAAGCTTAGTAAGCCATAAGCAAATAATTCACTATAGAAACATATATAATTCAATTCAAATAGGCCAAAATTTAGTTAATCACATACACATATACAATCACTTTTCTCATATAATCCATGTTCCTCGTTAAGTAACTTCACCTACCTTATTTTTCATTTAACAAATAAACCTCATACGTACCTGAATCATTTAACTAGAATACACTGTCAGTCACCAATTCATTCATGAAAATATCATAATCATGCATATATTCCATCTCATAATTTATGTCTAGTCACTTACTCATAATTTATATCACCATTCATAGCTTCAATACTTACCAAAATTAAGTCTTTGAATTGAAAATTTACTCGTGTCCTTAACACTCGTTGACCAATTTTGTACACTTAGTGCTCGGTAATTCAATTCGCACACTTAGTGTATAGTGATCGATTTCGTACGCTTAGTGCTTAGTGCTCGGTATTTTAAATTCGCACACTTAGTGCATAATGACCGATTTCGCACATTTAGTGCTCAGTAATTTAAATTCGCACACTTAGTGCCTTTCTCAATCCTGTTACACATTTATATATCCAATCTCATAAAAATTAAACCTCCACTATAAATATACGAATCAGCTTAAATCAATCTCAATAATCAACACCCCATTCGGGTGTACCAACAGCACATATACATATCTCACATTCGGCTATACTATGCACATATATATAGTTATCACAATCAGCTATATCAATAATATTTGTACATACTTCCATTAAATTCACATGTACCACTATAAGAAAAATCCAATTCAACTCAATTGCTTAAAAAACTTACTTATTAGATCAAATACACATGATTTATTATTCCATCACATATGGCCAACTATACTAGTTTAATGCATTAACTTATATATAACTAAACATCCAAAGTTAATTAAATTATCACATGTGCTCATAAATTCAATTTAATATAATATTACATATAACCACTTATATACAAATTCAGTTCATCATCACATATACACATACCTTTGTGGTCGAACATATAAGGTTAATTAAATCAACTTACTTGTTCAATTTCCACATCCATATGAAGTCTTATAGACATAGACTTGAAAATAAATCACTGGTATTAAACCTGCTAGGCGTATGCCTGAATCACACACCGGCACTAGGCCTGTTAGACCCAAGGTCTGAAATTTATCCACCGGCAATAAGCCTGTTAGGCACGAAGCCCGATTTAAGTTCACCAGCTCAAAGCTTGCTAGGCCCAAGGCTCGAAACATCACAAATACATAATCGATTTAAGGACATAAATCACATATTCTAAGTCATAAGTTTTCATAAAAAAATTTATACTATCTTTCATATATTTAAACTTACTCAAGTAGTTCCTTGAACATATCAAATACCATCACTCACATTCGGCAATAGCAAATATAATTATAAACATTTCAATTTAGCATGAATAATTTACATTTAATTAAAATTAAGAACAACCATTTGCTTATAGACTTACCTCGGATATCGACGAACGTAAAATCAACTATTCTGCTATTTTTGTCTTTCTCCGATTCAAATCTGACTTCCTCTTTTCTTGATCTAATTTGATATAAATTAAACTTATTTAATCAATATTCAATTAAATTCACTCAAAAACACATGAATAAGTAATTTCACTTTTACCCCATACATTTTACATTTTTAGCTATTTAGTCCCTATTGCTCAAAACATAAAATACACCAAATTTGAAATTACTCCTTTAGGGCCGAATGTTACCCATGCCCATAGAAATCCATACAATCCATTTATTTTGCATTTTAGTCTCTCAAACATTTATTTTTGCAATTTAATCCAAATCACTCAATTTCATCAAAAATTCAAGAACAACACTTGTTAATCTATCACATATAATTAATATTTCATTATCAAACAACAAAAATATCAATCTTCCTTCAATGACATCTCACGAAAAAAACAACCAATTCAAAAATTTACACATGGGGTAGCTAAATCACATAGCAACGATCTCAAAAAGGTAAAAGTTATAAAAAACTAAACTCAAACATACCTTTAATTGAGATTTAAATATGCCAAAATGCCCAACTCTTTTCTTTTATTTTTCTAATTTCATTCGCCAAGAACATGCACTATTTGCATGTTTTGTTTTCTTATTTGTTTTATTATCCCACTTAGTTTTTTATAATATTAAAATAACTTTATAATATAAATAAAACATCATGAAATTTACTTTTGCCGTCCACTTACTTTGTAATTGGCATAATTGCCATTTAAAACCCCAACATTAAAAAGACATGGCAAATTAACATTTTCAGTATAGCATGCTTAGTAATTACTTGATGCAATTTAATCCTTTTTAATACTTAAGCGCTCAAACCTCAAAATTTAAACACGAAACTTTAACACACATAAATTCACACAGAATAAACACAGAATAAAAATTCAAAAATATACATATATATATTTGACTAAGATTCGTGGTCCCGAAACCACCGTTCCGATTAGGGTCAAAATCGGGCTATTATAACTCTCCCCCCTAAGGGATTTTCATCCTCGAAAATCTTACCAGAAAGTAGATTAAGGATTTGCTTCCGTACAATACATTTCAAATTCACATATAGGTTCGGATTTCAAATCTCTTTAATCTCACAATTGAAATTCTGATCTGACTTTCGCTGTACATTATCTCTAGCTAAGACTTCTTATGACGATATTAAATTATTTTCTTTTTCTGCTCAATTTCTTTGACGATATTAATCCCATGGATCATTTTCTCACAAAACTCGATCCTGTAATAACAGAGTTCGGTAACTTCTTATAATAGCAACAATCTTTCTTAGTTGCTTTGAAACTCTAAAAGACAGTGACAAATAAATATTTCGAGAGTTTGAATTGCCTTTCCCAATTTCAATGCAATCTCATACTCATAGATTACTGTAACTTTCCTCAGAATCCCAATATGAGTTTCAGATCTCAATCTGAAACAATGATAACTTGTACCATGTGTATACCTATCATCCCAGGAACATATAACTCTATAATCAACACTTTATTTATATAATCAACAAAGTCAAAAATATCACAGTTTACACTCATTCATCAATATCATATCTTGGAATGTCGTGCATCACTTTACTCTCGTACGATCAAACTAATTGACACCATGAGCCAACTATAACAATGGTTATATAGTCTCAGAGCTTCTCGGTATAGACACTTTATCTCGAAGTAACAAATAATCATCGATTCCACATATGAAATTCTGAATCAAAAATCAATTTATGCTAAACCCCTTTTTTAACTTATAATTCACTGACACATTTCTGAATTTCACAACTTCACTAAATAAACATTTATTTAGCCTCTAATTCAACTAACAACCGTTCATTACTTGATAAGATCAATCACATATTCATCGCTCAAAAAGCACACAAAAGCTTCCCATTCAAAACATCCGAAACTATAATCATTTCCTCGGATAAGAATCACTTACAGACTCAAAAGTTTTTTCGACGATTTGGACTAACTTTGCTGTGCCAAGTTCGAATCTTTCTCTAACATTAAATATTTTTAAACTCTTATAGTCATCATATATATCACATAACTCTTTTCATGCATCTTTAACTATATGAAATCACAAGATATCTCTATACACTTTTTCATTAGAACACACTTCAAACCATTCATTAACATATGACTGAAGATAATAAACTCCTTATTCACTCAGACGAAACTAGAGCTGACATTTTGGTTGATAACGTCTTCATGCAAAAGAAAGCTTCAACATTCGAACTAACTTTAATTTACCACAACATTTTGCAAATAGAATTGTTCCAATAGATATAATTCTGTATTAAATCTTCAAGAGTACAAATTCTTCTTCCATACTATCATTCAATTCATACATGTACATTCAAAATTTATTTCCAGTTCGTAGATAGATTCAAACACATATAACCCAATTAACTTTTCAATCAAATAATTCAGATCATACTAAACCACTGAATTGGTCTTTTTCAAGAAACCTTTTCTTCTCGTTAAAAGGATAACCCCAAACATATCATTATAGAAATTTATCTTGATCTTCTACCATTTTTACTTTTATCAATGTCGAACCTTCACAAGAACTAGAAAAGAGTTTATAATGAAGCTGTCTCTTATATTAATCATCGAAACTTGAATTCTACTGAAATCACCTTAACCAAATAGAAATCAGTGGACCTTACTAGGAACGATGTCTCAACCCTATAATAAATATTATCCCGACTATTAAGGAAGCATTTGAACACTAAAAAGAATCAAATATGATTTTAGTAGCAACCACTGCAGAGACACAACTTCTATAACTCTGAGGACGGTACCACTGCACTCTCACATTTCAAGCCAGAAGTTATAAACATAATAAACATAGTCATCTCTTTCATATAGAGATCTCTTGCAGATAATCACATGGAATCATAAGAAAACTGAAATAGTGAAATTTAAACATATGGAGCTATACAGGATATCTGAAAATTACAATCCGTATAGAATGATATCAATTACGTTGCTATCCTAGAAAATGTCCGGAAAGAACAATGTCACTCATAAATACTGAAATCCCCAGTAACAGAAGCAATATAATCTTCACGTATATTCAATAGAACAATAACTAGTAGAAATAGAATAATTACTTCATACAGATTTTACCGTCGACTTTTATATCCACATAATGGAATAAATTATCAGAGAAAGACATGACAATGTCGAACATAACTCAAACAGATCAACGATGCTTTCGTCTATTAATATGTTTAGCTAATGTTCTTATACAATAAGACTTCCTTTTTGAAATTAAACAGTCACATATACTTCTGAGGAAAAATGTACACATAAAATGCCCAGAAGGAATCATAGTAACTACCCGAGTATAACCATTGCATTCAACCATTAATTTGATTTAATCATTATTCATCTGTCTAATTCTGTCATCAGAAATTTTCACAATATCCCTTCACTAACAGAAATCAATTCAGAAAAGCTTTCAGTTAATACTTTCTTTAAATAACATACCTGGATAGGTAATTTAATCGGAGTTAACTTCTTCTATAATAGTGACTTTGCATAATCTGAATAGTCTTAGGAACTATCCAATATCTCTTTTAGTACTATCTTCATTTGCTGATTTGTTCTCTTTTCTGACCACATTACTAATCTTTCAAACATGGACTTCTGTAACTCCACACTCATGAACTTATTCAATCCAAATCTTACAGATTTGATTATAACATTTTTACTGATAAGGGGTAAGGGTAGTAACTCCTCAAAGTTAATTCGCACATAAATGCACATAACACATACTATCACAAATAGCCAGTTTATTTCTAATTTTCACATTCTCAAAACATTTAATAAACATTTGCTTATAATCACTTTTGTTCTTAACACATATTTCATAAGCCAACACAGATCACTAATTCACAATCGAAATTCTCATATAGCATCATAACTTAAGTGTCATAACTCATATGCTCATATAGTTATAACATTTATCAATAACAAAAATGTCATACAATTTGATTCATACCTTTACGAGTGTCAACTCATCACCAATATATTTTCACTCAAACATTTGAGTACACATTCCATACTATCGGAATTTAGCTCGGTTGGAAAGCATATTTGTCTAATTAAAACAATTTTTGTCAGAGTCGGTGTAACAGCCCAAACCCGGCCCAAACACTTCGACCGAATTTGGTTTGCTACGGAGAAAAACCTTTCGAAATCTTTTAAAAACGGTTTAAGTTTTTGATAAAAGATAGCGTTTTGTTAAAAAACAGTTGAGGTGTACAAATCTTATACTTGGATTTATTTTGAAAATATTTGTTAAGACAAGTTATTATGTATATTTTATATGTACCCGATGGTACTTGAAAACCCTTTTTCGATTACTTTGGAAAAACATGTGGATTCATTCTTATAAACATAAAGTCTGAAACGAATATTCAAGCATATCACAGTACTAAAATAATTTTTAGGAGGCCTTATTACAACCCAATTAAAATCAACCAAAAATAAAGAAAAATGTAAAGAACCGAAATTCAAAGTCTAATAAATTTAAAACTCCACTGCATGGCCACCTCAAGTCCCTCCGGCTCCATATCCGCGAACTATGTGTCACCTGAAAAAAATAAAGGAGAAGGTGAGTCACCAAGACTCGAGATGTAACCCTTCCCCGGTAAATACCACATCATACACACTATATAGCACATTAATCATGCATTAAGACATATACCCAACCTAGCCAACCAAAGCGCCTCTGTCTAACCCATTGTGGTACCAAACCACCTGGTGGTGCCAAACCACTGGTGACGTATAGTCACAGATGTGATACCAAATCACTGGAGGTGCCAAACCTCTGGTGTCCGAAGACACAAATCAATTGATGGGGCCAACCCATCGCGTGATACCAAATCACTGGCGTCAATCCCATATCTCAAAGTGGGGCCAACCCACGGTGGTGCTAAGCCACAGGGATGAGACGCTATGAGGTGCCAAACCTCTGGAGGTACCAAACCTCTGGTGACCGTAGTCACAGTGTGTTACCAAAACACTGGTGTCCGTCGACACTAATAATACTGCCCCCTCCACTCATCAACCCATATCAAATCATATTATAACAGAGTTTTTAACAACATACATTTATCACATGTATCACATAAACTATGCTTCCCAAAAGCATTATTATCAATCTCATAATGACAGAGACTTACCGAGATCCTCGCTTGTACCATTATGGTACTAAATTCGTATCTACATAAATCGATTTACATGCAACATGTACTTAATCTGATTTATTAATTGTTATAAGTGTGTATGTACACACTGTCACCACCGAATGATCTAAATCCGAAAAGAGATGTTGGTCACCACAGTTCTCTCGCACCTATATTAAGCCAACATAGGATTAGTACTATGGCCCAATCGGCCAAACTAAATATTTAAAGGGTTCTCCTTTTGAACCCGAATCCTTACCCGAAAGTGCCTTTAAATAACTACCACCACACTCCAAGCGTTTACGCTTCCCTAATAATCGGCAACCTTAGGTTAGTAGCCTTGACTTAAAAGCGAATATTAACTAAATTCATTGATCCTTACCAAAATTGCTTGACCGAGAATGGAACTTGAATCGTATACCTTGAGATCCCGGCACCTAAACATAATCAATTCCACCACTGATTAATCACTGGATTAATTTTGACTTTTCCAACTAACCAAATCGTTAGAGAAAAGGCTATGGGAGAGGAGTTTCGGCATACTTACCCCTTGCTTCAATATTCGGCCAAGACCTCACAAAGTATGGAGAAGGAAATTCGGCTATGGCTAAGGAGTAGGTTCGGCCTACTAAGAAAAAGAGAAGAAAAAGGTTGGGGATTCGGCCAATGAAGAGAGTAGAAAAGAGTTTTCGGTTCCAAGGGGAGAAAGAAAATAGCAATGGTGATTTCGGTATCCTAGAAAAGAAGAAAAGAGAAAGAAGAGGTGTGAGATGAGAATGAGTAAGGAATTTCGGCCAAAATCTAAGAACAAAGAGAATAGTTTTCGGTTTTGAAAAAGAGAGAAAAGAAAAGATGAAGGCCAAATAAATTGTTAGCCGAAAATTCCAAGTAATTCTCTTAAGCACATTCGGCCTCCCCCTACACCTATGCTTGCCGTCCACTCTTCTTTGAAGAGTTTAAAATTCATTCAACTACCTTAATTTACTCTAGGCCACTTGTTTAATTTAATTCAAACTAATTTGAATTAATCCCCCCTTAATCAAATAATAATCCAACCAATATCTTCTTTATCTTCCATTAACTTATTATCTAAATAATTAATAATAAAAAAAGAGTTTAAAGAGAGAAAAACTCTCCCTTCCTATGCCGTCCAAAATAAGAAACAAAAAGGGAATTTCATGACTCGAACCAAGGCTCTCCCTTGTTCCTTGATGGCGTCACTTGCAGCACTTAAGTGGCCTCACTATTGCCACTTTTCCAAGGCTTATTCTATGTCAAATGTTCCTTCATTTATTCTTATAACCCCTATTTACTAAGGCTCCCTACCTTGAAAGCTTCCAAATAAAATTTTTCTACCAAACCGAACCTACTCAAGACCTCCAATTAAGCCTTATAATACCACAATCAATAACACAGCAATTCAATTTAAGAAAAATCATTTAATTACAAATAGCCCCAGTTTTAGGATGTTACAGTCTGGATATATCACACTATCGCAGGTTAAATATGGCATGTATAGCTAAACTCACATACACTATGGTAGTCCTAGAACCGACTAAAGCATGGCTCTGATACCAATCAAATGTAACATCCCTTACCTGAGACCGTTGTCGGAATCGAGCATGAGTCGTTACTAGACTTAACTACTAATTCGGGGCATAAAAATTGAAACTTTCCATCTGCGTCATGTTACCTAAATTGACTATAACTCGAGTTACGAAACTCGAGTTTTAGATCTATAAATTTTTCATGAAACTAGACTCATATATCTTCTTACTATAATTTTTCCAGAATTTTTCATTTGGCCAATTAGTAAAGTTTATTCACTAAAGTTTCCCCTGTTTTACTGACCAACGGTTCTGACCTCTCTTCACCTAAATTCAAATATCTCATTTTATAGTTTTCATATGATGTTCCCACTTGTTTCTACTAAATATAGACTCACCAAGGAATATAGAAATATAAAATATAACTCATAATTCATTTTGTACAATTTTTAATAATTTTTCAAAGACAAAATAGGAGATCACAAAGTCATTTAGAACCAATCTCACTAAAATTTAAAATATCGCAGAATATAAAATTGCTTTACCTACTCTGTTTCTTTCATATAAAAATAGACACAATAAGATTTAATTCTATATCTTATTCACTTTCTAATTTCATTCCTCCTATTTTTTGTGATTTTTCAAAATCACATCACTGCTGCTAACTAAAGACTGTTTCATTGCAAGATATGGTTAACTAGTTTATAACATCTTTACTCCCTTTCATTTAATCTCTATAAATTAACCATACTTATCTATATACCAAAACCAAATCAACCAAAACCAAAACCAAACATAATCATCAAGCCAAAATATAAATTCCAAGATTAGCAAGATGGACAAACCATTTTCGCATGGCTTATACAAATATAAATATAACTTCAAAACCAGCATTATCAAAACTAGTCTATACATGCCACGTAACCAAATCTCCAAGCATTTATTTACCGAAGCGAAAATTGGATAGTGTGATGAGATCTCCTTCGACTTCCAACCCGAGCAAGTCTTCGAAACTCTATAAACATAGGAAAATTACACAAAGTAAGCTTTGAAAGCTTAGTAAGCCATAAGCAAATAATTCACTATATAAACATATATAATTCAATTCAAATAGGCCAAAATTTAGTTAATCACATACACATATACAATCACTTTTCTCATATAATCCATGTTCCTCGTTAAGTAACTTCACCTACCTTATTTTTCATTTAACAAATAAACCTCATCCGTACTTGAATCATTTAACTAGAATACACTGTCAGTCACCAATTCATTCATGAAAATATCATAATCGTGCATATATTCCATCTCATAATTTATATCTAAGTCACTTACTCATAATTTATATCATCATTCGTAGCTTCAATACTTACCAAAATTAAGTCTTTGAATTGAAAATTTACTCGTGTCCTTAATACTCGTTGACCGGTTTCGTACACTTAGTGCTCGGTAATTCAATTCGCACACTTAGTGCTCGGTAATTTAAATTCGCACACTTTGTGCCTTTCTCAATCCTGTTACACATTTATATATCCAATCTCATAAAAATTAAACCTCCACTATAAATTTTCGAATTAGCTTAAATCAATCTCAATAATCAACATCCCATTCGAGTGTACCAACAACACATATACATATCTCACATTCAGCTATACTATGCACATTTATATAGTTATCAAAATCAGCTATATCAATAATATTTATACATACTTCCATTAAATTCACATGTACCACTATAAGAAAAATCCAATTCAACTCAATTGCTTAAAAAACTTACTTATTAGATCAAATACACATGATTTATTATTCCATCACATATGGTAGTATATACTAGTTTAATGCATTAACTTATATATAATGAACATCCAAAGTTAATTAAATTGTCACATGTGCTCATATATTCAAATTTAATATAATATTACATATAACCACTTATATACAAATTTAGTTCATCATCACATATACACATACCTTTGTGGTCGAACATATAAGGTTAATTAAATCAACTTACTTGTTCAATTTCCACATCCATATGAAGTCTTATAGACATAGACTTGACAATAAATCACCGGTATTAAACCTGCTAGGTGCATGCCTGAATCAGACACCGACACTAGGCCTGCTAGACCCAAGGTCTGAAATTTATTCACCGGCAATAAGCCTGCTAGGCACGAAGCCCGATTTAAGTTCACCAGCTCAAAGCTTGCTAGGCCCAAGGCCCGAAACATCACAAATACATAATCGATTTAAGGACATAAATCACATATACTAAGTCGTAAGTTTTCATAAAAAAAATTATACTATCTTTCATATATTTAAACTTACTCAAGTAGTTCCTTGAACATATCAAATACCATCCCTCACATTCGGTAATAGCAAATATAATTATAAACATTTCAATTCAGCATGAATAATTTACATTTAATTAAAATTAAGAACAACCATTTGCTTATAGACTTACCTCGGATATCGACGAACGTAAAATCAACTATTCGGCTATTTTTGTCTTTCTCCGATTCAAATCCGACTTCCTCTTTTCTTGATCTAATTTAATATAAATTAAACTTATTTAATCAATATTCAATTAAATTCACTCAAAAACACATGAATAAGTAATTTGCTCAAAACAAAAAATACACCAAATTTGAAATTACGCCTTTAGGGTCGAATGTTATCCATGCCCATACAAATCCATACAATCCATTTATTTTGCATTTTAGTCTCTCAAACATTTATTTTTGCAATTTAATCCAAATCACTCAATTTTATCAAAAATTCAAGAACAACACTTGTTAATCTATCACATATAATTAATATTTCATCATCAAATAACAAAAATATCAATCTTCCTTCAATGGCATCTCACGAAAAAAACAACCAATTCAAAAATTTACACATGGGGTAGCTAAATCACATAGCAACGATCTCAAAAAGGTAAAAGTTATAAAAAACTAAACTCAAACATACCTTTAATTGAGCTTTAAATATGCCGAAATGCCCAATTCTTTTTCTTTTATTTTTGCTAATTTCATTCGGCCAAGAACATGCACTATTTGCATGTTTTGTTTTCTTATTTGTTTTATTATCCCACTTAGTTTTATTATAATATTAAAATAACTTTATAATATAAATAAAACATCATGAAATTTACTTTTGCCGTCCACTTACTTTGTAATTGGCATAATTGCCATTTAAAACCCCAACATTAAAAAGACATGGCAAATTAACATTTTCAATATAGCATGCTTCGTAATTACTTGATGCAATTTAATCCTTTTTAATACTTAAGCGCTCAAACCTCAAAATTTAAACATGAATCTTTAACACACATAAATTCACACAGAATAAACACAAAATAAAAATTCAAAAATATACATATATATATATATATTTGACTCGGATTCATGGTCCCGAAACCACCGTTCCGATTAGGGTCAAAATCGGGCTGTTACATACTATGATGATTATGCTAAACCTAATTTAACAGGAGCAGAATCTAGTATTGTTAGGCCTGCTATAGCTACTAATAATTTTGAATTAAAGCCTAACACTATACAAATGATTCAATAGTTTTTTCAATTTGATGGTTTGCAGGACGAAGACCCGAATACTCATATAGCTAATTTTTTAGAGTTCTGTGATACCTTCAAAATAAATGGCGTTTTTGATGATGCCATACAATTTCGGTTATTTCCCTTTTCATTAAGGAATAAAGCTAAACAATGGTTAAACTCGTTACCATGAGGGTCAATAACCACATGGGATCAAATGATCGAAAAATTCTTATTAAAATATTTCCCACCGGCCAAAACGGCCAAATTACGGAATGATATTTCTTCTTTTGTCCAGATGGATTTAGAGACATTATACGACGCATGGGAGAGATACAAGGATCTCTTGAGGAGATGTCCACACCACGGATTACCTTTGTGGCTCCAAGTCCAAACTTTCTATAATGGTGTAAATCCCCTCAACGAGACAACTAATAGATTTAGCCGCTGGTGGAACCCTGAACAACAAAACTCCTGAAGCAGCCTACAAGTTTATTGAAGAGATGTCACTGAATAACTATCAGTGGCAGGTTACAAGGACAAAACCAACGAAATCAGCCGGAGTTTTTAACCTCGACGCAGTAACCATGCTATCAACATAGGTAGAGATGATGAATAAAAAGCCTGATAGTTTGTGTTCTTCGCAAGTACATCCAGTAATGCAGTGCGACGCAAGTGGAACTGTGGCGAATCTTGAGTACCCACCCTACCAACCGGGCATCGGAAGCGAACAGATGAACTATATAGGTAATAATTTCAGATCTAATAATAATCGTTGTCGAAACCATTTTTAAAATGATGTTTTGGAAAATGGGGATCGACTTTAAAAAATATGGAAATGGAGTCACCACCGATCTTTTATTCGAGGTGTGATCGGATCATCTTGAGATGGATTATTTTAATAAAACATTTTGATTTATTAAAACAATAATTTTGGTCTACGAAATCCAGAAAATGGGTTCGAGAGTCGGTTACACACGAGGAAGGGTTAGCACCCTCGCAACGCCCAAAATTGGTACCGAATTGATTAATTAATGTCCAGACGTCAAAAATTTGAAAAGATTTTAAAATACGATCCTTTTTGTTAGGGAAAACTTGAAGAAATATTTGGACAGAATCATATTGGATGCCAAAATTTCTTATTTCAAAGAAATAAAATGTCGTACTTAGTTAGGGCACAACATCTTATGTTCTCGAAATTAGATTTATCTTTCGACATTCAATACTCGTACATTTTGAAATAAGAAGGATATTCAATTATTTGGGTCAAATGAAAAATTGCAACCCAGTAAGTTAGGGTACTATTTCTCAAAATTCCCGAATACAAAATATTGCCTTTGTTCTTTTGAAATTCTTATTTCGAGAAAATAAAACATCACACTCAGTAAGTTAAGGTGCAATGTCTCAACTTCCCGAGAATAAGTGTTTTTATTTATTTAAAATATCATGCATTTTGATTTAAGAGTGAAAGGATACTCGGTTATTAGGTTTTAAACGAGGGGAATCGGAACTCAGTAAGTTAGAGCACGATTTTCCCAAAACCTATAACACAAGCGTAGTCTCATTTTTAATTTTTGAGTAAAATGATTTTAAAACTCAAGTGGTGTTTAAATGAAAAATACAATGGCATATTGACAGGCGATATGGAGTAAATATCTACGAATAGAATATCATACTATTGAATCTCGAACAATAAACAAATATAAAATAAGAATTGAAACATACACGATAGCAATAATTATCAAACAATAGGCCAACAATGAGGAAAATTAATTAACACACAAGCGAATATAACATGGGTAAGGTACATTCTAAATAAACAAAATGATTTGAAATGAATTACGACAACAAGATGAAAACTTATGTACATAATAATGCATGCAAAATGTTTAGAATCTATATAAAAATAAAAAACAAATCATTTATATGTAGTAAAATGTTAATGATTTAAAGAATAAAATAACTTTATAATATACAAAAGAATGCATAAGAGTATATAAAAGATTTAAAGTATATACCACAAATAAATAAATATATATATATATATATATATATATAAAATTAGTTTTAATATGTATAGTAATTTATACAAATAAATTCAGAGAAATAATACAAAGACAATAATGTATATATACGAGAAAATAGTATAAGTTGTATATAAAGAGAATATATATATACACATAAAAATAATATAGATTATATATATGAAAAAATATGTATACATGTATATAGAAATGACTTAATTTGAATTACATATATGTATAAAAGAATATATATATACATTTAGTGAAAATAATATAGAAAAAATAAATAATACCCTTAAAATATAAATAACATTTGATATTAATTTCAAATAGAATAATTGAAAAGGAAAATCGATAAACAAATAATTAAATAAATTTCTTAAAGGATTGTATTGAAATCAAGACAAAATCGTAAAGCTAATACAATAAAATAAAGAACAAAAAAGGACTAAAATGCAATGCGTGTAAATTAAAGGGACCTGAACTAGTAAATATTAAAAAAGCGCGAGATTCGGGTTAGGACTAAATTAAAACAATACGCAAATTATAGAGATCAATTAAAAACAGAAGAAAATATATAAAGAATCTAATTGAAAGCAGTATAGGAACAGAAGGGACCAAACCCAAAAATTCCCATTAATTGCGGAAACACGCGGATCTTCAGAAGACCGAATTGGACGGGTCGGAGCTTGCCTCATACGGTGTCATTTTGTGGCTATTACCATAAGCCTAAACGGCACTGTTTCCTTAATGGCCTTAAAACCAGATTAAAACAAAACAGACCCCTGCCTTTCTAAATGAAACCCTAAATCCCCTTTCATTTCCTTCCCAGCTGCAGAGAGACCTCAACGTTCTGCCACTGCAACGCCATGGCGATCGACGATTAGTGACCGACTTGAGACCGCTCGACTACTCTTTTTCCAAACTAGACCTCACCCTAGCCTTGACGATCCCCTTTATCGCTTCGATTTCGGCGAAGAAAGGAGACCGTTGCTTCTATTCTCGAAGGTAAATCCCTTTGTTTTTATATATATTTTTATGTACTCAAACCAAAAGAAGATAAATGTAGAAGAAACTCTCAATCGAGGAGAAAAAAGGTAGAATCACCTTCTGATTCTCATTTTTTTGATTTTGTATTCCTTTTTTTTTATCTCTGTCTCTTCGTAAAAAATTGTGAACCCCTTTACAATCATCTTTCTTCGATTTTATAGCCGATTTAAAAAAATGAAGAAAAAGAAAATTACAAAAATTATTTCATTTTTGTTATCCTCGCTGGATATTTGCTGCGGTGTGTTTTATTGTATTGTGCAGGTGCAAGGGCCGTGTGCTTGCTGGTAGAGGTAAGGCTCGATTGTGTGAGGCTTGAGAGTGGTGACGCACGCGCGTGGCTTGCTGAAGGGAATAGTCACGCGTGTGAATGCACGCGATAGCCTAAGAGTCGCGCATGTGGAGTGGCTTGCTAAAGCGATGCGCGTGGAGGTGGCTGAAGCATCGCGCGTGGAGGCACGCGTGAGGGAGTCCAAGCGCTGGAGGCTGGGTTGTGGTGCTAGATTCCAGAAGCTTCTGCTAGGGTTTTCTGAAGGTTTAATCTGTTTTAGGCCTTCTGGGATTTGGTTGTGCATTGGGTTAGTAATCTAGGTTTGGGCTTATTTGTAATGGGCTTGTAAAATAGACTGTTATTGGACACGGACTTTTAATGGACTATTGGATTTATTTTTGTTTTTATATTTTTATATTTTGGTTTCAAAATGGGCCTGGGCAAAAATAGGCTATTACAGCTGCCCCTCTTTGCTCGTTGTCATGTAACGAGAATGGAGCAAAGACTTCAAAAAGGACCATTTTTTCCCGATCTTCAAATTTTGGGTTTCTTTCAGTAGCTTTTCCCTTTGAGTAGCTTCATTCTATTCCACTGCATCTTTGAGGGCCTGAGAACTAACGCTTCGATCAACTCAAGGAAATTAGATTTACGATCTGCTCCTGCAACTTCAGGAATGCCAGATCTGTTGTCTTCAATCTGCTCCTGCAAACTCAGGATTGCCAGATTTGCTATCTTCAATCTGCTCCTGCAAACTCAGGATTGCCAGATTTGCTGTCTTCAATTTGCTCCTGCTATCTCAGGATTGCCAGATTTACTGTCTTCAATCTGCTCCTACAAACTCAGGATGCCAGATTTGCTATCTTCAATCTGCCTCGCAAACTCAAGATTGCCAGATTTGTTGTCTTCAATCTGCTCTTGCAAACTCAGGATTGCCAGATTTGTTGTCTTCAATTTTCTCCTGCAAACTCAGGATTGCCAGATTTGTTGTCTTCAATCTACTCCTGCAAACTCAAGATTGCCAGATTTGCTGTCATCAATCTGCTCCTACAAACTCAGGATTGCCAGATTTGTTGTCTTCAATCTGCTGAAACTTCAAAGGAATACTGGCTGATCCTCATCGTAAACTCAGGGAGGAGGAATTTGTAACCTCCACCTACTCCACTGGAGCTTCGAGGAGCTGAAAATTCAGGGAGAAGAGATTTGTAACCTCCATCTTCTCTGCTGAAACTTTGAAGGAATACTGACTGACCCTCATTGTAAACTCAGGGAGGAGGAATTTGTAACTTTGACCTGCTCCACTGGAACTTTGAGGTAATAAAAATTGTTTGGCTTTGAACTGTTCCTGTAACTTCAGAATTGCTAGATCTGTTGTCTTCGATCCCCTTCACTGAGGAAGGCAAGATCTTTGGATTTACTGATGCTGCGACAATGTCCTTTAGCGGACCTGTGCTGTAAAATTAGTTTTTTGTTTATGCTTATGCAAATTGATTAGGATGCAATGATCAGAATGAACCTAATGCCCCTATATAGATGTGTCTCATGGATGACATTTGTATGAATGCAAAATGTCATGAGAATGGTCTTTTTATAAAGATTAGGATGCAATGATCGGAATGAATCAAATGCCCCTAAATAGATGTGTTTTGCATGAATGCAGAGTTTCATGAGAATGACCCCTTTTTGAAAGTTTAAGGTGCCATCGTTTGTCGTTTATCAGGGCTCTATTGCTGATGTACTATGCTGCCATCTTGTTCGGTTAGTATTTTCGACAGAAAGCCCAAAAAACAATTATACCTTGCTCAACAGATTTGTCCCACTGTAACTTCAGGACTCATCTCCTTGTGACTTAGGGGCATAGGATCTGGATCAGTTTCCATCTATCCTATTATAACTCGGGGGTATAAGGTTTTGTAGCTTGTTCATTTAACTGATCACTCATTGGGTGGCCCAACTGGATATGTATACATGATGCTTGCATGGATGCAGAATATCATTTTTCTTGTGAATGATTCCCCTTTTTATACTTGGGTTAGTATTGCCTGTTTTCTTCAAGACTGTATCACCAACCATTTTTGACAGAAAATCCAAAGAGATAGCCTTAATTTAGACTCTTCCTTAAACTTGGTGAGTTTTAAACAATAGTCCTATTTCAGGTTCCCGTATTATTCAAAGAGTTTCCGGAGTAATATGCAAAACTCATTTTATGAAAATATTATTAGTCCACTAATCATTATTTCAATGCAAAATGCCTGAAAAAGATCATAACCATAGACAAGAAGGAAATTGATTAGGAGCATAGCTCAAAACAAATAAGCTAAGCAAAGATAGCAATAGCAATTAAGAAAGAAATATATTGTGAACATATTTTGAAAGGAATAATGTAATCACAAATAAAAAATTTAAAATGGATGAAGTGGAAACTAGGTGCCCCAGATATCGCAGCCTGAGGTTCTCTGTTCCAACTTCTTGAGGGCCATTTTAAGCTCAATATGTGTTTAGGGGATCTGAAGTACTTTGTCGATGCCCCAAGACATAGCATACTTCTTCATTGTTAATTTAGGCATAGTAGGACTGCTGTATGCCCCTCTTTCAATTAAAATTTGAGCTGCTCTTTTCGGGTTTTCAACTCAAATCCCCTTTGGAATCAAAGTGCCCTTTACGGGTTTTCACCTTGGCCTCTTCTTTTTTGCTGAAAATTTCTTTTTCTCTTTTTTCTTTTTTTCTTCCTTTTTTTGAATTCTTTTTATTGAATCTAAATTTTCCGGATTAGGTAGGTCCTTGTCATCTATCTCAGACAATATCCATGCTTCCCTAGAACAGGTCTTCTTTGTTGCCTAAGGTCCTTCTCGATTTGACATCTTCTTTCTTCTGAAGTCCTTTTTGCATGAGAAAGAATCTTCTTCAAAGCCCTATCATGAAATCTTCTAGGGCGAATCATTTTTTTTGTGAGCTCGCATCATCTAACCATGATAGATTGCTTTTAACATTTTCTCTTCAAATTCAATTGATTACGTTGAGATTAAACGCGTTCTACCTCATCCAATTTCAGCTCTGACAAAATTTTGATTCCAATGGGCAAAGCCAACGAGAAACGTGTTGCCCCGGTGATAGTCTTGGCCAATGTTCGACAAGCATAGAGGGTAAATAGTAACTTCTGTATGCCAATCTTTAAAAGTCTCGGCCTCTTTTTTTGATCTTTTGTTTTTATTTTTGGCTGCCTTTACTGTGATGTGGCAACTGATATTTGAACAGACCACAGACTTTTGACATTGTGCGGTTAAGTGTTGATTTTTTTGACACCTTTTTTTTGTTAGTATTCTTTCTTCTTCTTCTTCTTCTTCTTCTTCTTCTTCTTCTTCTTCTTCTTCTTCTTCTTCTTCTTCTTTAAGTTTAATGACCATCGACTTTGTAATATTGGCATATGAAGCGACCCTCACCCTTTTAGTGAAGAAATCGACATTCACGAAAATGAATAATATTGACCAGAAGCTTTTGAGGAGATTGGCTTGATAACGTCCATGCCCCATATGTAGGAGATCTTATTTCTGTATTGAGCTAGGCTTTGATCTTCATCTCCTTTCTTGGCTCACGACGTAGGATTTGTTTTTCATCCAGTATTAACAAATCAAAAGATAGGTGACGATTTTTGTCATCTTCAAAGTCCTAAGATCCCTTAGACACATATCTCATTCAAAAAGGGAGTTAGTAACAACGTCGCTCCTGTCATTGATATCTGGGTACCTAGTTACAAAGGTAACCCCAAAGAATAAATGATTCTAAGGATTATTATTTTTATGGTATGGTCATGAATAAAGAATGAAAGAATATTCTAAGACATGAAAGAATGTACTGTATGAAATGAAAAAAAATATTTACTTAAAAAAGATGCATTTCATTGAAATAAAGATTCTGGACACAAGCCCATTTCACAAAAAGATTCTTGTTGCTCCTAGGCTTAAAACAACAAGCATGTTTTGGATATTGCTCTAGATTAGCTCTAAATACTAGAGGAATTTTTTCGTAGTCCAATTATTCAGAATGCTCCCAAGTTCGTAAGGGCAGATATCCAACAAGGTCCCTCTTTCAGTGATTTCTTCATGCATGGCATTGATGTGTACATTTTCCAGCATTTTTTCAATCGCATTTACTCCAACATTAGTGTGATTTGGTAGTGAATTATCGGTATTTACCATATCAGCCACTTTGACAACGCCCAGCTTAATGAGTCTTTCCACGACTTTCTTAAAAACAAGGTAATTTTCTATTGAATTCCCCAAAACTCCCGCATGATAGTCACATTCGGCATTTTCATTGTACCATTTGGGGTACGGGGGTTGCAATGGTGCTAAGTAGAAAGGGGACACTATGTACTCATCAAACAATTTCTGATATAGCTCTTGGTATGTTATTGGAATAGGAGTGAACTGAAGCTTTTCTGTATTTATCCTTTACCTAGATTCACTCTTTGAAGGAGTCTAAAGGTCTGTAGTTGTCAACCTCGGTGATCCCACAGTAACTTACTTTGAATAACCCTTACTGTATGCTCTCACATTATTTACCTCGTCTTCTTTCTTCCTCAGGGCTGACCTTCTGGTACTTTCCCCCACATCTATTTTACCGCTTCTTACAATGTTTTCGATCATTTCGCCGGTCATTACTATGTCCGAGAAACTCTTCGTGGCACTCCCCAATATATGGTTGATAAATGGGGCTTTCAAGGTGTTGATGAAGAGCATAGTGGTTTCTGTCTCCAAAAGAGGTGGCTGAACCTGTGTGGCGACATCTTTCCATCTTTGTGCATATTGTCAAAAACTCTCGCTTGGTTTCTTTTCCATATTTTACAGGGTAATTCTGTCAGGGTCATTTCTGTTACGTGACCGTAATGCTTCATAAACGCCTATGCTAAATCCCTCCAAGAACCATTTTCGGTACGGTTCAGCTGATTGTACCATTTAGATGCTGCTCCTTCCAAACTGTCTTGGAAGCAATGAATTAGCAGCTGGTCATTGTTAACGTGTCCAGTCATTCTCCGGCAAAACATAGTTACATGAACCTCTGGGCAAGTAGTCCCGTAGTATTTGTCGAATTTTGGCACCTCAAACTTACGGGGAAGTATTAGATTTGGCACCAAACTTAGATCTTTAGCATCGACTCCATATTGCCTATCAGCGCTTTCTATGGCCCTAAATTTGTCTTCCAACCATTTGCATCACTCCTCTAACTGTTTTGGCAATTCAACCCTTGCCCTTTCTCTCTCTGTTGCCTCATCCAAGTCAGGAATATCGGCATTAATTGGATGATCCCCTAAATTAGAACCCAATCTAGCTTGGAAATTTGGTGGCATCGAAACACCTTCTTGAAATTGTTGAGGTTTAATTATGATGGATGTCTTGCGTGGATGCACCTCAGGATGTGTCAGGGTAAAACTCGGGGGATATAGTAGTTCCTCACTATCTTCAACAGTGTTAACCATAGAGGTTTTCCCTTTGTCTACTCCTCCTGCCAATAGTTGAGTTAATTGAGTCATCATACTCTTTTGTGATTCCATCATTTTATCCATCATATCCTGCTGGATCTTAGCAAGCTGCTCCTGCATTTGTGCTTGCATATGCTCTTGCATCTCATTCTGCAATTGTTCCAACTTCTCTAGTCTTTTATCCATTGTTTTGGTTTTTCTCCTTGTACCGTAAGGATGCGTGCTTGGTTGATTTTTTGGCTTCCAGATTAAGGCTGAAATAACTTCAACCAATTAGGGTCCTCTCATGAAATCTAATGCATGTGATGTAATGCTATGTGAATGCATGAAATGAATCTAAAGAGGTTTCGATTCTAACTCAATTTCTTTTAGGAAACTTTACTAGAGGACAAAGCTCTTTACATGAAACTAACTACAAATATACGAACATCCGTATTGTCTTCCATTTCATCAAGAAATTCGTTCTCCATGCCGAGCTCCCTAATTTAGCAATCGAACCCAAATCGACATCTCTCTCTAATATGAAGATGCATGCTAAGTAACAAAGATAAAAATCAGTTTAATAGAAATGAAATTCAAATTATGTAAAAAATCATTCAAACTCCTATTGGGTGACCACTAGGGTTTATCACAACTTCATCCGGGGTAAGCTCTTAGGGTCTTTTACATGCGGTTTGAGTTCTAAGGTTGAGGTACCCAAACCTGTAGATTCCTCGATCCTCACCCATTATAGGCTCATGAGAACCGAGTTCGGTTCAGGGGGACACATTTCCCTATGGCTGCACGGAGATGAAAATCTCACGATGACATAGGTACGGATGTATCCCGAAAGCGATTCACTATCCTGCAAGGAGGTGAAAACGTCATGAAGGATTAGCTTCTCACTCCCACTTAGAGGTGTGACCCAGCGGTCATGCGATATGATGCAAAGTACTCTATGAGACTCGAACCACAACAATGAGATGACACAAGCAAATGCAATAAAAAGGGATCATAAATTTTTGAATCAAATTTTCAATTTTCGACGAAAGGACAGAAATTAATGAATTTATGGCCTGACTCTCAACCAGTCCCCAGTGGAGTCGCCAAGCTGTCGAAACCATTTTTAAAATGATGTTTTGGAAAACGGGGATCGACTTTAAAAAATATGGAAATGGAGTCGCCACCGATCTTTTATTCGAGGTGTGATCGGATCACCTTGAGATGGATTATTTTAATAAAACATTTTGATTTATTAAAACAATAATTTTGGTCTACGAAATCCAGAAAATGGGTTCGGGAGTCGGTTACGCACGAGGACGGATTAGCACCCTCCCACCGCCCAAAATTGGTACCGAATTGATTAATTAATGTCCATACGTCAAAAATTTGAAAAGATTTTAAAATACGATCCTTTTTGTTAGGGAAAACTTGAAGAAATATTTGGACAGAATCATATTGGATGCCAAAATTTCTTATTTCAAAGAAATAAAATGTCGTACTCAGTTAGGCCACAACATCTTATGTTCTCAAAATTAGATTTATCTTTCGACATTCAATACTCGTACATTTTGAAATAAGAAGGATATTCAATTCTTTGGGTCAAATGAAAAATCGAAACCCAGTAAGTTAGGGCACTATTTCTCCAAATTCCTGAATACAGAATATTGCCTTTGTTCTTTTGAAATTCTTATTTCGAGAAAATAAAACATCACACTCAGTAAGTTAGGGTGCAATGTCTCAACTTCCCGAGAATAAGTTTTTTTATTTATTTAAAATATCATGCATTTTGATTTAAGAGTGAAAGGATACTTGGTTATTAGGTTTTAAACGAGGAGAATTGGAACTCAGTAAGTTAGAGCACGATTTTCCCGAAACCTATAACACAAGTGTAGCCTCATTTTTAATTTTTTAGTAAAACGATTTTAAAACTTAAGTGGTGTTTAAATGAAAAATGCAATGGCATATTGACAGGCGATATGGACTAAATATCTACGAATAGAATATCATATTATTGAATCTCGAGCAATAAACAAATATAAAATAAGAATTGAAACATACGATAGTAATAATTATCAAACAATAGGCCAACAATGAGGAAAATTAATTAACACACAAGCGAATATAACATGGGTAAGGTACATTCTAAATAAACAAAAATGATTTGAAATGAATTACAACAACAAGATGAAAACTTATGTACATAATAATGCATGCAAAATGTTTAGAATCTATATTAAAAAAAAACAAATCATTTATATGTAGAAAATGTTAATGATTTAAAGAATAAAAATAACTTTATAATATACAAAAGAATGCATAAGAGTATATAAAAGATTTAAAGTATATACCACAAATATACATATATATATAAGAAATTAGTTTTAATATGTATAGTAATTTATACAAATAAATTAGGAGAAACAATACAAAGACAATAATGTATATATATATACGAGAAAATAGTATAAGTTGTATATAAAGAGAATATATATATATACACATAAAAATAATATAGATTATATATATGAAAAAATATGTATACATGTATATAGAAATGACTTAATTTGAATTACATATATGTATAAAAGAATATATATATACATTTAATGAAAATAATATAGAAAAATAAATAATACCCTTAAAATATAAATAACATTTGATATTAATTTCAAATAGAATAATTGAAAAGGAAAATCGATAAACAAATAATTAAATAAATTTCTTAAAGGATCTGTATTGAATTCAAAGACAAAATCGTAAAGCTAAAATAGTAAAATAAAGAACAAAAAGAAGGACTGAAATGCAATGCGTATAAATTAAAGGGGACTGAACTAGTAAATATTAAAAAAAGCGTAGCATTCGGGTTAGGACTAAATTAAAACAATATGCAAATTACAGAGATCAATTAAAAACAGAAGAAAATATATACAGAATCTAATTGAAAGCAGTATAGGAACAGAAGGGACCAAACACGAAAATTCCCATTAATTGCGGAAACACGCGGATCTTCAGAAGACCGAATCGGGCGGGTCGGAGCTTGCCTCATACGGTGTCGTTTTGAGGCTATTACCATAAGCCTAAACGGCGCCATTTCCTTAATGGCCTTAAAACCAGATTAAAATAAAACAGACCCATGCGTTTCTAAATGAAACCCTAAATCCCCTTTCATTTCCTTCCCAGACGCAGAGAGACCTCAACGTCCGGCCAGTGCAACGCCATGGCGATCGGTGATTAGTGACCTACTTGAGACCGCTCGACTACTCTTTTTCCAAACCAGACCTCACCCTAGCCTTGACGATCCCCTTTATCGCTTTGATTTCGGCGAAGAAAGGAGACCGTCGCTTCTGTTCTCAAAGGTAAATCCCTTCGTTTTTATATATATTTTTATGTACTCAATGAAAAAGAAGATAAATGCAGAAGAAACTCTCAATCTAGGAGAAAAAGGTAGAATCACCTTCTGATTCTCATTTTTTTGATTTCGTATTCCTTTTCTTATCTTTGTCTCTTTGTAAAAAATTGTAAACCCCTTTACAATCGTCTTTTTTCGATTTTATAGCCGATTTAAAAAAAATGAAGAAAAAGAAAATTACAAAAATTATTTCATTTCTGTTATCCTCGCTGGATATTTGCTGCGGTGTGTTTTTTGTATTGTGCAGGTGCAAGGGTCGTGTGCTTACTAGTAGAGATACGGAGGCTTGATTGTGCGAGGCTTGAGAGTGGTGACGTGCGCGCGTGGGTTGCTGAAGCGAAAAGTTACGCGCGTGAAAGCATGTGGTAGCCCAAGAGTCGCGCATGGGGAGTGGCTTGCTAAAGCGATGCGCGTGGAGGTGGCTGAAGCGTCGCGCGTGGAGGCACGCGCGAGGGAGTCCAAGCGCTGGAGGCTGGGTTGTGGCGCTGGATTCCCAAAGCTTTTGCTAGGGTTTTCTAAAGGTTCAATCTGTTTTAGGCCTTCTGGGATTGGGTTGTGCATTGGGTTAGCAATCTAGGTTTGGGCTTATTTGTAATGGGCTTGTAAAATAGACTATTATTGGACATGGACTTTTAATGGACTGTTGGATTTATTTTTATTTTTATATTTTTATATTTTGGTTTCTAAATGGGCCCGGGCGAAAATGGGCTATTACAATCCTTATAGTAATACCTATAATTCAGGTTGGAGGAACCACCCAATTTTTTTGTGGGGAGGTCAAGGAAATCAAATACAACAACCTCCTCCAAGTTTCCAAAATCAGCCCTATCCACAGGAAAAGAAGCCCAACCTTGAAGAGATGTTGACAAAATTCATGGCATCCACAGAAAATCGTCTCCAAGACATCGAGGCAACACTGAATACCCAACAAACATCAATGGAAGGGATCAAGAACCAAGTTGGGGAACTTACTAAGTCAGTCGGGGAAGTTACTAAGCCAATCGGGGAAGTTACTAAGTCAGTTGGAGAACTTACTAAGTCAGTTGGACTACATACTAAGATGGTTTGTGAAATACAGACAGAGATTTTCTCTAAAGGAACTGAACAGGTAAAGACAGTTACACTGAGAAGTGAAAACGAGTTAGTCAAACCAAAGAAAAAAATACCACACGAGGACAAGAAAACAAAGGATGTGGGAATTGAGGATGTAACTCCAGTACGTAAAGAAGATAAACCATCAATCCCATATCCAGCAAAGCTAAAGAAAGAACGATTAGATGCCCAATATGGTAAGTTTCTTGAACTTTTTAAAAAAATACATATTAACTTACCTTTTGTTGAAGCCATTTCACAGATGCCGACATACGCAAAATTCTTAAAGGAACTCCTGACGAATAAAAGAAAGCTCAAAGAAGTATCAACGGTGGAGCTTAATGAAGAATGTTCCGCCATCCTCTAAAATAAGTTACCAACAAAATTAAAAGACCCAGGAAGTTTTACTATTCCTAGTTTAATTGGTAATTTAAATATTAAGAAAGCATTAGCTGACCTAGGTGCCAGTATTAACTTAATGCCTTATAAAATGTTTAAACAGCTAGATCTTGGGGAACCAAAACCCACTAGGATGAATATTCAGTTAGCCAAAAAATCTATTAAATATCCTAGAGGAGTTATTGAAGATGTCTTGGTAAAAGTTGATAAATTTTTTTTTCCTGTTGATTTTTTTTGTGCTTGACATGGATGAGGACATTGAGGTTCCTTTAATTTTAGGGCACCCTTTTTTATCTACTTCTAGGGCTGTTATCGATGTAGGTGATGGTAAACTTGCATTAAGGATAAGTGATGAGGAAATTATTTTTCAAATCTATGATGCCATGCGATATTCTAGAGAACAAGATGATTCCTGTTATTTTGTTGATACCACTGATCATATTATTTAGAATTCATTACAGGAAATCATACATAACGACATGATGGAACTGCGCCTTACTCAAGAAGAGGAGGAAGAAGATGAAGTCGACGAACTAAATCTAAATACATCTTCATCCAGGCAAATAGAAAAAGAAAGCATTGAAATCAATGATAATTTAAAACAAAGACCCTCTGTTGATGAACCACCCAAATTAGAATTAAAGTAGCTACCGAAACACCTAGAATATGCATTCCTTGGGGACAATTCTACGCTACCAATAATTATCTCTTCAGAACTGGATCCCAAGGAAAAAGAGGAGTTGCTACAGGTACTAAGGGAACATAAAAAAGCCATGGCCTGGAAAATCTCTGATATTAAAGGAATAAGCCCAACATTTTGTACCCACAAAATTTTAATGGAAGATGAGTACTAGCCATGTATGCAACCTCAAAGATGATTAAATCCCAATGTAAAAGAAGTTATTGAAGCTGAGGTAATTAAACTTTTAGATGCTGGAATAATTTATCCTATTTCTGACAGCAAATGGGTAAGTCCTCTGCAGGTTATTTTGAAGAAAGGAGGCATGACTGTAATAGCTAATGAGAAAAATGAACTAATCTCCACCAGAACAGTTACAGGTTGGAGAGTATGCATTGATTATAGGAAGCTAAACGATGCCACTAGAAAAGATCACTTTCCTCTGCTATTCATTGATCAAATGTTAGAAAGGTTATCTAGACATATGTATTATTGCTTCTTAGATGGACTCTCCGACTATTTTCAAATCCCAATAGCACCTAAAGATCAAGAGAAGACAACATTCACATGCCCATACGGTACGTTTTCTTATCGCAGAATGCCTTTTGGATTATGTAATGCCCCTGCTACTTTTCAGCGTTGCATGTTGGCAATCTTTGACGAACTCGTGGAGGATATCATGGAGGCATTTATGGACGATTTTTTAGTATTCGATAATTCTTTCCATCTTTTCCTTAAAAATTTAAAACGAGTTTTGATGAGATGTGAAGAAATAAACCTTGTTCTAAATTGGGAAAAATGTCACTTTATGGTACAAGAGGGAATTGTATTGGGACATAAAATCTCTAGTAAAGGAATCGAGGTAGATAAAGAAAAAGTCAAAACCATAGAAAAATTACCTCCTCCTAGCTCAGTTAAGGCTATTAGAAGCTTTTTAGGACATGCAGGATTTTACAGAAGGTTCATTAATGATTTTTTCTAAACTAGCTAAGCCTCTAACGAAATTGCTAGAAAGAGATGCACCTTTTAACTTTGATCAAGAATGTTTAGATGCATTTAATATCCTTAAAGAGAAATTAATAAATGTCCCAATTATAATTTCACCTGATTGGAATCTTCCGTTTGAACTAATGTGTGATGCGAGTGACTTTGCAGTAGGTGCGCGTGCCCATTTACCCACGGCCGTCCCAATAACCCTGAACGCTCCCAAAATTTAAAATCACGAAAAGCATGGGCTATTTAAAAATCCACACGGGCGTGGCAACTGCTCGTGTCGCTCCCCCTATTTAAACAAATTTAACCGCTCATCCTCCCCACATCAACCCTAATCAAAATTTTCAGCCTCCTTTCTCTCAAATCCAGCCACACCCACATCCTCAACCTCCCTAAAACTCCTTCCCTTGCCTTTCTCTCTAAAAACCATACAAAATCGCACGCACGCCCTCGCCACCATCGTGCTGAAGCAACCCATGCCCTCGCCATATCCATGCACCTGTAAAAAACTCACAGCACCACCGTGCTCAGCCCGTGTCAGCTGACTAAAACCACCCCAACCCTGGTTCCTCCATTACTTAATTCTCTTAACTGATTATTTGCTTATGTTAATATTTTATTTTGCTTTGTTGATATTAGGTATTTATGTTCTTTTAAAAATTACAATTTTAGAACTTCTTTCAATTTTTAATGATAGCTAGTTTCTTCTTTAACTTTAGTATTATTTACTCTATTTTGCAAATACATTGTTATAGTGAACATTTTGTTTTGGATACTCATTAAATAGAATTGGATGCTCTTAGTTAGATAAGTGTATTTTAAATATCTCAGGTCTAGATGAAAGTAATTGATTTGATATAAATTACTTGAATATTCAATATTTTTAGGAACGATGTAATCATCACGAGGAAAACGCACCACAGCCGCCCCTACCAAGAAAAGAAAGGGACCTGGCTCTTCCTCAGCTAGTGCCTCTTCCAAAATACACCTTCGCTTCCTTTAATTCACTCAAGAAGCCCAGGAAGAACCTACAAGGCATTCCGGGAAAGACCTCTAGGCACCGGTAGGTGCATTGATTGGAACGCCGTAGAACAGGTCAGGTTGGTGGTTGATATTCGAGCACTTCTCTCGACAGAGCTGTGGGAGCAATTTTTCTCCATCATCGAGCCCACATACTTGGAACTTACTCTAGAGTTTTGTGCCACTTTTACCCTACAAACAGCGATGGCACAACACGACGATCCAGGCATGATTCAATTCCATTTAGGAGGAACGGTCAGACGATTGAGTGTACCACAATTCGAGGCGACACTCAGACTTTACACCGATGACTTCATAGAATAGAACATCTTCCTGACCTAGACCACAAATTTCACGCACCCCTGCTTGCTACTAGCGTGACTTAGCTCCTAACAAAGGCGACTAAGACCCCAGTCGCTCCAAGGCGATACGCTAGTCGCCCCTCTGAGGTACATCCACGCCATTCTAGCTCACACTATTACAGGCAGATGGGAGAGCACTGGCATGGTTAACACACAAGATGTCTACTACCTCTGGTGCATGTCGAACGCGCACGTCTTCGATCTTGCATACTTCATAGCCCACATGATTCAGCACCAAACGGAGCAACATAGGAGGGGGATTCTTTCAATGGGGCCATACATCACACGATTGGCTCGACACTTTGGGCTCCTTAACATCGAGACTCAGATCTCCTCACTGACACTAATCGGCCAGATGGTACCTCAGGGCATCTAGAAAATGCTACACATGAGGTTGATTAAATATTGTCATGGAACTGACCCCCCTCAGTACCGACTAGCCACAGACGAGGAGATGCCCGAGGACATCACTGATGATGTCCCACCAGCCTCGAGCCAGCAGCCATCCCATGCAGCAGCTTCAATGGGAGATATCTCTGCACGTCTCACCCAATTCGAGTAGTACTGTACCCAGTAGTTTACTGACACTGCTCGGCATTTTGATGGGATCGAGGCCACCCTTCGGATGATATGCCATCACTTTCATATCTCATCACCGACACCTCCACAGGATCCGGCAAATGATGAGGACCTCTGAATCCTCTTTATTTATCTAATTTTTCTTTACTTTATTTTAAGTTTTATATCTTTTTCTTTTCCTAGTTTAATTTCTATTTATCTTAATTTGAACATTCTCTCTATACATTGAAAACTTTTAATTATCATTGGTTATCTAACCTTCGAGTATACCTAACACATATTTATTTACACCTGCGAGATGTCTAACTGATGACTTTACAGTTTCAATTGCACACTCTAATAAACGAACCAATCACTAGGAGTTATTCACTACTACATAAGTCATCCTTTACCACGACCTCTGCCAACTCAAGGAATTCATCCAAAAAAATTTTAGGAAGTGTCACTCCTCCCCTTCTCTTCTGATTTTATTATTACATGGTTATTTATCTATCTTTGTACATTGAGAGCAATGTACATCTTAAGTGTGGGGGAGTAAAAGTACCTATCTTTTTGCATTATTCTCAAAACCCTGAATTTTATCTAGTTTTTTGAGTATTTTTCTCATATTACTAATTAGGGTGAAATTTCTGATGATTTATGATTTTTATTAATATGTTTTGGATTAAGTCATTGATAATTGTGCATTGATGATTAAAATTGAAGAATACTAGAGAATCAAGCATGATAAGTCTATTTTTCAGAATAAAAAATTTTCTAGGTTGTCAAACTGAATTTGAATATTACCTTGAAGTTTGGAATTTACAGGGATTGATGTAAAAAATACCCATAATTTTTGTGAGATTTGAGCCTTACAGAGCATATATTCTTTTCCATGCTCACTTTATTGATTATGAGTGTGTCAACATTGAATTGTTATTCTAGAACTTGCCTCGATTATACATGTCAAGACCACATTATTGATTTGATATACGGAGATGATAAAGGCACCTAGGTTTTAACCCACTCACTCCACTAAAAAGCCTACCTTCACAATTAACCCTTAGTGAACCCCATTGATCACAACCTTTTTTATTGATTCACCCACTAATATTAACCAAAAACCCTTTGTATTTGTTATCACCATTCTTTTTGACTACCCTTCTATCGAGAATTGATTTGACCAGTTGCCTAATTAGTTTATTTCAGTTGATAAATTTCTCTCTTTATTATGTATTCATTTAAGTTTGTTCTTAAAAAAAAATCAAAGTATATTCAGTATTAGTAATATAAAAAGTGAGCTTGTACATTTAATTTTTAATTATCGAAGAAAAAGCTCGTATTATTAGTTTCAAAGTTTCAATTGATGTAATCATTTATTTTCTAGTTCATTGTTTTTAGTTAGGTGATTTGTCAATTCAATCTCGATTATAACCCTTCTAATTCAGCCTTTATCCATACATTTAACCTAAGCCCCGTTACAACCCTGTTAAAGACCTTTTAATTTGTGTATCATCTCATATTACAGTGGTGGAGATTTGATTTCCAAGCAAGCCTATGGGATTAACTTTCCAGGTTCAACTTACGAGTGCTTTTTCTTGAACCTTAAACACTTCAAGTGCTTTGAGTGAATCTTTAGTGAGGATGTCAATCCTTGTCGATTTTGAATCAGAGATAATCATTTAGATAAGGGGAGACACTTTTGTTTTCATGCTACAAAATATATGACTTAGAATTGTTTGAATTTTCAAGAGTCTTTGAGTTAAATTATCAATGTATGAATTATCTATGAATTATGATGAGGCATTGTTAATGAGAATTATGAATTGTGGAAAGTTCGTTTTAATTGAAGTTGAGAATTTTGCTTGAGGACAAGCAAAAGCTTGAGTGTGGGGTTATTTGATAAACCGTAAAAGTAACATATTTTAATCCCATATTTAGCATACTTTTGGATGATTTATTCCTTGATTTATGTAAAAATGTGCTCTTAATCCTTTCTTTCATGTTTTATACTCAGGAAAGCACCTAGGGACAAAAAGAACGAGAAACGGGCTTAAACGGGCCAATTTGGGCCAAAGTGGAAATCGACATGGCCTGAACTTCAAGCCCCATGGTCGTGCCTCGTCAATGAACTAGAACACGGTCTAACCATGATTTTCACAGCCGTGCCTCAATCAACAGAATCGAAACACGGCCTGAAGTCGATTTACACGGGCGTGTGCCATGGCCGTGGCCCTATCATGGAAAAGAGGAATTTCACTTGGAAAAGGATACATAAGGAGAAAGAAACGCATTCCAAGAGCCTATATAAAGACCCTAAGTGTAACCTGAAAGGGGGCGGTCAGTTAGGCAGCCAGCTAGGCTAAGGAGCAAGCTAGAAGGCCAGATTTGTGGGAATCACTTGAAGATAGCCAGTTGATCCATCCCAAGAAGCCAGAATTATACTTAAGACGGCGGATCTCTCCTTCAATTTCTTCAGGGGGTTTTAGGGATTTGTTATGTTTTGTTTTATCTTTTCTCTTGAGATGTTTTCTTTTATCGTTATGAACTAAACCCTTCAGATACCTGAAGGGGATGAAACCTAGATGAATCTTGTTATTGTTTTCTGAACTATATGATAAATACTTAGTTTGTTCTTAATTATGTGTGTTTAATTCTTGTGTTGATATTTTCGGAATATTGATTCAAGTTGAATGTGCTTAGGTGGTGGAGCAAAAGTCCCTGCCTAAGAGTAGATCTAGCATAATTAAGCAGAGTTGATCGCGCGCCTAGAGGTAGGGTGACGAGATTTTGCCGGATTAGGGTGAAACCTAATATGGGAGTCCATAGATCGAGTTAATGTGATTTTAGGGGTTTTAATTAGAAAGAGATTTCAATTAATCAACCTAGGGTTAGACGTTATTCGCCTCGAGAGAGGGTTTAATATAAATTAGGGAGTCTTATGGATCAAGCTAAGTGAATAAATCGTCAGGTTCAGTGTTAGATAACAAGTGAAGTCTAGGTGGATTCTTCCTAAGGGTTTCGTCTTAATTAACTGAGTTTTCCCAACAGTATTTCCCCAATTCATTCTTTTTGTCTTTGAGTCTTTAGCTTATTAGTTAGTTAATTTAGATTAAACAACCAAATCACTTGATATTTAGGCTAATTAATAGAAAGAATTTGAGTATTAGTACTTTTAATTCCCTTGGGTTTGACATCCGGTCTTCCCTAAACTATACTACTGTTCGATAGGTGCACTTGCCTTAAGTTGTTGTTAGAGTTAGTTTCCAGGTTCGATCATTCTCTTTATAAATTTTAAAACTCGACAATTCGAGACGATCAAGTACTAATAATAATAGGAAAAATAAAAAAATAGTAATGAAATAATAATAAAATAGGAAAAATAATGTTAAAAGTAATCATAATAATGTTGATAATAGTAAAATAAAAAGTATTAGTAATGATAATAAAATAATAATAGTAAAGACAATAATAATATGATAATAAAAATCAAAATTAACAATAATGATAATAAAATTAATAATAAAATAATGAAAATTACAAAAGAAATGAAAAAGGACAAAATTGAATCTATAAATAAAAGTTTAGGGTAAATTTAAAATAAAAGAAAACTGAATTAAAAAAATTAAAAAATACAGAACGGCTTGATGCGCAAATAGCCCATTTAACTGAAAGACACGCGGATCCTATAATGGCGGGTCGAGCTATGAAACAGCGTCGTTTTGGCTCAAAAAAGGCTGGTGCAAAACGGCACCGTTTTGATGCCCTATAAAAGCTACCTTTTTTTAAAAAAAAAATTTCATTTCTGTTCTCAGTAGAAAAAAAAATTGAGAGCTTTCAAAAAATGCTCTCCCCTGGGAAATTTTCGACAGGCCCTCCGGCGCGATCCGCCGTCGTTGTGGCAGCTGGAGTTAAAAAAAAGGTATTTTTTTATTCTTTTTTTGTAAAGTTTATTTTAAAATATATATAGAGTAAAATAAAAATAAAAATGAAATCTTTACATATAGGCAGATTCGAAAAATTAAAAAAAAAAAAGCTTTCCTCAATTCTTTGATTCTGTATTTCTTTATGTATTTTCTTCTGTATATGTGTCTGTGTATCCATTTACAAGTTTTTGTAAGGCCTCTTATAGCCTTCGAAATAAACAAATAAAAAGAAAGTAAAATACTTCCATGTTTTGCCATTTCTGCTGCGATTCATTCCTTTTCTGTGCAGGTCGAAGGCGGAGAACGCGGCGATAAGGCACGTTGATGGCGGCATGACTTGCAGACTGAGGCGCAATCGAAAGCTAGTGGCTGCGACGCTTGCGCTGGACTCTTGCTTGCGGCGCCTAGGTATTCCAAAAACCCTAGGCTTCTGCTGAGACTGCTTAATTTTTGGGCCTTTTTGGGCTGTGTAATTTGGGTCTGAAGGGTCAGGGTCTATTGTTTTAGGTACTGGGTCAATGGTTTTGGGCCTGGGTGTATTCAGGTAGGCTATTTAGAATCGGGTCAAAATGTAACGGGCCAAGGGTAATTTGTTTAAAATTTTGGGCTTGTAAATGATTTGTAAAGGGAGTGTTTAAAGGACATTTATTATTTTTTTATTTTTATTTTTTTTCTATTTTACACAGGCCCGGTCACAAATGGGCCTCTATAGTTTTAGTTCAAATGGCAAAAAAATTTTTTACATGCATGGTGTCCTTGGTTCAAATCTCATTATGGAAAATTTTTATTGATTTATATAGATATAAGAAATAAAAAATACACACATAATCATATAACTTACTTTGCAAAAAAAAAAAAAATGATTTTTGATAATTCCTTAATTGAGTTAGGTCTCAGTCGACGTGTAACATCAACTCAATAAAAGCCTTTATAAATAGTATGGATTATGGACATATTTTTATTGATTTATAAAGATATAAAAATTCAAAAATCCCTACATAGTCATATAATTTACTTTGCGAATAAAATGATTTTTTAGGTAATTTCATAACTAAGTTAGGACCCGGTTGATATGTGAGACCAACTTAGTTAAGAGCTTTATAACTAGTATAAATAAACAATTGATTGAGTTAATAAAGCATGCATAATACAATTGAAATGTAAATATTATATTAAAATAAATTTTTGGTTTATCGGTAAAGTTCATGTTTTATTTATATAAATAGCACTGGTTCAAATCCAACTCCATGTAAAATTTTCAAAGGAGGAGATTGTTGAGGCATGTTATAAACAAATATGTTGAGTGGCACTCAGTAGTGCCCACTACCATACATCACTGCGATGGTGAAACCGAACTTGCCATATTGAGTGTTGACAATTTATTGAACTAAAATCTTTGGGCTATTAACTGAGTTAATATTTTGAAGATGGAAGCTCATCTATGGAAACTAATCCATTGCCTATGAATATTGGATTAGAGTGGATTGAATTAATACAACCCTTGAATTATGGAGAATTGTTCGGAATCAAGTTACTATTGTAGTGGCCACTGCAATTAGATAATTCCATTTTTAGTTGATAGTTTAAGTAATTAGCAACTCAAGATTCCAACAAGTTTTCTTTTTAAAAAGATTAAAATACTCTCAAATAATATAATTTATTTTAATTATGAAAGACTGCTTTTATAATTTCTCTAATTGAATTAGTGCACAAGACATTAAAATTTTAAATAATAGAATAAATGTTATATCATAACTTCCTAAAATTGAAACAAATCTTTCTAAAATGCAATCTTCTTCACGAATTATATCCAACTAAGATATTCCTCTTGAGATATATTGATTATGTTTTGTTTTATACTAAAACATTGATTTTTAGTTTTATATGAACTAGTATTTAATCCTCGCTATGTGGGGTTTCAATTTTATTTAATTATTTATTTTAATAATAAGCAAGTTAGATTTATTAAATAAAGATTATTTCTTAATGTTTTTAACAATTGTAATATTAAATTTATAATAGTTGCTTAAGGTCCACTATGAATTTTTTTCTTGAATGTAATCTCCATGGTTTAGAAATTTAAAAAGAAGTTGACTTTTTTTCTCGAGCTAATTGGATATGGAGACAAATCAACATTTGAATTAATAAATCAAATAATTAAATGCATCATTAAAAATAAAAATATTTTTCAAGAAAATAAAGTATATGGTCACTCATTTCCCTAAAATTAAGTCTGATCATAGGCCTCTTCTGCTGTAACACCCTGAATTAGGGGTTATTTGCAATTTAATTAATTTTCCTTGTATACTTGAAGAAATTAATAATATGATGTTATTTGGCATGTTTGAGGATCCAAAAATAAACCCGAGCTAGGCCTGACCCAGTATTAAAATTTATTTCTAAGTGTATAAAAGGAAGGAGCTAGGGTAGTGAGGGTTTTAATAAAATTTGGGCGAAATAAGACACCAAGTATGGGCTTGGTGTAAGTGGCGTGGTGCGCCTAAGAGGGCTGCCAGGGAGAAGGTTCGAGTCTTGGCTGTAGCAAGGGAGAAATGTTTTTTTTTCCTTATGGGCTTTTGGGCGTTAAGGCTAGGAAGGCTCTAAGTAAAAATTCGGGTAAGAATCGGACATGAAAGGCAGGTAGCGGGAGAGGCTTGGGACGCCACTTGAAAGAGAGAGGTCTCGGGTTCGAAACGCAAGGGAAGCAAGGAAGAGATTTTGTTTTTGGGCTGGTGGCGTTAAAAGAAAGAGGGCCAGGTATGAAAGCCTTTTATTTAAATCATGAGGATATTTGACATGAAAGTCAAATGAGGAGTAGTGGCCTGGAGCGTGTTAGGGGGGCTGCTGCTTGGGGGTCGCTGGTTCGAGTCCTGGAAGCGGCGATTGGAGATTTTATTTTCTCTCTTCTCTTTTTGCTGCTGCTGGCGTGAAGGATAGAAGAGTTGGCTGCACAATGGACTTTTAATTGAATGAGATAAAGCTCATTATTTTTGCATATATTCAATTGGAAGGGGGATTGTATTAGTGGTTTAATTTTGTTTAAATTGTTTAAGATAGGATAGAAGATAAGTGCTATTATCTTAAGTGATAATTAATAGCTTGATTATCAGCATAGAGGGGGGGAGAATTGGCCAGCTTTGGGACTCTTGGGGGCTGTTCAAAATTAATCTATTTTTACAGCAAGTAGAGCAAAATTCCAGCAACCTTTTTCCCTCATCACATCGCCGAAATTCCCTAGGGAATTCTTCAAAAAATTCAGATTTCTCTTCTTTTATTTAGCCAAAAACCACCTTTGATCTCTCCTACTAAGTCTCCTTTTTCTTTCTTTCACCATTGGCCGAATATCCACCACCTTGCTGCTGGAATTTCTTAGACAAACTGCCGAATTTCCTCTGCTGTTATTGATAAAATTCCAGCATCTTTTCCTACTTCTTGTTCTTCCTCTTTTTCACATAAGCCGAACCTTGTTTTAACCAACAATAGTCGAATTCCCTTCTCCCTACCATGAGAAATCTTGGCCGAATATCAAAGCAAGGGTGGTCCCTTTTTAGTGAGTCTCAATCGGTCATAAAGGAAGGTACTCCGGGATTTTGGAAATAGTCACGTGAAGCCTCCATTTGTTAGCAATTTTGGTAAGTGATGGTAAGGATGCAGTAAATCATTTATTCGGTTTTTTGAAAGGCAATTTTTGTGATACTAATGATTGCCAATTATAGGGAAGTGAAACAGTCGCAAATCGTGTGCTATAATTGAACTCAAGGCGTTTGGGTAAGGTTTCGGTTCAAATATTAATCCTTCGGATATATGTGGGTTTGGCCGAATGGTCAATAGCACTAACCTTTGTATTTGGCCGAATATAGGGGAAGAAAAGCTAGGGTGGCCGATTGTCTCTTTGAGGATTTAGAATCATCATTAGAATCAGGTGTGTACATACACACTTATAACTAATTAAAATGCTACGTGTTGTATATGCTAAATCTGACTTGTGTAGATTTGGGATTTAATACCATAATGGTATAAGAGAGGATTCAGGTAAGTCCTTGTCGTTATGACTTACTTTACGATGCTTTTGGAAAGCATGACATAATATGACATATTTGGTATATGTGGTTATGGTTGATAGTAAACTCTATATGTGTTGCTAAATGAGCATGTTGGCATGATTTCTATTAAAATATAAATTCTTGGTTGATATGGGATAAATGAGTGGAGGGGGAAGTAATATTTGTGTTGACGGACACCAGTGGTTTGGTACCACATTTTGTGACTACGGTCACCAGAGGTTTGGCACCTCCAGAGGTTTGGCACCTCATATCGCCTTGTCCTAGTGGCTTAGCACCACAGTGGGTTGGCCCCACGGATTATATTATGGGATCGACGCCAGTGATTTGGTATCACACGTGGGTTGGCCCCACCAGTGGTTTGGCACCACATTTAATGATGATTATCGTGACTTAGGTCACCAGTGGTTTGGCACCACCAGTGGTTTGGTACCACACGGGGTAGAGAAAGGCGTTTGGATGGCTAGGTTGGGTATTATATTTGGTGCATGTTTAATTGTTATAAATTGTGTATGTTGTTGTACTAAACCGGGAAAAGGGTTACACACTGAGTCTTGGTGACTCACCTTTTCCTTTAATATTTTTTTCAGGTGACACATAGATAGCGGATGAGGAGCCGAATGAACTCGAGGTGGCCATGCAGTGGAAAATAAATTTTACTTTGAAGTATTTTATTTTAGCTTTATTCCATTTAGGTTTTATTTAATTAAGTTGTAATAAGGCCTCTTAAGTTTATTTTTATTTATTTTCATGATTGGACGAACTATTTAAATTACTTTACAACTTTAAAATGATTCCATAAGTTTCTTAAAAATCAAACGTAAAATGTTTTATTGTGCCATCTGTACATTAAAATCAGAATAATTTTGACTTAATAATTCTTCATACAATTCAATGGTTTTGAAACAAGACAAAAATTCTTTTGCCTTAAATTTAAATCGGCTAACAAGGGTTTTCAAAATGTTTTCTCTGTAACATACCGAATTTGGCTGTAACGTTTGGGCTGAGTTTGGGGTGTTACATAATTGGTATCAGAGCCCGGTTCAAAACTCGGCTGTGGGGGGCCCAAGGCCCAAAATGTTTTGTTTTGGATAGTAGGCCTTATTATAATGTTTGAGAAATTATTTTGGCTTGAGCAGCATGGCACCGAGTCTCGGCACCTATCCGCCCAGGTAAGTACCTCTATCAATTTCTATGAATTCTTTGGATGAGGGGTAGAGGGGTAAAATGGGAACGTAGAACTACTAGAGTAGAAACTATTGAACCCTAGGGCTAGCATACCCCAACAAAATTTCATAAAATTTAATAATTACCTAAACAAACCACGTGAGTTGTCACTTGAGCAAAGGATGTGGCAATTGTTATACGCATGTTTAGGATTGGATTCGGTGAGGGCCACGGTATTTAAGTAGTCCTCGTGACTCACCTCCTACTCACTTGAATCCTACAGTGCGTAGTAATCTGCTCATCCCAACTGAGACAACACACTCACAGGCTAAACTCGATAACTAAAACCCGAAAAGGGACTAGCCATTTTGTTTTGGTAATAATTAAAATTTTAGTTAAAAAAAGAAAAAAGACCAAAATACCCCTCAGTTTGAAAAATGACCAAAATACCCCTGGTTTGTAAAATACCCTCTGTACGAAAATTTTCAAATAGAAACTTTCAAAATATTTTTCTTTTATGAAAATACTTAGAACCCAATTTTTGGAAATTATTTTGTGAAAATAACCTGATTATGTAAAATTACTAAAATACCCTTAGGGGTAAAATTACGAAAACGCCCTTGAATTATGAAATTTCCAAAATACCCACGGTTTTAATCCAAAAAAAATTTTCATCACATAAAAAGTGCCCAAAAATCGTAAAATCCAAAAACGATATGATTTTGTAAAATTACAAAATTGCCCCTAACCTACAAAATTACCAAAATACCCCTAACTTTCAAAATTTTGCAAACATCACTATTTTGGAAAGTGCAATCATCAAAAAGAGCCCTCAAAGTTTTACAACCTTTGAAACATCCCTGATTTATCAAATTTTGCAAATTTACCCAGATTTGTGGAAGATTACCAAAATGCCCCTGAGTTTCAAATCACCGAAAGACCCCAAATTTCAAAACTTTTTTTTAAAAATACCTAGGAAATTAAGAGTTTTAAAATAACTTTTGACAAAATCATCCGAGAACCAGTATTTTTGAGAAATTACAAAAATACCCATGTAGGACAAATTACGAAAATGTCCCTGGGTAGTGGAAAAACGATCACAACGAAACTACAACGTCTCTTTGAATGAATGAAAGACTGTGTGCCTGTTTGATTACGAAAGAACCACTCCTAAACTCTTGCTATAAAATTTCTTCGCGGCTAACCAAGTGAAACTAAGGTACTAATACATAAAAATTCTTAAACAGATAAACGCGATCGTTAGAATGAGCTCTAGAGGACGTGGCCATCGTGGACGTGGTAGGGGTAGGATAATCGTGTCAGAACCCGTGAGGTCGGGTCAGGAATCGGAGAAGGGGGTACCACCGCCACCACCACCCTCAATTTTTAGAGCTGAGGAGCAGGATCAGACTGGAGGTGAGGCAGTAACGTAAGCTGTGTTGCGAGTCCTTGAGATGGTGGCTGGGGTGAGTGGAGGTATGGGAGCTCGAAAGTCTGTACCCGAGTGACTTCGATCCAACGGGGTAGAGGTATTCCGAGGTGTATCGAGAGTGGCACCCAGTGCGGCAGAATATTGGTTAGAATCGACTGAAAGGATCATGGATGATCTTGATCTGATGGATGAGGAGAAGCTGAAAGGAGCGGTGTCACTTCTAAAGGATGAGTCATATCAGTGGTGGCTCACGGTGCGAGATGGTGCTACGGCAGATGACCTTACTTGGGAGTACTTCAAAGTCGCTTATCGAAGAAGTATGTGGGCACCACTACATTGATGCTCGGAGGAAAGCCTTTCCGGGTTGGTACAAGGAAATAAGATGGTGTCGGAATATGAAGCGAATTCTTGAGGTCGAGCCGCTATGCTCGGGGAATCGTGTCGACAGAGCATGAGCGGTGTGTCCGCTTTGAAGATGATCGAGGATGACCGAGGCTATTGATTGCTCCACAAGCAGGAGTGTGAGTTTGTTGTTTTGGTGGAAAAGGCTAAAGTAGTCAAGGGTCAAGGCATTCAGAAGACAAAATTATGATAGAAACAAGCGTAAAAGAGGCTTCAATCGTCTGGATCGGGTAGTAACGCTCAGAAGAGGGCTAGGCAGGATGGGCCAAATCAGGCAGGAAGGCCCATGGCTACTAATCAGAGTTCGACTCAGTGTAATCGTTGTGGAAAATCACATTGGGGAGGATGTTAGACCGGTGAGAGGGGATGTTTTGAATGTAGCTCTTTGGATCACCGGGTAAGGGATTGTCCTCGAAAGTTGGCTAAGAATCAGCCAGAGGGTCAGAACCGTGCTCAGGCTAGAAATGTAGGACCACCACAGAGGGGTCATGGAAATGGTAGAGGAAACAATGGTTCTAATCGAGGTCGCGGGAATCCAGGAAGAGGGGTAGACAATACAGAAGCAAGGCAACCTGGTTTAGTCTACGCAGCGTGGCGTCGAGAGGAGGGTGACACATCGGACGTCATAATCGGTACGTTCCTAATTTTTGATCTTCCATATGTTGCATTAATTAATGTGGGGTCAACACATTCATATGTCACTAGTAGTGTGGTAGAAACCATGAACTTAGACTCTGAGACTACTGCTAGGGAGATGACAATGATTAGCCCTCTAGGTAACTCTGTAGTTGTAAACAAACTATATAGAGATGTACCCCTAGAACTCCAAGGGGTAGTGTTTGTGGCTGACCTGATGGAACTGCCGTTTGGGGAGTTCGATCTAATTCTTGGAATGGATTGGTTGGTTAAGCATCAGGCAATGTTGGATTGCGCTGCTAAGCGCATGGTTCTAAAGATGGCTGAGGGGGATGAAGTAATCATGATAGGAAATAGGAGAAACTACCTATCCAATGTGGTGTCTGTGTTGAAGACGGAGAGGATGGTCAAGAAGGGCTGTGAGGCATTTTGGTGCGAATATGTGCTTTGAAGGCTAAGGAGTCAGTAGTTGAAAAGGTCCGAACGGTGGGGGAATACGCTGATGTGTTTCCAGAAGAACTTCTGGGTCTACTTCCAGATCGGGAAGTTGAGTTTGGCATAGACTTATTGCCCCGAATGGCACCTGTGTCTATAGCACCCTACCGAATGGCACCAAAGGAATTGGTGGAGTTGAAGGCTTAAATTTAAGAACTTTTGGATCGAGGGTTTATCCGACCAAGTATATCTCCGTGGGGAGCACCTGTACTGTTCGTCAAGAAGAAAGACGGGTCAATGCGAATGTGTATCGACTATCGTCAGTTGAATAAGTTAACGATCAAAAATAAGTATCCGTTACCCCGGATTGATGACTTGTTTAACCAACTGAAGGGTGCATCGATTTTCTCAAAGATAGACCTTAGGTCAGGTTATCATCAACTTAAGGTGAAGGAGGTTGATGTTCACAAAACGGCATTTTGAACTCGATACGGGCATTACAAGTTCCTAGTGATGCCATTTGGGTTGACTAACGCACCGACAGCATTCATGGACTTAATGAATAGGGTGTTCCAGCAGCACTTGGACCAATTTGTCATGGTGTTTATAGACGACATATTGGTTTATTCAAAGTCAGAGGAGGAGCATGACATGCATTTGCTTATAGTTCTACAAGTACTAAGGGAGAAGCAGTTATATGCCAAATTCAGTAAATGTGAATTTTGGCTTAGGGAGGTGGCTTTCTTAGGTCACGTGGTGTCAGCAGAAGGGATTAGAGTGGACCCTCGCAAGGTTGAAGCGGTGTTGGAGTGGAAGCCGCCTAAGTCGGTGGCAAAAATTCAAAGTTTTCTAGGTCTGGCAGGATACTATGGAAGATTTGTGGAAGGGTTCTCTTTAATCGCATCCCCATTAACTAAGTTGTTAAGAAAAGGAGTTCCATTTGTATGGTCGGAGAAGCAGCAAGAAAGTTTTGATAAGTTAAGGAAGATTCGTGTAAGCTCGGTTGCTCGCATGCAACTGAGGCAGGGAAGTTATTTACGGTTTATTGTGATGCATCCCATACGGGATTGGGATGTGTATTGATGCAGGAAGGGAAGGTAGTGGCCTATGCGTCCCTTCAGTTAAGACCGCATGAGGTCAACTATCCAACTCACGATTTGGAGTTAGCAGCAGTGGTCATCGCTTTGAAGATATGGAGACATTACTTGTATGGGGAGAAGTCGATAGTCTACACGGACCACAAAAGTTTGAGGTATCTCTTGACTCAGAAGGACTTGAACTTGAGGCAACGACGGTGGATTGAACTGTTAAAAGACTACGACTATTCAATTGAGTACCATCCGGGCAAAGCTAACGTAGTGGCTGACGCATTAAGTCGAAAGGTCATGGCAGACTTAAGGGCGATGTTTGCTCATTTGAGTCTATACGACGATGGAAGTCTTTTGGCAGAACTACAAGTTAAGCCAACTTGGATCAAGGAGATTAAGGAAAAATAATTAGTAGATGAAAGTTTGAATGCGCAGAGGTTGCAAGTTCAAAATGGTGGTTTGGAAGGGTATAGCTTGTCCGAGGATGGAGTATTATGCTTCCAAGGGCGAGCTTGTATGCCGAAAGATATGGAATTGAGGCAGAAAATTCTTCAGGATGCCCATAGCAGCCCATACGCTATGCATCCGGGAGGAAGCAAGATGTATGAAGATTTACGGAGACAATTTCGTGGCTGTAATCAAGCGTGAGGTGGCGAAATTGTGGGAAGTGTCGACGTGTCGCCAGAGTTAAAGTGAACATCGCTTGCCGTCAGTTTACTTCAACCAATAAAGATCCTCAATGGAAATGGGAGAGGATCACAATGGATTTTGTCAGTGGGCTACCCCTTACGCCCAGCAAGAAGGACACAGTTTGGGTAATTGTGGACCGTCTGACTAAATCAGCTCACTTCCTACCGGTGAGGGTGGATTACTCACTTCAAAAGCTAGCAAAGCTGTATGTGTCGAAAATAGTAAGGTTGCATAGAGTGCCGGCATCAATCATCTCAGATAGGGATCCCAGATTTACATCAAGGTTCTGGAAAGCGTTGCATCAAGCTTTGGGTACATGATTGAATTTTAGTACAGCATTCCATCCACAGTCTGAAGGGCAGTCAGAACGGGTCATACAAATTCTAGAGGACATGCTAAGAGGGTGTGCTCTGGATTTCAGTGGTAGTTAGGAAGAGCATCTACCGTTAGCAGAATTCGCTTATAACAATAGTTATCAAGCGAGTATTCAAATGGCTCCATATGAAGCATCAGATGGAAGGAAGTGCCGCACCTACGTGTTGGACGGAGTTGGGTGAACGACAAGTCTTGGGTCCAGAATTGGTGACAGAAATAGAAGATAAAGTTAAGGTGATTTGGGCTCGTCTCAAGGAAGCGCCGACAGGCGTAAGTCCTATGCTGACCTTAAGCGGAAGGAGATGGAATATGCAAGAGGAGATAAAGTTTTCCAAGGTATCACCTTGGAAAAGGTATTGAGATTTGGGCGAAAAGGAAGCTAAGCCCAAGGTTCATCGGGCCATATCTGATGAGTGAAGCGAGTGGGACCGGTAGCTTACCAGCTTGAGTTGCCAGCAGAGTTGAGCCAGATCCATGATGTTTTCCATGTCTCGATGCTGAGGCACTATCGATCAGATCCCTTACACATTGTGCCGGTTGAGGAAATAGAAGTAAATCCGGATATGTCTTTCGAGGAAGAGCCGGTATAAATCTTGGATCGTGATGTCAAAGTTCTACGTAGGAAGTCAGTGCCTTTGGTAAAGGTGTTATGGCGGAATCATGGTACGGAGGAGGCCACATGGGAACCCGAGGATGTGATGCGGCAGCAATACCCCCATCTCTTCTGATCCAGGCAATTTCGGGGCCAAAATTTTCTTTAAGGGGGTAGAATTGTAACACCCTGAATTAGGGGTTATTTGCAATTTAATTAATTTTCCTTGTATACTTGAAGAAATTAATAATATGATGTTATTTGGCATGTTTGAGGATCCAAAAATAAACCCGAGCTAGGCATGACCCAGTATTAAAATTTATTTTTAAGTGTATAAAAGGTAGGAGCTAGGGTAGTGAGGGTTTTAATAAAATTTGGGCGAAATAAGACACCAAGTATGGGCTTGGTGTAAGTGGCGTGGTGCGCCTAAGAGGGCTGCCAGGGAGAAGGTTCGAGTCTTGGCTGTAGCAAGGGAGAAATGTTTTTTTTTCCTTATGGGCTTTTGGGCGTTAAGGCTAGGAAGGCTCAAAGTAAAAATTCGGGTAAGAATCGAACATGAAAGGCAGGTAGCGGGAGAGGCTTGGGGCGCCACTTGAAAGAGAGAGGTCTCGGGTTCGAAATGCAAGGGAAGCAAGGAAGAGATTTTGTTTTTGGGCTGGTGGCGTTAAAAGAAAGAGGGCCATGTATGAAATCCTTTTATTTAAATCATGAGGATATTTGACATGAAAGTCAAATGAGGAGTAGTGGCCTGGAGCGTGTTAGGGGTCCGCTTGGGGTGTTGGTTCGAGTCCCGAAGCGGTGATTGGAGATTTTATTTTCTCTCTCTTTTTTCTTCTTTGGCGTGAAGGATAGGAGAGTTGGTTGCACAATGGACTTTTAATTGAATGAGATAAAGCTCATTATTTTTGCATATATTCGGTTGGAAGGGGGATTGTATTAGTGGTTTAATTTTGTTTAAATTGTTTAAGATAGGATAGAAGATAAGTGCTATTATCTTAAGTGATAATTAATAGCTTGATTATTAGCATAGAGGGGGAGAATTGGCCACTTTGGGACTCTTTGGGGCTGTTCAAAATTAATCTTTTGTCTGACAAGTAGAGCAAAATTCCAAAGAACCTTAGCAAAATTCCAAAGAACCTTTTTCCCTCATTCACATCGCTGAAATTCCCTAGGGAATTCTTCAAAAAATTCCAGCTTTCTCTTCTTTTATTTAGCCAAAAACCACCTTTGATCTCTCCTACTAAGTCTCCTTTTTCTTTCTTTCACCATTGGCGAATATCTACCACCTTGTCATTGAATTTCTTAGACAAACCGCCAATTTCCTCTCATTGTTATTGATAAAATTCTAGCATCTTTTCCTACTTCTTGTTCTTCCTCTTTTCACATAAGTTCAACCTTGTTTTAACCAACAATAGTCAATTCCTTCTCCCTACCGTGAGAAATCTTGGCTGAATATCAAAGCAAGGGTGGTCCTTTTAGTGAGTCTCAATCGGTCATAAAGGAAGGTACTCAGATTTTGGAAATAGTCACGTGAAGCCTCCATTTGTTAGCAATTTTGGTAAGTGATGGTAAGGATGCAGTAAATCATTTATTCGATTTTTGAAAGGCAATTTTTGTGATACTAATGATTCCCAATTATAGGGAAGTGAAACAGAGTCACAAATCGTGTGCTATAATTGAACTCGAAGGCGTTTGGGTAAGGTTTCGGTTCAAATATTAATCCTTCGGAAATATTTTGGTTTGGCCGAATGGTCAATAGCACTAACCTTTGTATTTGGCCGAATATAGGGGAAGAAAAGCTAGGGTGGCCGATTGTCTCTTTGAGGATTTAGAATCATCATTAGAATCAGGTGTGTACATACACACTTATAACTAATTAAAATGCTACGTGTTGTATATGCTAAATCTGACTTGTGTAGATTTGGGATTTAATACCATAATGGTATAAGCGAGGATTCAGGTAAGTCCTTGTCGTTATGACTTACTTTACGATGCTTTTGGAAAGCATGACATAATATGACATATTTGGTATATGTGGTTATGGTTGATAGTAAACTCTATATGTGTTGCTAAATGAGCATGTTGGCATGATTTCTATTAAAATATAAATTCTTGGTTGATATGGGATAAATGAGTGGAGGGGGAAGTAATATTTGTGTCGACGGACACCAGTGGTTTGGTACCACATTTTGTGACTACGGTCACCAGAGGTTTGGCACCTCCAGAGGTTTGGCACCTCATAGCGTCTTGTCCCAGTGGCTTAGTACCATAGTGGGTTGGCCCCACGGATTATATTATGGGATCGACGCCAGTGATTTGGTATCACACGTGGGTTGGCCCCACCAGTGGTTTGGCACCACATTTAATGATGATTATCGTGACTTAGGTCACCAGTGGTTTGGTACCACACGGGGTAGGGAAAGGCGTTTGGATGGCTAGGTTGGGTATTATATTTGGTGCATGTTTAATTGTTATAAATTGTGTATGTTGTTGTACTAAACCGGGAAAAGGGTTACACACTGAGTCTTGGTGACTCACCTTTTCCTTTAATATTTTTTTCAGGTGACACGTAGATAGCGGATGAGGAGCCGGATGAACTCGAGGTGGCCATGCAGTGGAAAATAAATTTTACTTTGAAGTATTTTATTTTAGCTTTATTCCATTTAGGTTTTATTTAATTAAGTTGTAATAAGGCCTCCTAAGTTTATTTTTATTTATTTTCATGATTGGACGAACTATTTAAATTACTTTACAACTTTAAAATGATTCCATAAGTTTCTTAAAAATCAAACGTAAAATGTTTTATTGTGCCATCGGGTACATTAAAATCTGTAACAATTTTGACTTAATAATTCTTCATACAATTTAATGGTTTTGAAACAAGACAAAAATTCTTTTGCCTTAAATTTAAATCGGCTAACAAGGGTTTTCAAAATGTTTTCTCTGTAACATATCGAATTTGGCTGTAACGTTTGGGCCGGGTTTGGGGTGTTACATCTGCTTTCCTTGAACACGGAGAATATTCTTCCCAGAGGCAGACCTTTTGGGTTGAACATCAGGATTTTGGAAAATTTGTGGAAGATAATTGGGGTTACTCTGGAGATATGTCAGATACTTTAAGTACGTTCTCTCGTGGCCGTAAGGATTGGAATAAGTCGGTCTATGGTCACATCACTTCTCGTAAAAGGTTTCTCGTTAAGGAGCTCACCAGAATACAGAAGATTATGGATTTCTCGGGTTCTAATCATCTAGCTTAGGTGGAGTTAAAAATTTGATAGGAGTTGGAGAATGTTCTTCGACATGAAAAACTCCTTTGGAAACAGAAGGCTCGCTGTTATTGGCTTCTTCTTGGAGATCACAACACTAAGTTTTTTCATGCTCGAACATTACGTCAAAGGAAGAATAACCATATTACTGCGATCCATAATGATTGTGGGGACTGGATCTATGATCCGGAGGATATTGAAGCCGAAGCTAATAAATTCTTTCAGAATTTGTATGGGGAACCTCCTAGTCCTATGGGATGTTTACCTCCTAGTAATTTTCCTCGCCTTGGTCAGGATGATATTTCCCTGTTGGGGAAGCAGGTTACTAATGAGGAAATCAATGAGGCTCTTTTTGACATGTCTCCTCTTAAAGCTCCCAGTAGTGATGGCTTTCATGCACTCTTTTTCCAGAAGCAATGGAACACGGTTGGAGACGCAGTCTGCTATTGGGTTAGAAGAATTTTCAGTGGAGCCAACATCGATGCGAAGCTGAATAATACTTTAATTGTCCTCACCCCCAAGGTGGATAGTCTTGAAGATTTTTCCCAATATAGTCCGATTAGCATATGTTTTGTTTTATACAAACTTGTGATGAAGGTTATTGTGAATCGTTTTAAGATCATTTTTCCAAAGATTATAGATCTTGAGCAGGCTAGGTTTATTGCAGGAAGGAATATCATTGATAACGCCATTATTGCCCAAGAGGTAATCCATTCGATGAGGAGCTCTCCTAAAAGAAATTGGATGACTATCAAGATAGATTTGGAGAAAGCTTACGACAGAGTGTGATGGGATTTCATCAATGCTTCGTTTCAAACAGCTGGTATCCCTACTTTTCTCATTAATGTTATCATGTCCTCTATCTCTAACTCTATGATGCATGTTTTGTGGAATAGAGTTCCTTTGTCCAAGTTCAAGCCAACTAGAGGAATTCGACAAGGATGTCCGCTCTCCCCTTATCTTTTCGTCTTATGCATGGATTGGCTTGGTCTAGCAGTTAAATCAGCTATCTCAGAGGGTAAATGGAGTCCCATTTGTCTTTCTCGGTCTGGTCACCGTATCTATCATCTTTTCTTTGCGGGTGATTTAGTTATTTTCAGCAAAGCAGATACGAAACATTATAGACTCATAAAGGATATTCTGGATAGTTTTGTGATTTTTCTAGTCATAAAATAAATGCTAGGAAAACGAACATTTTCTTCTCTAAACGTGTGGATGCGAAGGTGGCGAGCTCGATTAGTTCTTGGTTTGGCTTCCAAAAAGTTCAAAATCTTGGTCATTATCTTAGAGTTCCACTTTTTCACAAGAGGGTGACAAATAGTACTATGCACTTCGTTGTGGAGAAAGTTAGAGGAAAACTTCAAAGTTGGGATGCAAAAAGATTATCTATTGCTGGTCGCATCACTTTGTCACAGTCGGTTCTCATTACTATCCTAGCTACTTTATGCAGTCCATGATGATCCTTAGAAAGTTTGCGATGAAATTGAGAGTTTGGTGAATCAGTTCATTTGGGGTTCTTCTGAGCATAAAAAGAAGATGTCTCTGGTGGGGTGGGACTCCATTTGTCAACCTAAATGTTGTGGAGGCCTTGGTTTACGAAAATTACGAGACCAGGATATCTCATTCTTGCTAAAGCTAGGGTTTAATATTGTAACTAATAAAGAGGCCCTTTGGGTTCGGGTTATCAGAGCTAAATACCGTATGGAAGGTTTTCTTCCTGATTCTATTAGGTGGGATAAGAGTTTTTTTCTTTGGAATTCTCTCACTTTGAGAAAATTTATGTTGGTCTGTTGGGAACGGGTGCCAAATTTGCTGTTGAGAAGATGTTTGGATTCCTTGTGTGGGATAGCTGATCTAGTTTATTCCGGCTAATGTTAATATTGACTCAGGATGTTGTCTTAAAGATATGGTCAATGAGGATGGTTCGTGGAACCTTGATTTGTTCAGACTTTGGATTCCGGAGGAGGTGATCGAGTTGATTATGGGTATTCCCCCCTCTTTCTTCTGAGGAGCCAGGCAGAATCACTTGGTGCCATACTTCGTCTAGAAATTTCTCGATCAAAAGTGCTTATAAGATTTGCAAGGGTGATGAGTGGAATGCGAAGGATGAAAAATAGAAGTGTGTCTGGAAGACTCTAGGCCCACAAAGAGTTCGGTTCTTTATTTGGTTAGTTCTTAAGCAGTGTCTCCTCAGTAATGTTGAAAGGGTTAAAAGAGGTTTAGCGACTGATCCTTCATGCTCTATATGTGGTTTTCCTTCAGAAGATATTCTTCATATTCTCAGAGATTGTAATGCAGCTAATGATGTGTGGAGCCAAGTCATACCAGGTAATCGTTTAATGAATTTTCTCTCTCTTAATTTACAAGATTGGATTTTTTGAATGTGCAGGATGCTTCAGTGATTCCGGATGGAGGAACTAGCTGGGCTGGTCTCTTTGGACTTTTGATTTGGAGACTTTGGAAGAACTGTAACCCATTAATTTTTCAAGGTCAACCTTGGAGTTTGAGAGAGATTGTCAATAATTCATTGTGTTGGGATACTTAATGGTATTCACCCCTTAAAGCTACCCCCAGTGGTGGGCTCGGTCTTCCTTGTAACATCCCTAACCCCAACCCGTCATCGAAACAGGGTTACGGAGTGCTACCGGATCGATCGGACAACTTTACAATTAAAACACAATTATTATCAATCATAATATAAAATAACCTTATAGTCCCTTACATGGATCTTCGAGGCCCAAAAGACGAGTTAGGAATGGTTCGAGACTAATTTGAATACTTAGAAATTTTCAAACATTTTAAAATTTATCTCAACTATAGGGCTCACATGCTCGTGTATATTGAGAACACGCCTGTGTGCCAGGCAGTGTGGACTCAATATGAGTCTTTCTAACCTAACCAACCCTGCAAAATTTCAAACCAAAACCAATTTGCAATCTGTGTGGCAACTAACACATTTACAATACAAATTAAATTCATGTTAATAAACTTTATTCATTTTTATTTCATACATATATCAAATATATCATATTAGTTCCCGTTTTATATTTTTAACCAGTTTAAATCATTATTTTACAACCATAATCACAAGGCTCATATACTTAACCTATTCATTACCTAGGTACATGCCACCATCATCAAAGAAAGGTATAGTACTCAAAACTTTCTCTGAGGTCGGGATTACTCTGGATGCTAGACCGGACACCGACTTTCAATTAACTGCATGACGGACTCAACCGTCACATTTGAGTAAGGGTATACTCAGTAGTATTACCATAATTCAAATTATATAATAACTTATATACATTCAATTTATGATACAATTACTTAATAGTTATTTTATTCTTTAAATCAAATCATCTAATATAATAAGCATTATTTCAAGGCTTGTATTTAATTAGATTAATACTTTATTTCACTATTCAATTTTCATTGAATTTTTTTCCATATCTCATTCCATTAGTTCATTTCATATCATATACAATTCACTAAATTTTATCCTTTATTCAATATTAATTCTATTGCAATTTGTGTTTACTAAAGTCATATCTCAATTTCATTTTCTCATATCAAATTCACACTCAAAATATATAATTCAATTATATTATTCTTTTCAATTAACTTCTTATATTATTTATATCATTTCAAACAAAATTATGAACTTTTGTTTCATTTCTCCATCTTATATAATATTTCAATTCACAATTAATCTTTGAACATTTCTTGAACCTTTTGTTCATGCATTCAATTTCATATCACAAATATCATTTCATATTTTATTTCACAAATTCACTTTCTTATTTCTTTCAATAGCTTAACCACATTTATTCGGAATCTATTATTTCACTTATTTACCCCTATTAACTTGACTCGGACTTTGGCGGATACACGGATTCCAACCCAAACACACCAGAATATCCAACCCAAACACACCCAGAATAATAATATAAATCCTCCCAAACACACCGGTATAATAAAGCCTCCCAAACACACCGGTATATCATATCCTCCCAAACACACCAATAACGCATTAAATGCCTCTTCGGTTAAACCGAAGCATATAATAACAGAATCATCTTCTCAGCCGATCTACAAATCTCCTCATCACATCACAATCCTATGGCATGCCAACTATATGCACCCTAACTTGACTAGTTAATAGGGTATCGAAATCACATATCTATATCACTTTTACTTTCAATTGATCATAATCATTCGGATTCAATTCAATCACAATAACAAATTCACAAAATCACATAATTTCACTTCAAGTCACATTTCAACTCAATCACTTCCTCATACTTTCAATCCATGTACATTTCAAATAATCACATTCAATTCAATTTGATTCAATTTCAACAATTATTAATAATAAATTCAATTCCAATACATATTTATCACTTAATTCATTCTTGATACTTACTTCAATTTGTTTATCATATATACATATACTAATTTAAAATTTAACAAATAATCAAATTTGAATTATAGTAATACTAACTTGAATTTCTCGCTTTTACTCCTCATTTGTTTTCTCTTTTCCTTCCTTACTCAATGTGTCGAATTCCTTATTTGTTATGGAAATAATAATGATTTACATTATTAATTACAACATTAAATTAAAACAAATAATTGAATTTTATTCAATTCCTACTCTTCCTCTTCATTCCACATTCTTTATACACAATTCTATTATTTAATAATAAGTTCTTTCAAGGCTGTCTACATGAGTCATAGCCACTAAATTATCTATATCTTGAGTTACAGAATTCTAAATTAAGATACGTAAATTTTCTATGAAACTAGACTCACATATATTCTTACCATAAAATTTTCAGAATTTTTGATTGTAACACCCCAAACCCAGCCCAAACACTACAATCGGATCTGGTTTGTCACTAAGAAAATTTTTGTAAAACCAACCGTGTCGACAGAAAGCCCAAATGAGAATTATATAAAATGTGCCTTAATAATCAAAAGCCCAAAACTGAATTACATGTTTTTGAAAGAAATTAAAATAAGAATAAATAATAAAGGCCCATAATAAAACTAAAATGTAAACTAATGGCCCATGGCCTTATTACAACGTAGTTTGAATCCATAACATAAAATACTTTGAAAGAAAAAAAAACTATTAAGTGGGACTTTTCGCCGGATCCACATATTCTTTTGCATTGCCACCTTGCGCTCCACTCCGCCTTGGCCCGATGCCCTAATTGTCACCGAAAGGTTAGTTTAATTGGGTGAGTCGCGAGACTCAGTGTGCAACCCTCATGCACCACTAGATTTTGGCCTCATAAAACATAATAATAATTTCATTTACATGGATAACAAATAATATACAAAGCCCAACCCATTTGTCTAGGTTTCCATCCGCTACACGCCCCTGTACCAACCAAACACACCATTGGGGATTTCTACAATCAACCCACAGTGCTACACTCTAAGATGGCAGTCATGCTGCTCATCAACATATATTGGCCAAAGCCCTTATAACAGATCACGACATTAGCCGCTGCAGTAAGTCACGGTAAAAACCGCTACACATATACATGTACATATAACTTCCTCCTTTCATCACCCAACCCATACAAACATGTACAACAATTTACTTGTAACATATAATCAGATTATTTACTAACCTGGTGGTCCGCTATTTAAATCTGAGATTTCGGCTTTTAACGTAACATATAAAACTTATGAACATATATATATTATTAATCAGATCTAGATGGTGGGGAAGTATTACACACCTGATTCTCGTACTGATGCTTTCTCTACGTCTATGCTACTATCACTCGAAACTACCACTATCGGCCCACGATTTAACTTCGATGTTGGCCCACACCCCAATGGCCAATCTCGCACTACCGAAACAGATCGTCTCCTGTATTTGGTGTTGGTTGTATAGATCCACCCTTTTCTGCCTGACTGTTATTCGAGTCCATCCTTAATCACTAAATCATTTAAACGATGAGATCTAATTACTTAACAACTATAACACTTAAATCGAATTCTTACCTAATTAATGGAATCTCGAATGTCGTTGAGAACTCGTCACCTCATTTCCTACATTCTGCCGTCACCAAAAATAAGTAACCAAATCGATGATCGAAAGCCATCTAACACTTTATGTCATTCAGCCGAAAGCAAAAGAACAGGAAAGTGGCCATTCAAATTAACCTACCTTGACCACCTACCTTGGCTTTTCACAACCCAAGACTACTGATCTCAACAAGAATGGATTCGCTTTTATAGAGAAAGAGGAAAATTGATAGGTATTAGTACACATGATTCAGGTTAGATCTTAGGAAAAGAAAGAGTGAAATCGAATAGACCAAAATCCCAAAACTCACCGGATTACAGAGGAGTATTCGGCCTACGGTGCACCTTCGGGAAACAGAGATCTCTCCTAATGGTTCGGCTATAGAGGAAGAAGATGTACACCAAGAGTATTCTGCCTTCAAAAGGGTTTTCGAGGAGAGGAGAAACACTAAGGAGTTTCGGCTATGATGTGATTTCATGAAAAAGAAAAGAAAAAAAACTTAGAGAGAATGGAGTGGAGATTTCGGTAAAGAAAAGAAAAGATGGAGAGAATGGTTAGCAGGATTTCGGCTAGCCTATACTAAACCGATTTCCCCTCTCTTGTAGTTGAGTTTCAGCCAACTCTCTCCTCTTTTGATAGTCTTTAAATCTCATGATAACTCAATCTTTATCTTACCTTAAGAAGAGCCCATTTGAGAACCACCTCTTCCCTCCTAATTATCATCTTTTAATCACCTAAAATAAAAGAATTAAACACTCCTAAATGCTAACAAGTGTGCCGCCCACTCTCCCTCCTTGGTATGCCAAAATTTGGCCCCAACTCTTGGGCCTCAAGTGGCCACACATGGCCCAATAACCTCCCTAAGTGGTGCCACCTTAGTGCCCACTCAAAGCACTCCAAATTTTTGGGCCACAAGCCCAGCTTGCTACCAAACATAACTATTTAAATTTAATTACTACTAACACTATTTTTAATCACTCTAACCCAAGTTTTAAAGCCCAAAATATCACTTAAACTTCTCAGAACATTAAATTAAACTCTAATCCATATATTTAATCAAGGTCTCAGCCCGAGCCTTAAATTCTTGAACCAACATGTTAAACCAACATATAAATGCACAGGCCCACATTTAGGATGTTACATTTCTACCCCCTTAAAATAAATTTCGCCTCAAATTTACCCGATCAAAAGAGATGGGATATCGCGTCAGATAACATCTTCTGCTCCCACATCGCTTCTTCGCGCCGTGATTTCGCCACAAAACTTTGACCAATGGAACAGACTTCCTTCTCAACACTTTCACATCTCAATCCAGAATTTGTACTGGTTCCTCCTCAAAAGACAAATCCTGCCTTACTTCTATCTCTTCTACTGGCACTATGTGCGATGGATCAGATCGATAACGTCTCAACATCGAGACATGAAACACGTCATGTATTTGCTCTAACTCCGAAGGTAACTCCAACCGATAAGCCACTGGGCCCACACGTTCTAGCACCTGATAAGGCCCAATAAACTGTGGACTTAACTTCCCCTTTCGACCAAACCTCATTATCTTCTTCCACGGGGATACCTTTAAGAAGACTTGATCACCTATCGCGGATTCCACCTCTTTCCGCTTTAGATCCGCGTAAGACTTCTGTCGATCAGACGCTTCCTTTAGCTGAGCCCGTATTAACTTCACTTTTTCCTCGATTTTCGAAACTAATTCTGGACCTAACACCTTACGTTCACCCAACTCCGTCCAACAAGTTGGAGTACGACATCTCCTTCCATATAATGCTTCATAAGGCGCCATCCAATGCTAGCTTGATAACTATTATTATATGCAAATTCTGCCAAGGGCAAATACTCTTTCCAACTGCCCCTAAAGTCAATGATGCAACCCCTTAGCATATCTTCCAAGATTTGAATTACCCTATCAGACTAACCATCAGTCTGTGGGTGAAAAGCGGTACTAAAGTCTAACCTTGTTCCCATTTCTTGTTGAAGAGCCTTCCAAAATCGTGATGTGAACCTAGGGTCCCTATCTGATATGATCAAAACCTGCACACCATGCAATCTTACAACCTCAGCCACATACAATTTAGCCAACTTTTGTAAAGAAAAGTCCACTCGAACCGGTATGAAGTGAGCAGACTTCGTCAGCTAATCTACGATCACCCAAATCGAATCCTTCTTAGTGGGTGTAAGGGGTTACCCGCTAACAAAATCCATTGTGATTCTCTCTCATTTCCATTGGGGAATCTTCACGGATGCAACAATCCCGATGGCACTTGGTGTTCAGCTTTGACCTGCTGACACGTCAGACATTTTCCTACAATTTCTGTTACCTCTTTCTTCAGACCTGGCCACCAAAATTACTCTCGCAAATCACGGTACATCTTGACTCCTCCAGGATGCAAAGCATAAGGGCTACTATGCGATTCTCGAAGAATCATCTACTGTAACTCCTCGTTTTTAGGCATGCAAGTCTTCCCACGATAACACAGAATTTTATCATTATTCAGACTATAGTCCTCCATTCCACCATCCTTCACTCGCAACAGTCGAGCACTCAGGTCTTTATCTCCTAACTGTTTGTCCTTAACCTGACTTACCATGTTGGCCTTACTTGCAACTCAGCTAGCAAACTCCTGTCGTCGAATAAACTCAGATGAGCGAACATGGCTCTTAACTCCGATACTACCTTATGGCTTAATGCATTTGCCACCACATTCGCCTTACTAGGGTGGTATTCAATTGAACAATCATAATCCTTCAAGAGCTTGATCCACCACGTTGTCTCAAATTTAGCTCCTTCTGGTAAGGAGGTACTTCAGACTTTTATGGTCAGTATAAATTACTGACTTCTCCCCATATAGGTAGTGCCTCCAAATCTTTAAGGCAAACACTACCGCCGCCAACTCCAAGTCATGCATAGGGTAGTTCAACTCATGCGCCTCAATCGCCGAGACGACACGCCACCACCTTTCCTTCTTACATCAGCACACACCCTAAGCCCGTGTGTGACGCATCACAGTAGATGGTAAATTCTTTTCCGCCTCCGACTGAATTAATACCGGTGCTTTCGTCAGGATTTTCTTCAACTTCTCAAAGCTCTCTTGCTGTTTGTCGGTCCATACAAACGATACTCCCTTCCTCAACAACTTAGTTAGAGGTGCCACTATTAGAGAAAACCCTTCAACGCATCTTCGTAATACCCTGCCAAACCTAAAAACTTGAACCTCCGCCATGACTTTGGTGGTTTCCAATCCAATCTGACCTCTATCTTTCGAGGGTCCATCCTGATTCTCTTGGCCGAAACCACATGTCCTAAGAAAGTCACTTCCCTCACCGTAACTCACACTTACTGAACTTTGCAAACAATCGCTTCCTCGAGTTTGCAACACCACGCGAAGATGTTCGTCATGCTCCTCCTCCGACTTAGAGTAAACTGAGATATCGTCGATGAACACCACGATGAACCGATCAAGATATGGCTAAAACACCCGGTTCATCATATCCATAAAGGCCGCTACTGCATTCGTCAACCCGAACGGTATTACCAAGAACTCATAATGCCCGTACCGAGTTCGAAACACCGTCTTATAAATGTCTCCTTCTTTGACTCTTAATTGATGATACCCAGACCTTAAGTCAATCTTAGAAAAGACCGAAGCTCCTTTGAGTTGATCGAATAGGTCATCGATTCTTGATAACGGATACTTGTTTTTAATCGTCAACTTGTTCAACTGACGATAATCCATGCACATACACATGGATCCGTCCTTCTTCTTCACGAACAGGATCGGCGCTCCCCATGGAGACACACTCGGTCGAATGAACCCATGATCCAATAGTTCGTGAATCTGAGCCTCCTTCGACGCCATCCTATAAGGAGCAATAGATACTGGAGCTATACCCAGAAGTAGGTCTATTCCAAATTCCACCTCGCGATCTGGGGGCAATCTTGGCAATTCCTCCAAAAGACATCCGCGAAATCCTTGACTATTTGGACCTCATTAACAGTCACCTCCTTAGCATCCAACGCACTAATAAAAGCTAGATATGCACTACATCCCTTCCGAATCATCTTAATAGCTTTTAAGGATGATACCACGTTGGATAAGTAATTCCTCCTTTCTCCTAACATAACCACCTCCCCGCCATCCGGGGTTCCTAACACCATACGTTTATTCCCACAGTCCAACTTGGCACGATGCTTAGTTAACCAATCCATTCCCAAAATAAGGTCAAACTCTCCAAACGGTAATTCCATTAAATCAGCTGGGAATACTACCCCTTGAGTCTCTAAAGGTACATCCCTAAATAGTTTGTCCACTACCTTAGATTATCCTAGGGGACTAACCAAGATCATCTTCCTAGTGGTTATCTCATAATCTATACTTACAATCTCAGATACTGAACATGCAACATAGGAGTGGGTTGGCCCAATGTCAATTAAGGCAAATAAAGGATTATCAGCAATAAGAAACGTATCGGTTATAACATCTGGTGCGTCACTATCCTCCCTTCGACAAGCCTCATAAACTAAACCCGGCTGCCTTGCATCCGTATTACCTGTACCTCTGCCAGATGCTCCACGACCCCAACCGGATCTATTTCTTCCTCTAGCTGACTTCTACCCCTTGATTTAGGCTGATCACCTCTCCTAGTCTGCTCAGAACCTCGGCCCGTTGGCTGCCCATGATCCATCTGAGGGTAGTCCCTCATTAAATGTTCTGTAGATCCACACCTAAAACATCCACCAGTTGTCACTCTGCACTCCCCGTAATGGGTTCTCCCACATATAGAACATGCTTGACTCTAGCCCGATGGGGCACGAGCTGGCCCATCAGTTCCAGGCCTCTTCTAAAAATTTTTAGTTGCTCTGGAGGGTTTAAAACTTCTCTTACTCCTTCCTCGATCCTTATCCTTCTCCTGTCTCTTCGCCCGCTTCACTTCCTCAGCTATTTGACCTTATCCACCAAAACCGTAAAAATTCTCTCTCGTTGTGGTGCAATTAGAACCCTTAGCTCATTCTGTAGCCCATCCTCGAAGCTTAACGATCGCTCATACTCCGCTGCTACCATTCCCGAGCGAACGACTGTGTAGAAACTTAGCCTCATACTCACCACGACTTACTCCCTTACACCAAATTCAGAATGCTTTCCTTTGAGCATCCATATAACTAGCCCCAACGTATTTTCCCCGAATGACTCCTTAAAGAAATCCCACCAATCAGTCACTACCGCACCTCTTTCACCGTGAGCCACCATTGGTAGGCCTCGCCTCAAAGAAGAGACACGACCCCTTCACTTCTCCTCCACTGTGAAGTATAGGTCATCTATTATACGCTCCATCGCCTCCAACCAATATTCAGTGGAACTCGGGGATACGCCAGAGACTCCCCTAAATACTTTGGCCCCATTGTTCCTCAGCCTCTCTGGCACAGATTTTCGGGCTCCTATGCCCATACCACCTCACCACTCTTTCCAAAACCTCAAGATACTCGAGACACCACGCCCTTCCACTGTTCGGTCCGAAATTCCACCTCCTCAAGTTGGTGGAACTGTATCTCACTTCTGGACCCATGACCCGATCCTACGGGTTCTGACACGGTCATCCTACCTCTACCGCGACCATGTGGCAGACGTCCTTGTCCTCTTGTACTCATTCTTCTAGTTCGCATTTATCTGATTTAAAAATTTTATGAGTCATTAGTTGTTTCCACTAATTATCCCCGAACAATCTTATGAAACATAGTTTTAAAAGTGATTCTTTCGAATTCGAACCTATCTACAGTTTTTAGTCTTTCTATTCTAGGAATTATGCATACACAACGTTCATACAAGTAACATTCATCACCTAAGGGTATTTTCGTCATTTCGCTACCCAAGGGTATTTTCATAATTTTATCCTATAGGGGTATTTTCATAAAATTTTTTTCAAAATATGGTTCCGGGTGATTTTTCTAAATAAAGGTATTTTGGTAAATTTTTTCAACTCGGGGGTATTTTGGAAATTTTGCAAATCCGGGGTATTTCAGTAATTTTGAAATTTGGGGGTATTTCGATAATTTTGAAATTCGGGGATATTTCAATAATTTTTCCAATCAGGAGTATTTTGGTCATTTGAAAATTAAGGGTACCTTTTTCAAAATAAGGATATTTTAACAATTTTGTGAGAAAACAGGTGGCTGGTCCCTTTCGGGTTTTAATTATAAATTTTGGCCTGTCAACACGTACTCGTAGCTAGGGTGATTAGTCACTATGCACCAGGTAGGATTCTAGTGGAAAGGAGGTGAGTCATTAGGACTGCTTAAGTACCAAGCTTTCCCTGAATCCACTCCTAGACATGCATATGCCTATTGCCACACCCTGTCATGGCTAAAGTGAACAATCACTATGCACTAGGTAAGATTCCAGCGAAGAGGAGGTGAGTCACTCGGACTGCTTAAATACCAAGCTCTTCGGATCTATTCCTAGACATGCATATGCTTGTTACCACATTTTAGTCTTGTGACTTGTTTACAAGTGTTGTTCAATGAAGTTAAGTCTTATGAATTTTAAGAGTTGTTTGTCTAAGCCTAGAGTCCATCAAGTTCTAACCTAAATAGCCTACGTCCCATAAGCCCGTTAAGCCCACATTTATATCACAATCAAGAGTTCAGTATACTTACCTAGCGAACTTGGCTGGAGACGCAGGTGCCATGCTGAACTGATAAGCCTTTACTATGAGAAATCCATGTTTTTTAAAAAAACCCATTTTAGAAAATCTTTTGGGCCCAAAGTCCCAAAGCTGAGTTTTGAACCTGGCTCTGATACCAATTTGTAACACCCCAAACCCGGCCCAAACACTACAACCGAATCTAGTTTGTCACTAAGAAAATTTTTGTAAAACCAATCGTGTCGACAGAAAGCCCAAATGAGAATTATATAAAATGTGCCTTAATAATCAAAAGCCCAAAACTGAATTACATGTTTTTGAAAGAAATTAAAATAAGAATAAATAATAAAGGCCCATAATAAAACTAAATGTAAACTAATGGCCCATGGCCTTATTACAATGTAGTTTGAATCCATAACATAAAATACTTTGAAAGAAAAAAACTATTAAGTAGGACTTTTCACGGATCCACATATTCTTTGCATGGCCACCTTGAGCTCCACTCCGCCCACCGATGCACTAATTGTCACCGAAGGTTAGTTTAATTGGGTGAGTCGTGAGACTCAGCAGCAACCCTCATGCACCACTAGATTTGGGCCTCATAAAACATAATAATAATTTCATTTACATGGATAACGAATAATATGCAAAGCCCAACCCATTTGCCTAGGTTTCCATCTACTACACACCCCTGTACCAACCAAACACACCATTGGGGATTTCTACAATCAACCCACACCGCTACACTCCAAGATGGCAGTCATGCTGCTCAACAACATATATTGGCCAAAGCCCTTATAACAGATCACGGCATTAGCCGCTGCAGTAAGTCATGGTAAAAATTGCTACACATATACATGTACATATAACTTCCTCATTTCATTACCCAACCCATGCAAACATGTACAACAATTTACTTGTAACATATAATCAGATTATTTACTAACCTGGTGGTCCGCTGTTTAAATCTGAGATTTTGGCTTTTAACGTAACATATAAAACTTATGAACATATATATATTATTAATCAGATCTAGATGGTGGGGAAGTATTACACACCTGATTCTCGTACTAATGCTTTCTCTACGTCTATGCTACTATCACTTGAAACTACCACTATCAGCCCATGATCTGACTTCGATGTCGGCCCACACCCCGATGGCCAATCTCGCACTATCGAAACAGATCGTCTCTTGTATTTGGGTGTTGGTTGTATAGATCCACCCTTTTCTTCTTGACTGTTATTCGAGTCCATCCTTAATCACTAAATCATTTAAACGATGAGATCTAATTACTTAACAACTATAACACTTAAATCGAATTCTTACCTAATTAATGGAATCTCGAATGTCGTTGAGAACTCGTCACCTCGTTTCCTACATTCGGCCATCACCAAAAATAAGTAACCAAACCGATGATCGAAAGCCATCTAACACTTTATGTCATTCGACCGAAAACAAAAGAACAGAAAAGTGGTCATTCGACCGAACCTACCCTTGACCACCTACTTTCTGCTTTTCACAAATCGGCACTACAGATCTAAACAAGAATGGATTCGGCTTTTATGGACAAAGAGGAAAATCGATAGGTATTAGTACACATGATTCGCATTAGATCTTAGGAAAAGAATGAGTGAAATCGAATAGAACAAAATCCCAAAACTTACCGGATTACAGAGAAGTATTCGGCTTACGGTGCACCTTCGGGAAACAGAGATCTGTCCTAATGGTTTGGCTATGGAGGAAGAAGATGTGCACCAAGAGTATTCGGCCTTCAAAAGGGTTTTCGAGGAGAGGAGAAACACTAAGGAGTTTCGGCTATGATGTGATTTCAGGAAAAAGAAAAGAAAGAAAACTTAGAGAGAATGGAGTGGAGATTTCGGCAAAGAAAAGAAAAGATGGAGAGAATGGTTAGCAGAATTTCAGCTAGCCTATACTAAACCGATTTCCCCCCTCCTATAGTTGAGTTTCGGCCAACTCTCTCCTCTTTTGATAGTCTTTAAATCTCATTATAACTCAATCTTTATCTTACCTTAAGAAGAGCCCATTTGAGAACCACCTCTTCCTTCCTAATTATCATCTTTTAATCACCTAAAATAAAAGAAATAAACACTCTTAAATGCTAACAAGTGTGCCGCCCACTCTCCCTCCTTGGTATGCCGAAATTTGGCCCCAACTCTTGGGCCTCAAGTGGCCACACATGGCCCAATAACCTCCCTAAGTGGCGCCACCTTAGTGCCCACTCAAAGCACTCTAAATTTTTGGGCCACAAGCCCAGCTTGCTACCAAACATAACTATTTAAATTTAATAACTACTAACACTATTTTTAATCATTCTAACCCAAGTTTTAAAGCCCAAAATATCACTTAAACTTCTCAGAACATTAAATTAAACTCTAATCCATATATTTAATCAAGGTCTCAGCCCGAGTCTTAAATTCTTGAACCAACATGTTAAACCAACATATAAATGCACAGGCCCACATTTAGGATGTTACATTGATTTAGCCAATAAGTACAGTTTATTCTTTAAAATCACCCATGTTCTGTTGTCTGACAGTTCCGACCACTCTTCGCTAAAATTTAATTATATTTTTGTATTGAATTCAAATGATGTTATAGTTTGTTTCTTCTAAAAACAGACTCATTAAGGAATCTGTCCATATAAATTATGTCCCAAAATTATTTTTTTACAGTTTTTAATGATTTTTCCCATGTCAAAACAGGGGATCTAGGAATATCACTCTGAACCAGTCTCACAAAAATCTAAATATCTTAAAATAAAAAATTTCTTTGCTTTCTCTGTTTCTTTCATATGAAAATAGACTCAATAAGCTTTAATTTCATATCTCACTCAACTTCTAATTCCATTTCTACCATTTTTGGTGATTTTTTCAAAGTTACTGTACTGCTGATGTCCTAAAACTGTTTTCTTATAGCTTATTTTGCAATTAAATCCTTTACCCAATTCTAACTTGAAATTCTTTAAATTAAACCACTAATATCTTTTTTTTCATCATATGCTATGTTCAAAAACTTTAAAAATTCAAAACCCTCAACTTAAATTCATCAAAACTTTGTCCTAAAACTTTTAAAACATCAAAATTAAAAGAAAAGGGCTAAATTGACTTACCTATTAAACATCCAAACTTTAAATCATCAATTTCTCCTTTTTCTTTTCTTTCATTTCTTTCTTTCTTTCAAGTTTGCTCTCTGTTCTTCTTTTCATGTTTTTGTTTCTTTTCTTTTATATATATATATATATATATACATATATTAGTTTATAATAATAATTGTTTTTATAAAATCTTTTTAATAACAAATATAATTAATACACTTGTACAACTATATAATTTACATTTGTCTATTTTATCACCTTACAATTGTCGAACATAATTTATTTATCACGTAAAATATTATTATACTTATTTTATATAAAACTACAATAATAATTAATAATATTAATAATTTAATATACTAATTTTAAGTATAAAAATCTTAGATTTTTATACATTACATCGCCTCACCTGTATAAAACGGCTTAATTACCATTTTGGTCCTTTATAATTTCTTTTAATCTATAATTCAACTTTTACTCCTATTTCAATTTAGTCTTTTTATTAATTGCTCTTAATTGAGCTAAATTCACTTAATTAAAACCTGATTAAACACATAAGTAACTTTATAAATATTTTTAATAAATATTTATGAGTCCGTTTACTAAAAACGGAGACCCGATAACTCATTTTCCGATATCCATACTTTTTGAGGTCGTTACATTCCTTTAGAAGAGCAAGCTTATGGATCTAAGATCGTCCTTAATACAGATGGAGTTGTGCGGCTAGATACTGGAAATGCATCTGTTGGGGGAGTTGCGAGGGATAGGAATGGACTGTGGCTATTTGGTTTTAATCGACATCTTGGAAAGTGCTTAATTTTCAAAGCTAAAATTTGGGGCATTTTCAAAGGACTAAAGGTCGTTCAACAAAGAGGTCATGATTGTGAAATAATCCTTTCGAATATTCTGGAAGTTATTCAGGTCATTCAAGGAAGTTTGTCAATTACGTCGAACTCTGCTTTGATTCGGCCATTCAAGGAAGTTTGTGAAATTTTTTTTCCCAAATAATATAAAATAATTAAATAAATACTAAAATGGGATAAAGGCAATAATATTTATGAATATAGGCAGTCACCAAACTTGAAAAAGGTATATTCCTTAACAACCCCTTCTTATTTATTTTCTTTTATGTCCCTTCAACACAAAAAATAGAGAGGCCTATTATCAATTAGTCGAAAATGTTTTTCTATTAAAAGTATTTTTATAAAAAGTCGATTTGATCAGAAATAAATTTCATTTATTTTTGAAAATATATTTTCAAATTATTTTATTCCAGTTCAAATAATTTTTGAAAAATAATTTTACAAAAAATTATTTGAACAAAAAAATTCATTTTTTGAAAAAAAATTCATTTTTTGAAGAAAAAAATAAAATTTATTTCTAGTTAGAATTCACTTTTTTACAAAAATACTTTTTAGTAAAAAAAAAAACATTTTGGACTAATTGGTAAGAGGCTTTTCTATTTTTTGTGTTGAAAGGACATAAAAAGAAATAATAAATAAGGGTTTATGAAGCAATTTACCCTATTTGAAGTTTGGTGCCACCAAGCCGCAGTGGCACCCTTAAAGCTTTTCAATCAAAATGGCAAATTTACATATCAAGTCCCTAAATATTTTAGGTCATCACATTTCAGTCTAGTCTCGCCCATTGACCAAGCGACACCCACAAAAAATATTTTTTTTAAAACATGATGTGACTGGTGGTTGGGGAAAGGGGTGCAGCCGATTGGTCAGGCAAAACCGACTTTTTACTGTAGCTCCTGCTTAGTTTCGTAAACATTATTGTATTTATCCCATTTCAGTATTTATTTAATTATTTTATATTATTTGAGTAAAAAACCCCCCAAAAAAAACTATGTAATATTTTGACTTGGTTTTCTTATACTTAAAATCCTCTATTTTTTCAATTTATAAAATATTTGAATTTTCTTTACCACATTATTTGTAACACTCCAAACTCAACCTAGACGATACAGCCGAATCTGAAAAAATTGCATTAATTTGTTTAAAATCTCAGAAGTTTTAATCCCAACTTTAGAAACCATAAGTTCTAAAAATATTAACTTTAAGCAAAACACTTATACATTAATTTTAGAAATTACATACAAAGCATATTTATTTTACAGAAAACTCCTAGCCTGATCTCATTTGAAAACTTCTGATTTCAGTGCGTGTTTCGAAAATATAAATATCGCAAAGCTCTTACATGTTTTAAAAAAACTTATACTTGAATACTTTTATATCACAGTAAAACCATCAAGTCATGTAGCAATGGATTTTTCTTTTTACCTATTTTAATTTTGAAAACTGATTTCAAATTTGATAAATCGTACATTATCATCATTTTACGTTAAAAATACCAATATCTGACGAAAATGAACAAAAACCATAAAACAAATTTACAAACCAAAAGATCATAAATAAACTAATCATATACTGATTTATTTACTCAACCAGAAAATCAATCTGAGCTTCCGCACATCATTCGGTCCCAAGTCTGAAGACCACCTGTAACAAATTAAACAAACGAGTGAGCTTGGAGCTCAGTGTGTAACATATCCAAACAACAAATCAAAAACACATACACAAACAAATACGTTTTCATATACAGATTCAAACATTTCTCATATACAAAATTAGATGTACCATCATAATCAAATGCAGATGTATATACAGATTCAGATACAAATGCAGACAAAAATCCTACCCCCATCCGCTACACACCAACTCTGTCCAACTAATCACACCAATTAGGATTACAAGAGTCCATTCATTCCATTACATCAGGTCATGGTGGAATGCCACTCATATAAGTGCAGCTGAGCTTCCAGACAGAAACGTTGTGGTAAACCGCCAGAATCATATATATGTGGTCGAGTCACTATAGCTGCAGTCAAGCTACCATAACAAATATTGCGAATACACCACTAGAAAGTGCAGTACTATTGCCAGAATCACACTTTCTATCACATATCATATCCCACCCCAATGCACATGAAAATACTAACAAACATAAAAAATGTATATAATATACATGCTTTTATAACTGATTCAGATCATGCTTAATAAATACGAATCATACTTATTATATTACAGATTGTACTTATCTTATCACAAATCATATTAAGCATATAACATATTAAACATGCATACATAAATTGTAATTAGCTCAAACAGAACATCATAAATTAAGATTTACAATCTAATTTGCATCATATGGACCTTACGGGAGGTTTATATTCAACTTGTATGACGAATACGACCCTATGGAAAATTTTCAAAATTTGGGTCCACATGGCCTGGTACATGATCTCAGACATGCCCATGTGGCCCACATGGCCCAATTGGCCCAGACCGTGTGTCTCACATAGTCTAGCACATGGCTTATCACATGTCCGTGTGTCACATATGGCCATGTGGCATCGACAGTTCCCGATTTTGGCTTTCGTCGTTCGCTATTTTCTTATGCTTTTATAATAGATTCAGATCATGCTTAACAAATACAGATCATACTTATCATATTATAGATTGTACTTATCTTATCACAGATCATATTGAGCATATAACATATTAAACATGCATACATAAATTGTAATTAACTCAAACAGAACATCATAAATTGAGATTTACAATCTAATTTGCATCATATAGACCTTACGAGAGGCCCACATTCGACAACAAATACGACCTTAGGGAAATTTTTCAAAATTTGGGCCCACACGCCTGTGTGGCTCACGGCTAGCCTGTGTGGCCCACACGACTTAGTACATGATCTCAGACAAGCTCGTGTGGCCTACATGGCCTAATTGGCCCAGACCGTGTGTCTCACATAGTCTAGCACATAGCTTGGCACATGTTCATATGTCACACATGACCTACCACATAGCTTGTCACATGCTCGTGTGTCACACACGACCTACCACACGGCCATGTGGCGTCGATAGTTCCAATTTCGACTTTCGTCATTCGCTATTTTCTCATGTTTCTGTTACACACCTTACTGATTTTGAAACACGATAGTACGTCACCTATCCAAAACCCTAGAAATAACATTTGAAACGAACCATATTAACCTTAAACACCAACAAACAAACGAGTTTAACACCACGATTTAGCACCCTTCGAAGCACTGAATTACTTACCCAAATAGAGAACAACCCCAAAAGAGAATCCCCTCATACACCGGAGAACATTTTACGCCTCACGAAACACTCCTATCAAAACATCAAAATAACCAATACCCATGATAACCACTGTAGTAGCCGATTATTGCCCGGGCCCGTGTAAAATAAAAAAACCAAAGTAAAACCAAAAAAATAAAAAATAAATGTCCAGTTTAATATTTTACAGTCCATTTTACAAAACAAATTAACAACCCAATCCATTACACTAACCTAAACCCATTACACCCATTTGCCTAGACCCAACCTGCGGAGCCCAAAAGGCCCAAACCAAATAAGAATTTAAGGGTTTTTGAAACCCTAGTTTTTTCTTCGCATCGCAAGCCCCGAAACAAGCCACCAGTCGTGCCGCAATCCGCTCACGGAGGACGCTCCACCGCCGAGATCCGCGTCGTTCACCTACAAAAGAAAAGAAAAGCAACAGCCAAAATGGCAAGAAATCACATGATAGAATTTTTGTATTCTTTTTTGGGCTATAAATAACCCAATGAAATCTGTAAAAAGATATATACAAATATATACAAAAAAAAAATAGAGATTTATACACAATCAATCAAAAAAGCAGAGGTGATTTTATATCATTCTATTTCGTCTAATTTTTTTTATTTTCTTTTCGATCTGTGCATTTTTTTATAAATACTGTTTAAAAAATAATAAAGAAGATTACCTTTTGATTCGCATTAAAAAAGCGAGGTTGCTGGCCTCCAGCCGCCATATACGATGGCATGTGCAGAGGCGTGCGTGCGACGGCCCGTTACTAAAGCCCAGGCCAGAATCTGGCCTCAGGCCGAGAGGAAGAGAGCTTCTCAAAGCTCTTGTTTTTTTTCCCTGTAAGTGTTTAAATGAAATTTTTTAGACAGATTTTAGCTTATATAGCAAGATTGAAATGACGCCATTTTTGCTTAGGATAATAAGCACAAAACGACGTCGTTCAGGAACCAGAATCTGTGCATTGACCCAAAGCCCGAGGAGGATCCGTGCGTTTTTCATAAATAGGAAAATTTCCCTTTTGGTCCTTCCACAATTTCAACGTTTTTAATTTAGTCCAATTTAAATCTTTATTTTTTATTAAATTAGCCCTAAAATTTATATTATATTTCAATCGGGGCCTCGGGCCATTTAAAGGCCAATATTAGAACGGCGTCGTTCAGGAGATAAGGCATAATTGCCTAATGGGTCCCTACAGTGTGACACGCATTTTGATTTAGTCCTTTTACATCTATTTTTGTTGCTATTTAATCCCTGTTTCTTTATTTAAATTTTAAAAACCTTTTATTTTATTTTTAAATTATTTTAACATTTTATTAAATTATTTTATCATATTAAGAATTCTATATTATTTTTTTACTATTTGTATATGAATTTATTAATAGTATAAAATTTTATGTATTGTTTTTCTTAAATACATATTATTTGTATATATTAAATTATTACTATTTATTATTTTATTTAGTTTAATATTATTTATATATATTACATATTATTTTTATATATTAGTTATTATATTATATATTTTTAAAATTTTGTATATTATATAGTATTATATTATATCATATATTACTTTTAAAATCTTATTTTGTACAAAATTTATTTATATTGTATAACATGTTTTATTTATATTGTTTATATTATATATGTTATTTTTAGATATCTTTATTTAAAATTATTATATACTATTTATTAATCGCTTTTATCATATATTATCAATTATATATATTAAATTATTAAATTATATTTATTATAAGTATACTTATTTTTTTATACTCTAAGTTTTTATATTATTCATTTAAAATATATTGTTTATACATGTTAATCGTTTTAGAAATTATCATATTCTTTTTTTTACTTTGATAAAATATTTATTCAGGTGTTTAAATACATTATTCATTTATTTACTTTTCTATTTGATCTTGTTTGTAGAACTTAGTATCCATTTCTTGAATTTTTATGCTTCATATAGATTCTTAATTGTTGTTGTTTATTTTATATATTGTAATCATTTATTTATGTTCTTTTATTTGTTTAGTATTGCTTTAGCATAGTCATTTCATGTATTATTTGCTATGTTACCTTATTCTTTCGCTAATTGTCTATATTAGTATTAATCATTAATATGATTTGTGATTCTAATGAATTGCTATTTGATATTTATATTTTGTAATGTATCAATGCAAAATCAAATTCATATCATTTTATAAAAACACATTATGCAAAATTGTCGTATTTTATTCAAGTTCTAAAAAAATATGGTGATATGTAATATTTGGGGACTTCGAGAAGAATTGTTCCATAACTCTCTGGTTTCGATTTTTCTCCTTGAACTTAAGATATTAAGTATCCCTTTTCTTTTAAAATTGAAACTTATAAACTTCAGATCAAAACTTATTCTCGGGAATTCAAAACATTGCATCTTAACTTATTGGATATAATGTCTTGTGGCTCGAGGTAAGAATTTTCTACAAATAAAGGCGAGTCTAGTTTCGAAGTCATGAGATGTTACATCCTAACTTATTGGGTATAGCATTTTATTTCTTTGAGATAGGTAAGTCTTGACTTTTTTTCAAATAAAAGGATCGTATTTTAAATTTTTAAAATTTTGACATTAAAACATGAGGTTGTCAATTAGGTACCAAACTTTAGACGTTACGAGGGTGCTAACCCTTCCTTGTACGTAATCGACTCCCAAACCCGCTTTCTTGTATTTCGTGGACCAAAATCAATGTTTTGAAATAAAATGTTCTATAAGGTGATCCAATCACACCTAAGTAAAAAGGGATTGGTGGCGACTCCCGTTTTTATTTTTAAAGTCGATCCCCATTTTTCATAAAACTTAAAAATGGTTTCAACAGGCTTGGCGACTCCGCTGGGGACAATAAGAGAGTCAAGCCGTAAAATTAATTTTTTTCTGTCCTTTTGTCCAAATTAAAAATCTGATTTGAAAAACTATTATCCTTTTTATTGCATGTAGTTCAATTTTATAAAATATCTTTGCATTGCATTGCATGACCGTTATGGCCACACCCTTTTAAGTGGGAGTGAGAAGCTACTCCTTCATAAGGTTTTCACCTCCGTGCAGGATAGTGAATCGCTTTCGGGATACATCCGTACCTATGTCTTCGTGCGATTTTCATCTCTGTGTAGCCATAGGGAAATGTATTCCCCTGAATTAAACTTGGTCTGTATGAGCCTATAATGGATGAGGATCGAGGAATCTACTGGTTTAGGTACCTCAACTTTAAAGCTAAACCACATATAAAAAACCTAAGGGCTTACCCTAAGTAGAGCTATACCAAACCTTAGCAATCACCTAGATATGCATTTGATTATTTGCTTTGTCTTTTATTTCATGTTACTAACTGGTAATATTTTATTTTGGTGCATGTCATTTCATATTTTAAAGAGGTATTGATTCACAGTTAGTTACTAAGTTAGAAAGCTGGTTATGGAGAGCGAATTCCTTGATAAAGTGGATGACAATGCAGCCGTCCCTAAGTGGTCAGACCAAACGCAATTAGAGAAAAGGGATAGTCTAGCTGAAGGGTATACATCAGAATTATGGGACTACACTCACATCAATGTGACGCAGACTAATCTCCAGGAATTAAGAGAGATATGGGATCAGTGGAGTAATGAGACCAAGCATTTGTTCTACTGCAGTTATGGGGACTTGTCGTACCTGTTGGACATTAAGGTAGATGAACATCTGTTTCGAGCCATCTTCCAATATTGGAATCCTGTGTATAGTTGCTTTACTTTCGGAAGGGTTGATTTGGTACCCACGGTGGAAGAGTATAGAGTTCTATTACATTGTCCCAAGATTCAAGTTGACAAAGCTTACTCAAGGGCCGCTAGTGTCTCATCCTTTTTGAGAAAGTTGATGAGTATTACAGGGATGAGTGAACAGTGGGTCACAGCCAGAATCAAGCAAAAATGTGAGTGTAAATACATCCCTTGGAAAGCTTTGAAGGATTTGATTCTAGTACATCCTAATGTGAAAAAGAAGGTCGATGTTTTTGCTTTGAGTATATACGAATTAGTGATCTTCCCTAGGGTATTGGGATTTGTGGATGAAGTAGTCTTAGATATTTTTAATCGACTTGACAAACAAGTCACGCCTGTTCCTGCAATCTTGGCTGAGGCATTTCGATCGCTGAATGCATATAGGAGTTCGCCAGATTTATAAGATGTGCGTCGCTGTTGTTGGCTTGGTTCCACAGTCATTTCTGGAAGGTGGATAAGGTTTTCTATCGGGTCTTCTCAGAAAATTATTCCCCATTAAAAGAGATAGTGGCTACCCCAAGGAAAGATGACATATTAGAAGAAAATTGGATAGCTCTTCTACGAAATCTCCAAGACTAAGACGTCGAGTGGAGAGCCCCATAGATACTTCCTGATGAGGTGCTGTACCGGTGTGGGAGTTTTGATTGGGTCCCTGTACTTGGAAATTGAGGAGCCATTAGATATGCACCATTACTTGTACTGAGACAATACAGATCAAGGTAGTTCATATCGGCTACACATGGGTTGGCTTAATGTGAGTTCTCGTATAAGGGAGATAGCTACAAAAAGAGGGTTAAGAAGATTTTTAATACCTGAAATTAGACCCGTCTTATGAAAAGAGTAGAAGTATGTCTAATGACTACCTCAGAGTACAATGGATGGTCGAGTAGAAGAGTCAACAATAATATCCCTGTGCCAAGTTTAGAAGATGCTCGATCGATCGAAGAGTATCTACAAGTGGTCCCATCAGAATTAGAGATTGTAAAACAAGATTTTGAAAGGGAGAGTTCAGAGCTTGGAAAGAGGATAGAGAAGTTGGAAGAAGAAAAAACGTATCTGAGGATAGACGTGGATGTTCAGAAATTAGAGGCCAAAAAACTAAGAAAAGAGAAGAAAAGGGTCGAGAAAGATCTGGACAGCCTAAAGATAGAGTATAAGAAGCTGCGTCTATCAATAAAAAATGTCGGATTGGGGAAGACTTCTAAGTAGTGGCAATAGAAGATTCAAGAGGAAAAGGCCAAAGTTGACCATTGGGCGAACAAGTTTCAAGAGATACTGATGCGAAATGAGACCCTAGAAAGGAGTTTCACAAAAGCCAAAAGGAGAAATGTGGACTAAAAGCTAGAGTGGCTGAGCTGGGACGGTCTCTTCACCACCATCGAAACTATAATTCTACGATCGAGCTAAAGTCAAGTCAGAACAAGATTGAGGAAAGGAAAGGTAAGATTGAAGAGTTAGAATTGACATTACACAACTGTGAACTTTGGATCGAGCTTCTTAAAGTAAGAGAAGGACATTGGAAGGAAGAGCTCCACCATTCCCAAGATCAAGTTAGAAATCAAGATTATCTCATGGGCGAAGTAATAGTTCAGATTCGAGAGGTAGCTGATCGCCTACAAGCTTTGGCAGTACAGGATGATATATTGAGCATGAAGTATGAGCTACAGTCAGATCGTGGTCAAGAGCTAGCTTCATTATTTGAGAAAATTAAAACTTTGGGCCTTAGGGCGAAAGTATATTTGTAGTCCGTTTTATGTAAATGATTTTGTTTTCTAATAAAGTTTTCTAAAATAAAGTTGAATATGAATCGATGCCTTCTTTTTGCATTCATGCATTTGCATTACATCACATCATATGCATTTAAGTCCATAGAGAGAGCCTAATTAGTTAAAATTATCACAGTGAGAGAAGAGAGAAAGAGAGAAGGAAAAATCTAAAAATTGAACATCGTTACGGTACACGTGCCAAGACAAAGAAAATGGATCAAAGACTTGAACAGTTTCAAAGAGACATGCAAGACCAGATGCAAGAGCAATTGACAAAGCTCCAACAAGAAATGAGAAACCAAATGTTGGAATCTCAAAGGAACATGATGGCTCAAATGGTCCAGATGCTGAACAGGGTGATAGACAAAGAAAAGGGTCCCATAATTAATGCTAAAGATAATGAGGACTTTCCTCGGGGTTTTACCCCACCTCATATGCAAAGACAACCTGAGGAATATCCTGAAGGCCATCTGTCACGATTAGGCCTCAACAAGGGCAAAATGACGCTAGAGTGCCCATGAATTTCCAAGTTGGCACAGGATCCAACCCAAGAGATAACCCTACTAATCCTATTATCCCTGACTTAGATATAGTAGAGAGGGAGGGGACAAGAATTGAATCTCCAAGGCAGTTGGAAGATTGTTGTAGATGGTTTGAAGAAAAATTTAAGGCTTTAGAAAATGCTGATAATCACCACGGAATCGATGCTAAAGACCTGAGCTTAGTTCCAGATTTGGTGCTTCCTCATAAGTTCAAAATGACAAAATTTGACAAGTACAATGGGACCAGTTGCCTTGAAGCCTATATTACCATGTTCTGTAGACAGATGACCGGCAACGTTAGCAATGACCAACTCTTGATTCATTGTTTCCAAGATAATTTGGTAGGGGCAGCATCCAGGTGGTACAATCAACTTAGCTGTGGCAGGATTAGCTCCTAGAGAGATCTGGCCCAGGCCTTTATGAAGCAATACAATCATGTCACAGACATGACGCCTGACAAAATCACCTTGCAAAACATGGAGAAGAAGCCAAATGAAAGCTTCAGGTAGTATGCACAAAGATAGATGGAGATTGCTATGCAAGTTCAGCCACCGCTCTTAGAAAAAGAAACTATAATGCTTTTTATCAATATAATGAAGGCTCCCTTCATTACTCACATGATAGGAAGCACCACTAAGAGCTTTGCAGATATAGTGATGGCAGGAGAAATGATTGAAAATGCCATAGGGGGTGGCAAGATTGAAGCAAGGGAAACCACCAAAATGTTTGCTCCTAGGAAAAAGGAGAATTAGGTGAATAACACGAGTACACACAACAAAGGATACTCGAAGGCAATTACTGTTAGCTAGCCAAAAGTAATTACTGCTGGGCAAAAAGGGTCAGTAAGACAAAAGTAGAGCACAAGGTAAAACTCTGAAAAGCTCCAATTTACGCCAATCCCAATGACGTATAAGGAGCTATATCAAAGTTTATTTAATGTACACGTGGTGTCTCCATTTTATCTGAAATCGTTACAGCTCCCATATCTCAAATGGCATGATTCAAACGCTCAATGTGACTACCATACGAGAATAACGGGGTACTCAATAGAAAACTTCACTGCCTTCAAAAAGTTAGTCGAGAGATTCATCAAGATGGGGATTGTAAAGTTTGATGATACCCCTAGTACAGAGAAATCGTTACCTAATCATGGAGATAAGAGGGTAAACGCGATTGGTAAAAATATTGAGAGAAGGATCAAGGAGGATATTATGGAGGTAAAAACCCCGTTAAGAATGGTCTAGAGGGAAATGGTAGAAAAAGGATTGAGAGAATTTGATTTTGTGGAAGGATGTGAGGAAGTAAGGGACTACTGTGAGTTCCACAGAGTAGAAGGGCACAAGATCCAGGAATGTGTTGAGTTTAGAGTCTTGGTGCAAAGCCTTATGGACAATAAGGAATTGGAATTTTATGAAAAAGGCTCAAAGGGAGGAAGCATATGCGCGATAGAAGGAGAGTTGACAAACCAAAAAGTCAATTATCCGAGGATCATCATTTCTTGACCAAGGAACATGGAAGGTGGAGCACAAATGGCGCTAAAGGTCGTAATCCAAAAACCTGTTTCCTTTCCTTACAAGGATAACAAAATGGTACCTTGGAATTACGACTACAATGTAACAATACCAGGGGTGGAAAACTCAACTGGCACTTTCAAAGAGGTCCAAAATGAAGGATCCTACTCACGTAGTGGAAGGCGTTACAACTCAGGAAACGTTAGAACAGAACCCGTGAAAGCAAAGACCTTCATAGCTGAGCGAGAGAAAGAGGCTGAAGCACTTATCAATAACCTGTAAAAGAGGAAGAGGATAAAGAATTTTTGAAATTCTTGAAGCACAGTGAATACAGTATGGTAGAGCAGCTACGTAAACAACTGGCTAGCATATCAGTGCTAGCCTTGCTTTTAAGTTCAGAAGTGCATCGTGAGGCATTGATGAAAGTGTTAAATGAGACTTATGTTACTAAAGATATATCTGTCAATAAACTTGACTGACTGATTAGTAATATAAGTGCAGACAACTTCATTTACTTCAGTGATGATGAAATTCCATTTGGAGGCATGGGATTGACTAAGGCTTTGCACATCACTACTCGCTGCAAAGGATATACTCTACCGAGCATGCTAATCGATAATGGATCGACTTTGAATGTCTTACCATTGCCCACGTTGAAAAGATTTTCGATAGACAGTTCTCACATGAAGACATGCCAAACATAGTGAGAGCATTTGATGGCACCGAGAGAAGAGTGATGGGAAGGATTGACATACCATTGTTGATTGGGGAAAACACATATGAAGTGGATTTCTTGGTAATGGATATCAAGCCCTCTTACAATTGCTTGTTGGGGAGACCCTGGATTCATTTAACAGGGGTAGTACCCTCATCACTGCACTAAAAATTAAGGCTGGTAACAGAAGGTTGGCTGGTTACTATAAATGCAGAAGAGGACATCATAGCCATTGTTACTAAAGACGCACCATATTTAGAGGCAGATGAAGAAGCAACTGAATGATCTTTTCGATCTTTAGAGTTTGTGAATGCAACATTTATTTTGGAGGGGAATGAGGTTCCAGTGCCTCGGATATCCAGGACCACAAGGATGTGCTTACAAATGATGGTGGGGAAATGAGCCTTACCAGGAAAAGGATTGGGCAGACATCTACAGGGAGAAGTTCAAGTCCCGATGCTGAAAGAGAAAAGAGACCGTTTTGGCTTGGGTTTCAAGCCAGATGCTAGACAGAGGAGAAATGAAATAGATAAAAAATAAGAGAGAAGAAGAGCGCGATTGAATGGAGAAGAAGTCAAGTGGGAATTAATGACATTCTCTCATATATCCCAGACTTTTGTATCAGGAGGGATAATTCACCCTGAGAGAGGATTGTTGGAAAATGAAAATCCTCACATCAATGCCATACACGAGGAAGAAACTGGGCAAAAAAACCTATTGGGCATTCGCCCGTATGAACCTGGAAGTGTTTTGAACAATTGGACTGTAGAGGAACTTCCTGTAGTATTTAGAGATTGCATAGAGTAATGTTCAGAACACTGTTATTGTTTAAAGCCTAGAAACAATAAGATTTCATTTGTGAAATAGGCTCATGTTCGACATTGTTGTTCCAATAAAATACATCTTTGATAATTAACTTGAGCAAATATTCTTTCATTTTTTATTCTTTTGATCTTCTAATTTCATTCCAAATTTTTTATTCTCATTCATACCATATAAATAGTTATTCTCAAATTCATTTGTTCTTTGTACATTCTTTTGTGCCTACCACTGGTCCCTAAATATCAATGACATGAGTAACGATACTACAGATTCAAAGGTTTTTTTTGAGCAAGACATGTGTTTAGAGGAATCTCAGGATTTTGAGGGTGACAGAGATTGTGACTTATCTCCAGATTTGTTAAGAATGGTAAAGAAAGAGGAGAAACAAATTTTACCCCATGAAGAAGAAATAGAGAACATAGCCTTGGAGGAAGGAAAGGTTGTGAAAATTGGAACCTGCATAGCTGATGAGACGAAACAAGACCTTGTTGAGTTACTACGAGAATTCAAGGATGTCTTCGCATGGTCATAGCAAGATATGTTTGGGCTAAGTACCAATATTGTAGTGAATTGCCTTCCCATAAGAGAAGAGTGCTAGCCAGTTCAACAAAAGCTACGAAGGATGAGGCTCGATGTAGTGTTGAAAATAAAGGAGGAAGTCAAGAAACAGTTTGATGTTGGCTTTCTACAGGTGGTCAAATACTCAGAGTGGGTTGCCAACATTGTTCCTGACCCTAAGAAGGATGGAAATGTTCGGATGTGTGTAGACTATAGAGACTTAAATAAAGCCAGTCCAAAAGACACTTTCCCTCTGCCTCATATCGACACGTTGGTGGATAATACGGTGGGATATTCATTGTTTTCTTTCATGGATGATTTTTCAGGATACAATCAGATCAAGATGCACCCTGAGGATATGGAAAAAAACTACTTTCATAACATTATGGGGTACCTTTTGTTATAAAGTAATGCCATTTGGGCTAAAGAATGCAGGAGCAACATATCAAAGGGCCATGGTGACCTTATTCCATGACATGATGCATAAAAAAATTGAAGTATATGTTGATGACATGATCGCCAAATCTCGAACAGAAAAGGAACACACTGAAGTTTTGTAGAAGTTGTTTTTGAGATTGAGAAAATTTCAACTAAAACTCAACCCGGCAAAGTGTACTTTTGGAGCCCGATCAGGAAAATTATTGGGTTTCGTGGTCAGCGAGAAAGGAATCGAAGTTGACTTAAATAAGGTCAAGGCTATACAAGAATTGACTCCACCACGCACTCAAAAAGAAGTTTGAGGTTTTCTTGGAAGATTAAATTACATTGCTCGATTTATTTCACAATTAACTGAGAAATGTGATCCCATTTTTCGTTTTCTTAAGAAACACAACCAAGGTGCGTGGGACGACGAGTGCTAGAAACTTTTGACAAAGTTAAACAATATCTATCAAATGCCCCAGTACTATCTCCACCTAATCCAGATAGACCATTGATACTGTATTTGACAATGTTCAATAACTCCATGGGATGTTGCTTGGTCAACACGATGAGTCAGGAAGAAAAAAAAAAGGTGATATACTATCTCAGTAAAAAGTTCACGGAATATGCAATGAGATATTCTTCGATTGAGAAGTTGTGTTGCACCTTGATTTGGGCAACTCGGAGATTGAGGTAGTATATGCTATATCATACAACATGGTTAATTTTGAAGCTTGATGTAACAGCCCGATTTAGGGCCTAGTCGGAACAGTGATCTCGAAATCACTAATTTGAGGTTAGAGAAATTTTTTTTTTCATGTTATGTTATGTGTTATAACATGTTTACAAGGGCATGAGAATTTTGGTGCCTTTATTTTAACAATTTTTAGCCAAATTGTGAAAAAGGACTAAATCGCATAAAGTGCAAAAGTCCTATTTTATTTGCTAGAAGTTCCAAATAGCTATAGAATGTGAATTGGAGGTCCTTAAAGTGCAATTATGCCTTCCTATAAGTGATGGACGGTCAAGGAGACAAGAAATTTAAAATTAGACAAGGGTTGGTGACATTAGTTGACTAAAGGAATAAAATAAGGGAAAAATAAAGAAAAGAAAGCTATCATCTTTTCTCCATCTTCTCTCCACCAAAAATGGGTAGCAACAAGGGGGTTTTTGAAGCTTAAAATTTCAGCAAGAAATTCTCCTCTCTAGTAAGTGATTTTGATAATTTTTCTTGATAAAAATTATACTTTTGGAGTCCCTAAAGCTTAAGCTTTCTAAAGAGGGGACTATTTTGCAATATGGTTGAGAGTCTAGGGACTTGCCATTAGAGAGTTTATGCTGGTTTCTGAGTTTTTATAGAAGAAAATGAATAATAAGATGATGAGAAATAACTTTTGTGAAGGGTGTTGTCATAAAAACACCTAATTTGGGCTAAAATGCAAAAGTTGTAATTTATTCATTAAGGCATGAAATAGTTGGAATTGAGGATAGTTGTAAGAGGATTAAATGTTTAGATAGGCTTGTTTAGCAAGGAAATATGATAAAAATTTATTTAGAGCCTAGGGGCAAAATCATAATTTTGCTAAAGTATAGGGGCAAAATGGTTATTTTTGCCTAAGTGGATGTTAAGTTATAATATGATCATAAAGTGACTAAACGAGTAAATTTCATTGTTCTAGATCGAAGAAAACGAGATTCAGACCTAGAATGGAAGAAAAGAGAAATGTGGGCAAAAAGTCATTTTTGGCCTTTTCGTCATCGAGGTATGTTCGTATGCAAACCTTGCAAGTACGTACAGGTTATTTAATATTCCAATGTTGTATGGAATGTACAATTATGCAATGAATGTATTAAATAAGTGTTGATGAGTTGTTAAGAGATTTGGAATCTAAGAATAGTAAGAAATGCAAATATTATGAAAAGATGATAGTTAAGGTTCCGTGTAAGACCATATTGAAATATGGCCTCGGTGAGAGATTTTGAATAGGACCATGTTGGGAACATGGCATTGATAGGTTAACTCGTGTATGATGTCAATGTAATGTTATATGTACAAGACGAGACTTAAGGGAGTTACTTCATGATTTTAGTGACTCAATAAGTATTTGAGAATTGAGAATGAATGTATTGTACATGAGAGGTGCAGGAATGCATTAGAACTGAACTAAAGTGGATTTGGTATTTGATGAACCCATAGTGGGTGATATGTAAAGGATGCACTTTAGTTGCATAAGTTATAATTATTATTGCGTTGTGTGAATGCGAACAACTATATTAGAAAGCTAAGTAAGAATGATAGTGAGTGAGGATGTTCACGGATGAACATTTGAATTAGAGAAATGTATGTGGATAAATATTTGTGAATGTATAATAACGGTGAGCTGTGTGCAAATACACCGCATTGAGGGTTATTAAATGATGGGCTGTGTGCGATACCATCAACCATATAATCATTAGTGGGCTGTGTGCGATACCATCACCTATACTATTATCGGTGGGCTGTGTGCGGAACCACCTGACTAATTAGTAATCGGTGGGTTGTGTGTGATACCATCACTTATAAATGATTGGTGAGCTAAGTGCGAAATCACCCTAAGTGTAATTAATTGGTGGGCTGTGTGCGATACCACCGTATAAGAGATTCAATGGTGGGCTAAGTGCGTAACCACCAGGAGATTAGTAATATGAGTGGCTTATTGAAAATGCTTAACTTGTTGTTTTATATGATCTTGTGACGATCAGTGCAGGAATGTATGCTACTTAAACGAACATTTGGCTTGTGGCATGGTAAGAATATAGTAAGAGATAGAATGAGTAAGCTTTAAGGATGATTGAGCAAGTAACCATGAACTCATGAGAAAAGCTTATTATAATAACTTGTAGTCATGTATATTCAATGAATATCAGTGTTTGTCAGTTTATGCAGATGAACTTACCAAGCATTATTGCTTACTCCTCTTCTTTCCTAATCTCTTATAGGTTATTTTAGCTAGCTAGGATTAGAGACCGCCGGAGATGTTTTCACACTATCGAACAGACCCTTGGTATGAGGTATCAAGACCTATTGAGTCATGGCATGTATAGGGCTAGAATTTAAGGTTGATTGAGTTGTTGTTAGTGTGCTTAATTGTGTTGGCCTAAGATGGTTTATAATTTAAATGTGTATAGCCATTGAGGATGGCATAAGTTGTTGTAATAGTATGGGAGGAAAACCTTATTTTCATGAATCAAATGTATAAATTCATGCATTTTAGTTGGTGATGTGAGTTCCCATTGAATTAGTATATGTATGTATGCAATTGAGAGTGGTAGAAGGCTTGGTAGATAGCTTCTGAGTGCCCACACGCTAGACACACAGCGCAGTGTTTAGGCCGTATGCATTCTCGCACCTTATTATTATTAGATAGAATAGGCCAATGGTTAATCCCACGGCCGTGTGCATGAGCCATGTAAGACACACGATTTGAGCATGGGCGTGTGCCCAAGCTATGTGGATTAAGTCAGTAGCTCCCCACGGTTGGGCACGGGCGTGCCAGGGCCATGTGGACCAAGTCAGTAGCTCCCTACGGCCATTGGACACGGGGGTGCCTTAAAGGTACATGGGCGTGCTCTTGGACTAACACGGACGTGTGCCTTGGCTGTGGAGCATTTGGAAGAATGCTCGTGTTTTAAGCACGATTTGGGGACATGGGCATGCGTGTGTCTACACACGGGCGTGTTTCAACATGCACGGGTGTGTGAACCCAGAATAAAAGAGAAAAATTTAAGAATTGAAAAAGCTCCGTGATAGTCTCGACAGCCCTCGAGAATATGAGTGAGACTTCGTAAGTCAAAAATGAAGTTGTAAAGGTGGCTTAAGTGAGTAGTCACAATAAGCCTAAGTGGCCTCATGAGGTTTTAGTACTGTAACGCCTCGGGCTTGGGGTGTTACATTTAGTGTTATCGAGCTATGGTTTAGTTGGTTCTAAGACTAACCTAGCGAGAGTAAGAGTCTAGCTATACATGCCATATGTGGATCGTGATAGTGTGATGTCTCCCTGCTCTAACAAAATTGTTTTGTTAAGACAGTAATGATTCCGACCGAGCTAATTTCAGTAAGTTTGTACGATTTTCAAATTTCATGAACATTTTGTTGAACTGCTTGTGGTGTTGCTGTATGCACATTATTTCTATGAAAATGTTCAATGATCTGATAAACAAAGAAATCAATGAGATTAAGTATGAGTAAGTCTCGATTGAAAATGAATTTTCCAGGATACTTGATCTACCACTTGAGATAAGAAAGTCTGTTTAAGGCCAAGCCAAGGCATGGCATCGAAAATTGAGCAAGCTATCATGTAAGTCCAAAGTAAGCTTGGCATTGATTGAAGAAGAGATATTCCATGTAAGACCATATCTAGGATATGGCTTTGACATCAAGTTATGTGGAACGAGAATTAGTATCCTTGGTTATTCATAGTAATTCATCGGGGGAAAGAGTAAAGCTTAAATGAGATGGCAAGAAAGTTAGTAGTAAAGTTGATATTATGTCATGCTAGTTAAGGCTAACTAACAAGTATAATTCATGTTATGAATGATGATGCTGAGATTATGTTTATTATAGTAAAGCATACTAATCTATGTGACCAAGTGTTACAGGTACCTTGTTTACCTTACAAGCATGAGGCTAGTAAGTGTCTTGATGTATGTGAAAAGAAGTAAGAGTAAGTAAGCACTTGCGATTTGTGATGCCATTGTATATGTTCTCATAAAAAAACTAAAAAGTTTGATTTAGTAGAATACAGGATATGAGTACGGTCGTTCAACGGTGAAAAGATGAATAAGACCATGGTTGGACCATGGTAATGAGAGCCCGTATAAGACCATGTTTGGAACATGGCATCAGTATTAAGATAAGAGCTGCTGTAAGACCATATCTGGGATATGGCATTGGCATTGACATATCAGAGATAAGGCATTGGTATTGGTATAAGATTTTGTGTAAGACCATAGCGAGGCTATGGCATCGTGATGACATGTAATGAAATAGCAGAGCCATGATGTTGTGATACGAGTAAGACCATAGTTGAAATATGGCAATCAGATAAATGACGTATTCAAACCCATAAGACATTCTCTAAATTGAGTAAGTGAAGTTACAGTTCTAAAGTACAAGTGATAGAGATAATTATAGCATGATGAATGTAGAAACTCACTTGGAGTGAGTTGTGTGACTATAATACTATTTCATTGATGATGAATTTTAAATCATATGTATGTAGTCACGAGAGTCAAGTCAAGAGGCTCTGTGCCCTCACCCTCCTTACCACTGCTAAATTATGACGAGATGTTATGAGAGTCAAATTGAGTAACTTTGCATGTGATTAACACAGTATTTATGTTAGCATTCTGGGAATGTTCTGTATCACATTGATACATGACACTCTGTTAGATAAAGTAATTGTGGTTGAACATGGGGTTGAAGTCCTAGGGGGCTATAATAAAAGAAGGCTGTCATTAAGATGTGAAATAGATAAGGTCTCGTATAAGACCATATTTGGAATATGGCATCGGTACTTGATGCGAAAGTCCATATAAGACCTTAACCGGGTTATGGCATTGGCATTTAGAGGTGACTCCATATAAGACCACCTCGGGAGTGTGGCATTGGTTTCGTGCCTACATAAATGATGAGGAATGTGTGTCTCTGATTATCCCAGTAATCAATGGGACAGATAGATGAGTTTAGAGGTAGAAAGGAGAACTGTACTAAACTCATGTGAATGAGTGAATACAGGCACTTGTTAACGAGTCACAAGGAAATGAGTACGGAATGTAGCACGGTATGTGCTTATTAGAGGCAATTGCAAGCGAGTAGGAAGCCTAAGGTTTATGATTATCAAGGTCTTCTTAAATTGATGTTCACTAATGAAAAGAATTATTAAGGAGTTGAGGACGAAATGGTTAGAGAAACAATGTTTGAACTGTGAGAGTGTTCAATCATGATAGCCATAATTGTATGGATCATAATGATCTCTTTAAGTATTAAGTGTTAATATCTTTTGCCTTTTAGGGGTGATGTAGTTGTTTATCTTATGAATCGAGATCGTGCGAGAAAGTTAGCTAATTTTCAAAATTTGATTAAACGGTTGTCGATTTAGTAATTGGAATTAACATTCCTTTATCTCCTCGTAACCTTATTCGGGTACTTTGAGGAGGAAGTTGACGATGATTCTCGTACAAGAAGTGAAATTACAAGTTTCACGTTGTGTGATGGAATTTCGAGTAAATTGAATAGAGTTAATGAATTCGATAGAGATGTCCCTGTTAACGTGAGAGATGACGATGGTAAAAGTTTTAGATTAGCATAGTAAGAGAAACTCAGATGAGAGTGTGCTTAAGGTAAGTTCTCAGTATGGAGAAAAGAGTAGATTAACGTATTGAGATATGATTTGAGTTTTGTGTATATTCACACCCGATTCAATAAGGAGAATAAAATTATATGTGTACGTGAGTAGAGAACATATTATAAAGATATGCTCATCGAAATGTTCAACCCATGATGGTTGAGTTGAAAGCTATAGAGGGAACTATCAATTGAAAGTTCTAGTATTGAGTTAAGTTTGAATCAAGAAAAAGAGTTAACAAGTTGGTGATCCAGAGGCGATCACTTTTGTGTCTGTGTTGTGAATTAGATGTTATGTAAGGATCCATGGGAAAATCGATGTGTATTTCTGAATTTTAATGATTGAGGGTATCTTATACTACAGAAGATTTTAAAGACGAATTAGTGGAAACTGCTTGAGTTATTACAATGGTGGGTATAGTCATTGTAATACTTCTTAGATAGCGGACATAATACAGGTGACTGAATGGAAGATCCATGTTAAGCAATGCGAGTTAATTACTCGGTTGGCTCTAGTTGATAATATCCTAGTTTCAGCAAGGTTAATGACTATAGTGAGCCTTCCTTTCAAAATAGAAGAGTTCGGAAGCGTTATAAGAAATGGTATTTAAACAAGCTATCCATGCTGTATGAGATTTCCGTTGTTGATGCTTCCTCGAGATAGAAAGTGAATGATGATGAATCCAGAACTTATACAGAAGTTTTGACATGAGATTTAGCAATGGCATATCTGATAAAGCAAGAATAAAGAATTACATTTATGTGCATAAATGTTTTGACAGTAGAGTACATTTCACGATAAGATTGAGTTATGGTCAGAAGTAGTTGACCACTAAAAGATGAGTTTTCAAAGCGTATAAGTCAAGACTTTTACAGTTGGTGAATGCTTTAATGAGAAAGAGAGGTAAAACCTTAAAGATTTCAAATTTGGGTTGACAAAATTCCCAAGGAGGGGGAAATGTCATTCGAATTGTAGTGAATCAACCACTAAAGATCTGAACGAACATTTGGACATGTACGGAGTTCCACATTAGTGGATTATTGGATATAGTATACGCCCTAGAGGAAGAATAACCTAGGTCTCAAGTTGCGTTTCGATCTTATGTCTCACAGCTTAAGAGTTATTGGCAGGAGAAATTTGAGGATAAGTGGAATTTGCAATTTTGAAGAGTAGATGGAAACATTTTAAGAATGTTGGTAACAACTCCTCCTGATAAGATTTTCGAGGACGAAAATCCCTAAGGGGGAGAATTGTAACAGCTCGATTTAGGGCCTAGTCGAAACAGTGATCTCTAAATCACTAATTCGAGGTTAGAGAATTTTTTTTTCATGTTTTGTTATGTGTTATAACATGTTTACAAGGATGCATGAGAATTTTGGTGCCTTAATTTTAACAGTTTTTAGCCAAATTGTGAAAAAGGACTAAATCGCATAAAGTGTGAAAGTCCTATTTTATTTGCTAAAAGTGCCAAATAGCTATAGAATGTGAATTGGAGGTCTTTAAAGTGCAATTATGCCTTCCTATAAGTGATGGACGGTCAAGGGGACAAGAAATTTAAAATTAGACAAGGGTTGGTGACATTAGTTGACTAAAGGAATAAAATAAGGGAAAAATAAAGAAAAGAAAGCTATCATCTTTTCTCCATCTTCTCTCCACCGAAAATGGGCAGCAACAAGGGGGTTTTTGAAGCTTAAAATTTCAGCAAGCAATTCTCCTCTCTAGTAAGTGATTTTGATAATTTTTCTTGATAAAAATTGTACTTTTGGAGTCCCTAAAGCTTAAGCTTTCTAAAGAGGGGACTATTTTGCAATATGGTTGAGAGTCTAGGGACTTGCCATTAGAGAGTTTATGCTGGTTGCTGAGTTTTTATGGAAGAAAATGAATGATAAGATGATGAGAACCAACTTTTGTGAAGGGTGTTGTCATAAAAACACCTAATTTGGGCTAAAATGCAAAAGTTGTAATTTATTCATTAAGGCATGAAATAGTTGGAATTGAGGATAGTTGTAAGAGGATTAAATGTTCATATAGGCTTGTTTAGCAAGGAAATGTGATAAAAATTTATTTACGAGCCTAGGGGCAAAATCATAATTTTGCCAAAGTATAGGGGCAAAATGGTCATTTTTGCCTAAGTGGATGTTAAGTTGTAATATGATCATAAAGTGACTAAACGAGTAAATTTCATTGTTCTAGATCGAAGAAAACGAGATTCGGACCTAGAACAGAAGAAAAGAGAAATGTGGGCAAAAAGTCATTTTTGGCCTTTTCGTCATCGAGGTAAGTTCGTATGCAAACCTTACAAGTATGTACGGGTTATTTAATATTCCAATGTTGTATGGAATGTACAATTATGCAATGAATGTATTAAATAAGTGTTTATGAGTTGTTAAGAGATTTGGAATCTAAGAATAGTAAGAAATGCAAATATTATGAAAAGATGATAGTTAAGGTTTCGTGTAAGACCATATTGAAATATGGTCTCGGTGAGAGATTTTGAATAGGACCATGTTGGGAACATGGCATCGATAGGTTAACTCGTGTATGATGTCAATGTAATGTTATGCGTACGAGACTTAAGGGAGTTACTTAACGATTTTAGTGACTCAATAAGTATTTGAGAATTGAGAATGAATGTATTGTACATGAGAGGTGCAGAAATGCGTTAGAACTGAATTGAAGTGGATTTGGTATTTAATGAACCCATAGTGGGTGATATGTAAAGGATGCACTTTAGTTGCATAAGTTATAATTATTTTTGCATTGTGTGAATGCGAACAATTATAGTAGAAAGCTAAGTAAGAATGATAGTGAGTGAGGATGTTCACGGATGAACATTTGAATTAGAGAAATCTATGTGGATAAATATTTGTGAATGTATAATAATGGTGAGCTGTGTGCAAATACACCTCATTGAGGGTTATTAAATGATGGGCTGTGTGCGATACCATCAACCATATAATCATTGGTGGGCTGTGTGCGTTACCACCTGATTAATTATTCATTGATGGGCTGTGTGTGATACCATCACCTATATTATTATTGGTGGGCTATGTGCGGAACCACTAGACTAATTTGTAATCGATGGGCTATATACGATACCATCGCTAATAAATGATTGGTGAGCTAAGTGCAAAATCACCCTAAGTATAATTGATTGGTAGGCTGTGTGCGATACCACCCTATAAGAGATTCAATGGTGGGCTAAGTGCGTAACCACCGGGAGATTGGTAATATGAGTGGCTTATTGAAAATGCTTGACACGTTGTTTTATATAATCTTGTGATGATCAGTGCAGGAATGTATGCTACTTAAACGAGCATTTGGCTTGTGGCATGGTAAGAATATGGTAAGAGATAGAATGAGTAAGCTTTAAGGATGATTGAGTAAGTAACCATGAACTCATGAGAAAAGCTTATTATAATAACTTGTAGTCACGTATATTCAATGAATATCAGTGTTTGCCAGTTTATGCAGATGAACTTACCAAGCATTATTACTTACTTCTCTTCTTTCCTCATCTCTTATAGGTTATTTTAGCTAGCTCGGATTAGAGATCACCGGAGATGTTTTCACACTATCGAACAGACCCTTGGTATGAGGTATCAAGTCCTATTGAGTCATGGCATGTATAGGGCTAGAATTTAAGGCTGATTGAGTTGTTGTTAGTGTGCTTAATTGTGTTGGCCTAAGAGGGTTTATAGTTTAAATGTGTATAGCCATTGAGGATGGCTTAAGTTGTTGTAATTGTATGAGAGGAAAACCTTATTTTCATGAATCAAATGTATAAATTCATGTATTTTAGTTGTTGATGTGAGTTCCCATTGAATTAATATATGTATGTATGCAATTGAGAGTGGTAGAAGGCTTGGTAGATAGCCTCTGAGTGCCCATATGGTTAGACACATGGGCGTGTGATTAGGCCGTGCGTACCCTGCACCTTATTATTATTAGATAGAATAGGCCACAGGTTAATCCCACGGCTGTGTGCATGAGCCGTGTAAGACACACGATTTGAGCATGGGCATGTGCCCAAGCCGTGTGGATTAAGTCAGTAACTCCTCACGGTTGGGCGACACAGGCGTGTCAGGACTGTGTGGACCAATTCAGTAGCTCCCCACGGACATTGGACACAGGGGTGCCTTAGAGGTACATGGGCGTGCCCCTGGACTAACACGGACGTGTGCCTTGGCCGTGGAGCATTTGGCAGAATGCTCGTGTTTCAAGCACGATTTGGGGACATGGGTGTGTGTGTGTCTACACACAAGCCTATTTCAACATGCACTGGTGTGTGAGCCCAGAATAAAAGAGAGAAATTTAAGAATAGAAAAACCTCCGTGATAGTCTCGAGAGCCCTCGGAAATATGAGTGAGACTTCGTAAATCAAAAACGAAGTTGTAAATGTGGCTTAAGTGAGTAGTCACAATTAGCCTAAGTGGCGTCATGAGGTCTTAGTACGGTAATGCCTCAGGCCTGGTTTCAGCGTAGAACCCAAGCAAGGGGTGTTACACTTGATCCGTTAAAGTATATGATGGAGTCAACTGCTTTGAATGGAAGGATGGTAAGGTGGCAGATTTTGCTTTCTGAATTTGATATAGTCTAAAAGGGAGCGCGATAGCTGAATTTCTGGCTAGAAGGGCTTTGGAGGATTATGAACCTTTGAACTTTGATTTCCCCAATGAAGAGCTAATGTATGTGTCAACTACCGAAGAGCATCCGTGGAAGCTAAATTTTGATAGAGCATCAAATGCTGTGGGAAATAGAATTGGGGCAATTTTGGTATCCCCTAGTGGCAATCATTATCCATTTACATGCAAATTGGATTTTGACAGCACGAACAATATGGCAGAGTATGAAGCATGCATCATGGGAATTCGAGTAGCTGTAGAGCGAAAAATCAGAGTGCTAGAAGTATATGGATATTCTGCCTTAGTAATCTACCAGCTTAAAGGAGAATGGGAGACAAGAGATCCAAAACTAATTGATTACCGAAAAATAGTTTTGGGATTGATTGAGGAGTTTGATGACATTACTTTTAATTATCTCCCATGTAATGAAAACCAGATGGCAGATGCTTTGGTAACCCTGGCCTTTATGATCAAAGTAAACAAACCAGAAGATATGAGACCTATTCAGATGAGTATTTTTAAAGTTCTAGCTCATTGTTATAACCTGGGAGAGGAGGAAAAATATGACCATCCTTGGTATCATTATGTATTGCGATATGTAAAAAATCGTGAATACCCAGAGCACATAACTGAGAATGATAATAGGACATTCAGAAGATTGGCCACTGACTATGTTTTAGATGGGGATATCTTGTACAAAAAGAGAAAAGATCAGGTACTATTGAGATGCGTTGATGCTGTTGAAGCAAGGAAAATCCTAGAAGAAGTTCACGAGGGTGTTTGTGGGACACATGCTAATGGATTCACAATGACCAGACAGATAATGAGATTTGGATATTATTGGTCTACCATGGAAGGAGATTGTATCAACTTTGCCAAGATATGTCATAAATGTCAGATTTATGGAGACAAAATTCATGTACCATCGTCACCTTTGCATGTTATGACTTCCACATAGCCTTTTTCCATGTGGGGCATGGATGTTATCAGACCAATCTCACCAAAAGCTTCGAATGGACATCATTTCACATTTGTGGTAATTGACTACTTCACAAAATGGGTAGAGGCTGCTTCATACGCTAGCATTACTAAGTCAGCAGTTAGTCGATTCTTGAAGAAGGAAGTCATTTGTCAATATGGAATGCCTGAGAGGATCATATCAGATAACGCACTGAATTTGAACAACATCACGATAGTAGAAGTTTGTAGTCAATTCAATACCAAAGATCACAGCTCGTCTCTGTATCGTCCAAAAATAAATGGGGCAGTGGAAGCGGCCAATAAAAATATCAAGAAGATAGTAGGAAAAATGACTGAGACTTATAAGGATTGGCATGAGAAATTACCATTTGCACTCTATGCTTATCGAACGTTCGTTAGAACTTCTACTAGGGCAATTCCTTTCTCATTGGTCTATGGGATGGAGGCAGTTCTACCTATTGAAGTGGAAATACCTTCTCTTCTAGTTTTTTCAGAAATAACGTTGGATGAAGCTGAATGGATCCAGGCTCGATATGATCAGTTGAACTTAATTGAAGAAAAGAGGCTAAGGGCTATTCGTCATAGTCAGATGTACCAAAAATGAATGATGCGAGCCTATGATAAAAAAGTCTGCACGAGGGAGTTTCACAAGGGGGACCTTGTACTAAAAAAGATACTTCCCATACAAAAGGATTTCAGAGGAAAATGGACGCCAAATTAGGAAGGACCATACGTGGTGAAAAAAGCTTTCTCTGGAGGTGCACTGATTATGGTGAAATGGATGGGAAAAGCTTACCCAATCCCGTGAACTCGGATTCAGTCAAAAAGTATTTTGCTTAAAGAGGAGAAGAGGCCAAGGTAAAACCCGTAAAGGGAGCTTTGAGACTTCTTAAAAAAAAAAAAAATGAGAGGCCAAGGCGAAAACCCGCAAAGGGCACTTTGAGACCAAAAGGATTTTGAGTTGGATACCCAAAAAGGGCGGCTCAAATTCTAAATGGGCATGAATAATCTTGCTATACTTGAATCAACAAGAAATGGAGTATGTTGCATATCGAGACATCAACAAAGTACTTTGGGTCTTCTAAACACATGTTAAGCTCAAAACAATATTCATGAAGTTTGTATATAGAAGCCCAATTTGCGATATCTAGGGCATTTGATCTTTGTCCTATTCATTTTACTATCTTTGGATTCTTTTTCTTCTCAAAGATATGTTCCTAATTAATTTCCTTTGTATAATTCATTAAACTCTCCTCAAAATCAATTTATTTGTTGTCCATTGTTACCATTCATAAGCATGTTGCATTGGAACAATGATTGATGAACTAATAATTTCACAAAAGAAGTTCTACATATTACTTTGGAAATTTCTAGATAATACAAGAAACTGAAACAGAATAATTGTTTAGAATTTCCATGTATAGGGATTGGAAATACTTGAGAAAGAAAAGTCTAGATGGAGACTATTTCTCTGAATTCTCTATACAAATGGTAATTGGAAAAAAATGAGTTGATGTGATGAATGTAAGCGATGTCATCAGGTTATAACATTCGGGGAATGGTGTGACAAACTAAGTTGATGGAAAAATTCAAAACACCTGAATTGTGGTGCAATGGATTGAATTTGAACTAAATCTTGTACCTTTAAATTGTATAAGGGAAGGATTGAAAAAGTTTCAATTCCTATAAACCGTGGTAGGATGGTACAAGCCTTGTGTCTTCAAGTTTCAAGCGAAGCTGACTCTGAAATTACAGCGGGGCAAGCTTGTTGAGCAAAATATGATTGATTTTTCAAGAGGAACAAGAATGAAGAGCAAATGAGTGATGAAACATTGAGTAGGAATTATACTCATAACATTTTTGCATTCATATATCATAGCGCATCTCATTAGGAGCATTTGATTCATTTCGATCATTGCATCCTAATCCTTAAACATTTAAAAAGGAATCATTTTCATGACAGGTTGCATTCATATCATTCATAACACATGTGGATAGAAGCATTTGATTCATTCTGATCATAGCATTCTGGTCATTTGGCATAAACATATGGAACCGAGTCTACAGGACATGTCCCTCAGAAGACGGTGTAGCAAAATCGGTGAATTCACAGATCTTATATTCCTAAGCAGTAGCGAAGCAGATTGAATTGGGTGAATCTTATCTCCATGTATCGGCAATGGAGCAGATTCAAGCCACCAACCTTATCTCCCTGAGGTAGCAAGGGAGCAGGTTGAAGTTTGTAGTCTCATCTTTCTAAGGTAGCAAGGAAGTAGGCTGAAGATTGTAGATCTTATCTCCCTAAGCGGTAGCAGAGCAGATCGAATTTGGCAAATCTTATCTTCCTGATGAAGCAAGGGAGTAGATTTTAGCCACTAGCCTTATCTTCTTGATGTAGCAAGGGAGCAGGCTGAAGATTATAGTCTTATCTTCCTGATGTAGCAAGGAAGCAGACTAAAAATTGTAGATTTTGTCTCATTGAGATAGCAGTGGGGCAAGTCGAAGATGGCGAATCTCATCTTCCCGAAGTAGCAGGGGAGCAGATTTTAGCCACTAGCCTTATCTTCCGATGTAGCAAGGGAGCAGGCTGAAGATTGTAGTCTTATCTTCTTGATGAAGCAAGAGAGCAGACTAAAAATTATAGATCTTCTCTCCCTGAGTTTGTAGTGGAGTAGATCAAAGATAGCAGATCAAAGACATTAGGTCTTGTTTCTCTAAAGTTGCAATAAAGCAAGATCAAAGATACCAGTTTGGTATCCCCGAGTTTGCAGTGGATCAGACTAAAGATAGCAAATCTCATCTTCCTAAAGTTGCAGTGAAGGAGATTGAAGATACTAGTCTATCTCCATGACGATACAACCATTTGACAAGACTGGGCAAAATGGGACTTTTTATCGTTTTGCCCTATTCTCGTTACACGACAATAAGCAAAGAGGGGCAGCTATATTAGCCCATTATTGCCCGGGCCCGTGTAAAATAAAAAACCAGAATAAAACCAAAAAAATAAAAAAATAAATGTCCAGTTTATTCTTTTGCAGTCCATTTTACAAAACCAATTAACAGTCCAATCCATTACCCTAACTTAAACCCATTACACCTATTAGCCTAGACCCAACCTGCGGAGCCCAAAAGGCCCAAACCAAATCAGAAATTAAGGGTTTCTGAAACCCTAGTTTTGTTCTCGTGCCATAAGCCCCGAAACAAGCCACCAGTCACGCCACAATCTGCGCACGGAGGACGCTCCACCACCGAGATCCGCGCTGTTCACCTGCAAAAGGAAAGAAAAGCAACAACAAAAATGACAAGAAATCACATGATAGAATTTTTGTATTCTTTTTTGGGCTATAAATAACCCAATGAAATCTGTAAAAAGATATATACAAAAAAAAAAAAAGAAATTTATACACAATCAATCAAAAAAGCAGAGATGATTTCATATTATTCTATTTCGTCTAATTTTTTATTTTCTTTTCGATCTGTGCATTTTTTTTATAAATACTGTTTAAAAAAATAATAACGAAGATTACCTTTTGATCCGCATTAAAAAAGCGAGGTTGCTGGCCTCCGGCCGCCATATACGATGGCGTGTGTGGAGGCGCGTGCGACGACCTATCACCGGAGCCCAGGCCAGAGTCCGGCCTCAGGCCGAGAGGAAGAGAGCTTCTCAAAGCTCCTATTTTTTTTCCCTCAAATTGTTTAAATGAAATTTTTTGGGTAGATTTTAGCTTATATAGCAAGATTGAAATGGCGCCGTTTTTGCTTAGGATAATAAGCACAAAACGACGTCGTTCAGGAACCAGGATCCGCGCGTTGACCCGAAACCTAGGGAGGATCCGGGCGTTTTTCATAAATGGGGAATTTTCCCTTTTGGTTCTTCCACAATTTCGTTGTTTTTAATTTAGTCCAATTTAAATCTTTATTTTCTTATTAAATTAGCCCTAAAATTAATATTCTATTTCAATCGGGTCCTCAGGCTACTTAAAGGCCAATATCATAACGGAGTCGATCTTGAGATAAGGCATAATTGCCTAATGGGTCCCTACAGTGTGACGCGCGTTTTGATTTAGTCCTTTTACATCTATTTTTATTACTATTTAATCCCTGTTTCTTTATTTATTTTTTTTAAAAACCTTTTTATTTTATTTTTAAATTATTTTAACATTGTATTAAATTATTTTATCATATTAAAAATTCTATATTATTTTTTACTATTTGTATATTAATTTATTAATAGAATAAAATTTTTATGTATTGTTTTTCTTAAATACGTATTATTTTTATATATTAAATTATTACTATTTATTATTTTATTTAGTTCAATATTATTTATATATAGTACATATTATTATTATATATATATATATATATATTAGTTATGATATTATATATTTTAAAATTTTGTATATTATATAGTATTATATTATATCATATATTACTTTTAAAATCTTATTTTGTATAAAATTTATTTATATTGTAAAACATGTTTTATTTATATTGTTTATATTATATATGTTATTTTTAGATATCTTTATTTAAAATTATTATATACTATTTATTAATCATTTTTATCATATATTATCATTTATATATGTATTAAATTATTAAATTATATTTATTATAAGTATACTTATTTTTTTTATACTCTAAGTTTTTATATTATTCATTTAAAATATATTGTTTATACATGTTAATCGCTTTAGAAATTATCATTTTTTTTACTTTGATAAAATATTTTTCAGTGTTTAAATACATTATTCATTTATTTGCTTTTCTATTTGATCTTGTTTGTAGAATTTAATATCTACTTCTTGAATTTTTATGCTTCATATAGATTCTTAATTGTTGTTGCTTATTTTATATATTGTATTCGTTTATTTATGTTCTTTTATTTGTTTATTATTGCTTTAGCATAGTCATTTCATGTATTATTTGCTATGTTACCTTATTCTTTCGTTAATAATCATTAATATGATTTGTGATTATAATGAATTGCTATTTGATATTTATATTTTATAATGTATCAATGTAAAATCAATTCATATCATTTTATAAAAACACATTTTGCAAAATTATCGTATTTTATTCGAAGTTTTAAAAAAATACAGTGATATGTAATATTTGGGGACTTCGAGAAGAATTGTGCCCTAACTCTCTAGGTTTCGATTTTTCTCTTCAACTTAAGATATTAAGTATCCCTTTTCTTTTAAAATTGAAACTTATAAACTTCAGATCAAAACTTATTCTCGGGAATTCAAAACGTTGTATCCTAACTTATTGGATATGATGTCTTGTGTCTCGAGGTAAGAATTTTCTACAAATAAAGGCGAGTCTAGTTTCGAAGTCATGAGATGTTACATCCTAACTTATTGGGTATAGCATTTTATTTCTTTAAGATAGGTAAGTCTTGACTTTCTTTCAAATAAAAGGATCGTATTTTAAATTTTTAAAATTTTGACATTAAGACATGAGGTTGTCAATTAGGTACCAAACTTTGGGCGTTACGAAGGTGCTAACCCTTCCTCATACGTAACTAACTCCCGAACCCCTTTTTTTATATTTCGTGGACCAAAATCAATGTTTTGAAATAAAATATTCTATAAGGTGATCCAATCATACCTAAGTAAAAAGTGATTGGTGACAACTCCCGTTTTTGTTTTTAAAGTCGACCCCCCGTTTTCATAAAACTTAAAAATAGTTTCGACAACCACCATACGAAAAGTCTACTTAACCAAGTGAACTGAGGAACAATTACACTACTAAAACGAATTAACAACCACCACTTACCAACGGAAAAAAATAGAAGAGACAACAACAGTAAAGACAAGCAACTATAGCACCATAGCGAATGGTGTCTTCGAAAAGAATGAAAAATAGATTGTTTAAGAGAAAAGATATGAAATAAGATGAAAAAAAAAAAAAAAAAACAATAGAGGAAAAAGTAACGGATAAATTACAGTAGCAAAAAGTATTATTCAAAATGGGAAGAAAATGGGAAAAATGAGAATGTGGAACGCGACAGAGAATGGGGAAAGAGGGACGGCTGTGAGGGAGGAATTTTAGGAGAAAACTCCTTACCACTAATTTTAAACTACCTCACTAACTCTTATCATTGTCTATATCAGATTTTTTTTTCTAAATTTAAAACAAAAAATAATCCCCACTTTATACACACAGAGGATTCGAACATAAGACTTAGGGATAAGTTGACACCTTACTACTGAACCAACATCACTTGAGCAAAAATAATATATAAGCTATAAGTTCAAAGATAAGGGTTTAGGAAAAAAAACAAAAATTTAAGAGAAATGATTCAAATTTAGAACTTCTCACACACAAATAACACACTTAACTACTGAATCAAATTAACTCACTTAATAAAATTTTCACAATCTTAACTTTAAAATTAGGGCGTGACTACTTTTAATTTCACAAACCCAATTTTTCTAATCTGATTTTTAGAATATGACAGTATTACTATATTATTTTGCATGATATATATATATATATATATATACTTTTTCAGCACAAAAGTATAACTTTTTCTTTGAAAAAATATAACTACTTTTCAAACCATAACACAACACTTGTATAACATAAATAAAACTGTCATTATTACAATATTACTATTATTTCTCAAAAGGATACATCTACAAGGTTTGGCAAATAATTAATACAATGATTCAAATTAACATATTTTACTTAAATTTGAATATTACGCAGTTATTTATTGGCCCTTACTTCAAAAAACTATTTTTGATGCTTTTTACATATATTCTTAAAATTAGAAATATTAGTATACAGTTATGCGTGTGAAAATCATAAAATTAGAGTATAAATCGTTATTTAAAAACTAATATACAATAAATAATAAAATATATGATTTGAAACTAATAAATAATAAAATATACAATCTTAGTTCGATTAGTATGGTCATTGTTGCCAATGCAGGAGGATATGTGTTCGAGTGCGCTAAAGCGTATTATTCTCCTATTTATGGGTTGGGGAGGGGCTTTAGATAGTTCTAGGTATTGTCTCAAAAAATAATGAATATGATCAGAATTTATAATGAGATTATTCAAAAATAAATATAAAAAATAATACATGAAATATGTACAATATTAAAATAAAATGTTAAATTAAACTATTTATCACGACGTTTTCATCAATTTTGAATGGAAATAAAAACCAATTGAGTAGTTTGTTCCATTGTTATTTAATCATATGATTCATATTTATTTTAAATTTATACTATTTATTAAATATTTTATTGAGTTGGTGTTGGTTAGGAGATAATTTTTTTTGTCTTTTCATTATTTTATGTAGTTTTTAAATAAAAGAATTAAAATTAACATGCCTAGGGATTAAACCCATGTTTAATGGATTTGTAAATAAAGACAAAATTAGGCTTAAATGCCACTTTTAATTTTCAATTAGGCCTTTAGGCCATTTTCTTTTTAAATAGGGAAATAGGTTGATTTTAAGATAGAGAAAGGAAAGCGCTTCAGAGGGTGTGTTTTTTGCACAGGTGATAAGAAAGCACGACCAGCTGAACGCGTTTTCCCTCAAAGATAATAAAGCAACGACTTTTTGAACGTTGCCATGCCAACGGTAAAAAAAACTTAAAGGGGCCAACAATAATTTTTTTTACCTTATAAATACCACCCAAATTTCATTTTTTTTTTCCAGTCACATCCTTTTTTCTACTATCTCAAACTCTCTCAATCTTTTTGTTCTAAATTTATCGATATTCTGATTTAATTTTTTTAATTATCTCTTATTTTATTCTTCCTAATTAATTTCTCACAAATGGTTGCCTCTCAAATTCGTTTCGGCGACAAGCATATTTCCGCCACTCAAGTAGTAATGGTAAGACAAAGTTTTAAATTTTGTTATTTTAAATTATGTTAAATTTAATTAATTTTTTTTATGATTTGAAATAATTTTTTATGTTATAAATAAGTTAATGGTCATGTTTTGGAGACGTTCATACATAATTTGGGAAAGCCTCTGATCTTTAATATTCAGGGCTACTTCCAAGAGGCTAGATTCTTGCACATGTCTCGAATGCTCACTACAAACTTGATCCTAGAACACATACTTTTCAGTTTTTATGCGGCGAGAGTACAATCACACTCGAGGACGTAGTGTTACAACTCGGTCTTCTGGTGGACGGGCCAGTCTTCATGGAATCAGCAGTCATTCTCGGTAAAGTGGACCTCTATAGAGCAATGTTGGGGAAGGTCCCAAACACTTTTGATGATGGTCAGATATTGATCAACTGGTTGGAGGATAATTTTGAAGAGCTTCTTGAAGACGCAACGGAGGAGGTCACAGAACAATACGTTCGAGCATTCATCATGAGGTTAATCGGGGGAATTTCAATGTCCGATAAATCTCAAAATTTGTTGCACATAAGGTGGCTACTACATCTACTGGACTTCATCAAATGAGGAAAACTAAGTTGGGGGACAATCGTCTTGTCCACGTTATATCGAGAGATGTGTCGGGTCACGGTACTGAATTTAATGTCGGTCGATGGTTGCCTGTGTTTTCTGTAGTCGTTGGCCTAATGGCGATTACCATTTTACGTCTCAGAGTGACTAACCCGTAAGTGTTCCTGTTGGTGATGAGGCACAAATTTTAAATTTGTTAATAAATATGTAGTTTGTACAGTAGATATTTTTATTTATTATATGTTTTGACTAACATATCGCTCGTACAGGTGAAAATATGAGTTGAGTTACGTGGGATTACCGGAGGAGCTTGAAGATTTTAGCCTGTTGTTAGATCAATGCTCCGAAATCGAGGTTAGTTACTTATTATTTCGAACCTATATTAATTAGGCAATGATTAGTAAAAAAAATCATACGTAACGATAGTTGCAATTTTGCTTTTTAGCTTGAATGGATGTCTCACGCTAAAGCTGATATCATATCTTGCATCCCACTAAAAGTGTTTGGAAATCGAGATATGTGGGACGCGAATGTGTCGTTGGTAGTATATGCGGTGGTGGAAATGCACATATCGGACCGAGTGTTGTGGTAATTTGAGAGGAGGCAATGAATTCCGCCACCATCGTGAGACATGAAGGAGTTGCACAATGTGAACATGTGGAGGAAGAACGATGAGCATTGGGCAGAGAAGCACAAAGAGCACATCTAGGCTTGGGATCATAGGATGGAATCCTTACCCATTCGTGAGCCATATTTCTTAGTGGAAACAATTGTAGATATCAATTACATGACATGGTTCAGAGTTGTCGGGAAGTTATATCTGCTATCACTAGAGGTGAGCAGTAGGCAAATTTGGCCGAAGAGGCAACATCACCTGCTGCTGCAGCAGCGGCATAGGAGGGGACGCGGTTGCACAACGAGTTCTTTATGAACTCCAGTAGAAGAAGAATCACCTATGTCTACGCAATATCTAAGTCAATTCACTTAACTTATTCCGGTTCATTTCACTAACCATATGTTTTTTCCAAGCGCCGCACTGCACACCATCGCTGCACATGGGTAGTTCTTTTGTTCCCATAGGTACATATTTCGAGGCACCGACGTCCCCACATTCTTCACTCTTATGTTGAAAAAAATGCTGACCCAAACACCTAGCCAAATGCCGGCGCATGCACTGCCACCAATGATGACACTGTTACAGACCCTCATGTAGCAATCGATGCCGATGTTGATGCTGGGGACAATGCCAATGTACTCGATATTTTTGGTACCTTATTATTACACGCCAATAGTGACACGAACACCAATTGCATCACTGTTTTATCAAGGTGGCTCATCGGCGCAACCACCAACCGCGGGAGTAGACGATATACGATGGAAGCCTATGATGACATAGCAGTCGACCACAGAGGATGATGATGGTGTTGGCGTTGCGGGAGACGAGGTCCAAGGGCCATTGCAAAGTAGGTGTGAAGGTGTTGATGATGCTGGCAAGGAAGTGTACATGCTCACACCTCCGGAGCCCCGCAAAAATCTGCCACACAACCGTCATCCACCGCTTTGCGGCACACATTCTCCCCGATGACCTGATGATGTATTTTTTTCTAACAGTGCGATGTAAATATATATTTTTGGAATAAATAATTAAACTGAGGTTTTTCATTCAAACATATGATTTGTCTTCATTACTGTCTAACGTGAGTTATGCATAAGTTAACAAGAAATAACAAATTTGGAACATCTGAATAATGGAAACATTGTAATGAATATATTATCTAGAAGAAAATAATGCTATCTATGCTAAGGCCCTAATATACCCCTGTAAATAGAATAAGTCATATAATTTCAGCCCACCCGTGCTCATCGAGTATTTTGAAAAAGTTACTTTAATGCACAAAAGGAGAAATTTTTTTTAGAGAAAGCTCCTCGAGCTGGGTGTGCTTTCTCTAACATTTTTCTTCTGCCAAACATTAAAAGTGTCTGATGCTTCATATTTTTCAACCACTTTAACCATGTTTCCTTCTGCCAAACATTAAAAGTGTCTCCTGTAACGCGTTTTCAATGAAATAAAATTTTAATTTCCAAATCAGCCCTTTCTTATGCCTATTGTCCCTTAGTCATCTTCTCCCCCCTCCATCCTTCCTCTATAAAATATTTTCTTAATATTTGAGGTATTCTTGAGTCATCGATGATACTATATCGCTCTAAGACACACACATTTCATATGTCCTGCTCAGATGGGACCAGTACCTCTAGAACCTATCTTGGGGAAGTCGAGTTCTAAGGTGATTTTGCTTTATGCGTGAGGAATACATGGTAGTCTTAATCGAAAGTTATTATGCAGTAATGGATCGGGGTATAATGAGGGAGCCAATTGACAATCATTACATAGCCACGAGCTCAATCTTTTCTAATAACTAAAAATGATGCTAAATAAATATCATACACAAGTTTGAGGGCATATTCATACAAAAAACTCTAGGTCTTCCTGCTATAATTGGTATAATTTTTTTCTTTATTTCTAGGAAATCGGTACCTTTAACCTTCCTTTTTATTCGAAAGTCGACACCATTGTGGATGCAAGAGGACTCTCAAGTGAGGAGCGGCTTTTGTAATGTTGTAAAGGTGATGCTCTTTTCGAGGCGACATCAATTTTTGTTAGTAAACAATCCATTAATAACTACAACCGCTATCTCGTCGACCCGAATTTGGCCTCTATTGTGCTGAAATATCTACTCTCCACCTGAGAGCCCTATTTTGTCCACCTTGGTGTCAACCTTCGAATAAGAATGAAAGGTTAAAAATACCAACTACTTGGAAATAGAGAAATAAATTATGTTTATTACACCAAAAGTCCCTACAGTTTTTCTAGATGATTACGGCCTTCATCTTATGTATGGTATAAATAGGGCATCGTTTGCGGGTATCCAAAAATCTTAAACTCCTGATCGAGTAACGATCACACCGCCCCTCGTTATACTCAAACCTGCGGATCGATCACGGTGCCGCCGATTGGGACCTCCACCAAAACTTTGACCCGTAATCGTATCAAGCATTATTACCCCAAAACCAGATTTCCCCACAATAGGTTTTTGGGGTGATGGTCCTATCTTGCCATGACTTATGAAATAAATGTGTTCTGAGGCGCATTATCACATCCCCGACCTCTTAAATCTACCTATGAACTTCCACGATTTTAGTCAAAACCCTAAACTTAAATCCCAAAACCTTAAACTTTAAGAATAATACAAACCTTAACCCTAGAGAGAGAAAGAAAAAGCGCATCCAGCTGGCTTCGCTTTTCTGTCACATGTGCAAAAAGTGTGCCTAGCTAGATGCACGTTTTCTTTCTCGCTCCTAAAAACGGTCTATTTCCCTAATTAAAAAAATGGCCTTTTTGTTAATTTAGTCGTAAAAAAATTCTTTACCTTTACACCAATAATAGTCCTTGAGTAAACTTTAAAAGAATAACTTTTCACATTGTAACACTCCATACCCGAGTTCGAGGCCTAGACCGGATATGAGACATTACTATACTAGAACTTATTTAATCATGAAATTACGGGCCATAAAATTTTGTTCCCGATTAAGAACCTTTCTCTCTCAAACAATTCATACATCTCATGGGCCTACAAGGCCTTAAACTCATGTTTAAAAACTTTCGAAACTTAATCGAAAAACCTTTCTTGGAAGCAGGGGTCACATGCCCATGTAGTTTGAGGCACGCCCGTGTACCCCTAGACACGCCTATGTCCTCCAACCGTGGGGAGTTACTGACTATACTTACACAAACTTGACACGCCCATGTCTTCTACCTGTGTGGAGTTACTGACTAATTTCACATGGCCATGACACGCCCGTGGGCTTAGACCGTGTGCTAACCCTTGATATATTGACTAAATTAACACAGTCTGGGCACACGCCCATGTCCAAGCCGTGTGTATTACATGGCATACACACACGGCCGTGGGATTTTCCTGTGGCCTATTCTGAATAATAATACTAAGGTGCAAGGTTAACACGGCCTAGACACACGCCCGTGTGTCCAACCGTGCTGTCACTTAGGGGCTATTTGCCAAGCCATTTGCCACCCTGAAATCAGGATCAATCCAATACATTTTTCGTAAATAATAATACATAGTACATTGACCTCAATAAACCTACGTACATAGACAATTCTGGCCAGTCAAATAGTCAATACAAAAGAATAATTAAAAGGGGCATATACCTCATTAATATTATCTTTATTTCAAAAAGAAGAGTTTGCCAAACATTTGCCTGAATTAAGAACCCATTACAAAATGATTTGCCACCAACACTTTAACTAAAAATTACAACTTGACAAAACACCCTAGTCCTATACATGTCATATTCAAACAAGTCTAAAATTGTTACACCAAAGTGTTGTTGATAGTGTGATTTCCGAACACCTGCGTCTACGACTTCGAGCTATCTTGGCAATACTATAAGAAAGAAGGGAAATGAAAAAGGGGTAAGCGATAAGCTTAGTAAGTTGCATGGAAATAATTAGAAATCATAATCTTCATAAAAGAATAATTCATCCATAACATTAATTAATCGTACACAAGTCAAGACTTCTTGACAATACCTACTTACACTCGCCCTTATCTAACATTTACCGTAACACATATAGAGCCAAATCTAGTGACTCATTCATTAGCACTTGTATTCATTCACATTTCTACTTTTAAATTCATATGCTTATTCCATCATACAATGGAGTCTCCTTTAGGTATAGATGCCATGTCCCGGACATGGTCTTATAGGGAATTACCTCTATGTGTTAATGCCATACCTCGGATATGGTCTTACGCCTGCTCTTGTCTCAATGCCGGTGCCATGTTCCAAACATGGTCTTACACTGGCACTAATAATATGGCCGATACTATGTCCCAGAAATGGTCTTACACTGACACTAATAATATGGCCGATGCCATGTCCCAGACATGGTCTTACACTGACACTAATAATATGGTCGATGCCATGTCCCAGACATGGTCTTACACTGACACTAATAATATGGCTGATGCCATGTCCCAAACATGGTCTTACACTGACCCTCAAAATTTGTGATAGCATTTTTCGTATTCATCATAGTCCATTATGACTTCATTATCATATTCACAAAAGTTTCTCAACTCATTGAAGTATCATGCATCAATATAACATCAAGCATTCTCAATTATGCTAATATAATGTTGCAATAAATCACATACAACTTACCTCATTTTCAAAATGAGTTAGTTCTTCGGTTTAGTCCACGACTTTATCCTTTCTATGATTGAGGTGAATTCTCGTCTCCTCTTGCTCTATAATAGCAAATTAGCTCATTTTAATCATTTTATTAATATAAGCATCTTAATAATCCTACTTAGGAAAAATTAACATTTTACCCTTAGATTTTGGCAAAATGACCGTTTTGCCCATAGGCTCGAAAATTAATTCTAATCACATTTTTATCTTCAACAAGCCTAGGCAAACATTTAATGCTCTTAAAGCTATCATCAACAATCAATATTTCACATACTTACTACCAAGTTCATAACCTTTTTATTAAGGTCCTATTTAGTGTCCTCATGCCAACACCCTTTTTAAAAGTTGTTCATCTAACAACTAAGACTCAAGTTCTTCCTTAAAAATACAACAAACAACTAAAGTAGCTCTCATGGTAAAACTCTAAACCTTTCACAACATTGCACAATAGTCCCCTCATTTGAAAGCTTAAGCTTTAGGGACCTCAAAAGTACAATTATTTTCAAGAAAAGTTCACTAGAACACTTACTTGAATGGATGAGAGTTTGCTGAAATTTTTGAAGGTTTCTACCCCTTATTTGCTGAAAATTTTCAGTGGAAGATGATAGGAGAAAAATATGATAACTTTTCTCTCCTCATTCTATTATTAAAAGTCAAATTAGTCCACCCACTACTACTAACTTTGACACTAATTGACAATTTTGTCTCCCATGCTCTCTTATGGCAGGCCATTCCTCTTTTAAAGGCTAAATTGCCTTTTAAATACCCCCATGTAACAATCCATAGCCATTTGGTACTCTTAGCATATAGAATGGAACTTTTGCACTTTATGCGATTTAGTCTTTTTCGCAAAATAAACACGAAAACGTTAAAATTAAAATACCAAAATTTTAATGCTCATATGCTATCATGCTCTAACTCATAATATATCATGAAAATAATTTCTCTGATCTCAAAATAGTGATCCCGAGATCAATATTCTGATTAGCCCCTAAATCGGGCTGTTACACACATAAAATGTTTTCTCTCAAAAATTTGTGTGTTCTAAATACGTGGTTTCTACACGCATACATGTGTGATAGAATTTTCGGTATGAATAATGTTGTTGATTTAGTGTCACAAATGAGCATGACACTAACTCAAGATTGATGACAAAATAATGATAAACAATTGTATTCATTTAGTATTCTTAATCTAATGCGTTTTTGTGTTCAAATTTCACTTTACTCACAATTTAATCTAATTTTTATTTTAATATTATACATATTTCATGTGTTATTCTTAATTAGTTCCAAATCATATTTTTCATTATTTATTGTATGTTATTTTTGAACCATATCTTTATTCTAAATACATTATTTCCACACACATACGCATATGATAAGATTACTAGTAGATACTAATAGATCTATGATTGAAGAACTATAATGATCACTAAAAGTATGCACACACATAGACCATTTATCACATGTGTTTGCCTACGGAAGCTATGTATTTAAAACATTGGAGTGTGTTTAAAAATAACATATAATAAGTAAAAAAAATGTGTTAAGACAAGATGTGTTGATTGTTGTTGAGTGGCACTCAATAGTGCCAACTACGAACTGCCATTGAGGTAGTTTATTACTTTCCTTATTTGGTTTGACAATTTAATAAAAAATCTTTGGACCTGTTAATGTGTTGTTTTATTGAAGATATTATGATCCATATATGGAAACCAATCTTTGGCTTTTGAAGATTGGATTGGATTCAAGTGAATCATTTCAACCTTTGGACTGTGGGGATTTGATTGAGATACTGTTGTTGATTTTGGAGAGCGCATCTTCGATTGATTATTCTTTGACTGCTAATTATGTAATAGCTATTTTTAAGGAATTACTTTGTATTCACTTAGATTCTATGTTAGTAAGGAAAAATTGATATATGCTTTGAGGCTTGTTTAGTTTATGTATGAGAGCTTATTGAGTGCATTATATTTTGTTCATTGATGAACAGTTTGTGAGAGAGTGCAAATTGTTATTGTAAACATTGTTGAGTGTTTGTTGCCCAAGTTATTTGGAAGAGGATTTGGAGGTGACTTTTCAAAGGTGATATACTTGGGGAGTGATAGAGTGTGAATCACTTCAATTATTGTGGATTAAAGATCGTGGAATTATTCGCTGAGCTAGGCTTATGTAGACGTAAAGAAATCAAGCTACGTAAATAAATCTTGGTGTTCTTTGTGTTTTTGTTTGCATAGTTTCACAATGCCAATTCGTAGTGGCCACTTCAGTCTAGCACTTCCATTTCAATTCTTCCTTTTAGTAAATAAGAAACTTAAGGTAGCAACAAAATGTATGGTTTGAAACTAATTAATAATAACACATACAATATGTATGATATTAAAAAGAAAAAAATAGATTAAATTGTGAGTAAAACAAAATTTAAACACAAACACATTAGATTGAGAACAATAAATACACTTCAATTGTTTATCATGATGTTGTCATCAATTGTAAGTTGATGTCAAGTTAACTTATGACACCAACTCAATCAACAACATTATTAATACTAGGTGCGCATGCGTGTGGAAACCATGTATTAAGAACATAGTTGTGTGTTTAAAAATAACATATAATAAATAATAAAATGTAAAGTTTGAAACTAATTAATAATAACACATGAAATATATATGATATTAAAATAAAAATTAGACTAAATTGCAAATAAAATGAAATTAAACACATAAATATATTAGATTAAGAGTACTAAATAATTACATTAATCCTAAGTTGGTGTCGAGTAAATTTTTGACACCAACTCAATCAACAACATTAATTATACTATTATTTAAGACTCTAACAAAGTTGGTGTCACGAGTCAATTAAGCATCACCTCGATTAAGGAAATTACAAAATATCTTTTCATATTTAAAATATGTTATATTATTCGATGGTACTTTAGTCTTTTTCTTTATAAAAAAAAATAAAAACTCTTATAGGGGGATTTGAATTAACACCAATTCAAAAAACCTTAGATTTACCACTCAACCAAAGTTTTATTTTAGAATTCTTTTGAACATTTTAATTTTATTATGCCCAATTTATTATGTCCACTAATTGTGTCTATACTATTTATTTCATCTTTGTTTAAGCCATTCATTGGAATCAAACTAGTACCTTGATGGATCAAGGCATCATTGTCACTTGGCCACCTCGAGATTTTTGAAATAAATGCACGAAGAAGTATATAAAAATATTTTTATTTGTGTAAAATTAGAATGTCAGTGATGACAATATATATTGCAAAGAAAAGAGAAATAAAAATAAAGAACACACAGATTTTACGTGAAACCGTTTCGAGAAAAAACTACAGGCAGAGGAGAAGAAAATTCACTATGTCGAATTCGAATAATTACAAGAGGAATAAACTATGTCTATTTATCAGCTTGAAAAATCATATTCTAATAGGAGTGTAGTAAGATTGAAACACCTTATTCTAATCAATATCAAATAGATGGAGTTTAATAATGTTTAAAAAACCTTATTCTAAAATAAAATAAAAGAAGTGTAGTTCTATATGGATTTTACTTTTATTTTATTTTACCACTGTATTTTATTTAAATAAGGATTCGGTTCACTTAATTCTAATAATCTCGACCTTGACATGAATTCTCAATGAACAAGTTATTCATCGCGAACGCTAAACGAACAAGTTCTCCACCTCTTTCATAAAACCCCTTAAGGGTTTAACTTCAACAATGAACACCAACCAAGTCTAAGCAATGCTCAAACTTGGTTATAGGAAGTGACTTAGTCATCATATCTGCAGGATTTTCATGAGTACTAATTTTGCTCACAACAATATCACCACGAGTTATAATATCACAAACAAAATGATACCAAACATCAATGTGTTTTGTTCTCTCATGAAACATTTGATCTTTTGTAAGGAAGATGGCACTCTGACTGTCACAAAATATTGTATTGATTTGAAGGTCTTCATTGAGTTCACTAAAGAGTCCCTTCAACCAAATAGCTTCTTTACAAGCCTCAGTAATTGCCATGTACTCAGCTTCAGTGGTAGACAAAGCGACTGTAGTTTGCAAAGTAGCTTTCCAACTGATTGCACAACTTCCAATTGTAAAGACATAACCTGTCAGAGATCTTCTTCTATCAAGGTCTCTAGCAAAATCAGCATTAACATACCCAATGATTCCATCTTTAGTTCTTCCAAACTGTAAGCAAACATTAGTAGTACCTCGTAAGTATCTTAAAATCTACTAAACTATTTTCCAATGTTCTTTACCAGGATTTGCCATGTATCTGCTAACTGTACTGACCGCATATGATAAATTTGGACGTGAACAAACTATAGCATACATGAGAGATCCCACTGCACTAGAGTATGGAACATGTGACATGTACTCAATCTTATTATCTGATTGTGGAGACAAAGCCGATGAAAGTCTGAAATGGGCTGCTAAAGTAGTACTAACAGATTTAGCACTCTGCATATTGAACCTGTAAAGAACTTTCTCAATGTACCTTTTCTGACTTAGGTACAATTTACTTGCTTTTCTATCTCTAAGAATCTCCATACCAAGTATCTTCTTTTCTGGTCCCAAATCTTTCATCTCAAATTCTTCACTTAGTTGGGCTTTAACCATTCTTATCTCTCCTTCATCTTTCACTGCTATCAACATGTCATCAACATAAATGAGTAAATACACAAAAGAACCATCACTAATTTTCTTAAAGTAAATACAACTATCAAAGCTACTTCTTTTGAAATCATGAGAAGTCATAAAGGAATCAAACCTCTTGTACCACTGTCTTGGTGACTGTTTCAAATCGTAAAGGGACTTTTTCAGCAAGCAAACATAGTCCTCTTTTTTTGAGATTGTAAAACCCTCTGGTTGTTGCATTTAAATATCCTCCTCAAGTTTTCCATGCAAAAATACAGTTTTTACATCTAATTGTTCAAGCTCTAAATCATGCATGGCCACAATACCAAGCAAAGCTCAAATCAAACTATGCTTCACAATTGGGGAGAACACATATGTGAAGTCCACTCCTGGAATTTGACTGTAACCCTTTGCAACAAGCCTTACTTTATATTTGGGCTCTTCAACTCCTAGAGTCCCTTTTTCCGTTTTAAATACCCATTTACAAGGAACAACATTTTTACCTTTAGGAAGTTTCACAAGATCCTATGTTCTGTTTTTGTGGAGTGATTCCATCTCCTATTGTATGCCAAATACCCACTTTTTTGAGTCTTTACAACTGACCAACTCAGAATAATTAGATGGATCTTGGTTTGCATCTATATCTTCAGCAACATTTAAAACATAAGCAACTAGATCAGCCTCGACATACTTTTTTGGAGGTTTAATTTCTCTTCTAGTTTTGTTTTTGGCGATAGAGTATTATGGTGAAAAAGTATTTCTATTTTAAATTTCTGTACTGGCTTGAGGAGTCGACTCTATTGTAGATTCTGGATTAATCTAATGCTCCACCTACTTTTGATTTTCTTTATTGGAAGAGTCTTTAAGAGATAAGTTAGGTAGCATAGCAATTTCATCAAAAACAACATCTCTGATAAACACAACTTTTCTATTTTCAGGACACCATAACTATACCCTTTTACATCATCTTTATAACCAAGAAAAACACATTTAATGGATCTCGGTTCTAATTTTCCATTATTAACATGAGCATACACAGGACACCCAAAGATCTTTAAATCAGAATAGTCAGCAAGATTACCAGACCATACCTCTTATGGAGTCTTTTTCTCAATGGCAATAGATGGAGATTGGTTGATCAAAAAACATGCAGTAGAGGCTGCTTCGGCCCAAAATGACTTTCGTCAGTTAGCATTTGACAACATACATCGAACCTTCTCCATGATCGTTCTATTCATTCATTCTGCAACGTCGTTTTACTGTGGAGTATGATGAACTGTCAAGTGTCTCGCGATCCCTTCTGACTTGCATAATTTATTAAACTCATCAGAACAGAACTCGAAGCCATTGTCTGTGTGGAGGTATTTTATTTGTTTTCTCGTTTGTTTTTCAATCATAGTTTTCTAATACTTAAATATGGAAAACACATCGCTTTTCTGCTTCAAGAAGAACGCCCAAACTTTTCTAGAAAAATTATCAATAAAAGATAGCATATAATTACTCCACCTCTCAAAGGCACTCTAGATGGTCCCCACAGATCAGAATGAATATACTCCAATGTTCCCTTCGTGTTATGGATTCCTCTGGTGAATTGACCTCTCTTTTGCTTCCCAGAAATGTAGTGCTCACAGAACTTCAGTTTGCAAATTCCTTGCCCATCAAGAAGTCCTCTTTTGCTCAATTCTTCCATGGCATTCTCACTCATATGCCCTAGGTGCATATACCAAAATTTAGTAATGTCATCATCTAACAAGGAAGAGGAAGCGACAGCTACATCACCAGTAACAGTAGAATCCTGCAAAACATATAACTTGGCAGTCTTTCTCTGCCCTTTCATCACAACGAGGGAACCCTTGGAAATTTTTAAAACCCCATATTTAGCTATGTATTTGTACCCTTTTGAATCAAGATTACTCAATGAAATTAAATTTCTCTTCAAATTTGGAACATTTCATACGTCACTAAGTGTTCTGATATCTCCATCAAACATATTAACTTTAATTGTTCCAACACCTGCGATTTTACACGAAGCATTATTTCTCATCAAAACAACACCTTCAGAAACTATTTCATAAGTTGTAAAGCAATCCTGACTAGGACTCATGTGGAAGGTGCAACCCGAATCCAGGATCTACTCCTCGCTCACTTTAGAATTGTTGACAGAAGCGACTAGAAGTTCACCATCATTGTAGTCTTCTACAACATCAGCTTCAGTATAATTTTCTGGTTGTTTTCCCTTTTGATTCACAGCCTCCCTTTTAATCTTATTCTGTAGCTTATAGCACTTAGATTTAATATGCCCTTTCTTCTTGCAGAAGTTACAAGTTTTACCTGTGTTTGAAGACTTCGATCTACCCTTAGATTTACCGCGAGGATTCTGTTCCTGTATCCTTCCATGATCATCATCAGGATTCCGATCTTATCTCCCACGAACAATGAGACCCTCTCCTTGAGAGTCGATTTTAACCACAAGATGCTTCATCTTATCATATGAGGTCAAAGAATCATAAACTTCATAAACTATGAGAGACTTGTATCTATATAAAATCGTGTCTCTAAAGTTTGAATAAGACGAAGGAAACGAACAAAATAGAATCAACCCTAATTCTTTCTTATCATACTGAACCTCCATGGCCTTTAAGTTTGAGAGAATTTCTTTAAACATTGTTAAGTGTTCATGCACAGATGCACCTTCCTCCAAATGATGAGCATAAAGACGCTACTTCATATACAGCTTGCTAGTTAGAGCTTTCGACATACATATTTGTTCCAGCCTCTTCCATAATCCAGCTGCAGTCTTCTCCTTCATCACATCCTGCAAAATTTTGTTAGACAAATGTAGATGTAACTGTGTTAACGCCTTTCTATCCTTGCGCTTCTTCTCTTCCTCCGTCAATGTCAAAGGCATCTTATCTACCCCTAGCAGGGCTTCCTCTAAGTCCATTTGTGTAAGAACTGTCTACATCTTTATCTGCCATAACGCGAATTTGGTGTTGTGATCTAACAGTGGAATTTCATACTTCAAGGACACCATTACTGTGATTGAGATGAATAACCTAGAAGCTCATATACCAATTTGTAAAATTAGAATGTCGGTAATGATAATATATATCACAAAGAAAAGAGAAATAAAAATAAAGAACACACAGATTTTACGTGGAAACCCTTTTGGGAAAAAACCATGTGCAGAGGAGAAGAAAATTCACTATGTCGAATTCGAATAATTACAAGAGGAATAGACTATGTCTATTTATCGGCTTGTAAAACCATATTGTAATAGGAGTGTAGTAAGATTGAAACACCTTATTTTAATCAATACCAAATAGATGGAGTTTAATAAGGTTTAAAAAACCTTATTCTAAAATCAAATAAAAGAAGTGTAGTTCTATATGGATTTTACTTTTATTTTATTTTACCACTGTATTTTATTTAAATAAAGATTCAGGTCACTTAATTCTGACAATTCACATCTAATCAAATTTATTCATTCAAGGATTGAAGATCGGATTTATTCTCCGAGATCTTAGATGTAATATGTGAGGATTTGCAAGAATTTTTCTTTAATGATTTATATTGAGATTATTTCTTTCTATGATTAATTATGATTGATTTAATTAACTTATTTTATTTCTATGTTGTTAACAATATTGAAAGATTCGATCTCGTAATGAATTTAGATTCTTATTCTTGATATTTAATTTATCATTGTATAAGCACAAGTAAAATTCAAAATTGGTAAGAAGTTTTTATATTTAGATCATTTTTTTCAATTGTGATATATATTGAAATTATTAAGTGTGACATGATATCAGTCACGTCATGAGACTCGATTAAACGGACCCAAGATCGGGCCAAGTTTGAAGGGCCTAAATGCAACATGAAACGGTCAAACCATGCAATTTTTTTTCATATGGGCGTTGAGATCTTGTGATGCATGATAATTAGTGTTAAATTTACACAACTTTTAAATTATTTTGTGTTTTCTTATTACAACAATTTAATATGTCCTAAGTGAGTTTGGCACCATCAATATGTGTCCTAAAACATGTTTTAATGTTGGTAGTTATAGTTAAGTTAGTTGGTAGGTTATATAGTTAGTTTTATTACATTTTAATGACTATTAAAACTAGCTATTTAATTTACCTCTTTTATTACAATTTTATAATGCATGTTTAATTTATCTTAAGTAAATTAATTGTGTGTTTAATTGTGTCATTGGAGAGTCCAATGGTTGATCACCTTAAAAGCTGCAAGAGGCTACTCGGTTTTGCTAAGAGTCAAGGTTGTTTTCACACCTTAAGTGGTTGTTCGATTCAGCTTGGAAAGTGGTCTTTTTCACCAACAAGTGCTTCATCAATTGCACCGTCCAAATGGGAGTTGAATGAGTCCATTCGAATGGCCTTCAAGAATATGTCTAGTAGTTATTTCCGTTCCTCATAAAGCCACCGTACAACAAGGGCTTTTCAAGATTTCTTCAACCTTAAGTATTCATGAATTCTTCTCCAACATCAATAAATGACCAGCCACATTCATCATCCAAGTTCAAAGACAGCAAGGAAGCATGCGCTAAGTTTAAAGCTCCATTTAATTCATGCATTTCACATTAATGGTCGAATTTGTCTAATAGCATTCATAGGTTTATATATTATTTCATTTATGGATTGATGTAAGGTTAGACCTTTTAGATGTTTTATGATATAAACGTATTTGAGTTAATCTCTTTATTCTTCAAGAACTTACCGAACTTATCAAGAATTCTTTCTTGTGGAGTTCAAACTGATCTTATCACTTTGTTCACCATCATAAAGTGTGGTAATCAACCTTATACATTAGGTTCCTATCTCATTATAGATAGTGGGTCAATGTCCTATCCATCCCTAAACATTTTGATTCTAAACTAACCTTATAGAATTTAGGTCATGTTGTTATATAACGTCAGTTCTTTTTTGGTTTGTTTATATTCTTGAGTTATATCAAAATCTATCTTACCATTTAAATTTCCATCATATTACCAACTTTTGAGCTAGTACCTATTTGGACAATCGAGACACTTCAATTGTGATTCAACTTGTAACCAAGTTCACACCAATTGGTATCAGAGCTATCAGAATCTAAATCAGGTACATTACTTATCCTTGATTTTTAAAAAATAAAAAATCGTGAAGAAAAAAAGAAATGAAAGAAAAAGGAAAAGAACGAGTAGGAACTAAAAAAAGTCTAGAAGCCCTCTGTAAAAATTTCTTTCGATTCATAATTTGGAGACTATTGTACGTTTGATTAAAAAATTTGGCAATAAAAAAAAAAAAATCGACCTGAAAAATTTTCATTTTACCCTTCGACCCTAAACACCATACTTAAACCCTTTTCATCATTTTGACACTTTTGGTGAAAGTAACATATTTTTTAAAAAAATACCTAAAATAACCTTAAACCCTTGTTGAAGCCTATTTCTACCCTTTTGTCATAACATCTCTGACTTCTTGATTGTGCTCTATTAGTTCTATCAGAACCGAGTGAATAACTTTCGAAAGGTAAAATGCATGAGTGAGTGAGATTAATCGACTGGAAAAAGTTTATTCGTGTGCAGACACGAGTTGTAACATCCTAAATTAGAAGATTTACATTTGATGTGTTTGCGTGTGTGTGCTATGTCTAACATGTTAGTTTAGGGTACTTTAGGGTCCAGGAATGACTTAGGGGTAAGCTGGAGCCTTAGTAAAAATTTTGCTTTTTGGGCACTTTAAGGGAGAGCTGAATGGGATAGGAATTAAGGGTGGCTGGTTGTGTGGTTAGACACAAGAAGTGCTTTAGTAAAGTGGCAAGGAGGTGCCACTTAAAGTTCAGGAAGGTGACGCCTCAGGGAAGCTGGCAGGGAGCAGGTTCGAGCTGCGTGGATTCCCTCTTGGGGATTTCTTATTAACGCCAAGGTGGGGGAGAGTTGCTTTCAGCTTGGACTCTGGTGGATGAGTGTTGAATGGGTCAACACATTTGAATGAAGGGAAGAGAGCAATTCAAGGAGAAGGAATCGGTTAACAGGTTTGAATGGGGAGTAGAGAGTGATCGGTGGAGAGAATCAGGGGATTGGGAAAGAGGGAGAGAGTTTGGCCGAATGTAGGGTCTGTGAGCGTGTATGTTCGGTTTAGTGATGTTAAAGGGGGTAGCCGAATGTTTATTGATAGCATAAGGGGGGACTGTTGAGCATTTTCGGCAAGCTAGAAGGAACCAAGAGCATTCTTTTGTTCATTTCTTTTGTCAAAATCGAAACCCCCTCATACCACTTGGTGCATTTTTCTTTTCTCTCAAATACCAAAACCAAAACACCTTCTAATCCTCTTCTCATTTTCTTCTTCTTTTGTGCTTGGCCGAATCCTACATTGCCCTTCACTCATCACTTTTGTTTTATTTTCTCTGCCATTAAACATCAAAGCCGAAACCCTCTAAAGCCACACATTTTGCCAAAACTTTATCATTCTCTTCTCTTTTCTTTCGAACACCTTAACTGAATCTCTCTTGGTAGATAGCACCTTTCTTCTCCATCTATTTATTTTCAAGAGCAGAACAACTTCGACATTTGGTAAGTTCTTTTTGGTTTAGCCGAATCTCTCTAGTCATCTTTGCATTCATCTCCTCCCTTGATTTCTTTTTAAAGGAACCCGAAACTTATTTTTGTTTAGGCAATTTTTATTTTGATTGGTTAGCCGAAACCCTCTAACTTTCTTACTCTCTACTTTCGGCTCTTGTTTCAGTGGATTGTTGTTACCTATTTTTTCCTTTTCCTAATCAGTTTCTCTAGTGTTTGGGGTAAGTGATCTCTTTTCGGTACAATCATCTCTTCTCATGGTAGAGTGCCGAAGGCAGTAATCATATTCATTAACTCTTGGCCGATTGTAGGGGCTTTATCTTCGTATTCTTCTGGCTTTTGGTCTGCGTTTGGAGTGTTTAAAGGGATAATCGGTTCTAGTCGATTTAAGTACTTAAGCAGTGCAGGATTCAAACCTTTTTGATCTCTGAGATTTGTTGATCTAGGTAAGGACCCTTAGCCCTGAGTGTTATTCTCTTTTGTTCGATTTCACTACTTTAATCCGGTCTAGTGACCAAGGTTTTGTTCATGGACTCAAATGTTAGGCAAGCGAAAGGAGGGGTTGGACCTGTAGTCCCACCCCCTAAGTTCAAGAAGCGCACGGTATCTGCTGTTCGGGATTGGCCACCGGGTTATGGGCGGCTTTTGAGCAAAATAAGAGGCAGATAGCAGTAGTTTCTGAAAGTGATAGTGTTGACATAGATAGCATAGTGTTGCGGGTAACCAGGTGTGTAAAATTCACACACTTTAATATTATTATGTGTTATTAAATATCTGGGCTAAAAAGCCGAAATGGTTAGATGAATCGACGTTATGCCACTATAGGGATGACCGAAATGCCAGGTAAATACCCTGTTGTTTATGGATGCACTAATGATTGTATGCCATAATGATATTGTGCACTTGACAGCTTGCTGCATTTATTTGACACTTGTATGCATGGGTTGGATATGATGTTTAAGGGGAAGTGTAAGACTGTCACTAGTGGTTTGGCACCACACGTGGGTTGGCGCCACATTCTTGATTCGTGATTAAGTCTTAGTGGTTTGGAACCACCAGTGGTTTGGTACCACATATTGATGATTTTGTACTCGTCCCAGTGGTTTGGTACCACAGTGGGTTGGCCCCACATATATGATTATTCGAGATTGTCACTAGTGATTTGATACCACAAGTGGGTTGGCCCCACATCTGATGTTTTGTGACTCTGTCACCAGTGGCTAAGTGCCACATATGGAGTGTAGCGGATGGAGGGTTGATTGTAGAAATTCCCACGGTGTGATTGGCTGGGACGGATGGTGTGTAGAGGATGGAAATCTAGGATTGGGTCGGGTACATTGCACCCATACTTGTACATGCTATCTTTGAGTGGGCTAAGGCCCAATATGTGGCTGTGGCTTGGAGACATGTGACTTAAGGGGGATGTAATATCCCGAATTATGGCTTGTGCATTTATCCTTAATTATATGAAATAGCATGCTTGAGTATGTTGTGAATGAGTATTATGAATTTTGTGAACTTTAGAAAATAGGAGAGTGCCTTAGAAATTTTTAGATTTTAAATCTAAAAGGGGAAGCTAAGTAGGGTGGCCTTAAGAGAAAATGTGGGGGAGATGGTAAAGTGGTTGTAATGCGCCACTTAGGGCCTTAGTGTGTGACGCCATATGCCAGGGTGAAAGGGCTTGTGTTCAAGCCACAAGGGGAGCAATAAGGGGAATTTTTATTTTTGCTGCAAGGAGCAAAGCGCCACTTAATGCAGTTTAAGAAAATATGTAGGGATTTATGACAAAATAGCGACTTGGTAAAGTGGGCAAGCGCCACTTAAAGCTCACACAAGTGACGCCCAAGCGGTGCTAATGGGCCGAGGTTCGATCTACAAGGGAAGCAAAATAAAAGTTTTATTTTGCAGCAGAGAAGAGTAGTAATGGATGGCATTAGAAGACTTAGGAATGAGTTTAAGATGTGCTTAAATTCCTAGGAAATTTCAGTTAAAGCATAAGATAAATAAGGATTTATTTTAAATTATTTTTTTTAGATGAAGAAGAGATAAATGTGGATTATTTTTATTATTTTAAATAAAGTGATAAGGAGAAAATCAAGGAATAGCTAGTGTTTGAATGCTAGTCGAATTTAAGAGGGGAAGTAAGTAAGGCATTCGGCCATACTAAGGGGGATTTGTGCCAAAAAATTCATTCTCTTCTCATCTTTTCTTTTGTGCCGAAATTCTCAAAGAAATCAGCTCATGTTTTTCCTTTTTGCTATTCATCTCCATAGGCCGAATCTCATCAAACCTTTTCTCTTCTTCTTCTTTCTCCAATTCAATCAAAACCCGAATCTCCTTAGTATTCTCCAAAGTCAATCCCTCTGAGGTGTTAGGCAAGGTGCTGTCGAATTCTATAGAGAGGGTAAAGACCAAATGTCGTTTGATTTCCATTCTTTTCTTTTAGATTTGTCAAAATCTAGAACTAATCCCATCAATATTCTTGTTTGCTGAAATTTGGAAGGATCTTTCGGGATTTTCAGTGTGGTCAACCATAAGGAGGATTATTCAGGATTTCAACATCCAAGATAGGTTATGTGATATTCGGCCATAGGACATTCTTATGTGACTTAAAGATTAGAATTAAATCTAACCTATGCCTATAGGTATTTTGACACCTTCATAACCAAGTAGCACTTTTCGGGATTCGCAAGGTAAGTGAATCTGATATTCGGCCAAGGCTATAAACAATGATGTAGATCTATACTTTACTTATTTGAAAGCCGAAACTAACCCAGTCAATTGATCTAGTGTTAGCCAATTGCAAGGAAGAAACTCATAATGTTTCGGGATTTGTTTAGGGATCTAGGACGGTAGATCGAGATTTTCAGGATTTGCAGTAAACTTGCTAGGAGAATCAGGTGTGTACCCCACACTATCTCTTAATAGATGTATGGCAATATTTAATATATATATGTTGTAATAATGTGAATGTGGCTAAGGTACCATGCAATGGTACAAAGTACTCAGGCACGTCAATTTGCTACTACTGTAGTTATCTCATTATGAATATATGATATGGCACATATGAGAACCGTGATAAGAATGTGAAATAAGGCATGATATGTATGACATGGGCATATGGGTGATTATGAAAGGGGAAGTGAATGTGGTGGTTTTATACCACGATATCTGAATGTGGTGACTTCGGTCACATTATCTGAATGTGGTGTCACATGACATGAAATATTTTATTTGGTGGCTATGCCACAATATTTATAAGGGCGATGAGCACGTCGACTGCAGCGACTGCCTTCGATGGTGTGTGTAACACCCCAAACCCGGTCTATGCGTCAAGACGAGATTTGGTTTGTCATACAGATTGAACATTCTTTATTTCTATCTAATGATTTAGGTGAAACGGTATTTCAAAACCCTTTTAAAATAATAAAATAAAAAAATAAAGCTTAATAAAAACCAAGAGAAATAATTTAAGTTCCATGAATTTGAGAAACATTAGTTGAAAAATCTTATCATTTGACATTTAATTAACAAAACCTCAAAGTAATTTTATAAGAGTTCAAAGGGTTTGAAAATAAGAATAGTTAAAGAATCTCGTATGTTTGAAAACCCAAAATATTTTAAGAAAACGTTATAAGATAAACATAAGCCCATATTAATTGTCCAAAACATAATTTAAATCCATCCACGCATAAAATCCATAAAATATTAATAGAGGCCTTATTACATCATACCCAAAATAGCAATTTAAAGAAAGTACTTATTTAAAGTTCAAAGTTTATTAAACCCATGTTTGCAGTATGGCCCCCACGAAGTCATCCTCGGCCCAAGTCCGATTCAATTTCCATTACATGAGATGAAAAATTTGAGGGAGTGAGTTACTCAGAACTCAGTGTATAACTCACTTACTTTATTCACTAGGCCAGATCATCAAGTCATAATTTTGGGCTTGAGCCCATAAACAGGTTTAACAATATAAATAATGAGATGCATGCAAAAATGAAATTTCCCACCCAAACCTAATTTCCATCCGCTACACACCACCCGTACCAACCATCACACCTGTGGGGATCAAGTCAACCCACCCCGCCAACACACCAAACATAGGTAATAAGCCATTTTTATATTTGTGGCAGAGCCACCGAACTAGATTGTGACAAAGTCACCGAATTAGAGGCATTGAGCCATTAAAATATTTGTGGTAGAGCCACCGAACTAGAGGCATTGAGCCATTAAAATATTTGTGGCAGGGCCACTGAACTAGAGGCAATCAGCCATTTAATTATTTTGTGGCAAAGCCACCGAACTAGATTTTGGCAACAGGCCTTTCTTCTTTTCATCATTAATCCCATCCCATGCAACATGTATGCAAAATAGTCTATATACATATGATGATTTCAGCAAAAAGGCCCAATTTTCATGTGAGTCAATATTTTAGGTTTTTATTAAGGCCCATAATACAAAATATCATTTAGCCCATTTAACAATCTAGTATAGATTTAGGCCCATTTAACGATCTAGCAGGGATTTCGGCCCATTTAACGATCTAACAGAGATTTTGGCCCATTTAACGATATATCAGGGATTTCGACCCATTTAACGATCTAGTATAGATTTCGGCCCATTTTACGATCTAACAGGGATTTTGACCCATTTAACGATCTAACAGAGATTTCGGCCCATTTAACGATCTATCAGGGATTTCGGCCCATTTACACATGAGACATAAAATTTACATTTTACCAACTAACTCATCGAGGGCATTTTCATAATTTTCACAACCTTAACCGTTTTCATGTATTTTCACCAAAAATACCAATTATTACGTATTTTACCGATTTTGTCATCTTTACAATTTTTTTCAATATTACGGTATGACATCTAACCCGAGATAAGTGTGAAGTTACACACCTTGATATCGTGAGTACTAAACCTTCCCGCTCGTCAACACCTAAATGTAACACGAACCATTAGAACACTTTCATTTATTAAAAATACACTATTGGTAAACGATCTAAATCTTTACCCTTTTGATTTTGAACCACTTCTATTTTTGGTTTCTCCTCGATTATTGATTCGTTGACCGATGAGAATCCACGAACGTACAAAGGTTTGGGAGCATGAACGACTTCAAATAATTGATTCTCCTAGGTTGAAGGTCCGTAACCCGGTGGAAAATCCTAGATTCTCGAAATAGCCCTTCATTTATAATTAGGGGGATTAACGGAACCGCCCCTCTTTCGAAGACTATAGACTGCCCTTTTCTGCCCTATCTTGAATCTCTCTCTAATGACATAGGATGATTAGTCTGACTTATAAATATCAAAATATGTCTAACGATTTATTAAAAAAAAAATTGAGATTGGCTTACCACGATTATCCTCGTTCCTCGAAGAAACGATCGAGTGATTACGTCCCTAAAATGGAATCGATTAAATAACTAACTAATCTAATATAATGAATAAAGTGAGAATCCTTTGAATAATCTCCTTACCTTAACTTGAGATCGATTCCAATGTTCCCCAATACTCAAGACGCTTTGAATTTCTGCCCTCCAAAAATCTTACTTTGCCCACGATTGAAAAGAAAATCGAGTGAGAAGAATTCGGTTATGACCAACAAGGAAATGAAAAAGATTTTGGCACAAGAGCATATTAACATTCGGCCATGAGAGAAATTGTTAAAGAGATTTTAATGAAGAAGAAAATAAAGAATAGGAAAATAGAATGATATGGTTAGTTTCAAGAGAGAAAGAGAGAAAGAAAAGAGAAGAAAAGAGAACTTAGTTTAGAAGAAAAGTGCATTTGGCTTTGGGGAGGAAAAATGAGAAAAAAGAAAAGAAAGAAATATTTGTTTGCTTATGAGTTTTCGGTCACAATGAGAAAAAGACTTGGGAGAGAAAAAAAAGTTTCAAAACCGAATGGTCAAAAGAAAATGGCTCAAGAATGAGTTGCTTACTCAAGTATGTTGGCAAATTTTGGCTAGAGAGAATATGGATGGAGAGGAAATATGTTTTGCTAAAAGAAAAATGACCAAATGAATGTGTTTCACCCACACCAAAGCCTACCAAAGCAATCACAAAACTGGCCATCCCACCCTAGCCTCTATGCCATCCAAATACAAGGTAAAAAGGCCATTAGGAAGTTTCCAAAACATCTCCCTACTCTTAAGCCTTATCCTCCTCCTTTTTCCTTAAGTTGAAGAGACAAAATCCCTCATTTCAAGCCATTCTATCCCCTATCTTAAGCTTTCCATAATCCTTAATCTTCTTACCAAAAAAAAAAAATCCAACTCATCCTAATCTTATCCATAGCCGACACATGCTATGCTAAAGCAAAATAAAATTCCCTAATTGCATGCTAGGTGATTCGAACTCCTTCCCTCATGTCCAACTTATGGTGCCTTCACCACTTTGCCAATTACTCATCTTATGCCATCTTTTAGTACTTAATTAACTTATGTTTCAAGGTCACTTAATTTGTTTACACTAAAGTACACTTTACTAATATTTATTTTAATACCAGGTAAACCCGAACTAACACTTAGCAACATAATGATTTTTTTAAATATTTAGGATGTTACAATTCTACCCCCTTAAAGAAAATTTCGTCCTCGAAATTTACCTGATTAAAAGAGGTGAGGATATTGTTGCCGAATTGCATTCTCAGGCTCCCCATAGTTTCCTCCGCTCCGTGATTACGCCATAAAACTTTGACCAACGGCACGGTCTTCTTTCTTAGTACTTTTACGGGCTAAACCGGATAACTAAAACCCGAAAGGGACTAGCCATACTGTTTCATAAAGATATTAGTTTTAAATTTACCAAATTACCCCTCTGATTTATAAAATCCTTTTAGACTTGAAATTTTTTTGAAATACACCCGATTTACAAAATTACTAAAATACCCCCAAGCTATAAAATTACGAAAATGCCCTTGGTTTATAAAATTACCATGTTACCCTCAAATTTTATGAAAATACTCTTACTTCACAAAAATACCAAAACCCCTGTTTTGCAAAATGTTAAGATACCCTAAATTGGGAAATTTACTAAAATGCCCCTGACTTCTAAAATTACCAAAATAACCCCGATTTCAGAAATTTCTACGATACCGTTAATTTGGAAAATTTTCAAAATAACCTCGAGTTTTGTATATTTTGGAATGTCTTTGATTTGGAAAGATTTTCAAAATAACCCCGATTAATTACGAAAATACCCCTGTAGGGAAAATGATGAAATTACCCCTGGGTCGGGAATGGTCAGAAATGCCCATAATGATGTGTTGAATGTTGTGGATGAATGTGAATGTGATTTTCTAAATTAGAATAGTGAACTTGAACCTGAAATTTTGATCGAAAGAATTACTTTTGAAAACTTCTTTCATAAAATTTGCTCGTGGATAAACAGTGGAACAAAATTTCTAATGCATAAAACTTCTTAATCAGATTAAATCGTTACGTTAGAAATGAGTTCTAGGGGACGTGGTCGTCGTGGATGCGGTAGAGGTGGAATGACCGTATCGAAACCCGTTAGATCGGGACAAGGGTCTGGGAATGAGGTACCACCGCCACCACCACCACCAGCTTTTGGTGTTGAGCAGCAAAGATCGATCGGGATGATGCGATATCATGATGATCATGCGAGTTCTTGAGATGGTGGCTGGAGTAGGTGGAAATATGAGAGCTAGGAAGTCTGTACCCGAGTGACTCCGAGCCAACAGAGTTGAGGTGTTCCGTGGCGTATCTGGTGTGACACCCAGTACGGCTGAGTATTGGTTGGAGGCGACCGAGTGAATTATGGATGAGCTCGATCTAACCGCTGCAGAGAAAGTGAAAGGAATGGTGGCGCTGCTTCGCGATGAGGCGTATCAATGGTGGCTCACAGTTCGGGATGGTGCTATAGCGAAGGATCTCACTTGGGACTATGTTAAGGCAGCATACCAGAAGAAGTATGTTGGTACTCATTACATTGATGCGCGGAGAAAGGCTTTTCTGGGGCTGGTTCAAGGGAACAAGTCCGTGGCGGAGTACGAGGCTGAATTCCTAAGGTTAAACCGATATGCTCGAGGAGTAGTGGCTACGGAGCATGAACGATGTGTCTAATTTGAGGATGGATTAAGGGACAATCTGAGGTTGTTGATAGCTCCACATCAAGAGCGGGAATTTGTTGTGTTAGTAGAAAAGGCTGAGGTGGCTGAAGGAATTAAGGACTTTATAAGACAGAACAGAGATAAGGATAGGAACTGAGATAAGAGGAGTTTTGGACCGTCAGAATAGACTGAGAGTTTTCAGAAAAGACCGAAGGTTAAGAATTCTGTTCATGTTACTAAGCCAGCTACTGGAAATTTGGACCGTCCGTGTACTCGGTGTGGAAGGTATCATATTGGCGAGTAATGGAATCGAGAATGGGAATGTTTTAGGTGTAAGTCCAAGTCTCATTTGATTAAAGACTATCCCTAGGATTCGAGTAGGGCTCGGACAAGAGGCTGTGGTTATGAGCAACGGTAGGAATGGTCAACAAGTTTATTTAGGGTCGTGGTCCGAACCATGGAGGAAATGGTTCTGGCCGAGGTCGTGGAGGACTGAGCCGAGGTGCTGAAGGTTTAGATGTAAGGCAGCCAAGGTTCGTTTATACATTCTGCCGTCGCGAGGAGAGTGATGTGCTAGATGTGACAACGGGTAAGTTTCTTGTTTCTGGAATACCTATTGCCTATTCGTTGTAGAATCAGCTTGTTCTTATGTTGCTAGTGAAGTGTATGGAACCTTGATTGTGAACTTAGAGAATGTACCTAGAAAGTATATTGGTTTTATTAAGATCAGAGTGTGTAGCAAGAGCGTAGTGTGGTGAGATAGGATGTACGACTGTTAGTTAGTAAGTAATTTCGAGGACGAAATTATTTTTAAGGAGGGTAGAATTGTAATATCCAAAATTGGGCCTAGTAGGATTGGGCCGATTGGGCCTTGGGCTTTAGAAAAAATTTAAGTATCATCTCATTGATTGTATTAGCTCGGATATGATTTTTATTGTATGTCAAATATAGTCTTGAGAAGGCTTGGAATTAATTGGTTTAGAATAATTTTTAGTATGGAGAATTTAATGAAGTGGACTAGGTGATCTTGACACTTAAGTTTCTAGCACATGAGGAGTTAGTGGCAAGGTGGTTATGATGCATGAAGGGTTGCTTGAGGGAAGAGGTTCGAGTAGCATAGGTTGCATTTGGAAGACTTTATTTTCATGCACCTTTGCATTAAGTGTCGGCCATGCTATTCTTATGGTAGGTTGGACTTTCAATTTTTAATGCAAGTTGAATATTAGATTAGGAAAGCTTGTATTTTGGGATAAGAATCTTAAGATTTATGGAAGGATGGAGGGACAAGGGGCTTGAAAGAGGGAGAGTTGTTTTGGAAACTCTTCTATAGCCATTAGTCCATGTATTTGGACGGTTTAAGGGGCTAGGGGGAGTTGACTTAATTTTGATATGATTAGGAAGAGATAAGGAGAAATTTAGGAGTGTGTTTAATTCAAAATTTATTTGAATTGATGGCTAGAAGAATTTTGGTGTGGTTGCCAAATTTTACTTTGTGTAAGGGGAAAAAGTGCTGAAATTCTTTTGATTAGGTTGTCATTTTCGGTTAGCTTGGAAGGCCTTCAATCTTTGCTTTGTGTCAAAACTGAAAACCCTTTTTGAACCTTACCAATTCTTCTCAAGTGCACTAAAATGAACAAAAACCGAATGTCCTTAGGTGTTTGTTGTTTCTCTTCTTAGGCATTTGGCCGAAATTCATTTGGAACCTCCCTTTTATCTTTTAATTCTTTGAAGTCAAAAAGAACCTCTTTTGTTCTCATCTTTCTTTTTCTTTTCTTCTCATATTTGTTAAAAACTTACAATTCTTCTTTTACTTTCTTTTTGGCCGAACCTTTCTTCCCCAATTCTCTTCTTGATTTTTCTTTCATTATTTGCTCAATCCGAATCCTCCTTCTCTTATTTTCATTTCCTCTTTTCCTTTCTCTTTCTCCACTCTAGCCGAATTCATTTGATTGTCTTGTATCCACCATAGCCGAATCTTCTTTATTTCTTTTTGATTGTCTTGGCCGAATATCATCAAGAGTTCATATTGGTTTTCTTAAATCGGTTTTGGAAGATAGGTAAGTGTCTTGGCTGAATCTCTTTTCTATTTTTCTCTATTGATCCTTATGAGGGCAAAAGCCAAATTTTGGGTATGTGATAGTAAGATTCTAACCATAGGAACTTATTTCTTTTAGGTTCTTCAGATTTTGGAAGCAATCGATTTTGGTAAGTCAAGTGGTAAGGTTTATGTTGGTTCTTTATTCTTTAAATGGATGTAAAGCTGAAGGCTATGGTGAATAAGGCTTGTTGTTGGCCAAATGGTCTATGGTAATGATCTAAGTATTGACCGAATGTAGGGCAAGGAAATCTAGTGTGGTAGATTGGGTCTTCGGGATTTAGATCCGTAAGGGACTAATCGTCAGGAATAAGCAAAGCCTTCGGGATTTGGTAGGAGACGAAATCGACATTAAGGGAGGAGGAAAAACCCCGTTCATCGTATTAGATACAAGTAGTTCGGGATTGAGTAAACTGTGCTTAACAGGTGCGTAGTTATCACACTGTTCTCTTGTTGTGTGTATGTGTTATATTTATGTATATGTGATATGATGTGAATGGTAGCCGAAGTAAGGGCTAAAATGGTGAATACCCATGATGGGTAATCATTCAACCAGGACAGTATTTTATGACGTTGATTTACATTTGATATATGTATGAAATGTGATGGCATGTGATGTATAATTGTTCAAGTGATATGTTGCCCTGATATATATGTATGCATGGGACTTGGGATGTGACTATCGAAGGAAAGGGTGTACTTTATGTACGTGGTCTAATGCTAGCCTTGTGCTACATTGGCGTTTGATGTTGGCTATGTGCCTCATCAAGGGAGGTGTTGGCTAGGTGCCACATCTTGGCAGTTGATAGCTGTGTGCATCACCGTGGACTGATTGATATGTGGGATCACTTATGTGATCGGTGGCTCAGCCACGGCCTTGTGCAAACAGTCCGCCAAGGTAAGATATGTGGATCACTTGGTTGATCGGTGGATTAGCCACGGCCTTGGGCAGCGGGTCTGCCAAGGTAGGTGTGACGGATGGACATTAGGTTGGGTTGGGCTTCATGTTGCATGATTATGTATGTGGATTGTGTGGATGTGGGCCAAGCCCATATGTGGAGACATGTGAAATAACTATGCACTGAGTCTGTTTGACTCACCTAATTTTTACCAACATCGCAGGTGATGCATAAAGCTTGGACCGGGTTGGAGTGGATACGAGGTGGCCCATGCAGAATATGTTGATTTTTAATTATTTACGTATTTTATATTTGCAGTGTTTTTAAGTAAGGTTTATTGTAATAAGGACCTTTTAAGGGATTTGAGTTTATTATTATGTTTAAAGTGGATTGACGATTAAAGTATTATTTGAAAATGTTTTTATTCTCGTCAATTTATACCTTAAAAATTTGCATTATAGTTTTCAATTCGGACAGTTTGTAATAATAAAGTTTTACTTAGAATTTTAAACAAGCAATGTTTTACAAAGGACAATAAATTTTTATGTTTTTTTTTCTCTAATTCAAAAGTTTTTTAAACGTTTTCCATAGTGGTATTTCAAATTCGATCGTAGCGAATGGGCCGGGTTTGGGGTGTTACAGTGTGTAGCGGATGGAGGGTTGACTTAGTAGTCCCCACGGTGTGATGGCCGGTACGGGTGATGTGTAGCGGATGGCATCTAGGTTTGGGTTCGGGTTTGCATCATATTGTTTGAATGCTATATAAACATGTATGATTTGATATGCATGAATTTGTTAGGATTTAGTGTTGTGGTTACACATTGTGTCTGTTTGACTCACCCTGCTGTGGGATTATTTTTCGTGTGACGATTAGTGATGGACCTGATTAGGAGCTTAGGGTGGCCATGCTCAAGAAGAAATTTATTTTATTTGGACTATTTATTTTATTTGAGTACTTTAAATTTATTTTGGGTTTGTTTTCGGTTGTAATAAGGTAGTAGTATGAACTATTTTATGCATGCATGTTAATTATTTTTTTTTTATGATACAAAATTTTTATCAAATTAAAGATTAAGTATTTTATTTAAAAAATAACCCTAAATGTTTTGACACCTAAATTCAAGAGATTTTCACTTTAAACAGTGAACTCTAAGAACTTGGCAATGTTTTTAACTTATTGTTTTGATAATAAAGTTTTATTAAAATCTAGACTTCAAAAAAAAAAAACTTTACAACTCGAACACAACACAAACCCAATTTTCTCTAAAAATTACTCAAAGTTTTCCAAAGAACAAATGAATTTGAATCGTTTTTACTCGAGGAACATACCAGATCTGGTCAAGGCTCGTGGGCCGAGTTTGGGGTGTTTCAGCTTGGTATCAGAGCCAGGTTTTTAAACTCTCGGCCTTGGGTTTAAGGCCCAAAACTTATTCAAAAAAATAATCCCAAAAGAATTTTGTGAAAAATTTTGAGAAATAAGCAGGTTTTCTGGCATGGCACCTAAGTCTCCGACCCGAAGTCCACCAGGTAAGTACCCCTATCTCTTGTGTGATTTATGATATGAATTGTAGAAGGGTAGAAATGGAACGTAGATTAGCATGATAAGTACTTGAACCCTAGGACTAAGTTACCCCAACAATTACATAAAATTTTAAATGCCTAATTAAACAAACCTGTGGTTAAGTCGCCGAGTTAGGGTGTGGCAACCATTGTGCGCATGTCTAGGATTGGTTTTAGTGGGAGCTTGGTATTTAAGCAGTCCGCGTGACTCACCTCCTCTCCACTCGAATCCTACCTGCTGCGTAGTGACGGTTCACCCTAACCAAGAGGACTTATTCACGGGCTAAACCTAATAACTAAAACCCGAAAGGGAACTAGCCGTATTTTTATAAAAAGCCCTAGTTTTAAAACTCTTATTATTACCCTTTTAATTTGTAAAAACCATTTTGCAGAACTTTTCTAAAATATTCCTGATTTACAAAATTACCGAAATACCCCTAGTGGTAAAATTACTAAAATACCCTTGGTTTCTAAAATTACCATATTACCCTTGATTTCAATAAAATTTCCCTACTTTACAAAAGTATCCATGAAACCCTAACTTATGAAAATTCAAGATACCCTGATTTGAAAAATTTACCAAATTACCCCTATCTTACAAAATTACCAAAATGACCCTGATTTCCAAAATTTTTGCAACATCACCGATTTGGAAAGCAAATTCTCAAAAAGAACCCTAAGTTTTGCAAATTTTGAAATACCCTTGATTTATCAAGATTTACAAATTTATCCCAGTTTATTACCAAAATACCCTTGTAGGACAAATTACGAAAATACCCCTGGGATAGGAATAGACAAGAAGATTCGAATAGTGAATGTGTGTGATAAGTACTACTGAATGAATGTTTGGATGGATGTGCTTCTCTGAATTAGGATAGAAAACCTGAACGAAACTTTGATTGATCGAAAGAACTGCTACTAAACTCTTTACATAAAACTTCTTCGCGGATAATCAGTGGAACAAACGCTAATTCATAAAATTTCTTAATCAGATTAAAGCGCAATCGTAAGAATGAGCACAAGGGGGCGTGGTCGTAATGTGCGAGGACGCGGTCGTGGTAGAATGACCGTGTCGGAACCCGTTAGATCGGGTCAAGGATCTGAGAATGAGGTACCACCGCCACCACCACCAGCAGCTATTGGTGTTGAGCAGCAAGATCGACGGAGAGGATGTTTGACGCAGTTTGTCTTGCGAGTTCTTAAAATGGTGGTTGGGGCTAGAGGGAATATGGGAGCTCAAAAATCTGTACCCGAGCGACTCCGAGCCAATAGGGCTGAAGTGTTTCATGGAGTATCTGGTGTGGCACCCAGTACGGCTGAGTATTGGTTGGAAGCAACTGAGCGGATCATGGATTAGCTCGATTTGACCCCTGAGGAGAAACTAAAAGGGATGGTGGCACTGCTACGCGATGAAGCGTATCAATGGTGGCTCACAGTTCGGGATGGTGCCACAGTTGAGGATCTGACCTGGGAGTATGTTAAGGTGGCATACCAGAAGAAGTATGTGGGAACCAGATATATTGATGAGCAAAGGGAGGCATTTTTGGGGCTGGTTCAAGGGAACAAGTCCGTAGCAAAATATGAAGCTGAATTTTTGAGGTTAAGCCGGTATGCTCGAGGAGTAGTGGCTACGGAGCATGAGCGATGTGTCCGGTTCGAGGACGGACTAAGGGATGACCTGAGGTTGTTAATCGCTCCACACCAGGAGCGGGAGTTTTTTGCATTAGTGGAAAAGGCTAAGGTAGCCGAGGGAATTAAGGACGCTGCAAGGCAGAACACTGATCGAAATAGGCAAAAAAGAGGTTTTGGATCGTCAGGATCGTCTGGGAATGTTCAGAAGAGGCCTAGAGTTGATGGGCCGCGAGGTCAGCAAGTTGCTACTGAAGGGAAATATCGTACTTGTGATCAATGTGGGAAAAAGCACTTAGGCGAATGCTGGAAGAAGACAGGGGGATGTTTCAAGTGTGGGTCAAAGGACCATATGTTTAAGGACTATCTGATGAGACCAGATGGGAATCGACCAAGAGCTCGTAATGTTAATCAGCCGGTAGAGGTGGATGATGAGCCTCGCCGAGGCCGTGGTCCGAATGGACGAGGTAACGGTGCTGGAAGAGGACGTGGAACACCTGGCAAAAATGTTGGTAATACAGAAGCAAGACAACCGGGCTTGGTATATGCAGTTCACCGAAGAGAAGATGGAGACGTGCCGGACGTTATAACCGGTACATTTCTTATTTATGGCAAGCCTTATTTTACTTTGATTGATGTGGGCTCGACCCATTCGTATGTTGCTTGTAGAGTAGTGGAAACTCTAGACATAGCCTCTGAACTTTCTGATAGGGAGATGACTGTAGTAAGCCCACTAGGTCAAATTGTAGTGGTGAATAAGATGTTTCGAAAAGTGCCTCTAAAAATTCAAGGAGTAGTATTTTTTGCCGACTTAATGGAATTACCTTTCGGAGAATTCGATCTCATACTTGGAATAGACTGGCTGGTAGAACATCGAGCTGTTTTGGATTGTGCTACTAAGAGAATGGAGTTAAGGACCGCGAAGGATGAAGTGGTGATTATGATAGGAGAAAGGAGAAACTACTTGTCTAATGTAGTTTCTACTTTAAAGGCTGATAAGATGATTCGAAAAGGGTGCAAGGAATTTTTGGCCTTCGTTAATGCATTGGATGCAAAGGAAGAGGGCAATAGTGGAGTTCGAACAGTAAGGGACTTTGTGGATGTCTTTTCGGATGAACTACCTAGAATACCCCCAGACAGGGAAGTAGAGTTCGAAATTGATTTGCTACCGAGAACAGCTCCGGTGTCAATTGCCCCATACAGAATGGCAACAAAGGAGTTGGTTGAGCTCAAGGCTCAAATCCAAGAGTTACTTGATCGTGGATTTATTCGACCCAGTGTGTCTCCATGGGGAGCATCGGTTGATTTGTGAAGAAGAAGGACAAAACTATGCGTATGTGCATAGATTACCGTCAGTTGAATAAGCTAACCATCAAGAACAAGTACCCGTTGCCAAGGATAGATGACTTGTTCAATCAGCTGAAGGGGGCCGCAGTTTTCTCAAAGATTGACTTAAGGTTGGGATATCATCAGTTGAAGGTGAAGGAGGCAGATATCCATAAGACTGCTTTCCAAACAAGATAGGGCACTATGAGTTCTTAGTGATGCCGTTTGGATTGACGAACACCCCAGCCGCGTTCATGGATATGATGAGCCGGGTTTTTCAACCCTACTTGGATAGGTTCATTGTTGTGTTCATCGACAACATCTTAGTGTACTCCAAGTTTGAAGAGGAGCATGATGAGCACCTTCGGATTGTGTTACAAGTGCTAAGGGAGAAGAAGCTTTATGCCAAATTCAGCAAGTGTGAATTTTGGCTAAAGGAAGTTGTGTTTTTGGGACATGTGATATCCGCAGAAGGAATAAGGGTGGATCCTCGAAAGATTGAGGTAGTGTTGGATTGGAAACCACGTAAGTCAGTGGCTGAGATTCGTAGTTTCTTGGGATTGGCAGGATACTACAGAAGATTTGTGGAAGGGTTCTCATCGATAGTCGCACCTTTGACAAAGTTGCTGAGGAAGGAAGTACCTTTCATATGGACAGAGAAGTAACATGAGAGCTTTGAGAAGCTTAAGAGGGTCTTAACTGAAGCTCTAGTTCTGATTCAGCCTGAGGCAGGAAAGGACTTCGTGGTGTATTGTGATGCTTCTCATACAGGATTAGGATGCGTGTTAATGCAAGAGGGGAAGGTAGTTGCTTATGCGTCTCGGCAATTAAGGCCTTATGAGGTTAACTACCCGACGCACGACTTGGAATTGGCGGCAGTGGTCTTTGCTCTTAAGGTATGGAGGCATTATCTTTATAGAGAAAAGTCGGTGATCTACACAGACCACAAGAGCCTTAAGTATTTGTTGACTCAGAAGGAGTTGAATCTGAGACAGCAAAGATGGGTGGAGTTATTGAAGGATTATGACTGTTCTATAGAGTATCACCCGGGCAAGGCAAATGTAGATGCGGATGCCCTAAGTCCGAAGGTTGTGTCAGATCTGAGGGCGATGTTCGCACATCTGAGCTTGTATGATGATGGAAGTCTGTGGCGAGCCGCAAGTTGCTTCGACATGGTTGAAAGAGGTGAAAGAGAGTCGGTTGTTGGATGAAGATCTAAGTGTTAAGATACAACAAGTACGGAATGGAGAGTTGAAGGATTATGGTATTAATAGCGATGGAGTGTTGTGTTTCAACGAGAAAGTTTGTATACCTAAGGACAAGGACCTAAGACAGAGGGTTCTTCAGGAATCGCATAGTAGCCCTTATGCTATCCATCCTAGAGGCACTAAGTTGTACAGAGATCTAAGGGAACAATTTTGGTGGCCTGGTCTTTAGAAGGAAGTTACCGAATTTGTTGGCAAATGCTTAACGTGTCAGCAAGTCAAGGCTGAACACCAAGTTTCGTCAGGATTACTTCAACTGATAATGATTTCGCAGTGGAAGTGGGAGCAAATTACCATGGACTTCGTTAGTGGATTTCCCCTTACGCCTACTAAGAAGGGCTCGGTATGGGTGATAGTAGATCGGTTGACTAAATTCACGCATTTCATTCTAGTAAGAGTTGATTATTCTTTGTAAAATTTGGCGAAGTTATATGTGGCAGAGATTGGAAGGTTACATGGAGTGCCGGTGTCAATCATTTCGGACAGGGACCCAAGGTTTACGTCTCGATTTTGAAAGCGCTACATCAGCCTTTAGGCACCAGATTGGATTTCAGTATGGCCTTTCATCCACAATCGGACGGTCAATCTGAACTAGTGATCCAAGTGTTAGGGGACATGCTGAGGGGATGTGTGATAGACAGAGGAAGTTGGGAAGAATATCTGCCTTTAGCTGAATTTGCATATAACAACAGCTATCAAGCCAGTATTCGGATGGCACCATATGAAGCACTGTATGGACGGAAGTGTCGCACTCCTACGTGTTGGACGGAATTAGGGAACGTCGAGTTTTGGGTCCAGAGTTAGTGGCAGAATCTGAAGAGAAGGTTAGTGTGATTCAAGCACGGTTGAAGGAGGCATCTGACAGGCAAAAGTCATACGTGGATCTCAAACGGAAGGAGATGGAATTTGATGTGGGAGATCAAGTGTTTCTTAAAGTTTCTCCTTGGAAAAAGGTAATGAGATTTGGTCGAAAAGGGAAGTTAAGTCCGAGGTTTATAGGACCTTATCGGGTATTGAAGCGAGTCGGACCAGTGGCATATCAGTTAGAGTTGCCACCAGAGTTGAAGCAGATGCACGATGTGTTCCATGTTTCCATGCTACATCGTTATAGATCGGATCCATCTCATATAGTACCGGTTGAAGAGGTGGAGCTAAGGCCAGATTTGTCCTACGAGGAGGAGCCAATTCAGATTCTGGAATGAGATGTGAAAGTGTTACGGAGGAAGTCAGTTCCTCTAGTCAAAGTGGTATGGAGAAATCATGGATCGGAAGAGGCTTCGTGGGAGCCAAAAGAAGTAATGCGACAGCAATACCCTCAATTATTTCAGCCAGGTAATTTCGAGGACGAAATTATTTTAAGGGGGTAGAACTGTAATATCCCGAATTATGGCTTGTGCATTTATGCTTAATTATATGAAATAGCATGCTTGAGCATGTTGTGAATGAGTATTATGAATTTTGTGAACTTTAGAAAATAGGAGAGTGCCTTAGAAATTTTTAGATTTTAAATCTAAAAGGGGAAGCTAAGTAGGGTGGCCTTAAGAGAAAATGTGGGGGAGATATATCACACAAATAGGCTTGGTAAAGTGGTTGTAATGCGCCACTTAGGGCCTTAGTGTGTGACGCCATTTGCCAAGGGGAAAGGGTTTGTGTTCGAGCCACAAGGGGAGCAATAAGGGGAATTTTTATTTTTGCTGCAAGGAGCAAATGCGCCACTTAACAGCAGTTTAAGAAAATATGTAGGGGATTTATGACAAAAATAGCAGCTTGGTAAAGTGGCTGCAAGGCACCACTTAAAGCTCACACAAGTGACGCCACAAGCAGGTGCTAATGGGCCAGGGTTCGAGCTACAAGGGAAGCAAAATAAAAGTTCTATTTTGCAGCAGAGAAGAGTAGTAATGAACGGCATTAGAAGACTTAGGAATGAGTTTAAGATGTGCTTAAATTCCTAGGAAATTTAGGCTAAAGCATAAGATAAATAAGGATTTATTTTAAATTGTTATTTTTAGATGAAGAAGAGATAAATGTGGATTATTTTTATTATTTTAAATGAAGTGATAAGGAGAAAATCAAGGAATAGCTAGTGTTTGGATGCTAGCCAAATTTAGGAGGGGAAGTAAGTAAGGCATTCGGCCATACTAAGGGGGATTTGTGCCGAAAAATTCATTCTCTTCTCATCTTTTCTTTTGTGCCGAAATTCTCAAAGAAATCAGCTCGTGTTTTTCCTTTTTGCTATTCATATCCATAGGCTGAATCTCATCAAACCTTTTCCCTTCTTCTTCTTTCTCCAATTCAATCAAAAGTCGAATCTCCCTAGTATTCTCCAAAGCCGAATCCCTCTGAGGTGTTAGGCAAGGTGCTATCGAATTCTATAGAGAGGGTAAAGACCAAATGTCGTTTGATTTCCATTCTTTTCTTTTAGATTTGTCGAAATCTAGAGCTAATCCCATCAATATTCTTGTTTGCCGAAATTTGGAAGGATCTTTCGGGATTTTCAGTGTGGTCAACCATAAGGAGGATTATTCGGAATTTCAACATCCAAGGTAGGTTATGTGATATTCGGCCATAGGCCATTCTTATGTGACTTAAAGATTAGAATTAAATCTAACCTATGCCTATAGGTATTTTGACACCTTCATAACCAAGTAGCACTTTTCGGGATTCGCAAGGTAAGTGAATTTGATATTCGGCCAAGGCTATAAACAATGATGTAGATCTATACTTTACTTATTCGAAAGCTAAAACTAACCCAGTCAATTGATCTAGTGTTAGCCGATTGCAAGGAAGAAACTCACAAAGTTTCGGGATTTGTTTAGGGATCTAGGACGCTAGATCGGGATTTTCAGGATTTCCAGTAAACTTGCTAGGAGAATCAGGTGTGTACCCCACACTATCTCTTAATAGATGTATGGCAATATTTAATATATATATGTTGTAATAATGTGAATAAGGCTAAGGTACCATGCAATGGTACAAATTACTCAGGTACGTCAATTTACTACTACTGTAGTTATCTCATTATGAATATATGATATAGCACATATGAGAACCGTGATAAGAATGTGAAATAAGGCATGATATGTATGGCATGGGCATATGGGTGATCATGAAAGGGGAAGTGAATGTGGTGGTTTTATACCACGATATCTGAATGTGGTGACTTCGGTCACATTATCTGAATGTGGTGTCACATGACACGAAATATTTTATTTGGTGGCTATGCCACAATATTTATAAGGGTGATGAGCACGTCGACTGCAGCGACTGCCTTCGATGGTGTGTAGCGGATGGAGGGTTGACTTAGTAGTCCCCATGGTGTGATGGCTAGTACGGGTGATGTGTAGCGGATGGCATCTAGGTTTGGGTTCGGGTTTGCATCATATTATTTGAATGCTATATGAACATGTGTGATTTGATATGCCTGAATTTGTTAGGATTGAGTGTTGTGGTTACACATTGAGTCTGTTTGACTCACCCCGTTGTGGGATTATTTTTTAGGTGACGATTAGTGATGGACCGGGTCGGCAGGAGCTTAGGGGTGGCCATGCTCAGCAAGAAATTTATTTTTATTTGGACTATTTATTTTATTTGAGTGCTTTAAATTTATTTTGGGTTTGTTTTTAGTTGTAATAAGGCCGTAGTATGAACTATTTTATGCATGCATGTTAATTATTTTTTTTTATGATACGAAATTTTTATCAAATTAAAGATTAAGTATTTTATTTAAAAATAACCCTAAATGTTTTGACACCTAAATTCAATGATTTTCACTTTAAGCAGTGAACTCTAAGAACTTGGCAACGTTTTTAATTTATTGTTTTGATAATAAAGTTTTATTAAAATGTAGACTTCAAAAAAAAAAAAAACTTTACAACTCGAACACAACACAAACCCAATTTTCTCTAAAAATTACTCAAAGTTTTCCAAAGAACAAATGAATTTGAATCGTTTTTACTCGAGGAACATACCAGATCTGGACAAGGCTCATGGGCCGGGTTTGGGGTGTTTCAGGGGATTTACGCACTGAGTCTCGGTGACTCACCCCCTCTGCTTAACCTTGCAGGTGATCAGTAAGACGTAGACTTGGGAGTCAGAGAGACTCGAGGAGGCCATAGCTTGTTATTTTCAGTAAACTTAGTTTCTTTTTAAGATGTTTTAATTTGGGGTTTTAATTGACGTAATAAGGCCTTTTCATTGCTATTTGGTTTTACATTATTATTCCACTTTGATACAACATTACTTTACGACTTAAACTTAGTTGTTAATAAGAAGTTTTCCCTAAATAACTGCAACTTAAAATATTTGTTTTTCTCACAAGCGCTAACATAGATAGTAAATGAACGGTTAATCCAACCTGGAAGTTTTTCTTAAGCTGCAAACCACTGTTTTCAAAACATCACCTGAAATAAAAAGTTTCAAACTTACGGTTTCCATCAGGATGTCGAAGTTTCTTTTCAACCTTTCTTTGTACTAATTAAATTTGGCCAATGTACCAGCCATGCATGAATCGAATTGGGAGATGAATTTCCAAGAATCCATGTTGTCCATTCAAGTATTCAAGTGTAACAGCCCATTTTTCAGTGGTATCAAAAATAGTGGTTTCGAGACCAAAAATTTGACGAGTAAGCTTGTAAATATTATTATTTAATATTTACAAGTCAAATATGGTTTTAAAAATATTTTTGATATGATAATTTATGCTATTCAAATGATTAATTAAGTTCAAGTGGTAAGACCTTAAGGTCAAGTGATTTTAGAAAATGAGGTATCGAGACCGTGATTCCATAAACCAAGTCGTAAATATTTTTATAAATATTTACGGAGTGTCATTAAGGTTGTATTAAATTTTCGTTAAGAAATTTTCATGTTTCGATAATTAATTAAGCAAAAAAAACTAAATTATAAAAGGTGCAAAATGTAATAAAAATAGCATTTTAGTTGTTTAATGGCTTGATTATTGAATTAGAAAGGACCAATGTAGTAAATAGTCCTTAGTATTGACTTTGAGCGGAACTATGTATTAAAATTATAAAATATTATATGTTTTAATGGCAAAATGGTAAATTTTAAGAAATTAAAACAAAATTAAAAGAAGAAAAAGCCATTTCTTCTTCATCTTTTCAATTCACCATGCCAAAACACCATGGAACTCAACTTGGGAGGTTTATCCATTTTTAATTCTTGAATGTAAGCCCATTTTGATTCCATTTCTTGTAATTTTTTATGTTTCTGAGATCGTTACAACTAGGTCCAGCTAGCCCATACCTTCATTTTTGGAACTGTTAAAGATTTTGAATGTTTCCATTGATGAATTTATGTGATTTTATATGTTAAATGATGAATTTTAAGTGTTGGTTGATATTTGAAAGTATTTTGTTAAGTGATTTTGATGAATTTGTCGATTAGGGACTAAATTGTTAAAAAGTAAAAATACAATGATTTTTCTAAAATTGTTGCATACATGGAATGAATTGGATGCCATAAATATTAGGCTATTTTGAATTTTCAATAAAAATGGTTAATTTGCATGTTTTAGTTTAAGGACTAAATTGAATAAAAATGAAAAGTTAAGGGTAATTTTGTAAAAATTTAAAAAATGACTAAATTGCATAAAATAAATTGTTTTATTGTATAAATTAATGAACTGAATGAAATTATTAATTTAGATCAAGATCGAGTGAAAAATCGAGGAGAATGAAAAATTATCAAAATGCCCCTGTACTTTGACATTTCTGCAATTTAGCCAAGTAAGTTCGTACGGTTTATAATTTAATATCAATATGAATTATTGAGTAGATTATCATTGAATAACTTATATATTTATTTTTAATTGTGGATAATGAATGGTAAATTGAGATATATGGTTGCATTATGTCATGTTTAACATTAATGATATACATTGAAATGGTAAGTGGCCAAATGGAAATATGCTTATGTTCATGAAAAAATGGTAAGATTCAAAGTGAAACACCCCACACCCGGCCCACGAGCTTGAACCAGATCTGGTATGTTCCTAACGTAAACCGGTTTCAAAATCCTTCGTTACTTAGAGAAAATTCGTAAAAATTTTAGAAATTGTTGTTGTGGATTGGGCTTATATTGGAAACCCATTTAATTAAACTTGTAAATCCAATTTTATTAAGGTGACAAAATAATTTTTAAGGTTTTAAAAAAATACCACTTAACTTTAATCATAATAGTTCGTAACATAATAATTTAAAGTGAAGCAGAATAAGAAAATCCACTGGCCTTATGGCCTTATTACATCAAATAAAACCCAAAAGTATTAAAATTTAAGGTACTAAACATAAATAAAGTCCAAATTTAAATAGAATCTTCAAATGGATCATGGCCACCTCAAGGTCTCCGTCCCGATCCAATCCTTGTTCATCACCAAAATATTTCCCACAACGGGTGAGTCAATGACTCGGTGCAGTACACAATACTAACATTCAACAAATCATGCATACATGTTCAAACATCGATTCATATAAAATAAATTATGATGCAACCCAAACCCAAGCCTAATGGTCCATCCGCTACACACCACCGTGCACGGCCAGCCACACCGTGGGACTACAAAGTCAACCCTCCATCCGCTACACACCATCGAAGGCGTCATTGCAATGACGTGCTCATCGCCCATATAATTTGTGTCATTAGACACCATATTCAAATAATGTAACCGAAGTTACCAAATTCAGATATTTGTGACCGTAGTCACCATATAACGTTAGTGAGACCAAGTCAACACCTTCTTCCCTTTCACATAAACCCGAATGCCCCAAAATTAATAATCATGCATATAATTAATTTCACATTCATATTCAGATTTTCACATGTTATAGAATAACATATTTCATAATCCTATCGGAAGTAGGAAACATACCTGAGTACCTTTGTACCACATTAGGGTACTTAGCCATACTCATATTTTTATACATATTCATAAAAATAATTGCCACATGATAAATCGAAAGTTAGTGTGCGTACACACCTGGTTTGCTTAAAAAGGTTCCTTGAGATCTCGAAAATCCCGATCTAACTTTAGATCTGTTAACTCCTATATTCAGCCATCATATAAGACACATTAGTAAACCTATTTGGCTTGAAACAAAACCAAATCCTAGTAGGATTTGTAAAAAGGCTTACCTTTGATGCCGATTTGGTGTTTATTCAAATCCCGAAAACTTGGTTTTTCCTTTACCTGATATTCGGCCAACCTTGAATCTCACTATGGGTTAGTTTTCGGTTTTTTAATAATTAAAGAACTAATCTAGATAATCACACAAGCCTTGGCCGAATGCTTTTAGAGGCTTACCTTAAGGATTTTAATCCTGAAACTTCACCTTCCTCTTCCTTGAATCGGCCAAATCCTAATTCCACAATCCATTAGTTTTGATTAATTTGATTTGAATACTTAAGATTTGGCCTTGGCCGAATGTATATACTTACTTACCTTGGATCCTTGATCCCTATATTTAGAAAAGTGTAGAAACCTGAGAAACCCCTTGTAGATTCGGCCATGAACAAGATTTTGGATTAGTACTTTTACTTTCGGCATTTAGAAAAGAAAAGAAAGGAAATTAAATAGCTTAACCTTACCTTGATGCCTTTAATCGATTGCTTCTTTACTTAGAATCAACAAAAGTTCGGCTTTGGTAGTAGAAACAGAGAAGAAAATAGAAGAAGAGAGGATGGTTTCTTGCTTAAGGAAAATTCGACAGAGAGGGGGAGAGAGTTAGCAAAATTTCGGCAAGGCTAGAAAATATGAGAGAATAGCCTCAATCCTCCTCCTTTAACTGAAATTGCTAGACCAAGAGTCCATGACTTGGCCACTACTCCCCACAAGTGATAATATTATCTCCTTTAATTATCACCTAATTAAATTAAAAGTGTTTAATCCACCCTTTATCTCTTCAATTAAAAATCCCTTATTTATCACTTATTTTATCATATATTTATGAAATTAAAACTCCTCTTATTCTAGAAGCTTGTGCCATCCAACCTCTTAGCCTTGGAAGCAAAATAAAACCTTCATTATTTGCTTTCCAAGTGACTCAACTCGTGCCATTTCTATAAGCCCTAAGTGACACCTTCAGGCCACTTTTCCAAGCCTGTTTGTGTGTCAAATTTCACCAACTTTTTCTTTTAAGGCCCTCTTGCCCTTATTTCCTATTTTGGACTTTAAAATTTGTCATTCTGGCCTTATTTCTAAGTTTCCTAAAATTTTTGATCGGCTCTGTAACTTGCCATTTTTCTTACATCTTCAAGTTTCCAAAATGTTCAAGTTTCCAAAATGTTTAGGTTTCCAAAATGTTTAGGTTTCCAAAATGTTTAGGTTTCTATTTTCATGCATTTCCAGGTTTCCAAAAATATCAAAAATTTATTCTTAGTGCTTAAACTTGTCATTTCATACAATCAAACTGAAAATGCATCGGCCCTATTCAGGATGTTACAGTTCTACCCGCTTAAACAAAATTTCGTCCCTGAAATTTCCTAACTAAAATAATTGAGGGTATTGCTGTCGCATGGTCTCCTCTGACTCCCACGAAGCTTCTTCCGTTCCATGATTGCGCCATAGCACTTTGACTAGAGGAACTGTCTTCCTTCGTAGTACTTTCACATCACGTTCCAAGATCCGAATCGGTTCTTCCTCGTAGGATAAGTCTGGCCTTAGCTCCACTTCTTCAACAGATACCACATGCGACGGATCCGATCGATAGCGACGTAAGATGGACACATGAAATACGTCGTGCATCTGCTGCAATTCTGGTGGCAACTCTAATTGGTATGCCACTGGCCCAACTCATTTCAGTACTCGATAAGGCCCTACAAACCTTGGGCTTAGCTTCCCTTTTCGACCAACCTCATTACCTTCTTCCAAGGCGAGACTTTTAGGAATACTTGGTCTCCACTTCAAACTCTATTTCCTTTCGTTTAAGGTCCGTGACACGACTTACGCCTATCGAGGCTTCCTTCAATCGTGCCGAATTAACTCAACCTTTACTTCGGTTTACGCCACTAATTTCGACCCAAAACTTGGCGTTCCTAACTCGGTCCAACAAGTAGGTGTTCTACACTTCCTTCCATACAATGCTTCAGATGGTGCCATCCGAATGCTAGCTTGATAGTCGTTGTTGTAGGCAAATTCAGCTAAAGGCAAGTAATCTTCCCAACTACCTCGAAAATCCATTACACGACCTCTAAACATGTCCTCCAACACTTGATAACCTGCTCAGATCGCCTGTCGATTGTGGATGAAAAGCCGAGTGAAGTCTAGCTTAGTGCCTAAAGCTTGATGAAGTGCCTTCCAAAATTGAGACGTAAACCTTGGGTCTCTATCAGAGATGATCGACATTGGTACTCCATGTAACCTCACAATTTCTGCCACATATAACTTAGCTAACTTCTGAAGAGAATAATCCATTCTTACTGGGATAAAGTGTGCGGACTTGGTCAAACGGTCCACGATCACCCATACCGAGTCTTTCTTAGTAGGCGTAAGGGGAAGCCCACTAACGAAGTCCATGGTAATTCTCTCCCACTTCCATTGGGGAATTTTGATTGGTTGAAGCAATCCTGATGGGACTTGGCGTTTAGCCTTAACTTGCTGACACGTCAAACATTTCCCCACAAATTCAGTCACCTCTCGTTTCAGATCAGACCACCAAAACTGTTCCCTTAGATCTCTATACAGCTTGATGCCTCCGGGATACATAGCATAAGGGCTACCATGCGCTTCCCGAAGAATCCTTTGTCTCAACTCCTTATTCCTCGTCATACAGACTTTTCCCTTATAACACAATATTCCTTCATCATTGACGCCATTGTCCTTTAATCCCCCTTGATGTACTTGCTGCAACTTAATACTTAAGTCGTTGTCAGCCAACTGTCCCTCTTTCACCTTCTTCAGCCATGTGGGCCTGACTTGTAATTCTGCAAATAGGCTTCCGTCATCATACAGACTTAAATGAGCGAACAAAGCCCATAGATCCGATACAACCTTTCGACTTAGGGCATTGGCTACCACATTCGCCTTGCCCGGATGATACTCTATTGAGCAATCGTAGTCCTTCAAAGAATTCCACCCACCTTCGTTGCCTCAAGTTCAACTCCTTCTGAGTCAATAAATACTTAAGGCTCTTGTGGTCTGTGTAGATAACTGACCTTTCTCCATAAAGGTAGTGCCTCCAAACCTTGAGGGCGAAAACCACTACTGCTAGCTCTAAGTCATGAGTGGGGTAGTTAACATCATGCGGCCTTAACTGCCGTGACGCATAAGCAACCACTTTGCCCTCTTGCATTAACACACAGCCTAACCCCGTATGCGAAGCGTCACAGTACACCATAAAATCTTTTTCGGCCTCCGGCTGAATTAACACTGGAGCTTCCGTCAACACCCTTTTAAGCTTTTCAAAGCTCTCCTGCTGCTTATTCGTCCATTCAAAGGGTACTTCTTTCCTTAGTAACCTTGTTAAAGGCGCGGCTATTGATGAGAATCCTTTCACAAACCTTCTGTAATAGCCTGCCAAGCCTAGGAAACTTCAGATTTCAGCCACGGACCTAGGTGGTTTCCAATCCAACACTGCTTCGATCTTCCTAGGATCCACTCTTATTCCTTCTACAGATACCACATGTCCTAGGAATGCTACCTCCTTAAGCCAAAATTCGCACTTGCTGAATTTGGCATAGAGCTTCTTCTCCTTTAACACTTCCAACACGACTTGAGATGCTCATCATGCTCCTCCTCCATCTTCGAAAGTACACCGAATATCGTCGATGAACACAACGAGCGAACCTATCCAAGTAGGGTTGGAAAACCCGATTCATCATATCCATGAACGCGATCGAGCGTTCATCAACCCAAACGGCATCACCACAAACTCAAGTGACCATATCTTGTCCCGAAGCGGTCTTATGGATATCACCTCCTTCACCTTCAATCGATGGTATCTCGATCAGAATCGATCTTCAAAAACACTGCGGCTCCTTGGTGATCGAACAAGTCATCAATCCTTGGCAAGGATACTTGTTCTTAATGGTCAACTTATTCAATCGACGGTAATCTATGCACATACGCATAGTTCCGCCCTTCTTTCACAAATAGGATCGGTGCTCCCCACGGAGACACACTGGGTCAGATGAACCCACGATCCAACAGTTCTTGTATCTGAGCCTTAAGCTCCACTAACTCCTTTAGTGCCATTCGGTATGGAGCGATTGACATAGGAGCTGTTCCGGATAGTAATTCTATCCCAAATTTCATCTCCCTATCTGAGGGTATTCCCGGTAATTCCTCTGGAAATACATCCACGAAGTCCCTCATCGTCCTAACTCCATTAATACCTTCCTCCTTTCCACCTATCGACTTACGTAAAGCTAAGAACGCCGCAACCTTTCTTAACCATCTTCTCGACCTTCATCTTTGAAACTACATTAGACAAGTAGTTCCTCCTTTCTCCGATCATTACAACCACTTCATCCTCCCGGTTCTTAGTTCCATCGCTTAGCCGCGCAATCCAACACGGCTCGGTGTTCTACTAGCCAATCCATTCGAGTATAAGCTCAAACTCTCAGAAGGGTAACTCCATCAAGTCCGCTCGAAAGTTCACTCCACAATCTCTAAGGGCACATTTCAAAGATCTTGTCTACCACTACTGATTTGGCCTAAGGGCTTACTACGATCATCATCTCATCGAAAGTTCGAGTCTAGGCCTAGTGTTTCCACTACACTACTTGTAACATAGGAGTGGGTCGAGCCCACATCAATCGAGCAAAATAGGGTTTATTAAAAATAAAGAATGTAGGTTATTACATCCGGCAAGGCCACCATCTTCCCTTGGTGAACCACATAAACCAAACCGGTTGTCTTGCTTCAGATTAACATTAGTACCTCGGTACATGTTCCACGGCCTCCGCCAAGATACCACTACCTCGGTTACGAACCACGACCCCGCTGAGGTCAGTTGTCCACCTCACCGGTCCAGCTAGCATTCGAATCTGTCACCGACTCTCATCTGGTTGCTTGGGACAATCCTTAAGCATATGGTCCTTGGACCCACACTTGAAACATCCACCCATCTTTCTCCAACACTCTCTCATGTGCTTCTTCCCACAATGCTCACAAGGGCGATACTGCCCGCCCGTACCAGCCTGTTGATTTCGTGGCCCGTCAACCCTAGGCCTCTTGTAACTCTTTCCAGATGGCCCAAATCCTCTCTTGGCCTTATTCTTATCTTTGGTCTGCTTAGTAGCGTCCTTAATCCCCTCGGCCACCTTGGCCTTTTCCACCAAAGCAGAGAATTCCGCCTCGATGCGGTGCTATCAACAGTCTCAGGTCGTCTCTCAGTCCGTCCTCAAAGTGGACACAACGTTCATGCTCAGTTGCCACTACCCCTCGAGCATAGCGGCTCAATCTCGTGAATTCGCCTCATATTCTCGACGGACTTACTCCCTTGCACCAACCCTAGAAAAGCCTTCCTTTGTTCATCTCAGATACCGGTTCCCACATACTTCTTCCAAATGCCTCTTTAACATATTCCCAAGTCAAGTTTTCACCGTGGTACCATCCCGACGATTAACCACCATCGGTACGCTTCATCGCAGAATAACGCTACCATCCTTTCAACTTTAGCTCGAGTCGATCGAGCTTATCCATGATACGCCCGTTGCTTCCAACCAAGATTTCAAATTGATGGGTGCCACATTAGATACTCCTCGGAACATTTTCGCTCCATTAGCGTGGAGCCATTCAAGTCTGACTTTCGGTTTCTGAATTTTCTCGCACTTGCCACCAATTCCAAAACTCGCAAAGACTGACTGCGACACAAGATCTTCCCCTGCTCGAGCTCGGCCGCTCAACATTAATAAATGGGGGTGGTGGTGGCGGCAGATTTCATTGTCGGACCCTTGACCTCGACCTAATGAGTTCCGACACGATCATCCTTCCTCTACCTCGACCACGGCGACCACGTCCTCTAGAGCTCATTTTCTAACGTCGAGATCTGATTAAGAAATTTTATGGATTAGTCTTTGTTCCACTTTTTACCCGCGAAGGAGTATTATGAAAAGAAATTTAAGGGTGGTTCTTTCGTATACATACAAACACACAGTCTTTTCCATTCATTCATCCATCCATCAAACAAGTATGAACTTTCGTTCATTCAGAGAAACATTGTAGTTTTCGTTGTTGTTGTTTTCCACTACCTAAGGGTATTTTCGTAATTTTGTCCTACAGGGGCATTTGCATAATTTTTCAGAAGAAAAATGTTCCCTGGTGTTTTTGTCAAAAATTATTTTGAAAATTTCTAAGTCTCGGGGTAATTTGGAAAAATTTTGAGATACGGGGGTATTTTGGTAATTTTTTGACCTCAGGGGTATTTTGGTAATTTTTCATAAATCAGGGTAAATTTGTAATTTTAATAAATTAGGGGTATTTCAAAAGTTGTAAAACTTTGAGGGTTCTTTTTTAAAATTGTTCCTTCCAAAATGGGGCTGTTGCAAAAATTTTGGAAATCAGGGTCATTTTGGTAATTTTGTAATTTTTCCAAATTCCAGGTATTTTGATATTTTAGAGTTTTTGAATGTTTATAAAATAATGAGATTTTGGTAAAGCTGTTGAGTAGTTGAACATTTTATAAACCAAGGGCGTTTTGGTAATTTCACCCCTAAGGGTATTTTTGTAATTTTCGCAAATCAAAGTTTTTCAGAAAATGTTGTAAAAGTAATTTTCTAGATTTAAAAGAAAGTTTTAAAATTTGAAAAACTAGGGTTTGTTGTTTTGTTCTCTCTTTTTTTAAAACATGGCTAGTTCCTTAGGGTTTTAGTCATTATGTTTAGCCTATGTCCGAGCCCTCTTGGTCGGGGTGAACCAAAGCTACACACCAGGTGTGATTCGTGTGGAGAGGAGGTGAGTCACGCGGATCGCTTAAATACCAAGCTCCCACCAAACCATTCCTAGACATGCATGAGAGGTTGCCACACCACCGAGCCCTCCGGGTTAGGGTGAACCAAAGCTACGCACTGTAGGATTCTGCAAGAGGAGGTGAGTCACTAGGACCGCTTAAATACCAAGCTCTTGGGATCCAATCCTAGACATGCGTCTGAGGGTTACCACACCACTAGCTCGGTGACTTAGCCATAGGTTGGTTCGGTGTATTAAATCTTATGTGGTTTTGTGTTTGAGTAGTCTAATCTTAGGGTTCAAGTTCCTATCATTCTATTCTACATTCCATGCCTTTTCTACCCTTATACAGTTCACAGAATCACACATAGAGTTAGGGGTACTTACCTGGTGGACTGCGGGTTGGAGACTTAGGGGCCATGCCAGAAAACTTGCTTATTTTTCAAAGATAATCATTTGGCTCGCTTTGAAAACGTTTTGGGCCTTAGCCCACAGGCCGAGAGTTTAAAACTGGGCTCTGATACCAAATTGAAACACCCCACACCCGGCCTACGAGCCTGAACCGGATCTGGTATGTTCCTAACGTAAACCAGTTTCAAAATCCTTCGTTACTTAGAGAAAATTCGTAAAAATTTTAGAAATTGTTGTTGTGGATTGGGCTTATATTGGAAACCCATTTAATTAAACTTGTAAATCCAATTTTATTAAGGTGACAAAATAATTTTTAAGGTTTTAAAAAAATACCACTTAACTTTAATCATAATAGTTCGTAACATAATAATTTAAAGTGAAGCAGAATAAGAAAATCCACTGGCCTTATTGCCTTATTACATCAAATAAAACCCAAAAGAATTAAAATTTAAGGTACTAAACATAAATAAAGTCCAAATTTAAATAGAATCTTCAAATGGATCATGGCCACCTCAAGATCTACCGTCCCGATCCGTCATTGTTCATCACCTGAAAATATTTACCACAACGGGGTGAGTCAACAGACTCAGTGTGCACACAATACTAACATTCAACAAATCAGGCATACATGTTCAAACATCAGATTCATATAAAATAAATTATGATGCAACCCAAACCCAAGCCTAATGGTCCATCCGCTACACACCACCGTGCACTGCCGGTCCACACCGTGGGACTACTAAGTCAACCCTCCATCCACTACACACCATCGAAGGCGATCGCTACAATGACGTGCTCATCGCCCATATAATTTGTGTCATTAGACACCATATTCAAATAATGTAACCGGTTACCAAATTCAGATATTTGTGACCGTAGTCAAGATATAACGTTGGTGAGACCAAGTCAACACCTTCTTCCCTTTCACATAAACTCAGAATGCCCCAAAATTAATAATCATGCATATAATTAATTTCACATTCATATTCATATTTTCACATGTTATAGAATAACAAATTTCATAATCCTATCGGAAGTAGGAAACGCGTGCACAGTACCTTTGTACCACATTAGGGTACTTAGCCATACTCATATTTTTATACATATTCATAAAAATAATTGCCACATGATAAATCAAAGGTTAGTGTGCGTACACACCTGGTTTGCTTAAAAAGGTTCTTTGAGATCTCGAAAATCCCAATCTAACTTTAGATCTGTTAACTCCTATATTCGGCCATCATATAAGACACATTAGTAAACCTATTTGGCTTGAAACAAAACCAAATCCTAGTAGGATTTGTAAAAAGGCTTACCTTTGATGCCGATTTGGTGTTTATTCAAATCCCGAAAACTTGGTTTTTCCTTTACCTGATATTCGGCCAACCTTGAATCTCACTATGGGTTAGTTTTCGGCTTTTTAATAATTAAAGAACTAATCTAGATAATCACACAAGCCTTGGCCGAATGCTTTTAGAGGCTTACCTTAAGGATTTTAATCCCGAAACTTCACCTTCCTCTTCCTTGGAATCGGCCAAATCCTAATTCCCTGAATCCATTAGTTTTTGATTAATTTTATTTGAATACTTAAGATTTGGCCTTGGCCGAATGTATATACTTACTTACCTTGGATCCTTGATCCCTATATTCAGAAAAGTGTAGAAACCTGAGAAACCCTTTGTAAATTCGGCCATGAACAAGATTTGGGATTAGTACTTTTACTTTCGGCATTTAGAAAAGAAAAGAAAGGAAATTGAATAGCTTAACCTTACCTTGATGCCTTTAATCGATTGCTTCTTTACTTAGAATCAACAAAAGTTCGGCTTTGGTAGTAGAAACAGAGAAGAAAATAGAAGAAGAGAGGATGGTTTCTTGCTTAAGGAAAATTCGGCAGAGAGGGGGAGAGACTTAGCAAAATTTCGGCAAGGCTAGAAAATATGAGAGAATAGCCTCAATCCTCCTCCTTTAACTGAAATTGCTAGACCAAGAGTCCATGACTTGGCCACTACTCCCCACAAGTGATAATATTATCTCCTTTAATTATCACCTAATTAAATTAAAAGTGTTTAATCCACCCTTTATCTCTTCAATTAAAAATCCCTTATTTATCACTTATTTTATCATATATTTATGGAATTAAAACTCCTCTTATTCTAGAAGCTTGTGCCGTCCAACCTCTTAGCCTTGGAAGCAAAATAAAACCTTCATTATTTGCTTTCCAAGTGACTCGAACTCAGGCCATTTCTATAAGCCCTAAGTGACACCTTCAGGCCACTTTTCCAAGCCTGTTTGTGTGTCAAATTTCACCAACTTTTTCTTTTAAGGCCCTCTTGCCCTTATTTCCTATTTTGGACTTTAAAATTTGTCATTCCGGCCTTATTTCTAAGTTTCCTAAAATTTTCGATCGGCTCTGTAACTTGCCATTTTTCTTACATCTTCAAGTTTCCAAAATGTTCAAGTTTCCAAAATGTTTAGGTTTCCAAAATGTTTAGGTTTCCAAAATGTTTAGGTTTCCAAAATGTTTAGGTTTCCATTTTCATGCATTTCGTGTTTCCAAAATATCAAAATTTATTCTTAGTGCTTAAACTTGTCATTTCATACAATCAAACCGAAAATGCATAGGCACTATTCGAATGTTACGATTCTACCCCCCTTAAACAAAATTTCGTCCCCGAAATTTTCTAACTAAAATAATTGAGGGTATTGCTGTCGCATGGTCTCCTCTGACTCCCACGAAGCTTCTTCCGTTCCATGATTGCGCCATAGCACTTTGACTAGAGGAACCGTCTTCCTTCGTAGTACTTTCACATCACGTTCCAAGATCCGAATCGGTTCTTCCTCGTAGGATAAGTCTGGCCTTAGCTCCACTTCTTCAACAGATACCACATGCGACGGATCCGATCGATAGCGACGTAACATGGACACATGAAATACGTCGTGCATCTGCTGTAATTCTGGTGGCAACTCTAATTGGTATGCCACTGGCCCAACTCGTTTCAGTACTCGATAAGGCCCTACAAACTTTGGGCTTAGCTTCCCTTTTCGACCGAACCTCATTACCTTCTTCCAAGGCGAGACTTTCAGGAATACTTGGTCTCCCACTTCAAACTTTATTTCCTTTCGTTTAAGGTATGCATACGACTTCTGCCTATCAGAGGCTTCCTTCAACCGTGCCCGAATTAACTCAACCTTTTCTTCAGTTTCTGCCACTAATTCTGGACCCAAAACTCGGTGTTCTCCTAACTCGGTCCAACAAGTAGGTGTTCTACACTTCCTTCCATACAATGCTTCGTATGGTGCCATCCGAATGCTAGCTTGATAAGCTGTTGTTGTAGGCAAATTCAGCTAAAGGCAAGTAATCTTCCCAACTACCTCGGAAATCCATTACACAGCCTCTCAACATGTCCTCCAACACTTGTATAACCCGTTCGATCGCCCCGTCGATTGTGGATGAAAAGTCAGTAGTGAAGTCTAGCTTAGTGCCTAAAGCTTGATGAAGTGCCTTCCAAAATCGAGACGTAAACCTTAGGTCTCTATCAGAGATGATCGACATTGGTACTCCATGTAACCTCACAATTTCTGCCACATATAACTTAGCTAACTTCTGAAGAGAATAATCCATTCTTACTGGGATAAAGTGTGCGGACTTGGTCAAACGGTCCAAGATCACCCATACCGAGTCCTTCTTAGTAGGCGTAAAGGGAAGCCCACTAACGAAGTCCATGGTAATTCTCTCCCACTTCCATTGGGGAATTTCGATTGGTTGAAGCAATCCTGATGGGACTTGGGGTTCAGCCTTAGCTTGCTGACACGTCAAACATTTCCCCACAAATTCAGTCACCTCTCGTTTCAGATCAGACCACCAAAACTGTTCCCTTAGATCTCTATACAGCTTGATGCCTCCGGGATGCATAACATAAGGGCTACCATGCGCTTCCCGAAGAATCCTTTGTCTCAACTCCTTATTCCTCGGCATACAGACTTTTCCCTTATAGCACAATATTCCTTCATCATTGACGCCATAGTCCTTTAATCCCCCTTGATGTACTTGCTCCAACTTAGTACTTAAGTCGTTGTCAGCCAACTGTCCCTCTTTCACCTCCTTCAGCCATGTGGGCTCGACTTGTAATTTCGCCAACAAAGCTTCGTCATCATCTGAGACTTAAATGAGCGAACAAAGCCCGTAGATCCGATACAACCTTCGACTTAGGGCATCGGCTACCACATTCGCCTTGCCGGATGATACTCTATTGAGCGATCGAGACCTTCAAAGAATTCCACCCACCTTCATTGCCTCAAGTTCAACTCCTTACGAGTCAATAAATACTTAAGGCTCTTGTGGTCTGTGTAGATAACTGACCTTTCTCCATAAAGGTAGTGCCTCCAAACCTTGAGGGCGAAAACCACTCATTGCTAGCTCTAAGTCATGAGTGGGGTAGTTAACCTCATGCGGCCTTAATCGCCGTGGACGCATAAGCAACCACTTTGCCCTCTTGCATTAACACACAGCCTAACCCCGTATGCAAAGCGTCACAGTACACCATAAAATCTTTTCCGACCTCCAGCTGAATTAACACTAGAGCTTCTGTCAACACCCTTTTAAGCTTTTCAAAGCTCTCCTGCTGCTTATTCATCCATTCAAAGGGTACTTCCTTCCTTAGTAACCTTGTTAAAGGCACGGCTATTGACGAGAATCCTTCCACAAACCTTCTGTAATAGCCTGCCAAGCCTAGGAAACTTCAAATTTCAGCCACGGACCTAGGTGGTTTCTAATCCAACACTGCTTTGATCTTCCTAGGATCCACTCTTATTCCTTCTACGGATACCACATGTCCTAGGAATGCTACCTCCTTAAGCCAAAATTCGCACTTGCTGAATTTGGCATAGAGCTTCTTCTCCCTTAACACTTCCAACACGACTCGGATATGCTCATCATGCTCCTCCTCCGTCTTCGAGTACAACCAGAATATCATCGATGAACACAACGATGAACCTATCCAAGTAGGGTTGGAAAACCCGATTCATCATGTCCATGAACGCGGTTGGAGCGTTCGTCAACCCAAACGGCATCACCACAAACTCGAAGTGACCATATCTTGTCCTGAAAGTAGTCTTATGGATATCAGCCTCCTTCACCTTCAACTTATGGTATCCCGACCGTAAATCGATCTTCGAAAACACTGCGGCACCTTTCAGCTAATCAAACAAGTCATCAATCCTTGGCAAGGGATACTTGTTCTTAATGGTCAGCTTATTCAACTGACGGTAATCTATGCACATACGTATAGTTCCGTCCTTCTTTTTCACAAATAGGACCGGTGCTCCCCACGGAGACACACTGGGTCGGATGAACCCATGATCCAACAGTTCTTGTATCTGAGCCTTGAGCTCCACTAACTCCTTTGGTGCCATTCGGTATGGAGTGATTGACACAGGAGCTATTCCGGGTAGTAATTCTATCCCAAATTCCACCTCCCTGTCTGGGGGTATTCCCGGTAATTCCTCTGGAAATACATCCACGAAGTCCCTTACTGTCCTAACTCCATTAATACCTTCCTCCTTTCCACCTATCACACTTACGAAAGCTAAGAACGCCTCGCAACCTTTCTTAACCATCTTCTCAAACCTTCAAAGGTCAAGCGCATTAGACAAGTAGTTCCTCCTTTCTCCGATCATTACAACCACTTCATCCTCCGGGGTTCTTAGTTATCGAGTTTAGCCTGTGAGTGTGTCGTCTCAGTTGGGATGAACCGTCACTCACGCACGGTAGGATTCAAGTGAGTAGGAGGTGAGTCACGAGGATCGCTTAAATACCGTGCCCCACCGAATCCAATCCTAGACATGCGTATAACGATTGCCACATCCCTTGCTCAGTGACAACTCACAGGGTTGGTTTGTGGAGTTATTAAATCTTATGCATTGTTTGTTGGGGTATGCTAGCCCTAGAGTTCAATAATTTCTATTCTAGTATTCTACGTCCCCATTTTACCCTTCTATCCCTATCAAAGATTCACAAAGAAAATAGATAGAAGTACTTACCTGGCGGATAGGTGCCGAAGACTCGATGCCATGCTATTCAAACCATAAATAGTTTTCCAAAATGTTTCAATAAGGCCTACTAACAAAAACAAAATATTTTGGGCCTTGGGCCCCCACAGTCGAGTTTTGAACCGGGCTCTGATACCAAAATGTAACACCCCAAACCCGGCCCATGAGTCCTGATCGGATCTGGTATGTCACGGAGTAAATGATTTGAATCATGTCTGGTGAAAATTTGTTAAAATGTGGCTAAGATAGTAAAATGGTGTTTGAAAACTCAGTTAGGATTTTTCATAAAAAGATGGTTGTGTTGATAAACCCTTTTGAAAACATTTGATCATGTAACAATTTAAAATCGTCAAAGTTATAGTTGACTTGGTTTATTTTTATTACCCGATGGTAACATCTTTAAAAACCCATAGAAGTTTATTAAGTTTGAAAGGTTACTTTTAACCGGCTTACATATCATTTGTAAATTCATTTGTAGTATAATATAAGTAAAATAAAATAACATCCAACTAATAAATAGCGACCTTATTACAATCCCAAAATAAAATGACTTAGAAAATAAATAATATTATCTATAACAAAATAAGTTTAAATCCAACGATAAGCATGGCCACCTCGAGTCCTCTCCGGCTCCATCTCCGCGATCTACTCATCTGTAAAATGGTAAGGGAAGGGGTGAGTCACCAAGACTCAGTGTGTAAATCCCCCACCCAAAATGTAACTCATACACAAGTCATTAATAAACATGCACATGCAACCCAACTAACCATCCGTACTCCTTTACTACCCCGTGTGGTCAAAACCACTGGTGGTCAAAACCACTGGTGACTAGTGTCACAAAATAAATGTGGGGCCAACCCATCGTGTGGTCAAAACCACTGATGACCATAGGTCACAATTTATCAAGTGTGGTCAAAACCACTGGTGGTACCAAACAACTGGGACTTAGTCGTAATTTATCAATCGGTGTGATCAAAACCACTGATGACTATAGGTCACAAATAATCTGATGGGGCCAACCCATCTTGTGGTCAAAACCACTGGCGACAGTCCATAAAATCATCCCCCTCCTCTCATCAATCCCACCATCATCATGCTTACATAACAATATCATAATCCCATATATATCATGCATTATGTACAACATATCATTTAACAACATATGATGGCAACTTAATCATATATCATAGATCACAAGTTAAGGGACTTATCCGGCAACCATGATTATGCCACAAGCTAATCACTACCAACAAGATTAAAAAGGCAACAATATCGTCATGTAAATTAATAAAGTGTGTAGTGAGTTTTTACACACCTGTCACTACCGAAATCCCTAGATCCAATCTACGTCACTAGATCTTGACCCTATATTCGACCAATTATCAATGTTAATACCAAAGGCCTATTCGGCCATAATAACTTAATACCAAAGGCTATTACCTTAAATGGATTTGGTTTCCAAACAAATCCCGAAGCCTTAATTAGCCCCTAAATCCATGGCACATATTAGTTTCGGCATTTAAACATAAACTTTTTAACAAATGGCCCTTGGCCGAATGTAACTATTCACTTACCCCACTTACCGAAATCCCAAAATTATCACTTGAGTCTTCGAGATCCCTACCAAAACACATGTTAAAAGTCGGCTTGCACAATCACACATAATCAAGGCCTATGGCCGAATATTACTTACCTCCTTACCTTGGGGAATCAAATCCCGAAAGATCTCCTTACTCCTTTAATCGGCTATGGCCTCCCTACAATCGGTTTAAGCACATTAGTAAGAGTCTTAGGCCCTTCGGCCATAACCTTGAACCTGAAAGAGGATATTGCCCCTTACCTTGATAATTATATCAGCCTTTAAACACCACAAGTCAGCACCACTTGGTATTGTGAGGAGGTTCGGCTACCCTTGAAGAGGAGAAAAGAACCGAAAGTGAGACAGCACCTTTCCTTAAGGGATTCACTCAAGAGAAAGAAAAAAATATGGGGTTGGTCTTAATAGTAAGAGAGGAGATGAAAGACTTAGAGAACTTTGGCAAGGATGGAGGAAGGGTTTTCGGCACAAGGACTATGGTATGCTTCAAAGAAAAGAAACCGAAAGGTAGCAAAGGAGGAGTTTCGGTTTGAGTAACAATGAAAGAAAAATAAAAGTATCATGTGCTAGCCAAAACTACTCCCTATAACTCCTTCAAAAATCGAAACTCAAGCCCCTAGAGTCCCTATTTCGGCCATTGCTCCCCATGAGATAAATCTTTATCTTTTAATTATCCCTTAATCTCCTCTTTAAGTAAATAAAATAAAATATAGAATACCATCACAACTCTTCCAGCCGAAAATATGCAAAAATTTAAGCTTAATCTCATCACTTAAAGAGTCCATAATCGGGCCATCACCTCCCCCTCTTCACGCCAGCTTTGAAAAAAATAAAAACCCAACTGCTGCTTCTTTGGTTCGAACCCATGACCTCACTGCCGCAGCCCCCCTTACACGCCTCATGCCATGTTTCCCAATCGACTTTCATGCTCTTCAATCTCACCATTTAATTTTTAAAACCTCCATACTTGGCCCCCTTTTCTTATAACGCCAAAAGTCCAAAAATAAAACACTCCTTGCGTCCATCATGACTTGAACCCGAGTCCATACACCAAGGCCCTTTAAGTGGCGCCCCAAGCCACTCCACCACCTTGACTTTCATGTCCAACTCCAACACCAAAAATCTTTTAAGGCCTTCTAACTTGCCCCTTTCTTTAACGCCCCAAAAAGCCCAAAAATAAAAATGCATTCTCCCTTGTAACTCTTACAACTCGAACCTCCTCCCTTGCAACACCCTTAGACGCCACCTTCTTAGCACCTAAGTGGCGCATGGAAGCCACTTTGCCAAGCTATTTCTTGTGTCAAACTTCTCACAAAATTCCTCTTATCCCCTATCTCACCTAGCGTCCCCCTTCTCAAGTGCTTTAAATAAATTTTAGCCCTAAGTCCAATTAGTCCGGGGTCATGACTAGGCCTTTAAATATATCAGGCAATCAAGCATACATATCTCTCAAGCACACACACATGGGGAAAATAAGTAAATTTCATACAACCCCTAATTTAGGGTGTTACAGATCTTCTCTTAAACAGGGACTTTTGCTCCACTGAATAAGCACATTCGACTTGAATTAATAACCTGAATTATCAAAACAATAATAAAAACTCACAATTAAGAATAAGAACAAGTGTTTATCTTATAAATCAAACAATAATAAGATTCGTCTTAGGTTTCATCCCCTCAGGTATTTAAGAAATTTAGTTCATACTAATAGAAAGAAACATCATAAAATAGGGAAAACCACAAAACATAATGAAAACCCAAAAACTTCTAAAAAACTTGATGGGAGATCTTCAGTCTTGATGGAGATCCTTCTCCTAATTTATTCTCGAAGGCTATCTTGGAGTATTTTTCTCCTACTATTCGACGGCTATTCCACGTCCCCTTTTAGGTTGCCCTTAGGGTGTTTATATAGGCTTTGGAACACCTCTATTGGCCCACAAGTAGCTTATTCGAATAGAATTTTTCTTTGCTACGGTAGGGACACACCCATGTGACATGCCCGTGGTGGTCTCCTTTGGCCGTGGTCGATTCTGCTCACCACACACGACTGTGTGATCTGCCTGTGGTCGATAGTCCAAGTCGTGTGATTCCTGATGTAGGCCCATTTTGTCCCGTTTTGGCCAGTTTCTCATTCTTTTCAACTTCCTAAGCTCTCCTGAGTATAGAACATGAAATTAAGGGATTAGGATCATCGAATTCATCAAATCTAATAAAAATTCATCCAAAAAAAAAAAAGCCAAGCATGGGTTAAAATATGTGTAAATTATGGTTTATCAAATATCCCCACACTTAAGCATTTGCTTGTCCTCAAGAAAAATTCTCAACTCACAATTAAAATTAACTTCCCTCAATTCATAATTCTCATCAATAATGTCTCACCATAATTCATAGATAATTCATACATGGATAATTTAACTCAAAGAGTCCTAAAGATTCAAACAATCTAAGTCATCAATTTTTATAGCACGAAAACATAGGTGTTTCCCCTTACTTAAATAATTACCTCTGATTCAAAATCGACAAGGATTGACATCCTCACTAAGGATTCACTCAAATCACTCAAAGTATTTATGGTTCAATTTAAGCACTCAAAAGTCAAATATGAAAAGTTAATCCCATAGGCTTGCTTGAAAATCAAATCTCCACCACTATAGAATGAGATGATACACAAATCAAAATGTCTTTAAAAGGGTTGTAATGCGGCTTGGGTTAAAGGTGTGGATAAAGGCTGAATTAAAGGGTTAGAATCGAGATCGAATTGACAATTTACCTAACTAGAAACAATGAACTAATAGTTACTAATTACATCAAATAAAATGAGCTTCTTCTTAAAATGTGAAATTAATTGCTTTAATCTCAACAATATCGAACTAATAATAGATAAATTTCTAACTTTTTTTTAAGTATAAGAACATACAATAATAAGATAGAATTTAACAACTGAAATAAAGAACAAAGTTAGGCAACTGATCAAATCAAATTTCAACAAAAGAGGAGTCAATAAAGTAGGGGAAGTAAAAATTTGGCATTGGGCTAATATTAAAGGTTAAGTTAAGAAATGGTTTATTAGGATCAAAGGGGCTCACTAGGGGTTAATTATGAAGGTAGGCTTTTTGTGGAGTGAGTGCGTTAAATCCTAGGTGCCTTTATCATCTCATTATATCAAATCAAAAGTGTGGTCTCGACCTGTATAATCGAAGCAAGTTCTAGAATAACAAATCAATGTTTACACACTCATAATCAATAAAGTGAGCAAGAAAAGATTTATGCTCTAAAGGCTCAAAATCTCATAGAAATTATGGTTTTTGATGTCAATCTTGCAAATTTCAAACTTCAAAGTAATATTTGAATTTAGGAAAACAACCTAGAAATTTAATTCTGAAAATAGACTTATCATGCTTGATTCTCTAATATCTTAAAGTATAAACCATCAATGCACAATTATCTATGACTTAATCCAAGACATATCAATGAAAAATCATAAGTTAATGGAAATTTCATTCTAATAGTAACATGAGAAAATTACTTAATAACAAGACAAAATTCAGGGATTTTCTGGTAATGAAATCAATAACCTCCCCACACTTAAGTGTACATTGTCCTCAATGTACAAAGGTAAATAACGACAATATAGTAAGAAAATCATAAGAGAGTGAGAGAGGTGAAACTTCCTGAATTTTGGATAGAGTCAAAGAAAAGAAATTTGGTAAATTCAGGCTGAGGAGGTGGATACTCTAGTGGTGGTGTGGTGATTTCCTAACAGCCTTTGAACCTAAATTAAGCACAAGAAAGATAAAGAGAAGGAAAATAAAGGATAAGATAAAAGAAAAATAAAAGATGAATGGATTTAAAGGTCCTTTTCTTGTCGAGGGAATGAAGCGGCCGTCATGAACTTCTGGAGATTGGTCTTGCACAGGGAGACTGTGCTAGGGTCTTTTCGCTTCTTCAACATGGGGATGGTGGTGTAGAGAAAGAGTAAGGCAAAGGGGGAAAGGGAAATGAAGGAAGATAGTGGGAAAATAGAGGGGTGTGGTGGTTAGGGTTTGGAAGAATAAGAAATTGGGGAGAAAGTGAGAAGAAAGGGGTTTAAATAGGAACAAGGTCCTGGTGGCTGCCCATGCTCGTGTGCTATGGGGGTGTTAGGTCACACGGCTGTATCACACGGCCGTGTGGTGTCTTGTTCATTTCCCTCACGCCTATGTAGATGTTCCCACGCCCATGTTGTTAATCAGTGTCAGCCACGATCTGGGGACACGAGCATGTCCTACATCCGTGTTACTTTCTCAGTGTCGACCACGGTCGTATCGCACGGCCGTGGCATTTTTTTTCGTCCGTGGTTTGGGGATATTTCGTCCTTGGTTCGCATGGTCTTAGCCACGAATGTGCCTAATCGTGGTGTCCACACGGCCACGGCCACGCCCGTGTGCAAGGCCGTGTGGTAGGGAAACCTGTGCTTTATTAATTTGGTTAGTTTTTAGTTAGGTGCTAAAAATTGAAAATAAAAATTAATGGGGTAAGTGCTCGGGTTTCCTCCCGAGAAGTGCTCGTTTAAAGTCTTAAGCTTGACTAACCTCTCATTCGCATAATCATGGTGGTTTGAAGAGTTGAAACTCCTCATTCTTGCTATCAATTTGGTTATCGATATATAGTTTAAGTCGAGTGGTGTTTACCTTAAAAGTTTCAAATGTAGGATTTGTAACATCCTAGATTAGGGGTTATACGTTCGTGCATAATTCGAGCGATAGTAGGCTTGGAGTATGTTTAGATATGTTTTAAGGGTTCCGGGAAAACATAAGGGGATGCTTTGGAAAAAAATTTAGATTTTAGGTTAAGAAAAAAGGAAATTAGGCTAAAGAGGCCTTAAGAAAATTTTGGGGAAGTTAGGACACAAGAAATCCAAGTGGTAAATTGGCTAGGAGGCGCCACTTAGTGCTTAGTGGAGTGACGCCTCAAGGAGCTAGGTGGACGGGGTTCGAGCAGTGTGGGAAGCAGTGGGCTTTTCTTTTTGTGTCTGAAAGGGAGACAAGGCCAGGGAGGCCTTAAGGGAAATTGTGGGCATTTTAGGACATGGAAGGAGGCTTGGTAAAGTGGCTTAAGGACGCCACTTAAGGCCTGGGAATGACGCCACAAGGGTTTGGAGTTCGAGTCTTGTTGGCAGCAAGAAGGATTTTATTTTTCAAGTTGGCGTTAAGGGTGAAGGAGGCTTTAAAACAATTTGTGGTGAGATTATGTCATAAAAAAATGCCACGGCAGAGTGGCTTAGGGCGTTATGGCAGCTTGCAGCAGTGAGGGCTGAGGTTCGATTCACGTGGGCAGCAAGGAGTGGGTTTTATTTTCTTTGGCTTTTTGCTTCAGGTAAAGAGTAATTGGACGACACATGGAGTCTCAATGGGATGAGGATAAAGCTTTGTTTTATTTCTTTTATATTCTATTTGGAAGAGTTAGATATATATATGGTTTTGTTTTATTTTTTTCAAATAGGTAGATAGAAGATAAATTGTTGTTTATCTTATTTATTTTGAGAGATAAGAATTAAGCTAGTGTTGTTTTTAAATTAATTTGGGGTAATGGATATATCTTTGGCTTTTATTTTTTTATGTATTTAGTTAAGATAGAAAGGGTGGCCTTATTTTAATTGTTTTGAGTAGGTGATATAGGGATAAAATAAGAGATTAAATTGGGAATTGATATGGGATAAGTGAGGTGATAAATTATTGTTTTATGAAGAGGTGATTAAGAAATATTATAAGGTGATAGGATAAGAAAATTAAGTGGAGATTAGTGAGGGGTTGAGGTAGTGGCCGATTATGGATTTCTTGGGTGGTAAAATTCGGTCATGTAGGGGGGATTAAGTGCTGAAAATTAGTGTTCATCTTTTAGTCTCTCTTGTCGAATTTTGAAGCCAAGGAAATTCTCTCTTTTCCTCACTTATTTTTGCTAAGGCCGAAACTCCACCATTCTTTCACCATTGCCGATTTCATACAACCCTCTTCCATACTCTTTTTCTTTGTCTCAAACGTCAACTCTACATTATTGTTTGGAGGTCTAATATTCCAACCTCATTTGAGGGCTTCGTCGAACCTTGTAAGTGCCATACTCCCATTCGTTTTTTTTATTTTTATTAAAGAGCCATTGCCGAATCTCCTAAAGTGTTGATGTCAACTCTTCTATTGTAGTCTCTTCAAACAAACGGTGGTGGAAAGCAGTGTATAGGGGTAAGTGTTCTCTCTTTATTAATCGATTTTAGGCTCTTTCCTTGTGTACCGAAAGCAAGTGATTAAAGCTGTAGTATAAGGTTGGCTGAATGATGATAGGGTCATGAGTTGGTATTCTTTGTCATAGCTAGCGTTAATTAAGGAGCAATCAAGGGGTAAATCGGCAGAGATAACCAAAGCCTTTAGGATTTGGTAGGAGACCAAATCGACATTAAAGGAGGAGGAAAAACCCCATTCATCGTGTTAGAATCAAATAGTTTGGGACTCCGCTAAATAGTCAAGTATGTGATTAACCCACTGTGTTCTGGGTTTTTCCTATATCTGTATGTGTTAATGGTGTACTAACAAATGCAGTAAAAGTTATGAGATGGATACCCTAAAATGGGGTATATCGATAAACAGGTTAGTATTACCTGTTGATAAGAATGTGAAAGTACCGATGTGAATGTGACTATGCTTGTGGAATTGTGATTGTCTGCCTTAATAACATGTGCATGCATTTACTATTATGACACTATTACATGTTGCATGTGCATGGGTTGGGATATGAAAGAAGGTATGGGTGTACTTCGAGTATGTGGTTTGATGTTAGCCTTGAGCTACATCGTGGATTGACGTTGACTGAGGTCACATTGTGGATTAATTGCGATTTAGTTCACGTGGCTTGATGAGTGGCTATGTGCCTCATCGTGGTTGATATCGGCTAAGTGTCATATCGTGGTTGATGAGTTACTATGTGTCCCATCATGGTTTTGGTGTTAGCCATGGCTACATCATGGATTGGCGCTGACTGAGGTCGCGTTGTGGATTTTTGTGCTTTATTGCACGTGGACGGCATTGATTGCCTTTTGGAGTGAAAAGGAGAGGGTGATTTATTAATCCCCTGGTGTGTGGTAGGTGGATAAGGGGTGTGTAGAGGATGGACCCTTGGTTTGGGTTGGGTACACTTTGCATAATTATATCTGATATGTGAATTTAATGTGAAAATGGGCCAAGCCCAATTGATACGTGGACTAATGTGGAAATGGGCCAAGCCCAGTATGTGAATGTGGATTTGAATAAGAAATGGGCTAAGCCCAGTATGTGAAAAGTATGTGGTTAATTACCCTGTTACCTGATAAGTGTTATGAATATGGGCCAAGCCTAGATTGTGGTAAATTGTGAATATGATATCTTGTTATCTGATATATGGGTTAATATGTGTTAACATGTGGGTGGAATTGATGGTTTAATTACACACCGAGTCAGTATGACTCACCCAATTTTTATCAACATCACGGTGATGCATGGACCGGGTTTGGAGTGGATACGAGGTGGCCCATGCGAAGACATTTTATTTAATTAATTAAGTATTTATTTTTTCAGATTTTGATTAAGTGTTTATTGTAATAAGGCCCATTAAAGTATTTAGGTATTTTTTATTAAGTATCTTTAATATTATGTTTTATTATGGATTGACAATTGAGATATCTTTCATAAATGGTTTTATTTTCATAAATCTATATATATAATAAAGTTTTATTTTTGATATTTTTATCAAGCTTATATTATTTAAAAATTTTAAATGGACATGGTTTTGGATAAGAACAAAATTTTCAAGTTCCACCGCAAGTCAGGATATTTTCAAACGTTTTCCGCAGTGGCATTTCAAATTCGGTCATAACGAATGGGTCGGGTTTGGGGTGTTACTGATTTGGTATCGAGCGGTTGAAAACTTAGCTTTGAGGATTTGGGCCCAAAAATGTTTTTCAAAGATGGGTTTTTCAAAAATATGGACTTTTAAAGAAATTTTTCAAGTTATTCGGCATGGCACTGTATCTCCTACCCGAAGTCCACCGGGTAAGTACTTCTAATTATTGAAGTGATTGTTTATGTGAACTGTTATGGGCTTATTTGGGCTCGTAGATTAGAATATTAGGGCTATTGAACCCTAGGGCTAGTACACTCAAACACATGCATAAGACTTAAGGACTATTAAACCAACCTGTGAGTAAGTCGCTAAGTTAAGGTGTGGCAACCATTGTGCGCATGTCTAGGAGAGGATTCGGTAAGAGCTTGGTACTTAAGCAGTCCTAGTGACTCACCTCCTCTTTACTCGAATCCTACCTGGTGCGTAGCTACGGTTCACCCTAACCAAGAGGACTTATTCACAGGCTAAACCGATAATTAAAACCCGAAAGGGACTAGCCATACTATCTTATAAAATTCCTAAATTACCCTTTTAATTGTAGTAAAAGATTATTGTGAAATTTTTTTTCAAAATCTCTGATTTACAAATTACAAAAATGCCCCTGTGTTGTAAATTACAAAAATACCCTTAGTTTTTAAGATTTTCAAAAATACCCTCAACTTTTATTAAAATATTCTTACTTTAAAAAATACCAATAAACCTTATATTGCAAAATATCAAAATACCTTGATTTTGGAAAAATTGCAAAATTGCCCTAACTTACAAAATTACCAAAATGACCCTGGTTTCCAAAATTTTTGCAACATCACCGTTTTGGAAAGTACTATTCTCAAAAGAACTCTCAAAGTTTTGCAAAATTTGGAAATACCCTGAAAATATTAAACAACACAAATTTACCCCGGTTTATTACCAAAATACCCCCGAGTTTTAAAATTATCGAAATACCCTCAGATTTCAAAATTTTCCAAAATACTCCGGGAATTTAAAAATTTCCAAAATACTTTTTGACAAAAGCACCAAGGAACTTTTTCTTTTGAAAAATTATGAAAATACCCCTGTAGGGCAAATTACAAAAATACCCCTTGGTAGTGGAAAAACGACAACAATGAAAACTATAACGTTTCTCTGAATGAACGAAAGTTCATAATTGACTGATGGATGAATGAATGAATGTGTCTCTATGGAGATAGATGAATGTGAATGTGAACGTGTGAATCTCTGAAGTGGAATAGTAAACTTGAACTGAAACCTTGATTGATCGAAAGAACCACTTCTAGAATTTCTTTTCATAAAATTGTTCGCAGTTAATCAGTTAATCGAATGAGTTCTAGGGGACGTGGTCGTCGTGGACGTGGTAGAGGTAGAATGGCCGTGTCAGAACCCGTTAGGTCAGGTCAAGGATCTGAGAATGGGGTACCATCGCCACTACCACCAGCTTTTGGTGTTGAGCAGCAAGATTAGACGGGGGATGATGTAGTATCGCGCGCTATATTACGAGTACTAGAACATGTGGCAGGAGCTAGTGTGGGAAATAGAGCTCGAAAATTAGTATCGAAAAGACTTAGGTCGAACGGAGCCAAAGTTTTTAGAGGAGTGTCAGGAGTAGCTCCGAATGTAGCGGAGTATTGGTTGGAGGCAGTTGAAAGAATCATGGACGATTTGGACTGTACTCTTGAGGAAAAGCTGAAAGGTGCTGTCTCGTTGCTCCGAGATGAAGCTTATCGATGGTGGCCCACTGTCAGGCAAGGTGTTCCGGCAGATCGAGTGGATTGGGAATATTTTAAGCTTAAGTTCGAAGGGAAGTACGTTGGACCTAGCTACTTAGACTCGCAGAGGAAGGCGTTTCTAAACTTGGTTCAAGGAAGCAAGTTGGTAGCAGAGTATGAAGTTGAATTTGTGCGGTTAAGTCAGTACGCCAAAGGGATCGTGGCTACTGATTACGAAAGGTGTGTCCGGTTCGAAGATGGGCTACGAGATGAGTTACGAGAGTTGATTGCTCCGCACAAAGAAAGAGACTTTGCTATTCTAGTGGAGAAAGCTCGGATAGCTGAAGAAGTTAAGAGGACTGTAAGAGAAAATCGAGAAAAGAATAGGAACGGGAATAAGAGAAGTTTTAGACCCTCAACATCGTTTGGAGATGTTCTGAAAAGACTAAGGATTGAGAATCCTGTGCGTGCATCTATACCCGTTGCTGAGAATCAGAGTCATTCATGTGCTCATTGTGGAAGAGCTCATGCAGGAGAGTGTTGGGGAAATAGCAACGAATGTTTCCAATGTGGATCTAAGGCTCATTTGGTTAAGAAATGTCCTCAAGTGATGGATAGGGCTCGAGGCCAAGGTCATGGAATGCCAAGCTGAGGTGCTGAAGGATTGGACGCGAGGCAAACAAAGATGTGACAGCGGGTAAGTTCCTTGTTTTTGGATTATTATCTATTGCTTTAGAGATAATTCATTCTTGAGTTGCTAGTAAAATGCTTGAAACCCTGGATGCAAACTTAAAAATTGTGCCTAAGAAGTATGATGGTTCTATTAAGATCAGAGTGCGCAGCATAAGCATAGTGCGGTGAGTTAAAATGTGCGATTATTCGTTAGTAAGTAATTTCGAGGACGAAATTATTTTAAGGAGGGTAGAACTGTAACATCCTAGATTAGGGGTTATGCGTTCGTGCATAATTCGAGCAATAGTAGGCTTGGAGTATGTTTGGATATGTTTTAAGGGTTCCGGGAACTTTAAAACATAAGGGGATGCTTTGGAAAAAAATTTGGATTTTAGGTTAAAAAAAAGGAAATTAGGCTGAAGAGGCCTTAAGAAAATTTTGGGGAAGTTAGGACACAAGAAATCCAAGTGGTAAATTGGCTAGGAGGCGCCACTTAGTGCTTAGGGGAGTGACGCCTCAAGGAGCTAGGTGGACGGGGTTCGAGCAGCGTGGGAAGCAGTGGGCTTTTCTTTTTGCGTCTGAAAGGGAGGCAAGGCCAGGGAGGCCTTAAGGGAAATTTGTGGGCGTTTTAGGACATGGAAGGAGGCTTGGTAAAGTGGCTTAAGGACGCCATTTAAGGCCTGAGAATGATCCCACAAGGGTCTGGAGTTCGAGTCTTGTTGGCAGCAGGAAGGAGTTTTATTTTGCAAGTTGGCGTTAAGGGTGAAGGAGGCTTTAAAACAATTTGTGGCGAGATTATGTCATAAAAAAATGCCACAGCAGAGTGGCTTGGGGCGTTATGGCAGCTTGCAGCAATGAGGGCTGAGATTCGATTCACGTGGGCGACAAGGAGTGGGATTTTATTTTCTTTGGTCATTTTGCTTTGTAAAGAGTAATTGACGACACATGGAGTCTCAATGGGATGAGGATAAAGCTTTGTTTTATTTCTTTTATATTCTATTTGGAAGAGTTAGATATATATATGGTTTTGTTTTATTTTTTTCAAATAGGTAGATAGAAGATAAATTGTTGTTTATCTTATTTATTTTGAAAGATAAGAATTAAGCTAGTGTTGTTTTTAAATTCAGCTGGGGTAATGGATATATGTTGGCTTTTATTTTATTTATTTATTTAGTTAAGATAGAAAGGGTGGCCTTATTTTAATTGTTTTGAGTAGGTGATATAGGGATAAAATAAGAGATTAAATTGGGAATTGATATGGGATAAGTGAGGTGATTAATTATTATCTTATGAAGAGGTGATTAAGAAATATTATAAGGTGATAGGATAAGAAAATTAAGTGGAGATTAGTGAGGGGTTGAGGTAGTGGCCGATTATGGATTTCTTGGGTTGTAAAATTCGGTCATGTAGGGGGGATTAAGTGCTGAAAATTAGTGTTCATCTTTTAGTCTCTCTTGCCGAATTTTGAAGCCAAGGAAATTCTCTCTTTTTCTCACTTATTTTTGCTAAGGCCGAAACTCCACCGTTCTTTCACCATTGCCGATTTCATACAACCCTCTTCCATACTCTTTTTCTTTGTCTCAAACGTCAACTCTACATTATTGTTTGGAGGCCAAATATTCCAACCTCATTTGAGGGCTTCGCCGAACCTTGTAAGTGTCATACTCCCATTCATTTTTTTTATTTTTATTAAAGAGCCATTGCCGAATCTTCTAAAGTGTTGATGTCAACTATTCTATTGTAGTCTCTTCAAACAAACGATGGTGGAAAGTAGTGTATAGGGGTAAGTGTTCTCTCTTTATTAATCGATTTTAGGCTCTTTCCTTGTGTGCCGAAAGCAAGTGATTAAAGCTGTGGTATAAGGTTGGTCGAATGATGATAGGGTCATGAGTTGGTATTCTTTGTCATAGCTAGCGTTAATTAAGGAGCAATCAAGGGGTAAATCGGCAGAGATAACCAAAGCCTTCGGGATTTGGTAGGAGACCAAATCGGCATTAAAGGAGGAGGAAAAACCCCGTTCATCGTGTTAGAATCAAATAGTTCAGGATTCCGCTAAATAGTCAGGTGTGTGATTAACCCATTGTGTTTCGGGGTTTTGCTATATCTGTATGTGTTAATGGTGTACTAACAAATGCAATAAAAGTTATATGATGGATACCCTAAAATGGGGTATATCGATAAATAGGTTAGTATTACCTATTGATAAGAATGTGAAAGTACCGATGTGAATGTGACTATGCTTGTGGAATTGTGATTGTCTGCCTTAATAACATGTGCATGCATTTACTATTATGACACTATTACATGTTGCATGTGCATGGGTTGGGATATGAAAGAAGGTACGGGTGTACTTCGAGTACGTGGTTTGATGTTAGCCTTGAGCTACATCATGGATTGACGTTGACTGAGGTCACGTTGTGGATTAATTACGATTTAGTTCGCGTGGCTTGATGAGTGGTTATGTGCCTCATCGTGGTTGATATCGGCTAAGTGCCATATCGTGGTTGATGAGTGACTATGTGTCCCATTGTGGTTTTGGTGTTAGCTACGGCTACATCGTGGATTGGCGCTGACTGAGGTCACGTTGTGGATTTTTGTGCTTTATTGCACGTGGACGGCATTGATTGCCTTTTGGAGTGAAAAGGAGAGGGTCCCCTGGTGTGTGGTAGGCTGGATAAGGGGGTGTGTAGAGGATGGACCCTAGGTTTGGGTTGGGTACACTTTGCATAATTATATCTGATATGTGAATTTAATGTGAAAGTGGGCCAAGCCCAATTGATACGTGGACTAATGTGGAAATGGGCCAAGCCCAGTATGCGAATGTGGATTTGAATAAGAAATGGGCTAAGCCCAGTATGTGAAAAGTATGTGGTTAATTACCCTGTTACCTGATAAGTGTTATGAATATGGGCCAAGCCGTAATGTGGTAAATTATGAATATGATATCTTGTTATCGATATATGGGTTAATATGTGTTAACATGTGGGTGGAATTCATGGTTTAATTACACGGTGAGTCTATATGACTCACCCAATTTTATCAACATCACGGTGATGCTTGGATCGGGTTTGGAGTGGATACGAGGTGGCCCATGCGTAAGACATTTTATTTAATTAATTAAGTATTTATATTTTCGATATTTTGATTAAGTGTTTATTGTAATAAGACCCATTAAAGTATTTAGGTATTTTTATTAAGTATCTTTAATATTATGTTTTATTATGGATTGACAATTGAGATATCTTTCATAAATGGTTTTATTTTCATAAATCTATATATATAATAAAGTTTTATTTCGGATATTTTTATCAAGCTTATATTATTTAAAAATTTTAAATGGACATGGTTTTTGGATAAGAACAAAATTTTCAAGTTCCACCGCAAGTCAGGATATTTTCAAATGTTTTCCGCAGTGGCATTTCAAATTCGGTCGTAACGAATGGGCCGGGTTTGGGGTGTTACAGGATTAGTTACCTCGACTGTTTCGTATGGGAATATATTCAGTACCGTGAAAGGGATCTCTTCGTTTGTATTAGGGTCCGAAGTGGCGATCCAAGGGTCTTTCTTATCCAACAATACCTGATCTCCAATCTTAAATTAGGCTGTCCCATCCTTAAGTTTGACATGGTTTTGCTTTGGTTCATCGTGTTTCCCCAGTTTCTCCTTGTCATGTATCTTCCACTCGTCTAGTTCATTAATCTGAAGCCTTCGCTCCTCATGAGTTATTTCTTTGTTAGCACGAGGTCTAGGATCTGGCTCTGTTGTGTAATTTTGTGGTGCTTTCTGAAAACAAGGTTGAACCAAATGATCATTAATAGAATTTATGTTCTCACCTTTATTACTCAATGTCCTAGCATAGTCAAGAGCCTGAAGAGTGATTGTTTCGTCACCTGTACAAAGTGTGAGTTTACCTGTACCAACATCAATTCTAGTTTTAGCAGTTACTTAAAAGGGTCTTCCTAAAATTAAAGGAACATTATTGTCCTCATCCATGTCTAAAACAACAAAGTCTACTGGGAATATGAATTTATCAATTTTTACTAGTAAATCCTCAATTATACCCCTAGGAACTCTAACAGTTTTATCAACCAATTGAATGCTCTTCCTAGTTTGTTTGGGTTTCCCGAGACCTAGCTGTTTAAACATTTTATAAGGCATAACATTGGTGATTGCCCTTAAATCAGCTAAAGCATTGCTAACAGATAAACTACCAATTAAGCAAGGAATTGTAAAAATCCCTGGATCTTTTAACTTTTGAGGTAGTTTATTTTGTAAGATTACTGAGCACACTGCACTTAGCTCCACATGCGACTCCTCGTCTAACTTATGTTTGTTTGACAAGATCTCTTTTAAAAATTTCCTTGAATTGGGCATCTGCGAAAGAGCTTCAAGAAACGGTAAGTTAATATGTAATTTTTGCAAGAGTTTAAGAAATTTACCGAATTGTTCATCTGTGCGGTCTTTCTTCATCCCATTAGGGTATGGCACATGAGGTTGGTACTCTGTAATTACCGATTTTGGTTGATCATGGCTTACATCAACCTTACTTTCCTCTACCACATTCTCTTGCCTCAATTTTGGCACATCTAACCCTTCACTATTGTGACCAGTAACGGCATGAAGTTGCTCCCTTAGGCTAGTTTCAGTGTTGCTTGGCAAGCTACCTTGTGGCTGTTCAGATATGAGCTTAGCAAGTTGTCCTAATTGGTTCTCAATCCCTTGAATCGATGCTCGTTGATTCTTGAGTGTTGTTTCGGTGTTTTGGAAATGGGTTTCTGACATCGTGATAAATTTTGTTAGCATCTCCTCAAGGTTTGACTTTTTCTCTTGAGGGTAGGGTTGCTGTTGAAAGCCTGGAAGGGTTGTTGTCTTTGATTTCCTTGGGTGTTTGGGTGGTTCCTCCAACCTGGATTGTAACTGTTACTATAAGGGTTATTTTGAGGTCTAGAGTTGTTACCTATATAGTTCATCTGTTCATTCTCTATACCAGGGTTGTAGGGTGGGTATTCTGTATTGTTCGTCCCTCCTCCGTATGTATCGCACTGCATCACTAGATGTACCTATGAAGAACCATACAAACCATAAATTTTTTTATATAACAGTTCTACCTAGTTTGATAGCATGGTCACTGCGTCGAGGTTGAAAACACTGGTAGCTTTTGTTGTCTTTGTCCTCATCACTTGCCACTGATAGTTATTCAGTGCCATCTCTTCTATAAACTCATAAGTTGCTTCAGGGGTCTTGTTATTTAGGGTTCCACCGGTGGCTGAATCAATCAACTGCCTAGTTGAGGGGTTCACACCGTTATAAAAGGTTTGAACCTGTAGCCACAAAGGTAACCTATGGTGAGGGCATCTCCTTAGTAGATCTTTATATCTCTCCCATGCATCGTAGAGTGTTTCTAGATCCATCTGTACAAAATAAGAAATATCATTCCTCAACTTAGCCCTTTTAGCAAACGAAAAATATTTTAACAAAAAATTTTCGGTCATTTGGTCCTATGTAGTGATTGATCATTGTGGTAACGAGTTCAACCACTGTTTAGATTTGTTCCTTAACGAAAAGGGAAACAACCGAAGGCAAATGACATCATCAGAAACACCATTAATTTTGAAAGTGTCGTAGAATTCCAAAAAATTTTCCAAATGATTGTTTGGATCCTCATCCTGCAAACCATCAAACTGAACAAATTGCTGAATCATTTGAATAGTGTTAGGTTTCAGTTCAAAATTATTTGTAGCAATTGCAAGTCTAACAATACTTGATTCAATTCCTGTTAAATTAGGTTTAGCATAATCATACATAGTACGCGGAGCAGGATTTTGATTCACTTGGATTTGCGGCAACCACAAGATGTAGCGGATTAGTATCAGCCATCTCTTCGGTAGTATTAGTTTCATCTTCTTACTCTTCTTCTATGTATTGTAAGCTTCGCCTTATTCCTCTTTCTTTTTTGCGAGTGGTAGCTTCGATATCGCTGTCAAAAATAATGGTCCTGACGGGTTTCTTCTAGTCATAAACTAAAATTACCTGCCAGAAGCAAATAAAAGAAAAATTAGAGAAGTAAAAATAAATAAAAAGTAAAATTAAATTACAATAAAATAAGAATGGCTAAAGTAATAAAAATTAAGTGTTCCTAATATCTTAGTCCCCGAAAATGATGCCAAAAACTTGATGGAGCTCGAAACTAACTATTATTTCGACAAAGGCAAGCACACCTATCGAACAGTAGTATAGTTATGGTGAGTTCGGAATATCATATCCTCAAGGACTAAAATTACTAGAAATAACTATCTTTTTATTATCTAGCCTACTAATTAAGGGGATTTATTTTTAATCTAAAATTTCTAACTAATTTAACTAACTAAATGACTATGAACGTGACAGAGAGTGAACTAGAAAAATACTTTTGGACAACTTATAAGAGATAGGCAATACCGAAGGGAGAATCCACCTATACTTCGCTTATTACTTTTGATTCATATGACTTATTCACTTGACTTAATCTGTAGAAATCCCTGATTTATGTTAATATCTCTTTTGAGACTAAAATCAACTCACTTTAGGTTGATTAATTGAAATTTCTTTCTAATTAAAACCCCTATTATCACGTTAACTCGATTTATGGATTCCCTTATTAGATTGACTCTAATTCGACATATTTTCGTCGTCCTATTTCTAGGGTTACAATCAACTTGTGTTGATTTCTCTTAAACAGGGACTTTTGCTCCACTGAATAAGCACAATTTGAATTAATAACCTGAATTATCAAAACAAGAATAAAAACTCACAATTAAGAATAAGAACAAGTATTTATCTTATAAATCAAACAATAATAAGATTCGTCTTAGATTTCATCCCCTCAGGTATTTAAGGGATTTAGTTCATACTAATAGAAAGAAACATCATAAAATAGGGAAAACCATAAAACATAATGAAAACCCAAAAACTTCTAAAGAACTTGATTGGAGATCTTCAGTCTTGATGGAGGTCCTTCTCCTAAGCTATTCCCGACGGCTGTCTTGGAGTATTTTCCTCCTCCTATTTGGTGGCTATTCCACGTCCCCTTTTAAGTTGTCCCTTAGGGTGTTTATATAGGATTTGGAACACTTCTATTGGCCTACAAGTAGCTTATTCCGAATAGAATTCTTCTTTGCTATGGCAAGGACACGCCCATGTGACACACCCGTATGACACGCCTGTGGTGGTCTTTTTCAGCCGTGGTCGATTCTGCTCGCCACACACAGCCATGTGACCTACCCGTGGTCGATAGTCCAGGCCGTGTGATTTCTGATGTAGGTCCATTTTGTCCCTTTTTGGCTTGTTTCTCTTTCTTTTCAACTTCCTAAGCTCTCTTGAGTATAAAACATGAAATTAAGGGATTAGCAGCAACGAATTCATCAAATCTAATGAAAATTCATCCAAAAATAAGCCAAGCATAGAGTTAAAATATGTGTAAATTATGTTTTATCAACTAACTTATGTATTGATGATGCTGATTAGGCTTATGTCAAGCTTGAGATTATGATTTATACTTATGTCTGGTATTATACAAATGAAACTGTAAGTTCATTATTAAAATGTGATATAATGAAAAAGGAATTGATGAGTTGAATGGTGCATTTATATATATGAGAAATTACATATGTTATGGATGAACTTACCTATGATGTGAATAAATATCTTGACTAGTGAATTGATGTTGTTATTTAAGATTATGCTTAGTAAATGAAATGTAAAGTAATTAAAAGAAGTAATTCATAATTTTATGAAAAGTTAATGATGGTGTATAATGATTTATAAAATCCTATAATGTTAAGAATGATAAAATATATATATGGGGTTGATAGACTTACTCATTTATGAGTTGATGGTTATGTAGTTGATAAATCTTGAGGCATTGGTATAGTTTTATATTTAATCTATAAAGATCATTGTTGAAATGGAATGTTATGTTTAAATTTTATATGAGCTTACTAAGCAGTCATTGCTTACATAGTTATTTTCTTTTACTTGACAGATTATTGGAAGCTCGATCGAGTTGGAAGCTAGTCGGAGATCCATCACACTATCTAGAGATTATATCGGTAGATTTGATATCTTGATCCAGGTTATAATGACATGTATAGGTGGACTTGTGTTTGATGAAATAGTTGTTATGTTTGGCTTGTAAATATTGTAATATGGTTGGTGTGCTTTTACCATTTGATGTCTTGATGATTGGTGTTCTCATTGCCAAATTGATGCATGGGTTAAATGGCCAAAGTGGTATGTGTTGGCATGGTTGAAATGTGGTCAATTAGGTTATGTGTTGATATGGAATTTAATTAAGGTTGTTTGGATGAAACATGATCATTTTTATACAAATGTAAGTATGAATGCTTGGTTGTGATTGAGGTGCCTAGGTGACAAATTGGTTGAATGGGCTTATAGTATATTGAAATGGTCTTATTATGCATATTTTGGCATGTTTTGATGCCTTGATCATAGGTTCATTTGGCGTAATGATACTTATTAAAATTGGGTGAAAGAAAAGGCTTGATTTTGGCCTATTTATTTTCACACGGCCTAAGACACAGGCGTGTGTCTCAGCCATGTGTGAGACACGGTCAGGCGATACGGCCGTGTGTCCCCTGTAGGTTGCAAATGGTTTCTTTTCGAGAGTTGCACAGCCTAGCACACTGGCGTGTAGCTTGTCTGTGTGACCCAAGTCAACGAATTACACGGGCTGGGACACGGCCGTGTGACCCCTGAAGTGTAAATTTTTCTAATTTTTTATTTTCTCAACTTTCTAAATGTTTTAAATTTAGTCCTGGACTATTTCTATTGTATTTTTAGGGCCTCGAGAGCTCAATTAAGGGAATTTATAAATGTAATTGAGTGAAATTGGATATATTACATTGATGTATGAATTGAGTGATTCATTGTTTCGTTTGTTTGGTAATGCTCTATAACCCTGTTTCGACGATGGATACAAGTTTGTTACATCAAGGGTCATTATAGCGTCATCTAAAAGAGAGGCATGTTACATGCATTTAACAATCGGCCAAGGGGGATTAAAGAAAATTAAAGGCAGCTCCTACAATGAATTGGAAGATTGCTTCCTAGCTAAGCATGCATGCACGAATTTGATGAAGGAATATGTCTATTCAGTTTACACATGGATGCATCATGTTCATGAATAGAATTTTAATGCTTTATGTGAACATTTTAATTGCTATGTGAACACATCTAGATGCCAAATTTGAATAGGCATTTTAGGCTCTATAAATAGTTGTAACAAGGACGTTTTGAGGTTGAAGACATCTTTGAATATAAAACTTATTTTGTGAGAATGTTTTATCTCTCAGTTCTTAACTGAACTTCTGAACTTATCAAACTCTTACGAGTTTCTGGAGTTCACCCTTTGTCTTGTCATCCCGTAACCCATCTCGGGGTGTGGCAACTTCTACCAAACTAAGATTTGAGTCTTTGTAAAATTTACAAGGGTCGGGGTCTTCTATAACATCGATTTTGTAAAACATTCAAGTGCTTTGGGTCACGGTTTCCACCATCCTTTGAACCCATTCAAGACGATCCTTCTTACAAGCTATTTTTCAAACTTTTAGAGTCTCAGGAAATTACATCACAACTTTTGAAAAGAGTGCTTGATATTCGTTATGTTTATACGAATTGTAACATCTTTAAATTGTTCTAAGTTCATGTAAGTGATGGATCAAAAGGAAGCATGTAACAACCTATTTTTCAGTGGTGTCAGAAATAGTGGTTTTGGGGCCCAAATTCGACGAGTGATTTCGTAAATATTTTTATTCAATATTTACAAGTCAAATATAGCATTATAATAAATTTTGATTTGGTAATTTATGCTATTTAAATGAAAAAAAAAATAGGTTAAAGTGGTAAATCATTGAAGTCAAGTAGTTTTAGAAAATGAGGTATCGGGACCTCGTTTCTATAAACTGAGACGTAAATATTTTATTAAATAATTATGGAGTTTTATTAATTTCATATTAGAATTTGGTTAAGAAATTTTAACGTTTAAATAGTTAACTAAGCAAAAAAGGACTAAATCGTTAAAGTTACAAAAGTTGATTTCCATTAGTGAAAAGGGTCAAATAAGTTTGAAAAGTTAAATCAATGGACTTGGATGGTAATTATATCATATTTATGGTTAGTGGATGGTATTGGTTGGTTTTTGGTGTAATTTTAATAGTTTTAAAAGGTTAACTTTGTAATTTGATAATTAAATTAAAATGTTAAACAAAAAAGGGCAAAAATCAATATCATCTTCCCCATTTTGCTTTTCAAAACGGAACCACCATCTTTGGAGAAGCAAAGGTTTCGGGTTTGAATGCATGGTATGAATTTTTTATTCATTTTTAATTATTTTTATGTTTTTGAGTTTGTATTAACTTAATCTAACTAGCTCGGGGTCGATTTGTTAAATGGTTAAAAGTTTAGGGACTTGCCTTGAATGATTTTGATGTGTTTGTGAATGTAATTGATGGATTATTTGTAACAGCTCGGTTTAGACTCTAGTCAGAATAGTGGTTTCAAGACCACAAATATGAGGTCGAAAAATATTTTAATATTATTTTTGGTGTTTACATTATGTGATTGAGCATGTGTGAAAATTTTGTGTGAAAATTTTATCGATTGTGTGCTTAATTTGCAAAAAAGACTTAATCACATAAAATGTAAAAGCTGTGTGCTGATTGTTAAAGTGCCAAATTGGCATGGTTTTCTAAATGAGAAGCCCTTATGTTGATAATAAACCATTAAAAGAATGGATGGACAAAAATGGTTTAAGGCTAGTGGATTTTAAATGAAATTAAAAAGGTAAAATTGGTATTTAATTTTAAATTTTAATATAATTAAAATAAAACAAAAAGATGGCCATTTACTAATCTTTCTTAGCTGAAAATTGAAAGAAAAAGAAAGAGTTAGGGCTTTGGAACATTTGGCCATTGTTGTTCTAATTCAAGGTATGTTTTAAACTTGGTTTTAGTGATTTTTACGTTTTTGTGATCGTTGCTTAGTGTTCTAGCTAGCCCATGCATTAATTTTAGAATTTGATGATGATTTTGAGATATGCCATTGATGAATATGTGAGCTTTGTGTTGATAGTTTGTGGAATATGAAATTTAATGTTGGGTTAACATAGTTTGTCTTTGAATTTTTGATGAAATTGGTTATTTTGGGCTAAATTGTGAAAATGAGAAATTGGAGGACTAAAATGTGAAATAAATGAAATATGTGGGCTTGTATGAGCAAGAGGAAAATTCGGCTAAGCATGTGTAAATGGAAATTTTGTGTATTTTGTGATTTTATAAAATAGGGACTAAAGTGTCGAAATGTAAAAATATGAGAGTTATTTTTAAAAATGCCCTAAATATGTGTGTTTGGACTAAATTGAATGAATTGGTGGTTGAATGAGCTAAATTTGAATATGTATAGATCAAGAAAAGAGGGAATTGGATGAGATCGAGGCAAAGATAAAGTGCTCGATTAATCGACTCGTTTTGTTACTTCAACATCTGAGGTAAGTTCGGGTACAATACAAATTGTTAGAATTATATCTATGTGTTAGGAAATGAATGAATATGTGATTATTGAATTAAAATTGATATATGTGGAATTGAGAAATGTGGCACTAAGTGTGCGTAATTAGAATCGGGACAGAGGTGAATACACTGTGTGTGCGAAGCAATGGAAGCTTCGGCTTTATTGACTTGAACTGTGTGTGCGATACCGAGATAAATTCTGTTTAATGTAAAGGCACTAAGTGTGCAATGATATTTAAGCTTCGGCTATGAAATAGGCACTAAGTGTGCGATTGAATCGAAGGAATAATGAAGATTGATTGAAATGTGGTATCAAGCATTGAGTAGCAAAATTTATTGTTAACTAAGTGTTGGCAAAGGTATGTATGGAACCTATGTGGTTGATGAATTTGGAAATAGATAAATGGATAGTGATGTGAGTATTAGATATGGATAAGATTGTGCATTCTTGTGAATTAATCTATGTGTTGATTTATTTTGTTTACTTATTTGAATCATTGAGTTAAAAGTATTATATTACGAACTTAATAAGCTTTAAAAGCTTATTGTGTGAAGTGTTTCTCTGTTTTATAGTGTCTTTAAAGCTAGCTCAGATCCAGAGATCGTCAGTGACTCAATCACACTATCGCTATCTATTTTGGTACTTTTGGAAGTTGTATATATTTGGTATATGGCATGTATAGGCTAGAGATTATGACATGTTTTGAAGTGTATAAGTCTTGCCATGTGATTTGGCTTGGTAGTTTGATGGTTTGGTAAATATTTTGGACATGTGAAAAGGATGATTTATATGTGTATGTGTGTGTTCTATGTGAGTGATCATTATTGCATAAATTAGCAAGATGGAAATGGCATGTTTCATGATAGAATTGGTAAGGAATGAATGATGAATAGATCATATGATTTGGGTTCTGATATTGATCCTTTAGATGAACTTATTTAAGTTGAAATTGAGTATGGAAATAAATGGTGTGGTTGATGATTAATTAGTGCATATATTGGTATGTTTTGGTTTCCGTTTGAGGTATAAATTGTGTTGGTTTGATGCTTATAGGTGATCCAAAGTGAAGATGGCAAATTTGGCCTTGCATATGGCCTATAATTGCCCGCACGGTTGAGCAAATGGGCATATGGCTCGACCGTGTCATTTGAGTTTGAAAATTAAATCAAGTCAGGCTCGCCCACGGGTTAGACACATGGGCGTGTAGCTAGTCATGTGAAACAAGTTAGTTTTGACCACGAGCAGGACACACGGGCGTGTGACTGGCCGTGTGGTGTAAGTAAGCATTGACCACGAATGAGGCACACGGGCGTCTCTCAGGCCGTCTGAACAAGTCAAAATCTATGCCCTGTTTTTCCACAGCTTGGACACATGGGCGTGTCTGAGGCTGTGTGAGGCACTCGGCCTACCCACACGGGCGTGTGACCTCTGTAGCTTTGAAAAATGTTTGATTTTTTAAAAAATTTTGTATGTGTTCGGTTTAGTCCCGACCCCTTTCTAACACGTATATAATGTCTTGTAGACCTTATTAAGGGACTACATGTTTGTATTTTGATATGTTTGATTGATGATATACTTTGTGCTGTAAAATGGTTGTAAATGTTCCGGATTGATTGGCAATGCTCTTTAACCCTAAACTGGTGATGGTTACGGGTTAGGGGTGTTACATTTTATTGGTATCTGAGCTACAGTTTAGTCGATTCTAGGACTAACGTAGCGCGTGAGAGTCTAGCTATACATGCCATATATATAATTGTGATAGTGTGATGAATCTTGACAGCTAAAAATATGTTTTCATATAGTAATGGATCACGATCGAGCAGTTGCTGATGATGTAGAGAGCAATGCGCCTGCTCTCGCTCAAGGGACAGTGCCAGCCGAGTCCAGGCCGATTGCTAGTAGCCACGAGGGAGAGGCTAAGCAAGCCTTCTTCCAGATAATGAGTGAGTGGTTTTCAGAGTTCGTTTGAACAAATTTGGTTGCTCAACAACCTCCACCCCCACAAGTTCTTGTTATGCCACAAGTTTCGGATCTAATTTGATTAAATAAGTGTCATGTGGATAAAATCTAAAAGTATGGGGCTGAAGAGTTTAGAGCCACAGTTGATGATGATGCCGAGCGAGCTGAGTTTTGGCTCGAGAATACAATTTGAGTGTTTGATGAGATGTCATTAACTCTTGATGAATGCATAAAATGCCCTATTTCATTATTGAGGGATACCGCGTATAATTGGTGGAAAACGTTGATATCCGTGGTTCCAAGAGAGAGAATCACCTGGGATTTCTTTCAAGTTGAATTCGGAAGAAATATATCATTCAACGATTCATAGATTAGAAACATAAAGAGTTTCTAGATCTGAAACAGGGCCACACGTTTGTTATTGAGTATGAATGGGAGTTTGTAAGATTGATCCAATACGCGCGGGAATGTGTTTCGACTGAAAATACAATGTGTAAATGTTTCATTGAAGTGCTAAATGAAGATATCAAATTGTTGGTTAGAATACTCAATTTGAATGAATTTGTAGTGTTAGTTGAAAGAGCTTGCAAAGCCAATGAGCTTAGCAAAGAAAAGAAGAAGCATATTTCGAAGCTAAAGATGAAAGAAAAAATCGATAAGTCGTATCAATCTTCGTCAAAGAGATTTAGAGATGCAAGCAATCGTTCAAATGTTTCGTTTGGACATTCGAGTAGAGATCGTGTGAAACAAAGTGTTGGTCCAAGAACTCAAATTCTGATTGAATCGAGTGTTGGAAGTGTCAAAAGCAACAAGCATGACTGTAGACAGTATGGGAGGCGACATGTTGGAGAATGTTGGGGAAAGTATAATAATAGAGTTTGCTACAAATATGGATCATAAGATCACTTCATTCAAGATTGTCCAGAGATAGCTGAGAAAGACAATGTTTATAGTGTGAGGCCGAGTAATACGATGGCTAGGGGAAGACCACCCAGAAACACCAGAAATGTGAGTGGAAGTCAGAGAGGGACAACAGATATAGTTTTGAGATTTGAGGCGAGAGCACCTGTCCGAGCCTATGCTATTCGCGTTCGAGAAGAAGTGTCATCTCCAGACGTCATAACTGTTACTTTTACTCTATTTGATACTGATGTGATTGCATTGATATATATAGGCACTACTCATTCATATGTGTGTATGAATCTAGTATCTAGTAAGACTCTGCCTGTTGAGTCTGCTGAATTTGTAATTAGAGTATCAAACCCCTTAGGCAAGTGTGTTCTGGTTGGTAAAGTATGCAAGAACTGTCCGTTGATGTTTAGGAATAACTATTTTTCAGCTAATTTGATGCTACTACCATTCAATGAATTTGATTTAATTCTGGGTATGGATTGGATCAATTTGCATAATGCTATTGTGAATTGTAAACGAAAGAGTATTGATTTGAGAAGTCAGAATGGTGAGATAGTTTGAATTGAATCCAGCGATTTGAATGGACTACTGGCTATTATATCTTCGATGAAAGCTTTGAATTATGTGAAAAAGGGTTACGAAGCTTATCTTGCATATGTGTTAGATACAAAAGTGACAGAAAAGAAAGTTGAATCTGTACCTATAGTTTGTAAGTTCCCAGATGTGTTCCCTGAAGAACTACCGGGATTACCTACGATACGGGAAGTCGAGTTTGGTATTGATTTAGTGCAATGACGCCTATCTCAATAGCTCCGTATAGAATGGCACCGACAGAACTAAAAGAGTTGAAGTCTTAGTTGCAAGAATTGATAGATAAAGGATTTACATGACAGAGTTTCTCGCCCTGTGGCGCTCTTGTGTTGTTTGTGAAAAAGAAAGATGGAACTATGAGGATGTGTATTGATTACCGACAGTTGAACAAAGTGATGATAAAGAACAAATATCCTTTACCTCGTATTGATGATTTTTTTGATCAATTGAAAAGAGCCACCGTGTTTTCAAAGATAGATTTGAGATCGGGCTACTATCAGTTACGAGTTAAAGAATCAAACGTGCTGAAAACTGCCTTCAGAATGAGGTATGAACATTATGAATTCTTTGTTATGCCTTTTGGACTAACAAATGCTCCTATAGTGTTTATGGATTTGATGAACCAGATATTCAGATCATATTTGGATCGATTTATTGTGGTGTTTATTGATGACATTCTGATTTATTCATGTGATGAAACGCAACATGCCGAGCATTTGAGAATCGTGTTATAGACTTTGCGTGAGAAGAAATTGTATGCAAATTTTAGCAAATGTGAGTTCTGGTTGTGTGAGGTTGGTTTTCTGGGACATATAGTGTCCGTTGAGGAATACGAGTTGATCCGAACAAGATATCAGCAATTTTAGAATGGAAGCCTCTAAGAAATGTGTCTAAAGTCTGTAGTTTTCTGGGACTACAGGGATATTATAGACAGTTTGTGAAAGGATTCTCGATGATTGCGACTCCGTTGACGAAATTGCTACAAAAAGATGTTAAATTTGAATGGTAAGAAAAGTGTTAGCAGAGCTTTGAACAGTTGAAAGCATTATTGACAGAGGCACCAGTGTTAGTTCAACTTGAGTCGGGTAAAGAATTTATAGTTTACAGTGATGCATCGTTGAATGGCTTGGGTTGTGTGTTAATGCAAGAGGGCAAAGTCATAGATTATGCTTTGAAACAGTTAAAGTCGCATGAAAGAATTATCCGACGCATGACCTTAAATTAGCCGCGATTGTGTTTGCACTGAAGATTTGGTGTCCTTACCTATTTGGTGAGAAATGTCACATTTATACTGATCACAAGAGTTTGAAGTACTTGATGACTCCAAAAAATTGAATTTGAGACAACAGAGATGGTTACAATTACTAAAAGACTATGAATTGGTAATTGATTATCATCTGGGTAGAGCTAATGTTGTTGCTAATGTTGTTGCTGATGCTTTGATCCGAAAGTCTATATTTACTTTGCGAGCAATAAGAACACAGATATATCTGTGTGATGATGGTTCAGTTTAGCTGAATTAAAAGTAAGACCAATGTTTATATGACAGATTTATGATGCTCAGAAAAATGATGCTGAGTTGATGCCAAAACAAGGTTAGTGTGATTTGAATTCTGATTCAGAATTTTGAGTTGATAATGATGATTGTTTGAGATGTCGAGATTTGATTTGCATTCTGAGAAATTCAAAGTTAATTCAGATGATTTTGAATGAATCTCACACTGTTTATCTAGGGAGTACAAAAATGTATAATGATCTAAAATAGTTTTATTGGTGGCATGGTATGAAACGGGATATCTCAGAGTTTGTTTCGAGATGTCTAGTGTTTTAGCAAGTTAAAGTTGAACATTAGGTTCCATCCGGTTTGCTGCAACCGATAATGATTCCTGAGCGAAAATGGGAGAGAATCACGATGGACTTTGTGTCGGGATTGCCTTTATCTCTGAGAAAGAAAGATGCAATCTAGGTGATAGTTGAAAGATTGATGAAATCAGGTCATTTTATTCCCGTGAGAATAGATTATTCGCTTGATAAGTTAGTTGAATTATATATTTCTGAGATTGTGAAACTGCAGGGGGTACCATTATCCATTGTGTCTGACAGAGATCCGAGATTTACCTCACAGTTTTGTAAGAAATTACAAAAGGTTTTAGGTACAAAGTTGCATTTCAGTACTGCATTTCATCCTCAAACAGATGGTCAATCCAAGCGGATCATTTAGATTCTCGAAGATATGTTGAGATGCTACATTCTTGAATTTGATAGTATGTGGGAAAAACATTTGCCGTTGATTGAATTCACATAAAATAATAGTTTTTAATCTAGCAAAATGGCACCATATGAGGCTCTTTACGGTCAAAAATGTCAAAATCCATTGTATTGGGCTGAGCTTAGTGAGAATAAGATTCACGGGGTTGATTTAATCAAAGAGACTGAGCAGAAAGAGAAAGTGATTCGTGATAGTTTGAAAGCAGCCTCAGATTGTCAGAAATCTTATGCAGATTTGAAACAAAAAGACATTGAATTTGAGGTCGGTGATAAAGTATTTTTGAAAGTGTCTCCATGGAAGAAAATACTTCGATTTGGTCGAAAAGGAAAATTGAGTCCGAGGTTTATCGGGCAGTATAAGATCATCGAACGAATTGGGCCAGTTTCTTATAGGTTGATGTTGCCACCTGAGTTAGAAAAGATTCATAATGTGTTTCACGTATCGATGCTTCAATGATACAGATCTGATCCATCGCATGTTATTGCTCCTACTGAAGTTGAGATTCAACCAGATTTATCGTATAGTGAAGAACCGATTCAAATTTTGGCACGTGAGATTAAAGAGTTGAGAAATAAGAAAATTTCTTTAGTGAAAGTATTGTGGCACAAGCACGGAGTTGAAGAGGCTACGTGGGAGCCTGAAGATGTTGTGAGAGAACAATATTCGAACTTATTTGCTGGTAAGATTTTCGGGGACGAAAATCTCTAAGGGGGAAGAGTTGTAACAGCCCAGTTTAGGCCCTAGTCGAAATAGTGGTTTCGAGACCACAAATCCAAAGTAAAAAAATATTTTAATATTATTTTTGGTGTTTACAGCATGTGATTTAGCATGTGTGAAAATTTTATCAATTGTGTGCTTAATTTGCAAAAAGGACTTAATCGCATAAAAAGTAAAAGTTGTGTGTTGATTTTTAAAGTGCCAAATTGGCATGGTTTTCTAAATAAGAAGTCCTTATGTTGATAATAGACCATTAAAAGAATGGATGGACAAAAATGGGTTAAGGTTAGTGGATTTTAAATAAAATTAAAAAGGGTAAAATTGGTGTTTGATTTTAAATGTTAATATAATTAAAATAAAACAAAAAGATGGCCATTTACTATTCTTTCTTAGCCGAAAATTCAAATAAAAAGAAAGAATTAGGGCTTTGGAACATTCGGCCATTGTTGTTCTAATTCAAGGTATGTTTTGAACTTGGTTTTTAGTGATTTTTACGTTTTTGTGATCGTTGCTTAGTGTTCTAGCTAGCCCATGCATTAATTTTAGAATTTGATGATGATTTTGAGATATGCCATTGATGAATATGTGAGCTTTGTGTTGATAGTTTGTGGAATATGAAAGTTTAATGTTGGGTTAACATAGTTTTCTTTGAATTTTTGGTGAAATTGGCTATTTTGGGCTAAATTGTGAAAATGAGAAATTAGAGGACTAAAATATAAAATAAATAAAATATGTGGGCTTGTATGATCTAGGGGAAAATTCGGCTAAGCATGTGTAAATGGAAATTTTGTGTATTTTGTGATTTTATGAAATAGGGACTAAAGTGTCAAAATGTGAATATGTGAGGGTTATTTTGAAAAATGCCTTAAATATGTGTGTTTGGTCTAAATTGAATGAATTGGTAGTTGAATGAGCTAAATTTGAATATGTATAGATCAAGAAAAGAGGGAATTGGATCGAGACCGAGGCAAAGATAAAGTGCTCGATTAATCGACTCGTTTTGTTACTTCAACATCTGAGGTAAGTTCGGGTATAATACAAATTGTTAGAATTATAGCTATGTGTTAGGAAATGAATGAATATGTGATTATTGAATTAAAAATGCTATATGTGGAATTGAGAAATGTGGCACTAAGTGTGCGTAATTAGAATCGGGACGGAGGTGAATCCACTGTGTGTACGAAGTAATAGAAGCTTCGGCTTTATTGACTTGCACTGCGTGTGTGATACCAAGATAAATTCAGTTTAATGTAAAGGCACTAAGTGTATGATGATATTTAAGCTTCGGCTATGAAATAGGCACTAAGTGTGCGATTGAATCGAAGGAATAATGAAGATTGATCGAAATGTGGTATCAAGCATTGAGTAGCAAAATTTATTGTTAACTAAGTGTTGGCAAAGGTATGTATGGAACCTATGTGGTTGATGAATTTGGAAATAGATGAAAGGATAGTGATGTGAGTATTAGATATGGATAAGATTGTGCATTCTTGTGAATTAATCTATGTGTTGGTTTATTTGTTTACTTATTTGAATCATTGAGTTAAAAGTATTATATTACGAACTTAATAAGCTTTAAAAGCTTATTGTGTGAAGTGTTTCTCTGTTTTATAGTGTCTTTAAAGCTAGCTCGGATCCAGAGATCGTCAGCGACTCAATCACACTATTGCTATCTATTTTGGTACTTTTGGAAGTTGTATATATTTGGTATATGGCATGTATAGGCTAGTGATTATGACATGTTTTGAAGTGTATAAGTCTTGCCATGTGATTTGGCCTGGTAGTTTGATGGTTTGGTAAATATTTTGGACATGTGAAAAGGATGATTTATATGTGTATGTGTGTGTTCTATGTGAGTGATCATTATTGCATAAATTAGCAAGATGGAAATGGTATGTTTCATGATAGAATTGGTAAGGAATGAATGATGAATAGATCATATGATTTGGGTTCTGATATTGATCTTTTAGATGAACTTATTTGAGTTAAAATTGAGTATGGAAATAAATGGTGTGGTTGATGATTAATTAGTGCATATATTGCTATGTTTTGGTTTCTGTTTGAGGTATAAATTTTGTTGTTTTGATGCTTATAGGTGATCCAAAGTGGAGATGGCAAATTTGGCCTCGCATATGGCCTATAATTGCCTGCACGGTTGAGCAAATGGGTGTATGGCTCGACCGTGTCATTTGAGTTTGAAAATTAAATCAAGTCAGGCTCGCGCACGCTAGACACATGGGCGTGTGGCTAGCCGTGTGAAACAAGTCAGTTTTGACCACGAGCAAGACACACGGGCGTGTGACTGGCCGTGTAGTGTAAGTCAATATTGACGACGAGTGAGGCACACGAACGTCTCTCAGGCCGTGTGGACAAGTCGGAATCTATGCCCTATTTTTCCACGACTTGGACACATGGGCGTGTCTGAGGCCGTGTGAGGCACCCGGCCTACCCACACGGGCGTGTGACCTCTGTAGCTTTGAAAAATGTTTGACTTTTTATAAAATTTTGTATGTGTTCGGTTTAGTCCCAACCCCTTTCTAACACGTATATAATGTCTTGTAGACCTTATTAAGGGACTACATGTTTGTATTTTGATATGTTTGATTGATGATATACTTTGTGCTGTAAAATGGTTGTAAATGTTCTGGATTGATTGGTAATGCTCTTTAACCCTAAACTGGCGATGGTTAAGGGTTAGAGGTGTTACATTTTATTGGTATCAGAGCTACGGTTTAGTCCATTCTAGGACTAACGTAGCGCGTGAGAGTCTAGCTATACATGTCATATATATAATTGTGATAGTGTGATGAATCCTGATAGTTAAAAATATGTTTTCATATATTAATGGATCCCGATCGAGCAGTTGTTGATGATATAGAGAGCAATGCACCTGCTCTCGCTCAAGGGACAGCGCCGGCCGAGTCTAGGCCAATTGTTAGTGGCCACGAGGAACCCTTCTTCTAGACAATGAGTGAGTGGTTTTCGGAGTTCGTTTGAACGAATCTGGTTGCTCAACAACCTCTACCCCTACAAGTTCCTATTGTGCCACAAGTTTCGGATCTAATTCGATTGAATAAGCCTCCTGTGGATAAAATCTGAAAGTATGGGGCCGAAGAGTTTAGAGCCACAGTTGATGATGATGCCGAGCGAGATGAGTTTTGGCTCGAGAATACAATTCAAGTGTTTGATGAGATGTCATTAACTCCTGATGAATGCATAGAATGCACTATTTCATTATTAAGGGATACCGCGTATAATTGGTGGAAAACGTTGATATCCGTGGTTCCAAGAGAGAATCACCTGGGATTTCTTTCAAGTTAAATTCCGGAAGAAATATATCATTCAACGATTCATAGATTAGAAGCGTAAAGAGTTTCTAGATCTGAAACAGGGTCGCACGTTTGTTACTAAGTATGAACGGGAGTTTGTAAGATTGATCCAATACGCGCGGGAATGTGTTTCGACTGAAAATACTATGTGTAAATGTTTCATTGAAGTGCTAAATGAAGACATCAAATTGTTGGTTGGAATACTCAATTTGAATGAATTTGTAGTGTTAGTTGAAAGAGGTTGCAAAGGCAATGAGCTTAGCAAAGAAAAGAAGAAGCAGATTCCAAAGCTAAAGATGAAAAAAAAGATCGATGACTAAGTCGTATCAATCTTCGTCAAAGAGATTCAGAGATGCAAGAAATCGTATAAATGTTTCGTTTGGACATTCGAGTTGAGATCGTGTGAAACAAAGTGTTCGTCCAAGAACTCAAATTTTGATTGAATCGAGTGTTGGAAGTGTCAAAAGCAACAAGCCTAAATGTAAACAGTATAGGAGGCGACATGTTGGAGAATGTTGGGGAAAGTATAATAATAGAGTTTGCTACAAATATGGATCACAAGATCACTTTATTTGAGATTGTCCAGAGATAGCTGAGAAAGACAATGTTTAGAGTGTGAGGCCGAGTAATACGATGGCTAGGGGAAGACCACCCAGAAACACCAGAAATGTGAGTGGAAGTCAGAGAGGGACAACAGATATAGTTCTGAGATCCAAGGCGAGAGCACCTGCCCGAGCCTATGCTATTCGCATTCGAGAAAAGTGTCATCTCTAGATGTCATAACTGGTACTTTACTCTATTTGATACTGATGTGATTGCATTGATAGATCCAGGCACTACTCATTCATATGTGTGTATGAATCTAGTATCTAGTAAGACTCTGCCTGTTGAGTCTACTAAATTTGTAATTAGAGTATCAAACCCCTTAGGCAAGTGTGTTATGGTTGATAAAGTATGCAAGAACTGTCCGTTGATGTTTAGGAATAACAATTTTTTAGCTAATTTGATGCTGCTACCATTTAATGAATTTGATATAATTCTGGGTATGGATTGGCTCAATTTGCATAATGCTATTGTGAATTGTAAACGAAAGAGTATTAATTTGAGAAGTCAGAATGGTGAGATAGTTTTCTGGGACTACAGGGATATTATAGACGGTTTGTGAAAGGATTCTCGATGATTGCGACTCCGTTGACAAAATTGCTACAGAAAGATGTTAAATTTGAATGGTAAGGAAAGTGTTAGCAGAGCTTTGAACAGTTGAAAGCATTGTTGACAGAGGCACCAGTGTTAGTTCAACTTGAGTTGGTTAAAGAATTTATAGTTTATAGTGATGCATCGTTGAATTGCTTGGGCTATGTGTTGATGCAAGAGGGAAAAGTCATAGCTTATGCTTCGAGACAGTTAAAGCCGCATGAAAGAATTATCCGATGCATAATCTTGAATTAGCCGTGATTGTGTTTGCCCTGAAGATTTGGTGTCATTACCTATTTGGTGAGAAATTTCACATTTATACTGATCACAAGAGTTTGAAGTACTTGATGACTCAAAAAAAATTAAAATTGAGACAGCAGAGATGGTTACAATTACTAAAAGACTATGAATTGGTAATTGATTATCATCTGGGTAAAGCTAATGTTGTTGCTAATGTTGTTGCTGATGCTTTGATCCGAAAGTCTATATTTACTTTACGAGCAATAAGTACTCAGATATATCTGTGTGATGATGGTTCAGTTTAGCTGAATTGAAAGTAAGACCAATGTTTATATGGCAGATTTATGATGCTCAGAAAAATGATGCTGAGTTGATGCCAAAACGAGGTCAGTGTGATTTGAATTCTGATTCAGAATTTTGAGTTGATAATGATGATTGTTTGAGATTTCGAGATTGAATTTGCATTCTGAGAAATTCAAAGTTAATTCAGATGATTTTGAATGAAGCTCACAATAGTCGTTTGGCTGTTCATCCAGGGAGTACAAAAATGTATAATGATCTAAAATAGTTTTCTTAGTGGCATGGTATGAAACGGGATATCTCAGAGTTTGTTTCGAGATGTCTAGTTTTTTTAGCAAGTTAAAGTTGAACATTAGGTTCCATCCGGTTTGCTACAACCGATAATGATTCTTGAGTGGAAATGGGAGAGAATCACGATGGACTTTGTGTCGGGATTGCCTTTATCTCCGAGAAAGAAAGATGCAATCTGGGTGATAGTTGAAAGATTGACGAAATCAGGTAATTTTTTCCCATGAGAATAGATTATCTGCTTAATCAGTTAGCTAAATTATATATTTCTAAGATTGTGAAATTGCACGGGGTACCATTATCCATTGTGTCTGACAGAGATTCGAGATTTACCTCACAGTTTTGTAAGAAATTACAGGAGGTTTTAGGTACAAAGCTGCTTTTTAGTACTGCGTTTCATCCTCAAACAAATGGTCAATCCGAGCAGATCATTCAGATTCTCAAAGATATGTTGAGATGCTGCATTCTTGAATTTGAAAGTATGTGGGAAAAACATTTTCCGTTGATTGAATTCGCATAAAATAATAGTTTTCAATCTAGCATCAAAATGGCACCATATAAGGCTCTTTACGGTCGAAAATGTCAAACTCTATTGTATTGCGTTGAGCTCAGTGAGAATAAGATTCACGGGGTTGATTTAATCAAAGAGACTGAGCAGAAAGAGAAAGTGATTCGTGATAGTTTGAAAGCAGCCTCAGATTGTCAGAAATCTTACGCAGATTTGAAACAAAAAGACATTGAATTTGAGGTCGGTGATAAAGTATTTTTGAAAGTGTCTCCGTGGAAGAAAATACTTCGATTTGGTCGAAAAGGAAAATTGAGTCCGAGGTTTATCGGGCAGTATAAGATCATCGAACGAATTGGGCCAGTTTCTTATAGATTGATGTTGCCACCTGAGTTAGAAAAGATTCATAATGTGTTTCACGTATCGATGCTTCGACGATACGGATCTGATCCATTTCTGTTATTGCTCCTACTAAAGTTAAGATTCAATCAGATTTATCGTATAGTGAAGAACTGATTCGAATTTTGGCACGTGAGATTAAAGAGTTGAGAAATAAGAAAATTTCTTTAGTGAAAGTATTGTGGCACAAACACGGAGTTGAAGAGGCTACGTGGGAGCCTAAAGATGTTATGAGAGAGCAATATTCGAACTTATTCACTGGTAAGATTTTCGGGGACGAAAATCTCTATGGGGGAAGAGTTGTAACAGCCCAGTTTAGGCCCTAGTCAAAATAGTGGTTTCGAGACCACAAATCCAAAGTCAAAAAAAATATTTTAATATTATTTTTGGTGTTTACAGCATGTGATTTAGCATGTGTGAAAATTTTATCGATTGTGTGCTTAATTTGCAAAAAAGGACTTAATAGCATAAAAAGTAAAAGTTGTGTGTTGATTTTTAAAGTGCCAAATTGGCATGGTTTTCTAAATAAGAAGTCCTTATGTTGATAATAGACCATTAAAAGAATGGATGGACAAAAATGGGTTAAGGTTAGTGGATTTTAAATAAAATTAAAAAGGGTAAAATTGGTGTTTGATTTTAAATGTTAATATAATTAAAATAAAACAAAAAGATGGCCATTTACTATTCTTTCTTAGCCGAAAATTGAAATAAAAAAGAAAGAATTAGGGCTTTGGAACATTCGGCCATTGTTGTTCTAATTCAAGGTATGTTTTAAGCTTGGTTTTTAGTGATTTTTACGTTTTTGTGATCGTTGCTAGTGTTCTAGCTAGCCCATGCTTTAATTTTAGAATTTGATGATGATTTTGAGATATGCCATTGATGAATATGTGAGCTTTGTGTTGATAGTTGGTGGAATATGAGAGTTTAATGTTGGGTTAACATAGTTTATCTTTGAATGTTTGGTGAAATTGCCTATTTTGGGATAAATTGTGATAATGAGAAATTAAAGGACTAAAATATGCGATAAATGAAATATGTGGGCTTGTATGAGCTAGGGGAAAATTCGGCTAAGCATGTGTAAATGGAAATTTTGTGTATTTTGTGATTTTATGAAATAAGGACTAAAGTGTCAAAATGTGAATATGTGAGGGTTATTTTGAAAAATGCCTTAAATATGTGTGTTTGGTCTAAATTGAATGAATTGGTGGTTGAGTGAGCTAAATTTGAATATGTATAGATCAAGAAAAGAGGAAATTGGATCGAGACCGAGGCAAAGATAAAGTGCTCGCTTAATCGACTCGTTTCATTACTTCGACATCCGAGGTAAGTTCGGGTATAATGCGAATTGTTAGATTTATATCTATGTGTTAGGAAATGAATGAATATGTGATTATTGAATTAGAAATGCTATATGGGGAATTGAGAAATGTGGCACTAAGTTTGCGTAATTAGAATCAGGACAGAGGTGAATAGCACTGTGTGTGCGAAGTAATGGAAGCTTCGGCTTTATTTATTGGCACTGTGCATGCGATACTGAGATAAATTCGGTTTAATGTAAAGGCACTAAGTCTGAGATGATATTTAAGCTTCGGCTATGAAATAGGTGCTAAGGTGCGATTGAATCGAAGGAATAATGAAGATTGATCGAAATGTGGTATCAAGCATTGAGTAGCAAAATTTGTTGTTAACTAAGTGTTGGCGAAGGTATGTATGGAATCTATATGGTTGATGAATTTTGGAATAGATGAATGGATATTGATGTGAGTATTTGATATAGATGAGATTGTGCATTCTTGTGAATTAATCTATGTGATGGTTTATTTTGTATATTGATTTGAATCATTGAGTTAAAAGTATTATATTACGAACTTACTAAGCTTTAAAAGCTTACTGTGTGAAGTGTTTCTCTGTTTTACAGTTTTTTTAATGTTAACTCGGATCCAGGGATTGTCAACAACTCAATCACACTATCGGCTATCTATTTTGGTACTTTTGGAAGTTGTATATATTTGGTATATGGCATGTATAGGCTATTGATTATGACATGTTTTGAAGTGTATAAGTCTTGCCATGTGGTTTGGCTTGGTAGTTTGATGGTTTGGTAAATATTTTGGACATGTGAAAAAGATGATTTATATGTGTATGTGTGTGTTCTATGTGAGTTATCATTATTGCATAAATTAGCAAGATGGAAATGGTATGTTTCATGATAGAATTGGTAAGGAATGAATGATGAATAGATTATATGATTTGGGATGTGATATTGATATTTTAGATGGACTTATTTGAGTTGAAATTGCGTATGGAAATAAATGGTGTGGTTGATGGTTAATTAGTGCATATATTGGTATATTTTGGTTTCCATTTGAGGTATAAATTGTGTTGGTTTGATGCTTATAGGTGATCTTAAGTGGAGATGGAAAATTTGGCCTTGCATATGGCCTATAATTGCCTACACGGTTGAGCACACAGGCGTGTGGCTCAACCATGTCATTTGAATTTGCAAATTGAATCAAGTCAGGCTTATGCACGAGCTAGACACACGGGCGTGTAGCTAGCCGTGTGAAACAAGTCAGTTTCGATCACGGGCTGGACACACGGGCGTGTGACTGGCCGTGTGGTGTAAGTCAATATCGACCAAGGGTGAGGCACACGAGCGTGTCTCAGGCCGTATGGACAAGTCAGAATATATGCCCTATTTTTCCACGGCTTGGACACATTGGCATGTCCGAGGCCGTGTGCCACATGGGCGTGTGACCTCTGTAACTTTGAAAAATGTTTGAGTTTTTAGAAAATTTTGTATGTGTTCGGTTTACTCACGACCCCTTTCTAACACGTATATGAGGTCATGTAGACCTTATTAAGGGACTATATGTATGTATTTTGATATGTTTGATTGGTGATATACTTTGTGTTGTAAAATGGTTGTAAATGTTCCGCATTGATCGGTATGCTCCTTAACCCTAAATCGATGATGGTTATGGGTTAGGGCTGTTACATTATTAAAGTTTCTAACTAGATATAAGTATTTTGTTAAGTGATTTTTGATGATTTTCATGTTCAGGGATTAAATTGTTTAAATAGTTTTCATGAAATTTTTGTAAAAAAGTGATTAATATGGGATGTAGAGAGTCCCTAATAAATTCGGCAAGCATAATTTTCTTTAAAAAATGGTGAAATTTCAAGTTTTGGATTTAGGGACTAAATTGTATAAAAGGTAAAATGTTAGGGTAATTTTGTAAAATGATGGTGGAAGGACTAAATTGAATTAAATTGCTTATTTAAGTGTTGGAATTGTATTAATTGAATGGAAATTATTATTTAGACCAAGAAACACTACAATTGGATTTAAATCAAGGAAAAGTAAAGTTGTCAACTCCATTTTAGCAACCGTTTTAGTCGAGGTAAGTTCGTAGTCTTTGAACTCGAACCCTATTTATTTTAATTACTTTAACTATATTTACATATACACAAATGGTTAAATTATGAAAGGAGAAATTGTGGATAATGTAATTACGTATGTATTTGTCAGTTTTATCTGACTAGCACTAGGCACAAAACATTTGGCATTGTCAGTTTATTCCACTAGCGTTGAGCACAAAACATTGTCGGTTTATCCAACTGTTGCTGGGCACACTTTGACATCATCGGTTTATTTGAAGATGTTGTCGGTTTATCTAACTAGTACAAGGCACACGTATCGTTGGTTTATCCAACTAGTGCTGGGTGCAAAACTTTGTTACGGTTTATTCGTCAAGCATCGGGTGCCAATAACAGGTTGAAAAGGACGATATCCAAAAAGGATATCAAATGAAAAGGTTGAAAAGGACGATATACAAAAAATATATCAATGAAAAGGTTGGTATTTCATTATTGAACCAGTTGCTATTCAGGTAACATGTTTGATGTGAAATTTATTATAAGTTTGAATAAGAGACAAACGTTTTGATTAGTATGGTTTGATAATGAATATTAATACTATGGAATGATTATATGTATTGTATGTCTATAAATATGTTTTCTAGTTATGATTGTAGTGTTTTTAGAGAATCAAATGGTGATATGAGTATTTTCTGACTAACCGAAGTTATTTCATTTGGTTCAACGGGTAATTAATGTTGAAACAGAAATATATATTATTAGTTATGCTATTACAAAAATAAAATATATGAAGATGAAGTGTGAAATGTGAGTGTAATGTAAATACAAGTGCATAGTATATGGTGAATATGGTTATGGAAGTTGAAACTTTGATATGTTTCATTCCATGTTTTAGTGAAGTTTATAAGTGCAACATTTCACTAGCAAACTCTATGAGTTATTGTGTATAGGAAAGGCATTTGGCTCATAATGAAATGAATCTATATTTATTTGTTTTATCTAATGTATATGGTAAGTTTAAATACTATTATACAAACTTACTAAGCACTCGTTGCTTAAGTAGTTGTTTTCTTTTGTTTTGTAGATCATCGGAAGCTCGATCGGTTGGAACTTTGTCGGAGACCTACCACACTATCCCATGATCACTTTAGTAGTTTTGGTTAATTTGAACTATGGTTATAAATGGCATGTATAGTGTTTAATGTTATTTATACTTTTGTTGTGTTTTGGTTACTTTTGTAAATGGTTATATGTATATATGGTATAGTTGGCTTGTACATGTTAAAAACTATAGAAAATGGTCTTTTTGGTATGCTTATTTTGAATGGTGAAATGGTTTGATGATGGTTGACATTAGGTAGCTTTTATACCTATTTTTTGTGATTAATATATGGCATTATAGCTTGTGCTTAATTGATTTTGTTTTGATATGAAATGAGGTGCCTTTGAATGGCATATTGGTTAGAAGATTTAGGTTGATTGAATTGGCATGTTTATGAATGTTTGAAGTGTGTTTATGTCCATTGAATGTATGTACAAATGGAGTATCTTGTTGGGCAAGGTTTAGCTTTGAAATTAATTGCTTTTGTAACACCCCCAAACCCGACCCAGACGTTACGGCCGAATTCGGAATGTCACATCAAAGGCACAATCTCAAAAAATTTTGCTAAGTTAAAATTTAATGCTTAAAAGCCCAAAATCCTTGAATCTTGTTAAATAGTGATAAAAGCCCATTTTATTATTTTAAGTATTTTGAAAACCATGTTTAAACAAAAGAAATTTACTCAGGTTTAATAATTAAGTATGTAACACCCCAAACCCGGCCCATGAGTCCTGACCAGATCTGGTATGTCACGGAGTAAAATATTTTGAAACATTTTGAGTGATCGGTGAAAACTTGTTAAAATGTGGCTAGGGTTTTAAAACGGGGTTTGATAAAACTCAGTTGGGATTATTTTTTATAAACATGGTTGGGTTGTTTAACCCTTTGAAATCGTTTGATCATGTAAAATTTAAAATCGTTAAGGTTATAGTTGACTTGGTTTATTTTTGTTACCCGATGGTAACATCTTTGAAAAACTCGTAGAAGTTACTTAATTGAAAAAGTTGCTTTTAACCGATTCACTTAATATTTATAAGATTCCATTTGTAATATAACATGAGTAAAATAAAGCAATAAAATAAACAACCAAACAATAATAATAGCGGCCTTATTACAATCCCAAAATAAAAAGACTTAGAAAATAAATAATATTAATTATGACAAAATAAATTCAAATCCAACAATAAGCATGGCCGCCTCGAGTCCTCTCCGGCTCCATCTCCGCGATCTACTCATCTGCAAAATGGTAAGGGAAGGGGTGAGTCACCAAGACTCAGTGTGTAATCCCCCACCCGGTAAAGTAACTTATACACAAGTCATTAATAAACATGCACATGCAACCCAACTAACCATCCGTACTCCTTTACTACCCCGTGTGGTCAAAACCACTGGTGGTCAAAACCACTGGTGACTAGTGTCACAAAATAAATGATGGGGCCAACCCATCGTGTGGTCAAAACCACTGATGACCATAGGTCACAATATATCAAGTATGGTCAAAACCACTGGTGGTACCAAACCACTGGGACTTAGTCGCAATTTATCAATCGATGTGGTCAAAACCACTGATGACCATAGTTCACAAATAATTTGATGGGGCCAACCCATCTTGTGGTCAAAACCACTGGTGACAGTCCATAAAATCATCCCCCTCCTCTCATCAATCCCACCATCATCATGCTTACATAACAATATCATAATCCCATATATATCATGCATTATGTACAACATATCATTTAACAGCATATGATGGCAACTCAATCATATATCATAGATCACAAGTTAGGGGACTTACCCAGAAACCATGATTATGCCACAAGCTAATCACTACCAAAATTATTAACAAGGCAACAATATAGCAAAGTCTACTAATAAAGTGTGTAAAGAGTTTACACACCTGTTTCTACCGAAATTCCTAGATCCCGAAGATTCAATCTTCGACGCTAGATCTCTTGACCTATAATCGGCCAACAATAGGGTTAGGGACTTTGGCCTATTCGGCCAAACCAAATAATACCAAAGGCTCTTGCGGCACTTACCTTAAACGAATTTGATTTCCAAACAAATCCTGAAGCCTTAATTAGCCATTAAATCCATGGCACACATTAGTTTCGGCATTTAAACATAACTTTTTGACAAATGGCCCCGTGGCCGAATGATGCATAAGCCTTACCGCCACTTACCAAAATAATTCGAAATCCCAGAAGCTTCCTTCAATCGGCTATGGCCTCCCTACAATCGGTTTAATCATTAATAAGAGTCATAGGCCATTCGGCCATAATCTTGAACCTAAAAGAAGGTATCGCCCCTTACCTTGATAATTATATCGACCCTTAAACACCACAAGTCACCACCACTTAGTGTTGTGAGGGGGTTTGGCTACCTTCAATGAAGAGAAAAGAACCGAAAACAGCACCTTTCCTTAAGGGAGATTTGCCCAAGTGAGTCTAATGGAAGAGGCAGGATTTCGGTAGCAAAAGTGGTAGAGGTTCGGCTAATAGAGGAAGAAAAAGGAGAAGGAAGAGTAGTAGGGAGTCAATGGTGGTTTCGGCTTGTAAAAGAAGAAAAGAAGTAGATGGGAGATTGAGGGAGATTCGGCCAGCAACAAAGTGAAAGAAAAGAGAAAACTTGCTGGATGATTTTCGACCAGCAGCAGTTTGGAGAGGAAGAAAAGAAGTTTGATGAATTTCGGCCCCTCTCTCTAGGTGTTAAACCGAATGTGGACAGCCCTCCCCCAAGGAGTCCTATAACCGGCCATCACCTTCTTTTTGGTGATAAATTTCCAGCTTTTATCAAATTACATTTATCTTTATTTATCCCTTAATCTCCTCTTAAACAAATATAATGAAAATAAACTACTAATATTCACCCTTCCAGCTGAATTCTAGAGCAAAAATTAAGCTCATTCTTATCAATTTAAGAGTCCAAAATCATGCCATTACTTCACCCTCTTCACGCCACTTTGAAAAAAAAAACCCAATTGCAGCTCCCTTGATTCGAACACAAGACCTCACTGCCGCTGCCCCTCCTTTCAACGCCCTATGCCATCTTTCCCAATTGACTTTCATGTCAAATAACCTCACCATTTAATTATAAGGCCTTCATACCTGGCCCCCTTTCCTTTGACGCCAAAAGCCTAAAAATAAAACACCCCTTGTGTCCATCATGACTCGAACTCGAGTCCATACACCAAGGCCCTTAAGTGGCACCCCAAGCCACTCCACCAACCTGACTTTCATGTCAAACCTTACCCACAAAATTCTTTAAAGCCTTCCTAACCCTTTCTCTAACGCCCAAAAAGCCCAAAAGAAAAACATTTCCCCCTTGTAACTCCCAAGAATCGAACCTCCTCCCTTGCAACACCCTTAGATGCACCAAGCCAAACGTGCCAAGTAAATCCTTGTGTCATGTTCCTTCCAAAATTTTCCTTAACCCCTTATCTCACCTAGCTCCCCTCTTTTAAACACTTAAAAAGAAATTTTTATCCTAAGTCAGGCCTAGCTCGGGGTTAATTTTAGACCCTAAACATGCTTAGAAATCATAATATTTATTTCCACAAGCATACACATGGGAAATTAATTAAATTACAAACAACCCCTAATTTAGGGTGTTACCGTTCTACATCCCTTAAAAAGAATTTTGGCCTCGAAATTACCTGGATCAGAAGAGTTGGGGGTATTGCTGCCTCATCACATCCTCGGGTTCCCATGTGGCCTCCTCTGTACCATGATTTTGCCATAACACCTTCACCAAAGGCACTGACTTCCTACGAAAATCTTTGACATCTCGATCCAAGATTTGTACTGGCTCCTCCTCGAAAGATAAGTCCAAGTTCAGTTTAATTTCCTCAACTGGCACAACGTGTGAGGGATCTGATCGATAGCGCCTCAGCATCGAAACATGGAAGACATCATGGATCTGGCTCAATTCCGCCGACAGCTCGAGCTGGTAAGCTACCGGTCCCACGCGTTTCAACACCGTGTACGATCCGATGAATCTAGGGCTGAGCTTGCCCTTCTGGCCAAACCTTAGCACCTTCTTCCAAGGTGATGCCTTCAAGAAAACCTTATCACCCACCGCATACTCAACATCTCTGCGTTTAAGATCAGCGTAGGATTTTTGCCTGTCTGATGCCTCCTTAAGACGATCCCGAATTACTCTAACCTTATCCTCCGTCTCTGCCACTAACTCTGGACCCAACATCCGATGTTCTCTTAGTTCCGTCCAACATGTAGGAGTACGGCATTTCCGACCATACAGCACCTCATACGGTGCCATCTGAATACTCGCTTGATAACTATTGTTATAAGAAAACTCTGCCAAAGGTAGGTACTCCTCCCAACTACCACAGAAATCCAAAACACAGCCCCTCAACATGTCTTCCAGCACTTGGATTACCCTCTCAGATTTTCCATCAGACTGTGGATGAAAAGCCGTGCTGAAATTCAACTTCGTGCCAAACTCCTGATGTAAGGCCTTCCAGAATCTCGACGTGAACTGGGGATCCCGATCCGAAATAATGGACACAGGTACTCCATGCAACCGTACTATCTCTGCGATATACAACTTGGCCAACCTTTGGAGTGAATAGTCAACCCTTACCGGTATGAAATGAGCCGACTTAGTCAACTGGTCTACTACCACCCAAACTGCATCTTTCTTACTAGGCGTAAGGGGAAGCCCACTTACAAAATCCATAGTAATCTCCTTCCACTTCCACAGCAACATCCTTAGCTCCCAAAGCATAGACATGCACCACATAAGCTTCACAACCCTTCCTGACCATCCTTTTCGCCTTCAACGCAGAAACCACATTAGACAGGTAATCTCTCCTTTTACCTATCATCACCACCTCATCACCTTCCACTGTCTTTAATACCATGCGCTTAGCTGCGCAATCCAGGCTAGCCTGATACTTTACTAGCCAATCCATTCTGAGGATTAGGTCAAACTCCCAGAACGGTAGTTCCATCAAATCTGCCAAGAACACGACCCTTTGGAGTTCTAGGGGTACGTCCCTATAGAGTTTACTTACTTCTACAGAGTGACCTAGGGGGCTTAATACAGTCATCTTCCTAAAAGTAAGCTTAGAGTCTAAGTGCAAAGTTTCCACTACGCTACAAGCAATGTACGAGTGGGTTGAGCCAATGTCAATCAAAGTATTATAGGGCACACCAAAGATCAAGAATATCGGTTATGATGTCCGGTGCGTCGCCCTCCTCTTGACGCCTCGCGGCATAGACTAGACCAGGTTGCCTAGCCTCAGCACCACCAGTACCTCCCCTCGGTGCCCCACGACCTCTGCCAGCACCATTACCTCCTCTTCCTGCACTACGACCTCTCTGTGGCTGTTGGTTATCCCTCCTGTTCGGTGCACGATCCTGACCCTCTGATCTCAGTCTACGCCTTCTTTGGACAATCCCTAACTCGATGCTCGTGGACTCATACTCGAAGCATCCCCGATTACCATTCCAACACTCCCCCGTGTGAGACTTGCCACACCAAGCACACTGTGGCGGCCATTGAAGATTAGCAGCAGTAGGCCTAGCAGCTTGATTCGACCCACTAAACCTCGTCCTCTTTTGCTGATTACCAGAAAACTTTAAAGGTCTAAAGCTCCTCTTATTCCAATTCCAATCTTAGTTCCGTCTAACCGATTGTCTTACCCCTTCAGCAACCTTCGATTTCTCTACTAAGACCGCGAACTCCCGTTCCTGTTGTGGAGCTATCATCATCCTCAGCCCATCTTCGAATCTAACACAGCGTTCATGCTCGATACCCACAATACCACGAGCATACCTACTCAACCGGAGAAATTCGGCCTCATACTCTGCCACCGTCTTATTGCCTTGTACCAGGTTCAAGAAAGCCTTCTGCTGCGCATCCACGTGACTAGTTCCGATATACTTCTTTTGGTAGGCATCCTTGAAGAATTCCCAGGTGAGATTTTCTGCCACCGTTCCATCCCTTACAGTGAGCCACCACTGATATGACTCATCCCGAAGCAAAGAAATTATATCCTTCAACTTCTCCTCAGCTGTGAAATCCAAATCACCCATAATCCTTTCAGTGGATTCCAACCAATACTCCACCGCACTGGGCGCCACTCCAGAAACTCCTCTGAATACTTCTGCTCCGTTAGCTCAAGTCATTCAACCACGATTTCTGGGCTCTGCACACTTTTGCCTCAAGAACTCGTTCCAATACCCGTAACACCGCTTGTGATACACCATCATTACCACCGGTCTGATCTTGAAACTCAATTTTCACCGCCGATAGATCCGACATCTCATTTCCAGGCCCGTGACCAGATCTTGCTGGCTCTGACAAGGTCATCCTACCCCTACCACGGCCACGCAGCGGACGTCCACGACCTCTTGAACTCATTCTAACGATTGCGTTTATCTGTTTAAGAATTTTATGCATTAGTATTTCACTTGGTTACCCGCGAAGAAATTTTATGATATGAGTTTTAGGAGTGGTTCTTTCGCAATCATACATGCACAAAGTTTCCCATTCATTCATTCAAAGAGACATTGTAGATTTTATTGTGATTGTTTTTCCACTACCCAGGGGTATTTTCGTAATTTGTCCTACAGGGGTATTTTCGTAATTTTTCAAAAATAAAAATTTTTGGATGATTTGTCAAAAAGTATTTTGAAACTCTTAAATTCCCGAGGTATTTTGAAAAATTTTGAAATCCGGGGGTATTTCGATAATTTTGGACCTCAGGGGTATTTCGGTAATTTTTCAAAAATAGGGGTGAATTTGTAAAATTTAATAATTCAGGGATATTTCAAAAGTTGTAAAACTTTGAGGGTTCTTTTTAAGAATTTATTTTTCAAGTTGATGGTGTTGCAAAGATTTTGATAATCAGGGTCATTTTGGTAATTTTGTTGATTAGGGGCAATTTTGTAATTTTCCTAAAATCATGATGTTTTTGATGTTTTGCAATTTAAAGTTTTTTGGGCACTCTTTATGTGATGAAAATTTTTATTAGTCTGTGGATATTTTGGGGATATCATAAATCAAGGGCATTTTGTAATTTTACCCCTAGGGGTATTTTAGTAATTTCACATAATCAGGGCTTTTTCATAAAATGATTTCCAAAAATTTGGTTCTAAATGATTTCACAGAAGAAGGATATTTGAAAATTTCTATTTGGAATTTTTTTTCCATATGGAGGGTATTTTGGTAGTTTACAAGCCAGGGGTATTTTGGTCATTTTTTAAACTGAAGGGTATTTTGGTCAAAAAATTTCACGCAAGGTTTTAATTACTTCATGAACAAAACGGCTAGTCCCTTTCGGGTTTTAGTTATCAAGTTTAGCCTGTGAGTGTGTCGTCTCAGCTAGGATGAACCGTCACTACGCACAGGTAGGATTCAAGTGAGTAGGAGGTGAGTCACTAGGATCGCTTAAATACCGTGCTCCCACCGAATCCAATCCTAGACATGCATTATAACGATTGCCACATCCCTTGCTCAGTGACAACTCATAGGGTTGTTTAAGAAATTATTAAATCTTATGCATGGTTTGTTGGGGTATGCTAACCCTAGGGTTCAATAATTTCTATTCTAATAGTCTACGTTCCCAATTTTACCCTTCTACCCCTCATCAAATATTCACAAAAATGGATAGAAGTACTTACCTAGGCGGATAGGTGCCGGAGACTCGGTGCCATGCTGTTCAAGCCAAAAACAGTTTCAAAACATACCAATAAGGCCTACTGATCAAAAACGTTTTGGGCCTTGGGCCCCCGACAGTCGAGTTTTGAATCGGGCTCTGATACCAAAAATGTAACACCCAAACCCGGCCCATGAGTCCTGCCTGGATCTGGTATGTCACGGAGTAAAATATTTTGAAATATTTTGAGTGTTCGGTGAAAACTTGTTAAAATGTGGCTAGGGTTTTAAAACGGGGTTTGATAAAACTCAGTTGGGATTATTTTTTTATAAACATGGTTGGGTTGTTTAACCCTTTGAAATTGTTTGATCATGTAAAATTTAAAATCATTAAGGTTATAGTTGACTTGGTTTATTTTTGTTACCCGATGGTAACATCTTTGAAAAACTCGTAGAAGTTACTTAGTTGAAAAAGTTACTTTTAACCGATTCACTTAATATTTATAAGATTCCATTTGTAATATAACATGAGTAAAATAAAGCAATAAAATAAACAACCAAACAATAATAATAGTGGCCTTATTACAATCCCAAAATAAAAAGACTTAGAAAATAAATAATATTAATTATGACAAAATAAATTCAAATCCAACGATAAGCATGGCCGCCTCGAGTCCTCTCCGGCTCCATCTCCGCGATCTACTCATCTGTAAAATGGTAAGGGAAGGGGTGAGTCACCAAGACTCAGTGTGTAATCCCCCACCCGGTGAAGTAACTCATACACAAGTCATTAATAAACATGCACATGCAACCCAACTAACCATCCGTACTCCTTTACTACCCTGTGTGGTCAAAACCACTGGTGGTCAAAACCACTGTTGACTAGTGTCACAAAATAAATGATGGGGCCAACCCATCGTGTGGTCAAAACCACTGATGACCATAGGTCACAATATATCAAGTGTGGTCAAAACCACTGGTGGTACCAAGCCACTGGGACTTAGTCACAATTTATCAATCGATGTGGTCAAAACCACTGATGACCATAGTTCACAAATAATCTGATGGGGCCAACCCATCTTGTGGTCAAAACCACTGGCGACAATCCATAAAATCATCCCCCTCCTCTCATCAATCCCACCATCATCATGCTTACATAACAATATCATAATCCCATATATATCATGCATTATGTACAACATATCATTTAACAGCATATGATGGCAACTCAATCATATATCATAGATCACAACTTAGGGGACTTACCCGGAAACCATGATTATGCTACAAGCTAATCCCTACCAAAATTATTAACAAGGCAACAATATAGCAAAGTCTACTAATAAAGTGTGTAAAGAGTTTACATACCTGTTTCTACCGAAATTCCTAGATCTCGAAGATTCGATCTACGACGCTAGATCTCTTGACCTATAATCGGCCAACACTAGGGTTAGGGACTTTTGCCTATTCAGCCAAACCAAATAATTCCAAAGGCTCTTGCGGCACTTACCTTAAATGGATTTGATTTCCAAACAAATTCCGAAGCCTTAATTAGCCCCTAAATCCATGGCACACATTAGTTTCGGCATTTAAACATAACTTTTTGACAAATGGCCCCTTGGCCGAATGATGCATAAGCCTTACCACCACTTACCAAAATAATTTGAAATCCCGGAAGCTTCCTTCAATTGGCTATGGCCTCCCTACAATCGGTTTAATCATTAATAAGAGTCATAGGCCATTCGGCCATAATCTTGAACCTAAAAGAGGGTATCGCCCCTTACCTTGATAATTATATCGACCCTTAAACACCACAAGTCACCACCACTTAGTGTTGTGAGGGGGTTCGGCTACCTTCAATGAAGAGAAAAGAATCGAAAATAGCACCTTTCCTTAAGGAAGATTCGGCCAAGTGAGTCTAATGGAAGAGGTAGGATTTCGGCAGCAAAAGTGGTAGAGGTTCGGCTAATAGAGGAAGAAAAAGGAGAAGGAAGAGTAGTAGGAGTCAATGGTGGTTTCGACTTGTAAAAGAAGAAAAGAAGTAGATGGGAGATTGAGGAGATTGCCAAACAACTAAGTGAAAGAAAAGAGAAACTTCATGGGATGATTTTCGACGTGACAGAGCTTGGAGAGGAAGAAAAGAAGTTTGATGAATTTCGGCCCCTATCTCTAGGTGTTAAACTGAATGTGGATAGCCCTCCCCCAATAAATTGAATGTGGACAGCCCTCCCCCAAGGAGTCCTATAACCGGCCATCACCTTCTTTTTGGTGATAAATTTCCAGCTTTTATCAAATTACATTTATCTTTATTTATCCCTTAATCTCCTCTTAAACAAATATAATGAAAATAAACTACTAATATTCACCCTTCCAGCCGAATTCTAGAGTAAAAATTAAGCTCATTCTTATCAATTTAAGAGTCCAAAATCATGCCATTACTTCACCCTCTTCACGCCACTTTGAAAAAAAATAAAAAAAAATCCCAATTGCTGCTCCCTTGATTCGAACACAAGACTTCACTGCCGCAACCCCTCCTTTCAACGCCCCATGCCATCTTTCCCCATTGACTTTCATGTCAAATAACCTCACCATTTAATTATAAGGCCTTCATACCTGGCCCCCTTTCCTTTAACGCCAAAAGCCTAAAAATAAAACACCCCTTGCGTCCATCATGACTCGAACTCGAGTCCATACACCAAGGCCCTTAAGTGGCGCCCCAAGCCACTCCACCAACCCGACTTTCATGTCAAACCTTACCCACAAAATTCTTTAAAGCCTTCCTAACCCTTTCTCTAACGCCCAAAAAGCCCAAAAGAAAAACATTTCCCCCTTGTAACTCCCAAGAATCGAACCTTCTCCCTTGCAACACCCTTAGACGCACCAAGCCAAACGTGCCAAGTAAATCCTTGTGTCATGTTCCTTTCAAAATTTTCCTTAACCCTTTATCTCACCTAGCTCCCCTCTTTTAAACACTTAAAAAGAAATTTTTAATCCTAAGTCAGGCCTAGCTCGGGGTTAATTTTAGACCCTAAACATGCTTAGAAATCATAATATTTATTTCCACAAGCATACACATGGGAAATTAATTAAATTACAAACAACCCCTAATTTAGGGTGTTACAAAGTAAATAGTTGAAATAGCAAAACTCAAAATCCAAAGTCAAATTGAAGTACAAGGCCTTGTTACATCCGATGAAAATAAAGCAATTAAAATCATGTCTTTTGAAACAAATAATTAAAACTTCTAAACATCTTGTAGTGTGGCCATCTCCTAGTCCTCTCCCACGTCGAGCTGTTTACTAAGGATCACCTGAAACATTTAATAAAAAGGGTGTGAGTTTCGAAACTCAGTGTGTACGACCCTTGGTAAACAATTCAAAATACAATTATCACATTGCCCTATCAAAATCGGTGGTCATGGGCCTTAGCCCACAATGACCTCATATCATATCACATCATATCACATGAAAACATGGTTATCAAAAACCCTCCCCAAAAGTCCATCGCTACGCTCTATTTCCCTTCCAACCCTACACTCCTGTAGGGATTTCTAAATCGACCCACCCATCCGCTACACTCCAAAGGTAGCACCAACAGTAGCACTACTCAATGTTGTATCAAAGCTGCTAATCATATAATGGGCTTAAAGCTACCTGTGGATCCACGGTCGTCAAGCGACTATGCGATCCTCAAATTCTTCCTCCGTACCATAATTCCCACCCATATGCATCCTAAACAGAATATCATATGAATGCAGCATGCAAATGAGCAACATCCATAAAATTCATATTCTTCACATAGGGATATTTTAGCCATTTCATAATCAAGGGTATTTTCGTAATTCTACCCTGCAGAGGTATTATCGTAAGTCTACCCTAAATGGGTATTTTCGTAAATTTCCAAATTAGGGGTATTTTGGTAATTCTACAAATTAAGGGTATTTTAGTAATTCTAAAAATTAGGGGTATTTTGGTAATTTCATAAATTATGGTAATTTTCCAAACTAAGGGTATTTTGGTAATTTTAAAAAATAGGGGTATTTTAGTAATTTTACAAATTAGGAGTAATTTTACAAATCTAATGATATTTTGGTAATTTCCAAATCATGGGTACTTGGTCCCTCTCAGGTTTTAATTATAGACTTTGGCCCATTAACAAGTTCTTGCGGCTAAAGCGAACAGACACTATGCACCAAGTAGGATTCTAGAGAAGAGGAGGTGAGCCACTAGGACCACTTAAGTACCAAGCTCTCCCTAGATCCAATCCTAGACATGCATATGTTCGTTGGCACACTCTAACCCAGCAACTTGTCCACGGATATGTTTAATTATTAGATTAGGTCTTATGTGGTTTAAGAGTTGTTTAGAACTAGGCCTAAAGTCCATTAAACCCTAGCATACTTGTCTACGTCCTCATAAAGCCCATCAAGCCCATTTCACGTTCATATAGCCCCTTATGCCCAAATGACATCCTTATGGACCATTAGGCCCAAATCTCATTCTTATTGCCTATTAGGCTCAAAACAATTCCAGATCATGTAACATGCATGACCTACAACCAAATCAATCAATTTCATCAAACTTAGCCTTAAGGCCCACCGGTCCCATTTAGCCACTTTTGACTTTTTGAATTTCTGGCTTTCCGGTATTGCCGATATCATGTGTGTGTAGTGTTTGTACACACCTAGTCACTGTGATGTGCTATACTATCCTTGATCTTAAACCTACAACCAACCAACCTTCAATCAATCACCCATACTTAATCAAAATATCCACAAAAAGTCGAAACCTTATCGTAACCTTACCGTGTGCCACCGGGTTCTAATAGACCTTCCTTAGGTACTAGGAGTATCCCCTAGATCTGCACCTATGCATACATTATTAAAATTCGAATGACTCATAATCCATACAAGTCACCCCTAAAGATCATACACACATTCGGCCATTTACTTAAAACACAATCGAGTTGAGTACAATTACCCTTGCTAACGATCCCACCACGCTTGCGATCTCTAAACCTTACCCCTGTTAATACAAGACTAACGACAACGCGAAGTTAGATAGCCCTTCGGCTTTTAACAATACACACTAAGGGGTTAACTGAATACTTACCAAATCCACTTTGGATCCTGCGGCCTAAATTCGGCTTTTAACCTCGACTGATAGTAGGTAACAATTGATTTGTGATGGAGAAACAACCATAAAGATTCAGCACTAATAGGAATTTCGGAAAGAAAAGATAATGGTAATTCGGCAATGAGAGAATTTGGCTTTGGGAGAGAAGAGAAAAGTATTGAAAATCGAAAGAGCCCTTCAAAAGAATTCGGCACAAAAGAATTCGGCTTCTGAGCACTTAGAGAGAAAAGGGTGTTTAGGAAACTCTCAAGAGAAGAATTCAGCTAGAGCGAAAAATAAAATTTCGACAAAGGAATGATGGTTTCTTTTTTTCGGTAAATGGAAGAATCCGGCTGAGGGGGATAAAAGAAAAGTAATGGAACCTTTCAAAAGAATTGGGCACCCCCTTTTATAGCCAAAAGCCAAAACTCCCTTCCCCCTAGAGTCCCATTCGGCACCAACATATCCACACCTCAATCCCCTATCTTTTCTCTCTTATCTTTACCTTAATTTTCTCTCCTGAACACTCCCTTCTAGAGTCCACTCCAACGCCACTACTAACCACCAAGAAGGAAAAAATAGAACCTCCAATTTACCACTCTCAAGCCTCGAACCTTAGACCTATTCACCTACTAATAACGCCACCTCCCTGCTCCCTAAGTGGCGTCACTTTGCCACTACACCATAAGCTCCTCTTGTGTCATTTTCCTTCTGCATTTATTTAAAAGGCCTACTAACTGAAGTCACCGTTCCCTATGGCTAAAACAAAAATTTTTCCTATACCCTTACTTGATCCTAGAACATCTCCAACACCCCTAGACACTCCAAATTCCTTAACCATTAAAGCAACCATGCAATTTTTCATTTCTTTACTCACTTAAAAATTTTCTGAGACCCAAAGCCCAAAGCCCAATAGGCCTAATACTTCTAGGCCCAAATTTGGGGCGTTACAGCTTTAGGGGCTAATTATGGAGCCCACGGCCTGGGACACAGGTTGTCACATGGTCGTATGCCACACACGGCCGTGTGACTTAATTTTTTTTATTTTTTTATTTTTCAGGTTCCTGAAAAAGTTGTCACTAACTCGATGAAAGGAAGATACGAATTAAGGGACCATGATAAATGAAGATTCTTCTCGAGCAAATGACCTGACAAATTGTAACACCCCTTACCCGTATTCGACGCCAGAACAGGGTACGAGGGATTACTAGACTCATATTACAAGCAATCACATAATTTTGAGTCCTAAAATTTTCGTCCAATTTAAAACCATTCGTATTCAATCATAAAGTCCCTTATACGAGCCTACGAGGCCCAGAACATGCTTTGGAGGTGGTTCGGGACTAAACCAAGAACTTTAGAAATTTTTACAAAACTTAATTTTTTTGCTAACTGTAGGGCCCACATGCCCGTGTGGTCCAAAGGACACGCCCGTGTGACCCTGGGACACGCCCGTACTTCAAACCATGTTCAAATTAGGGTGCTATTTGACTTGTGCCACACGGTCGTGCCACCCGACCATGTGCTAGGCCGTGCAGCACACACGGCTGAGAAACACGCCCGTGTCTCTGCCTGTGTGCTCAATTCTGGACATTCTATTTTCCAAAATTAAAGTGCAGGGGACACACCGCTAGAACACATGCCCGTGGGGCAGACCGTGTGTCATACATGGCCTAGAAACACGCCTGTGTGTCTACCCGAGTGGGCAAAATAAAGGCTATTTACCAAGCCATTTGCCACCCTTATTTACACATACACTTTACCAATTCAAAGGCATAACATACTTAGGCAACCAAAACATCCACAATTATGACCAACACATGCCAATACAATATCAACATCTATCATCCTCACAACATTTATTAAGTCACAATTGACTACTTTCAAGATACCTAATTGTACACCACTTTATCATCTCATCAATAGACCACATTGCCAAGCATCTCACATTCATGTCATAAATCACATTTCTATCATTCACCAAGTATACCATGACCATATTGTAACAGTCTGGTTTAAACCCTAGTCGAAACAGTGGTTTCGGGACCACAAATCTGAGTCAATGAAATATTTTAATATTACTTTCTGTGTCATTAATAAGTGATTAAGCATGTGTTAAATTTTTGTATGATAAATCATCTGTCTGTGTGTTTAATTTGATAAAAGGATTGAATTGCATCAAATGCAAAACTAGCATGATATTTGTAAAAGTGTTCATTTGAGTTAGATTCTTAACGGGAAGGCCTTTTATGGCAATTAAACCACTTTTTAGATAGTGGATGATTAAAAGTCATTAATGGCCTTATGTTTATATGCCATATATGTTTTGTAATAAGGATAATTTTGTAAATTGGTAATAATATAGTAAAAAAATATAAGAAACAAATGAAAGATGAAAGTGATCATCTTTTATTCATCTATTTAGCCAAAAGTTAGCAAAGAAAAAGAAGGAAATAAACAAGTTAGGTTTTGGCACACTTGTAGCCAAATTAAGGTTTGTTTTGACTTTGGATTTTGATAATTTTTATGTTTTTGAGATTGTTGCTTAGTTTACTATCAAGCCCATGTCTTATTTTGAAGAAATGATGATGTTCATGAGATGTACCATTGATGAAATAGTGAGCTTTATGATAAGTTTAAGTGTTAAATGAAATATATTTGTTAATTGAACATGTTTTGTTCATGAAATTTTGATGAATTTAGCTAATTAAGGCTAAATTGAGAAAATAGCAATTTGAAGGACTAAATTATGAAATTGATAAAATATATGGGCTTGTATGATTCTCATAAGCATTTGGCTAAGAACGGTTAAATGATGATTTTGTATATTTGATGTTTTGAGAAAAATGGACTAAATTGTTAAGTTGTGCAAATGTGAGGGCTAAATTATAAATTTGCAGTAATATGTTTATTTGGATTGAAATGAATGAGTTAGTGAATAAAAGGGTTAAATTTGAATATGTATAGATCAAGAGCCAAAGAAATCAAATTTAGATCGCGGGAAAGCGAAAGTAATTGAGTAGCCGTATCCATTTCCGTTAAATCGAACTCGAGGTAAGTCATTATGCAAATAAACGCATCTGTATTGAACTATGTATGTTCCTATGTTGACAACGACGAATGTTTATGAAATGATGTGTACATGAGTTCCAAGATAATAACGACATAGTAGCTATGTTCAATAAGTCTCATGTGAACCTAGGAATAGATAGTATTAGCTATGTCATGACATAAGTGTTTGATCTGAGATATCATGTAAGACCACGTCTGGGATGTCGGCATTGATTTGAGATTTCATGTAAGACCACGTCTGGTACATTGGCATCAATACGAGATTTAAGTGCAAGACCATGTCTGGGACATTGGCATCGTATTGATTCGTGTAAAACCCTGTTTGGGACAGTGACATCGATATCTGAGTACATGTAAGACATCATCTGGAACGTTGGCATTGTATAATTATTCTGAGCTTTCTGAGTACCCTATTAGATTTTGAATGGTTCAACGGGCAAGTCTGTGACACGAAATGTTATGTGAATTGTAAATCCATTTCAGGTACGTTTATTAAGTACACAAGGTGTGTATGAAAGGTAAGTAACTATATGAGTTTATTAACATGAATATGAGCTATGAAATGATGAGATGATATGTGAAATTATGTTACATGAGCTATATGCATATGTGATGATGAGATGAAAAATGTGATAAGTTATGGCTAAATAATTGAACCAAACTCTATGAGAGATGTATATGTTATGTGTATTTTAAGTTAAGTTTATTTATATATGACTTACTAAGCTTTTGAAAGCTTACTCTGTGTGTGCGTGTGCTCTGTTTTATAGATTGTCAAAGCTACTGAAGGCTCGGGACCATCGAGGATCATCATCACACTACTCAACTTGTTTTGGTACTTTTGAAATATGAATATAGCTAAATATGGCATGTATAGGCTAGTCATTTTGGTTATGTTTGAAGTGTATATTATAGCCATGAGAGTTGGCTTGATAAGTATTTGTAATATGTATGAGTCAATATGAAAATAATGTATGTTTTGGCATGGCTAGCTAGTTTATAATATGGTTAGAGATTTGGTAAGCATAAGAATGCACCATGAACATGTTTGATTGACTAAAGAATGAGTCCATAAATGGTAAATATGGATTAAATACGTTTGGGTATACTTGAATTTTTGTTGTGTAAATTGGTATGAATGGAAATAGATTTGAATGAAGAGATTGAACGGTTATTTTGACATGTTCTTGGATGTCAATTATCCATGAAATGAATTGGTTATTTTCTTGTAAGTTTGACCCTAATGTGGGTGGTATTTTGGCCTTGCAAATGGCCTATTTTTCCACACGATTATGGCACACGGGCGTGCCTCATGGCCGTGGGAAAATGGCAGTATCTAGTTAAGAGTGGACGGCCTTGGCACACGGACGTGCCTGGTAGCCGTGGAATATAGTCAAAATATGGTCTAAGAGCACACGACCATGGTACATGGGCATGCCTAGTGGTCATGTGGAAAAGTCAGTATACATGCTTTGTTTTGGCACGGCCAAGACACATGGGGATGTCTGATGCCCGTGGAAGATACACGGCCTGCCCACATGAGCGTGTGTCCTGTATAACTTAGAGAAGTTTTAAATTTTTGAGAAATTTTGCATGTGTTCGGCTTAGTCTCGATCTTACTCTAAGCATGATTAAGGTCTCGTTGTGTAACACCCCAAACCCGGCCCAAACACCACGACCGGATCTGGCATGTCACTTGGAAAGAATTTTAAAAAAAAACTCGCGAACTTCAGAAAAGTCTTTTTTCTTTTTAAAACTCCAAGTTAGTAGTTCGTTTGAAAAATCATTATTCATTTAAGGAAAATTTTAATTAGCCCAATCATTGTGTTTAGGTGACATTTGAAAACACATGTCACATTAGATCAAACTAGAAGTTTATTGTAAAAACCTGTTTATGAAATCATTAATTAAGTTATGAGAAAAACATTCATTTGCATTCTGTAAAAACATCTTATTGATTATTTTGTATTCAAAACGTCTAAAGTTTAAATCAAAATTAAACCAAATTAATAGTGGCCTTATTACATAACAAAATCTCAAAAATTAAAGAAAAGTAAAGTTCTAATTAATAAAACCGTGCATGGCCACCTCGTAGTCCTCTCTGGCCCAAATCCACTACACTAAGTATCACCTGCAAGAAGTTAAGCAAAAAGAGTGAGTTAAAAGACTCAGTGTGCAATCGCCAAGTACCATCACTGGGCCTGAGCCCATTCATTTACCATCTGGGCCTTAGCCCATTTGCATAATCACATTTGGTGAAGCCCACTTGACATCGGATTGGGCCTTAGCCCTACAGCACAGTATAGTAGACATCATATGGAAAATGATGCAAAACCCAACCCAGCCTAAACTTCCATCCCCTATACACCACCCATTCCTGCCAATCACACCACTGGGGATTTCTACAATCGACCCTCACCGCTACACACCATCGATGGCAGTCATCCTGCAGTCAGCTGCTCATTGCCAAAATATGTGGCATAGCCACCGATATTATGTGACAACGTCACCGTAGTATGTGGCTGAGCCACCGAAATAATGTGACAACGTCACCGGAGTACGTGGCTTAACCACCGAAAACACTGCCCCTTTCATCATTATCATATCCCCATGTCCATGCAACATACGATCATAGTGGTATGAATGCAACATATAACAGCATACTAAGAATATTAAAAATATATACATATTCATGTCAACGTCAATATTTATCAAGCATAATCAGAGGATAACTCACTTGGTGTTACAATTTTTACCCTCTATGGGTAACACAATTGTTGTTACTGTGTTTTTTGGCTTTCCAAACAACATATATATATATTAACACACAAAAGAAGGTGTGGGAATCACACATCGGTAAACACAAAGAACTAAACTTTCAATCTTGTTGACACCCTCACTCGCAGGGATCACAACGATCTGTCTATCCCTATCTGAAACCGGCCCACAACCTGGTGGAAAATCTAGAATGGCTGACACTGCACGCCGCTTGAACTTAGGGGTAGGGGCTGTGAGTCCAACCCCCTCCCTTACTTGGCTGGCATTCGAATCCATGACAAGATCTTGATCAGGCAATCGGGTTAAGGCATTGAAGAAGAAATAGATGCTCAAAACGAAGAAGTCTCTTACCTAGATCGACAGAATACCGAAAGCTAACAGACTTGGATTGAGAAATCAATTGAGTCCCTACACAATCACCATAATAGAATCGATTCTCTAGATAGATTAAAAGAGTGGCCTTTCGGCCAAACAAGTTGATAAAGAATCCCTTACCACCATTCGGCCAACAACTACTTACCAAAATCCCCCTTGAAAGCTGGTCACACGGAAAAGAGATGATGAAAATATCCCCTTCTACAATCGGCCCATGCCCAAAGAAGTGAATCAAAGCTTCGGTTAAATCAAACCAAGAGAAGAAGAAAGATGAACGAGAAGAAAAAGAGGAGAAAGCTCCTTACCGAACCAAAAGATTGACGAGAGAAGAGTCTACAATTGGCTACTAGCAAAACCGATTGGAAGGGTGCCCACACTTGTCATAACAAAAGGATTTGGCTTCTACAAATATATGAAATAAGGCAAAGAAGAAAAATGCTAGAAGAAAGGAAATGAGTTTTGACTGAGACACTTACAATTTCAGCTATGAAGAACAAGAAGCAAATGGCTAGGGAGATTCAGCTATGACCAAAAGAACAAGAAGGAGAAGAGAACAAGAGGGTTTTGGTTATGCAGAAGGTGCAAGTCAAAAATGGTGGAAAGAAAAATGAGGTACTAGGTTCGGTTGAAAAGAGAAAAGATGAGACGAAAAGTAAACAAGAGAAGAAGAGAATACCAAGAAGGGTTGAGGTTTCGGTTTCACTACTCTCTCACAATAACCGAAAATGACCAAAAATGAATACTAAAAAATCCTAAAGACTTTCGGCACTTAACCACACAAATGCTACGGTTCACTTCAGCTCCCCACCTCCACACTGCTAAAATTTACCAACCCATTCACCCCTAGCCGAAATTCAACTCCACCCATTCCCCCAAATTCGGCCAATTCTACTACCAACATCACCCCCCAAGATTCCCTCCTACCTTCCCTCTCTATCATCCATTTGATTTAGTTTGACTCATTCAAACTCCCCAAAAGCCTCTTCACCACTTATTCAAATTATTTGACCAGGTCTTCCCTCTCTCCTTCAGAGTTTGATCACCATCCAGCCGCCTCCCTTACCTGAGCACAAAAATAATAATCCTCTTACGCTGTTTGAGGGAATCGAACACTCTCCCTCTCTGCTTCCCTTGTGACGCCACTTCCCTGCATGCTAAGTGGCATCTTCTTGCCACTCTACCACTCTTTTCCTTGTGTCATCAAATACAAGCAATGGTCCTTAAAGCCTGTCCCAGCTACCTCTCCCCTAAAGTGCCCAAAAATGAAATTTTCACCAAGGCTTCAGCTTAACCTTGAGCCTTTCCGGGGGCCCCCAAACACACCCAAACAACAAGCAAAGCATACCAAACACACAGAAACATAAAAAATGTAAAGCCCCTAATTCTCAGATGTTACAGTTCTACACCCCTTAAAGAAATTTTGGCCTCGAAATTTATCTGGTCAAAAGTGATGAGGGTATTGCTGACGCATAACATCCTTTGGCTCCCATGTGGCCTCCTCTAAATCGTGGTTTCGCCATAAAACTTTGACCAAAGGAACTGATTTTCTTCTTAGCACCTTAACGCCTCGGTCTAAGATCTATACTGGTTCTTCTTCGAGAGACAAGTTTGGTCTTACCTCAATTTCCTCCACTGGCACAATGTGAGACGGATCCGAACGATAGTGCCTCAACATCGAGACATGGAAAACATCATGTATCTATTTCAATTCTGAAGGTAACTCAAGCTGATACGCCACTGGTCCCACACATTCTAGTACTCGATAAGGCCCGATAAACTTGGGACTTAGCTTGCCCTTCAGTCCAAACCTCAAAACTTTTTTCCAAGGCAAAACTTTCAGAAAGACCTGATCCCCCACTTCAGATCAGCATAGGATTTCTGCCTGTCGGAAGCCTCCTTCAACCGAGTTCGAATCAACTTAACTTTCTCCTCTGTCTCGGAAACCAATTCCAGACCCAACATCTGATGCTCACCCAACTCGATCTAGCAAGTAGGAGTACGACACCTCCGTCCATACAACGCTTCATAGGGTACCATCTGAATAATAGACTGGTAGCTGTTGTTGTATTCGAATTCTGCCAACGGTAAGAACTCCTCCCAACTACCTCTGAAATCAATGACATAACCCCTCAACATATCTTCCAAGATCTAATTACCCTCTCAGACTGACCATCAGTCTGTGGATGAAATATTGTGCTGAAGTCTAGTCTTGTACCCAATGCTTGATGCAGCGCCTTCCAAAATCGCGACGTAAACCTAGGGTCCCTATCCAATATGATCGACACTGGTACCCCATACAACCTCACAATCTAGGCCACATACAACTTAGCTAACTTCTGCAGAGAGTAGTCGACACGAACAGGTATGAAATGGGCAAACTTCGTCAACTGATCTACAATCACCCATATCGCATCTTTATTAGTAGGCGTAAGAGGTAGCCCACTAACAAAGTCCATCGTGATCCTCTCCCATTTCCACTATGGAAACTTCACTGGCTGTAATAACCCCAAAGGCAATTGATGCTCTTCTTTCACCTGCTGACATGTCAAGCATTTACCCACGAACTCAGTAATTTCTCGCTTCAATCCAAGCCACCAGAATTGTTCACGCAGATTCCGATACATCTTATTCCCACCAGGATGCATAGCGTATGGGCTGCTATGCGCCTCCTGAAGAATCATTTGCCTCAACTCAACATCCTTCGGCACGCAGACCCTTTTACAGAAACACAATACCCATCACTGTTCAGACTATAATCCTCTACCCCACCATTCTGTACTTGTAGAAGTCGAGCACTTAACACATTATCCAAAATCTGCTTCTCTTTAATCTGAGTTATCCATGTCGGCTTCACCTGAAGTTCAGCTAGAAAACTCCCATCATCATACAAGCTGAGATGGGCAAGCATCGCTCTTAAATCAGATACTACCTTCCGACTTAACGTATCTGCCACCACATTAGCTTTACCAGGATGGTATTCGATCGAGCAGTCGTAGTCCTTCAATAGTTCAATCCACCTCCGCTATCTTAGATTCAACTCCTTCTGGGTAAGGAGATATTTCAGGCTCTTGTGATCCGTGTAGATGGTGGACTTCTCCCCATACAGGTAGTGTCTCCAGATCTTTAGAGTGAACACTACCGCAACCAACTCCAAATCATGTGTGGGATAGTTCATCTCATGCGATCTTAATTGCTGAAACACATACGCAACTACCTTCCCTTCTTGCATCAGCACACACCCTAGCCCTATGTGTGAAGCATCACAATAGACAACGAACTCCTTCCTCGCTTCAGGCTGAATCAATATCGGAGCCTCCGTTAAGATCCTCTTCAACTTCTCAAAGCTTTCCTGTTGCTTGTCAGTCCAAACAAATGATACCCCTTTCCGCAATAACATAGTTAAGGGTGCTGCAATTAAGGAGAATCCCTCAACAAACCTTCTGTAGTACCCGACAATCCCAAGAAACTTTGAATCTCTACCACAGACTTAGGCGATTTCCAATCCAATACAGCTTCAATTTTTCGGGGATCAACCCTAATCCCCTCTACAGATACAATATAACCCAAAAAGGTAACCTCTTTCAACCAAAATTCACACTTACTGAATTTGGCGTACAGCTGCTTCTCCCTTAGAATTGTAGAACCACCTGAAGATACAAATCATGCTCTTTTTCTGTCTTGGAATATACCAAGATGTCGTCTATGAACACCACAACAAACTGGTCCAGAAAGGGTTGGAATACCCGGATCATCATATCCATAAATGCATATGGTGCATTCGTCAACCCAAACGGCATCACTAAAAACTCATAATGATCGTAACGAGTTCGAAATACCGTCTTGTGAATATTCGCTTTCTTTGAGAAGATTGAAGCCCCTTAAGTTGATCAAACAAATCGTCAATCCTCAGCAGCGGGTACTTGTTCTTAATCGTCAACTTATTCAACTAGCGGTAGTCGATACACATACGCATCGACCCATCCTTCTTGTTCACGAACAACATCGACGATCCCCATAGAGATACACTTGGTCAAATAAAACCACGATCCAACAGCTCCTGGATCTGAGCTTTAAGTTCTACCAGCTCCTTGGCGCTATCCTATAAGGGGCGATGGACACCGGAGCCGTACCCAAAAATAGCTCAATTTCAAACTCCACTTCACGATCCGGAGGCAACCTTGGAAGCTCCCTAGGAAAGACGTCCAAAAATTCCTTTATAGTTCTAACCTTATTAACAGACGCTCCTTTTACATCCAAAGCACTAATAAAAGTTAGGAATGCCTTGCACCCTTTCCGAACCATCTTAACATCCCTTAATGCGGAAACCACGTTAGACAAATAATTTCTTCTTTCCCCTATCACAACCACCTCTTCGTCCTCTGGGGTACTCAACACCATTCGCTTAGTCGTGCAATCCAATTTAGCACGATGTTTAACCAGCCAATCCATGCCTAAGATGAGGTCAAACTCTCTGAATGGTAATTCCATCAAGTTAACCAGAAACAATACTCCTTGAATTTCTAAAGGCATATCCTTAAATAATTTGTTCACTACTACCGATTGTCCTAATGGGCTAACCACAGTCATTTCTCTAGCAGTAATTTCAGATTCTATACTTAAAGTCTTAGATCCAGTACAAGCAACATAAGAGTGGGTCGATCCAATATCAATCAAAGTAAGAAATGGCTTATAGATATAAGAAACGTACCGGTTATGACGTCCAGTGCGTCGCCATCCTCTCATCGACGAGATGCATAGACTAGACCCGACTGTCTTGCATCTGCATTATCGATATCCTTGCATAGCGTTCCACGACCCTGACCAAAACCATTTCCCCTTCTAACCAAACCACGACCTCTCGGTGGTTGCTGCCTATTTTTCTTGAACTGAGTAAAACCCTGACCTAATGGCCACACCTTATCCAACTCTTGTGGATAGTCTCGAATAATATGGTCCTTAGACCCAAACTTGAAACATCCCCAATTCTTTTCCAACATTCCCCTGGATGTATTTTCCCATACTGAGCACATGGTCGAAACTGACCCACCGCAGCAGACATCGGAACTCAAGCTGTCCCATCAAACCTAGGCCTTTTTTGAAACCCCCAAATGATCCCAACGACCTAAAACTTCTCTTGTTTTTACCTCGATCTTTATCCCTATTCTATCTCTCAGTCCGCTTTACCTCCTCGGCTATTTTAACTTTTTCAACCAAGATGGCAAAGTCCCTCTCCCGCTGCGGAGCTATCTATACCCTCAACTCATCTTGCAGCCCATCTTCAAACCGTACGCAATGCTCATAGTCAGTCGCCACTATTCCTTAGGCATAATGGCTCAAGCGCAGAAATTCTGCCTCATACCCAGCCATCGATTTGCGCCTTTGTATTAAATTCAGGAATGCTTTCCTCTGAGCATCCACATTACTTGCCCCAACATATTTCCCCAGAAAAGCCATCTTGAAGAAATCCTAGTCAATTCGATCCGCTGGAGTACCTTCTCTTACTGTGAGCCACCATTGATATGCCTTATCCCGGAGAAGAGACACCACTCCTTTAAATTTCTCCTTTGCTGTGCAGTCTATATCATCCATAATCCGCTTGACTACCTCAAGCCAATACTCAGCTACATTTAGGGCCACACCAGAAATACCCCTAAACATTTTAGCTCCGTTTGCTCGAAGTTGCTCAGGAATAGACTTCTGAGATACTGTCCCAATGCTTGCCCCAACAACTCGCTCCAACACACGCAGCATTGCTTGAGACAGGGCATCATCCCCACCAGTTCTATCTTGAGATCCCACTTCACAGGTGATGTTGGCGCTTCACCTTTAGGCTCATGCCTTGTTTTGAGAACTCAACCTCAACACCCTAGCCTCTACCATGGCCGCGTGCAACACATCTACGTCCTCTAGCACTCATGTCTACCGTTTCATCTTAATCTGGTTTACAAATTTTATGAATTGGCATTTCTTTCCACTGTTGATTAATGAGTAGTTTTATGAGAATAGAGTTATAAGTAGTTTTCCTCAGAACACATGTATACCTAAAGGTTTCCATCTCTAAAGTAGAGTTCCTAAATTCTAGCTTTCTTAGCACAATATAACTACTTCATGCAATTCACCATTCAGTCAAAAACTTACCGTATGGACTTAGTGCCGGAGAATCGGGTGCCATGCTTCTAGAGAAACTTGCATACATATATATATATATATGTATTCTAAATCACTTTTAGACCAATCTTCGAAAAACGTTTTGAACCCAAAACCCATGGCTGAGCTTTTAAACACAACTCTGATACCAAAATTGTAACACCGCAAACCCGGCCCAAACACCACGACTGGATCTGGCATGTCACTTGGAAAGAATTTAAAAAAAAAAACTTTGAACTTCAAAAATTTTTAAGTCTTTTTTTCTTTTTAAAACTCTAAGTTAGTAGTTCGTTTGGAAACCCATTATTCATTTAAGGAAAATTTTAATTAGCCCAATCCTTGCGTTTAGGTGACATTTGAAAACACATCTTGTTACATTAGATCAAACTAGAAATTTATCGTAAAATCCTATTTATGAAATAGTTAATTAAGTTATGAGAAAAACTTTCATTTGCATTCTGTAAAAACATCTTATCGATTATTTTGTATTCAAAACGTCTAAAGTTTAAATCGAAATTAAACCAAATTAATAGAGGCCTTATTACATAATAGAATCCCGAAAATTAAAGAAAAGTAAAGTTCTAATTAATAAAATCGTGCATGGCCACCTCGTAGTCCTCTCCGGTCCAAATCCACTGCACTAAGTATCACCTACAAGAAGTTAAGCAAAATGAGTGAGTCAAAAGACTCAGTGTGCAATCGCCAAGTACCATCACTGGGCCTGAGCCTATTCATTTACCATCTGGGCCTTAGCCCATTTGCATAATCACATTGGGTGAAGCCCACTCAAAATCGGATTAGGCCTTAGCCCTACAGCACAGTATAGCAAATATCATATGCAAAATGATGCAAAAGCCAACCCAGCCTAAATTTCCATTCGCTACACACCACCCGCCCTGCCAATCACACCAGTGGGGATTTCTACAATTGACCTTCACCACTACACACCATCAATGGTAGTCATGCTGCAGTCAGCTGCTCATCGCCAAAATATGTGCCATAGCCACCAGTATTATGTGACAACGCCATCGAAGTATGTGGCTGAACCATCGAAACAATGTGATAATGTCACCGGAGTATGTGGCTTAACCACCGAAAATACTGCCCCTTTCATCATTATCATATCCCCATGTCCATGCAACATACGATCATAGTGGTATCAATGCAACATATAACAGCATACTAAGAATATTCAAAATATATGCATATTCATACCAACGTCAATACTTATTAAGCATAATCAGAGAATAACTCACCTGGTGTTATGATTTTTTACCCTCTATGGGTAACACAATAGTTGTTACTGCATTTTTTGGCTTTCCAAACAACATATATATATATATATATCACACAAAAGAAGGTGTGGGAATTACACACCTGTAAACGCAAAGAACTAAACTTTCAATCTCGTTGACACCCTCACTCGCATGGATCACAAAGATCTGTCTACCCCTATCTGAAGCTGGCCCACAACCCAATAGAAAATCTTGAACGGCTGACACTGCACGCCGTTTGAACTTAGAGGCAGGGACTGCGAGTCCAACCCCTTCCCTTACTTCGCTGGCATTCGAATCCATGACAAGATCTTGATCAGGCAATAGGGTTAAGGCATTGAAGAAAATGTAAGAGAAAATAAATGTTCAAAATAAAGAAGTCTCTTACCTAGATCGACAGAATACCGAAAGCTAATAGACTTGGATTGAGAAATCGATTGAGTCCCTACACAATCACCATAACAGAATCGGTTCTCCAGATAGATTAAAAGGAGTGGCCTTTCGGCCAAACAAGTTGATAAAGAATCCCTTACCACCATTCAGCCAACAACTACTTACCAAAATCCCCCTTGAAAGCTGGTCACACGGAAAAGAAATGATGAAAATACCCCCTTCTACAATCGACCCATGCCCAAAGAAGTGAGTCAAAGCTTTGATTAAATCAAACCAAAAGAAGAAGGAAGATGAATGCGAAGAAAAAGAGGAGAAAGCTCCTTACCGAACCAAAAGATTAACGAGAGAAGAGTCTACAATTGGCTACTACCAAAACTGATAGGAAGGGTGCCCACACTTGTCGTAACAAGAAGATTCAGCTTCTGCAAATATATGAAATAAGGCAAAGAAGAAAAATGCTAGAAGAAAGAAAATGAGTTTCTGTAGAGACACTTACAATTTCGGCTATGAAGAATAAGAAGCAAATGGCTAGGGAGATTTGGCTATAACCAAAAGAACAAGAAGGAGAAGAGAACAAGAGGGGTTTCGGTTATGTAGAAGGTGCAAGTCAAAAATGGTGGAAAGAAAAATGAGGCACTAGGTTCGGTTGAAGAGAGAAAAGCTGAGAGGGGAAGTAAACAAGAGAAGAATAGAATACCAAGAAGGGTTGAGGTTTTGATTTCACTACTCTCTTACAATGACCGAAAATGACCAAATATGGATACTAAAAGCTCTTAAAGACTTTCGGCACTTAACCACACAAATTCTATGGTTCACTTCAACTCCCCACCTCCACACTGCCGAAATTTACCAACCTATTCACCCCTAGCCGAAATTCAACTCCACCCACTCCCCCAAATTCGGCCAACTCTACTACCAACATCATCCCCTACGATTCCCTCCTACTTTCCACCTCCATCATCCATTTGATTTAGTTTGACTCATTCAAACTCCCTAAAAGCCTCTCCACCACTTATTCAAATTATTTGAACAGTCCTTCCCCCTCTCCTTTAGAGTTTGATCACCATCTAGCCACCTCCCTTACTTGAGCACAAAAAAATCATACTCCTCTTACGCTGCTTGAGGGAATCAAACACTCTCCCTCTCTACTTCCCTTGTGATGCCACTTCCCTGCATGCTAAGTGGCACCTTCTTGCCACTCTACCACTCTTTTCCTTGTGTCATCAAATACAAACAATGGTCCATAAAGCCTATCCCAGCTAGCTCTCCCCTAAAGTGCCCAAAAATGAAATTTTCACCAAGGCTTCAGCTTAACCCCGAGCCTTCCCGGGGCCTCTAAACACACCCAAACAACAAGCAAAGCATACCAAACACACAAAAACATAACAAATGCAAAGCCCCTAATTCTCGGATGTTGCACATTGACCTATTTAAAGGACACTTTGGTTACGATTAATGAATAGTTGTATAAAATGTTGTAAAAGTTTTCGATCTGTCTGGTAATGCCTTTAACCTTAATCCAGCGACGGATATGGGATAGGGGTGTTATACATATCACCAAAGACATTAGCACATATATATATATGTATATGTAATTAGGCTTACAACCATGATAGCCCAAATAAACCAATCTACATGGCCAAATACCAAAACAAACCTTTGGCAATCATAAGCCAACACATTGGCTACAATTACAATTACACATATAACAAAAATGACTAAGTCCCTATACATGCCATACTTTCAAAATTCTTGAATTAATCAATACCCAAAGTGATAGCTTGATAGTGTGATAGGATCTTCGGTAATCTCCAACCCGAGCTAGCTCAATGACACTATAAAACATGGGAAAAGAAGGGGGTAAATTTATAGCTTAGTAAGTTCATATGCAAATAATACAAAGCATTATTCATACATTTGACATAAAAATAACTTAACATATATCAACATAAATGCCATTAAAACTTCATAAATGTCATATGAACATAAATGTCATTTAATATCAATATAACACATATCAACATAATCATCATATACTAATAGCTCATCATATGAATAACATAACACATATCAACATAATTGTCATATATCAATAGCTCATCATATGAATAACATAACATACATCAACATAAATTTCATTAAACTTCATAAGCATAACTTATTCAATCACATCCTTACCAATAGTTCATCATATATCGAATCCATTTTCTTTGACTTTCTCGTACATACTTGTACCAACTCGTAACATAATCATGTACTTTCTCATATTCAGCATACCCGTTGAACCACTTGGAATACTATCGAATACACGAAAATCTTGGCACGTAAGTGCCACATATGTAGTCAATGCTACCAAAAATCTCATAACACATATAATCTTGATCTCAAGCTATCCTCGGGCCTCCTCGCATAAGCTATCAGTCGAGATGTAGCTACGCGGTGCTGCTCACACAAGCTGTTAAGTATCCGCAACATATGCCAGTATACCCAACCAATGGTTGGACATACAGGACCAACACCCGAGACACATAAATCACATAATTACATGGGTTCCTAGTGACATGTCACTTATATTCTAATCTTTTCCTAAGGTTCAACCGAGATTTACTCGCTCGTCGAAACTTCGTCAATTTCATCCATAGATTCAATCATAGAATTCATGTAATAACAAAACATTACAAATAAAATTATAGCGTTGCATTATTTACATACAAACTTATCTCGGGATAAAAATAACAAAATGGACTAAATCGTCAAATACTTTGGTTTTCCCGATCTAGACCCAAACTTCATTTTTCTTGATCTATAATACCAAATTCATCTCATTTAATCATTATACTATTCAAATCAGCCCAAAATCACATTATGGCAAAAATTACATTTTTGCCCCTAAAGTTTGACATTTTTACAATTTAGTCCCTAAGCTCGTAAAATGAATTTCATTTAATTTCTTCAAAACTCAAGCCTAGTCAAACCATTTTCATACTCATAACAGCCCAAATTTCTCATTTATTCATATTTTCCCACTCATTTTATAACTTTTTACAAATAGGTCCTTTTAGGCATTTTCATCGAAAATCACTTAGCAAAAGTCATTTATCATACACCAAACATACATTTTCTACCATTAGACATCAAAATACACAAATATCCATCATCGATAAGATTTTAGACCTTGATTATTTCTTATATTAGTGGTAGAAATAGATAGATCATGTTAGAAGGATTTCAAAAACATAAAAATCATTAAAAACGGGGCTAGAACGGACTTACAATCGAGCTTGGAAGCTTGAAAAACCCTAGCCATGGTTTCTTCTTGGTACATTCGTCCATGGGATAGAAGATGAGAAAAAATTGGCTTTTAATTTGGCTTTTTAACTCATTTAATTACCAAATTACTAAAATGCCCTTAATGAATTACTTTAGAAACATGCCAAACCATGTCCATTTTTGTCCACCAACTTAACCAATGGTCTAAAATTACCATTTAAGGACCTATAATGTAAAATTTGATAGTAATTGGACACTTTAACATATAGAATTCAAGTTTTGCACTTTTTGCAATTTAGTCTTTTTGACTACATTGAGTGCCCAAACGTCAAAATTTTTGAACGAAATTTTCATGAAATCGTTCCATAAAATTGTAGACCATGATAATATAATAAAAATAGATTTTAACTTGTCGAATTGGGGGTCCTGAAACCACTATTCCGACTAGACCAAAAATCAGGCTGTTACACAAATTGCCTAAAAAAGGAAGGGCATGATGTGATATCGGTCACGTCATGTGGCTCGATTAAACGGACCCGATATTGGGCTAAGTTTTAAGGGACTAAATGCAAGATGAAACATTCAAACCATGCAATTTTTTTCATATGGACGTTGAGATCTTATTATGCATGATAATTAGTGTTAAATTTACACAGCTTTTAAATTATTTTCATGTTTTTTTATTACAACAATTTAATATTTCCTAAGTGAGTTTGGCATCATTAATATGTGTCCTAAAACATGTTTTAATGTTGGTAGTTTTGAAATACGAAAATATACACACTTTTTCATGCCCTTTTCAACTCAAAATCATGCAGTTTCGGTAAAATTATTGTCGAAAAATAATTAATTTTTATAAAATAATTAAATTTAACTTAAATTGTGAACATGTTTAATTTTAATTAATTTTATAATTAATTTTGATTAATTTTGATCATTTTTTGACAGATTTGCACAAAGGGAAAAAAATGACTCGGTAGACACTGTTAGAAGTTCAAAACCGAGAAGCAATTTGAAGTATCAAGGCAAATTAATTTTCATCCTAAGTCGGTCCAATTATGTTTATTAATTCATGATATAATTAATTTTAATTTATATCCAATTTAATTTGGATTAAATAAATTATTATTAACTAATTATGAAAAAGTGGTCCAGTTGAGCCGAACCGAGTGAACCGAACCGACCAAAAAGTGGACAGACCAAAACCGTCCATATGCTGACCCAAATCAGCTTATTGGCTGATTATTTAGCTTGCAAAGAGGCCCTTGAAGACCTGTTCAAGTTGCAAACAAACCCCTCTACAATTGGTGGCTTTATAGATTTGCCCCAAGCCTAAATTAGCAAAGTTGAAACTAATAACCTTGCCACATGTGTGGCCGGCCAAGGGAGGGCTCTTTGGCTGATAATTTTTGCTATTTTTAGCAGCCCTCTTCAGCTATAAAAACCCCCTTAGGCTGGCTATTTGAAAAAAAATCTCAAGCATTCACATCTTTTCTCTCTTCTCTCTACTTTCTCTATTCTTTACCATTCTGAATTCCCTTGCTTTCTTGCCAATTTCTCCTCTTGGAAAAGGGGCATTCATCAGCCATTTGGAGCAGAAATCAAGTGTTCATAGCAACCTTGGTCGACGAGGACAACGGAGAAGAAAGAACGGAGCAAACTAGTCAAGCCTCGGGAAAACACCGGATTTGATTCTTGTTCCCTATCTCTTTAATTTTTGTTGTTGTTATGATGAACATATCTATGAATATTTATGTTGTTGGAATGGTTAATTTAATCAATTTAGGTTGAATTTAATTCATGTTAGATTGATTGCATTTTGTATGTTAAAATTATTAAAATTGTGTTTATGTTGTTATATGCTTCGGTAAGATGCTTAATTAAGTAAAATCATGACTAAGTTATTCTTGCATTACAATTGTGAGGTAGCTAATGAATTATTTAAAAGGATTGAGATTGTAATTAATGGACATAGTACCTAATCAGTGCATGCTTAATCATATAAGGTAGCTGAGGGTTAAATTAGCAACAGTATCTGACAATACAATTGCCTTGCATAACTTGCAAGATTATTGTGATTAAATTATTTCAAGGTAGGGATACTTTGTTACCTCACATAGTCTTTTATGTGCTTATTAGATTTAATTAATCGTTTGAATTGACATAGGAATATGTACAAGAGATTATTTCAATTTAATAAATATGTATGTGCAATAACATATTTGCCTATTAATATTTGTTTAATTAGATGAATTGACATAAGGATATAATCAAGAGATGAATGTGTCGAAGCCATTTTTTATCATGTTTTGAAAAACGGGAATTGACTTTAAAAATATGGAGTCGCCACCAATCCTTTTTGTATAGGTTTGATCGGGTCACCTATAAAATAAATTTTGGTCTACGAATTTCCAGAAGAAAATGGGTTCGGGAATCGGTCACGTGTGAGGAAGGATTAGCACCCTCACAATGCCAAAAATTGGTACCAAATTGACTAACTGATGTCCTAATGTTGAAAAGTTTGAAATGGTTTTGAAATTATGTTTTTTTTTTATTCTATAATTTTAAATAATTTGATTGAATATTGAGATTCCCTTGTTCTGAAGGAATAGAATATCAAATCCAGCATGATTGGACACGACAATATGAGTCCTCGAATTCAAGATCATCCCCAAAATTCTCCAAGAACATGTATTGAAATTTTGAAAGGGTATTTGGTTATTTGGAAAAACAGAAAACCACAACCCAGCACGATTGGGTACGATTTCTTCGAATTTCCAAACGCACGAATATTACATTATTTCAAAAATATGGCCAAAATTTGAAGGGATATTCGTTTATTTGGTCAAACAAAAAACCACACCCAGCATGATTGGGCACAATTTCTTCGAATTTCCAAACGCATGAACATTATCATATTTTGAAACTTTAAGTAAAATGATTTTAGAGCTCAAATAGTATTGAAACATGATGTTTTTGAATGAATATAATGCTATGGCATAATAATATACAATGCAGAGCAATTACTTACTAGCGAAACACAACACAATTAAATCGCAAATAGCAAATAAATATAAAATGAGAATTAAAACATTCATAATAGCAATAATCAATTATTGAATCAATGGCAAGGAAAATAAATTAAAAATAAAACACATAAAAGTACAATATATGTAACATATTGAAATAAACACATCTAATTTTAAACATGTTTTAATACAATAAAATTTTTAAGGATTGGCGAATAATATAAAAATATGCATGTACAAAAATATATATATATGAAATAATAATGAATTAACAAATGTATTAAGAATATCCTACAAATTTTGAATCGGAAAGTGCATTTATAAAAATAACTAAATGAGTCGATAAAAGGAATAATAATAAAGAAAACCAAAAGTATATTAAATATGAAAGTGTAAGTTTAAAAATATGATAGGTTCAATCGAAACACATTCAAAACCCAATATCTAATTTAAAAAAATAATAAAGTCAGTAGTTTAAAAAAAAAGAACCAAAATAAAAGATACCCTGATATACGAGGACTAAAAGCGCGAATATTCCAATTTTACTAAATGTAGCGTTGAAAAGCGGACGAGATTGAAACGTCGTACAAAACTTGAGTGCGAAATTAAGAAAATAAATATATATATGACTTAATTAAAAGGCCACAAAACAAAGAAGGATTGAGAGCGCAAATATCCCTTTTCAGACTGAGACACGCGGATCTAAGCCTAAATTGGGTCGGGTTATGGGGCGGTGGTCGATATGGCGTCATTTCTAAAAGGGGTTAATATCAGATTTAAAATACATTAACCCTTTTGTTTTAGCCTAAACCCTAGCCCCCTGGTTTTCGTGTTCAGTTGCCAAGAAGAAAGAGAGAATCCAGCCATTGCAATGCCATTGTAATCGGCGATCAATGGCCGATTTAGTCTCGATCGACTGCCTTTTTTCAGACTAAACTCAAATATTAGTCTCGACAATCACCTTCATTCCGATTTCGACGAAGAAGGTCGACCGTCGGTTCGACTATCGAAGGTAAGCTCCTATTTTTATTCTATATTGATGTATCAAAATAGAAAAAAAGAAGAAAATGCTCGAAATAGATTCAAAAGGGAACAAAGAAATGCAATAAAAAAAAGAAACCTTTTTTTTGAATCTCTATTTTTAGTTTTTCTGTTGCTGTATTTAGTGTGCATGTAAATCATGAAGAAGCTTACAATAGTTTATTTCAGTCCATTAAAAGGCCAAAATTGAAAAATAAAATAAAAAATGCAATAGTTTCTCTTTGTTTTTCTTGTTGTGCTATTGGTTTGTCGTTTTCGCAGATATAGAGCTCCAGGTGTGTTGGTGTACAGAGGCTCGAATGCGTGGAGTGACGTGGAGGAGCGACGCTGCGTGCGTGCGGGGGCTGGACCATTGGGGCTATTGCAGTGCAAAAGGGGTTCTAGAAGCTCTTAGGGTTTCTTGAAACCCTAATCCATTTTGGGTTATCTGGGCCTATGTTTATAATTGGGTTGGTTGGGTTTAATTTAATAGGGTTTGTGTCTGTGTATGTCATTTGGGCTGGTAAGGGTATTTAGGCTTATAAATGGTTGTATGGACTGGACTGTAATTTTGGTTTGTTTTAATTTATTATTTTTGGTTGGTTTTTTATTCTTTTTTTTAGCTTTTTATATTTTGGTATTGGGCCCGGGCATAAATTGGGTCTTACAGCTGCCCCTCTTTGCTCATTGTCGTGTAACAAGAATAGAGGAAAGACTTTAAAAAAGTGTAATAACCCGGGTTAAGGGCTATTTTATTTTTGGCACTGTTGAATGTTAATGGCTTGCTATGTTGTTGTTTGTGTGGTTTCGGGGCTTAGTTGTAGGCTAGGAGTGAGCCTGAGTAGGTGGTAAAATTTTAGTTTTTGGGCTTAAGATGATAGGAGCTGAAGGAGTTGGGGGTTATATATTTTATTTGTTGAATTGTGGCATAACAAAGGGGTTGGTGGAGTGGCAAGACATGCGCCACATGGAGAGTGTGGTTGGCGCCAAGCTGCAGGAGGAAGAGGTCCCGAGTTCAAGTGTGAAAATCCCACACTTTTGCATCCATTTTGACGGCATGAAGGGAAGAGTTGTAGGAAGTTTGAACTCTGCCTTGGACTTTGTCAACTCTTTCAAACGGTGGGTGGAGAGTGAAAATAGGAGGAAGACTTGGTCATAGTTATTTGAATTGGTGGTTTGGGAGTGAATGGGGGGAGGTTGGCCGATTTTGAGGAGTGTTTGGGGGAGTTTGGCCGGTTGGCAAGTTGGGGAGGAGAGTGCCGAAATGTCATTTTTGGCAATTAGTGCATTTTCGGTTTTAGCTAGTGTCAAACAAGTCTCTCCTTTGGTCTTTTGGTAAGCCGAATTTCACCCATTTTGTTTTTGCATTCTTGAAACCGAAACCCCAAGTGCTTCATCTCTTTTTCATTTTTCTTTTGTTCTCCTCAAACCGAAAGCTTCAACACCCTTACCCTTGCCGAAACAACTTGGTATCTTTCAATTTTGTTGTTAGCCGAATGCCTCTCTCTTTTTCCTTTCTTTTCCATTTATGTAAACCGAATTTGGTATTGTCTTTCTTTTGCCATATTTTTTCTTTCGTTGTTGAGCATTGGTAGCCAAAGCTTTCATCTCCAAAACACTCTCTCCAATTCTTTTTCTTGTTCAAAACCGAACATACCCTCCTCTCTATTCAATCTTTTATTTCTTTCTTCTTCTCAGAGCTTTAGCCGATTTTTCTCCATTGTTTTCTCTTCATCTCTTTTGGTGTGCCGTAACCTTCATTTCTTCTCATCTCTACTCCTTTTCTTTCCACTCAAAACCGAGCATAGGTATGTGTTAAACACTTAGGCCGAACCTCCTTTCCACCTTGATTAAAGGGTGTTAGCTGAATCTTTCTTCTCTCCTAGTGGTGTTTGGTGGCCGAATATTGGGTGTTGTTAGGTGCTGGTTTCCAATCGGTTGGTAGTGGGTAAGAGCTTGGCCGAATGGCCATTTTTCCTTTTTCGTTCTTATATTTTGTGGTTTAAATGAAGGCCGGTTTGTTATTGGTTGAAGGATATTGATCTAATGTGTAGACCAATCTCTTTATAGGACATTCGAATTTTGGGAACAAGTGGGAGGAGCCTTGTTAACTGATAAGCAAACGGTAAGTGGTGGTAAGAGTAGTTTTCTTTTAGATTATTCATTTAGTCTTTGTTATGTAAGGCTGTTAAGAGATTAACCATTTTTCTTTAGGGTGTGCCGATTGTTCAAAGAAGAACCATTGTCAGTTCGGGTTTGGTAGGAAACCAAATCAAGTTAAGGTAAGGGTTAATCGATATACCCTTCTGGTTTAATTGGTTATAGCCGAATGGTTTAGGTATTAATCTCTTGTTGGCCGATTGTAGACTCAGGGTTGTCGAGGTGATCAAGGGACGTAGACCGATTCTTAGGATTAACATCTTCGCTATTCAGGTGTGTAAACCAACACACTATCTTAACTAAGTAATGTGATAACCTGTTTGTGTAAATGAAACAGTGTGGTTGACTATTTTGATACCCATTGAGGTATGGATACGGATTCGGGTAAGTCCGTTTCGTTATGAAATATGTGATGACATACGATATCATGATTATGGGTGTATATTCGTTGAGATGCCATATTAAGCATGTGAGCATGATAGCATGATTGCACGACTTTGCATTTAGTATGATATGCTTTTGGGTGATATGAGAGGAGGGGGAGTATGATATCCGTGTCTTTGGGACACTGTGTCTTTGGGACACCAGAGGTTTGGCACCTCCAGTGGTTTGGTACCACGTATTTTGTGACTTTGGGTCACGGAGGTTTGGCACCTCGGCGCCTCGCCCTAGTGGCTTAGTACCACGATGAGGTTGGCCCCACAGCTTGATTATACGGATTGACGCCAGTGATTTGGTATCACACGATCGGTTGGCCCCATCATCGGATTTGTGACTACGGTCACGGTGATTTGGTATCACATTGTGTCTTTGGGACACCGGAGGTTTGGCACCTCATTGCGACTTGTCCCCGTGGTTTGACACCACCGTGGGTTGGCCCCACTTATGAGATATGGGATCGTCGCTAGTGATTTGGTATCACACGATGGGTTGGCCCCATCATTGGATTATTCGTGACTTGGTCACCGGTGGTTTGGTACCACAAGATGGATATCGTGACTTTGGGTCACGGTGGTTTGGCACCACCGGTGGTTTGGTACCACACGGGGTAGAAAAGGTGATATGGTTGGTTAGGATCGGTGCATTACTTGCATTATTCTATTATGATATGTGTGTTGGCATGTTATACTGGAGAGGGAATTATACTTGAGTCTTGCGACTCACTCTCTCCTTTGACTTTTTCAGTGACACTTAGATGCGGACATGGAGCCGGATGGACTCGAGGTGCTCATGCCATGCTCAAATAAAGATTTACTCGATTTTTATGAAATTTGGTACTTAAGTTTTATTACTATTTGGGTTTGTAAATGGCCTTTTAAAATTATGTTTTGATATGTTTATGTTTAAAGTAGATTTTTAACATGCCTTAACAAATTAATTGGGTTAAAATGTGCTAAAACTTGGAAAGATAACGATTTTTAAAACTACAAAAGTGATAATTAAATCTATACCATCGGGTATCACACTATGCTTTGGGATAAAGTGAACTCAAATGTTTTCCAACTTTAATACGATTTTCTACTACGTCAAAAATGTTTTAGTAACAATAAGAAACAACTTAAACTTCTAAACGTGATAAACTAGTTTTACCTACACATCGGATTAGGTTTTCAAAAATTTTTGGGTTTTCAAATACATCATCAGATTTTAATCAAAGCCTACTCGAGTTCTCTTCAAATACAAAATTTCGTAAAGTGTTTTCATCAAACTTTTAGACTTCCACCTAAACTTCTCAAAATCCTTTTTCCCTGTAACATACCAGTTCGGTCGTGGTGTTGATCGGGTTTAGGGTGTTACATTTGTGGTATCAGAGCTAAGTTCAAAGGCTCGGCTGTGGGCCTGAGGCCCAAAATGTTTTCAAAAGTCTGTTTTAAGCGTTATGTTTTAGAAAGCATGGTTTGAAAGGCATGACACCGAGTCTCCGGCACCAATCCGCCGGTAAGTACCCCATACTATTGTTTGTGGTAATGATAAGATTGAATGGCTAGTGATAGTAAGACTACCTTAGAGACTGAAACTGAGAGGACACTGTGGACTCGCGAAAACGAAACTTCTTTAATAAGCAATATCCATAAGACTTTGTTTTTAAACAGTGGAATAATTACTGATACATAAAATTCTTTAAATCAGACGAGATTTAGTCATGAGTACCCGAGGTGGACGTGGTCGTGGACGTGGTCGCTGTAGGATGACAGTTTTTGAACCCGTAGGTTCTGGTCAGGGGTCAGAGAATGAGATACCGGTTCCGCCACCAGCTGGAGGTGGTGAGTTCCAAGAGCGCATCGATGACGCAGTGTCACAAAGCGATCTTTGCGAGTGTTAGAAAGGGTAGTGGAGTAGGTGGAGGTGTAGGAGCTAGGAAATCGGCTCGAGCGACTTGTGCAAACGGGTGAATTCTTTCGAGGTGTCTCTAGTGTTGCTCAAAGCCGCCGAATATCGGGCCGAAGCGCGTAACGGATCATGGACGATCTGGACCTAGCTCGCTGAAGAGAAATTAAAGGGATCGATCACTTCTCGAGATGAGTCATACCGGTGGTGGCTCACTTTGTTCGGATAAGCGCCGCAATGAAGATCGACTTGGGACTATTTCCGGCCGCTTATCGTAAAAAGTACATGGGGCTAATTACATTAATGAGCGTGAAAGCATTTCGAGGTTAGTTCAGGGAGCAAATCGTGTCGAGCACGAGGCGAGTTTTGAAATTTGAGTCGGTATGCTGTGGGTATGGTGGCTCTTGAACACGAGAGGTGTGTTCGTTCGAGGATGGCTGCGAGATGAATTAAGGTTGATAATTGTGCCCAAAGAGGAGCGTGAATTCTGGTTCTGGTTGAAAAGGCGAAGGTAGCCGAGGGCATTAAGGAATCTGTGAGGTGGTATGGATAGGAACCACACAAGAGGAGTTTTGGATCTTCTGGGTCATTAGGAAATCAGCAAACAAGGGCTAGACCGAGTGGGCCGAATCAGTCGGGTAGGTTTGTTGCTGCTAAGGTGGACCGCCGCATGTAACCATTGTGGGAAGGCTCATTGGGGAGGATGTTGGACCGATGGTAGAGGTTTTGAGTGTGGCTCATTTGGACCACGTGTGAGGGACTGTCTGCGCAAGTTAGCTAGGATTCAGTCAGAGAATCAGGGCCGTACTCGTACAGAAATAATGGACCACCACCGCAGAGGGGCCGAGGTAATGGCAGAGGAGGTAATAGTTCTGGTCGGGGCCGTGGAGCACTTGCAGAGGCGCAGTACTTACGAGGCCGATAAGCGGGCTAGTATATGTTTGAGGCATCGAGAGGAGGCGACGACCGGACGTCACACGCAGACGCGTTTTAATCTTTGGTTCTCCATTTATCGCTTTGATTGATGTGGGTTCAACACATTCATATGTTGCAAGTAGCATAGTGAAGACCATGGATCTAGACTCAAATATCTTCTAGGCGGATGACCGTAATAAGCCCTCTAGGTTACTCAGTAGTGGTAGATAAACTTTATAGAGACGCACCTCTAGAACTCCAAGGGTAGTATTCGAGGTCGATCGATGGAACCGCCGTTTGGGGAGTTCGATCCGATTCGAGGATGGACCGGTGGTTAAGTACCGTGCAAAGTTGGATTTGCTGCTAAGCGCATGGTTCAAAAAATACTAAAGGTGATGAGGTAGTTCGATCGGTAATAGGAGGAATTATCATCCAATGTGGTAACTACTCAAAGCCGAGAAGATGGTCGAAGGGTCGTGAAGCATATGTGGTTCATGTGTATGCCTTGGAGGCTAAGGAGTCTCTTTGTGGAGACGGTTGGACGATTAGGGAATTTGTGGATGTGTTTTCTAAGGAGCTTAGGGTTTGCCACGGATCAAGAGGTAGAGTTCGGGATAGATCATTCAAATCGCGCCAAAGATCCATTGCTCCGCTGAGGATGGCACCTAAAGAGCTAGTGGAGCTTAAGGCTCAGATCCAGGAGTTATTGGACTAAGGCTTTATCAGGCTAAATATTTCGCCTTGAGGAGCACCGGTACTCTTTGTTAAGAAGAAAGACGGTACCATGCGGATGTGTATAGACTACCGCCAACTGAATAAGCTGACGATCAAAAACAAGTATCCCCTACCTCGAATAGATGACTTGTTTGATCAGCTGAAGGGGGCATCGGTTTTCTCGAAGATCGACTTAAGGTCTGGGTATCACCAGTTAAGGGTGAAGGAGGCGGATATCTGTAAGACGGCATTTTGTACTCGGTATGGGCACTTTGAGTTCTTAGTTATGCCGTTCGGGTTAACTAATGCGCCGGCAGCCTTCATGGATCTGATGAATAGGGTGTTCCAATAGTATCTAGATCAGTTCGTAGTGGTTTTTATCGACGATATCTTGGTATATTCAAGGACTGAGGAGGAATATGATGCCCATTTGCGGGTGGTATTGCAGATTTTGAGGATAAATGACTTTTATGCGAAGTTCAGTAAATGCAAGTTCTGGCTTAGGGAGGTGACGTTTTTGGGTCATGTAGTATCTGCTGAGGGGATTAGAGTGGACCCTCGTAAGATAGAGGCCGTTTTGGATTGGAAGCCGCCAAGGTCGAGAGCGGAGATTCGGAGTTTTCGGGCTTGGCGAGGATACTACCAAGATTTGTAGAGGGTTTCTCATTGATCGCGGCACCAATGACTAAATTATTAAGAAAAGGGGTTCCGTTTATTTAGACTGAGAAGCGGCAGGAGAGTTTCGATAAGTTGAAGAAGATTTTGTGAAGCTCGGCTCGATTCAACCGAGGTCGGTAAGGAATTCACGAGTAATCTTGTGATGCATCACATACGGGTTTGGGTTGTGTCTTGATGCAAGAAGGAAGGTTGTGGCTTACGCATCTCAGCGATTGAGGCCACATGAGGTAAATTATCCAACGATGATCCGGAGTTAGCGGTAGTAGTTTTTACCTTAAAGATATGGAGGCATTACTTGTACGAGAGAGATCGATAGTCTATCTGAGACCATAAGAGTCTCAAGTACCTTCCGACTCGTAAAGACTTGAATCGAGGCAGTAGCCGATGGATTGAGCTCTTGAAAGACTACGATTGCTCAATTGAGTATCATCCGTGCAAGGCTAACGTTGTGGCGACGCGCGTTGAGCCGTAAGGTCGTTTTGATTTGAGAGCGTTGTTTGCCCACTTGAGTTTGTATGACGACGGAGTATTCTCGCAGAGCTGCAGTTAAGCCTACTTGGGTTGAGCGGATCGAGAAAAATAGTTGTTGGATAAGGTTACGAGCGCAGAGGACACAAGTGCGTAATGGTGGTTTGAAGGGTTATAGCTTGTCTAGTGATGGGGTCTTTGTGTTTTCGGGGAAAGCTTGTATCCGAGGGATTCGGAGCTAAGACAAAGATTCTTCAGATGCACATAGCAGCCCTACGCTATGCATCCGGAGGTAGCAAAATGTATAGAGATCTCGAAGAGCGATTACGGTGGCCGGTCCGAAAAAGGAAGTAACCGAAGTTTGTGGGGAAGTGTCGACATGCCAAGAGGTCAAGGTCGAGCATCACCATCGTCTGGGTTGCTTCAGCCAGTGAAGATCCCACAATGGAAGTGGGAAAGGATAACTATGGATTTCGTCAGTGGATTACCACTTACACAGAGCAAGAAGGATTCAGTTTGGGTAATCGTGGATCGACTGACTAAATCAACTCACTTTATTCCGGTGAGGGTGGATTACTCACTTGAGGTTGGCGGTTGTATGTGTCGAGATTGTGAGATCGCACGGGTGCCAAGATCGATCATCTCGAATAGGGATCCGAGGTTCACGTCAAGGTTCGAAAGCGTTGCATCGAGCTCGGGTACACAGTTAGATTTCAAAGACGGAGATTTCATCCGTAGATGGACGGGCAAATCGGAAAAGGTTATCTGAGATCTTGGAGGATATGTTGCGAGGTGTGTTTTGGATTTTAGGGGTAGTTGGGAGGAATATCTACCGTTAACTGAGTTCGCCTACAACAACAGTTACCAAGCGAGCATCAAGATGGCACCATACTGAAGCGTTATGCGGTAGGAAGTGTCGCCACCTACTTGTTGGACGAGTTAAGTGAACGTCGCTTGTTGGGACCAGAGTTGGTTCTTTGAGACCAAGACAAGGTTAAGTTGATTCAGGCTCGGTTGAAAGAAGCTTCGGACCGACTGAAGTCCTATGCCGATCTTAAGCGGAGAGATATCAAATTTACTGTGGGAGATCGGGTTTTCCTGAAGGTCTCACCGTGGAAGAAAGTATTAAAGTTCGGGAGGAAAGGCAAGCTAAGTCCGAGGTTTATTGGGCCATAAAAGGTACTGAGACGAGTGGGACCAATTGCATATTAGCTCAAGTTACCAGCAGAGCTAAGTCAGATTCACGACGTGTTCCACGTTTCGATGCTTCAGCGTTATCGCTCAGATCCATCGCACGTGGTGACAGTGGAAGAAATCGAGGTAAACCCAGATATGACCATGGAGGAAGAGCCTGTACAGATTTTAGATCGGGATGTGAAGGTTCTGCGCAAGAAGTCTGTGCCTTTGGTTAAGGTACTATGGCGGAATCATGGCGTGGAAGAAGCGACGTGGGAACCCGAGGATGTGATGAGACAACAATACCCGTAACTCTTCTGACCAGGTAATTTCGAGGTCGAAATTATTTTAAGGGGGGTAGAACTGTAATATCCCAGGTTAAGGGCTATTTTATTTTTGGCATTGTTGCATGTTAATGGCTTGCTATGTTGTTGTTTGTGTGGTTTTGGGGCTTAGTTGTAGGCTAGGAGTGAGCCCGAGTAGGTGGTAAAATTTTAGTTTTGGGGCTTAAGATGATAGGAGTCAAGGAGTTGGGGTTATATATTTTATTTGTTGAATTGTGGCATAACAAAGGGGTTGGTGGAGTGGCAAGACATGCGCCACATGGAGAGTGTGGTTGGCGCCAACTGCAGGAGGAAGAGGTCCTGAGTTCAAGTCTGCGAAAATCCCACACTTTTGCATCCATTTTGACAAGATGAAGGAAGAGTTGTAGGAAGTTTGAACTCGCCTTGGACTTTGTCAACTCTTTCAAACGGTGGGTGGAGAGTGAAAATAGGAGGAAGACTTGGTCATAGTTATTTGAATTGGTGGTTTGGGAGTGAATGGGGGGAGGTTGGCCGGTTTTGAGGAGTGTTTGGGGGAGTTTGGCGGTTGGCAAGTTGGGGAGGAGAGTCTTGAAATGTCATTTTGGCAATTAGTGCATTTTGGTTTTAGCTAGTGTCAAACAAGTCTCTCCTTTGGTCTTTTGGTAAGCCGAATTTCACCCATTTTGTTTTTGCATTCTTGAAACCGAAACCCCAAGTGCTTCATCTCTTTTTCATTTTTCTTTTGTTCTCCTTAAACCGAAAGCTTCAACACCCTTACCCTTGCCGAAACTACTTGGTATCTTTCAATTTTGTTGTTAGCCGAATGCCTCTCTCTTTTTCCTTTCTTTTCCATTTGTGTAAACCGAATTTGGTATTGTCTTTCTTTTGCCATATTTTTTCTTTCGTTGTTGAGCATTGGTAGCCAAAGCTTTCATCTCCAAAACACTCTCTCCAATTCTTTTTCTTGTTCAAAACCGAACATACCCTCCTCTCTATTCAATCTTTTATTTATTTCTTCTTCTCAGAGCTTTAGCCAATTTTTCTCCATTGTTTTCTCTTCATCTCTTTTGGTGTGCCGTAACCTTCATTTCTTTTCATCTCTACTCCTTTTCTTTCCACTCAAAACCGAGCATAGGTATGTGTTAAACACTTAGGCCAAACCTCCTTTCCACCTTGATTAAAGGGTGTTAGCCGAATCTTTCTTCTCTCCTAGTGGTGTTTGGTGGCCGAATATTGGGTGTTGTTAGGTGTTGGTTTCCAATCGGTTGGTAGTGGGTAAGAGCTTGGCCGAATGGCCATTTTTCCTTTTTCGTTCTTATATTTTGTGGTTTAAATGAAGGCCGGTTTGTTATTGGTTGAAGGATATTGATCTAATGTGTAGACCAATCTCTTTATAGGACATTCGAATTTTGGGAACAAGTGGGAGGAGCCTTGTTATCTGATAAGCAAACGGTAAGTGGTGGTAAGAGTAGTTTTCTTTTAGATTATTCATTTAGTCTTTGTTATGTAAGGTCATAAGAGATTAACCATTTTTCTTTAGGGTGTGCCGATTGTTCAAAGAAGAACCATTGTCAGTTCGGGTTTGGTGGGAAACCAAATCAAGTTAAGGTAAGGGTTAATCGATATACCCTTATGGTTTAATTGGTTATAGCCTAATGGTTTAGGTATTAATCTCTTGTTGGCCGATTGTAGACTCAGGGTTGTCGAGGTGATCAAGGGACGTAGACCGATTCTTAAGATTAACATCTTCGCTATTCAGGTGTGTAAACCAACACACTATCTTAACTAAGTAATGTGATAACCTGTTTGTGTAAATGAAACAGTGTGGTTGACTATTTTGATACCCATTGAGGTATGGATACGGATTCGGGAAAGTCCGTTTCGTTATGAAATATGTGATGACATACGATATCATGATTATGGGTGTATATTCGTTGAGATGCCATATTAAGCATGTGAGCATGATAGCATGATTGCACGACTTTGCATTTAGTATGATATGCTTTTGGGTGATATGAGAGGAGGGGAGTATGATATCCGTGTCTTTGGGACTGTGTCTTTGGGACACGGAGGTTTGGCACCTCCGGTGGTTTGGTACCACGATTTTGTGACTTTGGGTCACCAGAGGTTTGGCACCTCGGCGTCTCGCCCAGTGGCTTAGTACCACGATGGGTTGGCCCCACGCTTGATTATACGGATTGACGCCATGATTTGGTATCACACGATGGGTTGGCCCCATCATCGGATTTGTGACTACGGTCACCAGTGATTTGGTATCACATTGTGTCTTTGGGACACCAGAGGTTTGGCACCTCATTGCGACTCATCCCTGTGGTTTGACACCACCGTGGGTTGGCCCCACTTATGAGATATGGGATCGCCGCTAGTGATTTGGTATCACACGATGGGTTGGCCCCATCATTGGATTATTCGTGACTTGGTCACCAAAGTGGTTTGGTACCACAGTATGGATATCGTGACTTTGGGTCACCAGTGGTTTGGCACCACCAGTGGTTTGGTACCACACGGGGTAGAAAAGGTGATATGGTTGGTTAGGATCGGGTGCATTACTTGCATTATTCTGTTATGATATGTGTGTTGGCATGTTATACTGGGAGAGGGAATTATACACTGAGTCTTGCGACTCACTCTCTCCTTTGACTTTTTCAGGTGACACTTAGATGCGGACATGGAGCCGGGATGGACTCGAGGTGCTCATGCCATGCTCAAATAAAGATTTGCTTGGATTTTTATGAAATTTGGTACTTAAGTTTTTATTACTATTTGGGTTTGTAAATGGCCTTTTTAAAATTATGTTTTGATATGTTTATGTTTAAAGTGGATTTTTAACATGCCTTAACAAATTAATTGGGTTAAAATGTGCTAAAACTTGGAAAGATAACGATTTTTAAAACTACAAAAGCGATAATTAAATCTATACCATCGGGTATCACACTATGCTTTGGGATAAAGTGAACTCAAATGTTTTCCAACTTTAATACGATTTTCTACTACGTCAAAAATGTTTTAGTAACAATAAGAAACAACTTAAACTTCTAAACGTGATAAACTAGTTTTACCTACACATCGGATTAGGTTTTCAAAAATTTCTGGGTTTTCAAATACATTATCAGATTTTAATCAAAGCCTACTCGAGTTCTCTTCAAATACAAAATTTCGCAAAGTGTTTTCATCAAACTTTTAGACTTCCACCTAAACTTCTCAAAATCCTTTTTCCCTGTAACATACCAGATTCGGTCGTGGTGTTGACCGGGTTTGGGGTGTTACAAAAAGGGCCTATTTTGTCCGGTCGTGCCTCTTTCAGTGTTTTTCTTCTTCGAGTAGCTTCGTTCCATCCCGCTGCATCTTCAAGGTTCTGGAAACTGGCGCTTCGATCCCATTCCAATATAATTTCAAGGAGAAGATATTTGTAGCTTCGATCTACTCCACTAGAACTTTGAGGAGATGAGAATACAGAGAGAAGGGATTTGTAGTTTCGATCTTCTCACTGAAACTTCTTGGAAATAAAGGTTGATCTTCAATACACTCAGGGAGGAGGATTTGTAACTTCGACCTACTCCACTAGGACTTCGAGGTGATAAAAATCAAGAGAGAAGAGATTTGTAGTTTTGATCTTCTCATTGAAACTTCTCGAAAATAAAGGTTGATCCTCAGTACACTCAGGGAGGAGGGATTTGTAACTTTGACCTGCTCCGCTGGGACTTCGAGGTGATAAGAATCCAGAGAGAAGATATTTGTAGTTTCAATCTTCTCACTAAAACTTCTTAGAAATAAAGGTTGATCCTCAATACACTCAGGGATGAGGGATTTGTAACTTCGACCTGCTCCACTGGGACTTCGAGGTGATAAGAATCCATAGAGAAGAGATTTGTATTTTCAATCTTCTTACTGAAACTTCTCAAAAATAAAGGTTCATCCTCAGTACACTCAGGGAGGAGGGATTTGTAACTTTGACCTACTCCACTAGAACTTTGAGGAAATAAGACTTGTATGGCTTTGATTTGCTCCTGCGTCTTTAGGATTGCCTGACTGATGGCTTAAATCTGTTCCACTACTGCTTAGGGAGATAAGATTTGTCGTTCGATCTTGGTCCACTACTACTTAGGGTGACAAAATCTACAATCTTTGACCTATTCAACTGCTGGTCATGGAGATAGGGCTGGTGGCTTACATCTATTCCATTATTGCTTAGGGAGATAAGATTTGCCGTTCGATCTTGGTTCCCTACTACTTAGGGTGACAAGATCTACAGTCTTTGACCTATTCCACTGTTGGTCAAGGAGATAGGGCTGGTGGCTTAAATTTGCTCCAGTACTGCTTAGGGAGATAAGATTTGCCATTCGATCTTGGTTCCCTACTGCTTAGGGTGACAAGATCTACAATCTTCGACCTATTCCACTGCTGGTCATGGAGATAGGGCTGGTGGCTTACATCTGTTCCACTACTGCTTAGGGAGACAAGATTTGTCGTTCGATCTTAGTTCCCTACTGCTTAGGGTGACAAGATCTACAATCTTTGACCTATTCTACTACTGGTCAAGGAGATAATGATGTCTCTGATCTGCTTCTATAACCTCAGAATTGCCAGATATTCTATCTTCGATCCGCTTCACTCAGAAAGGCAAGATCTTCTAATTCACCGATGTTGCAACAACGTCTTCTAGGGGACCTATTCTATAAAATCGGTTTGTGTTTATGCCTATGCAAAAATGGTTAGGATGTAATGATCAGAATGAATCTAATGCTCCTAACAAAATGTATTCTGGACAACATTTGTATAAATGCAGAATGTCATGAGAATGGTCTTTTTACAAAGATTAGGATGCAATGATCCGAATGAATCAAATGCCCCTAAATAGATGTGTCTTATGAATTACATTTGTATGAATGCAGAATGTCATGAGAATGATTTCTTATAATGTTTAGGATGTAATGATTGGAATGAATCAAATGCTCCTAAATAGATGTGTCTTATGGATGACATTTGTATAAATGCAGAATGTCATGAGAGTGATTTCTTACAATGATTAGGATGCAGTGATCGGAATGAATCAAATGCTCCTAACTAAATGTGCTTTGCATGAATGCAAAATTTCATGAAAATGATCCTTTTTTAAGGCATCATCGCTCATTGTTTGTCAGGGTAATATGCTACCCTCTTGTTCGGCTGGTATTCTTGATAGAAAACCCGAGAAAACAAATATCTTGCTCAATAGACTTGCCCCATTATAACTTCAAGGTTCATCTCATTGTGACTTAGAGGTGTAGGATCTAAATCTCTTCCCATCTATCCCACTACGACCTTGAAATGTAGGATTTGTTTCTTCTTCAATCCATCGCATTGCTAATCAAAGTTACGGGACTTGTATCATTTTCCATCCATGCCACCACATCTCAGGGGAAGAGGACTGCAACTTCTTCAGTCAACTGATCGCTTCCCAAGTGACCTAACCATATGCATGCATGATATTTGCATGGATGCAGAATATCATTTCTTCTTGCAAATGATTCCTGTTTTACACTTGGGTTGTCATTACTCGTGTTCCGTTGAGATTGTACCACCAACTATTTTGACAAAAAATCTAAGGAGATAGCCCCAATTTAGACTTTTCCTTCTCTAACATTTCCATCCCTTAAGCTTGGTAAGTTCTAAACAATAGCCCTATTTTAGGTTCTTGTATTATTTAGAAGCTTCCAGAGTAATATGCGAAACTTTTTTTGTGAAAGTGTTATTAGTCCACTAATCGTTATTTCAATGCAAAGCGCCTGAAAAAGATCATAACCATGGACAAAAAGGAAATTAATTTGGAGCATAGCTCGAAACAAGCAAGTTAATCAAGGCTAGCAATTGCAATTAAGGAGGGATTTTATTAAAGGCGTATCTTGAAAAGAATAAGGTAGTCAAAGATAGCAAATTCAAAATGGATAAGATGGAAAACTAGGTGCCCCAGATATTGCAGCTTGAGCTTCTCTGGTTCAAACTTCTTGAGGACCATTTTAAACTCAATATGTGCTTAGGGGATCCGGAGTACTTTGTCGATGCCCCAAGACGTCACATACTTCCTTATTGCCAATTCAAGTGTAGCAAGACTACTGTATGCCTCACTTTCAATCAAAGTTTGAGCCGCCCTTTTCGGGTTTTCAACTCAAATTCCCTTTGGTCTCAAAGCGCCCTTTGCGGGTTTTCTCCTTGGCCTCTCCTTTTTCTTTCTTCTTCTTCTTTTTGATTGAAAATTCTTTATTTCTTTTCTTTCTTTTTTTTTTTAAAAAGGTCTCAAGGTGCCCTTTGCGGGTTTTCACCTTAGCCTCTCATTTTAGATAAAATCTGAATTTACCAGCTTAAGCATATCCTTATTGCCATCCATTAATGATCCTCGAGAACAAGCCTTTGGCATTTACTTCCCTCTAAGGTCCTTTTGTATGAGATGGATCTTTCTTAATGTTAGGTCCCTACCATGAAATCCTCTTGGGCGAACCTCTTTGTCATAAGCCCACGTCATCCGTTTTGAATACTTTCAATCAAGCTCACTGGAGACATTCTGCTTCTTCCAACTCAATCGAAACTTGAAGAAAAAGAGTCTTAACCTCCCACAATCGCTTCCCTTTCATAAACCAATGAGAAAGATATTGCCCCGGTGAAGGTCCTAGCCAACGTTCAAGAGGCAAAGAGAGGAAATGGTAACTTCTCTATGCCAACCTTTACAAGTCTCAGTCATTTTTCAGATATTTTTGAATGGTTTTTTGGCTACCTTTGCTACACTGATATGGTGTCTGATACTGTAAATTTTTTACATCAAACATGTTTCTTTTTAGCATTCTTTATTGTCACCCTTTTTTTGGATTTGAATTTGAATTCTGATTTGTTTTTAAATTTAAATTCGGATTTGGATTTGACTCTGGATTTGAATTTGACTTTGAATTTGAATTTGGATTTGGATTTGAATTTGATGACTGCTGACTTTGTAACTTTGACATATGAAGAAACCTTCACCCTCTTAGTGAAGTAATTGATAACCACGAAGTTGAATTGGTATCGGCTAGATACTTTTGATAAGATCTATCTCATAACATCTATTCCCCACCTATAGAAAGAATGGAAAAGGCACATAAGTCTTGTCTCCCCCCAATTTGGTATTTACGGCGTAACTGATGCAATTTTCTTTTCTTGGTAAACCAGAACCCGATCCTCTTGATTAGCCTAACCATCGTAGCACCATTTACAGCATATCTATATTTCAAACTGGCGTGCTTCGACATGATTATGCAAAAACATCTTGGAATTCTTGAAAATGATGTCTTGCCTTATTTCTATGGTGAGTTAGGCTTTTCTTAAGCTTGCAACGTCCACTTACCCTTCGCAAAGTAGAGTCTATTTTCACTTGTTCAACCATCATTAACAATTCAAAAGATAGGCTACAATGTAATATCCTAAATTAGGGGTTATTTGTGATTGTATTGTTTTGCATGAGTTCGGATGTGTTGTTAAGTGAGATGTTCTAGGGCTCAGGAATAAGCCAAGGGTAGGCTCGAGCTGTAGGAAAAATTTTATTTTTAAGCTTTAGTTAAAGGGAGTTGAAGGAGCTAGGGGTTAAGAGTAATTAGTGGGAATTTTAACACAAGTAACCAGTTGGCAAAGTGGCAAGGAGGCACCACTTAGAATTGTGGAAGGTGACGCCACAAGCATTGAAAGGGGCTTAGGTTCGAATCCCATGGATGGACTTAAGGTGACTTTTATTTTTGCATTTATATGGCATGTGTTGGTCAAACTCTAATTAAGGTAAGGTTGGACTATTGTCTTTTATGGTTAGTAGACTAAAGAATAAGGCAAGTGCTTATTTATGGTATGGTATCAAGGAATTTTGGTAGGATAAGGGGGCATAAGGCTTGAAGTATGGAGTGTTGTTTTGGAAACTTTTCTGTGGCCTTTTGACCATGAATGTAGACGGTATAGTGGACTAGGGGGTTGGCTTAATTCTAAATGTGATTAGGAGGAAATAAGGAGAAATTTAGGAGTGAGTTTAATTCAAAATTAGTTTGAATTGATGGCAAGAAGAATTTTGAGTGTGGAGGCCGAATGTGGGTCTCTTTTGGGTGATAATTTTCGGTCATGAGTGGGGGGAATAGCCGAATTTCCTATAAGAGGTCTAGAAGTTCTTTTTCAGTTCTCTTTTCTTTCTTTAGTATTCTCTTTCGAAACTTTCGTTTCACCCTTGCCATTGCTGAAATTTGCACCCTATTTCTTGACCAAAAGCCAAAAGTTGGAAGTCATTTTGTGCATCTTTTTTTTTTCTTTCTTTTTTTAACTTATTTTCCTTCCATTCACATCTTAAAAACCGAACCCATCCTCTCATTTGCAATAAAGCCGAAACCTCTCCACCTTTGTTCTTCATTGCCGAATTCTCCTAACTTTCATCTACACTTCTTTTCTTCTTCTCAACCTCGGTTCTATACCTATTTTTGTGATAGTCGATCATCCCATCTCCATTTGGGAGTTCTTGCCGAATCTTTTAGAGCCTTTAGAGGGGGAGGTGTTGACATTCTTTTCATCAATCTTCCAATCGGTTTCGAGTATAGTAAGTATTTTCTTAGCAATCAAATTCTCTTCTTCTTCATTTAGTATGCCGAAACCAATGGTTGGCCTTGGTTTCTAAGGGAGGGTCGAATGTATGAAGAGTCATAATATTGTGTTTCTTTTATGTAGCCAACGGTAAGGAGCCTCTTGGATTCGACTATTCAGGGTAAGGTGGTAAGTGATATGTAGTTCGGCCAAAGGCCATCTTCATGGATTTATGGTGTAGGGCCGATTCTAACAATGGTTAAGGAGGGATCTTGACATCTTCAGAAGCAAGCAAATATTTCGGGATTTAGTCGAGTGTGCCAAAACAGGTGCGTAGTTATCGCACTGTTCTCTTGTTGTGTGTATGTGTTATATATATAAATATGTATATGATGTGCGAGTCAAATAATGGCTAAAAGGTGGATACCCATGGTAGGTAATCGATTAAGCAAGTCAAGACTTTATGACAATAAGTTTCCTATGGTATCTGAATGAAATTGTGATAGTATGTGATGTATGCTTATTTTAATGATATTGTGGCATGATACATGGGGCTTGGGATGTGATTTGTTGAAGGACGGGAGTACATTTATGTACGTGGTCTGATGTTAGCCTTGTGCTACATTGGCGCTTGATGTTAGCTATGTGCTTCATCAAGGTGGGATGTTGGCTGTGTCCTCACCCTAGCGGATGATAGCTGTGTGCATCACCGTGGATTGAGGATGACCTAGGGTCGCCTCGAGGATGTTGATATGTGGGGTCACTTAGGTGATCGGTGGCTTAGCCACGGCCTCGGGCAGCAGGTCTGCCAAGGTAGGTGTGTAATGGATGGATACTAGGTTGAATTTGGGCTTCATGTTGCATATTTATGTATGTGGATTTGTGTGGATGTGGGCCAAGCCCATATGTGGAGACATGTGAAATAACTATGCACTGAGTCTGTTTGACTCACCCAAATTTTCTTACCAACATCACAGGTGATTCATAATGCTTGGACCGGGTCAGAACGGATACAAAGGTGGCCCATGCAGAAGATGTTTTTACTTAATTTTATGTACTTTATCTTTTAAGTAGTTTTGGAATAATTATTTGATGTAATAAGGGCCACTTAAAGTATTTGCAACTTTATTTATGGTTTTGAAGTTTATCCTATTATTGAGCTAATAATTGGCAATATTTTGAATCAACTTATTTTATAACAACTTATATTAAAGCTTTTAAATTCGGATAATTTGTACCAATAAGGTTTTACTTGGAATCTTAAATGTGAATGGTTTTTACCAACGACAACAAATTTCATCTTTTATTTTTAAGTAAAAATCTTTTCCAACGTTTTCCGCAGTGACATACCAGATCCGGTCAAGGCTCGTGGGCCGAGTTTGGAGGTGTTACAATTTGGTATCAGAGCCAAGTTCAAAAATCGGCTTTGACGGTTTTGGGCCCAAAAACATTTTTTTTGGTGGGCTTTTCAAAGATTTGGGCTTTCATAAATTTTTCAGTTTATATGGCAGACACGACTTTTGTATCTCGACCAAGTCCACCAGGTAAGTACCTCTAATTGTTGTGTGAATTATTATATGATTGGTATGTGGGTATGATGGGAATGTAGATTAGTGTATTAAGTTATTGAATTTTAGGATTAGCTTACTCCAACACAGAATTGCATAAAATTTTAAAGCCTAATTAAACAAACCTATGAGTAAGTCGCCGAGTTAGGGTGTGGCAACCATTGTCCGCATGTCTAGGATTGGTTTCGGTGGGAGCTTGGTATTTAAGCAGTCCTAGTGACTCACCTCCTCTCCACTCGAATCCTACCTGGTGCGTAGTAACGGTTCACCCTAACCAAGAGGACTTATTCACAAGCTAAACTCGATAATTAAAACCCGAAAGGGACTAGTCATACTGTTTTATAAAAACCTTAAGTTTTCAAAATTACTCCTTTGATTTGTAAAACCATTTTACACTTGGAAAATTTTTCGAAATATTTCTGATTTACAAAATTACTCAAATTCCCCTGGGTGTAAAATTACCAAAATGCCCTTGGTTTATAAAATAACCATACTACCCACGACTTTTGTAAAAACATTCTTACTTTACAAAAATACCGAAAACTCCTATTTTACAAAATAGTAAGATACCCTGATTTGGGAAAATTTACTAAAATGCCCTAACTTCCAAAATTACCAAAATAACCCTGATTTCTAAAATTTCTGCAATATCATTGATTTGATAGAATTTTCAAAATAACCTCAAGATTTGTATATTTTGGAATGCCTTTGATTTGTAAATATTTTCAAATTGACCCCCGATTTATTACCAAAATACCCCGTAGGACAAATGACGAAAACACCCCTGGAATAGGAATGGACAAAGATGTTCGAATGATGAATGTGTGTGTGATGGATATCATTGAATGTGTGTGTTTCTCTGAATTAGGGTAGAAAACTTGAAATGAAAACTCTGAATGATCGAAAGAACTACTATTAAGCTCTTTTCATAAAATTGCTCGTGGATAAACAGTGGAATAAATGTTAATTCATAAAATTTCTTAAATCAGATTAAATCGCGATAGTAGACATGAGCTCTAGGGGACATGGTCGTAATGTGTGAGGCCGTGGTAGAGGTAGAATGGCTGTATCGGAACCCGTTAGATTGGGTCAAGGGTCTGAGGATGAGGTACCACCACCACCAGCTGTTGGTGTGGAGCAGCAAGATCAGACGGGGGATGATCTCAGTCGCAGCAAGGTCATGAGTTCGGAGATAGTGGCGGGAGCGGTGGAATTAGGGAGCTCAAAATTGGTACCCGAGTGACTTCGAGCCAATGGAGCTGAGGTGTTCCGTGGCGTATCTGGTGTGGCACCTAATACTGCTGAGTATTGGTTGGAGGAGACCGAATGGATTATGGATGAGCTTGATTTAGCGGCTGAGGAGAAAGTGAAAGGAATGGTGTCGCTTCTTCGCGATGAGTCATATTAGTGGTGGCTCACGGTTCGGGATGGTGCTACGGTGAGGATCTCACTTGGGAGTACGTTAAGGGCTTACCGAAGAAGTATGTTGGTACTCATTATATTGATGCTCGAGAAAGGCTTTTAAGGGCTGGTTCAAGGAACAAACCCGTGGCAAGGTGGTACGAGGTGAATTCCTAAGGTTGAGCCAGTATGCTCGAGGAGTAGTGGCTACAGAGCATGAGCGATGTGTCCGATTTGAGGATGGACTAAGGGATGACCGAGGTCGTTGATAGCTCCACAAGCATGAGCGGGAGTTTGCAGATTAGTAGAAAAGGCTAAGGTAGCCAAGGAATTAAGGACTCGTGAGATGTAATGTAGATAAGGATAAGAACCGGGATAAGAGGAGTTTTGGACCGTCGAAATTGTCTGGGAGCCTTCAGAAAAGACCGAGGGTTGAGAATTTTGCTCGTGTTGCTAAGCTAGCTACTGAAAATCTGGACCGTCCGTGTGCTTGGTGTGGAAGGTATCATGTTGGTGAGTGCTAGAATCGGGATCGAGAGTGTTTTAGGTGTAAGTCTAAGGCTCATTTGATTAAAGATTGTCCTCAGGATTTGAATAGGGCTCGGACAGTAGGTCAGGGTGGTGTGCAGCCGGACAGAGGTGGTCAGCAAGTGACGAGGGGTTATGGTCCGAACCATGGAGGAAATGGTTCTGACCAAGGTCGTGGAACACCAGGCAGAGGAGCTAAAGGTACAGATGCGAGGTAGCCAAGGTTGGTTTATGCAGCCAGGCGTCGCGAGGAGGAAGATATGCCAGAGGTGACAACCGGTACGTTCCTCATTTCTGGAATACCCTTTATTGCCTTGTTTGTTATAGAGCTAGTTTGTTCATGTATTGCTAGTGAAGTGTATGGAACCTTGAATGCGAATCTTGAGATGGTATCTAGGGAAATGTGCTAGTTTTATTAAGATCAGAGTACGCAGCAGTAGCGTAGTGTGGTGAGTGAGGATGCACGACTGTTAGTTAGTTGGAAATTTTGAGGACGAAATTTCTTTAAGGAGGGTAGAATTGTAATATCCTGAATTAGGGGTTATTTGTGATTGTAATGTTTTGCATGAGTTCGGATTGTTGTGTTGTTAAGTGAGATGTTCTAGGGCTTAGGAATAAGCCAAGGGTAGGCTCGAGCTGTAGGAAAAATTTTATTTTTAAGCTTTAGTTAAAGGGAGTTGAAAGAGCTAGGTGTTAAGAGTAATTCGTGGGGAATTTTAACACAAGTAACCAGTTGGCAAAGTGGCAAGGAGGCACTACTTAGGGCTTTGGAAGTTGACGCCACAAGCATTGAAAGGGGGCTTAGCTTTGAATCCCATGGATGGACTTAAGGTGACTTTTATTTTTGCATTTATATGGCATGTGTTGGTCAAACTCTAATTAAGGTAAGGTTGGACTATTATCTCTTATGGTTAGTAGACTAAGGAATAAGGCAAGTGCTTATTTATGGTATGGTATCAAGGAATTTTGGTAGGATAAGGGACATAAGGCTTGAAGTATGGAGTGTTGTTTTGGAAACTTTTCTATGGCCTTTTGACCATGAATGTAGGCAGTATAGTGGACTAGGGGTTGGCTTAATTCAATGTGATTAGGAGGAAATAAGGAGAAATTTAGGAGTGAGTTTAATTCAAAATTAGTTTGAATTGATGGCAAGAAGAATTTTGAGTGTGGAGGCCGAATGTGGGTCTCTTTTGGGTGATAATTTTCAGTCATGAGTGGGGGGAATAGTCAAATTTCCTATAAGAGGTCTAGAAGTTTTTTTCGGTTCTCTTTTCTTTCTTTAGTATTCTTTTTTGAAACTTTCTTTTCACCCTTGCCATTGCCGAAATTTGCACGCTATTTCTTGACCAAAAGCCGAAAGTTGGAAGTCATTTTGTGTATCTTTTTTTTAACTTATTTTCCTTCCATTCACTTCCTAAAAATCAAAACCCATCCTCTCATTTGCAACAAAGTCGAAACCTCTCCACCTTTGTTCTTCATTGTCGAATTCTCCTAACTTTCATCTACACTTCTTTTCTTCTTCTCAACCTCGGTTCTATACCTATTTTTGTGATAGCCGATTATCCCATCTCCATTTGGGAGTTCTTGCCGAATCTTTTAGAGCCTTTAGAGGGGGAGGTGTCGACATTCCTTTTCATCAATCTTCCAATCGGTTTCAAGTATAGTAAGTATTTTCTTAGCAATCGAATTCTCTTCTTCTTCATTTAGTATGCTGAAACCAATGGTTGGCCTTGGTTTCTAAGGGAGGGTCGAATGTATGAAGAGTCATAATATTGTGTTTCTTTTGTGTAGCCAACAGTAAGGAGCCTCTTGGATTCGACTATTCGAGGTAAGGTGGTAAGTGATATGTAGTTCGGCCAAAGGCCATCTTTATGGATTTATGGTGTAATGATTCTAACAATGGTTAAGGAGGGATCTTGACATCTTCAGGAGCAAACAAATATTTCGGGATTTAGTCGAGTGTGCCAAAACAGGTGCGTAGTTATTGTACTATTCTCTTGTTGTGTGTATGTGTTATATATATAAATGTGTATATGATGTGCATGGTAGCCAAATAATGGCCAAAAGGTGGATACCCATGGTGGGTAATCGATTAAGCAGTCAAGATTTTATGACAATAAGTTTCCTATGGTATCTGAATGAAATTGTGATAGTATGTGTTGTATGCTTATTTTAATGATATTGTGGCATGATACATGGGGCTTGGGATGTGACTATTGAAGGGCGTGGAGTACATTTATGTACGTGGTCCGATGTTAGCCTTGTGCTACATTGGCGCTTGATGTTAGCTATATACTTCATCAAGGTGGGATGTTGGTCGGTGCCTCACCTGGCGGATGATAGTGTGTGCATCATCAGTGGATTGAGGATGACCTAGGGTCACCTCGAGAATATTTATATGTGGGGTCACTTAGGTGATCGGTGGCTTAGCCATGGCCTCGGCGGCAGTGCCTGCCAAGGTAGGTGTGTAACGGATGGATACTAGGTTGAAATGGGCTTCATGTTGCATATTTATGTATGTGGATGTGTGGATATGGGCCAAGCCCATATGTGGAGACATGTAAAATAACTATGCAATCGAGTCCTGCATTTGACTCACCCAAATTTTCTTACCAACATCACAGGTGATTCGTGAATGCTGAAGATGTTTTACTTAATTTTACGTACTTTATATTTTTAGTAGTTTTGGAATAATTATTTGATGTAATAAGGGCCACTTAAAGTATTTGCAACTTTATTTATGGTTTTGAAGTTTATCCTATTATTGAGCTAATAATTGGCAATATTTTGAATCAACTTATTTTATAACAACTTATATTAAAGCTTTTAAATTCGGATAATTTGTACCAATAAGGTTTTACTTGGAATCTTAAATGTGAAATGTTTTTACCAACGACAACAAATTTCATCTTTTATTTTTAAGTAAAAATCTTTTCCAACGTTTTCCGCAGTGACATACTAGATCCGATCAAGGCTCGTGGGCTGAGTTTGGGGGTGTTACATACAATCTCTGTTGTCTTCAAAGTTCTTAGATCCCCTAGACTCATATCTCATTCAAAAAGGGAGTCTGCAACAACATCGCTCCTGTCGTTGATATCTGGGTACCTATTGTAGGTACGTAGGCAAGTTCCAAAGAATAAATGATTCTAAGGATAGTTATTTTTTATGGTATGGTCATGAAAAAAGGATGAAAGAATATTCTAAAACACAAAGGAGTGTGCAGTATGAAATAAAAAAATGAAAGAATATTTACTTAAAAAGATATTTACTTAAAAAGATGCATTTTATTGAAATAAAAATTCTGGACACAAGCCCTTTTCACAAAAGGATTCTTATTGCTTCTAGGCTTAAAGCAACAAGAATGTTTTGAGTATTACTCAAGATTAACTCAAAAAATACAGGGATCCCTTCCACAGTCCCATTGTTTAAAATCTTTCCAAGTACGTAAAGGTAGAAGCTTGAAAAAATCTATTCCCTGGTTCTCTCTTCGAATATGTCATTGGTGTTCTGATTTCCCAATTTTTAGGCTTCTGATGAATTCTTTAAGGAAATGCAACTCTCTTGCCCCCTCACTCAATTATCACAAATTACTGCTCCGGTCGACTCATCAAACTTCAAAACCCCTATTTTAATAAGCCTCTCTACCAATTTCTTAAATGCAATGCAATTATCGATTCAATGACCCGTTATCCCCGCGTGATACTTACATTGAGCATTCGAATCATACCATTTGGGGTATGGGGGTTGTATTGGTTTCATGTAACAAGGAGCCACCATATGTGCATCGAATAGGCTTTGATACAACTCCCTATATGTCATTGGGATTGGTGTAAATTGGAGTTGCTTTGCACTAGATTCTTGTCTTGATGAGCCCTAATGATCAGTAGTCACAGCCCTCGGTTGACCTACAGTGACTAATTTAGAACGCTTGCTCAAGCTGTTCACTTTATTTTCCATATTTCTCGGGCTTGATCTTTTGACACTTTCTTTCGCCTTTATCTTTCCACTCATTATGGAATTCTCAATCATTTCTCCAGTCATTACGATGTTTGAGAAGCTCTTTGTGGTGCCCCCTAGCATATGAGTGATAAACGGTGCCTTTAGCGTATTGATAAAGAGCATTGTGGTCTCCTTCCCTAGAAGTGGTGGCTGGACTTGGATGGAAACCTCCATCCACCTCTGTGCGTACTACCGAAAACTCTCACTTGGTATTTTCTCCATGTTTTGCAAAGCAATTCTGTCAGGGGTCATATCGGTTACGTGACTGTACTGCTTCATAAATTCCTGTGCTAGATCTCTCTAAGAACTAATTTCGGTAGAGCTCAACTGATTATACCATTTGGATGCTGCTCCGACCAGGCTATCCTGGAAGCAATGAATCAACAGTTGGTCATTGTTAATATACCCAGTCATTCTTCGGCAAAACATAATTATGTGATCTTTGGGGCAAGTAATTCCCTTGTATTTTTCAAACTCTGGCATCTTGAATTTGTGGGGAAGTATTAGATCTGGCACCAAACTTAGATCTTTAGCGTCAATTCCCCGTTTTCTATCAGCACTTTCCATAGCCCTGAATTTTTCCTCTAACCATTTGCAATGTTCTTCTAGCTATTTTGGTAATTCAGACTTTGCCTTTTCCTCTTCCGCTACCTCATCAAGGTCGGGAATAACAGCATTAACCGGATGGTCTACTAAATTGGAACCTGATCCAGCTTGGAAATTTGGCGGTATCAAAACACCTTCTTGAAATTGTTGAGGTTTAATTATGACGGATGTCTTTCGTGGATACACTTCAAGATGTGTCAGGGTGAGACCCGGGAGAGATTGTCGCTCCTCACTATCTTCAACAGTGTTAACCATGGGGACTTTTCCTTTATCTGTCAGTAATTGAGTTAATTGGGACATCATGGTTTTTTGCAATTCTATCATCCGATCCATCATATCATGCTAGATCTTAGCAAGCTGCTCCTGCATTTGTAGCTGCAGCTCTTTTTTTAGTTGCTCAAGCTTATCTAATCTCTGATCCATATCTTTCATCTTGGTTTGGGTACCGTAGGGATGTTTGGTTTTGCCGGTGTCCAGGTTAATGCTGAAATAACTTCAACCAATTAGGGTCTTCTCATGAAATCTAATGCATATGATGTAATGTCATGAAAATAACGTAATGCAAATGATGTAATGCAGATGCATGCAATGCAAATGCATGGAATGAATGCAATGCAATCAAAACAAAAGAAAACACATTAGTGCAAGAGAAATAAACAATATAGAACACCTGACCGAGTGACCACTAGGATTTTGTGTGGCTCTATCTAGGGTAGGCGCCTAGGGCTGCTATATGCTGCTTGGTTCTAAATAATGGGTACCTGAACCAACAGATTCCTCAATCCTCACCCATTATAGGCTCATATGAATCGAGTTCGGTTCAGGGGAATACATTTCCCTATGGCCATGCAGAGATGAAAATCTCACGAAGCACATAGGTACATATGTATCCCGGAAGAAGTCCACTAGCCCATGCAGAGGTGAAAACCTCACAAAGGCATAGTTTCTCACTCCCACTCAAAGGTGTAACAACAATGGTTGTGCAATGTAATGCCAGAGGATTCTACGTGACTCTACATTATTTCAGATATAACACAAACAAATGCTTTAAAAGAAACATGATTTTATAAAACAACATTTCAAGTTTTCAATCAAAGGACAAGAATTAACCAATCTATGGCCTAACTCTCAACCAGTCCCCAGTGGAGTCGCCAAGCTGTAGAAGCCATTTTTTATCGTGTTTTGAAAAACAGGAATTGACTTTAAAAATATGGAGTCGCCACTAATCCTTTTTGTTTAGGTGTGATCGGGTCACCTATAAAATAAATTTTGGTCTACGAATTTTTAGAAGAAAATGGGTTCGGGAATCGGTTACGTGCGAGGAAGGATTAGCACCATCGCAACGCCAAAAATTGGTACCAATTTGATTAACTGATGTCTTAATGTTGAAAAGTTTGAAATGGTTTTGAAATTATGTTTTTTTTTATTCTATAATTTTAAATAATTTGATTGAATATTGAGATTCCCTTGTTCCGAATGAATAGAGTATCACATCCAGCACGATTAGACACGACAATCTGAGTCCTCAAATTCAAGATCATCCCCAAAATTCTCCAAGTACATGTATTGAAATTTTGAAAGGGTATTTGGTTATTTGGACAAACAGAAAACCACAACCCAGCACGATTGGGCACAATCTCTTCGAATTTCCAAACGCACAAATATTACCTTATTTTGAAAATATGGACAAAGTTTGAAAGGATATTAGTTTATTTGGTCAAACAAAAAACCACACTCAACACGATTGGGCACGATTTCTTCGAATTTTCAAACGCATGAATATTACCTTATTTCGAAAATATGGGCAAAATTTGAAAAGATATTCATTTATTTGGTCAAACAAAAACCACACCCAGCACGATTGGGCATGATTTCTTCGAATTCCAAACGCATGAACATTACCTTGTTTTAAAACTTTAAGTAAAATGATTTTAGAGCTCAAATAGTATTGAAACATGATGTTTTTGAATGAATATAATGCTATGGCATAATAATATACAATGCGGAGCAATTACTTACTAGCGAAACACAACACAATTAAATCGCAAATAGCAAATAAATATAAAATGAGAATTAAAACATTCATAATAGCAATAATCAATTATTGAATCAATGGCAAGGAAAATAAATTAAAAATAAAACACATACAAGTACAATATATGTAACATATTGAAATAAACACATCTAATTTTAAACATGTTTTAATACAATAAAATTTTGAAGGATTGACGAATAATATAAAAATATGCATGTACAAAAAATATATATATAAATATATGAAATAATAATGAATTAACAAATGTATTAAGAATATCCTACAAATTTTGAATTAAAATGCATTTATAAAAATAACTAAATGAGTCGATAAAAGGAATAATAATAAAGAAAACTAAAAATATATTAAATATGAAAGTGTAAGTTTAAAAAAATGACATGTTCAATCGAAACACATTCAAAACCCAATATCTAATTTTAAAAAAATATATTATAAAGTTAGTAGTTTAAAAAAAAGGAACCAAAATAAAAGATACCCTAATATATGAGGACTAAAAGCGCGAATATTCCAATTTTACTAAACGTAGCATTTAAAAGTGGACGAGATTGAAACGTCGTACAAAATTTGAGAGCGAAATTAAGAAAATAAAAATATATATGACTTAATTAAAAGGCCACAAAACAAAGAAGAATTGAAAGTGCAAATATCCCTTTTTGGACTGAGACACGCAGATCTAAGCCTAAATCGGGTCGGGTTATGGGGCGGTGGTAAATACGGTGTCGTTTTTAAAAGGGATTAATATCAGATTTAAAATGCATTAACCCTTTTGTTTTAGCCCGAACCCTAGCCCCCTGGTTTTCGTGTTCAGCTGCCAAGAAGAAAGAGAGAATCCAGCCACTGCAACGCCATTATAATCGGCGATCAATGGTCGATTTAGTCTCGATTGACTGCTTCTTTTTAGACTAAACTCGAATATTAGTCTCGACAATCACCTTCATTCTGGTTTCGACGAAGAAGGTCGACCGTCAGTTCAACTATCGAAGGTAAGCTTCTATTTTTATTCTGTATTGACATATCGAAATAGAAAAAAAGAAGAAAATGCTTGAAATAGATTCAAAAGGGAACAAAGAAATGCAATAAAAAAAAAGAAACCATTTTTTTTGAATCTCTATTTTTAGTTTTTCTGTTACTGTATTCAGTGTGCGTGTAAATCGTGAAGAAGCTTACAGTGGTTGATTTCAGTCCATTTAAAGGCCAAAATCGAAAAATAAAAGAAAAATACAATAGTTTTTCTTTTTTTTCTTGATGTGCTGTTGGTTTTTCATTTTCACAGGTACAGAACTCCAGCTGTGGTGGTGTACAGAGGCTTGAATGCATGGAGTGACGTGGAGGAGCAGCGCTGCGCACATGTAGGGATTGGACCATTGGGGCTATTGCGGCTCAAAAGGGGTTCTGGAAGCTCTTAGGGTTTCCTGAAACCCTAATCCATTTTGGGTTATCTAGGCCTATGTTTTTAATTGGGTTGGTTGGGTTTAATTTAACTGGGTTTGTGTCTGTGTATGTCGTTTGGGCTAGTAAGGGTATTTGGGCTTATAAATGGTTGTATGGACTGGACTGTAATTTTGGTTTGTTTTAATTTATTATTTTTGGTTGGTTTTTTATTCTTTTTTTTTTTGCTTTTTATATTTTGGTATTGGGCCCAGGCATAAATTGGGTCTTACAGAATGGATTTTGGTAGGTGAGTATGTTCATAAGTTAGCAAATTACCGAGTTGCCGTGAATTTATTCGTAGCAATATAAACATGAGTTTAATAATTCTAAGTTAAGAAATATAATTAATCTAACACAATTATGTCATCTTGATTAAAATTGTATTTTGAAATCGTGCATTTGAGATTTATTTATTTAGTTTACTTAGTTTAAAATCTTAATTTTTAATCACCCTCTTCAAACAAAATATTTTTCTTCACCAAAGTGTTTTAAATAGCATTAGTAATTAATTCTTTTCACAGTCCCTGTGGGTACTATGACTTGACATTTACTTGTCACTTTATTACTTGTTGCGATTGTGTACACTTTCACATTTCCATCGTTAAAAGTTTTTGGCGCCATTGCCGAGGACTATTTAAAAAAGTCATTATTTGTGAATTTGTTAGTTTTGAATTTTGGTTTAATTTTCTGTTTAAATTTTAACTTAATTAATTTTTCTATAATTATTTCAGGTGTTTATGAGTATTGACCGAATGATTGATTTACTCCCTGTAAACCCTAAGATTGAACGAACTTTTCGACAGCGAAGAAGACAAGCAAGTCAAAGAATGACCGAAGAGATGAACCTTGAAATTTTGAATCAAGAAAATGGAGCAGACCCTACTCAAAATCCTATCCTTATTGATGATGATAGGGATAGAGCTTTAAGGCAGTATGTAGTGCCAGTGTTTAATGATCTTAACCCGGGTATTAGGAGACCCAAAATCGAGGCACAATAGTTTGAGCTGAAGCCAGTCATGTTCTAGATGCTTCAGACAGTGGGCCAATTCAGTGGAATGCCTATCGAAAAACCTCATCTTCACTTAAGACTATTTATAGAGGTGAGTGATTCTTTCAAGTTAGCCGGAGTACCCAATGATGCATTACAATTGAAGTTGTTCCCATATTCACTAAGGGACAGAGCTGGAACCTGGTTTAACTCATTGCCACCATGTTCAATTTCCACATGGCAAGAGTTAGCAGAATGATTTCTCATGAAGTATGTCCCACCTAGCAAGAATGCTAAGTTGAGGAATGAGATCCCTGCCTTCCAACAAATGGATGATGAGTCCTTGTATGAGGCATGGGAAAGATACAAAGAATTATTACAGAAGGGCCCTAATCATGGAATCCCACATTGCATTCAACTTGAGATGTTTTATAATGGTCTCGATGCTCACACGAGGATGGTAGTGGACGCTTCTACTAACGGTGCTCTCCTTTCTAAGTCTCATAATGAGGCTTATGAAATCATTGAGAGGATTGCCAGCAACAATTATCAATGGCCAACCAATCAAGCAGCGTCAGGAAGACTAGTTGCTGGAATACATGAAGTAGTCGCTCTTACTTCACTCGCATCTCAGGTATCATCAATTTCCTCAATGTTAAAAATCTTACTACTAATGGATCTAATAGTTTTGCAGCACAACCACCAAATCAATTTAAAAATATAGTCTGTGTTTATTGTGGGGAAGGATATTTGTTTGAAGAATGTCCATCGAACCTAGAATATGTATATTACATGTGTAACGCCCTAAAATATAGGGTCTTTAATTTTGCATGTTTTGACACAAATACCTTTATGCCTCTATGGTGGAGTGATTTGGGTGTGTTTAGGAGTGTTTGAGAAGCCTGGGTTCAAGTCTTGGCTTTTGCAAAAATTTTAGTTTTCCTCTTAAATGAATTTGGACACTGGCACATAGGTTTTATTAATTATTGTGCTTGTTTTAAGTTACAAAAATCCTATTGGTGCAATGGTTGTGGCGTTACAAGTATGGCAAGGGGTCTAAGGTTCGAGTGTTGGCATAGCATGAGGGGGTATTATTTTATTGCTTGAGTTGTGTAGGTAGTAAAGTTGGACTGGAACACAACTAAAAGAGTTTGAATAGAATTTGAATAGGGTTTGAACGGGTCATGGAGAGGTTCAATGAGGGATTTTAAGAGATATTTAGGGGAGGAAAAAGTGGAATTTGGCGTGTAGTAGAGTTGTACCGAAATTGCATAGTAGGTATATAGGAGCTTTTTGGCTGAGCTGCTATTCTCTCAAATTTTTGGTTATGTATGCTCTTTTTCTTTTGCGTTTGGTTCTTTATGCCGTGGGTGCCAAAAATTGGCTTTTGTTGCCTTTTCTCTCTACTTCTTGTATTGGCTTCTCCTTTGTTCACTATTTCAATTTTGCTTCTTTCCTCCCTCTCTACTTTCTTCGATTTTCTTAGAGTTCCCTCCTACATTGCTGGCCAAATTCTCTTGTAGCCAAATTTCTCTCTCTGCATTCGATTAAGGTAACTTGGTTTTCTTTTGGGGTGTCGAATCCTTGACTTATTTCCAAACCTTGCTGTAGCCGCCATCTTTGTTTGGATTCATGGTTGTCTTTTCCCTTTCTCTACTTTCTGTCAAAATATTTTTTCCCTCTAACATCATCTTATCTCTGTCATTACTGCCAGAGGTGTGATTGTACCATCTCGTGCCTCGGGTTTAGGGGGTGCTTGTGTAGACTGATTACTTCTATCTACCATTCTTAGTTCTATGTTTTGTATGTTGTTATCCGCTTGATTCAAGTTATTGACGTTTATGGTAATAGTTAACAAGATTAGGTTGTAATACAGGTTTTTGGCCAAGAATCTTGAATCAACCTTCATCAATGGTTTAAGCGGGCTAAAGTCACCCTTGTTCAAATAAGGTTTGGTGCTCGTGGATATTAGCAGGGTTTCGTAAAACAGGTGTGTGACTGTACCTTGCGAACGGTAATAGGCACAAACGCTGGTAAAGTGTGTATTCACACTGTTTTGACTGTATAATGGCAAAAGCCGAAAAGCTGAAACTTTGACATTTGAGGCCTCACGAGCGTGCAATCGCTTGTGTGGTAAACCAAGCCCACAAATCATGGGCGATAGGCTGTAGAGGCCACCACGAGCATTCTCGTGCTCTTGGGCTGATATGGGCCTCATTTGGCTAAAATGGGTCATGTGGGCCCAATGGGCTCGTAGGCCCCACACGAAATAAATCCACGATAAGTGGCGAATACTGAACTGGGCTAGATAGTTCGCATAGCCATGAAATGGACCACAGAGCGTGTGGGCCCACTTGGGCCGAATAATGGGCCTTGGGCCCATTTACCCCGTTATGACCATCTAAATTATCTATGTCACTCAAAGCAACTGTAGACCTTTGGAGAGGTTGTTAATCTCATCGAAACCCTAAAATAAGTAAAATGACAAAAATACCTCTAAAAGGTAAAATTACTATTATACCCCTACTTGATTGAAATGACCATTTTACGCTTAGAGGTAGGTGGATTGATGAGTGTATGATTATTTGTATGATTATACTGAGTAGGACACTTTGCATACACAAACTATTTATGACATGACATACTGCATGGGGTTGGGATTTCGATATAGAGGAAGTACTGTACTGGTGGCTCTGCCACATTCACTGTTACTAGTGGCGTTGCCACATATCTTTATTTTGGCATTTCTGCTGCGTTATTGTCTTGGCGGCTATTACGTGATATTGGTGTCTTTGGCTAGGTGGGTCGATTTTATCGCCACATGGTGTGTTGGTTGGTACGGGTGGTGTGTTGGCTGGATTAAGGTAGGATGCATATTTGCATCGTACTGATACTATATTGGGCTTAGGCCCACACTGTCACTGTAATGGGCTAAGGCCCACACTACACTGTTACTGAATAGGGCTCAAGCCCAGAATGTTACTATATATATTGTTACTGATTGACTGTTAGGGGATTTCACACTGAGTTTTTGTAAACTCACACTGTCTTTTTAACTGTACATGTAATCCCTAGTCTTAGACGATTTGGAGCTGCGAGGGACTCGGAGGTGGCCACATGATCATTGATGTTCTGCTTTAGACGTTGTTATTTAATTTTAATTTCCATATTGGGGTATTGGTTACTAAATAAGGCCATTGGTATTTGCTTAAATTTTAATTGGGCTGGATTTCTAATTTAAAACTGCCAAACAGACACCAAAAAGTTTTCAAAATCACAACTGCCTTTCAAGAAAAACACGCATTTTAAATTCAAGGTTTTTGGTTAGAAAAGCTGCGGTTTTATTCAGATTAAGAAATCAACGGTAATAATATGGAAAATGTTTTGATAAGCTGGTTTCAAATTGTAATAACTTAAACTGTCGAATTATCTCAAGGAATTAAAAAAAATAAGTGGGTTTTATCTTAAATATGAATTTTTATCAACAAGTCCAAATTTCGAAAATCACTTCAATGTGACAGGTCAGATTCAGTTGTAACGTCTAGGCCGGGTTTGGGGTGTTACAACATGGGTAACTAGAACCAAACTCAAGGAAGGCAAGGAATGCAATCCAATTTCTATAACCCATCATGGCGAAACCACCCGAATTTTTCCTAGAGAAACCAAGGGGCTAGAACCAGTATCACTTACGCCCAACATAGATCGACTCAACCAGCTAGTTTTCACCAACAAGTTTAGAAACCAACCCAAGCTGAACCATCCAATGGCTTAGAAAATATGTTAAAGGCATACACGGCGAAGAATGATGCACTAATTCAAAGCCAAACAGCTGCATTGAAAAATCTGGAAAACCAAATTGGCCCAGCTTGCTATTAGTGATATGAAGAATCCGAGGAATCCAAGGAAAGATAATTGTAAAGTGTTGACATTGAGGAGGGGAAAAACTTTAGAGCCCAATTTCGTCGAAGTTGGGAAGGAGCCAGCTGACGTTCAAGACTCAGAGGAAGTTCAACCGAGTGTTGAAATTCCAGTTTCAAAAAAACCAAAATCTGCAAAATCTGACAAGGTAACTTTAGAACCAGCTAATTCTGATCAACTAACAACTCCATTAGATGTAGAATTACCACAGAAGATGAAATCAACCAATTCTAATAAAGAAACCTCTACCACCCTACCCTCAAAGACTTCAGAAGCAAAAGCAGGAAATTCAATTCAAGAAGTTCCTAGACGTACTCAAGCAACTTCATAACAACATCCCGTTGGTTGAAGCACTTGAAAAAATGCTGAACTACGTCAAATTCATGAAGGATATCCTGTCTAAAAAATGAAGAATTGGAGAATTTGAGACGGTAGCTTTGACAAAGGAATGCAGTGCATATCTTCAAAACAAACTACGCCCAAAGTTGAAGGATACTGGATGTTTTACCATACCTTGCAACATTGGAGCAACATATTGTGGTAAGACACTATGTGACTTGGGTGCAAGTATCAACTTGATGCCTATGTCAATATTTAGGAAGTTAGGGATAGGTGAAGTTAGACTGACTGCAGTTACACTTCAATTAGCAGATCGATTCTTAGCACATCCAGAAGGAAAAATTGAGAACATATTGGTACGTGTAGACAAATTTATCTTTCCTGCTAACTTTGTGATTCTAGACTTTGACGCAGACAAAGAGGTGCCAATCATCCTGGGAAGACTGTTCCTAGCAATCGGAAGGACCCTTATTGATGTAGAGAAGGGAGAGCTTACTATTCATGTTCAGGATGATCAGGTAACATTTAATGTTTTTAAGTCTATGTGATTTCCTCACACAATTGATGAATGTTCTGTAGTTTTCGATTTAGAGGAGTTAATTATGGAAAAGGAACCCAACTATGTTAAGGACCCATTGGAAAAAATTTTGACATCACCCCCTCCAAATGAAGAAGAGGAGGATGAAAACTTAGCTTTGCTAGAAGCTAATAAAAGGGGATTTAATCTGCAATCTCATTTTGAATCTTTGGAGTTAGATAAAAGGGATTACGCCCAACCAAAAACATCAATTGATCGTGTCAAATAGTTGAGTTTTAATATTTATAAAAAGAATGATCGAACCTACAGACTAACTATGACAACGATAGAGGCAAGTGCCTCTATCGAACAGTAGTATCATTTAGGCAAGAGTATCTTATCAAACCCATGGGAACCTAAAAGTACTACTACTCACTTTCTTTCTATTATTTAGCTTGAAATATGGAGTGATTGGTTTATTAATCTAAAAACTAATGAAATACTTAAACTAAATGCAAAGACAAAAGAACGAAACTTTGGGAAAAGACTGTGGATAAACTCAGTTGATTACGACGATACCCTTAGGAAGAATCCACCTATGACTTCTCTTGTTATCTAACTTTTAATTCATATGACTTCTTTATTTAGCTTGATCCATAAGACTTCCTAACTTATATTAAACCCTCTCTCGAGGCAAATAACGTCTAACCTTAGGTTAATTAGTGGAACTCTCGTTCTCTTATAATAACCCCTAAGGAAGCGATAGAATTGATCAATGGACTCCCATATTAGGTTTCACCTAATCTAGCAAAATCTCGTAACTCTATCTCTAGCGCCGATCAACTCCACTTAATTATGCTAGATCTACTCTTGGCGTAGGTCTATTCTGCTCCACCTAAGCACATCAGATTAAATTAAGCAACATAATTAAGAACAAACTAAGTACTTATCATATAATTTAGAAATCAAATAACAAAATCATCATAGGTTTCATCCCCTCGTATCTCAAGGGTTTAGTTCATAACAAAATAAGAAAACATCTCAAGAGAAAAGATAAAACAAAACATAAGAAATCCTTAAAACCCCTCGAAGGAATTGAAGAGGAGATCCTCATCTTGAGTAGAACTCTAACTTCTTGAGATGGATCAACTGGTTATCTTGAGTAATTCCACGAATAAAAGCTCGCGTAAAACTCGCCTAAAACCTCATCTATTTTGGCTTTGGCCAAACTCCCCTTTTTTAGTTGCTACCTTGGGTGTTTATATAGGATTTGAGATGTTTTACTTGGCTCCTAAGTATCCTAATTCAAGTAGAATTCCCCTAGGATGTTTAAGTAGACTTACGAATGTGTTCTTTTCCCTCCAAGCATCCAAATCCGAGTGAAATTGCTCTTTCCCACAGCAGGGGCACGCCCATGGCACACGCACATGTAAATTGTCTTCAGGCCGTGTCTCGATTCTGGTGATTGAGGCACGACCGTGTAAGTCGGGATCCATGCCGTGCTTCAGGTTTGTCGATTGGGACACGACCATGCAAATCGTGCTTGGGGTGTGTCTTTGAATGATTGGCGAGGCACGGCGGTGTGACTTGATGTCCAGGCCGTGCCAATTTCTTAGGTTGGCCCAATTTGGTCCATTTTAAGCCCGTTTCTCATTCTTTTCGTTCTCGGGTGCTTTCCTGAGTATAAGACATGAAAAAAAAGGATTAAGAGCTCCTTTTTACATAAATTGAGGGCTAAATCATCTAAAATCATACTAAATGTGGGATTAAAATATGTTACTTTTACGGTTTATCAAATACCCCCACATTTAAGCTTTTGCTTGTCCTCAAGCAAAATTCTCAACTTACAAAAATGAACTTTCCATAATTCATAATTCTTATCGACAATGTCTCATCATAATTCATAGATAATTTATACATGGATAATTTAACTCAAAGAACCCTAAAGATTCAATCAAGATAAGTCATACCTTTGTAGTACAAAAACATAGGTGTCTCCCTTTATCTAAGTAATTACCTTTAATTCAAAATCGACAAGGACTAACATCCTCACTAAAGGTTCACTCAAATCACTCAAAGTGTTTAAGGTTCAAGAATAAGCATTCATAATTCGAACATGAAAAGTTAATCCCATAGGCTTGCCTAAAAATCAAATCTCCACCACTGTATATGAGATGATACACAGATCAAAAGGTCTTTATCAGGGTTGTAACGGGGCTAAGGTTAAGGGGTGTGGATAAAGGCTGAATTAGAAGGTTAAAATTGAGACTGACTTGATAAATTACCTAACTAGAAATAATGAACTAAATATAAATATTTACATCGAATGAAAACTAATAATACCAGTATTGATAATTACTCTATAATAAAGAGTATTTTCATCACTTAAAATTTAATAATACTTTAATACGAGCTTTTTCTTCAACAATTGGAATTTAAATGCCCTAAGCTCTTGTATATACTACTAATATTGAATATACTTGGGTTTTTTTAATAACAAACTAAAATATTACATCATAAATGATAAATATAACTACTAAACTAATATAATTTGGTAACTTAATCAAATCAAACCTCGATTAAAGGGTAGTCAAAAGAAAGGGTGATAACAAATACAAAGGGTTTTGGGTTAATATTAGTGGGTGAGTCAATAAAAAGGTTGTTAGGATTCAACAGGGGTTCACTAGGGTTAATTTTTGAAGGTAGGCTTTTTATGGAGTAAGTGGGTTAAATCCTAGGTGCCTTTATCATCTCTGTATATCAAATCACAAGTGTGGTCTCGACATGTATAAATGAGGCAAGTTCTAGAATAACAGTTCAAAGTTGACACACTCATAATCAATAAAGTGAGCATGAAAAAGAATATATGCTCTATAAGGCTCAAAATCTCACACAAATTATGGGTGTTTTTGACATCAATTCTTATAAATTCCAAATTTCAAGGTAATACTCAAATTCAGCTCAACGACCCATCAATTTTAATTTTTAGAAAGTAGACTTACCATATATGATTCTCTAGTATTCTTCAAATTTAATCATCAATGCACAATTAACTATGACTTAATCTAAAACATATCAATAAAAATCATAAATCAACAAAAATTTCATTCTATTTAGTAATATGAGAAAAATACTTGAAAACAATACTAAATTCAGGATTTGAGAATAATGCAAAAAGTCAGGTACATTTACCCCCCCACACACACTTAAGATGTACATTGCCCTCAATGTACAAAGATAGATAAACAATTATGTAATAAGAAAATCAAAAGAGAAGGGGAGAAGTAACACTTCCTGAATTTTTGGATGAAGTCTATTAAAAGAAACCGGATAAGATTGGAGGTGAACGTGGGGAAGCGTCTCGAACCGTTTGAAATTGAATCCTCGAAGTAGCCGGCTTGGTTTTATTGTATCTTAAGCTAAATCTAAATGTCATTGAGAAAAAAGAAAAAATAATAAAGGAAGTAAAATTAAAAAAAAAATAAAAATAAAAATAAAAATAAAAATAAAAATATGAATAAAAGTAAATAATTAAATAGAGATAAGGTCCTCGCTCATGTGCCTAGTCGTGGTGTCCACACGGCCACGGCCACGGCTTTGTGCAAGGCCGTGTGGGTATGGAAACCTATGCCCAAATATGAAAAGAAATAAAACCAAACTAATTAGTACGGTTAGTACTCGAGTTGCCTCCCTAGAAGTGCTCGTTTAAAGTCTTGAGCTAGACTTACCTGTTGTACGCACAATCATGGTGGTTTGAGGAGGTGGAAATCCTTTCTTATGCGATCAACTCGGTTATGGATATAAAGTTTAAGTCGAGTAATGTTTACCCCAAAAGTGTTGAATTTAGGATGGCTTACCTCGACTGTGCCGTATAGGAAGACATTAAGTACCTCAAAAGTTCTAAATTGGTGAATCGAGGGTCTTCCTTATTCAACAATACCTGATCCTCTATTTTGATGTGATTTGTTGTTCCTATCATCTCATCTGGGGTTTCCTTTGGTTTCACTTCGTGTGGTTCTGGTTCTTCTTTAAATTGTGTTTTCCACTCTTCTAGTTTGTCGACCCTAAGGCTTCGTTCCTCATATAATTCTTCTTTATTGGTACGAGGTCTATGATCTGGCTCAGGTTTGTAGCTTTGTGGTGTTTCCTGAAATGAAGGTTGAACAAGTTGGTTATCAACTGAATTTACTTTCTCACCTTTATCACTTGATGTTCTGGCCGAGTCAAGAGCTTGAAGAGTGACTATCTCGTCGCCTACACGAAGTATGAGTTCACCTGCATAGATATCAATTTTAGCTCTGGCAGTTGCTAGAAAGGGTCTTCCTAAAATTAAGAGGATCGTGTTGTCTTCATCCATGTCTAAAACGACAAAGTCTACTGGGAATACGAATTTATCAATTTTTATTAGAACATTTTCTATTATACTCTTAGGAATTCTTATAGTTTTATCAGTTAATTGAATGCTCGTCCTAGTTTGTCTGGGTTTCCCTAGACCTAGTTGTTTAAACATTTGGTAAGGCATAACATTGATGCTTGCCCCTAAATCCACTAATGCATTATTAATAGATAAACTACCAATTAAACATGGAATTGTAAAACTCCCTGGATCTTTTAATTTTCGTGGTAGTTTATTTTGTAGAATTGCTGAGCACATTGCGTTTAGCTCCACGTGGTGCTCTTTGTCTGATTTGCGTTTGTTGGTCAAGAGTTGTCTTATAAATTTCCTCGAGTCTGGCATCTGGAAAAGAGCTTCAAGAAGGGGGAAGTTAATATGTAATTTCTTTAAAAGTTTAAGAAACTTACCAAACTGTTCCTCTGAATCATCTCCTTTCAATGCTTCGGGATAAGGTATGCGAGGTTTGTATTCTTTGATTATTGGTTTTGGCTTTTTGTGTGCTACCTCTATTTTACCTTTTTCTTCCTTGGTTTCTTGTGCCATGTTGGGCTCGTCTACCTTTGTACCCTCTTGAGCTGTGATGGCTTGGATCTGTTTTTTTGGGTTTATTTCTGTGTTGCTTGGTAGACGTCCTTGTTGACATTCAGAAATCAGCTTTTTGAGATGTTCCACTGACCAAGTAAGTTCTCCAACTTCATTTTTTGTTGTTCATCAAGTGCCGCTTCAGTCTTTTGGAAACGAGAATCTGTGGCTGCCATGAATTTTGTCAGCATCTCTTCAAGATTCGCCTCCTCTTCTTATTGGTGAGGTGGTTGTTGAAAATCTGGAGAAAGTTTCGATCTTTGGCTATTTTGATCATCCCACGAGAAATTGGGATGGTACTTCCAACCTACATTATAAGTGTCACTATAAAAATTATTTTGATATCTAGAATAGTTACCTGTATAGTGAGCTTGCTCGTTTTCCATGCCATATCCGTAGGGTGGGTACTCAGGATTCGCCACGCCTCCTAGATTCAAATCATATTGTATTTCTGGATGTACATGCGAGGGACTATACCAATCATCTATCTTTTTACTCATCATCTCTAACTAATTAGATAACTTTGGTGACCACGCCGAGGTTGAAGACATTGGTCATTTTAGTAGGAATTGTCCTCATGACTTGCCACGATAATTATTAGATGCCATCTTTTCTGTAGACTAACATTTTTTGCCAAAAGAAAAATAGAGGAAAAAAATTAGCAAAGTAAAATAATAATAATAATAATAATAATAATAATAATAAATTGTAATAAAAAAATTGGCTAAAGTAATAAAAATATAGCTTTCTTAATATTTTAGTGTTCCCCGGCAACTGCGCCAAAAACTTGATCATGTCAAATAGTCGAGTTTTAATATTTATAAAAAGAATGATCGAACCTGTAGACTAACTATGACAATGATAGAGGCAAGTGCACCTATCAAACAGTAGTATAGTTTAGGCAAGAGTATCTTATCGAACGCATGGGAACCTAAAAGTACTACTACTCACTTTCTTTCTATTATTTAGCCTGAAATATGGAGTGATTGGTTTATTAATCTAAAAACTAATGAAATACTTTGAAACACCCCAAACTCGGCCCATGAGCCTCGACCGGATCTGGTATGTTTCTCGATGTAATCCGGTTCAAAATTCTTTTGTAACTTTGGAAAAACGATGTGTTTGAAAGAAAGATTGTTTTTGGGATGGGCTCAAGTTGGAAACCAATTTATTTTGGAAATATAAGTTTTTATAAGGATGCCATTGTTAAGTTCAAAACGTTTAAATTAAAAGATATGTCGAAATATAGGTTTTATCTTTAATTAAAATCATGTGAATTTAAGCGTCAAAACATTTAGGGTCTATTTTCAAATAAACATTTGATCTTTAATTTGATAAATTTGGTATCGTATTGAAATAATTAAAATGCATGCATAAACAGTTTATCACTATGGCCTTATTACATCAAAACAAACCCAAATAAATTAAAGTACTTAAACGAAAATAAATGTCAAAATCATAAAATTCCTTGCTGGGCATGGCCACCATTAAGCTCCTACCGACCCAGTCCATTACTGATCGTCACCTGAAAAATGTTCCCACAACAGGGTGAGCCAACAGACTCAATGTGTAACCACAACACTAAGCCTTAACAAATTTAGACATATCAAGTCATACATGTACATATAGCGTTTAAATAATATGATGCAAGCCCGAACCCAAACCTAGATGCCATCCGCTACACATCACCCGTACCAACCTGCACACCGTGGGGACTACTAAGTCAACCCTCCATCCGCTACACACCATCAAAGGCCGTCGCTGCAGTCGACGTGCTCATCGCCCTTATAAATTCGTGGCATAGCCACCAGATAATATTTTGTGTCTTGAGACACCACATTCAGATAATGTGACCGAAGTCACCACATTCAGATAATGTGACCGAAGTCACCACATTCAGATAATGTGACAATCGTCACCACATTCACTTCCCTTTCATATTCACCCAAATGCCCATGTCATACAAAATCATGCATTATTATGACATATTCTCTATTCACATTCTTATAGATTCACATACGTGTTTTAACAAATCTTATCATAATCCCAGTAGGAATAGGAAAACGTACCTGAGTACTTGTACCATTATATGGTACCTTAGCCATACTTTTCACATTCTTAATAACACATATATATATTAAACATTGCCATAAATCTTATTAAGAAATAGTGTGGGGTACACACCTGATACACTTAGCGGTTCACTTAAATCCTGGAAAACCCGATCTAAAGCCTTAGATCCTTTAGTTCCTATAATCAGCCATTAGTAGACATATTAGAAAAACCTATTCGGCTAGATTATTAAATCCCGAAGGACTTTTGAAACCAAAACTTACCTTGTTGCCGATTGGATTTAAGATCAAATCCCGAAACTTTGCTATGCTCCTTCCTGTAATCGGCTAATCACTAGATCCATTGACTTGGTTAGTTTTCGGCTTAAAAGAGAAGAAGAAATAGATCTAAATGCCATAATAATGCCTTGGTCGAATGTCAGATTCACTTACCTTTGTGAATCTAAAATCCTGAAAACACCACTTGACTATGGAAATTCCCTATACACATATGTTAGATTCGGCTTTAATACATAAATCCATAACCATGGCCCTTGGCTAAATAGTACCTAACACTTGCCTTAGGTGATCGAATCCAAGAGACTCCCTTAATGCTTCCTTCCTCTAGCTACAAACAAAAGAACACACTTAATGGCACTATGACGTTCGGCCATGCTATAAGAACCAAGACCAAATACTTGGTTTCGGCATACCATCAAAAAAAACGATTGTTTATGGAGAGACACTTACCACCCCACGCTACTTGTGAAGACCAAAGTAGGTTTCGGCTTTTAAGACTCGCGATAGAAGAAGGAGAAAATAAGCACCTAGAGATTCAGCTATGGCTTCAAATGGTGATGAACTATTCAGCAATGGTGAGGGTGAAGGAGTTTCAGTTTTTAGATGAACACTTAGAGAGTTTCGGTTCAACAAAAGATGAGAAGGAAAGAGCTTGAGGGTTTCGGCAATGGTGGAATGTAAATTGGCTATACAGGGAGCATTTGACTTAACAAAATAAAAGAGAAGATGAACACTTGCTTCACAATTTGGCTAGCCTCTGCTTGTTGTTTTCCTCTTATCCCTTATTTTAAAATAATTGATTAAATCATAATTATTACCTCCTTAGCGAAATCTAAAAGAGTTTAAAATTAACTAAAGCTCATCCAAATGAAGTCCCTATGCCGTCCACCTCTCTCCCTTTTTTTGCCGAAAATAAATAAAAATAAAAACCTCCAAGTGCTTCCCACGCTACCCGAACCCTGGCCCCTTCCCCTTGATAATGGCGTCACTTGCTAAGGCCCTAAGTGGCGCCTTGTAGCCACTTTACCAAGCCCAACTTCATGTCTCATTTCCCTTACATTTTCTCTTAAGGCCATATCAACTTAGCTTCCTCTTAAAACTTAAAACTTAACATTTTCTAAAGTATTTTCCTATTATTCCTAAGTTTGTAAACATTCATAAATACACATTCAAACTCATAATGACATGCTATTTCACACATTTTAACAATAACGCATAAGCCATAATTCGGGATATTACATACTTAAACTAAATGCAAAGACAAAAGAACAAAACTTTGGGAAAAGACTGTGGAAAAACTCAGTTGATTACGACGATACCCTCAGGAAGAATCCACCTATGACTTCTCTTGTTATCTAACTTTTAATTCATATGACTTCTTTACTTAGCTTGATTCGTGAGACTCTCTAACCTATATTAAACCCTTTCTCGAGGCGAATAATGCCTAACCTTAGGTTAATTAGTGGAACTCTCGTTCTCTTATAATAACCCCTTAAGGAAGCAGTAAATCGATCAATGGATTCCCATATTAGGTTTCACCCTAATCCGCAAAATCTCGTAACCCTATCTCTAGGCGCTCGATCAACTCCGCTTAATTATGCTAGATCTACTCTTAGGTAGGGTCTATTTCTCCTCCACCTAAGCACATCAGATTAAATTAAGCAACATAATTAAGAACAAACTAAGTACTTATCATATAATTTAGAAATCAAATAACAAAATTTGTCATAGGTTTCATCCCCTTCAAGTATCTAAGGCTTTACTTCATAACAAAAATAAGAAAATAACTCAAGAGAAAAGATAAAACAAAACATAAGAAATCCCTAAAACCCCCTAAAGGAATTGAAGAGGAGATCCTCTGTCTTGAGTAGAACTCTGACTTCTTAAGATGGATCAACTGGCTATCTTCGAGTAATTCCCTGAATAAAAGCTCTGGCAGAAAACTCTGCCCAAAAACCTCCTCTGTTTCGGCTTTTGCTGAACTCCCCTTTTTTAATTGCTACCTTGGGTGTTTATATAGGCTTTGAGATGCTTTACTTGGCTCCTAAGTATCCTAATTCAAGTAGAATTACTCCTAGGATGTTTAAGTAGACTTAGGAATGTGTTTCTTTCCCTCCAAGCATCCAAATCCGAGTGAAATTGCTCTTTCCCGCGACAGGGGCACGCCCATGGTACACGCCCGTGTAAATCGTCTTCAGGCCGCGTCTCGATTCTATTGATTGAGGCACGGCCGTGTAAGTCGGGATTCAGGCCGTGCTTCAGGTCTGTTGATTGGGACACGGCCATGCAAATCGTGCTTGGGGCGTGTCTTTGAATGATTGGCGAGGCACGAATGTGTGACTTGATGTCCAGGCCATGCCAATTTCTTAGGTTGGCCCAATTTGGTCCGTTTTAAGCCTGTTTCTCATTCTTTTCATTCTCGGGTGCTTTCCTGAGTATAAGACATGAAAAGAAAGGATTAAGAGCTCCTTTTTTACATAAATTGAGGGCTAAATCATCCAAAAGCATACTAAATGTGGGATTAAAATATGTTACTTTTATGATTTATCATCAATCGAGGAGCCATCTAAATTAGATCTGAAGGTACTTCCCTCACATTAAAAATATGTTTATTTAGGTAACTCTTCTACTCTGCCTGTGATTGTTTCAGCAGAATTAACTACTGAGCAAGAAGAGAAACTCATCCTTGTATTGAAACAATTTAAGAAGGCTATCGGATAGACCATAGCCGATATTCGCGATATTAGTCCATCTGTATGCATGCACAATATCATACTAGACGATGGCGAGAAAGGGACAATTGATGAACAATAAAGACTAAACCCCATCATGAAGGACATAGTAAAGAAAGAAATCATCAAGTGGATAGATGCGGGTATAATTTACCCCATCTCAAACAGTTCATGGGTAAGTCCGGTCCAGTGTGTACTGAAGAAAGGAGGTATCATGGTCATTGAAAATGAGAATAACAAGTTGATACCGACTAGAACGGTTACGGGATGGAGAATTTGCATCGATTACTGGAAGCTGAACAAGGCGACTAGGAAAGATCACTTTCCTTTTCCATTTTTGGATCAGATGCTAGATAGACTCGAGGGGCGAGACTATTACTATTTTCTTGATGGATACTCAGGGTATAATCAGATTACAGTAGCACTAGAAGAAAAACATAAGACAACATTCACTTGCCCATACGGTACATTTGCATTTAGGCGCATGCCATATGGTTTATGTAATGCACCTGCTACATTTCAAAGATGTATGGTGTCTATTTTTACTAACATGGTTGAGAAATATTTGAAAGTCTTTATAGATGATTTTTCAGTATTCGGAGATACGTATGATGATTGCCTAGCCAATCTAGCCAAGGTACTAAGGCAATGCGAAGAAACAAACCTTGTACTTAACTGGGAAAAGTGCCATGTCATGGTACGAGAAGGTATTGTTCTAGGGCATCGGATAACAAGACATGGAATCGAGGTAGATAAAGAAAAGGTAGATGTTATTGAAAAACTCCCACCCCCGACATCTTTAAAGGGTGTTAGGATCTTTTTGGGCCACATCGGTTTCTATCAAAAATTTATCAAAGACTTCTCCAAAATTGCTAAACCCTTTATGCAATTTATTTGAGAAGGAAATGGCGTTTAAATTTGACGAGGAGCGCCTAAAAGAATTCAACAATTTGAAGAGTCGAATAGTCTCAGCACCCATAACAGTCACATCAGACTGGGATTTTCCATTTGAATTGATGTGTAACGCAAGTGACTTTGCGATCAGAGCTATCATGGGTCAGCGAAGGAACAAAGTTTTTCATCCCATCTACTATGCAAGTCAAAATCTGACAGGAGCTCAATTTGTAACACCCCATAGCTGTATCCAATGTCAGAACAGGGTATAAGGCATTACCTAACTTAATCTCATGAGTATGTTCAATTCCAAATTATAAAAGTCCATTAAAATTTAAAATTTTTCTAACTTCCTCTTAACAACCCTATTATAGGCTTACGAGACCCAAAACACATCTTAGAAACAATTTGAGATCATTTCGAGCTCCTTAGAAAACCTTAGAAAATGTTATTAAAAATAGGGCCACAAACCCGTGTGGGCAGGCCGTGTAATCACACACGCCCATGTCCCTAATTCCTGTGGATTTTATTTTTCATTTCGAACCTACAGGGGTTTTCACACAGCCGGACACACGCCCGTGTCCATAGCCCGTGTCCCTCACACGATCATGACATGCCCGTGTCTTCACCCGTGTATGAAAACCTTGACATTCTGTTTATGATGTTATCATCTCAATAAGGTCGCACGACCAAGGCACACGCTCGCCTCCTTAGACCGTGTGGCGAATTAAATTCCAAGTTTCAGGTGTAGACTTCACACGGCCCAGCCACATACCCGTGTCTTAGGCTGTGTATCCCATACGGTTGAGACACACGGTCATGTCTCAGCCCCTGTGTTTACTACTAGGCATACTGACTTACCAACTTAGCATGCAGGGGTACACACGGCCTATCAACATGCCCATGGGGCTGATCATGTGTCACACACGGCCTAGGCCTAGACACACGCCCGTGTGTCTACCCATGTGGACAATTGTAAGGCTATCTACCAAGCTAATTGCCACTCTGAAATACAACCACATTTATACCATTTCATTTTAACACTCTACATGATCATAAGGCACTCCTAATGCCCAAAATTAAAACATCTATATATAGGTTTACACTATATTCATCATGCATATTCTTTACTCAATTATCATCCCAAACACACAAAACTGCACTTCATGGACTTTTTCACCATTGAATATATATATATATATTATCAAGCATTAGCCAATTGCCAATGGCCATTTACAAAATGAATCTATTAAACATTAATAGTCACACATTGACTAACCAATATGACATATCACCAAAAATAACCAAGTTCCTATACATGCCACACTCAAAATTAATCAAACTATGCTATACCAAAGAGAAGTTGATAGTGTGATTCCGAACTCCGACGTCCTACAATCCCCGAGTTAGCTTGGCGATACTACAAGGAAAAGGGAAATGAGAGAGGTAAGCATGAAGCTTAGTAAGTTTGCATGAAATAAATAGCAACATAAAGGGTCATAATGTCATCAATTCATTGCATGGAATAAAGCAAAACACAAAGTCTCAAGCACATTGCCATAACTTACTCATGCTTACTCTTACCAATTACATGTCACATATCGTAAACATTTCTCGTGAATTACTTACAAATACCTGTATCACTTCATCACATAGCTTTAGCACTAATTTCATCTCTATTATATGCTTAACTATTTATCCCATTAATTCACGTGGAATAATCGATGATACACAATCATAATCATTCACATAAATACGACGCCAATACCATATCCCAGATATGGTCTTACATGGATCACATCTCAATGCCGATGCCATATCCTAGATATGGTCTTATACAGGATCTCATATCAATATCGATGCCATATCCTAGATATGGTCTTATATGATTTTCATATTCGATGTCGATGCCATATCCCAAATATGGTCTTATACGGGATCTCAATTTGGTGCCGAGGCCATGTCCCTGCCATGGTCTTATAAGGAACCTTACCATTCTCATGTCTTGATAATGGTATCCTCTCACTTCTTAAGGTCCAACTGGGACTTCAACATCATAAATTTTCATCATTTTCTCATTGAACATCATTACTTAATTTCATATAAATATTATACATCTTCACGAATATCAAACCTTTTAAAACATAATAGCATGATGTTGAATTTCTTGCACACAAACTTACCTTGGTTCCAAAATAGGCCAATTTGTCGATCTAGTCTGATACCTTGCCTTTTCCTCGGTCAAGGTTAATTCCATGTTCTTCTTAATCTATAATATCAAATTCATTCATTTTAATTACCACCTTAATCAAGGCATTTCAAAAATCCAACATTGGCAAAATTACCATTTTGCCCTTAAACTTTCACAAAATTATGATTTTACCCCTAGGCTCGTAAATCAATTCTAATCAAATTTCCTCCTTTAACAAGCCTAGATGAACATTTGTTACTCTTATAGCAACTCCCAATACTCATTATTTCACACATTTAACACCTATTTTATAACTTTTACAAAAAGGTCCTTTTTGGTGTTTTCATGAAAACACCTTTCACAAAAGTTTTGTATTTAACACCCAAGATTCATTTTCTTTCATAAAAATTCAGCAAACAACATAATTACTCACATGGAAAAACCCTAGACTCTTAATCATTTTTCAAAATAGTCTCCTCAATAGCTAGATCATGTTACAAGGATCTCAAAAGTACAAAAATTATCAAAAAAAAAATGACCATTAAAATGCTTACTTGCAAGGAGAAAGCTTGGCTGAAATTTTTTTAAGTTCTCAAACCCATTGTTTTACTGAAAATTTTGGTGGAAAAGAAGAGAGGAAAGATGATATCTTTTTCTTTCTTTATTTTATTTTATTTCATCAATTTAATCCACCTAATCTAACAACTTTGACCAATTTTGACATTGTTTGTCCCCTATGGCCAGCCACTCTACTTTCTAAGCGCCTAATTGCACATTAAGGGCCTCCAATAATATTTTATGGCTTTTAGATGCCTTATCTTTTAAAATAGAACTTTCTCACTTAATGCGATTTAGTCCTTTTTCGCATTTAAGCATGCAATCGCTAAAATTAAAGCACCAAAATTTTCATGCACCCATATAATCATGCTATAAGACATAAAATAATATTAAAATAATTTTATTCAACCTCGAATTTGTGGTTCTGAAACCATTATTCTGACTAGCCTTTAAATCGGGCTGTTATAATTCTCCCCCTTTAAGGATTTTTGTCCCCGAAAATCTTACCGGTGAAAAGGTTGAGATATTGGTTTCTCATAGCCTCCTCGGGCTCCCATGTAGCCTCTTCTACCCCATGTCTTTGCCATAGTATTTGATAAACTGAAATAGTAACATATTTTAATCCCACATTTAGCATACTTTTGGATGATTTTTCCCTTTAATTATGGAAATAGGTGCTTCTAATCCTTTGTTTTCATGTTTTATACTCAGTAGAGCACTGGAGGATGAAAAGAATGAATAATGGGCCAAAAACAGAGAAAATGGGCCAAAGTATGAAATCCACACGGCCTAGGCACAAGACCACACGGTCGTCCCTCATTAGAAAAGTCGACCACGGCCTGGACCCCGAAATACACAGCCGTGCCTCATCAACAGGATTGACCACGGCCTGGCCACGATTTACACGGGTGTGTGCCATGGGCGTGTCTCTGTCGTAGGAAATAAGAATTCTATTCTGATTAGGTACTTAGAGGCAAAGAAACATATTCCAAAAGCCTATATAAAGACCCTAGAGGCCAACCTTGTAGGTGTGTTCAGCTAGGCCAAAGAGCCAAGCCAGAGCAGTTAAATTCAGGGATTTACTCAAAGAAAGCCAGTTGATTCATCTCAAGAAGCCAGAATCATACTCAAGACGGAGGATATCTCCTTCAATTCTTTCAGGGGGTTTTAGGGATTTCTTATGTTTTGTTTTATCTTTTCTTCTGAGATGTTTTCTTTTACAATTATGAACTAAACCTTCAAATACTTGAGGGAGATGAAACCTGAGACGGATCTTGTTATTGTTATCTGAACTGAATGATAAATATTTGATTTATTCTTAACTATGTGTTCTTAATTCTTGTTTTGGTATGTTCGGGATATTGATTCAAGTGTGATGTGCTTAGGCAGAGGAGGAAGAGACCCTGTCTAAGAGTAGATCTAGCATAGTTATGCGGAGTTGCTCGCACGCCTAGAGATAGGATGATGAAAATCTATCGAATTAGGGTCAAACCTAATATGGGAGTCCATAGATCGAATTAATGCAATTGTAGGGTTTTTAATTAGAAAGAGATTTCAATTAATCAACCTAGGGTTAGATGTTAGTAGCCTTGAAGAGAGGGATTAATATAAATTAGGGAATCCTAAGGATCAAGTCAAATGAATAAATCGTCCGGTTCAGAGTTAGATAACAAGTGAAGTCTAGGTGGATTCTTCCTCAGGTATTGTCCAAGTCAATCGGTTTTCTCTCAAATCTTTTCCCCAATTTCTTCTTTGACTTAGCACTTTTAGCTTAGTTAAATAGTTAATTTTAGATTAGATAAAAAATTCCCTTAATTCTTAGGTTAAATAATAGAAAGAGAGTTAATATTAGTACTTTTGGTTCCTCTGGGTTTGACAATCTGGTCTTGCCACTAACTATACTACTGTTCGATAGGTGCACTTGCCTTCATCGTTGTCTTAGTTATTTTCCAGGTTTGATCATTCTTTTTATAAATTTTTAAGACTCGACAGACAATCGATCAAGTTTTTGGCGTCGTTGTCGGGGAACTAAAATATTAAGAACACTCAATTTTTATTACTTTAGCCATATTATATTTTATTATTTTTGCAATTAAAATTTTATTTTCATTTTTTCTAAATTTTCTTTTTCTTTTTCTATTTTCCTTATAGATACCTCTAGTTTATGACTAGAAGGAACCCGACAGGACCACTACTTTACGATAGTGATATTGAAGGAACCGTACACAGAAATCTTAGAGAAGCAAGGCGAAGCTTAAATTACATACAAGACGAGCAAGAGGACGAAACCAATACCATCGAAAGGATGGCGGAGAATAATCTGCCGCATCAAGATATGGTCGACCATCATGCTCCTCGAACTATGTATGATTATGCTAAACATAATTTAACAGGAGCTGAATCGAGTATTGTTAGGCCTGCTATACCCACTAATAATTTTGAATGAAAACCTAACACTATACAAATGATTCAACAGTTTGTTCAATTTGATGGTTTGTAGAACGAAGACCCAAATGCTCATTTAGTGTAACACCCCATACCCAAGCCCGAGGCTAGGACTGGATAAGAGATATTATCATGCTTGAACTCTTTAAAACATACACTTATGGGCTGTAAAATTTCGTTCCGACTTAAAAACTTCTCTATATTAATCTAATCATACATTTCATGGGCCTACGAGGCCTTAAGCACATATCTAAAAACTTTCGAAACTTAATCGAAACCTTTCTTTAAAGCAGGGGTCACACGCCCATGTGGCTTGGGACACGCCCGTGTACCCCTTGACACACCCATGTTATCAATCGTGGGGAGCTACTGACTATTTTCACACGGCCTGAACACGCCTGTGGGCTTAAACCGTGTGATAAACCTTGATATACTGACTTGATCCACACGGTATGGGTACACGCCCATGTTCAAACCTTGTATTCTACACTGCTCATACACACGACCGTGGGGTTGTACCGTGGCCTATCCTGATTAATAATAATAAGGTGCAAGGTTCACATGGCCTAGACACACGTCCGTGTGTCTAACAGTGTGAGCACTTAGAGGCTATTTACCAAGCCATTTACCACCCTGAAATCAAAATCAAACCAATACATTTCAAAACTATACAGCATGCCTCATTGAATACAGCAACATACATATAACCAATTTTGGCAAACCACTTAGCCATATACAAAAGAATAATGCTTTGATAACCTTTACAATGGCCCTTCTTAAAACACGTTCTCAAAATCAATGCTTCCTATACATGCCATACTTAGTAAAATAACTTGGCTATACCAAATAAGGATTGATAGTGTGCTACGAGCTCTGACTCCAATGATCCATAAGTTAGCTTGGCGGGACTACATAGAAAGAAAGGATTAAAGACGCAAGCATTTAGCTTAGTAACTTTGCATGTAAAACACAGATTAATAAACTTGCTTAATATAAACCATTTGACTTAATAATGGTATCATAATTTCAGCTTTAGAGCTTACTTACTCATACTGATTCTCACATGTCTCATGATACTTACTATCCTTATACTTGTAATGTAAACATGGTGTTTGTATCACTTGATCACATTGATCAACATACTTTAATTTAATAATCATGATCTCTAATTCATCATTCATAACATAAATAATACTCAATTTCAACTTGGTAATATCTTTGCTTACTTAGCTTTCTTGTTATCTCATTTTAACTTTACTCATTTGCTCGATGAATTTCTGCAAATAATCAAGGATACTAAATCTCATCCCACGTAACTTAATGCCAAAGCCATATCCTAGATACGGTCTTACATGATATATCTCTTCTTGAATCAATGCCAAGCTTACCTTGGACTTATATGATAACTTATTCAATGTCAAGCTTGGGTCCATGGACTTACATGATAACTTTTTCAATGCCAAGCTTGGGTCCTTGGACTTACATGATAACTTGTTCAATGCCAAGCTTGGGTCCTTGGACTTACATGATAACTTATTCAATGCCAAGCTTGGGTCCTTGGACTTACATGATAACTTATTTAACAAACATTAAGCATTCCATGATAACAATGTACATTATACTAAGCAATTCAATGATAGAATTCATAAAGCTTAGAAATCATACAAACTTACCTCAATATACAAAATGAATGTAGATATGCAATTTAGTCCTTGACTTTGTTCTTGCCTTGGTTTCGATCCGGGCTTCATTTTTCTTGATCTATAATCATAAATAGACCATTTAATAAGCATATTGACTAAATTGACTCATAACTCATTCTTTGGAAAAATTACTATTTTACCCCTATACTTTCTCATATTTGCACTTTTACCCCTAGGCTCGTAAAATTATTTTTATACAACTTTCTTAAACTACATGCTTAGCTGATTAATAGTATCAACTATAGTAATCATCAATTCTCACAAAATCACACATGTATGACCAAACTTAAGATTTTCACAATCAAGATCCTACATGCATTTTCATGGAAAATCACTTAACAAAAGATGTTTCTACTACATCTAGCTTCCATAATCTTCCATAAAACATCAAAATACATGCATTTCATACATGACCACATTTTTTAACATCCATTATAGCTCATCAAATAGCTAAAAATAGCTTACTCATGCTACTAGGACTTCAAAAATACGAAGAATATCAAAAACCGGGCTTAGGAGCACTTACTAGCAAGCTTGGAAAATTGAAAGAGCCTAACAATGGCTATTGGAATTTTTGGCAGCTAGGGGAAGAAGATAAATAGATTTTTGTCATCTTTTTCCCTTTTTAATCATTTATTAGGCAAATAACCAAAATGCCCCTCTTTTTAAAAAATTCCATAAAACTATCTCATGACCAATTTTGTCCAAAAATTAAATTTTGGGCAAATTGCTATCTAGGGGTTCATAATTATTATTCTAAAGCTATTTCATACAAAAAGCTTCTAGAAATTCATATTTTACAACTTTTGCAATTTAGTCCTTTTGGACCATTCAACCATAATTTAGCGAAATTGCTTCATGAAACCTTCATACTAGCATGCAAACATGACATAAACCTTCTCGATTTCATGGTCTCGTACCACTATTCCGATAAGCCCTAAATCGGGCTATTATAATCTTCCCCTTAGGGATTTTCATCCTCAAAAATCTTACCAGCAAAAAGGTTTGGATACTGGTTTCTCATATTCTCTTCTGTTTCCCACGTAACTTCTTCTATTCCATGTCTTTTCCACAATACTTTCACTAGGGTAATACTTTTATTTCTAAGTTGTTTGACTTCCGAGCTAAAATCTTGACTGGTTCTTCACCATAAGTCATGTCGGGACAAATCTCTATCTCTGACGGGATAATTACATGTGAAGGATCTAATCTATAGCGTCTCAACATTGACACGTGAAACACATCATGTATCTTATCCAATTCTGATGGCAAAGCCAAACGGTAAGCTACCAACCCAACTTTCTTAGTAATATTGTAAGGTCCAATGAAACGTGGACTCAATTTGCCTTTCCGGCCAAATCTGAGAACTTTTTTTCCATGGTGACACTTTTAAGAACACTTTATCCCCGACTTGGTACTCTATCTCTTTACTCTTTAAATCCGAATAGGATTTCTGTCTGTCTCAGGCAACTTTTAAACATTCTCGTATCACTTTCACTTTCTCTTCAGCTTCTTTAACCAGATCGACCCCGTGAATTTGGTTTTCCTTGAGTTCAGTCCAAAACAAAGGTGTTCTACATTTACGCCCATATAGAGCCTCATAAGGCGCCATCTTTACGATCGACTGAAAACTATTATTGTAGGCAAATTCTATCAATAGGAGAAATTTTTCCCAACTACCTTGAAATTCTAAAATACAAATCAAAGCATATCTTCGAGTACCTAAATTAACCTCTCTGACTGACCATCAGTTTGAGGATGAAAAGCTGTGCTAAAATTCAATCTTGTAACTAAGGCTTCTTACAGCCTCTTCCAAAATCTGGATGTGAATCTCGGATCCCTATCTGATATAATCGATAAGGAAACTCCGTGAAGCCTTACTATTTCTAAAACATACAAGTTTGCCAATTTGTCGAGGGAGTAATCCACTCGTACGGGTATGAAATGGGCTGACTTCGTGAGTCTATCAACTACAACCCATATAGCATCCTTCTTGGTCGGTGACAATGGTAACCCTGTTACAAAATCCATGGTGATACGGTCCATTTCCACTCGGGAATCAAAATGGGTGAAGTAAACCCAAGGTAAGGTACTTGGTGTTGGAAACAAATTTTGAAATATCTTTTATCGAAATCATTATACATCTTAGTACTTCTGAATGTACAAACAAACATCCGTTATGTGCTTCATACAAAATTCTCTGAACCAACTCCTCTTTTCTCAGTATACAAACTCTATCTCTAAACACCAAGTATCCATCAGAATTAATCCGAAAGTCGGATTCAACATCTGGCTTGCACTGAGCTCTCTTAACTTGCAATTCACTATCTTCTTTTTGAGCTTCCAGGATCTCGTGAAAAAAAACATTGGTCTAGCTCTCAACTCGACTACAATAGAACCATCGTCGGATAAAGATATCCTGGAATTCAATGCCCTTAATGAAAAAAGGGACTTCCTACTCAAAGCATCAGCGACTATATTCACTTTTCTTGGGTGGTAGTCAATGACCAACTCATAGTCTTTTATCAACTCTAACCATCTCCGTTGCCTTAAGTTCAACTCTTTCTGCGTCATCAAATATTTCAGACTTTTATGATCAGTAAAAACCTGACATCTCTCACCATATAAATGGTGTCTCCAAATCTTCAAAGCGAAGACTATGGCAGCTAATTCTAAATCATGCGTCAGATAATTCTTCTCACGAGGTTTCAACTGTCTTGAGGCATAAGCAATCACTTTGCCTTCTTGTATGAGTACACAGCCTAATCCGTTTAAGGATGCATCGCTTTAAATCACAAATTCTTTCCCTGACTCAGGTTGTACTAAAACTGGAGCTTCTGTCAACATTGCTTTCAACTTCTCAAAACTTTGTTGGCATCGTTCTGACCATTCAAACTTCACATTCTTCTGTAACAGTTTAGTCATCGGGGTTGCAATCATGGAAAACCCATTGACAACTCGTCTATAATAGTTGGCTAGGCCTAGAAAACTACTAATCTCAGAGATGTTCTTCGGTGGCTTCCAATCCATTATGGCTGAGATCTTATTTGGATCTACTCAGACTCCATCTTTCGAGATGATATGTCCAAGAAATCGTACTTCCTTGAGCCAAAATTTACTTTTACTGAATTTGGCATATAGCTGATTTCTCGAAGAATCTGTAGAACTATCCGTAGGTGTTCAGCATGATCATTCTTATCTAGGGAATAAATCAGTATGTCGTCAAAAAAAATGACTACAAACTTATCGAGGTATGGTCTAAATATGCGGTTCATTAAATCTATGAATACCGCAGGAGCATTGGTCAACCAAAAGGGCATGACTAAAAATTCATAATGCTCATACCTCGTTCGAAAGGCGGTCTTGGATACATCTGAATCCTTCACTCTAAGCTGATAGTACTCTGATCTCAAGTCTATTTTGGAGAACACAGTGGCTCTTTTCAATTGATCGAACAAATCATCGATCCTAGGCAATGGGTACTTGTTCTTTACTGTCACTTTATTAAGTTGACGGTAATCTATGCACAATCTCATGGTGCCATCTTTCTTTTTCACAAATAAAACCGGAGCACCCCATAGTGAATTACTTGATCTTGCAAAGCCTTTGTCTGTTATCTCTTACAATTGTGACTTTAGCTCTTTCAACTCTGTTGGAACCATTCTATAAGGAGTAATGGATATCGGTACAGTACCGGGAGTTAGCTCAATATTGAACTCAACCTCTCTAACTGGTGGTAGTCCTAGTAATTCCTCAGGAAAAATATCCACGTACTCACGTACTATTGGTACTGACTCAATCTTCAGTTTTGTTCCTCTATCATTCATCGCATAGGCCAGATATGCTCCATACCCTTTTCTTATATATTTCTATGTCGTCATAAGAGAAATCATTGCCGGTGATCTACCTTGTTCATCTGATTCTACATGAAGAGTATCCACATCCTCACATCTCATTTCAATATATTTATTCCCACAATTAACTATTACATCATGGTTAGTCAATCAATACATGCCAAGAATGAGGTCAAACTCATCAAATGGTAGCAACATAAGATTTGCTTTAAAAAATGACCTCTAATCATTAATGGACAATCTTTACAAACTTTATCAACTAACACACTCTTGCCTAAAGGATTAGCCACTTTAATCATAAATTCTGTAGAATCTATAGGCATACTCAAACCTGATATTAATTTCATGCAAATGTAAGAGTGTGTGGATCCGGGATCTATTAAAACAATAACTTTAACATCATGAAGAGAAAAGGTACCCGTAATAACATCATGGGAAGATGCCTCTTCGCGAGTGCGAATGGCATAAGTCCTTGCAGGCGCTCTACCCTTAGGTCTCGAGGCCTGTTCTCTAGGGTTACCTCTTCCACTTGCCCCACTTCCCGGGTTCCTCTACTGTCTGCCTCTGATCATACTCCCAAATCTTGGGTTCTGAGCTCTTTCTTCTTTTATCATCTCTGGACACACTTTTATATAGTGGTCTTTAGAACCACATCTAAAACATGCATTTTCATGTGCTCGGCATTCTCCAAGGTGACATCTGCCATACTGTGGGCATTCATGTCTGTCAGCCAACACTTGCAACTGAAGTAGTCTGTACTTTATTCCCTGAATACTGTTTTCTCTTGTCTTTCCTTGAAAGCCTAGTGGAAGTAGCCGATTGGGTAGGAAAATCTCTTGACTTTTTGGATGAAGATTGGAATGACTTATTCCACTGTCTCTTTCTAGAGTCACAAGACTCCATTTCAGACTTCTTCTTCTCTTTTACTAATCCTTTGGCTTTACAAGCCCTTTCTACTAGCACAACAAATTCCTTTAATTCTAGGACAGCAACAAACAACTTGATGTCCTCATTTAATCCATCTTCAAATATTTTACTTATAATGGCCTCAGTGGATACACATTCGCGAGCATATTTGTTGAGTTGTACAAACTCTCGCTCATAATCAGTTACTGACATCTTCCCTTGCTTTAGCTCTAGAATTTAATTCCTCTTCTAGTCTACAAATCTTTGGCTGATATACTTTTTCTTGAACTCTTCTTGGAAAAATTCCCATGTGACCATTTCCCTTGGTACTACCGACACAAGGGTGTTCCACCATTGGTAAGCAGAGTCTCTTAAGAGAGAGATTACACACTTCATGCATTCTTCAGAGGTGCATGACAGCTCATTAAATACCCTGATGGTATTTTCTAACCAAAACTCAGCTCTTTCTGGATCATCATCTTTTCTAGCCCGAAATTCTTCTGCCCCATGTTTCCTGATCCTATCAATTAGAGGTTTATCTCCTCTTACCACCTCTACTACTTGAGGGGCTATTAGAGCAGGTTGTGGAACAGGCGGGGGTGGAGGGGGTTGTGCATTCGGGTTCGCACGAACGAACTCTGTATACCAAGCATTCATCATATGGAGGAAAGCTTCTATACCCTCTTCTCCTCCTTCTTGACTCACCGTAGTCGGTCTATTCTCATTCTCATTTGGCACCGTCCCTTCTACAGGAGCCGGCACGTTACTTTCTACATCATCCGCCACAACTTTTTTGGGATCCATTTACTATATGTATAAACATAATTTAAATAGTCAGGAGTCGTCATACTATCATTATTAGAACATTCTTATGTATGGCATGTATAGCTAGACTCATACTCGTGCTACTTAGTCTTAGAACCGACTAAACTGTGGCTCTGATACCACTAAATGTAACACCCCATACCCAATCTCGAGGCTAAGACTTGATAAGAGATATTACCATGCTTGAACTCTTTAAAACATACACTTATGGGCTGTAAAATTTCGTTCCGACTTAAAAACTTCTCTATATTAATCTAATCATACATTTCATAGGCCTACGAGGCCTTAAGCACATATCTAAAAACTTTCAGAACTTAATCGAAACCTTTCTTTAAAGCAGGGGTCACACGCCCATGTGGCTTGGGACATGCCCGTGTACCCCTTGACACGCCTATGTTATCAATCGTGGGGAGCTACAGACTATTTTCACACGGCCTGAACACTCCCGTGGGCTTCAACCGTGTGATAAACCTTGATATACTGACTTGATCCACATGGTATGGGTACACGCCCATGTTCAAACCGTGTATTCTACACGGCTCATACACATGACCGTGGGGTTGTACCGTGGCCTATCCTAATTAATAATAATAAGGTGGGTTCACACGGCCTAGACACACGCCCGTGTGTCTAACCGTGTGAGCACTTAGAGGCTATTTACCAAGCCATTTACCACCCTAAAATCAAAATCAAACCAATACATTTCAAAACTATACAACATGCCTCATTGAATACAGTAACATACATATAACCAATTTTGGCTAACCACTTAGCCATATACAAAAGAATAATGGTTTGATAACCTTTACAATTGCCTTTCTTAAAACATGTTCTCAAAATGAATGCTTCCTATACATGCCATACTTAGTAAAATAACTTGGCTATACCAAAATAAGGTTTGATAGTGTGCTACGAGCTCCGACTCCAACGATCCGCAAGTTAGCTTGGTGGGACTACATAGAAAGAAAGGATTAAAGACGGAAGCATTTAGCTTAGTAAGTTTGCATGTAAACACAGATTAATAAACTTGCTTAATATAAACCATTTGACATAACAATGGTATCATAATTTTAGCTTTAGAGCTTACTTACTCATACTGATTCTCACATGTCTCATGATACTTACTATCCTCATACTTGTAATGTAAACATGGTGTCTGTATCACTTGATCACATTGATCAACATACTTTAATTTAATAATCATGATCTCTAATTCATCATTCATAACATAAATAATACTCAATTTCAACTTGGTAATATATTTGCTTGCTTAGCTTTCTTGTTATCTCATTTTAACTTTACTCATTGCTCAATGAATTTTTGCGAATAATCGAGGATACTAAATCTCATCCCACATAACTTAATGCCAAAGCCATATCCTAGATACGGTCTTACATGATATATCTCTTCTTGAATCAATGCCAAGTTTACCTTGCACTTATCTGATAACTTATTCAATGCCAAGCTTGGGTCCTTGGACTTACATGATAACTTGTTCAATGCCAAGCTTGGGTCCTTGGACTTACATGATAACTTGTTCAATGCCAAGCTTGGGTCCTTGGACTTACATGATAACTTGTTCAATGCCAAGCTTGGGTCTTTGGACTTACATGATAACTTATTTAACAAACATTAAGCATTCCATGATAACAATGTACATTATACTAAGCAATTCAATGATAGAATTCATAAAGCTTAGAAATCATACAAACTTACCTCAATATACAAAATGTATGTAGATATGCAATTTAGTCCTCGACTTTGTTCTTGCCTCAATTTAGATCCGGGCTTTGTTTTTCTTGATCTATAATCATAAATAGACCATTTAGTAAGTATATTGACTAAATTGACTCATAACTCATTCTTTGGTAAAATTACTATTTTGCCCTTATACTTTCTCATATTTGTACTTTTGCCCCTAGGCTCGTAAAATGATTTTTATACAACTTTCTTAAACTACATGCTTAGCTGATTAATAGCATCAACTATAGTAATCATCAATTCTCATAAAATCACACATGTATGACCAAACTTAAGATTTTCACAATCAAGTCCCTACATGCATTTTCATGGAAAATCACTTAACAAAAGATGTTTCTACTACATCTAGCTTTTATAATCTTCCATAAAACATCAAAATACATGCATGTCATACATGACCACATTTTTTAACATCCATTATAGCTCATCAAATAGCTAAAAATTGCTTACTCATGCTATTAGGACTTCAAAAATACAAAGAATATCAAAAATCGGGCTTAGGAGCACTTACTAGCAAGCTTGGAAAATTGAAAGAGCCCTAACAATGGCTATTGGAATTTTCGGTAGCTTGGGGAAGAAGATGAATGAATTTTTGTCATCTTTTTCCCTTTTTAATCATTTATTAGGCAAATAACCAAAATGCCCATCTTTTTAAAAAATTCCATAAAACTATATCATGAATTAAATTTTGGGCAAATTGCTATCTAGGGGTTCACAATTATTATTCTAAAGCTATTTCATACAAAAAGCTTCTAGAAATTCATATTTTGCAAATTTTTCAATTTAGTCCTTTTGGACCATTCACCACAATTTAGAGAAATTGATTTATGGAACCTTTATACTAGGATGCAAACATGACATAAACCTTAAAACTCATAATTTCATCTCAGTTTCGTGGTCTTGCACCACTATTCTGACTAGACCTAAATCGGGTTGTTACATTTAGCTAATTTTATAGAATTTTGTGATATATTCAAAATAAATGGTGTTTCTAATTATGCCATTCGTCTTCGGTTATTTCCCTTTTCTTTGAGAAATAAAGCCAAACAGTGTTACATTATCTTCCACGAGGATCAATCACTACATGTAACCAAAAGACTGAAAAATTTCTTCTAAAATATTTTCTACCGGCTAAAACGGCCAAATTAAGGAATGATATCTCTTCTTTTGTGCAGATGGATTTAGAAAAATTATACGACACATGGGAGAGATACAAAGATTTTTTGAGAAGGTGCCCACACCTCGGTTTACCCTTGTGGTTGCAGGTCAAAACTTTTTACAATGGTGTGAACCCCTCAACCCAGCAGTTAATTGCCTAAGCAGCCGGCGGAACCCTTAATAACAAAACTCCTAATGCAGCTTATGAATTCATAGAGGAGATGTCATTGAATAACTATCAGTGGCAAAGTACAAGGACAAAGCCAACTAAAGCAGCCGGAGTTTTCAATCCCGACGCAGTCACCATCTATCAAATCAGGTAGAGATGATGAATAAAAAGATTGATGGTTTGTGTGGTTCCTTGCAAGTACACCCAGTAATGCAATGTGACTTGAATCTAGGAGGTGTGGCAAATCCTGAGTACCCACCCTACAATTCGGGCATGGAAAGCGAACAATTAAACTATACAGGTAACAATTTTAGACCTCAAAATAACCCCTATAGTAATACTTATAATCCAGGTTGGAGGAACCACCCCAATTTCTCGTGGGGTGGCCAAGGAAATCGGAGACAACAACCACCCCCTCCAAACTTCCAACAATAGCCCTACCCACAGGAAAAGAAGCTGAACCTTAAAGAGATGCTGACAAAATTCATAGCGGTGTCTGAAACTCATTTTCAAAACACCGAGACAACACTTAAAATCAACAAGCATCGATTAAAGGAATCGAGAACCAGTTAGGGTAGCTCGCAAAGTTGATCTCAGAATGACCACTAGGTAGCTTGCCAAGTAACACTGAGACTAATCCCAAGGAGAAAATTCAAGCCATAACAGCTCATGATAGTGAAAGGTTAGTCGAATCTGAACCTGTAGCAAGTGAAGGTAAGGTTGAGGTAAGCCAAGAAAAGCCAAAACCCATGAATCTTCTCCAACTCCGATGGCAATGCCAAATGATAAGCTACTGGCCCTATCCTCTCGGTAACCTCACATGGTCCGATAAAGTGCAGACTCAATTTGCCTTTTCACCAAATCTGAGAACCTTTTCCATAGTGATACTTTTAGAAACACTTTACCACCAACTTGAAACTCAATCTCTTTTCGTTTCAAGTCCGTATAGGACTTTTGTCTATCAGCAGCAGCTTTTAAACACTCACGTATCACTTTTACCTTCTCTTCAGTTTCTCTGACCAAATTAACCTTGTGAATCTGATTCTCTCTGAGTTCAGTCCAATATAAAGGCATTCGGCACTTACGCCCATACAATGCCTCGTAAGGCGCCATTTTCAAGCTTGACTGAAAACTGTTATTATAGGCGAATTCCACCAACGGTAAATATTTCTCCTAATTACCTTGGAATTCAAAACACAACATCAAAGCATGTCTTTAAGTATCTGTATTATACTCTCTGACCTCCCATTGGTCTGCGGATGGAAAGCTGTACTAAAGCTCAATTTTGTGCCTAAGGCCTCTTGCAACCTTTTCCAAAATCATAACGTAAATCTCGGATCTCTATCCGAAATAATCGACAATGATACTCCGTGAAGTCTTACTATTTCTGACATATACAAATCTGCCAACTTATCAAGAAAATAATCAACCCATGCTGGTATGAAGCGGACTGACTTCCTAAATCTATCAACCACGACCCATACGGTATCCTTCTTTTTTGGTGTCAACAGCAAACCCGTTACAAAATCCATAGTTACGGTCCCATTTCCACTCGGAAACCATAATAGGCTAAAGTAAACCCGAAGGTACTTGGTGTTCAGCCTTCACTTGTTAACAAAATAGGTATCTCGATATAAACTCAGAAATATCTTTCTTTATGCTTGACCACCAATACCATTTCTTCAAGTCATTATACATCTTCATGCTGCCTGGATGCACAGATAAACATCCACTATGTGCTTCATGCAAAATTTTTCAAATAAGATCATCATCTCTGGGTACACAGACCCTATCTCGAAACATCAAACATCCAGCAGGATTTATCCGAAAGTTTGACTCAACATTTGACTCACATTAAACTCTTTTAGCTTGTAAATTATTGTCGCCTTTCTGAGCTTCACAAATCTCTTGGAGAAACATTGGTCTAGCCCTCAACTCGTCTAGAATAGAACCATCATCTGACAAAGCTATCCGTGTATTCATGGCTCTCAGCGCAAACAAGGATTTCCTGCTCAAGGCATCGGCGACCACGTTTGTCTTTCGCGGATGGTAGTCAATCACTAGCTCATAATCCTTTATTAGCTCTAACCATCTTCTCTGCCTTAGATTCAACTCCTTTTTAGTCATCAAGTACTTTAGGCTCTTATGATCAGTGAACACCCGACATTTCTCACCATACAAATGGTGTCTCCAAATCTTTAGTGCAAATACAATTGCGGCTAACTCCAATTCGTGGGTCAGATAATTCTTATCGTATGGCTTTAATTGTCTAGAGGCATATACTATCACTTTGCCTTCTTGCAGAAGTACACATCATAATCCATTCAAAGGTGCATCGCTGTAGAATACGAATTCCTTTCCCGGCTCAGGTTGTACTAAAACTGGAGCCTCAGTCAACAATGTCTTCAATCTCTCAAAACTCTGATGGCACTTTTCTGTCCACTCAAACTTCACATCTTTTTGCAATAGCCTCATCATCGGAGTAGCTATCATGGAAAATCCCTTGACAAATCGTTTATAGTAGCCAGCTAGGCCCAAAAAACTCCTAACCTCGTTACGTTCCTTGGCAATTTCCATTCAATAATTGTTGAAATCTTACTCGGGTCAACACGAATACTGTCACCCGAGACAATGTGCCCTAAAAATCCAACTTCCTTAAGCCAAAATTTACTTTTACTAAACTTGGCATATAATTGTTTATCTCTCAAAATTTGCAGAACCGTTCTCAAATTGCTCAGCATGCTCGTTCTCATCCCGATAGTAGATTAATATATCATCAATAAAGACTACAACAAATTTATCCAAATATGGTTGAAAGATGCGACTCATCAAATCCATAAAAACTGTAGTGGCATTTGTAAACCGAAAGGCATGACCAAAAATTCATGGTGACCATACCTTGTTCGAAATGCAATTTTCAGCACATCCGAGTCCTTGACTCTCAACTGATAATATCCAGACCTCAAGTCTATCTTGGAAAACACAATGGCTCCCTTCAATTGATCAAAAAAATCATCGATTCTTGGCAACATGTACTTGTTCTTCACGATTACCTTATTGAGTTGCCAATAATCTATACATAACCTCATGGAACCATCTTTCTTTTTCACAAATAAAACGAGAGCACCCCACGGAGAATAACTTGATCTTGCAAAGCCTTTGTCTGTCAACTCTTGCAACTATGCCTTCAGTTCTTTTAATTCGGTTGGAGCCATTCTATATGAAGCAATTGAAATGAGGGTAGTACCAGGAGCTAACTCAATCCCAAATTCAATCTTTCTAACCGGAGGTAACCCTGGCAATTCCTCTGGGAAAACATCTGGATACTCACATACTATGGGCAATGATTCAATTCTTAACTTAGTCTCTTTAGCATTCATCATAAAGGCAAGGTAAACTTTGTACCCCTTTCTTACGTATTTACTAGCAGACATATAAGAAATCACTACAGGCAACTTGTCTTATTCATCTGATTCAACATAGAGAATATCCCTATTTTCACATTTTAACTCAATAAATTTCCTTCCATAGTTCACTATCACATCATGACTAGTTAACCAATCCATCCCAAGGATGACATCGAACTCATCAAATGGCAATAACATAAGATTAGCCAGAAAATAATAACCTCTAATCATCAAAGGGCAACCTTAGTATACTCTATCGACTAACACACATTTGCCTAGGGGATTTGACACTTTTATCACAAATTCCGTAGACTCTACAAGCATATTCATACTGGATACTAACTTCATGCAAACATATGAGTGGGTAGATCCTAGATCAATTAAAGCTACAACATGAGTATCATAGAGAGAAAATGTACCCGTGATCATGTCAGGGGAGGACTCCTCTTCGCGAGCACGAATAGCGTAAGTCCTCACAGGCTCTCTACCCTCAGATCTTGCAGTCTGCTCTCTAGGTGCATTCTTACTACTCATTTCATTTCACAGGTTTCTCTGTGGCCTTCCTCTGGCAGTACTTCTTGATCTTGCACTCTGAGGTTTCTCTTTCTCACCTACCTCGGGGCAATCTCTGATAAAATGGTTTGGGGATCCACACTTAAAATAGGCTTTCCCATTCGCTCGACACTCATCGGGGTGACGTCTGCCACACTGTGGACATTTCGGTCTACTTAGTTGAGTATTACCAATACTAGCAATCAAAGTGGTCTAAGCTTTAGACCCCGAGTAATGTTTACCCTTACTTTGCTTGAGAACCCAGCTGAAGTGACTGATCGAGTAGTGAAATCTCTTGACTTCTTGGATGAGGATGAATTGACTTGCCTAATTGTCTCTTCTTCGAGTCACGAGACTTGATTTCCACCTTTCTTTTCTCTTTGACCAGTTCTTCGGCCTTACAGGCTCTATCCACTAACACAACAAATTTTTTTAGTTTTCGGACACCAACAAATAAACGGACATCCTCATTTAACCAGTCCTCGAACCTTTTGCACATAATGGCTTCTATCGATACGCACTCCCGAGCGTATTTACTAAGTCTTACGAACTCACACTAGTATTCGGTCACCGTCATTCGACCTTGCTTTAGCTCTAAGAATTCCTTTCTTTTTTGGTCAATGAACCTTTGACTAATATACTTCTTTCAAAATTCTTCTTAGAAGAATTCCCAGTTAATATTCTCCCTTGGTACAACCGACACAAAGGTGTTCCACCATTGATAGGCCGAATCTCTCAAGAGAGATATCACACACTTCATGCACTCTTCAGGTGTGCATGACAACTCATCGAATACCCTGATGGTATTCTTAAGCTAGAATTCTGCCCTCTCTGAGTCATCATCTTTACAAGCTCAGAATTCCTCAGCTCCTTGTTTTTGGATTCTATCAACTGGAGGCTTTTCTCTTCTTATTACTTCCACAGCTTGGGGAGCTACAGGGGTAGGTTGAGGAATAGGTGGGGGTGGAGAGGGTTGAGTGTTAGGATTTGCTCAAATAAACTCAGTGTACCAGTTGCTCATCATATGGAGAAAGGCTTCTCGAGCCTCTTCTCCCTGACCCAAAGTCTCGGGTCTACTTTCTACTGACGTGATCCCTTGCACGGGAGCCAGCGCATTACTTGCAGCATCATTGGCCGCAGCTCGTTCGGGATCCATTTACTATACAAAAACATAATTTAAATCATCCAGAGTCGTCAAACTATTATTATGTAAATAGTCATATGTATGGCATGTATAGCTAAACTCATACTTACGCTACGTTAGTCTGAGAATCGACTAAACCATAGCTCTAATGCCACTAATGTAATACCCCTTACCCATATCCAACGTCGAAACATGGTATAAGGAATTACCTAACTTAATCTCATGCGTACGTTCAATTCCGAAATATAAAAGTCCATTCAAATTTAAAACTTTTCTAACTTCCACTTAACAACCCTTTTATAGGCTTACGAGACCCAAAACACATCTTAGAAACAATTTGAGATCATTTTGAGTTCCTTAGAAAACCTTAGAAAATGTTATTAAAAACAGGTCCACACGCCTGTGTGAAGAGAGACACGCCCCTGTAGGCAGGCCGTGTAATCACACACGCCCATGTCCCTAATTCGTGTGGATTTTATTTTTCATTTTGAACCTGTAGTGGTTTTCACACGGCCGGACAAACTCCCGTGTCCCTCACACGGCCATGACACGCCCGTGTCTTCACCCGTGTGTGAAAACCTTGACATTCTATTTATGATGTCATCATCTCAATAAGGTCACACGGCCAAGGCAAACGCTCATGTCCTTAGACCGTGTGGCAAATTAAATTCTTAGTTTCAGGTGCAAACTTCACACGGCCCGAGCACATGCCCGTGTCTTAGGTCGTGTCTCCCACATGATTGAGACACACAGTCATGTCTCAGCCCGTGTGTTTACTACTAGGCATACTAGCTTACCAACTTAGCATGCAGGGGTACACACGGCCTATCAACACGCCCATGGGGATGACCGTGTATCACACACGACCCAAACACATGCCTGTGTGTCTACTCGTATAGACAATTGTAAGGCTATCTACCAAGCCAATTGTCACCCTGAAATACAACCACAATTATACCATTTCATTTTAAACACTCTACATGATTATAAGGCACTCCTAATGCCCAAAATTAAAACATCCATATATAGCACTACATTCATCATGCATATTCTTTACTCAATTATCATCTGAAACACACAAACATGCACTTCATGAACTTCTTCACCATTGAATATATATAACTTATCAAGCATTAGCCAATTTCCAATGGTCATTTACAAAATGAATTTAATAACATTAATAGCCATGCATTTACTCCAATATGACATATCATCAAAAATAACCAAGTTCCTATACATGCCATACTCAAAATTAATCAAACTATGCTATACCAAAGAGAAGTTGATAGTGTGATTCTGAACTCTGACGTCCTACAATCCCCGAGTTATCTTGGCGATACTACAAGGAAAAGGGAAATGAGAGATGTAAGCATGAAGCTTAGTAAGTTTGCATGATATAAATAGAAACATAAAGGCTCATAATGTCATCCATCCATTGCATGGAATAAAGCAAAACACAAAGTCTCAAGCACATTGCCATAACTTACTCATGCTTACTCTTACCAATTACATGTCACATATCGTAAACATTTCTCGTGAATTACTCACATGTACCTGTATCACTTCATCACATAGCTTTAGCACTAATTTCATCTCTATTATAAGCTTAACAATTTATCCCATTGATTCACTTGGAATACTCGAGGATACATAATCATCATCATTCACATAAATATGACGCCAATGCCATATCACAGATATGGTCTTACATGGGATCACATCTCGATGTCGATGCCATATCCCAGATATGGTCTTATAGGATTTTTATATTCGATGCTGCTGCCATATCCTAGATATAGTCTTATACGGGATCTCAATTTGGTGCCGAGGCCATGTCCCTGACATGGTCTTATACGGGACCTTACCATTCTCATGTCTTGATGATGGTATCCTCTCACTTCTTAGAGTCCAACCAGGACTTCAACATTATAAATTTTCATCATTTTCTCATTGAACATCATTACACAATTTCATAGAAATATTATACATCTTCACGAATATCAAACATTTTAAAACATAATAGCATGATGTTGAATTTATTGTACACAAACTTACATCGGTTCCAAAATAGGCCAATTTGCCGATCTAGTCCGATACCTTGCCTTTTCTTCCGTCAAGGTTAATTCCACTTTCTTCTTGATCTATAATAACAAATTCATTCATTTTAATTACCACCTTAATCAAGGCATTTCAAAAATCCTACATTGGCAAAATTACCATTTTGCCCTTAGACTTTCACAAAATTAAGGTTTTACCCCTAGGCTCGTAAATCAATTCTAATCAAATTTCCTCCTTTAACATGCCTGGCTGAACATTTATTACTCTTATAGCAACTCTCAATACCATTATTTCACACATTTAACACCTCTTTTATAATCTTTACAAAAAGGTCATTTTTTGTTTTTTTATGGAAACACCTTTCACAAAAGTTATGTATTTAACTCCCAAGATTCATTTTATTTCATAAAAATTCAGCAAACAACATAATTACTCACATGGAAAAACCCTAGACTCTTAACCATTTTTCAAAATAGTCCCCTCCATAACTAGATCATGTTGCAAGGATCTCAAAAGTACAAAAATTATCAAAGAATGACCATTAAAATGCTTACTTGCAAGGAGAAAGCTTGGCTAAAATTTTTTTGAGTTCTCAAACCCCTTGTTTTGCTGAAAATTTCAGTGGAGAAGAAGAGAGGAAAGATGATAAATTTTCCTTTCTTTATTTTATTTTATTTCATCAATTTAATCCACCTAAACTAACAACTTTGACCAATTTTGACATTATTTTGTCCCCTATGGCCGACCACTCTACTTTATAAGGTCCTAATTGCACATTAAGGGCCTCCAATAATATTTTATGGCTTTTAGACACCTTTAGCTTGTAAAATAGAACTTTTTCACTTTATGCGATTTAGTCCTTTTTCGCAATTAAGCATGCAATCGCTAAAATTAAAGCACCAAAACTTTCATGCACCTATATAATCATGCTATAACACATAAAATAATATTAAAATAATCTTCTTCAACCTCAGATTAGTGGTTCTGAAACCACTGTTCTGACTAGCCCCTAAATCGGGCTGTTACACAACTGACTTACACAGTAAAAGAAAAAGAGTTACTTGCTATTGTGTTTGCTTTTGACAAGTTTCGATCTTATCATGTAGGTATCAAAGTGACTGTCTATACGGACCACTCGACAATTAAGTATTTACTTGCCAAGAAAGACGCTAAGTCGAGACTGATCCAGTGGGTGCTTCTACTTCAAGAGTTTGATCTAGAAATTCAAGATCGAAAGGGAGTAGAAAATCAAGTAATAGATCACTTGTCCAGATTGGAGCCGCAAAAAGGGAATTCTCCACTTACACCAATTCAGGAGACATTTCCAGATGAACACATGTTGAAGGTAAATCATGTCCTTAATACCCCTAGGTTTTCTGATATTGCTAACTATTTAGCTTGTGGTTTGATGTCGATTGATAAGACATATCATTAAAAGAAAAAGTTTCTTCACGATGTGAAGTACTATTTCTGGGAAGAACCATACTTTTTTAAAAAGTGTGCAGATCAAATGATCAGGAGATGCATGGCAGAAGATGAAGTACATAAGATTTTATACCACTGTCACTCAACTCTGAGTGGGGTACACTTCGGAGGAACACGTACTGCGGCCAAAGTATTACAAGCCGGATTCTTTTGGCCAACACTATTTAAAGACGCATATGCTTATGTAAAGAGTTTTGATCGATGTCAAAGGGTCAAAAATGTCACCAACAGAAACGAGATGCCTCGAACAAACAACATTGAGGTAGAATTGTTCGATGTTTGGGGCATTGACTTTCTCGGTCCTTTCCCTCTGTCTTTTGGTCACAAGTACATCTTGGTAGCTGTAAGCTACATGTCTAAGTGGATTGAGGCTAAAGCATATCTGACAAACGATGCTAAGGTTATGATGAAGTTTTTGTGGAAGCATGTGTTCACAAGGTTTGGAACCCCACGAGCCATCATTAGTGATGAAGGGTCTCATTTTGTGAACAAGTGGTTGAAATGGTTACTTGACAAACATCAAGTGAAGCACAAGGTTGCCACAGCTTACCATCCGTAGATGAATGGGTAAGCTGAACTGGCAAACAAAGAGATCAAATGCATACTTGAGAAGGTAGTTTGCCCAAATCGACGAGATTGGTCCAAAAGACTGGATGATGCTTTATGGGCTTACAGGACAGCATACAAGACACCTTTAGGGATGTCACCCTATAGGTTGGTCTTTGGGAAAGCCTGTCATCTGCCTTGGAGTTAGAACACAAAGCTTACTAGACTCTCCAACGACTTAACCTGGATCTTAAAATTGCTAAAGAGAAACGGATGCTTCAACTTAACGAGTTAGAAAAATTCTAAATGTCTTCATATGAGAATTCCAAATTACTTAAGGAGAGACTCAAGAAATGCCATGACAAGCACATTCAAATTCGAGAATTTGAAACAGGTCAACAAGTCTTGTTATTCAATTTCAGATTAAGGTTCTTTCCAAGTAAGTTAAAATCACGTTGGTTCGGTCCATTTATGATTCATCGAGTCTATCCATACAGAGTTGTTGAACTTCAAGGTAAGGGAGGTAATTTTTGAGTTAATGCTCAACGCTTGAAACATTACTGGCGAGATAAAATTGAACGGGATCAAATCTCGTTCATTTTATCAAATGATTAAATTTTCTTGTTTTCTTTTCAAATAAATGATTTAGGATGTATTTTCGGGATTAGTATGTTTAAATAAATTCTGTCTAGGAGATTGGAACTTAAGCGGGACCGCTTGTGACCCCTCCAATCTTTCCTGTGAATTGATTTTGACATAATTTTCTGAGAAATTATTCCCTAAATGGAAAAATAAATTTTCAAATTTTCAAATAAAAGGGTCAATTTTGATCCAAGTTTTAAAATTGCAACTCAATTTCAAATTTTCATTAAGTCGAGGGACTTAATTGAACTATTTTCTAAAATTTGTTGCTCTTTTTGTAAATATTAAAAATTAGATGCCTCTTTTTGTAAATATTTTCAAAAGGCTTCTAGAATAAATATTTTAAATTAATAAAAAATATGATAATTATTAATATATAATTATATCTATTATAATATATATTAATTATTATCAACTTTACATAGAGTTAGGATTAGTTTTAATTAATCATATTTTATTTTAATCAATTTTTATCTTTAATAAATTAATAACAAATAATAATTTAATATGCCTTATATTAATTATTGAATGTTGTTAACTTTGTATAGGATTAGAACTTAGAATAATTTATTTATTAAATTGCTCTAAGAATTCTACTTTAATTCCTACTTCTCTCATTATAAATACCACGAAACTTCTCCATCATTCATCACTCAAAATCCATTACCACCAAATACTGAATCATCTAGTGTCGCAAGCTTCCAACACTGCCAAGCTACTTGGCACCCTCACCCAATCGGCCAGCAGCCCCACACCCACCATGTTCACCTAGCAGCTGTTCCTTGGCGCCACACCTGCGCACGTCCAGCTTCAGCACTCGTCAGGCCTACTTGACATGCCCGCAAAGATTCACATGCCTAGTGCTGCTTGCTCCCATGCTGCTGCCTGCTCCCACGCACATCCGTGCGGCACACCAACCCCACACCAACATCCTTAGCCGACAACCCTCCAACCTACCCTAAATCGACCTCTTTTGTTTTCTAATTATTTTTTTTAATTCTTAATTTTTATAAAAATGTGGTAAGACAAATTTTTCTCTTAAATTTTAACTTTTATTTAATCATTTAATTTTTCAATTTTTTGAATTATTAATGTTTTATATCAATTAAATTTTTGAGAAATTATTTTCCATCTTATGTTCAGGTTAATCATGCCTCACAAAAGAACTTGTCCCTCTGCCCGAATTGACGAATCACAAAGCAAATTCCACTGTGAAGAAGCCAAAGCGAGATACGAAAGTGTTTTCAAGAACCAACAGATGCATCCAGAGGAAGGATTCACATTGAAAGAAAGCAACTATATTGATTTTATGGCGCGTATTCGTCAGGTTGCTGAAACTCTCAATTGGGAGTTATTTTGTGAGAAGAGACCCAGTGTGGATGAAGAGTTAGTGTTTGAATTCTATGTGAATTTAACCTCAAGTAAGTTGACGGAAGTTCCAGTTCACAGAATCAAGGTACCAATAACTTCAAATTCTATTAATGAGTTCTTTGAATTACCTGATTTCGAAAACGAGGAATATTCTTCCTTAATGAGCAATATCGAGCCTGAAAATTTGCAAGAAATACTCGAGGAACTTACAGTTCCAGGTTCTAAGTGGACTGTGTCAAAGCAAGGAATCCACACTTGCAGAAGAGAATATTTGACACCATTCAAAAAGGTATGGTTTTATTTTATCCATTTCAGCCTTATGCCTAGTTCGCATGGGACTATGATTTCATTAGAGCGAATGGTCTTGTTATACTTGATTTTAACTGGAAAGACAATTGATGTGGGAAAAATCATTTCGAGAGAGATGGGGAATTGTGCTGCTAGATGTTCTGGCCCAGCTTACTTCCCTTTTACGATAACAATTTTGTGCTTAAAAGCTAAAATTCTAGCAAACCTAAAGAAGACAGGCTATAGTCAGGGCACGATCACAGATTGGGACCTCTACCAAATAGCTGGAAACTCTATTCTACAGCAACGAATTAAAGAAAGTGAGGATCTTGAAGAAGAAGAAGAAGAAGAAGAAAATCCCACAGAGATCGAGCCAGTGCAATCAGCTGAAGTCCCTGATAAGGTGGAACCAATGGAACTAGAAGTTGAACCTGATGTCAAGTCTTCAATGTTCAGAGCTCAACAGCCTCACCCAGATCTTCGAGATGAGCTGTCAAAGTTGATGGACATAATGCAACATATGCAGTGGCAGCAACAAGCTTACTGGAGATACTCAAAAATAAGGGATGACTCGATGAGAAGTTCTCTTACAAAAATTTACAATGACCCATTTATTTTTGTGCCTAAATTTCCAGATTACTTATTTGAACCATGGAGCCCATTATCGAAGAAGGAGCAAAGAGATTCATGCAAAGACAATAATGATGGAGCAAAAGATGAGTCGAATTTAGAAGGATCTGCAAATAAATAAAGGGGGATCTCGACTTTACTTTATTTATGTTCTTAGTTTATTTTAGGATTAAGTTAATTAGGAATTTTTATTCTCGTATAATAAAACAAGAGATGGAAACCATTAATAAAATTGAACAAGTCGCGAAGTATAAAGTGTGGCAATAGATATATACATGTCTAGGATTGGGTTTAGAAAGAGCTTGGTACTTAAGCAGTCAAATTGACTCACCTTCTCTTTTCTAGAATCCTACATGGTGTCTAGTATCTATTCACTTTAAACAATGAAGACATTGTTCATTTTAAGTACGGGGACCGAAAAATTGAAATTATTTCCACACAGAATAAATAGTTCCTTTAATTATGATTAGGATATATTTTGTTTAATAATTTAAAATTTTGTTAAGTATGCTAAACTTCAGTATAAATAAAGTTCTATTATTTCAATAAATTGTTATGTTAGCTTAATAATGATATAAATGTATTTTTAATAAAGCATGCAAATCATACCATAAAATTTAGTTCCTTAGGAAAGTTAGGCATGCATAAAAGTTTAAGTCTCTAGAATTGACTTAGTAGTTTCTTAAGGCGAAATCCTAGGAAGCATGGAATGTTGAAAATGATTTAGGCAACTTTTTTTGGACTGTTTGAGCCTTTCAAGCCAACATTGATGAAATTTTATAGTTTGAAACCCAACTTTGAGACTATATAGCCTAATTTTTTTTGAACCCTTGCAATATTTAGCCATCACTTCTCTCTTAATTATCTTTAAATTGTCCCAAACACTAGACTCAGTACTATTCAGAATATTCTTTGAAAATAATTTGGGGGAGTTGAAAGAAATATCAAATGTTCAAAAAATTGTATTAGTACAGTAAAATGCTCGTATTGAAAAAAAAAAGAGCACATGTACTTGAAAGAGATGTATAAAAGAGCATGTGAAAGCAAAGTAAGTTGGTGTATTGAGGGAAATTATTCCAAAGGTCCGATTGAAGCTGAGTCTAAGGTTTTAAGCCTAAATTTATCTATCTTTTACCTACCCATAGCCTAGCCACGTTACAACCTTTTTAAATACCTATTGATTCAAGTTTTCTATGCTACCTACATTAGTGGAGAGAAATTGCTATGTTCAACATATTGTAAGTACCTAATTTTGCCCAGCCTTTGAAATAAACCAGAAAATAAAAAATATATCCTTAAACAATCGATTTACACAGTTTTTTTTTTTTTACAAAAACCCAAATACAAGCCTAATACTTGACCCAAACTACCATCACACCCAGACAGACACTGCCTAAACAAGACCCCTAACCCAACTAAACTACGAGGCCTAAAAAGGCCCAAAACCCTCAAATCAGAAACGAGGGTTTCTGGAACCCTAAGGAAGTCTCGAGCCACAAGAGCCTCACACCCACCAACAGTCGCGCCGCAAATAAGAGTCCAGCGCAATCGCCGCAAGTCTCGCGCCACCATCATTCACGCCGCAGTTAACTTACCCCATCTCCGTCCTAAGATCATCATCATCAACCTGCAAAAGGAAACAAATCGCATCCAAAAGGGGGCAAAACAGAGCAGCACAAAGGGAAAGAAATCGCAGCAAACATGGAATATATTTGATTTCTTTTTTGTTTTCAAAAGGCTATAAAAAGCCTTGCATGTACCTGTAAAAAGGGGGTTTTTTCTGAAAAAGAGATACACGGAAAGACACAGAATACAGAGAAAATAGGCAAAAATTCTGTATTGAAATAAAAAGGAATACAAAACAGAGGTGATTTCTCAGTTTTTGATTATCTTTTTTAATCTTTTTTTTATGTATGTAAATATACTGTTTACTAAAAAATAATAAAAGAGATTACCTGCGTTTGGGGTGTAAAATAGAGTGGTTGGCGGCGCGTAAGGCGTGTGAGCACGGAGTCCATGGTTTCGATGGCTGAACCCTAACAGAGGAAAAGGGGATCGAGAGAGTTTTTAAATTTTTTTTTAGAATCGGAGGGCAAAATGAATTTTTTGGGCAGAAAATGGGCTTATATTACATGTTGAAAACGACGTCGTTTTCGCTTAAGCTAATAAGCGTTAAAACAACGTCGTTTAGCAGGCAGGATCCGCGCGTTGACCCGATCCAGCCCTCAGGATCCGCGCGTTTTATGAAAATAGGATATTTGACATTTCGGTCCTTCTGCAATTTAATTAATTTTAATTTAGCCCAATTCACGTTTTAATGGTAAAACCGGAACGGCACCGTTCTGTAAAAAGGTTTAATTTCCACATAAGTCCCTGGATTTTAACGCGCGTTTTTGATTTAATTCTTTTAATCTATTTAATTGCTGTTTAACCCCTTATCTTTATTTAATCCTAATTTTTTTATTTAAATTATTTTTATTATATTAAATGTTTTGTCATATTAAATATTTTATTATTTGTATATTAATTTATTAATAGTATAAGTTTATATCTATATATATATATTATATATACTAATCTATTATATATTTAATTATTATTATTTATTTTATATGATTTAATATTATTTTTTGTTATGTATTATTAATATATTATCTTTTTTCATACATTATATAGTATTAGGTTATATCATATATCCCTAAAATCCTTATTTTTAAATTATCTATATTATCTAACATATATTTTATTTATATTATATATGTAGTTTTATACATGTTTTTCTAAAATACTTTATACTATTTATTAATTATTTTTACTGCTATCATTTATATATATTATTAAATCTTATATTAATTATAGGTACCTTTTATCTTAAATATGTGTTATTTTATATAAAATGTATTATTTTTTCGTTGTTTAATATATTTTTTATTATTGCCATTATATGTTTTTATTTGCTTTAGATTGTTTATTATTGTTTAGCATAGTTCATTATATTTGTGTTATTATTTTTATCATTCATTGTTAGTATGATTTGTAGATCATATTTTCATTATTTATAATTTGTTATTTATTTTAATATATCTTGTAATATCTTATCCAAATCATAGCTTTTATAAAACATATTTTGAATCGACACCTTTTATTTCAAATGATTTTCAAAGTATGGTGATATGTGATATTTGGGGAATTTCGAGAAGAACTTTGCCCTAACTTATTGGGTTTGATTTTTCTCGTGAAACTTTAGGTATTATGTATCTCTCTTTTCTCAATTTATTTCAAATGATTTTTAAAATATGATGATATGTGATATTTGGGGAATTTCGAAAAGAATCTTGCCCTAACTTATTGGGTTCGATTTTTCTCATGAAACTTTAGGTATTACATATCTCTTTTTTTTAAGAAATTTGAGATTTATTAATTTCAAAACAAAAAAAAAACCTATTCTTGGGAATTCAAAGTGTTTTGCCTTAACTTACTGGGTTTGACATTTTGCGTCTCGAGGTAGGAATTTCCTCAAATAAAGATGAGCTTACTTTTAAAGTCATGAGGTCCTATACCTTAACTTACTGGGTAAAGTACTTTATTTCTTTGGGATAGGAAAGTCTTGGTTTTCTTTCAAATAGAAGGATCATATTTTATAATTTTCTTATTTTCAACATTTGAACATGATTTTATCAATTTGGTACCAATTTTTGGGCGTTATGAGGGTGCTAGCCCTTCCTCATACGTAACCGACTCCCGAACCTGTTTTCTTGTTTTCGTGGACCAAAATTGAATTTTTTTTTTTTGATAAAACGTTTTACAAGGTGATCCAATCACACCTAAGTAAAAAAGATTGGTGGCGACTCCCGTTTTTGTTTTTTAAAGTCGATCCCCATTTTTTAAAACCCGATTTTAAAATGTTTCGACAGCTTGGCGACTCCACTGGGGACACAAGAGAGTCAGACCGTAAAATTGATAATTTCATGTCCTTTTGTTCGAATTTAAAATTCTAATTTTAAAAAATGTGATCATTTTATTGCATGTGGTTTTAAATATATTGCTCTGCATTGCACTGCATGACCGTCGTGGTCACAGCCTTAAGTGGGAGTGAGAAGCTACTCCTTCGTGAGGTTTTCACCTCCGTGCAGGATAGTGAATCACTTTCGGGATACATCCGTAATATGTCTTCGTAAGGTTTTCACCTCTGTCCAGCCATAGGGAAATGTATTCCCCTGAACCGAACTCGATCCATATGAGCCTATAATGGGTGAGGATCGAGGAATCAGCCGGTTTGGGTACCGCAACTTTAGAGCTAACCGCATATAATGAACCCTAAGGGCCTACCCTAGGTAGAACCATGTCAAACCCTAGTGGTCACCCTGATAGGTTCTATGTTATTTTTTCCTGCGCTAACGGGTTTTCTTTTGTTTTGATTGCATTGCATTCACATCATAGAAAAGAGGTGTTGATTTCAAGTTCGATTACTAAATAGAAAAGTTGGTCATAAGAAAATGGATTTTTTGATAAAGTGGATTATAATACGGTCGTCTGAATATAGTCTAAGTGAATACAATAAGAGAAGACTGATAGTCCGTGAAGGAATACAAGACCTTATCACCCAAGGATTCAAGTTGACAAGACTATTCGAAGATTACCACGGCTCGACATTCTTGAAGAAGATAACAAGTGAACAGGAGTTGTAGTCCAGATCAAGCAAAAGGAGCTAGAGGAGGCATCTATTAGAAGTTTACAAGACTTGACTTTTGCGAAGAAAGGATTCATGTTTTCACTTGGACTATGAGGACAAGGCCGTGTATGCGATCTGTTTTGTGTAAATAAATTTATTTTCTAGTAAAGTTTTTCTAATGTAATTGAATTCAGAGTCAATGCCTCTCTTTCTTTACATTACATCATTTGCATTAGACTTTTACAAGAGAATCCTAATTAGGTAAAAATATTTCAGAGTTAGCCTAGAAAACATGGAACAAAGGTTGGAGAGAATAGAAAAATGCAAAAACAGATGCAAGGGCAATTGACAGAGATTCAGCAAAAAATGCGGGAACAAATGTTAGAGTTCCAAAAGAATGTGATTCGCCAGCTAACCCAGTTAATAGCCGGAGGACATGAAAAGAGAGTGGCTTAGTGGACAATAGTGAAGATGATGAGGAAGACATCATTTACTCTCCAATGGGTGTTAACTCGAGCAAAGATCAAGCCAAACTGATTGCTCTGGTAGAAACGAAAGAAAAAGGAGTGGGGACCTCAAAAGCCTTGAAGAAGAAGGAAAAGAAAATGAGCCATTCGGAGCCAATTACAATGAACCAGCCAAGGATGGTAACTACCAATGATCAGGTTTCTCCAATACTCTGGAAAATTCTAATTTACTCCAATCCTAATGACGTATAAGGAGCTATATCAAAGTTTATTTGATGCGCATGTGGTGTCTCCATATTATCTTCAGTCGATACAACCCCCATATCCTAAATGGTATGATTCCAACGCTCAATGTGAATACCACGCAGGAGTAACGGGGCATTCAATAGAAAATTACACTGCCTTCAAAAAGGTAGTTGAGAGACTTCTTAAGATGGGAGTTGTCAAGATTGATGATACACCTAGTATGGAGAACCCATCACCCAATCATGGAGACAAAAAAGTGATCCCTTGAAGAAATCAAAAGCAAAGAGGGAATCAAAGAATGAAGTTTCCAAACCGTTGTGCACTTGGAAGTGTTTTGAATAATGAGACTGTGGAAGAAGTCCATGTATTTAGGGCTAATCTAGAGTAATGTTGAAAACAGGCTTGTTGTCTTGAGCCTAGAGGCAACAAGAACTCTTTTGTGAAATAGGCTCATGTTCAAAATTTTATTTCAATAAAATGCATTTGTTTGAGCACATATTTTTATTTCATACTATACATTCTTTTGTTTTTTTTTTAAATGTTCTTTCATTTTTTATTCATGGCCATACCAATAATCATCCTTAGAATCATTTATTCTTTGGATTCGTTCGCCATCATACCTAGGTATCTAGATATCAACGTCATGAGCGACATTGTTACTGACTCCCTTTTTGAACAAGATATGGGTTTAGGGGATCTCAGGATTTTGAAGATGACGGAGATTGTAACCTACCTTTTGATTTGTTAAAGATGGTAGAACAAGATGAAAAAAATAGACATTACTTTACAAAGGGTTATTGGATATTATGAGCCAAGGGAAAAGGGGAAAACTGAAGCCTAGCTCACCACAAAAATAAGGCAAGAGATTATTGAGTTGTTTTCAAGAATACAAAGATGTTTTCGCACAATTATATCAGGACATGCCATGGCTAATAGGAAGCAGGCTAAACAAAGAGGATCAGGCACTGTTGGTTCACCATGGAAGGGGACTGCATCAGTCAAACCGCAAATACATAATTAAAGGAGACAAGATTCATATGCCTACTCCAATTCTTCACAAATTTTCCATATGTGGGGCATGGATGTGGTGGGGCCAATCTCGTCAAAAGGTTTTAGTCAATATCGACTCATCGCCATAGTTATCATTTACTTCACTAAGAGAGTGGAAGTAGCTTCATATGCCAATATTACAAGGTCAAAGTTATCAAATTCATTAAAAAAATGAGGGAAAAAATCAAATGACATAAAGGATCACGTTTAAATAACTGTACAAAGTCAAAGTCTATAGTTTGTCTAAAGATCAGGCAACATATCACAGTGCAACAAAAGTTGCAAAAAAAAAAGAAAGAAAGAAAAGGAAAAAATGAAGAAGAATAAATAAAAGGTGGCTAAGACTTGTAAAGATTGGCATAAGAAGCTATCACTACTCTCTATGAGTATCAAACGTTGGCTAGGACCTTTGTTGGGGCAATACATTTCTCAGTGGAATGGAAACAGTTTTGCCAATTGAATCTAATTGAAGAAAAGGTTAAAAGCTATTTGTCACGGCCAGATGATGCGAGCTTACATTAAAGAAGTTCACTTTACGGAATTCCACAAAGGAAACCTGATGTTGAAATAGATTTTTTTCCCTACAAAACGATTTCAGAGGAAAGCATATTCTGAATTGGGAAATACCTTATGTTGAAAAGGCCTATTTTGGAAGAGCATTGATATTGACCAAGATGGATGGCGAAGACTTGCCCAATCGGGTGAATTCAGGTTTAGTCAAGAGATATTTTACCTGAAAGAGGAAAGACCAAGGTGAAAACCAGTAAAGGGCGCCTCAATATATATATATATATATAAAGAAAAAAAGAAAAAGGAGAGGCCAAGGCGAAAACCCGCAAAGGGTGCTTTGAGACCAAAAGGGCTTTGAGTTGAAAACACGAAAAGGGCGGCTCAAATTTTGAATAAAAGTGGAGCACATAGTAGTCTTGTTATATTGGAATTAATAATGAAGAAGTATGCTACATCTTGGGGCATTGATAGAGTACTCCAAATCCCCTAAACACATATTAAGTTTAAAATGGTCCTCAAGAAATTGGAACAAAGAAGCTCAGGCTGCGATATCTGGGGCACTTAGCTTCTAACTTACCCATTTTTGAATTCGTTATCTTTGATAGCTTTATTCTTTTTGAGATACACCCAAATCAATTTTCTTTTATTGCCTGGGTTATCTTTGATTAAATTATTCCTCGGAGCTATGCTCCTAACTAATTTCTTTCTCGTCCATTTTTGTGACTTTTTTCAAACATTTTATATTGAAATAACAATTTATGGACTAATAACACTTTCATAAAAAGAGTTTCACATATTACTCTAGAAGCTTCTAAATAATATGAGGAATCTGAAACAAGGCTATTATTCAGAACTCACCAAGCCTAAGGGCTGGAAACAATGGAAAATGATTATCTCTTCAAATTCTCATTGGATAAGACAATTTCATTCGTGATACCATATCGGCAAATGACGAACAAGGTCAATCCAAGTGTAAAAGGGGATCATTTTGGGATACCCTGCATCCATTCAGACACATACATCTGGTCATTACACTCAAGGAATGGTGTAACAGATTGAAAGTGATACAAGTTCTGTACCTTTGAGTGGTAACAGAAATATGAAAGAAACCAAATGTCATTCCCTTGAAGTTGCAATGGCTGACTCTGGAATTACAGCGGGGCAAGCTTGCTGAGCTGAATGATGGTTTCTTTGAGTTTTTTGTCCAAGATACCAGCTGAACGAGAAAGCATCGTAGCGCATCAGTGATAGAACCTGGATGAACTATGAGAAATGACAACCCATAGAGATCATTCTCTCATTTCAAATTAGGAGCATTTGATTCATGCCGATCATTGTGTCTTAACCGTTGTATAAAAAAATTCATGACATCCTACATTCATGCAAATGTCATTCCTAATATCATTTAGTTAGGAGCATCGGATTCATTCCAATCATGCATCCTAATCATCATTCTCATGACATTCTGCATTCATGCAAAAGTCATCCATAATACATTTAGGTTTACAGGATATGTCCCTTAGAGGACGATATAGCAAACCGAAAAGGTTCAGATTTTGTTCCCTAGAGATGTTAGTGGAGCAAACTAAAGATTGAAGTCTTCCTGAAGTTAATAAGGAAGCAAACCAAAAGGTTCAGATTTTGTTCCCTAGAGATGTTAGTGGAGCAAGCTGGAGATTAAAGTCTTCCTGAAGATAATAAGGAAGCAAACCAAAAGGTTCAAATTTTGTTCCCTAGAGATGTTAGTGGAGCAGACTGAAGATTGAAGTCTTCCTGAAGATAATAAGGAAGCAAACCAAAAGGTTCAGATTTTGTTCCCTAGAGATGTTAGTGGAGAAGACAGAAGATTAAAGTCTTCCTGAAGATAATAAGGAAGCAAACCAAAAGGTTCAGATATTGTTCCCTAGAGATGTTAGTGGATCAAACTGAAGATTGAAGTCTTCCTGAGGAAGTAAACCAAAAGTTCAGATTTTGTTCCCTTGAAATGGTAGTGGAGTAGACTGAAGATTGAAGTCTTCCTAAAGATAGTAAGGAAGCAAACCAAAAAGTTTAGATTTTGTTCCCTAGAGATGTTAGTGGAGCAAAATGAAGATTGAAGTCTTCCTAAAAATAACAGCAGGAAGCATATCAAAAGCGCTTTCAGCCCTATCTCCCTGACCAGCAGTGGAATAGGTCAAAAATTGTAGATCTTGTCGCCCTAAGCAGTAAAGGACTAAGATCAAACGGTAAATCTTGTCTCCCTAAGCAGTAGTGGAACAGATTTAAGCCACCAGTCCTATCTCCCTGACCAACAGTGGAATAGGTCAAAAATTATAGATATTGTCGCCCTAAGCAGTAGAGGACCAAGATCGAATGGCAAATCTTGTCTCCCTAAGCAGTAGTGGAACAAATTTAAGCTACAAGTCCTATCTCCTTGACCAGCAGTGGAATAGGTCAAAAAATTGTAGATCTTGTCGCCCTAAGCAGTAGAGGACCAAGATCGAACGGTAAATCTTGTCTCCCTAAGCAGTAGTGGAACAGATTTAAGCCACCAGCCCTATCTCCCTGACTAGCAGTGGAATAGGTCAAAAATTATAGATCTTGTCACCCTAAGCAGTAGGGAACCAAGATCGAACGGCAAATATTGTCTCCCTAAGCAGTAGTGGAACAGATTTAAGCCACCGGACCTATCTCCCTGACCAATAGTGGAATAGGCCAAAGATTGTAGATCTTGTCACCCTAAGCAGTAGTGGATCAAGATCGAACAACAAATCTTGTCTCCTAAAGCAGTAATGGAACAGATTTAACCACCAGTCTGGCATTCCTGAGTTTGCAGTGGAACAGACCGAAGATACCAATATGGCATTCCTGAGCTTTGCAGGAAACAGATTGAAAATGACAGATCTGACATTTCCCGAGATACAAGGAAGTAGATCGAAGACATCAGTCTAGTGATCCTTGAGTTTGCAGGGATCAGATTGAAAATAGTAGATCTTGTTTCCTTGAGTTTGCAATGGAGCAGATCAAAAAATAGTGGATACTGCCTTCATGAAGTTGAAGCTATCAAATTTAGTGAAATCAAGATAAAGTTCCAATACCCTAAAGATGCAGTTCAGATTGGAAGCTATTTGAAGAAGATGAGGATCAAGAAGTTGAAGTTCAACCAAGACCGGGCAAAATTGGTCCTTTTATAGTCTTTGCTCTATTCTAGTTACACGACAATGAGCAAAGAGGGGCAGCTATAAGTACCTAATTTTGCCCAGCCTTTGAAATAAACCAGAAAATAAAAAATATATCCTTAAACAATCGATTTACACAGTTTTTTTTACAAAAACCCAAATACAAGCCTAATACTTGACCCAAACTACCATCACACCCAGATAGACACTGCCTAAACAAAACCCCTAACCCAACTAACCTACGAGGCCCAAAAAGGCCCAAAACCCCCCAAATCAAAAACGAGGGTTTCTGAAACCCTAAGGAAGTCTCGCGCCGCAAGAGCCTCGCACCCACCAACAGTCGCGCAGCGAATAGGAGTCCAGCGTAATCGCCGCAAGTCTCGCACCACCATCATTCACGCTGCAGTTAACTTACCCCATCTCCGTCCTAAGATCATCATCATCAACCTGCAAAAGGAAACAAATCGCATCCAAAATGGGGCAGAATAGAGCAGCGCAAAGGGAAAGAAATCGCAGCAAACATGGAATATATTTGATTTCTTTTTTGTTTTCAAAAGGCTATAAAAAGCCTTGCATGTACCTGTAAAAAGGGGTTTTTCTGAAAAAGAGATACACGGAAAGACACAGAATACAGAGAAAATAGGCAAAAATTTTGTATTGAAATAAAAAGGAATACAAAACAGAGGTGATTTCTCACTTTTTTAATTATCTTTTTTTAATCTTTTTTTTTATGTATGTAAATATACTATTTACTAAAAAATAATAAAAGAGATTACCTACGTTTGGGGTGTAAAATAGAGTGGTTGGCGGTGCGTAAGGCGCGTGTGCACGACGTCCATGGTTCCGATGGCCGAACCCTAACAGAGGAAAAGGGGATCGAGAGAGTTTTTAAATTTTTTTTTTAGAATCGGGGGGTAAAATGAATTTTTTGGGCAGAAAATGGGCTTATATAACATATTGAAAACGACGTCATTTTCGCTTAAGCTAATAAGCGTTAAAACGATGTCGTTTGGCAGGCAGGATCCGCGTGTTGACCCAACCCGACCCTCAGGATCCGCGCGTTTTATGAAAATGGGATATTTGACATTTCGATCCTTCCGCAATTCAATTAATTTTAATTTAGCCCAATTCACATTTTTATTTATTTTAAATTTAAGTTTTGTTTTGGTTCCAATTTAGTCCCTCAGTCCGTTTTAATGGTAAAATCGGAATGACACCGTTCTGTAAAAAGGTTTAATTTCCACATAAGTCCCTGGGTTTTAACGCGCGTTTTTTATTTAATTCTTTTAATATGTTTAATTGTTATTTAACCCTTATCTTTATTTAATCCTAATTTTTTAATTTAAATTATTTTTATTATATTAAATGTTTTGTCATATTAAACATTTTATTATTTGTATATTAATTTATTAATAGTATAAATTTTTATATATATATATTTTTATATATACTAATCTATTATATATTTAATTATTATTATTTATTTTATATGATTTAATATTATTTTTTGTTATGTATTATTAATATATTATCTTTTTTCATACATTATATAGTATTAGGTTATATCATATATTCCTAAAATCCTTATTTTTAAATTATCTATATTATCTAACATATTTTATTTATATTATTTATATTATATATGTAGTTTTATACATGTTTTTCTAAAATACTTTATACTATTTATTAATTATTTTTACTGCTATCATTTATATATATTATTAAATCTTATATTTATTATAGGTACCTTTTATCTTAAATTTGTGTTATTTTATATAAAAAGTATTTTTTTCGTTGTTTAATATATTTTTATTATTGCCATTATATGTTTTTATTTGCTTTAGATTGTTTATTATTTTTAGCATAGTTCATTATATTTGTGTTATTATTTTATCATTCATTGTTAGTATGATTTATAGATCATATTTTTATTATTTATAATTTGTTATTTATTTTAATATATGTTGTAATATCTTATCCAAATCATAGCTTTTATAAAAACATATTTTGAATCGACACCTTTTATTTCAAATGGTTTTCAAAGTATGGTGATATGTGATATTTGGGGAATTTCGAGAAGAACTTTGCCCTAACTTATTGGGTTTGATTTTTCTCGTGAAACTTTAGGTATTACGTATCTCTCTTTTCTAAATTTATTTCAAATGATTTTTAAAATATGATGATATGTGATATTTGGGGAATTTCAAGAAGAATCTTGCCCTAACTTATTGGGTTCGATTTTTCTCTTGAAACTTTAGGTATTACATATCTCTTTTTTTTAAGAAATTTGAGATTTATTAATTTCAAAATAAAAAACCTATTCTTGGGAATTTAAAGTGTTTTGCCTTAACTTACTGGGTTTGACATTTTGCGTCTCGAGGTAGGAATTTCCTCAAATAAAGACGAGCTTAATTTTAAAGTCATGAGGTGCTATACGTTAACTTACTGGGTAAAGTACTTTATTTCTTTGGGATAGGTAAGTCTTGGTTTTCTTTCAAATAAAAGGATCATATTTTATAATTTTTTTTATTTTCAACATTTGAACATGATTTTATCAATTTGGTACCAATTTTTGGGCGTTATGAGGGTGCTAACCCTTCCTCATACGTAACCAACTCCCGAACCCGTTTTCTTGTTTTCGTGGACCAAAATTGAATTTTTTTAAATAAAACATTTTACAAGGTGATCCAATCACACCTAAGTAAAAAAGATTGGTGGCGTGTAACACCCTAAAAATCTGAGTATTGATATATTGCATGATTTGGTGTTTAGATTATGAAGGAAATTTATTATTATTATTATTAGTGCTTATTATAGCCCTGAAGAAGAATTAGAATTTATTGGGTATAGAATAATTTTTAGTTTTTAAAATTTATTGAAGTGGAGCAAGTGGCATTGACACATAAGTTAATTAAAGTGTCAAAGTGTAGCATAAGAAGAGTATATGGCAAAGTGGTGTTGGCGCATGAGTTAGTGCATAAGGAGAAGGTTCGAATCCTTGTTTAGCATCTAGATGAAATTTTATTTTAATTTTACGCACATGTATAGCAAGTGTCGGCCAAGTGCATATATGGTAAGTGTTGACCATGTTATTTTTGGTTAGCATATCAAAGGATTAAGGAAATTGTTAACTTAAGGAAGGGAATCAAGAAATTAAGGAAAGATATGAAGATATGGGGCAAGTATCAAGGAAATTATTATGGAAACAATATCATGGTCATTTGACCATGCATAGGGACGGCAATGTGGACTAAAGGGGGAGCCGAATTTTTGGTGTTAGTTGGATAGGATTTGAAGTCTTTTGTTTTGGTCATTCCTAGCAACCTTGTGCAAAATTTTGCAATTTCTCTTCTCAACTTTTCTCCCTTGGCCGAATTGTGCATTTGGTAAAGCTCTAATTTTGTGACCATTTGGTCATTTTTGTTTATTTCTTTAGCATTTGTTTTGTGCCTTTTCTTTGAGTGCCGAAATCACCTATACCAAAAACCATTCTTTTTCTTTTCTTTTTACCATTGTCGAATGTACCTTGTTCCTAAACCCATCTTTTTCTTCTCTTCTCTTTGAAATCAAAACAACATCATCACCATCTCTTCTTTCATATTTTATTTCTTTTCACTCAAAGTTTCTCCATTAAACTCTCTCATGGCCGAATGCTAGAGTGCCCATAGCCAAACCTTTCTTTCTTTTCTTTGATCATACATAGTCGAATCTTTCTTTAATCACAAACATCTTTATCAATCGATTCTTTTCAACCGTGGAAATATAGGTAAGGGATTCTTTTTCGTTTTCGATTAGTTAATAGTGATATGGCCGAATATTGATGGTGTCATGAAGGACCATTTGGATCGAAATAAACGTTCGTTCTATTAACGTTTTATTCATTATAATATAGTGCAATAACGAAAGATCGGAACTCAAGTGTTCGAGAGAATCGTAGAAACGTTGGAATCGACTTATGGTGGTAAGGAAATCACATCCTTAAAACCTTTAGTATTATTTCGATATTATTTTAGATTGGATTAATGTTCTTTTGATCTTGAAGACTTTCAAAATAGGGAAGAAAAGGGCGGTGTTTAGTTATATTAAGAGGGGCGGATCCACTATTCCCCCTAAGTTTAAACGAAGAGTGGTTTCGGCAGTCCGGGATTTTCCACGGGTTGCGGACCATCTTCCGAAGGAAGTCAATTATTTGAAGTGGTACGAACTTCCGAGCCTTTATACGTTGGTGGATTCTCAACGTATAACGAACCAATAAACGAGGAGAAACCGAAAATCGAAGTGATTCAAAATCAAGAGGGTAAGGTTTTGGATCTAATATCGATAATGTAATTTTTATACAAAATAGTGTTCTAACGGATCGAAATATGTTTTAGGTGTCGAGGAGCGAGAAGGATTAGTACTCTCGATATCGAGGTGTGTAACTTCACACTTTTTCTCGGGTTTGGATGTATTGCGATATTGAGTAAAATTGTAAAAACGTTTAGATCGGTTTAAAACGTAATAATTGGTATTTCGACGAAAATACATGAAAACGGCAAAATTGTAGAAATTGCAAAAACACCCTCGAGAGATTAATTGTAAATATGTAAAATTGTATATCTCGTAATAATTGGGCCGAAATCACTGTTAGATCGATAATTGGGCCAAAATCTCTGTTAAATTGATAATTGGGCGAAATCTCATTAGATTGATAATTGGGCGAAACCTCGATAGATCGATAAATTGGGCGAAATCTACATTAGATTGATAATTGGGCCAAAATCTACATTAGATCATAATGGTAGTAATCTGTTAAAATTGTTAAGCAGTGAAATCCTCGCTAGATTGATAAATGGGCCAAATTCTACTAAATCATAAATTTGGGCATAAGTTGTTAAATTGTTAATTGGACCAAATGTTATTTTTGGGCCTTAATTAATTAATAAAATTTTGGAAATATTGATTCTTATTAATGGGCCTTTTGATTAAATCATTGTATAATCACAAGTTTACTTTGCGTACATATTGCATGGGTTGGGAAAATGATGAAGAGAAGAAGGCCTGTTGCCAAAATCTAGTTCGGTGGCTCTGCCACAAAATTATGGCTTTTTGCCTCTAGTTCGGTGGCTCTGCCACAAAAGCAATAAATGGCTATTTGCCTCTAGTTTGGTGGCTCTGCCACAAAATAATAATTGGCTCAATGCCTCTAGTTCGGTAACTTTGTCACAATCTAGTTCGGTGGCTCTGCCACAATTATAAAATGGCTTAAAGCCTACGACTGGTGTGATGGCGGGGTGGGTTGACTTGATCCTCACAGGTGTGATGGTTGGTATGGGGGTGTGTAGCGGATGGAATTAGGTTTGGGAGGGAAAAATTCATATTTTTTACATGCATGGTATTAATTATGTTTTCATTATGCTATTTATTATGTTATTAATCATGTTGTTAATTCTGTTTATGGGCTCAAGGCCCAAATCCATAATTTGAAAATCTGGCCCAGTGAACAAAGTAAGTGAGTTATACACTGAGTTCTAAGTAACTCACCCCCTTAAATTTTTCCATCTCAGGTAATGGAAATTGATATGGACTTGGCCGGGGATGACTTCGTGGAGGCCATACTGCAAAACATGGGTTTATTAAACTCTAAACTTTTAAATAAGTATTTTACTATTTTGGGTTAATGTAATAAGGGCCTCTATAAATAATTTATGGATTTTTATGTGTGTTTGGTTTTAAACTATATTTTGGACTTTTAAATATGGGCTATGATTATATGATGTTTTTATTAAAATAAATTTGGTTTTTCAAATATATGAAATTCCCTTATAAATTTTTTATTATTGTTAACTCTTAAACAAATTACCTAAGGGTTTTTGATAATACAATGTTAATAATATTTTCAACTAATGTTTTCTAATATTCATCAAATTAAAATACTCTTTTGATTTTTATTAAACCCGTAAATAAAAATAATATTGTAGTTTTCAACTTATTGAAGATTTTAAGATAGCTCGATTCATGTAACAAACCAAATCTAGTCTAAATGCATAGACCGGGTTTGGGGTGTTACATTTAATAATATCGAGCCGATTTCAAAAACTCATTGTGGTTTGGGTTCGCAAATAAATTTTGTATGAAATTGTTCAATTATATTTAAAGATCAGTATGGCACCACAAGCATCCGCAACAAGTCAAGTAAGTATTTATTGCTTAATAATTACTATGATGATCATAGGAATACTCTAGAACTTCTAGTTTTAGGCGTGAAAAATCGTAGAGATTGAGACTATAGGATATGTTGCGAAAAACAACTTTACCTCTCAAATCTCATAAAACATCGTTAATAAACACCTTTGAAACAAATTTTTGATTCATAAAACTTGTAATCGATAAAAGCGAACAAGCCATTATGAGCACTAGAGGGCGTGGTCGTGGGACGCAGCGTAGAGCGTGGCCATGGTAGAGGCCGAGGTGCTACAATCAAGCACCAAATCATATGCGAAATGGGACGACTCGTCAATTGAGAGTGAGACGGGATCACGTGATCACATGGAAGAAGATAATGCATTGACTCAAGCAATGCTGCGAGTCTTGGAAAGGGTCATTGGAACTAGAATTGGGCCAACAACTCGAGGGTCAATTTGAACGACTTAAGTCCAATAATGTAGAAGTTTTGGAGGAGTTTAGGTGTAGCTCCAAATGTGGTGAATCTTGGCTCAAGTCGTGGAGCGGATTATGGATGATATGGAATGCAATCGTTGAGCAAAAAGCGAAAGGAGCTATATCCTTGTTAAGAGATGAGGCGTGTCGGTGGTGGCTCATTGTTCGTGAAGGCACCAAGCAGACCGATTAATTGGGAATTCTTTAAAGGCGCCTTCCAAGGAAAATACGTTGGAGCGAGTTATGTAGACGTCGAAGGAAAGAATTTTGAATCTTGTCCAAGGAAGTAAGACGGTGGCAACATATGAAGTGAGTTTTACGTCGAGTGCTATGCGGACAATTGTAGCAACAGATCATGAATGATGTATACGTTTGAGGATGGGCTTAATGATGAGTGAGGGTTCTGATTGCTCCACAGCAAGTTAGAAATTTTTCCACTCTTATGGAGAAGGCCAAAATAGCCGAAGAGGCTAAGAATTCAGAACGACAGAATCGAGAAAGATTTTAAAACAAGAGAGAGACACAGCAGTCTGGTTCTTCAAAGAGATTCCAGAAGAGACCTCGGAATGATGAACCAGTTCAAGGTGGAACCCCGGTAGCAAATAATCAAAGTTGAGATTGCGCTGAGTGTGGGAAAAGATATTTTGGAGAGTGTTGGAGGAAAACAGGCGCATGTTACAAATGCGGTTCAATGGATCATCAGTACAAAAATTGCCCTCGACGTATAGATACGACTCAAGAAGTTCGTAATAATGATGCACAGCCGGCCAGAGGTAATCAGCAGCCATCGAGAGGTCGTGGACCAGGTCGTGGTGGTAATGGGGTGGGTCGTGGTCAAGGTGCACCGGGCCGAGGCAATGGTCCTAGAGGAAATACAGATGCAAGACAGCCTGGACTGGTCTATGCAGTTAGATGCCGCGAGGACGGCAATGCACCAGATGTGATAACTGGTACGTTCCTCATTTTTGATGTACCTATTATTGCCTTAATAGATATTGGTTCTACCCACTCATATGTTGCTAGCGCCATATCTGGAAACCTGAATTTAGAACCTGAAATTATCGATAGTGGGATGACAGTAATTAGTCCTTTAGGACAGTTGGCAATTGTAAATAAAATGTTTAAAGACGTGCCCTTGAAAATTCAAGAGGAGGTATTCTTAGCAAACTTGATGGAACTACCTTTGGCGAGTTCGATCTCATACTGGGCATGGATTGGTTGGTTAACCATCAGGCGCAATTGGATTGTACTGAAAAATGAATGTCAGTAAGAACCTCGGATGATAAGGAAGTCATAATGATTGGTGAGCGAAGGAACTACTTGGCAAATGTGGTATCTGCATTAAAAGCAAGAGAAGTTGGTTCGGAAAGGATATGGAGCATTCCTAGCCTTTACCGTGCTTTGGATGCCAAAGAGTTATCTGTGAATGATGTGAGGACGGTGAAGGAATTTTCGATGTATTTCGAAGAACTTCGGTATACCTCGGATCGGAAGTAGAATTTGGCATTGAGCTTTTGCAGGGACGACTCAATGTCCATTGCTCCTTATAGAATGGCATCAAGGAGTTAGTGAGCTTAAAGCTCAAATTCAAGAATTGTTGGATCGGGATTTATTCGACCAAGTGTGTCTCCGTGGGAGCACCGGTTTTGTTCGTCAAGAAGAAGGATGGATCGATGCGTATGTGCATTGACTACGGACAATTGAATAAATTGACGATCAAGAATCGGTATCCTCTGCGGAATTGATGACTGTTTGATCAATTAAAAGGAGCTTGATTTTCTCCAAAATTGATTTGAGGTCGGGTTATCACCAATTCAAGGTGAAAGAAGCGGACATTTATAAGGCGACATTTCGGACACGTTACGGACATTATGAGTTTGTAGTGATGCCGTTTGGATTAACCAATGCACCACCGCATTTATGGACATGATGAACCAAGTCTTTCAACCATATTTAGACCGGTTTGTGGTAATGTTCATAGATGACATATTGGTTTATTCGAGAAATGAGCGAGGAGCATGACAAGCATTTGCGGATAGTATTACTGACTACTTCGTGATAAGCAATTGTATGCCAAATTTAGTAAATGCGAATTTTGGCTAAAGGAAGTGACTTTCCTTGGTCATGTGGTATCAGCCGAAGGAATAAGAGTGGATCCTCGGAAAATTGAGGCTATTCTGGATTGGAAACCACCAACATCGGTAGCTAAAATTTGAAGTTTCTTGGGTTTAGCTGGATACTATAGACGTTTTGTAGAGGGGTTTTCGTTGATTGCCGCACCCCTAACTAAACTGCGGAAGGGAGTTCCGTATTATTGACCGAAAAGCGCAAGAGAGTTTCGAGAAATTAAAGAAGATCGACTAAGCTCGGTTTGATTCATAGGAGGTGGAAAAGAATTCACTGTTTATTGTGATGCGTCTCACACGGGTCTGGGTTGTGTGTTGATGCAAAATGGAAAGGTGGTGGCCTATGCTTCTCGTCAATTGAGACCACACGAAGTAAACTACCCTACTCATGATTTGGAGTTAGCTGCTGTGGTCTTTGCTTTAAAGATTTGGAGGCACTATCTCTATGGTGAGAAGTCAATAATCTACACGGATCACAAGAGTCTTAAATACCTCCTTACCCAAAAGGAGTTAAATTTGAGACAAAGAAGATGGGTAGAATTATTAAAGGATTATGATTTCTCAATTGAATATCATCCTGGAAAGGCTAACGTGGTAGCTGATGCGTTAAGTCGTAAGGAAGTTTCTGATTTGAGAGCATTGTTTGCCCATTTGAGTCTATATGAGGATGGTAGTTTGTTAGCAGAACTTCAGGTGAAGCCTCTGTGGCTGGAACAAATCAAGGAAAGACAGACATCAGATGAGAAGTTGGGACTTTTACTTCAGCAAGCTGAAAATGGTAAAATCGAGGATTTTGGAGTAAACACGGAAGGTGTGTTGTGCTTTCGAGGAAGAGTTTGTATGCCTAAGGACTCGGATCCGAGGCAAATGATTCTACGGAGGCGATAGTAGCCCTTATGCTATGCATCCGGAGGAAATAAGATGTATCGAGATCTCCGTGAAATGATTGGTGGCGGGGTTGAAGCGTGAAATTTCGAATTTGTGGGAAAATGTTTGACTTGTCGACAAGTGAAGCGAACATCAATTACCATGCGGATTGTTACAACCGATAAAGATTCCTCTTTGGAAATGGGAACGGATAACCATGGATTTTGTTAGTGGGTTACCTTTAACACCTACTAAGAAAAATTACGTGTGGGTAATTGTTGATCGCTTGTGAAGACCGCTCATTTCCGCCGGTTCATATGGATTATTCATTGCAGAAGTTGGCGAAATTGTACGTATCCAAAATTGTAAGGTTGCATGGGGTACCTGTATCTATTATATCGCACGGGATCCCAGATTTACATCATGATTCGAAAGCTCGCATAAAGCCTTGGGGACAAAGTTGAATTTCGAGACGGCTTTTCATCCTCGGTCGATGGTCGATCGAGAGAGTAATTCAGATTTTGGAAGATATGTTAAGGGGATGTGCAATCGATTTCAAGGGTTGTTGGGAGGATTATCTACCACTGGCAGAATTTGCGTATAACAACAGTTATCAGTCGAGCATTCAGATGGCACCTTACGAGGCATTGTATGGTCGTAAGTGTCGTTCTCCTATTTGTTGGACTGAGTTGGGCGAACGACAGATGTTAGGTCCTGAGATGATATCTGAAACAGAGGAAAAGGTAAAAGTTATCCGAGCACGGTTGAAAGAAGCCTCAGATAGACAAAAGTCGTATGCAGATCTGAAGCGAAAAGATATCGAGTATGATGTGGGGGATCAAGTTTTCTTGAAGGTCTATCCTTGGAAAAAGATCTTCAGGTTTGGAAAGAAGGGCAAGCTAAGTCCTAGATACATTAGACCTTATCGTGTGCTGAAGCGTGTTGGTCCAGTGGCTTATCAGATTGAGTTACCTCCGGAATTGGATCAAATTCATAATGTTTTTCATGTTTCCATGTTGAGGCGTTATAGATCGGATCCTTCGCACATTATACCGGTAGAAGAATTGGAGTTGAATTCAGATTTGTCATTTGAAGAAGAACCAGTGGAAATCTTAGACCGAGATGTCAAAGTGCTAAGAAAGAAAACCGTGCCGTTGGTCAAAGTTGTATGGCGTAATCACGGAGTGGAGGAAGCTACGTGGGAGCCGAGGATGCAATTTGGCAACAATACCCTCACCTCTTTCAATCGTAAATTTCGAGGACTAAATTTTCTTTAAGGAGGGTAGAGTTGTAACACCCTAAAAATCGAGTATTGATATATTGCATGATTTGGTGTTTAGATTATGAAGGAAATTTTTTTATTATTATTAGTGCTTATTATAATACGAAGAAGAATTAGAATTTATTGGGTATAGAATAATTTTAGTTTTTAAAATTTATTGAAGTGGAGCGGTGGCATTGACACATAAGTTAATTAAAGTGTCAAAGTGTAGCATAAGAAGAGTATATGGCAAAGTGGTGTTGGCGCATGAGTTAGTGCATAAGGAGAAGGTTGAATCCTTGTTTAGCATCTAGATGAAATTTTATTTTTAATTTTCTCGCACATGTATAGCAAGTGTCGCCAAGTGCATATATGGTAAGTGTTGACCATGTTATTTTGGTTAGCATGTCAAAGGATTAAGGAAATTGTTAACTTAAGGAAGGGAATCAAGAAGTTAAGGAAAGATATGAAGATATGGGGCAAGTATCAAGGAAATTATTATGGAAACAATATCATGGTCATTTGACCATGCATAGGGACGGCAATGTGGACTAAAGGGGAGCCGAATTTTTGGTGTTAGTTGGATAGGATTTGAAGTCTTTTGTTTTGGTCATTCCTAGCAATCTTGTGCAAAATTTTGCAATTTCTCTTCTCAACTTTTGTCCCTTGGCCGAATTGTGCATTTGGTAAAGCTCTAATTTTGTGACCATTTGGTCATTTTTGTTTATTTCTTTAGCATTTGTTTTGTGCCTTTTCTTTAAGTGCCGAAATCACCTATACCAAAAACCATTCTTTTCTTTTCTTTTTACCATTGCCGAATGTACCTTGTTCCTAAACCCATCTTTTCTTCTCTTCTCTTTGAAATCAAAACAACATCATCACCATCTCTTCTTTCATATTTTATTTCTTTTCACTCAAAGTTTCTCCATTAAACTCTCTCATGGTCGAATGCTAGAGTGCCCATAGCGAACCTTTCTTTCTTTTCTTTGATCATACATAGTCGAATCTTTATTTAATCACAAACATCTTTATCAATCGATTCTTTTCAACCGTGGAAATATAGGTAAGGGATTCTTTTTCGTTTCGATTAGTTAATAGTGATATGGCGAATATTGATGGTGTCATGAAGGACCATTTGGATCGAAATAAACGTTCGTTCTATTAACGTTTTATTCGTTATAATATAGTGCAATAACGGAAGATCGGAACTCAAGTGTTTGAGAGAATCGTAGAAACGTTGGAATCGACTTATTGTGGTAAGGAAATCACATCCTTAAAACCTTTAGTATTATTTCGATATTATTTTAGATTGGATTAATGTTCTTTTGATCTTGAAGACTTTCAAAATAGGGAAGAAAAGGCGGTGTTTAGTTATATTAAGAGGCGGATCCACTATTCCCCTAAGTTTAAACGAAGAGCGGTTTGGCGATCGGGATTTTCCACGGGTTGCGGACCATCTTCGAAGGAAGTCAATTATTTGAAGTGGTACGAACTTCCGAGCCTTTATCGTTGGTGGATTCTCAACGATAACGAACCAATAAACGAGGAGAAACCGAAAATCAAGTGATTCAAAATCAAGAGGGTAAGGTTTTGGATCTAATATCGATAATGTAATTTTTATACAAAATAGTGTTCTAACGGATCGAAATATATTTTAGGTGTCGAGAGCGAGAAGGATTAGTACTCTCGATATCGAGGTGTGTAACTTCACACTTTTCTCGGGTTTGGATGTATTGCGATATTGAGTAAAATCGTAAAAATGTTTAGATCGGTTTAAAGCGTAATAATTGGTATTTCACGAAAATACATGAAAGCGGCAAAATTGTAGAAATTACAAAACGCCTCGAGAGATTAATTGTAAATATGTAAAATTGTATATCTCGTAATAATTGGGCCGAAATCACTGTTAGATTGATAATTGGGCCAAAATCTCTGTTAAATTGATAATTGGGCCGAAATCTATGTTAGATTGATAATTGGGCCGAAACCTCTGATAGATCGATAAATTGGGCTGAAATCTCTGTTAGATTGATAATTGGGCCAAAATCTCTGTTAGATCATAATGGGTCGTAATCTCTGTTAAAATTGTTAAACGAGTTGAAATCCCTGCTAGATTGATAAATGGGCCAAATTCCTGCTAAATCATAAATTTGGGCATAAGTTGTTAAATTGTTAATTGGACCAAATGTTATTTTTGGGCCTTAATTAATTAATAAAAATTTTGGAAATATTGATTCTTGTTAATGGGCCTTTTTGATTAAATCATTGTATAATCACAAGTTTACTTTGCATACATATTGCATGGGTTGGGAAAATGATGAAGAGAAGAAGGCTGTTGCCAAAATCTAGTTCGGTGGCTCGCCACAAAATTATGGCTTTTGCCTCTAGTTCGGTGGGCTCGCCACAAAAGCAATAAATGGCTATTTGCCTCTAGTTCGGTGGCTCGCCACAAAATAATAATTGGCTCAATGCCTCTAGTTCAGTGACTTTGTCACAATCTAGTTCGATGGCTCGCCACAATTATAAAATGGCTTAAAGCCTCACGATGGTGTGATGGCGGGGTGGGTTGACTTGATCCCACAGGTGTGATGGTTGGTACGGGGTGTGTAGCGGATGGAATTAGGTTTGGGAGGAAAAATTCATATTTTTACATGCATGTTATTAATTATGTTTTCATTATGCTATTTATTATGTTATTAATCATGTTGTTAATTTCGCTTATGGGCTCAAGGCCCAAATCCATAATTTGAAAATCGCCCAATGAACAAAGTAAGTGAGTTATACATCGAGTTCTAAGTAACTCACCCCTTAAATTTTTCCATCTCGTAATGGAAATTGATGTGGACTTGGTAGGGGATGACTTCGTGGAGGCCATCTTTGCAAAACATGGGTTTATTAAACTCTAAACTTTTAAATAAGTATTTTACTATTTTGGGTTAATGTAATAAGGGCCTCTATAAATAATTTATGGATTTTATGTGTGTTTGGTTTTAAACTATATTTTGGACTTTTAAATATGGGCTATGATTATATGATGTATTTATTAAAATAAATTTGGGTTTTCAAATATATGAAATTCCTTTATAAATATTTTATTATTGTTAACTCTTAAACAAATTACCTAAGGGTTTTGATAATACAATGTTAATAATGTTTATCAACTAATGTTTTCTAATATTCATCAAATTAAAATACTCTTCTGATTTTTATTAAACCCCGTAAATAAAAATAATATTGTAGTTTTCAACTTATTGAAGATTTTAAGATAGCTCGATTCATGTAACAAACCAAATCTAGTCTAAATGCATAGACCGGGTTTGGGGTGTTACATGGCGACTCCTGTTTTTGTTTTTTAAAGTCGATCCCCATTCTTTAAAACCGGATTTTAAAATGGTTTCGACACATATGAAGGCATAAGTTAAACTTAATGGTTCCAGCTTAATCTTGAATAAGGAAATAAAATCAAATTGGTAAGGGTTAACATGTCTTTGTTAAGGAAGCAGTTAGTCTAATTTTGCTATCATAATAGTTGCTGAGATTAATTTGAACGATATGTATACTTAAGTAGCATAAATATCAAATTTCTTGTTTTTGAGCATAAGTATACCAAATTCATAATTTTGGGAAGAATGTTGTTCTGAAGGAATTTTTCAAAGGTGTTTCCGAGAAATTCTTTTCAATTTTTGCATTACTCTGGACGAGCAATGAATTAAGTTTGGGGGGTGTGGAAACACGAAAATATACACACTTTTTCATGCCCTTTTCAACTCAAAATCATGCAGTTTCGGCAAAATTATTGTCAAAAAATAATTAATTTTTATAAATTAATTAAATTGCACTTAAATTATGAACATGTTGAATTTAAATTAATTTTATAATTAATTTTGATTAATTTTGATCATTTTTCCACAGATTTGCACAAAGGGCAAAAAAACGACTCGACAGACATTGCTAGAAGTTCAAAATCGAGAAGCAATTTGAAGTATCAAGGTGAATTAATTTTCAGCCTAAGTCGGTCCAATTATGTGTATTAATTCATAATATAATTAATTTTAATTTATATCCAATTTAATTTGGATTAAATAAATTATTATTAATTAATTATGAAAAAGTGGCTAATTAAGCCGAACCGAGTGAACCAAACCGACCAAGAAGTGGACAGCCCAAAACCATCCATATGCTGACCCAAATCAGCTTATTGGCTGATTATTTAGCTTGCAAAGAGTCCCTTGAAGACTTATTCAAGTTGCAAACAAACCCTTCCACAATTGGTGGCTTTATAGATTTGCCCCAAGCCTAAATTAGCAAAGTTGAAACTATCAACCTTGCAACATGTGTGGCCGGCCAAGGGAGGGCTCTTTGGCTGATAATTTTAGCTATTTTTAGCAGCACTCTTCAGCTATAAAAACCCCCCCTTTGGCTAGTGATTTGAAAAAAAACATCTCAAGCATTCACATCTTTTCTCTCTTCTCTCCACTTTCTCTCTTCTTTACCATTCCAAATTCCCTTGCTCTCTTGCCTATTTCTCCTCTTGAAAAAGGGGAATTCATCAGCCATTTGGAGCAGCAATCAAGTGTTCATAGCAGCCTTGGTCGACGAGGACAACGAAGAAGGAAGAACGGAGCAAACTAGTCAAGCCACGAAAAAACACCGAATTTGATTCTTGTTCCCTATCTCTTTAATTTTTGTTGTTGTTATGATGAACATATCTATGAATATTTATGTTGTTGGAATGGTTAATTCAATCAATTTAGCTTGAATTAAATTCATGTTAGGTTGATTGTATTTCATTTGTTAAAATTATTAAAATTGTGTTTATACTGTTATAGGCCTCGGTAAGATGCTTGATTAAGTAAAATCATGAATAAGTTATTCTTGCATTACAATTTTGAGGTAGCAAATGAATTAATTATTTAAACGGATTGAAATTGTAATTAATGGACACAGTACCTAATCAGTGCATGCTTAATCATCTAAGGTAGCTGAGGGTTAAATTAGCAATTGTATCTGACGATACAATTTCCTTGCATAACTTGCAAGATTATTGTGATTAAATTGTTTCAAGGTAGGGATACTTTGTTACCTCACGTAGTCTTTTATGTGCTTATTAGATTTAATTAATCATTTGAATTGACATAGGGATATGTACAAGAGATTATTTCGATTTAATAAGTATGTATGTGCAATAACATATTTGACTATAATATTTGTTTAATCGGTTGAATTGACATAGGGATATAGTTAAGAGATGCATGGATTTTGGTAGGTGAGTATGTTCATAAGTTATTAAATTACCAAGTTGCCGTGAATTTATTCGTAACAATATAAACATGAGTTTAATAATTCTAAGTTAAGAAATGTAATTTATCTAACACAATTATGTCATCTTGATTAAAATCGTCTTTTGAAATTGTGCATTTGAGATTTATTTATTTAGTTTACTTAGTTTAAAATCTTAGTTTTTAATCACCCTCTTCAAACAAAATATTTTTCTTTACCAAAGTGTTTTAAATAGCATTCGTAAATAATTCTTTTCACAATCCCTGTGGGTACGATAACTCAACATTTACTTGTCACTTTATTACTTGTTGCGATTGTGTACACTTGCACATTTTCGTCGTTCCATAGTTATAGTTAAGTTAGTTGGTAGTTTATATAGTTAGTTTTATTGCATTTTAATGTGTCTTAAAACTAGCTATTTAAATTTGCCTCTTTTATTACAATTTTATAATGCATGTTTAATTTGTCTTAAGTAAATTGATTGTGTTTAATTGTGTCCTAGGAGAGTTAAATGGTTTATCACCTTAAAAGCTGCAAAAGGCTGCTTGGTTTTACCAAGAGTCAAGATTGTTTTCACACCTTAAGTGGCTGTTCGGTTCAGCTTGGAAAGTGGTCTTTTTCACCAACAAGTGCTTCATCAATTGCACCGTCAAATGGGGGTAAATTATTCCATTCGAATGGCCTTCTAGAATAAGTCTATTGGTTATTTGTAACACCCCAAACCTGGCCCATGCGTTTCGACCAGATCTAGCGTGTTATGGAACACATAACACTTTATCAGATTTCGAAAACACAAGTTAATTATTTAAAATTTGAATAAAGAAGTGACTTTTTGGAAATAAACCTCTTTGTATTATTGTTACGTATAAATAAACCTTGTCATAAATTCATAAGTTGCATAACATTGAAAACTACTTAGTTGAATAAAAACTAAAGGCCTTATTACATAAATATTCCTAAATAACAAAAAAAAACTTAAAGAAATCCCAAAAAAATAATTTGTAGAAATAAAACTTGATGGCCCCTCGAGTCCGTCTCGGCTCCCATGTCCATGCTCTACTGCTCATCTGAAAGCGTAGAAAAAAAAAGGAAAGCGTGAGTCACCAAGACTCAGTGTATAAATCTCAAAACACACAACGACCTGAGCCTACAAACACATTATGGGCCCTGGCCCATACATGAAGGTAACAATCATAATCACATGGTAAATGATAAATAATGAATAACCCAACCCATCCTAGGTTTCCATCCTCTATACACCAACCCGTACCAACTATCACACCTTGGGGATTTCTACAATCAACCCTCCATCCGCTACACACCAAAACGACGGTCGCACTGCCTATTCCTATTAATTAGGAATCATTGAATGTGGCATAGCCACCGATCACTATGTGACCTAACATTTGTATATGTGGGATTTCCACCACCGATCACCAAGTGACCTATCATGCACTTCCCCTTCAATATCATATTCCCACCCCATGCATACACATAAAGAAAACATCATGCAGTCATATATATTTTCCAATACACATAGGGAGTTCTATGTTTACGTACCTAGCATCCTTGCCTAACCCTTTTAGGGTTCCATTCGACTATCTATACAAATTTCATTTCGCTTTTAAGCCCATAACATATATATAGTCATACATACAGTTTATTAGTGTGTTAGAGATCTACACACCGACATCGATAAAACAATGCTTTCTATGTCGACGCTATCCTTAGTCGACACTCATCGCTATCCGCCTAAGGTGTTGTTCAAAAGTCGATCCACAACCAAGTGGCCAATCTCGAATGGCGATCTTGCTCTTTTCTTAAACTTAGGTATTTTCTCCTTTGTCTGATCCATATTTAATTCCATCACAAGTCCTTATCAGAACTACTATCACAATATTTAATCATTAATTCTCATTATAACCTTAAGATCTTGCATATAATGATCAAATCTAATAGAAATCTAGGGAAATCTTCTTACCTTAAAAATCCCGAAAGTGGAGACTAGCTATTTTCGGCTTTTAGATCTAATTGACCAAGCTTCCTTCAAATCCCAAATTTTCGCCCATCATAAAATCATTAAACTGCTAATTTTTCGGCTTTTGCCTTTCAAAAACTGGGAATAGATCATGAGAACTAATCAAAAATCAACACTTACCTTGGCATAGGAGATTTGGCTAGCACTAGAAAGAGGATTCGGCAATGCCAATGGAAGATTTAAATGCCGGAAGTATAGAACTAATTCTCAAATAAGATGAATAAAAGAGAAGACTATGGATGCTTCGGCTTTTTAGAGAAATTGGCACAAGGAGAAAAAAGTGGAAAAGAGTTTCGGCTTTTAAAGAAATTAGAGGAAAAAAATTGGAGAAGGAGAGGCTAAGGAATTTCGGCACAATGGGAGAAGAAATTAGGGTTTTCAATGTTAGAATCAAGGAGCCATCCCCCCTATTTATAGATATTTTGGCACCTACTGCTAAAAACTGAAAACGCACTTAAATTCAAGCTAAAAGAGAGGGGAAATTTGGCACCCTCTTTGCCATGCAGTAGCCGAATTTTACACTCCTCTAGGTAGTGGATTTTTGGCCATCACCTCCCTTGTAGATAAGCTCCTAACTTTTCTACTATTTTATCAATTATAAAATCCATCTAAATCTTCCAATTTTTGAGCCTTGTAGCCGTCCACCTCATCAAATCTTAATGCCTAAATTTAACTCACTTAAATTAAAAGATTTGGGCTTTATTAAACTTAATATTTGGGCCCCTAACTCCTTGTGTGTGGCGTCACTCCTTGCTTCATTTTAGGTGCCGAAAATGGCCCTAAAAACATGGGCTCCTTACGGCCAAAACTTGGGCCTCTTTTATTGTTAATGATGTCACCTTAAAATAATTCAATCAAGTCCTTTGCCTAATCCTAAGCCCAATTTTGAACCCCTGTCACTTAAATTAACAAATTAAACATATCCCCACACTAAATGCATAGTCCCATAAATTTAGGATGTTACAGTTCTACCCCCTTAAAGAAATTTCGTCCTCGAAATTTTCAACTAACTATCAATTGTACTACCCAAGTCTCATCACTACGCTTCCGCTGCGCACTATAATTTAAAAAAAATAAACACTCAATATACTACAGTAGGGTACGCACCATTATTCGCATCTGGAGCGTCTTCGTCCCCTTGTACTAATTCTTTCGATCGACATTTATCTGATTAAGAATTTTATGAATAATTAATTCTTCCCACTTATTAACCGCGAACAATCTTATGTAAAATCATTTCGATAGTAGTTCTTTCGAATTCGAATTCTATCTACGGGTTTAGTTCTCAAGTCGATACTTCCTAGTCTTAGAGTTCACCTTCAGTCAACATTCAGCACACATCAATCATAAAAATAGCTTTATAAACTTACACTCACCACCTAGGGGTATTTTCGTCATTTCACTACCCAGGGGTATTTTTGTAATTTTACCTACAGGGGTATTTTCATAATTTTTTTCAAAATAGTGTATCTTGGTGATATTTCAAAATAAGGGTATTTTGGTAATTTCACAATCTGGGGGTATTTCGATAATTTTGTAAACTGGGGGTATTTCGATAATTTTGCAAATCGGGGGTATTTCGATAATTTTACAAATTGGGGGTATTTTGGTAATTTCTTTTCAAACCAGGGGTATTTTGGTTATTTTACAAATCAGGGGAAATTTGGAAATTTTCGAAACTAGAGGTTTTTTTTTTTTTAGTAATTTTACAAAATAGGGTGGCTGGTCCCTTTCAGGTTTTAATTATAAATTTTGGCCCATCAACAAGTCCTCATGGCTAAGGTGAACAGTCACCACGCACCAGGTAGGATTCCAGCGAAGAGGAGGTGAGTCACTAGGACTGCTTAAATACCAAGCTCTCCTTGAATCCAATCCTAAACATGCGTATGCTTGTTGCCACGCCCTAGTCTTGCGACTCGTTCATGGGTTTTGTTTAGTGAGGTTAAGTCTTATGAAATTTAAGGAGTTGTTTTAGCTAAGCCTAGAGTCCATCAAGTTCTAGATCTAATTAGTCTACGTCCCATAAAGCCCATCAAGCCCACATAGATATAAAACACACAGGGAGTTCAGAATACTTACCTGCGTGGATCGGGTGCCGGTAGACTCGAAAGCCATATCCTCAAACCAGATATTTTTCTAAAAAATTTTTTTCCAAAACACCTCTAGGCCCATTTCACAGCTCGAGTTTTGAACTGGGCTCTGATACCAAAATGTAACACCCCAAACCCAGCCCATGCGTTTCGACCAGATCTGGTGTGTTATGGAACACATAACACTTTATCGAATTTTGAAAACATAATTTAATTATTTAAAATTTGAATAAAGAAGTGACTTTTTAGAAATAAACATCTTTGTATTATTATTACGTATAAATAAACCTTGTTATAAATTCATAAGTTACATAACATTGAAAACTACTTAGTTGAATAAAACTAGAGGCCTTATTACATAAATATTCCTAAATAACAAAAAATAAACTTAAAGAAATCCCAAAAAATAATTTGTAGAAATAAAACTTGATGGCCCCTCGAGTCCGTCTCTTGGCCCCATATCCACGCCCACCGCTCATCCAAAGCGTAGAAAAAAAAAGGAAAGCGTGAGTCACCAAGACTCAGTGTATAAATCTCAAAACACACATTGACCTGAGCCCACAAACACATTATGGGCCCTAGCCCATACATGAAGGTAACAATCATAATCACATGGTAAATGATAAATAATGAATAACCCAACCCATCCTACGTTTCCATCCTCTACACACCAACCCGTACCAATCATCACACCTTGGGGATTTCTACAATCAACCCTCCATCCGCTACACACCAAAACGACAACCAGACCGCCTATTCCTATTAATTAGAATCATTGAATGTGGCATAGCCACCGATCACTATGTGACCTAACATTTGTATATGTGGGATTTCCACCACCGATCACCAAGTGACCTATCATGCACTTCCCCTTCAATATCATATTCCCACCCCATGCATACACATAAAGAAAACATCATGCGTCATATATATTTTCCGATACACATAGGGAGTTCTATGTTTATGTACTGCATTCTTGCCTAACCTTTTAGGGTTCCATTCGATTGTCTATACAGCCTCATTCCGGCTTTTAAGCCCATAACATATATATAGTCATAAATACAAGTTTATTAGTGTGTTAGAGATCTACACACCGACATCGATAAAACGATACTTTCTATGTCAACGCTATCCTTAGTCGACACTCATCGCTATCCGCCTAAGGTGTTGTTCGTAAGTGGTCCACAACCAAGTGGCCAATCTCGAATGGCGATAACGCTTTTCTTAAACTTAGGTATTTTCTCCTTTGCTCGATCCATATTTAATTCCATCACAAGTCCTTATCGAACTACTATCACAATATTTAATCGTTAATTCTCATTATAACCTTAAGATATTGCATATAATGATCAAATCTAATAGAAATCTAGGGAAATCTTCTTACCTTAAAAATCCCGAAAGTGGAGACTAGCTATTTTCGACTTTTAGATCTAATTGACCAAGCTTTCTTCAAATCCCGAATTGTCACCCATTATAAAATCATTAAACTGTTAATTTTTTGGCTTTTGCCTTTCAAAGAGCTATCCCCCCTATTTATAGATATTTCACACCTACTGCTAAAAATCGAAAACACCCTTAAATTCAAGCTAAAAGAGAGGGGAAATTCGGCACCCTCTTTGCCATGCAGTAGCCGAATTTTACACTCCTCTAGGCAGTGGATTTTCGGCCATCACCTCCCTTGTAGATAAGCTCCTAACTTTTCTACTATTTTATCAATTATAAAATCCATCTAAATCTTCCAATTTTTGAGCCTTGTAGCCGTCCACCTCATCAAATCTTAATGCCTAAATTTAACTCACTTAAATTAAAAGATTTGGGCTTTATTAAACTTAATATTTGGGCCCCTAACTCCTTGTGTGTGGCGTCACTCCTTGCTTCATTTTAGGTCTCGAAAATGGCCCTAAAAACATGGGCTCCTTGCGGCCAAAACTTGGGCCTCTTTTACTATTAATGACGCCACCTTAAAATAATTCAATCAAGTCCTTTGCCTAATCCTAAGCCCAATTTTGAACCCCTATCACTTAAATTAACAAATTAAACATATCCCCACACTAAATGCATAGGCCCATAAATTTAGGATGTTACATTATTTCCATGCCTCATAAAGCCACTGTACAACAAGGGAGTTGAATTTGCCTTCTCAAGATTTCTTCAACCTTAAGTATTCATGAATTCTTCTCTAACATCAATAAATGACCAACCACATTCATCACCTAAGTGCAAGGACGGCAAGGAAGCATGCACTCTAGTTTAAAGCTCCATTTAATTCTTGCATTTCACAATAATGGCTGAAATTGTCTACTAGCATACTTAGGTTAGACCTTTTAGATGTTTTATGATATAAACATATTTGAGTTAATCTCTTTGTTCTTCAAGAACTTATCGAACTTATCAAGAATTCTTTCTTGTGGCATTCAAACTGATCTTATCACTTTGTTCACCATCCCAAAGTGTGGTGATCAACCTTATACCTTCAGTTCCTATTTCATTATAGATAGTGGGTCAAGGTCCTATCCATGCCCCAAACTTTTTATTCTAAACTAACCTTATAGAATTCGGGTCGTGTTGTTATATAACGTTGGTTCTTTTCTGGATTGTTTATATTCGAGAGTTATATCAAAATCTATCTTATTGTTTAAATTTCCATCATATTACCAACTTTCGAGCTAGTACCTATTTAGATAATCGAGACACTTAAATCATGATTCAACTCATAACCAAGTTCACGTTAAATGATATTTCACTACACCAAAACAGACTTTTAGCGGCGTTTTTAGTGGCGTTTTAAACAAAAATACCGCAAATATTATACATTAGCAGCATTTGAAGAAGAACGCCACAAAAAAAAGAGAAATAGTGGCGTTTATTTACAAAACGCAGGTATAAAGGATATATAGCGACATTTATTAGTAAAATGCCGCTAAAGCTCAGACTTTTAGCAGCGCTTTTGTAAAACGCCGCTAAAAGTCTGAGCTTTAGCGGCGCTTTTGCAAAAACGCCACAAATAATTAGGGTTTATGGTTTAGCATATATAATTTAAGGTGTAAGGTTTAGGAGTTACTATTTTAATGTTTAGGATTATGGTTTATGATTTGCGCTTGTGTTTAAGGGGATGTGTTAGGGTTTCATAGGTTAAAAGTTAGGGTTAATGGGTTTAAAGGTAAATGGTTAATGGTTTGGGGTTAATATGTTAAGGGTTAGGGTTAGGGTTTTATCGTTTATGATTTAGGGTTTGTGGTATAGAAGATAGGGATTATGGGTTTAGATTAAATTAGTGTATTTTAATTTATATATTAAATTATTTATAATATGGTTTAATTTAGGGTATATGGTTTAGGGTTTAGGGTTTAGGGTTTAGGATTTGGGGTTTAAGAATTAAGATTTATGGTTTCGGGTTTAAGCGTACGGGTTAGGCTATGGTTTAGGCCAGGTTTATAGTTTAATTTTTAGTTTTTAGAATTATATATTGGGTTTAGGGTTTAGTGCTTAAATCATATATTGAACAACAGAGTTAATTAGAGAGTGTTAGTGTTTAGGGATTTAAGTGTTCAGTAATTTGATAAAAGAGGTGAAAATCAAATTCTTTTAGGGTTTAAGGTTTGCAATAAGATTATTTCTTTAATTAACTTTGCACCTTGTAATATACGTATGCTATGATTTAGGGTTTAAGGTATATAAGTAAGAGTTTATAGTGTATAATTTGGGGTTTAGTGTATCATATGACACACTTTTATTAGGTGTGTATAATTTAGGGTTTTATGATTTAGGTATGAGAACTTAAATTATAAAACTATATAAATTAAATATAGTGCTAGAAAGAGAACAAAATAAATTTAAAGGAATTTAATAAATAAATAAAGTAAAAAATTATTGGTATTAGCGTTTTGCTAAAAAAACCTAAAAGATATTAATAAAAGAAAACGACGCCGTTTTCATGGGGGCAGTAGCGGCGTTGGCCACAAAAACGCCACAATAGATTAGTATTAGCGGCGTTTTTGCTCAAAAACGCCGGGAAAAAGCATATTAATAAAAGAAAACGACGTCGTTTTCATGGGGGCGGTAGCGGCGTTAGCCACAAAAACGCCACAATAGATAAGTATTAGCGGCGTTTTACCTAAAACGCCGCAAAAAACTATGAATTTTAATTCAAACGGCGCCGTTTTCTTTAGAGTATTAGTGGCGCTTTCTATGAAACGCTGCAAATAACCGACAGTTTAATTGATACGACGTCGTTTATTTAGAGGGTTAGTGGAAGCAGTTAATTTAAAATGCAGTCGTTTTTGTAAGGGAATTTAGTGGCGTTTTTTAAAAACGCCACAAAATGGCAATTTCATTTAACAAAACGGCGCCGTTTGTTTTCCTCAGTTTATACCCCGATTCATCCCCCCTCCCCCAAAAAACTCATAACACACAATCCCTAATTTTCCCCCAAATCCCCTAGCGATCTCACCTGAAAACCCGCCGCTGCCGGTGTTCTCTCTGCTCGTCGCCTTTGCCGTCGCCCTTCTCTGTCGCAAATCGGCCGGTAATTATACTACTGCATCTCTCTGTCACAAATTTATAGGTTTCAAATATTTCTGCTTTAGTTTTTAGTTTTCAAATAATTTTTAGTTTTGATTCAATATTCCTGTTACTTCTTTTAGTAAGAAATTCAAATATTTTAGTTCGTTTATTCCTGTTACTTTCAAAAAAATCAGAATTTTAAATAAATAAAGAATTTTTTCCCATCAACAACCGCATGCGAAGAAATTTGCAATCTTTGAAAAATTAAAGTGAGATGCATTCATCACTCAAATGAAAGCAATTGACTGTCTCTCACTTTAGAAAACAATATACTATACATTTAGAACTCATGTTAGAATAATAGAGATCACATGGTTGAGAGATACAACTTAAAATTCAAAAAATTAACCTTCATAAACCGTAGAAATGTAAAAGTAATTACACGTGTCGATTTGTTACCATTTTTCTCCTCTCTCAGAATTCAACAATAAATATATCACCGCTTCACTTTTGCACAACATGCTAATCTCTTTTGCATAAATTAAGCGATCTGTGTTTCTTTATCGTTGAAATTAGAAAGCATAATAAAAGAGGACTATATATATATATATAATTGCCTAATGTTGTTTTCTAGTTTTGAAAATTTAATTTACATGCAAAAGTCTATGTTGTAGACCTTGACAACAATGTTAGAAGCTTGACTTTTGCTCCAATTGGTCTGTTTTTTGTATCACAATTCAGAAATGTGAGCCCGTGTGTTAGCTTTTGTCATTTAGGTTCTCAAGAATGTAAAGAGCCTTAGACATTCTAAAGGACGAACCGATACATGAATTATGTTTTTTTAATAGGAAATAATAAAATGAATTCAAGAGTGTAGTGATAAATACGAGTGTTGAAGAGAGGTCGATTCTCTTTTGGAGAAGTCTTGAAGTGTTATTTGTCGGTTGACAAACTTCTCAATAATAATTTTATATATGTTAAATTTGAAAACTAAAGAATTTTATCCATTGTTTTATTTTTTTGAATTACTTTTTTAACATTTTGTACAAACATCGTATTTCTTTTAAAACATCGTGTTGAAGTTATTAATACGATATGTACAAACATGTTTACAAATTGATATATATATATATATATATATATATATATAGATATATGTTTTTAAATATTTTCACGATAAATCCAAGTTATACTTTAACTAACAAGGTTAACAAAAATATCTGATTAATTCATTTTTCTGTTCTCATTTTTAGTTTTCACCGATTGTATCTGCAAAGACTACAATTTTCTTCTATTTGCAAATTGCTCTATCAGTGCATCAGTGTTTCCCTTTGGATTCTTATCTTGATTTGGGCTTTCCCTTTTTTTGGTAAGTTTTTTATTCTTTTGAAGTTAAATTTTATCTCACTGTGAAGTTCATTTCTCTACTGCCTAAATGTTTGTTTGTTTGTTTGTTTGTTTGTTTGTTTATTTTGCTTATTTGCATTTTTGTTAGAACGTAAAATGTTTGATCATTTGCCTCAATGAAAATTGAACCTTGTTTAGCTATGTATTTTTATATTCTGTTAAACCCAAGTTCTTTTTTAATTAAACTCAATTTTCTAAATTCAATCTTTGGTCATTGGGTTTCGTTAAGTAAAGCCTTCTCTTTGAATGAAAGATTTAAGTTCGATAGAAAATATATGTTCTAATTTTCTGTTTGTGTTGTTTATGTTGCTTTGCCTTATGCTATACATTTTGTAGTAGTTCTAAGTTAGAAGATTTAAACCCATATTGGCATTGCTTGAAAGGGTTCAAGATTTGAGGTCAGATAAGATACTTAATTCACACTTCATGCAAGCATTTGCTTTTTTTCTTGTCACATTTTCTCTTTTTTGAAACAAACCACTCGGACCATCACCGTATTTTAAGCTTCATTATCTACTTTCCTTTTCCTTTTCTTTTTATGAACAGTTACACTTACTATAAAACCACTCATCGAATCATCTATGGCTTCTTTGGCAATCGCTCATCTTCAAATAAAAACTTCACAAGTCTTGGTTCAACGCTCGCTTGTACCATGAATGCAAAAGTCTTTCAAATTATTTGAATAAAATTTATTTACTTAAATTAAAGATTGTTCTTTCTTCTTGATGTCTCGTTGGAAAAGATCTTGCTTAGGTTTTATCCATTTTAAGGTAATTGAAATTTAAGTTAATAAACCTTGTTATATTCTCTGAGATTGAACAGGCATAGTTTTGGAACTGGTTAGAGCTTAGAAAATATTAGATTTGAGTTCACATTTTTTATATAATGAAGAAACTAATAGTAAAAAGGAAAAGAAAAAAGATAGAACCTGAAATTGTTCTTAAATTTCAGGCTATTCAATCAACTTGGAAGTTTAAAAAATGTTTAAACGTGTTCTGCATTTGTAGCTTTTAAAGGTGCTTTAGTTGGATGAACATGATTATCAGATTGATGCAATTTATTGTCTTGTTTTATTAGTTAATAGAAGGAGTAAATGTAAGATGTTCATTGTCTTTTAAAATGTTGGAATTCTTTGAATTACTTGAAATGCTTTTTTTTTCTTTTTGTAATATGATAAAGATGGTTTACTATAAGTTTAGGTGTTTAAATGCTGTAAATTGATGTTTAAATGCTGATTCTTATGCTCAATTTCAATTATGATAACTTATGGTTGAACTTGATTTTAATATTTTCTTATGCTGATTCTTTTGCAGGATTCTCATTGTCCTTCTGCTTAAGGCTACTAATTTCACTACTTTCATCATCATGGTTCTAAGGTTTTAAGGTTGTTTGAGTCTTTGTTGCAACTTTCCAAAGCATTTGAGGTTAGTTTCAACTGGTTTTGCTTGGTTACTTTCATCATATCTATAATTGAGATGTTTGTTCTCGGAAATTGAGATGTTTGTTGCAACTTTCCAAAGCATTTGAGGTTACTTTCATCATATCTATAATGAATCCATCATAACATAATATAATCAATTACACTATGGTGAATGAAATGAATATATATAACATCAAATAATAAATTAATCGATGTCCAGTAAATTAAATATAACATGACATAGCTACTTAAATTACAAATCTTGAATTAAACAACCAATAAGTCAATACAAAAACTAATTAAACGTAATTACATAAAGGTTTTCTTAAAATTCAAAACCCTAAAACTTAAACCCCTAAAATCCTTAAACCATAAATCCTAAATCCCTAAACTTTTAAACCTTAAACCTCAAATCTTAAACCATAAACCCCAAACCCCAAACCCCAAACCCTAAACCTTAGACCCTAACATCAAACCTTAAACCATAAACTTTAAATCCTAAACCCTAAACCCTAAACCCTAAACCTTTAATCCTTAAAACTTTAAACCTTAAATCCTTAAACCCTTAAACCCTAAATCTTAAACCCTAAACCTTTAAACCCTAAATCCCTAACCTTTAAACCCTAAACCCCTAAACCTTAAATCCCTAACCTTAAACACTAAATCATTAAACCCTAAACCCTAAACCCTAAAACCTTAAACCCTAAACCCTAAACCTTAAACCCTAACCTTTAACCCTTAAACCCTTAACCCCTAACCCTAACCCCAAATCCCAAACCCCTAACCCTTAACCACTAACCTATAACATTTAACCACTAAAATTTTAAGTTAATATCAAATCAGATAAATTTAAGAAAAGATTCAAAGTATATAGGTCGAAACCTGACAAGTTGCCTTATATCTCATCATCGATATAACGGATCCTCCCTAGGTGTAACAATGCCACGTACGATGGATCTTAATGAAACACCAAATTAAATATCAAAATAATGTAACATTTATTAAACCCTGAAACCCTACACCATTGAAACCCTAAACCTTTAAACCCTAAATCTCTAACCTATAAACCCTAAACCCTAAACCTTAAACCCTAAACCATAAACCTTAAACCCTAAACCCTTAACCCCTAACCCTAAACCCCTAAACCCTAAACCCTTAAGTCTTAACCCTTAACCCTTAAACCTTTAACCCTAAACCCTAAACCCTTAAAAACCCCTAACCCCTAACCCTTAAACCCTTAACCCTAAACCCCTAACCCCAAACCCCTAACCCTTAACCACTAACCTATAACCTTTAACCACTAAAATTTTAAGTTAATATCAAACTGTATAATTTTAAGAAAAAGATTCAAAGTATATAGGCTGGAAACCTAACGGGTTGCCTTATATCTCACTGTCAGATATAACGGATCCTCCCTAGGTGTAACAGTGCCACGTCCGATGGATCTTAACGAAACACCAAATTAAATATCGAAATAATGTAACATTTATTAAATCTTGAAACCCTATACCATTGAAACCCTAAACCTTTAAACCCTAAATCTCTAACCTTTAAACCCTAAACCCTAAACCTTAAATCCCTAACCCTTAAACACTAAATCCTTAAACCATAAACCTAAAACCCTAAACCCTTAACCCCTAACCCTTAACCCCTAACCCTAAACCCCTAAACCCTAAACCCCTAAGTCCTAACCCCTAACCCTTAAACCCCTAACCCCTAACCTTAAACCCCAAACCCCTAACCCCTGACCCTTAACCACTAACCTATAACCTTTAACCACTAAAATTTTAAGTTAATATCAAATCAGATAAATTTAAGAAAAGATTCAAAGTATATAGGTTGAAACTCGACGGGTTACCTTATATCTCACTGTCAGATATAACGGATCCTCCCTAGGTGTAACAATGCCACGTACGATGAATCTTAAAGAATACATAACTTACCTAATTTTAATATCAAATTTCATAAAATACATTAGTTGACGATTAAATTTCATAACTTACATAATTTTTCCTTAATATCAAACTTCATAACTTACATAAAACTTGTATAAATTTAAGAAAAGATTCAAAGTATATAGGCTGGAAACCTGACGGGTTGCCTTATATCTCACTCTCAGATATAACGGATCCTCCCTAGGTGTAACAATGCCACGTACGATGGATCTTAAAGAATACATAACTTACCTAATTTTAATATCAAATTTCATAAAATACATAAGTTGACGATTAAATTTCATAACTTACATAATTTTTCCTTAAGATCAAACTTCATAACTTACATAAAACTTGTATAAATTTAAGAAAAAGATTCAAAGTATATAGGTTGAAACTGACGGGTTGCCTTATATCTCATTGTCGATATAACGGATCCTCCCTAGGTGTAACAATGCCACGTACGATGGATCTTAAAGAATACATAACTTACCTAATTTTAATATCAAATTTCATAAAATACATAAGTTGACGATTAAATCTCATAACTTACATAATTTTTCCTTAATATCAAACTTCATAACTTACATAAAACTTGTATAAATTTAAGAAAAAGATTCAAAGTATATAGGCTGGAAACCGACGGGTTGCCTTATATCTCATCGTCGATATAACGGATCCTCCTAGGTGTAACAATGCCACGCACGATGGATCTTAAAGAATACATAACTTACCTAATTTTAATATCAAATTTCATAAATTACTTACATAAATTATTAATTAACAATTCACCAGATAATTTATTGTCAACTTTAGACTTCAACAACTACGAAATGGATAGGAGTTGGATGAAATTGTCAAGGGTAAGCAACGGCTATCAAAATGGAGTAGAAACTTTTCGAATTTCGATTTCAAAATGCAAGCCAAGAGAATATGATTCTTTGCCCGTGTAAGAAGTGTTGCAATATTAACTGGCATTATCGTGAAGTGGTCTACGAACATCTAGTTGTTGATGGTTTTGTCCGGGGGTACAAAATATGGTTTTTTCATGGCGAGTCTACATCTAGGGTAGCATCTTCATCGATGAATCTGGGGTATTCTCATAGTGTTTCAACCAGAATGTTAGTGACGATAACATGGAAAACATGTTGCGGGATGCTTTTAATATGCACAGTGATGGTTTCGGGTCAATTCCACCTGACTTGGGTGCAACCGATGATCACAATTTTGGAGGAAATACTTTCACCGAAGGGGAAAGAAGTGTACCGGATGAACAGCCAAATGAAGAAGCGGCGAGGTTCTACGCGTTACTTGGTGAAATGAATGAAGAACTGTATGAAGGATCAAAATTTTCCAAATTGTCATTCTGTATTCGTCTTTTTCACTTGAAATGTTTGGGGGGGTGGACCGAAAACTCGTTGACAATGCTGTTAGAGTTGCTGCAAGAAATGTTCCCGTTTGCAAAAATCCCTCGATCTTCCAAAGACATGAAGAAATTGATAAAGGATTTGGGCTTGGATATAATAAAATTTATAGTTGCCCAAATGACTGCATGTTGTATTGGGGCGACCGCATAAACCAACAAAGGTTGTCATGTATGCGCCAATCCGTTGGATTCATAGAAATACAGAGGACAGAACGAGGACGAACATGGTACACAATCAAAGAAGCGCCGATTAAGATTTTGCGATATTTTCCCTAATATCGAGGCTTCAACGGCTTTTCATGTCGTTGAAGACACCGAATCAATGACGTGGCACCGTGATGGACGAACCGATGATGGGTTGTTAAGGCATCCTGCAGATTCTTTAGCTTGGAAATGTTTTGACTCCAAATTTCCAAGCTTTGCAAGCGATCCTCGAGTGTGAGGCTTGGGCTAGCATCCGATGGATTTAACCCTTACAAACTTATAAGCACAACGCATGATTTTTGGCCTCGTGGTGCTTGTTCCTACAATTTGCCTCCATGGGTTTGCATGAAACAATCTTCTTTTATCTTGTCTATGATTATACCGGAGAGAAAGGGTAGGGAATGATATTGACGTCTATTTGCGACCACTTATTGACGAGTTAAAACAACTATGGGCTGGTGTTCGGACATTCGATACAATGAGAAAAGAGAACTTTAATTTACGTGCGGCATTAATATGGACTATTAACGACTTTCCGCTTATGCTAATTTATCCGGTTGGAGTACCAAGGACGTAATGCTTGTCCGTGTTGTCTTTGCAGACATGTTCGCAATGGTTATATAATGGGAAGAAGTTTTCTTACATGGGGCATCGCTCGGTGGTTACCGGAAAATCATACATTTAGATTTCGAGTGCTCAATTTGATGGTATCAAGAGTTTAGATCACTCCTTCGCAGAATCGGTGGATCCAAATATTGTTAATGTTGAAAGATATGAATTACATTTATGGGAAGATGAATCAATCAGTAAACCCGCATAGAAATAGAAGATCTAGGATGAACTCGATGATGAATCTGATAAAGAGGATGATCCTAATAAGGCTGACTTGTGGAAAAAAAGAAGTATTTTTTTCGAGTTGCCTTATTGGGAGCATCAGATTTTACGCCATAACCTTGATGTCATGCATATAGAGAAAAATGTCTGCGAGAACATCATTGGGACTATTTTGAATGTTGATGGAAAATCGAAAGATAATCTTCAGAGTAGACTTGATTTAGTCCACATGGGAATTCGACGTGAGCTTCATCCCCGAGCACTTCCGAATATAAAATATCGATTGCCGCCTGCTATTTTTTTAATGTCGAAGATGGAGAAAGAAGTGTTCTGTACGGTGTTGAAGGATATAAAGGTCCGGATGCGTATGCATCAAATATATCGCGATGTGTGAGTCTTAAGGATCGAAGATTATATGGCTTAAAATCGCATGACTATCACATATTGATGCAAGACTTATCGCCATTGCTATACGGTGTTGTATGTCGAAAAAGGTAACGGCTCTGTAATTGAACTGTCAAATATAATGAAAGTCATTTGTGGTAAAGTTTTGAATGTTCAAGAACTTGAGAGATCGCAAGATCGAGCCGCATTAACTTTATGCAACTGGAGAAGATATTCCACCTTCCTTCTTCACTATCATGGTGCACTTGTTAATTCATCTCCCGTGAAGCAATTCTTGGTGGACCTGTTTTCTATCGATAGATGTATCCCATTGAAAGGTCTTACTTTATTTGCAAAATATTCCTTCATTCACTAAATGCCTTTATTTCCAACTTTTGATAATGTTGTATATCGTGTTTAGGTTCCTTTCCAAATTGAAGTCATATCGCCGCAATAAGCGTTATCCTAAGGATCAATTGCCGAGGATACTTGGCAGAGGAATGTATGACTTTCTGCTCGAGGTATTTGGAAGATGTTGAAACAAGAATGAATGACCAAGTAGAAATCTTTGGGCTCACAGATCATAATTTGGCTGAAACTTATTTATTTCAAAGTTTCGGAGAACCGATCGGCAGAGTCAAAATTACAGAATTAGATGATAGATCGTGGGTCCAAGCACATCGATACGTTCTTTTTCATCACGATTCAATGGAACCATTTCGGAAGTATGTTCTACAATTTGATAAATACTCATCAATTATGATTTGTTTGTCTTCTAACAAAGTAAAACCTTTTTTACCGTAGTCAAGACAAACAAATATTGAGAGCTCGTTCACGATCTCGAAGATTAAATCGACGAGAAATTAATAAGTTGTTCGCAGAATCATTCCATGAATGGTTAAGCCAAATGGTATGCAATTTAAATTTTCATTGACAAGTAATAATATTTTCTCATAATATTCATAATTACTCGATTTACTTTCGACTCAATAGGTTTGGAGTCGGAATGAAGTAAATGACGACGTTAAATGGCTTTCACAAGGTCCAAATGAATAGTTAAAAGATATAGTGGCTTCCTCATCAACGGATCATGATTTCATACAAGGTATCGCGAGAGATTGAGGAGAACTCAAAATTGCGGAATTGTTGTTAATTCTTCGATTACAAGTTATGCTAGTGCTAGGGACAGTAATCCGGTTGAGGGGAATTTGGAATATTTCGGACTTATTACTGACATCATTGAGTTGGATTATTACGGCAAATGCAAAGTTGTCCTATTTCGAGGTGATTGGGCTGATGTGAATACGGCTCATGAATTAAAAACGATCAATATGGTTTTACAATGGTGAATTTCTCTCGATTAATCCACACCGGAGAACAACTGATGGACGAGCCGTATGTGTTTTCTTCTCAAGTTAAACAAGTTTTTTACTCGAAAGATCCAACTGATGAGGGTTGGTACGTTGTACTTCGAAACACCCCTAGAGACTTCTTCGACGTTGGCAGTGGAAGTAGAGATGACATAGTCGAAAGATCAGAAACTTTGCCTTTTCCAGAACAAGACTTAACTGAAAATATCCCTAGTATTAGTCAACAATTTCAATGGGTTCGTCAGATGTGGACGAAGATATTTACTGAAATATGATGTAGTAAGATTTAACGATTTATTATTTATATGTAATAATATAATTTTTATGTTGGTCATCTTATATAATTTTCATGTGTACCGCAGAAAATGCCTAGAAGACGATTACGAGATTTAAATATTGTCCATGAAACTCCAAATCCGTAAGAAGCTAATAGTAGTGAACAAAGAAATGCTTGTTGGATCTTCTACTCACGGACATAGATGACGAGCCCGGAGAATTTCAAAGTAATGTTAAGTTTATTTTACATGCATGTTGAATTTTATTATTGATTCATTTTTTAATTTTAATATAATAATATATTATTTTTCAATTTGAAGGTGGTGGGACGCGCAGAGGTCGGGACGTACATTACTTCAAGATTTATATGACTTAGAGCCTAACGATCGTGTTAAAGTAAGGAGAAACAATGATGGCCACTGTTGGATCTCAAGCTCGATTGTTAGGAGGCTATTTGGGCATTTTAGCACGAAATTCCAATATGTTGCCCATTAACTACTTAATCATGGCATCACATGCCCGATGCCAACAAAAATCAGCCCTCGAAAATATTAAGGTAATAAAACGTGAATGTAATTTATAATACTTTAATTTAATTTTCATTTATATTAACTTTTTATACTTTTTTTTTCTTCAGGGTAGATTTAATTTAGAGGTCTCTGATGACTATGTTAAGAAGACATTGGGTAAAAAATGGAGAGACAATAAAAGCACGCTCAAAAAACAATATTTCAAGAAAGACATAAGCCTCGACGAAAAATTAAGAAATGTTCCATCGGGAATGTTGAGGTACCAATGGAAAGATCAAGTTAGATTTTGGAATTCAAAAAAGGAGAGATATTACGTACATCTAAAATCGTATAAATTATTTGGTTTATAGTATTTACTATATATATAATTCAAATTGCATTATGTAGGACCGTGAGCGAGTTGGAATAAGCAGCAGACAAAAATGTAAATTCACGCATTACCGGAGTTCTAGAAGTTTTGCTTGTGTAGCTGACGCCGAGGTAATATAATTTATTAATTCTGTCAAATATTAATTACTTTATACTATTAAATTATATTTTTTCTGCTAAAATGTAGGAAACTTCGACTGGTCAAAAAGTTGGACGCGTTCAGCTTTTTGACATTACGATAGAAAGAAGGATAGATCTCCGATGACATCCAAGTGCGTAAATTTTGGTATATTTACTTAATAAAATTTTATTTTTATAAATATTTCTATCGCTTAATTATAATAGTTTAATTCATCGTTTATAGTTTTAAATTTATAATGTTAAATTATGTTGCATTCTTTCTTATTTATATATTTCGTTTCTAACTCTTTCATTGATTTATTAGGATAAACTAAAGGAGAAGAAGGTGGAGTATGAAGCTACCGCTTGATCGATAGTTTTGTTAATCTTGAGGAGATTGATAATGTAATTATTCTGTATGTTTTGGGTCCCGAAAGGTACGATCGCTTTGATCGATAGTTTCGCTAATCTTTAGTATATTATTAATAGAATTATCACTAATATTTTTGGTCTTGAAAGGTATGGTCGGGTTCGATTTAAAGGATCCGGAGTTACCCGACCCAATATTTTGATCCGCCTCCCAAAGAAGACATGCCTTCCGGGGTCAATCTCGTGCTGAAGTTCATAGGCTACAAAACCAGATAGCTCAGATGCAAGAGAGCATGGTTGAGCAGAGGTAGCAAATTACCGATGTTCAAAGAAAATATGAAGAACTCCAAGAATGACTTAAAGTGGATGCGAAGCAAGACAAGCAAGGGAGGCAAGAAGAAGAATGAGAGAGGCAAATTGCAATGCGAGGGAGGCAGAGGTAAGATCGATGCTAGCAGAGCGTAATGAAAATACGAAGAGCTCCAAGACCAACTTCAAAGATATGATGCGATGTTTCAAAGAAATAAATCGCCATCTTAGACATTTAGTTTTTCGTTGTAAGAAGTTTTGACATTATTACATTTAACATTATTGTTACAATATTTTCAGTTATCATTCATTTAATTTATTAAATTTCAAGTATCATTTAGAATTAATGTAATTCGTGTGATTTTTATGCTAAATTTGCTGTTTTGCGTTGAAATTATATACTGTTATTGGTTGGTTTTTAGTGCAGGAGGGGTATAATATTGAAAAATTTTATTTTTTAAATCAGACAAATTAGCGTGGCTTGTACAAAAGTGCCGCTAAATCTCAAGAAATTTTATGACATTTTTAGGAAAGCACCGCTAAAGCCCCTGACTTTTAGCGGCGTTTTTGGGAAAGCGCCGCTAAAGGCCCTGACTTTTAGCGGCATTTTTTTGGCAAAAGCGTCGCTAAAGGCCCTGACTTTTAGTGGCATTTTTTAGAAAGCGCGCTTAAAGGCCTCGACTTTTAGCGGCGTTTTTAGGAAAGTTACCGCTAAAGCCCCGACTTTTAGCGTTTTTGGGAAAGCGTCATGAAGGCTCCGACTTTTAGCGGCTTTTATTACAACGCCACTAAAGGCCTCGACTTTTAGCGGCGCTTTTATTACAAACGCCGCTAAAGGTCGATCTTTATGCGTTTTTTATGATAAACGCCGCAAAAATTTCCGGTAGTATTTATGGCGTTTTTGTGGCGCTTGGAAAAGCGCCATAAATACTTTTTGCTTGGAAGCGCAAGAATACTTTTTGTATGCTTATAAACGCCGCTAAATGCCCAAAAAAACGCCGCTAAAAGTCTGTTTTGCTGTAGTGTTTTTTTTTATGCTCTATTAATAAATAAAACAATTATGATCATCTTTAGCTAATCTTATTAGTTTATGTTTCTGATGTTAAAGAATTTATATAATCAAAACAATATTTATATGTATGTATTGTGAGGTCTTTAAATTGGTTCCTACCTTCAATCAAATGTGTGAAGTTATTGAATTATAAAGATTTCAGTCAATTGAAATAGTTTGAAGTAGGTGCTCCTCAATGAAGCATTGAGAAATCATATATATATATATATATATATATGTGTGTGTGTGTGTATATATATATATATATATATATATATTTGTGATATTGATTCTTTTAAATAAAGAATATATTAGGACATTTAAAAGTCCAACCTATTAGATCTTTTGCATTCCCAAAATGAATACAAGCATAAAAATAATTTAAGGATATAAAAATTAATAAAATATGCATATGTTAGGATTTGAACCAATGCCAATTAAGTTTAAAAACTTTAAATTTCTGACTAAACCAAACTTTTATTTTAATAATTATGTTTATTTTAATTTTATTATGTACACTTTATTACCTCTATCAATTGTATATATCTATATTTATTTAAGCTCCTAAAATCGACATTAACTCTATTAGGAAATTATGAAAATGCATTTAAAATAAGCTATTTATGTGAGGGTATTTTAGTCTTTTTATTTTAAAACTAATATACATATGCATATGGTAGGATATGAACCCACATCAATTGCAATAGTAAAATCTTTAATTACTACTCAACTAAAGTCTTATTCTGATATTTTTATACATTTTAATTTCAAGTTTGGAAAATCAATCAACTTGTGACGACTTTTTCGATAGGATATTGGCATTTTTGGGTTAAGATATCTTCAAAGAGCTATCTCTTAGCTTCAAAACACAATTTGAATCACTTGATTTTGAGTCTATGACTTCAAGTTATGACCATTTTTGTGAAGATTGCGCGAGCAGAATTTCTACCTGAGTTTATTATGGGAAATTATAAGTTCTGTGTTTTAATTCGAGTTTAAATCATATTGGGTTCGATTTTTAGGTTTAAATTTTATTATATAAGTCCATATTGTATTTATTAGGCTTTATTTAATTCAAATTTTAAGATATAGTATTTTTAAGATTTTAAGTATTTTTAAGTATTTTAAGTTGATTAGAGTTTTATGCTTCTTATTCAATATGAAAGTTTAATTTCTACTAAAATTACTTCTTGTTTAAATTATTAGATTTTCATTATACTTAAGAGTTTTATTTGGACGTAATTAGCTAGTTTATATAAATGTCTCTTCATTATTCATTAAAGGCATTCATTTATTAATAAAATTTTCAACTCTTAGAGTAAATTTCTTTCGCGCAAGATTGCTTTCTTGTAATTTTTAGAAGCGGTTTTTTTTCTCACTTTTCTTCAAGGAGCTGTGAGAATTCATTATTCATCCTTCAATTTTCCAAGAATTATTTCTTGGTGGGTTTATTAGAGTCATTACTTAAATTTTTTGGGATTTATATATCAGAGAGTTCAATTGGACAACTATATATTACCCATCTTCCATTCGGTTCAATCTTTCCATTAGTCCATTTAATTTCGTTTTTGATTGTTTAATCTTCTTAGTTTGTTTTCTTGAATTGTTCTAACTTTCAAACACAAGTAATTGTTTTTTAATTAAATAAAATGATTAAAGTGCCCTTGAATTGTAATACCCCAAACCCGGTCTAGACATTAAGGTCAAATTATGGAGATTACAACGCTCGTAAAAACATTGTCGACTAACTTACTCAAAAACTTAGTTTTAATTCCAGAGTAATAAATTTATTTAATTTATTGAAAACACAAGTTTTCAGAAGAACGCATGTAAACACTTAGACAAAAATCTTGTTTTATTAATTTTATAAAAACAATCCTGAATGTTTAACCAATTGAGATGTAAAAAGTCGTAATTAATTTCAAAACCTTGCAGCGGAAAAATACTTCTAAAATTATTATCTATTAAAATTATAAGATTCATTAGTTATGTTGTCTTGGGTGTGTTTTCGAGTTTTAAATAAAACATCCACGAAAACAAATACCAAAACCAAGAATTTAACGTCCCAAAACAAATTAAAATCCGAAAGACCATAAAGCTTAAAATTAAAAACCAAATCAACTTATACCAAATTGTGTGAACCGAGCTCCGAAGTCGCTGCCAAGTCCTAAGTCGGAAGTACACCTGAAACAAATTAAACAAACGAATGAGTTAGAAGTCCAATGTGTGACCCAGCCCACAAACAGATCTACATAAATAACGGACACGTTAACAGTTACAGATTTGACATATACTCACATATAGAATCGAATATATATATATATATATATATATATTTATTTATAATCATATACAAGTGCAGACACCAGTATCGAAACAAATTCTTACTCATAACGCACACATATGCAAATAACATATTAAAATGTCATAACAGATCCAGAAGCATATATCGTTTTGGACAGTCATAATTTTTAGAAATCTATATTTATATATTGAATCAAAATGTCATATCAGAACAGAACAAATATCACCCCCATCCACTACACACCAACCCCATCCAACCAATCATACCAAATATGACTACAAGAGTCCATCCATCCAATTACACCGAGTCATGGTGGTATGCCACGCATAATAGTGCAGCTGAGCTACTAGACAGATATTGCGGTTTAATCGACAAAATTACAGTGATACTGTCAGAAAACACTTTCTCCATCATATCAAAACCCACCCAATGCAAATGTAAAATCATATTAACTTACATACATAACAAATAGGTGGTATGCCATGCATACCTAAACAATATTTTACAGAGTATAATACAACACATAACTTATACAGATCGTATCATATCTTATTTTTTATTCTAACAGTTATTCCACATAAAGATGTCATGCATAATTAAGCACATAATTACGTTTTCAGAGTTACCATAACACAGATCACACTTACATTTTTCACGTACTTTAACCACATCACGTATAGATACATATTGACAACTGTCACATTTCAGGTCATATTTAAGCCAAACAGACCCTCACGAAAGATTTAATTATGTAATTATAAGTCAAATGGGCCTAAGTGAAAAATTTTTAAAATGGGCCCACACGCCTATGTGCCCCACACGGCCTACCCAAGTTGCCCGTGTAATTGCACATGTCAATGTGCTCCACACGGCTGTGTGACGAATAACAGTCTCGAAATAGCCTCTATTTTCTCAAGTTTTTCAAGTTCTAAATGACGTTTCAAGTTAGAATCACACCATTGATTATTATTCTGATTACCCACACAAACGAGCACTCTTAAATTCTATATAACATGAATTAACGTAATACCAACCCCAAAACTTAAATTCGATGCACACAACTTAGCAAAATCAGTCCCTAAATTAATATACCAGCAGTTACCCCGCAAAAACAGCAACTTAACACCGAAACTTAATTTGCTGGAGGAGTACTAGCCGCCTCTTGTCCTTCTCCCAATAGCACGCAAAAGATAAAATTAAAACAAAAAACACTTGAAACCCGTGTCCTCAACATATATCTTAATACACACAAATACCCCAATAGCACACATCCCAACACCATATTCGAGATCAACAAAAAGGGAGTAGAGACGAAATCATAACCAGGGAGTAACAAATTCAAGTAGTGACAAAATAAGCAAAGTAAGAAAACCAAAAAGAAAGAACAATGGAAAAAGAATGGAAAACACCACTGCCAATAAAAGGGAACAAAAGAGAAAGAAAGAAAGAATAAAAAAAATAATAATAATAATAATTAATTTTTAAAAAAAACGACGTGAAAGGGATGAGGGAAAACGTGGCGGTTTAATTTTGAAAAACAACATTAATAAATTAAACTTCCTTTATTAAAAAAAAAAAACCCAGATGCTATCACCCTAATCATCTATTAGAGATTTTTTTTCAAGAGTTTAAAATAAAAATAATTTTACTTTTACACACATAAAGATTTGAACACAAAGCCAAAATGTATAAAACTTAACCACTGAACTACTCGACTAATCATTGTTATTAAATGAGTGAAAATAATTTATAAATAAGATGTTTAAATATAATGGTTTAGACAAAAATAACAAAAATACAAAGCAAATAATTTAAACTCAAAACCTCAAAAGCGCACACTATCCACATTCCTTAACCATCAAACCAAATTAATTCTCTTGATAAAATATTCACTATCTTTACTCAAAAATTCGAACGTGGCTACATTATGTTTCACCAACCCGATTTTTTCTAATTCGATTTTTTGGATGTGACATGAAGAATATAATTTATTTTAATTATAAAATGACACTTTCATAATTTTCTTAATTGAGTTAGTGATTGGTTGACTCGTGACACTAACTCAATCAATTGTTTAATTAATATTATAGATATACAATTGACTTAAATAATATAGTATTCATAATAAAATTAAAATGTACAAAATATATCTAGATAAAGTTTTAATTAAGTGGTAATAATAAAATTTTATTGACCTAAATGTCATGAGTTTAAATCTCAACTTTTGCAAACTTTTTATTGTTTTTAATTAAATAAATAGACTAAAATACCCTTAAATGGTATAAGTTATTTTAATTACAAAAAATATTTTTGTAATTTTGTAATCGAATTGATACTCGATTGACTTGTGACACCAATTCAATAAGGGGTTTAAATAATAATATAGATTATAAAATTAAATATTTGCAATACTTATTATAACATTTCGTTTTAATTGCAACAAATTATTAATGGTTAACTTCGAAACTATTTTAAACTATTACGCATATCAGCCATAATAGTTAGTATTGTTCCAGTATTACTCATTCTGGTCGAAACATTCTATTCTGGTAAACTTTAGGTTCTGTTCTAGTATAAGTTCTGATCGATATTGGTCACACTGGATTACGTCTGTATCGGACAAAAGATAGTGTATCAGTCTATATCAAAAAAATTTATTTTAAAATATATTTTAAATTTTAAATTAAAATTTTATTTATTTATTTATTTATTTATACAAAAATATAAGGGTAAATTGCATAGGTAGTCATCCAACTATAAAAATTCTTAATTTAGGCACTCAAAATAAAAATTTTACAATTTAGACAAATACGTTAAATAATTTGTTCACTCTTATTAAAACCTTAATGAAAATTTGATATGACATTTTTTGACACGTGAATTAATCATTAAATGCTACATGACACAATTTATTATAACTGTAAAATATAATTTACACAATTCTAATTATTAATCAAAATAAAACATTTTTTTTTATTTTATGTGTTTGGGTTTCGACCCAACCCAACACCGTCTTAAGTTGTCTTCTCATAGGTCAACTCAACCGTTTGCACAAAACAGCGACTGCCCCTCAGCCGAGCCCCGACCTGGCCCAAAACTCGAACCTACCTTAAACCCCATTTCCTAGAATATTATTGTAAAGCTTAAAAATTATTAAATCTCTTCCTCATGTTTCTTTTTTTTTCCTCTGATATTTTTCTAGTTTGAAAATAACTTAGAGTTTACTTTTTCTATTGTAGTTCAGGGTCTTTCCTTCTTAGCTCTTTTAAAATGATAAAAATTCCCTCCAATCTGCTTTTGCACATTTTAAAAAGGGTGTTTTGCTTTCTATTTAATTTCGTTACTGACTTTTTCTTTTTGGCTTTTTTGGTTTAAATAAGATGTTCTGTGGGGTCTTATTTTATTTTACCGTCTTCTTAATATATTTAAATTTTAAATTTTTTATTTTGAATTTATTGTGAATTGTTATATAATCAGTGCGAGATGATCTTATTGTTTAGTTTATGAAATATTTTTTCTGTTTGTTTATTTTGAGTGTGTTTAATGATGGATTGCATTTGCAAATTTTATTAAATATTATTTTATATAATTGATCAGTTTTTTTTTTTACATTTTAAAATCTATTTATAGTGAGATTTGAACTCATGCCATTGATATTTCTAAAATATATTTTTATGAGTATTTTATATTTGAGATTTATTTAATCTCATTACTTGATATTTATAAATACTTTTTATATACATATGTAAAATGTTTTTAAAAATAGCGATAAATCTAAAATAGTACATCGAAATCGACAAGATCAATACATACTAGTATCACTAGACTATATCTATCATACGGTACTAACTATCTTGATATCAAGCGTCCCTAAACCCTTTTTTTTTCAAAAAATTACAAATTTGAGTATATCACACTTGATCTATAAAATATATGTAAAAAGAATAGGTTATTTAAAAAAATTATCAATTTAATTTTAACTTAATTAATATCGATATTATTATTCGCGTGAAAAACATAAATTTTAATATGTTAAATTGCCACATCTAACCTTTTACTTAAAAGTTGGAGAGGAGGTGTGAAGTTATTTTAAAAAACCCTCTTTTCCCAAAAATGGAAAACAACATTCTTCGGTTTTATGTTCACCATCGCCGCCTTTAAATGTACCAAATCTAAGGATTAACTTGGCAGCGGTGAACTAAAGGATTTTCTGGTGTAAACAACAAAATAAAAGCGTAAAAGTATAGAAAAGTTAAAAAAAATTAGGTTAGAAACACCATTTTCACCTATCACATTTTTCATTCCCTATTAGGCAGAGAGGCGAACTAGGAAATTTGATGGGACAGAACCCTAATTTTGGCCTGGTCCCTAATTCATAGATAGTTGTTGCAGGGAACGATCAACTGATGCAACTGGGGAAGCACTAGCTAGGTAAGGTAAGTGGAGAGGTGGGTCTTGTCCGTCGAGAACTTCATAGGGGGTGCACTGAATAGCTGAATGATAGGTGGTGTTATAGCACCACTCAGGCAAAGGAAGCCAAGACACCCAAGCTGAAGGTTTCTCACCAGTCATGCAATGTAAATAAGTCTCTAAACATTTGTTGAGGATTTCAGTTTGGCCATCAGTTTGGGGGTGGTAAGTAGTGGACAGCTTAAGTTTGGCACCCAAATGGTAAAATAAATCTTACCAAAAATTGCTCAAAAAGATTTTATCTCTGTCGGACACAATGGCCTCAGGTACCCTATGCAGCTTGTAAATGTGATGAAGAAACTTCTGAGCAACAATGGAAGCAGTAAAGGGATGAGCCAAGGCAAGAAAGTGACCATATTTGGTCAAGCGATCAACCACGACTAGAATGTTGGATTTTCCCTGAGATACAGGCAGACCTTCAATAAAGTCCATGTTGATAACAGCCCAAGCACGATCCAGAATAGGCAATGGTTGTAACAGCCCAAGGGAAGCAGAAATATCAATCTTGCAACGTTGACAAACCACACGCTCCCGAACCCAGTGCTTGACATCTTTCGAAATGCCCTTCCAATAAAGCAAAGCTGAGATCCTGTGACGAGTGGTGTGGACACTCGAATGACCCCCAAGGCACTGTCATGGAAAATAGAAAAAATTTGCTTGCGAAGCTGAAGATCCTTACCCACCACAATTTTGCCCAATCTTCGTAAGAATGTACCATGCCATGAATACTTTGGATGCATATGAGGGCGCTCTTGAACATTCTGACAGAGTTGAGAGAGCTTCGAATTAGTTGCGTAGGAGGCCACAATATGTGCCCATATCTCAGACCAAGAAGTGCCGATCCTGCCTTCACATTGTAGCAGTTGAGACATGTGCTCATGAGTTCTCTTGGATAAAGTATCAGCCACGGTGTTCTGAGTGCCCTTGCGATATAAGATCGAGTAGTCATATCCCTGTAACACCCCTATCCCGTGTCCGATCACTGGATTAGGGTTAAAGGCGTTATCTGACAGATCAAAAATATTTACAGAATTGTCACATAGTCATTTATCAATCTCAAACATAAAGTCCCTTAAGAAGGTCATCGAGACCTTAAAGATGCTTATAAACCGAGTCGGGACTAAACGAAACACATACGAGATTTTATGAAAATTTAAAATTTTTCTAAAATACAGGGGACACACGGTCGTGGGGGTAGGCCGTGCCTCACCCACGGCTACTGGACACTTACATGTGTCCTCCCCGTGGTGGTATACTGCCAAATTCAACACGGTCACCAAGCACGCCCGTGTGCTAAGGCCGTGTACTACTAGATCACATACTACCATTTCTCACACGGCTACTAAGCACATCCGTGTCGAGGTCGTCTGCAATTTAAGCCATATTTTTCCAATTTACCCATGGTCTTAGCACGTGTGCCTCAACCGTGTGACATTATAAGCCATTTTACAAGGCCATTTTACAAGGCCAATATGCCACCCATTTTGGGTCTCACCTACAAGCAATACATACCAAAACATAATCTGCATATATGGCAACCAAAACATATCAAATGGCTCACTTCATCCATACATCCAATACCAAATCCATCCATACCAAATTTACAAACTAAATCCTATATCATTTCAAACATGTATCATCCATTTGCTTAACCAAAACTTAACCATTTCATATGCATCAAAACATACTAAATATATGCTTCATAACTCTTTCATTCAAACATTTATCAACTCAAAAGCTTGCCAATACACATGGCCATGCTCACTTCATGAACATATACACCTATCTAGCCTATACATGCTATAATTAGCCATATACATTTTCAAAAGGGTACCAAAATGAGTTTAGTAGTGTGATGACGATCCTCGACAATCCTGAGCCTTTAGTAGCTTTGACGACCTATAAAACAGAGAAAAAACACACATAGAGTAAGCTTTCTAAAAGCTTAGTAAGTCAAATACAAATAAACACATTGGCACACACACACACACACACATGTATATATATATATATCAATCATTTAGCAACTATCACATATATATCTTGGTTCATAAACTTATGGTCACATTTGCCACATTCAACATTTTAAGATTCACATTCTCATTTTCAATCATACTCTTCTTCATATCAAAGTCATATGCATACTTGCCTTTCATGCATACTTAATGCACATTCAACATACCTGAATCGGATATTCATTCACTTAATTAATCATAGCTCGGATATACCATTCGTATTGTAGATTTGTCCATTGAACCAATAGGAACCTAGTAGGATGATCAAAAAGCTCGAAATAGTTGTACAATCCCAGCGTCCCAGACGAGGTCTTACATGCACTCGGATATCAATGTCATTGTCCCAGACAGGTCTTACACGAATCAATACGTTGCCGATGTCCCAGACACGGTCTTACTCGTACAGATCATAACGATGCGAACGTCCCAGACGTGGTCTTACACGAGTCAATATGATGCCAATGTCCCAGAATGGTCTTACTCATAAAGTTCATATCGATGCCTACGTCCTAGACGAGGTCTTACACGAAATTTCAAATCAACGCCAACGTCCCGGACGTGGTCTGACATGATAAAACAAAATAGATACCTATGTCATGACATAGCTAATCCTATCTATTCCTAGGTTCGTACGGGACTTCTCGACTTTATCACTATACTGAACTTATTTCAGAATTCACGCACTTAGCATCTCATACTCATTCATTTTCATCGATAGACATATGGATACATATATTCAATTCAATACAGATAAGTTTATTTGCATAGTGACTTACCTCAGATTCGGTTTATCAGAATGAAAACGACTACTCGTTAACTTTCACTTTCCCGCGATCTAAGTCCGTTTTCCTCGGTTCTTGATCTAAACATATTCAGAATAAACCCTTTTTATTCACTATTCCATTCAATTCACTCCATAGACACACATTTAGGGCTATTTGCAAATTAACCCTTATATTTGTACACTTTAACAATTTAGTCTATTTTTCACAAAACATCAAATTCACGAAATCCACACACACATATGATTGGCCGAACCTCTCTAGGGACTATATAAGCCCAAATATTTCATTAAATTTGCTATTTAGTCCTTCAATTTACCATTTTCACAATTTAGCCCTATTTAGCTAAATTCATCAAAACTTCAAGAACAAAACATGTTCATCAAACACATATCTTTCATATTTCACTATTAAACATCACAAATCAAATGAGTTCATCAAAGTCTCATTTCACAAACATCATCAATCTTCAAAATTGAAGCATGAATTTAGAAGCATTCGAAGCAATGATTACGAAAACATAGAATTTATCAAAAATGAATCAAAAACTAACCTCAAATTCAAGCTTACAATTGCCGAAACCTAGCTCAACTTCTTCTTTTTCCTTTCTTCAATATTTCGGCACTCATAAAAGATGATGACTATCATCTTTCCTTTGTTTCTTTTATTATTATTGATATTAATACTAATTTACCATATTATTCTTATTATAAAATATTTATAACCTAAATTCACAAGGCTATTAATGACTTTTAGTCATCCACTAAACATGATAATGGCTTAATTGCCATACAAGTCCTCCATCTTTTCAAAGCCACAATATATAAGTGCTTTAACATATAGCAAGCAACTTTCACATTTAATGCAATTCAATCCTTTTGTCAAATTAAACACACAGACAGACAAATTCGCTTACGAAAATTTACCACATGCTAATTCACATATCAACGGCACAGAAAATAATATTAAAATATTATACAGATTTGGATTTGTGGTCCCGAAACCACTGTTCCAACTAGGGTATAAACCGGACTGTAACAATTCTCCCCCTTAGGGATTTTCGTCCCCTAAAATGTTCTTATTAAATGATTCGGATATTGCTGTCTTATTGAATCTTCAGGCTCCCACGTAGCCTCTTCTAATCCGTGCCGATTTCACAATACTTTCACTAATGGAATTTTCTTGTTTCTTAACTCTTTCACTTCACGAGCTATGATACGGATCGGTTCTTCTTCGTATGTCATATCAGATCGAATTTCAATTTCAGATGGGGTAATCACATGTAACAGATCAGATTGATATCTACAGAGCATCGAAACGTGAAATACATTGTAAATCTTTTCTAATTCAGAGGGTAACTTCAATCTATATGCAACAGGCCCAATACGTTCAATGATCCCATGCGGTTCGATGAATCGCGGACTTAACTTGCCTTTACGTCTGAATCGAAGCACTTTCTTCCACGGAGACACTTTCAGAAATACTTTGTCACCGATCTCAAATTCTATATCTTTTCGTTTTAAGTCTGCATAGGACTTCTGACGATCAGATGCTGCTTTCAAACAATCTCGAATTAGTTTCACTTTCTATTTGGTATCTTTTATCAAATCGACCCCGTGTAACTTATTCTCACTAAGTTCAGTCCAATACAGAGGTGTACGAAATTTACGTCCGTACAAAGCTTCATATGGTGCCATTTTAATGCTCGTCTAAAAACTATTATTGTACGCAAATTCGATCAACGGCAGGTATTGTTCCCACGAACCATTAAACTCAAGTACATAGCATCTTAACATATCTTCTACAATCTGAATGACTCGCTCGGATTGACCATCCATCTGTGGATGAAAAGCTGTACTAAAATGTAATTTCGTGCCCAAAGCTTCTTGCAATTTCTTCCAGAACCTCGATGTGAATCTCGGGTCTCTATCTGACACAATGGATAGTGGCACCTCGTGCAATCTCACAATCTCAGAAATATAAAGCTCAGCTAATCTCTCAAGTGAATAGTCAGATCTTACCGAAATAAAATGGGCAGATTTCATCAATCGGTCAACTACAACCCATATCACATTCTTCTTTCTCGGAGTCAGAGGCAACCCAGAAATAAAGTCCATAGTTACTCTATCCCATTTCCATTCAGGAATCACAATCAACTATAACAACCCAGACGGAACTTGATGTTCTGCTTTCACTTGCTGACAAACTAAACATTTTGAAACAAAGTTAGAAATGTCTCGTTTCATGCCAAACCACTAATAGTGTTGCTTCAAAATCATGATACATCTTTGTACTTCTCGGATGGACAGATAAGAGACTGTTATGTGCTTCACCCAAAATCAATTGAATCAACTTCAAATTTCTTAGAATACAGATTTGATCTCGGAATCTCAAACAATCATCAACAGCTCAAAGTTCAGATTCAGAATTCAATTCACACTGAGCTCGTTTCAACAACAATTCATTATCAACCTTTTGAGCATCACATATTTGCTGTACAAATAACGGTTTCGCTCTCAATTCAGCTATCACAGAACTATCATCAGACAAATCTATCTGAGCATTCAAAGCATGTAGTACAAACAACGACTTTCTACTCAATACATCAGCAACAACGTTTGCTTTACCCGGATGATAATCTATCACAAGCTCATAATCTTTTAACAATTCAAGCCATCTTCTCTGACGCAGGTTCAAATCTTTCTGGGTCATTAGATATTTTAGACTTTTATGATCTGAAAACACATGACATTTCTCACCGTACAAATAATGACGCCAAATTTTAAGTGCAAACACAATCGCAACGAGCTCAAGATCGTGTATCGGATAATTTTTTTCATGAGGCTTTAATTGTCTCGAAGCATAAGCTACCACTTTGCCCTCTTGCATCAAAATACATCCCAGACCGTTTAACGAAGCATCACTATAAACAAAAAATTCCTTACCTGATTCTGGTTGTACTAACACTAAAGCTTCTGTTAATAGAGTTTTCAACCGATCAAAACTTCTCTGACATTTATCCGACCATTCAAATCTGATATCTTTCTGAAGTAATCTTGTCAACGGAGTAGCTATTGTCGAAAAGTCTTTTACAAATCTGCGATAATAACCAGCTAACCCCAGAAAACTGCGGACTTCGGACACGTTCTTCAGAAGTTTCCAATTCAGACTAGTAGAAATCTTGTTTGGATCAACACGAATCCCAGAAGCTGACACAATATGCCCTAAAAAATTGACCTCATTCAACCAGAATTCACATTTGCTGAATTTTGCTTACAATTACTTCTCTCTCAAAGTTTGCAACACAATTTTCAAATGTTCAGCATTCTCACTTTCATCGCGTGAGTAAATCAAAATGTCATCAATGAATACAACAACAAATTGATCCAGATACGGTCTGAAAATTCTGTTCATCAAGTCCATAAAGACAGCAGGAGCATTGGTTAGTCCGAATGGCATAACTAAAAACTCATAATGCCTGTACCTCGTTCAAAAAGTAATTTTCGAAATGTCTGAATCTTTAACTCTCAATTGATAGTATCCCGATCTCAAATCAATCTTGGAAAACACAGTAGCTCCTTTTAATTGATCAAACAAATCATCAATTCTGGGCAAAGGATATTTGTTCTTTATAGTCACCTTATTCAACTGGCGGTAATCGATACACATTCTCATCTTGCCATCTTTCTTTTTCACAAATAGAACATGAGCACCCCAAGGCGAAAAACTCGGTCTAGTAAACCCTCTATTAGTCAATTCTTGTAGCTGTGACTTTAACTCTTTCAACTCTGTTGGTGCCATTCTATACGGAGCTATCGAAATAGGTGTCGTACCAGGCAACAATTCAATACCAAATTCAACTTCACGAATCGAGGTAAACCCGGTAACTCTTTAGGGAACACATCAGGAAAATCACAAATAATAGGTACTGATTCAACTTTCTTCTCGGATACTTTTGAATCAATCGCATAAGCAAAATATGATTCATACCCCTTTTCACATAACTCTGAGCTTTCAAAATGGATATCACAACAGGTAATCCATTCAAATCATCAGACTCAATCCGTACAATCTCATCATTCGGACTTCTTAAATCAATAGATTTTCTTTTACAGTTCACAACGGCATCATGTATGAACAACCAATCCATTTCCAAAATAATATCGAATTTATCAAATGGCAAAAGCATCAGATCAGTAGGGAAACAGATATCTCGAAACATTAACGGATAGTTCTTGCATACTTTGTCAACAAGGACACTTTTACCTAAGGGGTTCGATACTTTTATAGTAAACTCAGTAGACTCTACAGGCAAAGTCTTGCTGAATACTAAATTCATGCATATATATGAATGCGTAGAACTAGAGTCTATCAAAGCAATCACAGTAGTATCGTAAATAGTAAAAGTACCAGTTATCACATCAGGTGATGAAGCTTCCTCACGAGCTCGGATAGCATACGCTCTGACAGGTGCTCTAGCTTCAGATCTGATAATATTGTCTCTCGTAGTTCTCTGATTACCACCAACATTTCTTGTATTCTTTGAAGGTCTACCTCTCGTAGGTGCATTATTAGATCTCGGATTCTAAACAGTCTCTAGTTCGACAGGCTCAGGGCAATCACTGATAAAATGATCAAGCAATCCACATCTGAAGCAAGCTCTGTCATTTAATCTACAGCTTCTCGGATGTCTTTTTCCATAATATTTACATTCGGTTCTCTCAGATCGAGCATTACCAACACTAGCCACTGAAGTTACTGGGTTTTTAGAACTCATTTTCGATCTAGCTCTATTTCTGTTCAAATGTCCCGCATTTTCTCGGGAACGAATTTGATCATCTCTGTATCTCTTTGAAGCAGACTAAAATGATTTATTCTAAAATCTCTTTCTCATATCTTGGGCTTCAGTTTCAACTTTTCTTTTATCTTTCCCAAGTGTTTCAGCTTTGCATGCTCGATCAACGAGTGTAACGAACTCTTTTATTTCTAATATCCCGACTAGCAAACGGATATCTTCATTAAGACCATCTTCGAATCTTTTGCACATTATAGCTTCGGAAGATATACACTATCGGGCATATTGACTTAGTCACACGAACTCTCGTTCATATTCAGTGACAGTAATTTGGCCTTGTTTAAGCTCCAAAAATTCTTTTCGTTTCTGATCGATGAATTTCTCACTGATATATTTCTTTCGAAACTCAGTCTAAAAGAAATCCCATGTAACCCGTTCTCTTGGAATAACAGAAATTAAGGTTTTCCACCATTGATAAGCCGCATCTTGAAGTAACAATACAACACACTTTATGCATTCTTCCGGAGTCAGAGACATCTAATCAAATACCCGAATAGTATTTTCAATCCAGAATTTAGCTTTTTCAGCATTATCATTATTGGTAGCTCGGAACTCTTCAGCCCCATACTTACGGATCTTGTCAACTAGAGGCTTATTTAATAGATTCGGATACATAACCGGTGGCACAACTATAGTCTGAGGGGGATTAACCGGGGGCGGAGGTTGTGAAATAGTCGGGTTATTCTTTACGAACTGAGTGAACCACTCACTCATCATTTGGAAGAAAGCTTGTTTAGCTTCTCCCTCCAGACCGCTTGTAGTCAGTCTCGGATTAAAAGGCTCTGTCCCTTGCGCGGGAGCAGGCGTATTACTTTCTACGTCGTCAGCTACGGCTCTTTCGGGATCCATTACTATACAAAAATTACATTTTACACGACAAAATTCATCACACTATCACAGTTCAAATATATGGCATGTATAGCTAGACTCTGACACGCTACGTTAGTCTGAGAATCGACTAAATCGTAGCTCTGATACCAATCAAATTTAACACCCCTATCCTGTGTCTGATCACTGGATTAGGGTTAAAGGCGTTACCGGACAGATCAAAAACATTTACAGACTTATCACATAGTCATTTATCAATCTCAAACATAAAGTCCCTTAAGAAGGTCATTGAGACCTTAAACATGCTTGTAAACCGAGTTGGGACTAAACCGAAACACATACAAGATTTCATGAAAATTTAAAACTTTTCTAAAATACAGGGGACATACTGTCGTGAGGGTAGGCCGTGCCTCACCCACGGCTACTAGACACTCCCGTGTGTCCTCCCTGTGGTGGTATACTACCAAATTCAACACGGTCACCAAGCACGCCCGTGTGCTAAGGCCGTGTACTACTAGATCACATACTGCCATTTCTCACACGGCCACTAAGCACACTCGTGTTGAGGCCGTGTGCAATTTAAGCCATATTTTGCCAATTTACCCACGGTCTTAGGCATGCCCATGTGCCTTAACCGTGTGACATTATAGACCATTTTACAAGGCCAATATGCCACCCATTTTGGGTCTCACCTACAAGCAATACATACCAAAACATAATATGCATATATGGCAACCAAAACATATCAAATGGTTCACTTCATCCATACATCCAATACCAAATCCATCCATACCAAATTTACAAACTAAATCCTATATCATTTCAAACATGTATCATCCATTTACTTAACCAAAACTTAACCATTTCATATGCATCAAAACATACTAAATATATGCTTCATAACTCTTTCATTCAAACATTTATCAACTCAAAAGCTTGCCAATACACATGGCCATGCTCACTTCATGAACATATACACCTATCTAGCCTATACATGCCATAATTAGCCATATACATTTTCAAAAGAGTACCAAAATGAGTTTAGTAGTGTGATGACGATCCTCGACAATCCCGAGCCTTCAGTAGCTTCGACGACCTATAAAACAGAGAAAATGCACACATAGAGTAAGCTTTCTAAAAGCTTAGTAAGTCATATACAAATAAACACATTGGCACACACACACACACACATATATATATATATCAATCACTTAGCAACTATCACATATATATCTTGGTTCATAAACTTATGGCCACATTTGCCACATTCAACATTTTAAGATTCACATTCTCATTTTCAATCATACTCTTCTTCATATCAAAGTCATATGCATACTTACCTTTCATGCATACTTAATGCACATTCAATGTACCTGAATCGGATATTCATTCACTTAATTGATCATAGCTCAGATATATCATTCATATTGCAGACTTGCCCGTTGAACCAATAAGAACCTATTTAGAATGATCAGAAAGCTCGAAATAGTTACACAATGCCAGCGTCCCAAACGAGGTCTTACATGCACTCAGATATCAATGCCACTGTCCCAGACAGGGTCTTACATGAATCAATACGTTGCCGATGTCCCAGACACAGTCTTACTCGTACAGATCATAATGATGCCAACGTCCCAGACGTGGTCTTACACGAGTCAATATGATGCCAATGTCCCAGATATGGTCTTACTCATAAAGTTCATATCGATACCTACGTCCCAGACGAGGTCTTACACGAAATTTCAAATCAACGCCAACGCTCTGGACATGGTCTTACATGATAAAACAGAACAGATACCAATGTCATGACATAGCTAATCCTATCTATTCCTAGGTTTGTACGGGACTTCTCGGCTTTATCACTATACTAAACTTATTTCAGAATTCACGCACTTAACATCTCATACTCATTCATTTTCATCGATAGACATATGGATACATATATTCAATTCAATACAGATAAGTTTATTTGCATAGTGACTTACCTCAGATTCGATTTATCGGAATGAAAACGGCTACTCGTTAACTTTCGCTTTCCGGCGATCTAAGTTCATTTTTCTCGGTTCTTGATCTAAACATATTCAGAATTAACCCTTTTTATTCACTATTCCATTCAATTCACCCCATAGACACACATTTAGGGCTATTTGCAAATTAACCTTATATTTGCACACTTTAACAATTTAGTCTATTTTTCACAAAACATCAAATTCACAAAATCCACACACACACATGCTTGGCCAAACCTCTCTAGGGACTATATAAGCCCAAATATTTCATTAAATTAGCTATTTAGTCCTTCAATTTACCATTTTCACAATTTAGCCCTATTTAGCTAAATTCATCAAAACTTCAAGAACAAAACATGTTCATCAAACACATATCTTTCATATTTCACTATTAAACATCACAAATCACATGAGTTCATCAAAGTCTCATTTCACAAACATCATCAATCTTCAAAATTGAAGCATGGGTTTAGAAGCATTCGAAGCAACGATTACGAAAACATAGAAATTATCAAAAACGAATCAAAAACTAACCTCAAATTCAAGCTTACAATTGCCGAAACCTAGCTCAACTTTTTTTTTCCTTTCTTCAATATTTTGGCACTCATAAAAGATGATAACTATCATATTTCCTTTGTTTCTTTTATTATTATTAATATTAATACTAATTTACCATATTATCCTTATTATAAAATATTTATAACCTAAATTCACAAGGCTATTAATGACTTTTAGTCATCCACTAAACATGATAATGGCTTAATTACCATACAAGTCCTCCATCTTTTCAAAGCCACAATATATAAGTGCTTTAACATATAGCAAGCAACTTTCACATTTAATGCAATTCAATCCTTTTGTCAAATTAAACACACGTATGAAAAAATTCGCTAGGAAATTTACCACATGCTAATTCACATATCAGCAAGATGAAAATAATATTAAAATATTATCTGATTGATTTGTGGTCCCGAAACCTTTATTTCGACTAGGGTATAAACCGAACTGTTACAATCCCAGCATTTTCGCAACCCACTTCTGTTGGTAAGGTGTGATGGCTTGCTGTTCGGAGAGAAATTTAAGAATTTGATGATCAGTCTTAATGAAGAAATGCCGACCAACTAAATAAAGGTGCCATTTCTTAACGGCCAACAAAACTGCCAACATCTCCTTATCGTAGATGGATAAGGCTTGGTATTTGACTCCCAATGCCTTACTAAAGTATGCCACTGGTCGGCCATTCTGCTGTAGAACTGCCCCAACTCCTTAACCACTAGCATCCGTTTCCACACAAAAAGGCTCTTGGAAGTTAGGCAAAACAAGGACGGGTGCTTGACAAATAGCAGCCTTGAGCTGATCAAAAGTAGTATGTTCCACTGTTGTCCATTGCCAAGCAACATCTTTTTTTAACAGTGTAGTAAGGAGCTTAGCCAACAAGCCATAACATTTGATAAAGTGCCTATAATATCCGGATAACCCAAGGAAGCCACGCAACTCCTTAACAGACTTGGGAGGGAACCAGTTCATAACACCAACAATCTTGGCTCAATCCATGCTAACTACACCTTGAGAGATAAAATGTCCCAAGTACTCCACTTGTGTAGCTCCAAAAATAAACTTGAAACATTTAGCATATAGGTGATTAGACTGTAATACTTGAAGCACCTCTCGTAAATGGACTAAGTGATCTGCCCACCCTTGTGAATATACAAGAATGTCATAAAAAAAACAAGAATTGATCTCCGCAAGAAGGGTCGAAAGATTGAATTCATCAAAGATTAGAAACTATGAGGGGGCATTGGTCAAGTCAAATGGCATGACCAAAAATTTGTAATAGCCTTCATGAGTCTTGAAAGCAGTTTTATACACATCTTGCTCCCACATCCAGATTTGATGATAGCCTGAGCGCAAATCCAACTTAAAAAAGAATATGTTTGCCCCAATTCATCCAATAACTCCTTAATAATTGGAATACAAAATCTATCCTTAATGGTCAATTGGTTAAGTTGCCTGTAGTCAATACACAGCCTCCAACTGTCATCTTTCTTCTTGGCCATTACTACAGGAGAAGCAAATGGGTTGTTACTGTCACGAATTATTCCAGCTTGCAATATCTCTTGTATCAGCTTTTCTATTTCAGTCTTCTGAACTGCAAGATACCTATAGGGCCTTACTTTAACAACCTTGGTCTCATCGATCAATGGAATTCGATGGTCATGTAACCGTGGAGGAGGTAGACCAATAGGAGTGTGGAAGACATCCTCAAATTCTTTCAAAAGAATTTACAATTCAGTTGCCAATTGAACTAGCTATAATGTGATAGCAGCTTGATCACAAGAAGCTAAGAGCATGGGATATGGACCATTGCCTACCAAACTAAGGCATTTGGAAAATTGATTACTTGGAACCAGTTGGAGTGAACCAGGTACTATGCCACGCATGATACAGTTTTGTCCCATATGCTAGAACTGCATAGTTAAATTGGAAAAATCTCATATATTTGGTCCAAGAGATAGCAGTCATTGAATACCAAGCACCAAATCAAAACCTTTTACTGATAGGAGTAAAAAATCAGTAGAGAAATTGTATCCTTGTGCTTTCCAGGAAATCGCTCTACATAAGCCTTGAGTGGACATTCGAACCCCATCTGCCACCATTACTTTCACAGAACTTCCTGATTCTACTGTCAATTGCAACATCTTAGCCACCTTGTAATCTATGAAGTTATGCGTATTACCAGAATCTACCAGCACAACCACTTCAGTGTGATCAATAACGGCTGAAAAACTCATAGTATTATGACCCTACAGCCCCTAAAGAGCATGTAACGATAACACAGGACTTCTTGGAATCTGATCCGCCAAGTCCAATTGGTCAGAGTAATATTGCAAATCTTCAGAAAGTGGACCCTTCATGTTAGAACCTTGTTCCCAACTTGGCTCAATAACAAGCTGAAACACTTGAGACTTAGAGCATTTGTGACGAAGGGAATACTTCGAACCATACCAAAAATAAAGACCCTTCCTTCTCTGATCCTCTAATTCTACTTGAGACAAAGATTTAGATGGTACTCTTTGTCCAACATTACCATTCACTGACCCTCCAATAGTTGTTGAATTTCCCATTCCTTGTGGTACTCTAGGATTATGAAACAAGAACCTTCAAGAACCAACTCCATTACTAGCAACAGATCCCTTTTTCACTGGCCCCAACACAATATTCTCGACTTGTCTAGCTAGTTTGTAACCCTCCATCAATGTTTGAGGCGTAAAGAATCTGAGATACTGACCTATCTCAGGCTTCAAATAGCTGATAAAGATACTAAAAGCATATAATTAAGGTAAGTTCAGTTGATTTAGCAAACTCAAGAATCTATCATGAAACTGATCAACGGATCCTTGTTGTTTAAGAGTAACTAATTCTGTCATAGGGTCAAGGAAGAAGTCAGATCCAAAACGTTCCTTTATTCCCCGAGCATACATCTCCCAAGTCAACTGATGCAGTCCCCCATGTCTGTGTACAAAGAAATGATGCCAGTCTAAGGCCTTCCCTTCTAAATGCAACATAACCACTCTAACCTTAGCTTGCTCACCTACTCATTCAGCCTCAAAATACTGTTCTAACTTAGACCACCTACCTCTAAAATTTTCACCATCAAAGTCTGGACAATCCACTCGAAAAGAAGAATTTTCACTTAAATTGTTGATACAAGGTACAAAGTGTATTGAGGACAAGAAGGAGATCATGATGGTGCAGAGGAGTTCCTAAAGAGGCTGAGAGCTAGAACAATGACAAGAGGACAAGCTGCTTAAGGAGATAATTACTCAAAGTAACCTTAGGGTGTTGGGAGATCCATCCCTTCTTCATCGTTTCTTAGGGTATTTATAGGAGAGGTTCTCTTGTCCTCTGGTATGATGTGGTTGGATAAGCATTCAATCCTGCCAAATGTGTAAAGAATATTCACAGGCGTATATCATGGGACCTTATCAATACAAAGTTATTGTGCCTAAATGGACTCCTTATAATATCATGAGTGTGTTCACACTTGGGGAGTCTTCATACCTAAAAAAAAAGGTGAATGACTCCCTCCAAAGGTGTTAAGGGTAGGTGCCCTGTCAAGACATTACTTTAGATGGAGTCAACATAGAAGTTAACAATGTGTTTAGTGTTGACACGTGTCCGAGTGGCAGAGATTGTCTAATAATATCTAAAGAAATAAATACATTAATTTTATTTTTACATTAAATTTATATAATTATTTGTGTATATAACATGTAAAAGTAAAATAATATTACATTGATAATGATGTTAATAATTTATGAAAATTAAAAATCAAATCAAACTTTTATATATAAAATTGTACGAAATTAAAATTTATATATAATATTACATATAATGTTAAATCAAACTTTCATGTATAAGATAATATTTTTAAAAGTTGAGTGGTAAATAAGTTATTATGCTTTATTTGGGAATGAATATTTTGAAGGTCGGGCCATGGCCAGCGTAGCCAACTTTTATAGGTTTCAAATTCTAACCTCAGAAACAGACATATGGTGCGCAACTAACACGTGTCGGTAAAATTCGCTAGAATCAACCCGGAATTGTCTGTTTAGACTTAGGACGAAAACCCAGGTACTAGAATATCGAATCAACGAACCAAGTTATGAGAAGTCTTCCATCTGACCAGGCAGTCACCCTGAGTTCCTTCAAAGCTTAGCCTCATTTCTCCACGTATTCTAGGGACTGCTTTCCTTACTTGTTCCCCCAAAAAGCCTTTTTTCTTTAACAGTTGGTAACTGTCCTGTCAGGTGATCAAATACCCAACAAAGACTATTGGAATTTCACTCAATTGAAATTCACGTCCGACGATCATATCCTTACGTGGAATCACATTTCACTTTTATTTTGGGTAAACTCCCCATTTGGTCACCAAACTTTTAAGCTACTTTCATTTTGGCCATCCAAAAAGAAATCTTTGCAATTTCATAACCCAATTTTTAGGGCATTTTCATTTTAGTCACTCAAGCGTTATCTAATGGTGGTTGACTGTACATCATATTATATTTACACTTTTATTTTAGTCATAAAAAATCATTTTTAGGTATTGATTAGGGTAAAAATTATTAAAGGTTAAAGTGAAAAAGCTATAGAAACTAAAATAATACATTAAAAATATTTCATATTGTATTTGTTTACTTCCTTGTTGAAAGTTCTATTTTTTTCAATATTGAAAAATTAAATTTCAAAACATTCAAAATCAATTAAATAAATTGTTGAAAATTTTTATCCTTGATAATGTCACCCAATTTGTTATTATAATATTGAAATTTATCAAATTAATTAATTTAATCTCCTTCTAAAATTTTAAATTTTATTTTATGTTTTCAAATTATCCTTAACAAAATCAAATAAAAATTCATATTTAATACTTATCTCTGAAACTTAAATTTAATTTAATTATTCTTTTCATTATTTAATATGAGTTATTTGAGTTGCTTTTGCTAAAGATAATTTAGAAGCATAAAATAAAATTTTAAAATTTAGATGGAGTTTAAATTAATTAATTAATTAATTTCAATATTATAATAATAAACCGTTGATATTATCAAGATTGAAAAAATTAGAATTTTCAAGAATGGGATAAACAAGTACAATTTGCCAAATTTTAATGCATTATTTTAGTTTCTATCGCTTTTTTATTTTGATACTTAATTTTTTTTTTTACTTGGATAAAGACTTTAAAAGTATTTTTTTAGGTGACCAAAATAAAAGTGACTTAGAAGTTTGGTTACAAAATGAAAGTGTAAATATGATGTGACATTATTTGGTGTGTACAGTGAAGTGCCGTTAAGGATTTAACATTTGGGTGGCTAAAATAAAATTACCTTAAAACTAGAGTGACAAAATTGCAAGTTTTTTTAATGTGACCAAAATGAAAACATCGTAAAAGTTGGGTAAGCACCTCGGAAGTTTACCCTTGCATTCTCTGTACCTCAATTCCCATTGCTACGTGAGCTAAATCTCGAGAAAAAACGCGTGGTATTTGTTTTCAAAAAGCTCGCACTGAAGCTAATATCCGTGTAATGAAGGAGGGAGAGCTGGTCTTCAATAAAAGCAATCACCGAACGCTGTTATAAAAAAATATCAAGAACCGCCAAATCAGAAAAGTGATTAACGGCTGTGATCTGATTGTTTTGGTTCATCAAAATAAAAAAAGTATTTAATATTTACATTTCTTCATTAATTTAAATATAAAACCAGAAACCACCAAAACCGGACGGGTAAGAGCGGGTTGGATTTTGGAAACCCCTTCTTATATATATATTTATCTTCTCCATTAATCCATCTCCGTTGGATTCAGGAGAATCGTTTGTACGCCATAATCGAAGCTCTATCTCTCGAGTCTTCAATCATGAGTTTCTTCAAAAGCTAATTCACGTTATTCTTATTTCATTCATTTATTTTTCTTCTTTGAATCCGCTCTCTGAAGAGAGAAAAGAGAGGGGAGGGAAATGACATCGGGGTTCTCCGAGGGTCGCACAGAGTTTTACGGTAGAATAGCAGGCGGATCCGTCTCTAACAGTGGCACCATGAGCAACAACCAACCCACTGCACTGTACGGGACACATGGAATCTTCATGGACCCAACGTCTCAGATCGTGAACAGGGCCGCACCCAGTTTCGTCGGCAAGCGAACACGAGCTGACTTCAATAACCACGGCCGCAATAATCTTTATCCCCGTCCAGTTAAGCCCAGAAATTACCAGCACGCTTATCCGATTTCTCCCTTATCGCCTATAGATTTCTCGTGCAACATGTTACCGGACGTTACGTGTAATTTCTCGCCTTCTTCTTCCATGTCGCAGCGATACAGGGTGCCGGTTTTACAGCAGCTGAGGTCGCAGCAACTTCCTCTCGGTATCAGCTCCGGAGCCACAATCCAGGCCGTGAACCCTGGTTTCTCAAGCGCTCAGTACTTGAACTTGGTGCAAGCACGGGTGCTCCAGGCGCAAGACCCGGAAAAGAAGATGATGAATCAGCTTCAAGAGCTGGAGAAACAGCTACTTGACGACGAAAACGAGGAGGAAGGAGATGCCGTTTCGGTTATTACCAATAGCAACAGCGAATGGTCAGAAACTATACAAACCTTGATCAGTTCGAGCAGCCCTAACAAGCCGATTTCCACATCGCCTACTTCTTCAACTACTTCATCCTCTTCGTCCACGTCATCGGTGGCTTCTCCAGTTTCTATTTGTTCAAAGCAGACAATAATGGAGGTTGCATCAGCTATTTCCCAGGGCAAAACTGACGTCCTAAACGAGATCCTGGCCCGATTAGGTCAACTTGCAAATGCTAAAGGGAATTCACAGCAGAGGTTGACGGAGTGCATGTTGTTGGCTCTAAAATCGCGGCTCAACTCCGTAGAAAGCTCGCCACCGGTGACTGAGTTGTTCAGCAAGGAACACGCTGCAGCGGCTCAGTTGCTCTATGATCTGTCTCCTTGTTTTAAGCTCGGGTTAATGGCTGCTAATCAGGATATCCTCGATGGCACTTTGGACCAATCAAGCTGCAATAAGTTACATGTTATAGATTTTGATATTGGGCAAGGAGGGCAGTATACAACTCTTCTCCACGAGCTCTCGGAGCGTGGGAGAGGGAACCCTGCCATGATAAAGATCACTTGTATTGCTGATAATGGTGGGGATGAGAGGTTGAAGACGGTTGGCTCTAAGCTGAGTCTACTTGCTGAGCGGTTCGGAGTTCGTTTAAAATTTAATGTGGTACCGAGTCTTAAACTCAGCGATCTGAGTCGAGAGTCACTCGGCTGCGAACTCGACGAGCCTTTGGCTGTCAATTTCGCGTTCAAGCTTTATCGAATGCCAGACGAGAGCGTATCAGTGGAAAATCCGAGAGACGAGCTTCTCCGTCGCGTGAAAAGATTGGCGCCGTGCGTGGTGACATTAGTGGAACAAGAGATTAACACCAATACGGCGCCGTTTACCTCAAGGGTGGGAGAAGCAGTTGGATATTACGGAGCTTTGTTTGAGTCGATTGAGTCGACCTTTGGGAGGGAGAACTCAGAACGAGTGAAGGTAGAGGAAGGTCTATTGCGCAAAATTGCCAACTCCGTTGCGTGTGAAGGGAGGGACCGCGTTGAAAGATGCGAGGTTTTTGGGAAGTGGCGGGCCCGGATGAGCATGGCGGGGTTCGAGTTAAAGCCGCTGAGTGAAAGCGTTGCAGAGTGGATGGGTGCCAGACTCAATTGTGGTAATCCGGGATTCACCGTTAAAGAAGAAAACGGAGGGATTAGCTTTGGTTGGATGGGCCGAACTCTCACCGTCGCATCAGCCTGGCGTTAACTTCACCTTTTTCTCTCTAATATTGTTATTAATTGCTAGAAGAAAAAGCGAACAAAATTCCAGCAAACCCAAATAATAAAAACTTGTGTTTGGATTCCTGGAAATATTCTCCGCCTGCATTTTATTTAATACTTTTTCCCCCCAATGCGGCATGGGATGGGCCATCACAGGGGGGCTCCACTTTGAAGATCTATTTTATGATTCTTTATTTTATTTCGTAGTTTTAAGTAGTTATATTTAGATATTTAAAATGAAAGCATATAATACTGGTTTTTTAGGATGATATATTGAAATTGTCGTACAAACCACAATGGCAGAGGCTTCACGGGCACATGTTTGGATTTGATTTTAGACCTTTTAATTTTTGTTTGGTTTTCAGTCAATTTCTTGTTTTAAGTGAAGAAAATTTGTATTATATATAATTGATATTGATATCTATTACAATAATAAAAAGTCAAAAACATGATTTATTTTAATGATTTTTGAAGTTATAATAGTTCTCATTATTTTGGCTTAATTATTTATTTTTTACTAAAATTTAAAGGGTACAATTTACTCAAAACTTTGTACCGTTTATATATTTAGAAGTTAATCTCCATACTTTTATTTTCAAAAACCTAGTGTCTCTATTTTTCAAATTTAATAATTTAGATCTATTTGTTAATCTTGATAGAATTCTTTTTGTTGGTATGACATTTTGAAGAAATAAAATAAAATTGGTATCTATGTAACAAAAAAATAACATTATGTGAAACAAAATCTAATAAAGAAATTTAACGGTCTAACAATTCTTAAAAATTCACATAATCATTTTAGTTAGAATAAAATATTTTGACTAACTAATAACATCATAAAAGTTGAGGTATTAAATTATGTCAAAATTAAAGTATATAGATTAAATCTTAAATTTGAGAGAAATATAGTGTCAAACTACCTTTATTTGATAAATTGTTTTGATATAATAAACAAAAATATTTTTGAATAAAGAAATTATTAAGTTCAAAACATTAAAATCATTTCAAGACTTCCAAACATGTTAGAAAATGTTTTGAACAATTACAATTTTTGGATAAAGTTCAAAAATCGTTTTAAACTATTAAACTTGATTGAAACAATTTTAAATCTATTAAAAATTATTCCTACAAGAAGTATCGCTATTTTCCAAAAAGTATCAATTACTAATATGATTTTTATCGATACCATATTTTTACTTATACCAAAATTGGCTCTTGTCTTGAAACAAATTGAACAATAGTATAAAAGTATCAATATTTTTCAAAATATATCAATACATATGAATTTTATTGATACCACTTTTGCATTCTGACTTGATGATTTTTCAAACATTTACAAAAAGGATCGATACCCACTAAAAAATATCGGTACCTTTTACTAGTTGTCAATAAATGGTCTTTGGTATCATTGAAAGATAACTTTAACGTTCACTGAATCAGACATTAAATGCTACTAGTATCGTTACTTTTTATTGCAGGTGAATTTAATGATCTAGTATTTTCATCCCCAATGGCTCTATTTATTTTCTCAACAACCACAACAGTTGGAAATGAATTAGAGGGTATAAATACTAGCTTCCAAAGGTCCTACAACAACAAGAAAGAATATTTAAACAAAAAGATCAATCAAACAACCTTTGTGCCAAATATTTCCATGCTTTTCTTTCATACACTTGTGAGCTTCATTGCTATTCTATTAGCTCAAATATTTTTCTTTGTACTTGAGCTTAATCTGCAAACACTTTGATATTGTAAGGATTGTTTCTTTGTTTGCATACTTGTATCTATTTGAGAGGGTTTACGTCTTAAGGTTTAGGTAGAAACCTTAAAGAAATTTGTAAGGTTAAACCTTGTCCTCAAAGGTTGTCAAATTAGTGAATTTGGGAAAATTCTTAGTAGTGGAAAGCTATGATAGTGGAGTAGGAAATTGGGGCCAAACCACTCTAAATTATTGTGTTCAATTTTCTATCCTTTCTCTCTAGCATTCACAAAATTTTTTAAAAGCCAATTCACTCCCTCTTGTCAATTTTGGTTTGGTTATTTGAGCTAATAATTAGTATCAGAGCTAGTATCGGTTTGACAGTTTTACAACCAAGAGAAGATCCTTAAGGTAGCTCAACTTTCAATGTAACACCCCAAACCCGGTCAATACGCCAAGACCTAATCTGGCATGCCACAGAGGAAAACATTTTGAAGAAAATTGAGATAACGATAAATTTTTAGTGAAAAACTCTTTGTTATTCTATATTTGAAGAAAAGCAGTTATAATAAGTTGAAAGCGATAATTTACTTTGAAATTCGTGAATAAATCTTTAAAACTTAGTTCTGATCCATAGATTAGAAAACCTTTTATAATTTTTATAAAAGACTCAAGCGAATAGTTGAAAACCGTTGTTAATTGAAATTCGCAAACTTAAGTTTTGGAAAAACGCATGAGTTATCAAAATCACTTAAGTTGTTAAATATTATCAAACGATCTATATTACCCGATGGTAACGTTTTGAAAACCATTGCGTTTGTAGTTTAGAAAACTTTGTGCTCAAATTATTATCTCAACCATGTAATTTATAAGCCATATTTAAAACAAACCCAAAGCATATAAATAATCCAAAAACATAATTAAAGAGGCCTTATTACAAATCCAAATAAAGATGTAAACCAAATTAAGATAAAATAAAGTACCCAAATCGAAGTTCTTATAAAACCGAATTTTATTTCATGGTCTCCTCGAGTTCATCCGGCTCCTCCTCCGCGATCTAAGAATCACCTGAAAAGATAAAGGAGAAGGTGAGTCACCAAGACACAGTGCATAAATCCTTCCCCCGATTAATGCAACATTCTTACACAATTCATAACCAAGCAATATATATATATATATAATGCACCCAACCTAGCCATCCATAACTTCTTTTCTACCCGTGTGGTACCAAACCTTTGGTGGTGCCAAACCACCGTGACCCAAAGTCACGATATCCAATAATGTAATGCCAAATCTTTGGTGACCCAAAGTCACAATTAATCAAGTTGTGGGGCCAACCCACGTGTGATACCAAATCATGGCGACAATCCCAATACATCAAATGTGGGGCCAACCCACGGTGGTGCTAAGCCACCGGATGAGTCGCTATGAGGTGCCAAACCTCGGTGTCCCAAAGACACGAAATAAGCGTAGTACCAAACCACTTTGGAGGTGCCAAACCTCCGGTGTCCCAAAGACATGGATATCAAATCCTTCCCCTCCTCTCAAATCACCCAAACCAATGTTTCACAAGAGTAAATCATGCCATCATGCTTTGATATGATCATATAACAAATATATATATCTTAAATCATGATATAGATCAACATATAACAACATCATATCAAAACGGACTTACCCGAGTCCTTGTTCATACCCATCAAGGTATCATATCAAGATCTCATAGTTTTCCACTTTAGTAACATGATTGGTTTATTAATATATATAAACCGAGTTATAAAGTGTTTAAGGTACACACCTATCACAAATGCAAGTACTAAATTTTGAAAACCCGATCTACCGCACTAGATCACCTTGTCCTACATTCGGCCAAACCACAAAACTATAATCAAGACCATTCGGCCAACATCACACCTTAATTCCAATAGCCTTTAGCTTTTCAACCATTAAAAGAATAATGAATCCACATGAATCCTTACCACTTGACGTACCAACTTTGATTGCTAGAGAAATAAGTCTTAGATCGATTGCTTCCAAAGTCCCAAAGAGCCTAGAAGAGATTGATTTCTAAGAATGATTAGAACCTTGTTAACAAGCCCAAAATTTGGCTTTTGCCCTCATGAAAAACGATTGAGAGAAAAGAAAAGAAATATGGAGGTTTGCCCATGAACACTTACCTATCTTCAAAACCGGTTAAAGATGAACCCAAAGAAAATCTACCCTTAATGATTTTCGGCCAAGATAACACCAAAAGAGAGAAAGAAGATTCGGCTATGGTAGAGAAAAAGAAAGGAAAATAAAAGTGAAAATGAAATAGGAGAAGGAGGATTCGAAAATAAAAGAAAGAAGAAAATGGAAGGAGAAAATAGAATGAAGATGGATGTTTTTAACTTTGAGCAAAAGTGACAGAAATGAGATTTGGGAAGGAGGAAGATTCGGCCAAGAGAAACTAAAAAGGAAATGTGGTTTTGAGCAAATATCAAAAGAAAGAAAAGAGAGAGATGGGAGAAAGAGGTTCGGCCAAACACCTTGTTTGCCGAAAAAAAAAGTGCACAAGTGGTTTCGGTTTCAAAAGGAAAAATGAAAGAAAGAAAATAGAATTTGGTTCAAACAAAAATGAGAGCTAAACCAAAAGCAAAATTGCACCTAATGCCTAAGGTACATTCTGCTAAGAAAGAAAATTTTGGAGAGGAAAAAGAAGAAATGCCAAATGGTGCACAAAATGCTAAATTGGCCAACCAATTCCCCCCAACTTCCTATCAACATTCGGCCACCCCCTAGTCACACATGCCGTCCACATTCATGGACTAATGGACTTAGAATAGTTTCCAAAACACTCTCCATCATCCAAGCCCTTTGTCCCCTCATCCTTCCATAAATCTTAAGATTCTTATCCCAAAATACAAGCTTTCCTAATCTAATATTCAACTTGCCTTAAAAATTGAAAGTCCAACCTACCATAAGAATAGCTTGGCGACACTTAATGCAAAGGTGCATAAAATAAAGTCTTCCAAATGCAACCCATGCTACTCGAACCTCTTCCTCAAGCAACCCTTCATGCATCATAACCACCTTGCCACTAACTCCTCATGTGCTAGAATTTAACCCTTAAATTATCTTAAGTGTCAAGATCACCTAGTCCACTTCATTAAATTTTAAATACTAAGAATTATTCTAGCTTCATAAATAAAATCAAGCCTTCACAAGGCTATGCTAAGCACACAAACAATACTACCCGAGCTAACACAAGCAACCAAATGATACACAAATTTTAGGATGTTACAATTCTACCCCCTTAAAATAATTTCTTCCTCGAAATTACCTGATCAAAAGAGTTGAGGGTACTGCTGCCTCATAACATCCTCCGGTTCCCACGTAGCTTCTTCTACGCCACGGTTTCGCCATAAAACCTTCACTAAAGGAACTGACTTCTTGCGCAAAACTTTCACATCTCGATCTAGAATCTGCACTGGTTCTTCTTCCAATCAAATCTGGACTCACTTCTATTTCCTCCTTTGCCACAACATGTGATGGATCGAGCGATAGCGTCTAAGCATGGAGACATGGAACACATGTGTATCATTTCGACTCACTTTCTGGTAACTCGGTGATAGGCTACTGGTCCCACTCGTCTCAACACCTTATATGGTCCAATAAACCTTGGACTCAACTTGCCTTTTCTCCCAAATCTTAACACTTTCTTCCATGGCGAGACCTTCAAAAAGACCTGGTCACCCACGGCAAACTCTATATCCCTCCGCTTGAGATCAGCATATGACTTCTGCCTGTCCGAAGCTTCCTTCAAACGAGCTTGAATCATCTTAACCTTATCTTCAGTCTCTACAACCAACTCTGGACCCAACATCTGACGCTCACCCAACTCTGTCCAGCATATAGGTGTGCAACACTTCCTACCATACAACGCCTCATATGGTGCCATCTTAATGCTTGTCGATAACTATTGTTGTATACGAACTCGCCTAATGGTAAAAACTCTTCCGGTACCTCTCAAGTCAAAACACAACCTCTCAGCATATCCTCTAAAATCTATATAACTCTTTCCGACTGCCCGTCAGACTGTGGATGAAATGCCGTACTGAAATCCAATCGCATACCCAAAGCCTGATGTAATGCTCTCCAAAACCTCGACGTAAATCTAGGATCTCTGTCTGAGATGATCGACACTGGTATACCGTGCAACCTCACTATCTCCGCCACATACAACTTAGCTAACTTCTGAAGCGAGTAATCTACCCTTACTGGAATGAAATGAGCTGACTTAGTCATACGATCCACAATCACCCAAACTGAGTCCTTCTTACTAGGTGTAAGAGGTAATCCACTGACAAAGTCCATAGTGATCCTTTCCCACTTCCACTGTGGAATCTTCACCGGCTGAAGTAACCCAGACGATGGCGATGCTCGACTTTGACACGCTAACACGTCGGACATTTACCCACAAACTCGATTACCTCCGCTTGGACACAGCCACCAAAATTGTTCTCTTAAATCCCGATTCATCTTGCTACCTCCAGGATGCATAGCGTATGGGCTGCTATGTGTGTCCCGAAGAATCTTTTGCCTCAACTCAACATCTTTCGGCATATAAGCTCTCCCTTGAAAACACAACACTCCATCACTAGACAAACTATAATTCTCTAAACCACCATTCTGAACCTGCAACCTCCGATCATTCAAACCATCATCTTCTAACTGTTTCTTCTTGATCTGCTCTAACCAAGTCGGCTTGACTTGCAATTCTGCCAAAAGACTCCCATCATCATATAAACTAAGAAGAGCAAACATCGATCTTAAGTCTGATACAACCTTACGGCTCAACGCGTCTGCCACCACGTTAGCCTTGCCCGGATGATATTCAATCGAACAGTCGTAGTCCTTCAATAACTCAATCCATCTGCGCTGTCTCAAATTCAAATCCTTCTGAGTCAAAAGATACTTTAGACTCTTGTGATCAGTGTAGACTATCGACTTCTCTCGTACAAGTAGTGTCTCCAAATCTTCAAAGCGAAAACCACTGCAGCTAATTCCAAGTCATGCGTCGGATAATTAACTTCATGTGGTCTCAACTGTCGAGATGCATAAGCCACTACCTTCCCTTCCTGCATCAACACATATCCCAAACCAGTATGTGATGCATCACAGTAAACCGTGAATTTCTTGCCTGCTTCAGGTTGAATTAAAACCGAAGCTTCAGTCAGAATCTTCTTCAACTTGTCGAAACTTCCTTGCTGCTTCTCAGTCCACACAAATGGAACTCCTTTCCTCAATAACTTGGTCATAGGTGCTGCAATCAAAGAAAATCCTTCCACAAATCTTCGATAATACCCTGCCAGACCTAGAAAACTCGAATCTCAGCCACTGACTTAGGCGGCTTCCAATCCAACACTGCCTCAATCTTTTGAGGATCCACTCTAATCCCCTCAGCTGATACTACGTGACCCAAGAAAGTCACCTCCCTAAGCCAGAATTTGCACTTACTAAATTTGGCATATAACTACTTTTCCCTCAGAATCTGCAACACTACTCGCAAATACGCATCATGCTCCTCCTCTGACTTTGAGTATACCAAAATATCTTCTATAAATACTACAACAAACTGATCTAAAAACTGCTGAAATACCCGATTCATCATGTCCATGAATGCTGCTGGCACGTTAGTCAATCCAAAAGGCATTACCAAAACTCGTAGTGCCCATACCGAAAGTGCAAAATACCGTCTTATGGATATCACCTCTTTCACCTTTAAGCGATGATACCGGACCTTAAATCAATCTTGGAAAAAATTGCCCTTTAAGTGATCAAACAAGTCATCTATCCTCGGTAAAGGATACTTGTTTTTGATCATCAGCTTATTCAACTGGCGGTAGTCTATACACATCCGCATCGTACCATCCTTCTTATTGACAAAGAGTACCGGTGCTCCCCAAGGCGAAACACTTGGTCGAATAAAACCTCTATCCAACAACTCCTGAATTTGAGCCTTCAATTCCACTAATTCCTTCGGCGCCATCCTATACGGAGCAATTGACACTGGCGCAGTTCCGGGTAACAAATCTATACCAAATTCAACTTCATGATCCGGAGGCAATCCCGAAAGTTCTTCTGAGAATACATCAGCATATTCCTTCACTGTTCGGACATTTCCTACAGTTGACTCCTTAGCTTCCAAAGCACACACATGAACCACAAATGCCTCACAGCCCTTCCTGACCAACTTCACTACTTTCAACGCAGATACCACGTTGGATAGATAATCTCTTCTATTACCTATCATAACCACCTCTTCACCCTCAGCTATCTTCAAAACCATGCGCTTAGCAGCGCAATCCAAACTTGCCTGGTACTTAACCAACCAGTCTATCCCAAGAATCAGATCGAACTCCCCAAACGGTAGTTCCATCAGATTAGCTACAAACACTACCCCTTAGAGTTCTAGGGGTACATCTCTATACAGCTTATTTACTTCTACAGAGTGACTTAGAGGGCTAATTACTGTCATCTCCCTAGAAGTAGTCTCAGAGTCTAAGCTCATAGTCTCTACTATACTACTAGCAACATACGAATGCGTCGAACCCACATCTATCAAGGCAGTATATGGTAAATCAAAGATTAAGAAAGTACAGGTTATGACGTCTGGTGTATCAACCTCTTCACGACATCTCATTGCATCACAAAGAAACCAGTTTATCTTACCTCGGTGTTACTTGCACCTTCGCTTGATGCTCATGACCTCGACGTAACCATTACCTCCTCTACCATTTCCACGACCTCTCTGCGGTGACGGTCCCTCCTTTCTGAACTGAGCACGACCTTGACCCTCAGACTGATTCCTGGCTAGCTTACGTGGACAATCCCTCACATGATGATCCAGTGAACCACACTCAAAACATCCTTTTCCACCAGTCTAACATTCGCCCCAATGATATTTCCCACATCGGTTACACTGTGTTGGTCCCTGATTAGCAGTAACAGGCCTCCCAGATTGATTCGGCCCATTCTGTCTAACCCTTTTCTGAGAATTACCGACTGACCCGGATGATCCAAAACTTCTCTTATGTTTGTTCCTATCGTGACTCTGCCTTACAGATTCCTTTATCCCTTCAGCTATCTTAGTCTTTTCAACTAGCACAGTAAATTCTCGCTCCTAATGTGAAGCAATTAGCAGTCTCAGCTCGTCCCTCAATCCATTCTCGAACCGAACACATCGCTCGTGCTCCGAAGCCACAATACCTTCAGCATACTGGCTCAGTCTTAAAAATTCTGCCTCATATTCTGATACGGACTTACTCCCCTAGACCAAACTCAGAAATGCCTTACGCTGTGCATCAATGTAACTAGACCCAATATATTTCTTCTGATACGCTGCCTTAAAATAGTCCCAAGTAAGATCCTCGCGCAACACTATTCCTCACTGTGAGCCACCATTGATATGACTCATCCCGAAGAAGCGACACTATCCCTTTCAGTTTTTCCTCAGCATTCTGGTCCAAGTCATCCATGATTTGTTCCGTCGCTTCTAGCCAATATTCGGTCGTACTGGGAGCTACACCCGAAACACCTCGAAATACCTCAGCTTTATTGGCTCGGAGTCGCTCAGGTATAGATTTCTGAGCTCTCGCGCCTCCACCTATTCCAGCTACTCTCTCAAGAACTTGCAGCATTGCTTGAGACACTGCGTCGTCCCCCGTTTGATCCTAAAACTCACCACCTACAGTCGGTGGAGGTACTGGTATCTCATTTTCTGACCCCTGACCAGACCTCACTGGTTCAGACACAGCTATCCTACCCTGACCGCATCCACGTGTATTACGACCTCGACCTCGAGTGCTCATGTCTAATAGTCTCAATTATCTGATTTAAAAGTTTTATGCTTTAATCATTATTCCACTATCTTTAAAGCACAATTTTATGAATAATTCTTATTAAAGAGTTTTGTTTTCGCGAGTACATGCAACCTATAGTTTTGAGTCTCTTAGAGTAGTTCTTACTACTATACAGTCATGCCATCATCATCATAATCATATTATCAAAAGCAACAGTTTGAGGTACTTACCTAGGCAGATCGGTGCCGGAGACTCGATGCCATGTCTTTCAAACCATATAAATAAAACATTTAAAAAATCATACTTTAAATTATTTTGGGCCTCGGGCCCATAGCCGAGCTTTTGAACTTGGCTCTGATGCCAATTTGTAACACCCCAAACCCGGTCAATACGCCAAGACCGAATCTGGCATGCCACAGAGGAAAACATTTTGACGAAAATTGAGATAACGATAAATTTTTAGTGAAAAACTCTTTTTTATTCTATATTTGAAGAAAGCAGGTTATAATAAGTTAAAAGCGATAATTTACTTTGAAATTCGTAAATAAATCTTTAAAACTTAGTTCTGAGATCCATAGATTAGAAAACCTTTTATAATTTTTATAAAAGACTCAAGTGAATAGTTGAAAATCGTTGTTAATTGAAATTGCAAACTTAAGTTTTGGAAAAACGTATGAGTTATCAAAATCACTTAAGTTGTTAAATATTATCAAATGATCTATATTACCCGATGGTAACGTTTTGAAAACCATTGCGTTTGTAGTTTAGAAAACTTTGTTCTCAAATTATTATCTCAACCATGTAATTTATAAGCCATATTTAAAACAAACCCAAAGCATATAAATAATCCAAAAACATAATTAAAGAGGCCTTATTACAAATCCAAATAAAGATGTAAACCAAATTAAGATAAAATAAAGTACCCAAATCGAAGTTCTTATAAAACCGAATTTTATTTCATGGCCTCCTCGAGTTCATCCAGCTCCTCCTCCGCGATCTAAGAATCACCTGAAAAGATAAAGGAGAAGGTGAGTCACCAAGACTCAGTGCATAAATCCTTCCCCCGATTAATGCAACATTCTTACACAATTCATAACCAAGCAATATATATATAATGCACCCAACCTAGCCATCCATAACTCCTTTTCTACCCCGTGTGGTACCAAACCCTTTGGTGGTGCCAAACCACTGGTGACCCAAAGTCACGATATCCAATAATGTGATGCCAAATCACTTTGGTGACCCAAAGTCACAATTAATCAAGTTGTGGGGCCAACCCACGTGTGATACCAAATCACTGGCGACAATCCCAATACATCAAATGTGGGGCCAACCTACGGTGGTGCTAATCGCTATGAGGTGCCAAACCTCTGGTGTCCCAAAGACACGAAATAACTGTGGTACCAAACCACTGGAGGTGCCAACCTCTGGTGTCCCAAAGACACGGATATCAAATCCTTCCCCCTCCTCTCAAATCACCCAAACCAATGTTTCACAAGAGTAAATCATGCCATCATGCTTTGATATCATCATATAACAAATATATATATCTTAAATCATGATATAGATCAACATATAACAACATCATATCAAAACGGACTTACCTGAGTCCTTGTTCATACCCATCAAGGTATCATATCAAGATCTCATAGTTTTCCACTTTAGTAACATGATTAGTTTATTAATATATATAAACCGAGTTATAAAGTGTGTAAGGTACACACCTATCACAAATGCAAGTACTAAATTTCGAAAACCCGATCTACCGCACTAGATCACCTTGTCCTACATTCGACCAAACCACAAAACTATAATCAAGACCATTCGGCCAACATCACACCTTAATTCCAATAGCCTTTAACTTTTCAACCATTAAAAGAATAATGAATCCACATGAATCCTTACCACTTGACTTACCAACTTTGATTGCTAGAGAAATAAGTCTTAGATCGATTGCTTCCAAAGTCCCAAAGAGCCTAGAAGAGATCGATTTCTAAGAATGATTAGAACCTTGTTAACAAGCCCAAAATTTGGCTTTTGCCCTCATGAAAAATGATTGAGAGAAAAGAAAAGAAATATGGAGATTTGGCCATGAACACTTACCTATCTTCAAAACCGATTAAAGATAAACTCAAAGAAAATCTACCCTTGATGATTTTCGGCCAAGATAACACCAAAAGAGAGAAAGAAGATTCGGCTATGGTGGAGAAAAAGAAAGGAAAATAAAAGTGAAAATGAAATAGGAGAAGGAGGATTCGAAAATAAAAGAAAGAAGAAAATAGAAGGAGAAAATAGAATGAAGATGGATGTTTTAACTTTGAGCAAAAGTGATGAAATGAGATTTGGGAAGGAGGAAGATTCGCCAAGAGAAAGTAAAAAGGAAATGTGGTTTTGAGCAAATATCAAAAGAAAGAAAAGAGAGAGATGGGAGAAAGAGGTTCGGCCAAACACCTTGTTTGCCGAAAAAGAAAAGTGCACAAAGTGCTAAGTGTGGTTTCAGTTTCAAAAGGAAAAATGAAAGAAAGAAAATAGAATTTGGTTCAAATAAAAATGAGAGCTAAACCAAAAGCAAAATTGCACCTAATGCCTAAGGTACATTTGGCTAAGGAAGAAAATTTTGGAGAGGAAAAAGAAGAAATGCCAAATGGTGTACAAAATGCTAAATTGGCCAACCAATTCCCCCCAACTTCCTATCAACATTCGGCCACCCCCTAGCCACACATGCCGTCCACATTCATGGACTAATGGACTTAGAATAGTTTCCAAAACACTCTCCATCATCCAAGCCCTTTGTCCCCCCATCCTTCCATAAATCTTAAGATTCTTATCCCAAAATACAAGCTTTCCTAATCTAATATTCAACTTGCCTTAAAACTTGAAAGTCTAACCTACCATAAGAATAGCTTGGCCGACACTTAATGCAAAGGTGCATAAAAATAAAGTCTTCCAAATGCAACCCATGCTAGTCGAACCTCTTCCCTCAAGCAACCCTTCATGCATCATAACCACCTTGCCACTAACTCCTCATGTGCTAGAATTTAACACTTAAATTATCTTAAGTGTCAAGATCACCTAGTCCACTTCATTAAATTTTAAATACTAAGAATTATTCTAGCTTCATAAATAAAATCAAGCCTTCACAAGGCTATGCTAAGCACACAAACAATACTACCCGAGCTAACACAAGCAACCAACTGATACACAAGTTTTAGGATGTTACATTCAGCCAATTAATCCACAAAATATGACTTCTACATCCGATTCATTTTTTCTTGGAGAATCTCAATCTATCTCCGAGCCTCCTTATTTCTATGATGCTAACTATTCTTATTGGAAGACAAGAATGATGTTGTCCATACAAGCGAATGATCTTGCCGTATGGGACATCATCACAGACGATCCCTCCATACCTCTCAAGCAAGAAGGAGAGCTTCTTATTCCAAATAGCAAGAAATAGTGGAATGAAGAAGATATAATAAGTATTTAGTTGAATGCCAAGGCTATGCACACCTTATTTTGTGCACTTGGCCCGAAAAAATATAGTATAGTTTCATCTTATTCTAATGCCAAGGAGATATGAGATAAGCTCAAAGTCACACATAAAAGTACCAGCCAAGTAAAGAAGTCTAAGATTGGAATTCTTACTCTAAATTATGAAACCTTCAAAATAAAGCCCGGGGAAGTTATCAAGGTGATGTCTGATTGATTTACTATCATCATCAATGGATTGAAGTATTATGGGAAGATATATCGCAATGAAGAGGTGATAAGAAAGATGCTTCAAAGCTTTCCTAAATCATGGGAAGCCAATGTGACTGCAATTGAAGAAGAAAGAATTTATAAATATTGACTTTGGATGAGCTCATCGGTTTTTTGCTTACACATGAAATGAGGCTCAATGAAGGGGTTTAAGAAACCAAAATTAGAAGAAAAAGGTTGGTGTTGCTCTCAAATCCACCACTAATGAAGACAGTGAATCTGTAACATCCCAAAAATGGGGTTATTTGGAATTTAATTATTTTTCTTATGTAAGAACTGCTAAGATATTATTTATGGAATAATAATGATCAATTTAAGGCTTTGTGTTGGCTCGATTTGGTAGGAAATTTTAGTTTTAATTTTTAAGGTAGGGAGCCTTAGCAAGAGGGTGTTATAAGAATAAATGGGGATAATTTGGACATAAAATAAGCCTAGACAAAGTGGCAAAAGTGAGGCCACTTAGGAACTTGTGTGACGCCACCAAGGAAGCAAGGAGAGCCTTGGTTGAGTCACAAGAATCCTTCTTTTGCATTATGGTGGGGCGGCAACAAGGAGAGAGAGAGTCCTTTCTCTTTAAACTCTAATTATTATTTAGATAATAGGATAATGTGAGCTTTTAATTGGATTTTAATTGCTTAAATCTAAGGAAAATGGGAGATAAATGAGGATATTACATGGATTATTAAATAGATAATATTGAAGTTTTATGTTGAGGATAATCAAGGATATTATTTGATTAAAAGGATTATTTGGCTATTATTGGGAATTATTAGGTGATTATTATTGTTTGAATTAAATCAATTTAGTGGTTATGAGAAAAACAAGGAGTTGGCTAAGCCTTGAACTCCTTGGACGGTAGCTTAGGGAGGGAGTGCCGAATGCTTATAAAAGCCTTCAAGCTATCACTTGTTTTCTTTTTTTCCATCTTTGCTTGTGGTCAAACTCTCAACCCTCCCATCTTTTATTCTTTCTCTTTGAAGACTAAAAGCCATCAATTTTTTTTCAATCTTTGGTCGAATCCTCCACATCTCCATAGCCCATCTATTTCTTTTCTTCATAGATCAAAACCCTATTGTCCTACCTCCAAATAGCGGATATACCTCTTGAAGTGCGAAACCTCACATTCCTCCTTGGTTGCACTTTGGCCGAATAGTCTGATGGCATTGATACTCGGGACTTCTTTGTAATTCAATCGATTATCAAGGTAAGGGATGGCAGAACCCTCTTACGTATTTTCTTTTTCTTGTCGACTTATGGGATTGAATGGAAGCCAAGTTTGACAACTAGTAGCAAGAGTTCTAACCGGTGTTGAAATCGATGATAGGCACTTCGGGATCTCAAAGCAGAGAGATCGGACCTGGCATTCTCTGACATTCGGTTTTGGGTAGGTGGTGGTAAGTGTCTACTTATAGAAGATTACTCCTCTAATGATTAAGAAAAGCCGAAAGCTATGGTTGCTAATATTGACCAACTGTAGTTTATGAACCAGATTTGCGATTCGGGTGCCGAAGCTAGGATTCAAGCGATTAGGTAAGGATCTTGGTACAAAATATGACCCTTTAAATTATTTGGTTTGGTAGAATGGCCATGTTACTAACCTTGATAGTTGTAGAATATAGGGGCAAGGACTTAGAGTGTGGCCGATTGATTATCTTCGGATTTAAGACTATCGTGGTAACGGTGTGTACATACACACTATATAATATATTAACTATGCTTAACTTTGTGAATGCTCATTTTATTAATGTAGCATTGGAATTAATACCAAATCGGTATAAGTGGTGATTCGTAAGTACTGTTAATGTGATTTATTATTATTAATGCTTTTGGTAAGCATGATGTATTGACACATGAAATTTAAGAATGTGATGGCATGAAACATATGTATGTTTATCATTGTGGGATTGATGAGTGGAGGCGGTGATATTGTGCCGACGGGCACCGATGTTTTAGTAACACACAGTAGCTCACGGTCACGTGAGGTTTGGTACCTCAGGAGGTTTGGTACCTCAATAGCGACTTATCCTGTGGTTAACACCACAGTGGGTTGGCCCCACTTGAGATATGGGATCGTCGCCGGTGATTTGGTATCACACGATGGGTTGGCCCCATCACCCGATTTGTGTTTACGGACACGGTGTTTTGGTAACACATTGTGACTACATGTCACCGGTGGTTTGGCACCACCGGTGGTTTGGTACCACACGGGTAGCAGATGGCGTTTGGATGGCTAGGTTGGGTATTTAACATTACGCATATTAATTGTTATATATCGTGTATGAAAATGTTTTAAAAGCGGGGAAGGGTTACATCTTGAGTCTTGGTGACTCACCTTCTCCTTTATATTTTCAGTGACACTTAGATCGCGGATGTGGGCCGGGTTGACTCGAGGTGGCTATGCGAAGGATTAAATTAAAATGAACTTTAATTTCAGTTTGATAAATTTTATTTTGGGTTTATTTCATTTGGTTGTAATAAGGCCTCCGAAACTTTATTTCCGTTATTTCCACATGTTGGATATTATTTTAAACTATATTATTATGGTTGAATTTAGATCACACATTTTTTTTTATTTAACACTTAAAATGTTTTAAAATGCCATCTAGACACGATTGAAATTTGTTTAATATCTTGACCCAATAAAATTTCCAAATTAAATCTAAGTATGTTTTCAGTAAGATAGCAAAAAAGAGTAGTTTTCAACAAAACTTAAGTGGATTTCGAAAATGGGTTTCAAAAAGTTCCTCTTCGTAACGACCCATATTCGGTCCTAACTTTTGGGCCGGGTTTGGGCTGTTACAAATTGGTATCAGAGCCCAGTTCAAAACTCGGCTGTGGGGGCCCAAGGCCCAAAAATGTTTTAGTAGGCCTTATTAATTGTTTTTGGGTTTTTAAGCAGCATGGCCCGAGTCTCCGGCACCGATCCGCCCAGGTAAGTACATCTAAACCTCTGTGTGAATTATATTCTGTAGAAGGGTAGGAAGCATGGAACGTAGATAGACTTATAGGAATTTGAACCCTAGGATTAGATTACTCAAACACACAAGCTAAACATAAGACTTAAAGAACTAAACCAATCTATGACTTAGTCAGAGAGCTGGGTGTGGTAACCCCCACACGCATGTCTAGGATTGGAACCAGGAAGAGCCTGGTATTTAAGCGGTCCGAGTGACTCACCACCTCTTCGCAGTATCCTACACAGTGCGTAGCTTGGGTTCACCCTAACTCGAGGGCTCATGGTGTGGTAACCTCATGCGCATGTCTAGAAAGGTTCGGTGGGAGCTTGGTATTTAAGCGGTCCGTGCGACTCACCTCCTCTCCACCGAAACACCTGCACAGTGCGTAGCTTGGGTTCACTCGACCAAGAAGGCTCGGTCATAGGCTAAAGCATAATGACTAAAACAGAAAGGAATTAGCTTGATTTTGAAAAAAAAAAGAAACAACAAAACTTGGTCTTAAAACTTTTCAAATCACCCTTCAAAAGTAAGAACAACTCTTTTACAATGTTTTCCTCGAAAAGTCCTATTTGTGGAAAATTACGAAAATGCCCTTAGGGTAAAATTACTAAAATACCCTTGGTTCATAAAAGCGTCAACTCAATGATTATGTCCAAAATTCAACTATTTCTCAAATATTCAACCCAGCTTTGGAAATCATCAATGAACCACTTTGGTTTTGGAAAATCACGAAAACGCCCTCAATGTGTAAAATTACCAAAACGCCCCTGAGTACAAAATTTTTGCAATATCACCGTTTTAAGAAAGGAAAATCCTCAAAAGGGACCCTCAGAGTTTTACAATGATTAAAACACCCTTGATTTAAAAAAAAAATTTCAAAATTACCCCTGATGGACAAAATTACCAAAATACCCCTAGTTTCAAAGTGATGACGTATCTTTAAAATTTTACAACTTTTTCAGAAAAACCCTCCAGTTTTGGGAATTTCAAACAACCTACTTTACTAAAGTTTTAAAATTTCTTTTATTACTTAAAATACCACAGAGGAAAATGACAAAAATACCCCGGGTTAGAAATGGGCGAAATGTCAGAAGTGCGAATAGGTATGGAAAGTATTAAGGAATGGATGCATGAACTCATACGTGTGAACTAGGATAGAAAATCGAAACCTTGTTTGCACGAAAGAATCTCTAAATTAAAATTTCGTCATAAAATTTCTTCTTGGGTAATAAAGTGGAACAAACGCTAATACATAAAACTTCTCTTAATCAGATTAAAAGCGCGGTAGATAGAATGAGTTCAGAGGGCGAGGACGCCGTGGACGCGGTAGGGGTAGGATGATGATTGTCCGAACTCGCCAGTCGGGACAAGGTTCGAAAATGATGTACCACTGCCACCACCACCTCCAACTTTTTGGGCGGGAGGCGAGATCGGGACGGGAGGAGGAGGTGCCATGGCGGTGTTGCGAGTCCTCGAATTGGTGGTGAGGTGGTGGAAATTTAGGAGCTCGAAATCTATTCCGAGCGGATTGATCAACGGAGTGAGGTGTTCCGGTGTGTCGGGAGTGGCACCCAGTGTAGCGAGTATTGGTGGAATCTCTGAAAGGATAATGGATGATCTTGACCGACCGAGGAGGAAAAGCGAAAGGCGGTGTCGCTTCTAAAGGATGAAGCGTGCAGGTGGTGGTGACAGTTCGGGATGGAGCCACGGTGATGACCTTACGATGGGATTACTTTAAAACCGCTTTTAGGAAGAAGTATGTGGGCACCACTACACCGACGCACGAGGAAGGCTTTTCGGGTCTAGTACAAGGAACTAAGTCCGTGGCCGAGTATGAGGCGGAGTTTTAAGGCTGGTAGGTATGCAAGAGGCATCGTGGCTCTTGAACACGAAGCCGTGTCCGCTTTGAGGACGGACTCGAGATGATTTGAGATTCGATTGCCCATGACAAGTCCGTGAGTTTTCATCTCTTGTGGAAAAGGCTAAGGTAGCCGAGGGATCAAGGAGGGTGTGAGGCGTAATTATAGTAGAAATAATCAAAGAGAGGATTTGGGTCATTTGGATCCGGTGGTAATGAGCGAAGAAGGCCGGTGCAGTGGGCCAAATCAAGCAAAGAAGGCCGTAACTACTAATCGGAGGCCGGCTCGGTCAATCATTGCTGGAAGTCCCATTGGGGAGGTTGCTCGACCGCGATAGAGGATGTTTTGAGTGTGGGTCTTTTGAACATGGTCGAGATTGTCCCGAGCGAGCTCGAAATCAGCGGAGAGGGCGAACTGTACTCGGATGAAATGTGGGACCGCAGAGAGGGTCGTGGTAATGGCAGAGGAAGCAATGGTCCTAGCCGAGGTCGAGAAACTCAGGCGGAGGTTCAGCAAACCTGAGGCTAGGCACTGGCTTAGTCTATCTGGCAAGGCGTCATGAGGAAGGTGACTTGCCGGATGTCATAACCGACGCGTTTCGATTTTTGGTCTCCTTATTATGCATTAATTGATGTGGGGTCTACACATTCATCGTAGCAAGTAGTGTGGTAGAGACTTTGAACCTAGACTCGAGGCTACTGCTAGGAAGATGACTGTAGTGAGTCCGTTAGGTCACTCTGTAGTGGTAGGCAAACTTTTTGGGACGTACCCTAGAACTCCAAGGGGTCGATTCGGGTCGATCGATGGAACTACCATTCGGGAGTTCGATTTAATCCTTGGAATGGATTGGTGGCTAAGTATCGAGCAAATTTGGATTTGCTGCTAAGCGCATGGTTCTTAAGACGGTGAGAATGATGAAGTGGTTATGATAGGTGATAGAAGGAATTACCTATCCAGCGTGGTGTCTGCCTTGAAGGCGTAAAAGATGGTCAAGAAGGGTTGTAAGGCGTATTTGGTTGAATCGTGCTTTGGAAGCTAAGGAGATGGTTGGAAGGGTCCGAAACGGTGGGGAATTTCTTGATGTATTCCCGAAGAACTTAAGGTCTACCCCGCACGGGAAGTCGAATTGATATAGACTTGCTACCGAACAGCTTTTGTGTCTATAGCACTCTTAGAATAGCACCAAAGGAATTGGTGGAGCTGAAGGCTCAGATTCAGGAGCTCCTGGATAAAGGGTTTATTCGACCTAGTATATCTCCGTGGGGAGCGCCTGTATTGTTTGTCAAGAAGAAGGACGGTTCTATGAGGATGTGCATCGACTACCGTCAGTTAAACAAGTTAACGATCAAAAACAAGTACCCATTGCCTCGGATCGATGACTTGTTTGACCAGTTGAAGGGGGCGTCGGTGTTTTCGAAGATAGACCTTAGGTCGGGTTACCATCAACTTAAGGTGAAGGGGGTCGATGTTCACAAGACGGCTTTTCGAACTCGGTATGGGCATTACGAGTTCCTGGTGATGCCATTCGGGTTGACCAATGCCCCGGCGGCGTTCATGGACTTAATGAATAGGGTATTTCAGCAGTACCTAGATCAATTCGTCGTAGTGTTCATAGACGACATATTGGTCTACTCAAAGACGGAGGAGGAGCACGACAAGCATTTACGGATAGTCCTACAAGTGTTGAGGAAAAATAGTTGTATGCCAAATTCGATGAAGTGCGAATTTTGGTGAGGGAGGTGGCTTTCTTGGGTCACGTAGTGTCGTGGAAGGATTAGAGTGGATCCCGCAAGATTGAAGCGGTATTGGAGTGGAAACCGCCTAAGTCGGTGGCGTAGATACGGAGTTTTCTAGGGTTAGAGGTATTACAGGAGATTTGTGGAAGGGTTCTCTCGATCGCAGTAGATTGACTAAGTTACTAAGGAAAGGTGTTCCATTTGTATGGTCGGAGAAGCGAGAAGAAAGTTTTGATAAGTGAGGAAGATTACGACTAAGCTCGGTTTTAGTACAACCCGAGGCGTGGAAATTATTCACGATCTATTGTGATGCATCTCACCTTTGGTTTGGGGTGTGTGTTGATCGAGATGGAAAGGTAGTAGCCTATGCGTCCGTCGGTGAGGCCAGTATGAGGTTAACTATCCAACTCACGACTGGAGTTAGCGCGATCGTCTTCGCATACGAAAGTATGGAGACATTATCTTTATGGGAGAAGTCGATAATTTATCTGGACCACAAAAGTTTGAGGTATCTTGATTGAAAGATCAATCGAGGCAGTGGCCAAATGGATTGAGTTGTTAAGGACTACGATCGTTCCATCGAATATCATCCGGGTAAGGCTAACGTGGTGGTCGACGCGTTGAGCCGGAAGGTCGTGGCGGACTTAAGAGCAATGTTTGCTCGATTGAGCCTATATGACGATGGAAGCCTTTTGGCGTAACTTCAAGTTAAGCCAACATGGGTCGAGGAGATTAAGAACAAGCAGTTAGTGGATGAAGGCTTAAATGCGAAGAGAATGCAAGTTCGGGATGGTGGTTTAGAAGGGTATAGTTTGGTGGTGATGGTGTGTTATGTTTTCAAGGACGGCCTGTATGCCAAAGGACATGGAGTTGAGGCGAAGATTCTCCATGATGCTCATAGTAGCCCATACGCTATGCATCCTGGAGGTAGCAAGATGTATGGAGACCTACGAAGCTTGATTACGTGGCGGGTTGAAGCGTGAGATAACGGAATTAGTAGGGAAGTGTTTGGCGATGTCGGTGAGTTAATTTGAACACCGATTACCATCGGGGCTACTTCAACCGGTAAAGATTCCTCAATGGAAATGGGAAAGGATCACTATGGATTTAAATCGGTGGTCACCCTTACGCCCAAACAAGAAAGATGCGATTTGGGTAATCGAGACCGTCGACTAAATCACTCACTTTATACCGGTGAGAATGGACTACTCACTCGAAGCTAGCAAAGTTGTATGTGGCGAGATAGTCGATTGCATGGTGTACCGTGTCGCTTATCTCGAGATAGGGACCCAAGGTTCACCGAGGTTTTGAAAGCGTTACATCAAGCGTTAGATGTGCGGTTGGATTCGATCTGACTTTCCATCCTCGAATGGACGGGCAATCGAAAAGGTCATCTGATCTTAGAAGATATCTTTGAGGGTTGTGTCTTGGAATTAGAGGTAGTTGGGAGGAATTCTTACCTCTAGCCGAGTTCGCCTACAACAATAGCTACCAAGCGAGTATTGAGATGGCACCATCTGAAGCATCGTATGGACGGAAATGCCGAACTTCGGCGTGTTGGGCGGAGTTGAGTGAGCGACAAGTGTTGGGCCCGTAATTAGTAGCGGCGAAGACAAAGTCAAAGTGATTCGGTCTCGTCTCAAGGAAGCATCGAGATAGGCAAAAGTCTTATCCGATCTCAAGCGCAAGGAAATGGAGTATCTTTGTGGGAGATAAGGTCTTCTGAAGGTGTCGCCTTGGAAGAAGGTACTAAGATTTGGGCGAAAAGGAAGCTAAGCCAAGATTCATTGGCCCATATCTGATCTTTGAAGCGAATAGGACCGGTAGCTTATCGATTAGAGTTACCGCGAATTAAGTCGATACATGACGTCTTTCACGTATCAATCTTTGAGGCAGTATCGGTCGGATCCATCACATGTGGTGCCCGTGATGTAAATCGAAGTTAACGCGGACTTATCTTTTGAGGAAGAAACATTCGAGATCTTGGATAGAGATATAAAGGTTCTACGTAGGAAGTCGATGCCCTTAGTGAAAGTGCTATGGCGGAATCATGGTCTTGAGGAAGCTACATGGGAACTCGAGGATGTGATCTGTGACAATACCTCATCTGTTTTAGTTATGTAATTTGGAATGAAATTTATTTTAAGGGGTAGAAGCGTAACATCCCAAAAATGGGGTTATTTGGAATTTAATTATTTTTCTTATGTAAGAAGCGCTAAGATATTATTTATGGAATAATAATGATCAATTTAAGGCTTTGTGTTGGCTCGATTTGGTAGGAAATTTTAGTTTTAATTTTTAAGGTAGGGAGCCTTAGCAAGAGGGTGTTATAAGAATAAATGGGGATAATTTGGACATAAAATAAGCCTGAACAAAGTGGCAAAAGTGAGGCCACTTAGGAACTTGTGTGACGCCACCAAGGGAGCAAGGAGAGCCTTGGTTGAGTCACAAGAATCCTTCTTTTGCATTATGGTGGGGACGGCAACAAGGGAGAGAGAGTCCTTTCTCTCTTTAAACTCTAATTATTATTTAGATAATAGGATAATGTGAGCTTTTTAATTGGATTTTAATTGCTTAAATCTAAGGAAAATGGGAGATAAATGAGGATATTACATGGATTATTAAATAGATAATATTAAAGTTTTATGTTGAGGATAATCAAGGATATTATTTGATTAAAAGGATTATTTGGCTATTATTGGGAATTATTAGGTGATTATTATTGTTTGAATTAAATCAATTTAGTGGTTATGAGAAAAACAAGGAGTTGGCTAAGCCTTGAACTCCTTGGACGGTAAGCTTAGGGGAGGGGAGTGCCGAATGCTTATAAAAGCCTTCAAGCTATCACTTGTTTTCTTTTTTTCCATCTTTGCTTGTGGCCGAAACTCTCAACCCTCCCATCTTTTATTCTTTCTCTTTGAAGACTAAAAGCCATCAATTTTTTTTCAATCTTTGGCCGAATCCTCCACATCTCCATAGCCCATCTATTTCTTTTCTTCATAGATCAAAACCCCTATTGTCCTACCTCCAAATAGCCGGATATACCCTCTTGAAGTGCCGAAACCTCACATTCCTCCTTGGTTGCACTTTGGCGAATAGTACAAATGGCATTGATACTCAGGGACTTCTTTGTAATTCAATCGATTATCAAGGTAAGGGATGGCGAACCCTCATACGTATTTTCTTTTTCTTGTCGACTTATGGGATTGAATGGGCGAAGTTTGACAACTAGTAGCAAGAGTTCTAACCGGTGTTGAAATCGATGATAGGCACTTCGGGATCTCAAAAGCAGAGATCGGACTGGCATTCTCGACATTCGGTTTTGGGTAGGTGGTGGTAAGTGTCTACTTATAAAAGATTACTCCTCTAATGATTAAGAAAAGCGAAAGCTATGGTTGCTAATATTGACCAAGCTGTAGTTTATGAACCGATTTGCGATTCGGTCTTGAAGCTAGGATTCAGCGATTAGGTAAGGATGCGGGTACAAAATATGACCCTTTAAATTATTTGGTTTGGCCGAATGGCCATGTTACTAACCTTGATAGTTGGCGAATATAGGGCAAGGACTTAGAGTGTGGCCGATTGATTATCTTCTTGGATTTAAGACTATCGTGGTAACAGTGTGTACATACACACTATATAATATATTAACTATGCTTAACTTTGTGAATGCTCATTTTATTAATGTAGCATTGGAATTAATACCAAATCGGTATAAGTGGTGATTCGTAAGTACACATTAATGTGATTTATTATTATTAATGCTTTTGGTAAGCATGATGTATTGACACATGAAATTTAAGAATGTGATGGCATGAAACATATGTATGTTTATCATTGTGGGATTGATGAGTGGAGGCAAGTGATATTGTGCCGACGGGCACCGATGTTTTGGTAACACACCGTAGCTACGGTCACCAGAGGTTTGGTACCTCGGAGGTTTGGTACCTCAATAGCGACTTATCCTCGTGGTTAACACCACCGTGGGTTGGCCCCACTTGAGATATGGGATAAATCGCGGTGATTTGGTATCACACGATGGGTTGGCCCCATCACCCGATTTGTGTTCTGGACACGGTGTTTTGGTAACACATTGTGACTACATGTCACCGGTGGTTTGGCACCACCGGTGGTTTGGTACCACAACGGGGTAGAGCGATGGCGTTTGGATGGCTAGGTTGGGTATTTAACATTACGCATATTAATTGTTATATCTTGTGTATGAAAATGTTTTAAAGCGGGGAAGGGTTACATCTTGAGTCTTGGTGACTCACCTTCTCCTTTATATTTTTCAGTGACACTTAGATCGCGGATGTGGAGCGGGTTGACTCGAGGTGGCCATGCAATGGATTAAATTAAAATGAACTTTAATTTCGGTTTGATAAATTTTATTTTGGGTTTATTTCATTTGGTTGTAATAAGGCCTCCTGAAACTTTATTTCCGTTATTTCCACATGTTGGATATTGTTTTAAACTATATTATTATTATGGTTGAATTTAGATCACACATTTTTTTATTTAACACGAAAAATGTTTTAAAATGCCATCAGACACGATTGAAATTTGTTTAATATCTTGACCCAATAAAATTTCCAAATTAAATCTAAGTATGTTTTCGAAGAAGATAGCAAAAAGGAGTAGTTTTCAACAAAACTTAAGTGGATTTGAAAATGGGTTTCAAAAGTTCCTCTTCAGAACGACCCATATTAGGTCCTAACTTTTAAGTAGGGTTTGAAATTCTACTGAATCAAAGTGAAGAGGTAGATGAAGATAAACAAATGACAATGTTTGCTAGAAGATTCAAGAAGTTTATGAGGTCCAATAGAGATAGAAAATTCCAAAAGAAAGAAGAACTTAAGCTTGAATCTACCAAGGAGAAGGATCTCATAATATGCCGTGAATGCAAAAAGTCGAGACATATCAAGTTTAATTGTCCCTAATGGAAGAAAAAGGGATCAAACAAACAAAAGCTCAATGCTCATATTGCTACTTGGATTGATGAGGATTCATCTGATGATGAAGATCAAGAAATAGCCAACCTTTGCCTTATGGCCATTGATGACACTAAAGGATCTTCTAACTTGTCTAATTCAACTTTTTTTTTCATTTGATGAGTTACAAGATGCTTATAACGAGTTGGGTTTGGAGTTTGAAATTATGATTTCAAAATATAAGAAAAACATTTCAAAACTAAAAGATGAAAATAGTTCACTCTCCAAAGCCAATCATGAACTTAAAAGTAAAATTCATAATATGCCAGCTATTACAAATGATTTTAAGAAAAAGAACCAATACTTCAAGTTCATGATGATTATCAAAAGCAACTTGAGTTAATTGAAAAAGAAAAAACTTTATCTAACAAATTATCTCCAAAAAGTTTTAAAAAAGGAAAGAGCTCAAGACCAAAATGTACCCCCTTACTTGTCTTCGTCATTGAATTAGGGTTACAAAAAGTTACAAAAATTAACAGAACAATCATAGATTATTTCAATTCAAAAATTTACTTTTAAATCAATCATTAATAATTTCATTCAATAAACATGTCATTCAAATTAAAATGGGATTTAAGTCGAACCTATAAAGCATTAAAATTGATCAAGAAACTACCAAGGATGAAATTGAATCAAAATATGAAAATAGGGTAAAAATTAAAAACAAGGGTCACACGGCCATGTGCCCAGGCCCTGTGACAGAGTTCAGCTCGTGTGGTGCAAAGACATGGCCATGTGGCCAAACCATGTAACTCCTTGTGCCCGTGTAACTTTGAGTCATATGGCCATGTAACTCTTTGATATCGTGTGAATTTAAAATCACCAAAAATTAAATAGGGGACATGGTTGTGTCATACAACTGTGTGGGGGCACATGGCCGTGTCGTGGGCCATGTATACAAAAAATACATTCAATCGCAAGCCATTTCACATACCCTTAACCCATCTCTATTGTCAGATTAGGGTTATAGAGCATTACCGTACAAATCAAAACATTTAACTTCAAAAAAAGGCAATTAGGCAACTTAATAACAACACCAAACAACTCAATATATTCATAGTAAAAATGCACTTTATGGCCTTAAACCGAGCCTTTGGGGCCTTAAAAATAACTTGGGAACAATCAGGGATCAACTTGAAACAAAATAAATTTTTTCATAAAAACATGAAAATTTCAGAAATAGGGGTCACATGGCTGTGTGACATAGCCCAGACCGTGTAGACATTCGAAGTCTGGACATACGGTCGTGTCCCAGCTTGTGTGTCCACCCATGTGGGTATTCAAAATAGGGCCACACGGTCGTGTCGCAGGCTATGTGCTAAACCGTATGTACATTCGGTGTTGGGTCATATGGCCTTGTCATAGGCCATGTGCTAGACTGTGTTACATATTGACTTGAGACACATAGCCGTGTCACAAGCTGTGTCTCATATCGTGTGAAACCTACATTTAAAACAATAATAGCACACGAAACACAGTCGTGTGAAAGCCTGTGTCGTAGGTCATATGCGGCATAAGTTGCCCCTAAAACAAGCCATTTAAAAACCAAATCTTGCACGCCAAGACATACCAATTCCACAAACATTCACATGACCAAAACACACTTCAACTACACTTAAAACATACTAGTTCTATCAACCTATAAGACTAACCAACATGCCCTCATTGACACCATATTTCAACTATCAATTAAATATGCATCCAATCTCAATAGATTCATACCATTCATCCATTCAAACATAAAAAAAATAACATCTTCATCACAAATTGAAACCATATAATAGCATAAGTACCATTTCAACTTGACTTGATCACACATTCCTAAAACAACCAAAAGTTGTAATTCATAAACATGGCTTTACATAAACAAGCATTAACAACCTAAGTTCAAATTATGTCCAAACATTCACAAAATAAACATCCTATACACATGCCACATATAACCACCAACCAAGACTTCAAAATCTACCGATGATAGTTGATGATATGTGTGAGCTCCGATGATCCGATCAACACATTCCAAAAGTTCAAAATCTACAGAAAATAATAACAAAGTAAGCATGTGAATTATTTAGTAAACTTCTACAATTTAACATATAACTTATCAAACTCATTTAAATGGTATTTGCACATAATAAATAGCCTCAACCTTATAGTAACACAGTCCAACAATTTCATGTAAGTAACATTTAACTATATAGATAATCAGAATTCACATCAATGAACTTTTGTTCTTCCGATGGATCTTTGTAAAAGTATTCAAATACATGAATCTAGAAATAGATAATGCTTGTAAGAGCTAATCAGATATAGATTAAATGTGTCAGATTACCTCTCCGAGCTAAACCAATGACAACATAGACAAACTAGCCTGACAGGGCTAGGCATACATGTAAAACAACAATGGATTACCAGTCTAGGCTAAATCTGAGTCACATGTACATTCGAGTCTGCAACACATGCAGGAACTATATCCAGATTAGAAATTCAAATAGAAAGCTCATATAAGAATCTTTTACTCAATCCATCGAAATTATTCAAAAAATTCAATTTAATTAACATAGATCCATTTGATTCAGCAATTTTGAATATATATAAACTTCAGTAACAATATTTAATAACAAATTATAACCAAAATAACTGTAGAAACTTACCGAATTGTGATATCTAGACGACTACCCAACGATATTCTCTTTTCCACGATTTATAACCGATCCACTCTTTACTTGATCTAAATGAAATAAATTAATTCAATTAACTAATTCAACACCATTCTACCTATAATTAAATTTTACACATTTACTCTCAACAATTTAACTTTGTTCAATTTAACCCATACTTCAAAATTTAAATCAATTAACATGCTTAAGCCAAAAACCCAACCAACCGAATTTCTTATGATCTCAATAATAGCCCATAAAATTTTCAATTTCACCATAAACCCATGATCTTTTACTAATGTAACATTTAAATCCCTAATCATCAAAATCAAGAATAACTACTTCACAAATTAATATTGTTCAAAGATCAAGCTCACAAACCATTATTACACTTCAAAAATCTCATAAATTCAACAATGACACAAGTCAAAACATTTAATAATGTAATAAATTAACACTTGGGTTAGCATGACCTCGATGCAACGATCTCAACAACGTAAAAATCACATAAATCGAAAGTCAAAAACCTACCATGCATTGAGGATAACCTAGCCGAACCAAGCTCCTTCAATGGTAATTTTTTTTCTCCTTCAATTTCGGCAATAGGAAGAGAAAGATGATAGTTCTTTCCTTTGCTTAATTTTACTATTAACTTAATTACCTTTATACCCTTAAAAATTACCTAAAATTTCATAAATTAACAACCATGACCATCCATTACAATTAATAATGGTCTAATTACCATATAAAACCAACAATTCAAGTATTTTAAGCTATATACTACATCATAAATTCCCTATAAATATTAAATAATAAATAAAACATTGACTTACTAGCCAAAATTGTGGTCCCAAAACTAGTGTTCCCAACACCATTGAAAAAAACGGGATGTTACAACTCTCCCCTACTAAAAAAAATTAATCCTCGAAAACCTTACCAGAGAATAAATTTGGGTATTGATATTTCATCGATTCTTCCGTTTCCCACGTAACTTCCTCAATTTTATGTTGACACCAAAATACTTTAACCAATGGAAAACATTTATTTCGTAATTCTTTCACCTCTTAAGCTATAATTTTAACTAGTTCCTCACTATAAGTTAGATCAGGCTGCAAATCAATTTCATCTGTAGATAGCACATGTGACGGATCTGACCGGTAATGACGGAGCATCGAAACATGGAAAACATTATGAATTTTCTCCAACTTTGGTGATAAAGCCAACCGGTATGCTACAGATCTAATTTTTTTTTTAGAATTTTGTACGACCTAATAAACCTCAGATTAAGCTTTCCCTTTTTGTCGAATCGTATCACTTTCCTCCAAGGTGAAACTTGTAAGAATACTTTATCCCTGACTTGAAATTCGATTTCCTTTCGTTTCAGATCAACGTATGATTTCTGTCGAGCAGAAGCATCTTTTAAATAATCATGAATAACTTTGACTTTTTCTTAGTTTCTCGAATTAAATCAGTACCAACTATTTTTCTTTCATTCAACTCGAACCAATACATATGAGTTCTACATTTTCTTTCGTATAAAGCTTCATACGCAGCCATTTTGATACTCGTTTGATAACTTTTATTGTAAGCAAATTCAGCTAACGGTAAACATTTCTCCCAACTGCCTTTAAAATCAATAACACAACATCTCAGCATATCTTCAAGAATCTAAATTACTCATTCAGATTGACTATTTGTAACAGTCCAATTTCGGTGAAATTGAAACAGTGGTTTCGGGATCACAAATTCGAGCCAAAAATAAAATTTATTTTTATTTTATTATATGGTCTGCATAATGATAGATATGATATGTGAAAATTTTGGTACAAAAATTTTATCGATTGAGTGCTTAATTACGAGGACTAAATCGCATAAAATGCGAAAGTTGAATTCTAGTAGCTATAAGGATTAAATAGCTATGGAATTAAAAAATTAAGGTCCTTATACGGTAATTAGACCATTAAGAAAAGTATGTAGATTTATCTTGGTGGCTCATCCATGGAAATATAGAAAAAGGGTAAGGACTAAATTAGAAAGTGAAAATTTTAATTAATTAAAAGATGATAAAATAGATATCATCTTATTTTATCATCTTATTCCCCAAAAATAAAACATGGAAACCCTAGGAGAGAGAGAAGAAACTTTCATGGCCAAATTGGGTAAGTTTCCTTGTCCCGTTTTTAGTAATTTTGATATTTTCAGAATCGGGACTGCTTAATCTCTCTATTTGGGGGATTAATTTGAAAAGTTATCAAAGAATGAAAATGGGTCATAGATGTATATGCTGGAAATTAGAAATTTATGATAGAAAATGAAAGATTATTGATAGATAAACAACTTTTACAAAGTGATTTTTGATGAAAACATGATTTAGGGACTAAAATGAAAAGTTGTAAAATTTGATGAAAAATTCTAAAATTTTATGAATACATGTGCTGTAAAATTTGTAATGGCGCTTTGTTTAGGATTGGACTAGGGAGTAGTTTGCACAAGTTTTATTTTTCGAGCCTAGGGATGAAAATGGAATTTATGGAAAAGTTAGGGGCAAAATGGTAATTTTTCCTAGGATGAAAATGAGTCTCCTTGAATATGAAATATGATAAATTAATGTTAAATTTACTCGTATAGATCTAGATAGACCAAATTCAGAGTTAGAACGAGGAAAAGAGGAAAATGTTGGATTAGTAGATTTACATACACGAACATTTGTCGAGGTAAGTTCGTGTAACTAAATTGTGTTTATCTACATGCTTGCATTGATTGTGTTTGTTTAAATTGTATAAATGTCATAAATATGTGAAAGGATTACATATCCAATCAAGCCCGATAAATAAAAATGTTCTAATTAATTGATAATGCCCGATAGATGTGAAAAGGGTAAACGATGGAAATGTTGCTTTCATGCTCGGAATGGATGTGGAATATTATCATATAAATTATATGGTATTAAAGATGTATGAAATGATCACATACCTAAAAATTTTCCTGATAAATGTTAAATCCTGTTTGAATAAATGGAAATCGATGGATAAATGTGATTTCCTTGGTAAAATTGCATGTGTGTCGTCAATGGATTTAGCCCAGACGGGTAATCCTGAAATAAGCCTCTCGAGTATATGCTTCAATTAGGATTTAGCCTGGACTGGTAATCCTAATTGACTGGATTTAGCCTGGACTAGTAACCCAAAATGGACTCTATAGGGAATTCTTTGTCATATAAAGGATTTAACCTTGTCTGGTAATCCGACAAAGCCCTTAGAGTATATATTACAGTCAGGATTTAGCTTGGACTGGTAATTCTGCTGTATGATATGTGGCTTGAGAGTGTACCTAAAAGGTACTACTGGATACGAATTGACGAGCTATGGAATTGTACACCTCAAGTGTACTACCGGTGTATCCATCGATGTTTTCAATAATTCAATGGGTAAAATACTGATATGAAAAGAAAGTGGATTTTTACATATATCTATCAAAAAAATATGAAATGATGTTACATGAAATGAAGTATGAAAGTATGAGATGTTTATATATGAACATGAAATGGTTTGATGAATACGTTCATTTATGAGAATAGATTTGTACATTGACTTTACTGACGAATATGTGCATTCTTGATTATGGACTTGTACACCTTGAGTGTACTAATTGTGACCTTGATATTCCGAGTAATATGAATAAAGTTCTGATGTGAAATGATCTGAACTTGGAGTGAACTAGTATGAAATTATGCTTGTAATAATGAGATGAATTATACATGTTAAATGAATACACGATGTGGAAAGCATATGTGCATGGAAACTTGATTGTTGTTGAGCCCATATATGTGTTGATGTTATTATTGGAATATATGACTAACAAGGGCAATGAGGATTTAGCCTGGACTGGTAATCCTATTTGACTGGATTTAGCCTGGACTAGTAACCCAAAATGGACTCTATAGGGAATTCTTTGTCATATAAAGGATTTAACCTTGTCTGGTAATCCGACAAAGCCCTTAGAGTATATATTACAGTCAGGATTTAGCTTGGACTGGTAATTCTGCTGTATGATATGTGGCTTGAGAGTGTACCTAAAAGGTACTACTGGATACGAATTGACGAGCTATGGAATTGTACACCTCAAGTGTACTGCAGGTGTATCCATTGATGTTTTCAATAGTTCAACGGGTAAAATACTTATATGAAAAGAAAAAGGGATTTTGACATATATCTATCAGAAAAATATGAAATTATGTTACATGAAATGAAGTATGGAAGTATGAGATGTTTATATATGAACATGAAGTGGTTTGATGAATACATTCATTTATGAGAATAGATTTGTACATTGACTTTATTAACTAATATGTGCATTATTGATTATGGACTTGTACATCTTGAGTGTACTAATTGTGACCTTGATATTCCGAGTAATATGAATAAAGTTCTGATGTGAAATGATCTGAACTTGAAGTGAACTAGTATGAAATTATACTTGTAATAATGAGATGAATTATACATGTTAAATGAATACTTGATGTGGAAAGCATATGTGCATGGAAACTTGACTGTTGTTGAGCCCATATATGTTTTGATGTTATTATTGGAATATATGACTAACAAGGGCAATGAGGATATGTGTAGGCCTTGTGGTCAAATTGAATGAATGTGCCTTACATAGTTACTTCAAAATAGAATGAATGGTAAGTTAAGTACCATGTTATACGAACTTACTAAGCATGTAATGCTTACCCCATTTTATTTTTCCCTTATTTTAGAGTAAATCGGAAGCTTGTTGGATTGGAATCTCGGTGGAGATCACTTACACTGTCCATCAGACCGTGTTAGTACAATATGGTAAATCAATTATGGTTGTAATGGCATGTATAGGATATGTTGGCCATATTGGCATTTAAACATAAATGGTGCTTGTAATCTAGCCTTTGGAATGGCTAGTAATGGTTTTTTTGATATACTTGTAATGTTATGCTATGGTAACCATATGTATATGTTAAGTAGTTGATAAAATCATGTTTAACACATGAATTGAACCAATGTAGGATAGTAAACATGTATGCATGCAATGATAGGCCATGTTGAATGATGAAATTTGCTTATTTGAATGGTTAAAATGGTTGGATTGTGCTTGGTATGTTTTGGTGCAGGAAAATGGTAAATTTGGGTGACAAATGAGGCTAGAAAATGGCTTTATTTTTTCTACACAGGCGGACACACGGGCATATGTCTAGACCATGTGTGACACACGGCCAACCTTATAGGTGTGTGGCCTGGCCATGTGTCCCCTGCACCTTAAATTCGAGAAAATAGAATGCTCAGAATTGAGCACACAGGTAGAGACATGGGTGTGTGTCTCAGCCGCGTGTGTTACACGTCCTAGAACATGAGAGTGTGTCTTGGCCGTGTGAAACTTGCACCTAATTCGAATTGATTTAACTAACCACATGGCCTAGCACACGAGCATGTGGCATGGCCGTGTGGTATAAGTCAAAAAGTAACCTAAATCGGGCAACGCCTGAAGCACGGGCGTGTCCTTTGGACCACACAGGCGTGTGAGTCCTGCACCTTGGAAAATTTTAGAATTTCACAAAAATTCCTTGAGTTCCTGATTTAGTCCCAACTTGATTCTAATGCTCGTATTGGGCCTGAGGATCCATTTAAGGGACATTATGAATGACCTCGATAAATGAATAGTAACTTACCTGAATTAATCAATAAATGTTATGAATGTTTTGATAATACTCTAAAACCCTATTTGGCGAAGAATACATGTTAGGGGTGTTACATTTAGTGGTATCAGAGCTACGGTTTAGTCGATTCTTGGACTGAACGTGGCATATGTGGAGTCTAGAAATACATGCCATTATATAACCTGTGATAGTGTGATATCTCCTAGCTCTGATGAAAATTGTTTTACAAATAGACAGAGATGCTTTCCAACCGAGCTAATCCCGATTACTCCAAAAGAGATACCCAAATATCTGAGTAAAATGTTACTGATGATTAAATAGAATTCAAAAATGTACGGATAAATTTTTTATAGTACATGAGAAATAAATGTTGTGTTATATAAGTATATATTTATGAAAGTTAAATTTTAAGGCTTACGAACTCCACCCCTTTACCAGTATAGTGTTACATAATGAAATTTATAAGATTTATATGGATTAAGCTTATGAATGTGGAACTAAAGAGTTCAAAGGCTGAATGACTAATGATGTAATCAGAATGAGAATGGGTTAATAAGTAAAGACGATGTTAAAAGAAATATCAGATTTTTTTCTAAGCATTATTTTGATTATGGGATGTCATTGTTAAGGAAAAAGTTGTTCATGAGTAAACGACTCACCTAGATATGATAATTATAGAATGGATTAGCCAAAAATTCTTTTGAATTAACTCTTTCAGTGAATTGAATGAAGTAAGATTATTGATGACTTTATTGGTCAGTGGAATAGTGATGAAATTGCAAAGATATTTGAATATAACTATTATAATTAAGTATATTATAGCAATCTCTTCTGGGTATTCTATATGTTCTGTTATTTTTAGAGGCATATGAAATTGTGCATGTACAGATGCAATATTTATCATATCGAAAGACTAGTAAATTATGATAGATGGAATTACTGAAAGTCTAGTTGATTCATAAGTGGTATTGCTCTATTTTACTTGGGTTGCTAATTCATCATGAATGATATAAGATTTGAGGATAAGATTCATGTGATGTTATTTTCTACTTCTACTGATTTGAAGCCCTGAATTGCGAATGTGCAAGTTATATTATCTTTATCACAATTGTTTCTACTGAGTATGTATGACATTATACTTTTGAATTTTCTCTGAGATATCATCAATCTCTTTATTATGTAAACATGGGGTACTTGTGAAAGACATTCTTTGATCGGAGGTAATTACATTCATTACCATTATAAATATTGACTTGATCCTGAGGTATGGTGATAGAGATCACAAATTATAGAAATTGTGTTACTGCATTGGCTATTATTAGGGCCACTTTTGGTTTTCCCTCTTTTAAGTTGAGGTGCACTATTGATGTTGAAGTGTTGCTTTATCTATATAGCTGAAATGTCAGTCATATTGTTGCACAATGGTTTAAAATCTATCTGATGGTTGTGGTTTTGGGAAAAACTCAAAGCTTCAATGCTAATAATGGAAATAGTTACATTGATGATCCAATTATTATGGAAAAGATGTAAGATTTGAATGGATTGATAAATGTTAGTAAAGCTCTGATCAGTTGGAAGCCCTGATGACTGAAATCTCAGTTCTGGTTCAGTCTGAATCGGGTAAGAAATTTATTATTACAGTGATACTGTAATACCCCTTACCCATATTCAACGCTGAAACAGGGCTCGAGGCATTACCAGACTTATAACACAAGGATTCACACAATTTCGAGTCATAAAATATCATCTAAATTAAAACCATTCATATTCAATCATAACGTCCTTTATACGAGCCTACGAGGCCCAAAACATGCTTTGGAAGTGGTTAGGGACTAAACCGAGGACTTTAGAAAATTTTACAAAACTTAGAAACTTTTTGCTAGAAGCAGGGCTCACATGCCCGTGTGGTCCAAGGGACACGCCCGTGTGACCCTAGGATACACCGTGCTTCAAACTGTGTTCAAATTAGGGTGCTCTCTGACTTGTGTCACACGACCGTGCCATACACCCGTGTGCTAGGCCGTGTGGTCAATTTAATTTTCATAATTTTTCATAAACTAGGTGCAAACTTCACACGGGCGAGGCACATGCCTGTGTTCAAGGCCATGTAGCACACATGGCCGAAACACATGCTCGTGGGGTAGACCGTGTGTCACACACGGCTTAGACACACACCAGTGTGGATAAAATAAGGCTATTTACCAAGCCATTTGCCACCCCTTTAATGCTCACACCTACATAACATAACATAGCACCAATTCAAGCTTATTCATACAACCAAATCATCCATACCCAAGACATCAACACATCATTCACATGCTAACATCTATCATACATAAACATCATATCACTTATCAACTCAAATCATGAAAGTTGCCTCATTCATGAAAGGCATCATCATATGAATATACTTATACCAATATTAGCCAATTTCAATTATCTCATTCATGAAAGGCATCATCATATGAATATACTTATACCAATATTAGCCAATTTCAATTATCCTTATACAAAATGAACTTCTAACCAATATAAGCCAACACATTTGGAAAAATCAATTATGACACATAAGAAAATGACCAAGTCCCCTATACATGCCATAACTCAAAATGTTGAATTCATTGATATCAAAATAATTTTTGATAGTGTGTATGGATCTCCATCAATCTCGAAACCCCGAGCTAGCTGGGTGACACTATAAGGCAAGGAAAAGAAAGGGGAGTAAGCTATATAGCTTAGTAAGTTCCTATGCAAATAATAAGCATCATAACCACACATTTAACATACAATTAACGTGATAAAAATTAGCATGAATGTCATTAAAATCTTATAATCATAACTTAATCACCACCTTATCAAGGGTTCATCACATATCGAGCTCATTACTTATGAGTTTTACGTACATACCTGTACTAACTTGCATCATAGTTATATCCTTTCGCAACTTTTTCATTCCCGTTGAACACTCAAAATATTAACGGATACTCAGAAATCTTGCACATAAGTGGCATGTATGTAGTTAAATCTACCTCATATATCATAATACATATAGGCTCATTTTCGAGCTATTCATGGGCCTGCTCACACAAGCTGTCAGTCAGGACGTAACTACACAGCGTTGCTTGCACAAGCTGTCAGGTATATACAACACATGCCGGACTACCTAGCCACTGGGAGGACGTACAAGACCAGAATCTAGATCACATAATTGCATATACACATGGGTTCCTAGTGACATGTCACTTGTATCCTATTCTATTCTTAAGGTTCAACCGAGATTTCTCGTTTGTCAAAACTTTTTCGAATATGTCCAAAGAGTCAATCACAATTCATACAATATTAAAGCATTTAAAACATAAATATAAAAATGCATTTTTACATACGAACTTAACTCAGTACAAAAATAGTAGAATTAGAACTAATCGTCAAACACTTTATTTTTCCCCCAATCTAAGTCCGAACTTTGTTTTTCTTGATCTATAATAGAAAATTTAACTCATTTAATACTCACATTATTCAATTTAGCCCAAAAATAATATCATGGAAAAATTACATTTTTACCCCTTACTTTTCAATATTTTACACTTTAGTCCCTAGGTTCTTAAAATGAAATATAGTCAATTTCTTCAAAACCAAAGCCTAGCAAAAACATTTTTTAACTCATAACAGCCCACATTTTTCATTAAATCACACTTCTACTTCATATTTATAACTTTTACAAATAGATCCTTTTTGACATTTTCATAAAAATCACCTAGTAAATGTTGATTATCTAACACCAAACATACATTTTCTACCATTAGACATCAAAATAAACAAACATATTAGGTTGAGACAACTTCAAAAACATAAAAATCATCAAAAATGAGGCAAGAACGGTGTAACATCTTGATTTTGGGCCTAGTCAGAACAGTGGTTTTGGGACCACAAATCTGACGCAGAAAAGTTCATTTATATTATATTTTCATGGTTTACATTTTCATGGAATAATCCCGTGAAAATTTCGTTCGAAAATTTTGACGTTTGGACACTCAATTTAGTCAATAGGACTAAATTGTAAAAAGTGTAAAAGATTGAGTTCTACATGCTAGAGGTGTCTAATTGCTATGAAATTTTAAATTGAAGGTTCTTAAATGGTAATTAGACCATTTTTTAAGTTAGTGGACAAAAATGGACATGAAGTAAGAGAATTTTTATGTTTTAAGTTAGGGGTATTTTGGTCATTTAACTAATTAAATGAATTAATAATCAAATTAAAAGCCAATTTTGCTCATCTTCAACCCCTTGGCTGAAATTTACAAGAGGGAGACATAGCTAGGGTTTTTCAAGCTTCCAAACTCGATTGTAAGTCCGTTTTAGCCCCGTTTTTAATGATTTTCATGTTTTTGAGATCTTTATAACTTGATCTATTTATTCCTACCATTAGTTTAAGGAATAATCAAGGTCTAGGGTTTGACCCATGTTGGAGATTTGTTTATTTTTATATCTAATGGTGGATTATGCATGTTTGATGTGTGATAAACAACTTTTGCTAGGTGGTTTTTGATGAAAATATTAAAATGACCTATTTGTAAAAAGATTATAAAATGTGTGTAAAAGTGTGATTAAATGAAAAATGTGGACTACTATAAGTATAAAAGAGATCAGATAGGCTTGGAAATCAAAGAAATTGAATAGATTTCATTTTTTGAGCCTAGGGGCAAAAATATAAATATGTCAAAGTTTAGGGGCAAAAATGTAATTTTTCCATAACGTGATTTTTGGACTGAATTGAATAATATGAATAAGAAATTAGTTAAATTTGCTCTTATAGATCAAGAGAAATGAGATTCAGACCTAGACCGGGGGAAAAATAAAGTATTTGACGATTACGACCCATTCCTACTATTTTTGTACCGAGGTAAGTTCATATGTAAATAATGCATTGTTTTATTTATTTTATAAATGCTTTAATATTGTATGAATTATGATCGACTCTTTGAATGTAATTGACAAAGTTCGACAAGCGAGAAAATCCCAAAACCTTAAGAATAGTTAGGATACAAATGTCATGACATTAGGGTTATTGAGATTTTGTGTAAGACCATATCTGGGATATGGCATCGATATGAGACTTCGTGTAAGACCATAGCTACGCTATTGGCATCGATATGAGATCCCATGTAAGACCATATCTGGGATATGACGTTGGTATGGTACTGTAACACCCCTCACCGTATCCAATGCCGGAATAGGGTTGCAGAGTATCACCAGACTTCTAACATATATAACTATACTATTGTCAATCATTTGATCAATTTAAACAATCATTATTCAATCTCAATCATTTTGTCCCTTATAATAGCCTTCGAGGCCTTAAACATGCTTTAGGAGCGGTTCGGGGCTAAATTGATAACTTATAAAAGTTTTGGAAACTTAGAAAAATTTCAAACATACAGGGGTCACACGCCCATGTGAACAGACCGTGTACCTTACGTGGCACCAGACACAGCTGTGTCTCAGACCGTGTGAAAATAGGGCATACATACTGACTTGGGTCACACGACCGATCACACGCCCATGTGCCCTTCGAAATGACCACACATGCCCGTTTGCCAGGCCATGCCAAACCTGTAGGTTATATTGGCTTATGCAACACGGCCAAGTCACAAGCCCGTGTGCTAGGCTGTGTGCCACTGACTTGTGACACATGGCTAATCACACGCCCGTGTGTGAGGCCGTGTGGAGCATACTAACTTCAATTTAATTCTAACGCCGGGGGACAATAGCTGTGCAACATAACCATGTGTCACACACGGCTGAGACACACGCCCGTGTCTCTGCCCTTGTGGACAAAAATAGGCCTTTTGTAAAGCCATTTTGCCACCCTATTTTTACATGCATTAACAAGCATAAATTGTAACATTTCACAATTCAATTGGCAGCCAATACATAATGTTTCATACACATATTAATCCCATTTCAACATAGAATTCAAATGACTAATAATCACATACATTTTCCATTCATATACTAACCATATATCAAGATAACATTTGCATATTTCCATTCCATCTATTTCTAACCAAAACATACCATATTTGATTACTTAATCACAACCAAAATAGTATACCAAGTTAAACCAAATCACATGATTTCAACTTCTACCATAACATGTACCAAAATCAATATTTCAAGTAACCTCAACTGTCATTCTTATAAGTAGCCTATACATGTCATATTTACAAATATCCACAAATTCAAAAGTACCAATCGGCAACTGGATAGTGTGATGCGTAACTCCAACTTTATCCTAATCGAGCGAGCTATCGAACCTCTATAATACACGAAAAAGAAACAGAGTAAGCTTTATAGCTTAGTAAGCCTGTATAATTCAGAATTAAACTTACAAATTGTAATATAATCAAGACAATAAATAAGTTAATCTCAACTCAATTTCCAAATGCCTAACAAAAGAATTTATCAACAAATTAGGCACATAAATACATGTAATCATCCATTATCTCAATCTCAATAATCAATAAATTGTATCATACCATATTCATATATCATATATATATATATATCATATTCAACATTTCACTCTCAATTATATAATCAATAATTCATTCTATAACAATACTCATCTGTATAAACAATATTTATGCCCGTTAAACCCATTAGAACTTCAAAGGATACTCGGGTGATATACACTAGTAATCTGTCAATTCATTATCATTTCTGCTCTTTTGAGCTATGATCAGTAAGCTCCTCCTGAGCTGATGGATAGTAAGCTCTATTGAACTGAAACAGTAAGCTCTAACGAGCTGAAAACATTAAGATCTTACGAGCTGATATATCGGTAAGCTCAAACGAGCTGTGGTGAGTCCACAACAAATGCAGGAGCTTGATCAAAACGGTAACCCTACTGACATGTCACTCGTATCTTACGAATTCATACGGTTCAAACTGGGCTCGGTAACCATCAATCTATATCAAATAGGAATTTATATTACAAGTACATCAATTTATCAATTATATACATACATTTCAAATTAATTCAAGAATTTTAAAGTTTGATTCTAATTATACGAACTTACCTCGAGTTGCTCGGATGGAAACTTCGACTATTCATCCACTTTTCCTTTTCCCCGATCTAAACCCAATCTCGGTTTATCTTGATCTATATATTATCAAAATTAGCTTATTTAATCAAATATTTATGCAATTTAGTCCAAAACACACATTAGGGCTATTTTACACATTTGCCCCTAAACTTTCACATTTTTACAATTTTGTTCTTATTACATAAAATTGTAAATTAATGCAATTAAACCCTTAACTAAGCTAGTCAAATTTCATAGGGACTCCTAGAAGCCCATATCTTTCATTATTTCACATATTTACCACATAAATTTTACATTTTCACAAATTAATCACTTTTTGACATTTTTGTCAAAAATCATTTTACAAAATTAGTTTAACTATCAGCAAATATTCAAAATCCATCATCAACCATCAAATTTCTCAAACATTCAAAAATGGTAACATGTTAAATCTTTAACAGTTTTGAAATCATAGATACGAGCTAGCTAGATTAAGCTGCAACGATCTCCAAAACATAGAAATCATTAAAACCCGAGCAAAAATCGTACCTTAATCAAGGATCCAAATGGCCGAATGTTAAAGCTTGTTTAATGGCTTTCTCAAGCCTATGTTTAGGCAAGAATATGATGATAATGAAGCAAAATTGTTTTTATTTTATTTAATTAACCTATATTAACCAAATTACTATATTAACCTTTAAAAATATTGTAAATTACACCAATTGCCATGCTATCATAATCCACTAACTCATAAATGGCCTATTTACCACTTAAGGGCCTTTACTTTAATGTTCTATAGCTATTTGAAACTTTTAGCTAATAGAACACAAGTTTTACACTTTATGTGATTTAGTCCTTTTTACCGAATTAAGCATTCAAACAGTAAAATTTCTTTACGATAATTTCACACAATAATTATATAATGCTGTAAACTTTAATAAAATAATAAAGCCTCAGATTTGTGGTCTCAAAACCACTATTTTAATTTGACCTAAAAATGGGCTGTTACAGGTACTGTGAATGCGAGATGTCCCGAGTGTCCTTTAGTATTCCAAGTGGTTCAATGAGTAGTTCAATAGAAATGTTAAAGTTGTGAAAGGCTTTGGTGTGTTTCACTTAGGTACAGGTATGTACATAAGACTCATGCTTAATGAGCTCAAAATGTGATGAACCCTCGATAAGTTTGTGATTGAGTAAGTTTGACTATGAGATTTATAATGACATTTATGTTAATTTGCATCATGTTAATTATGTGTTAAATATGTGTTATAATGCCTATTATTTGCATAGGAACTTACTAAGCTTTAAAGCTTACTCCCCTTTCTATTCCCTTGTCTTATAGTGTTACCAAGCTAGCTCGAGGATCGGAGACTATCAGAGATTCACTCACACTACCAACATATCATTTTGGGTACCGATGAATTTAACATTTTGAGTTGTGGTATGTATAGGGACTTAGTCATTTTGTTATGTGTCATAATTGATTTGACCAAATGTGTTGGCTTATAATGGTTGATAATTCATTTTGTAAATGGCCATTGAAATTGGCTAATATTGTTTAAGTATATATATATATGATGATGCTTATCATGGATGTGGGAATTTGCATGCTTGAGTTGATAAGCATGTGATGGCTGTATGTGATAGATGGTAGTATATGAATGAGTGTTGTTGCCTTCGTTGTGGCTGATTTGGTTGAATGTATATGCTTGGATTGGTGTTATGTTTTATTGCGTAAGTATGTGCATGGAAGGGTGACAAAATGGCTTGGTAAATAGCCTTGTTTTAGTCCATACGGGTAGTCACACGGGCGTGTGTCTAGTCCGTGTGTGACACACGGCTTGCCCCATGGGCGTGTATTCTGGCTGCGTGTCCCTTGCACCTTAATTGTTGCAAAACAAAATGCTCAATAATGAGCACACGGGCAGAGACATTGGCGTGTGTCTCAGTCATGTGGACGGCACAGCCTCGAACATAGGCGTGTGCCCTAGCCGTCTTAAGTCCGCACCTATTTTATTAAAAATTATGAAAATTTAATCAATTACACGGCCTAAGCACACGAGCGTGTGAATTGGCCGTGTGACCTCAATTTGATGATGATGTCATAAATAGAAAGCTCCCTAATTTGAACACGGTCTAAAGCACGAGCGTGGCTTAGGGTCACATGGGCATATCCTGAACCCACACGGGTGTGTGACCCCTTTTACATGAATTTTTTTCTAAGTTTCCCAAAAGTTTCCAAAGCTCTCGGGTTAGTCCCTAACCACTTTCAATGCATGTGTTGGGCCTCGTCGGCTGGTAATAAGGACGATATGAATGTATATGAAAGGTTTTGAACTTGGATGGAAATTTATGTCTCAGTTTTATATGTTTGCTTGTGTTTATGTCCGGTAATGCCTCGTACCCTGTTCCGGCATTGAATACGGGTAAGGGGTGTTACAAACAGACTTACAATCGAGCTTGAAAGTGGCCAAAACCCTAGATATGTATTCCTTCAAATTTCTGGCACAAGAGGGACTAATTTGAGAAGATGGACACTTTTATTTTAGTTATTTTGGCCTTATTTACTAGATTACCAAAATGCCCTTCACCTAAACTTTGAAAATTTTCACTAATCATGACCATTTTTGTCCATATTAAGGAATACTGGTCTAGTTACCATTTAAGGACCTCCAATTTAAAATTTAATAGCAATTAGACACCTCTAGCTTCTAGAACACACATTTTGCACCTATTGCAATTTAGTCCTTTTAACTAAATTGAGTGCCAAACGTCAAAAATTTTGAATGAAAATTTCACGAAATCATTCCATAAAACTGTAGACCATAAAAATATAATAAAAATAAATTTTACTGCGTCGAATTTGTGGTCTCGAAACCACTGTTCTGACTAGACCCAAAATCAGACTGTTATAGATACATCATTGAATGGATTAGTCTATATTTTGATGAAGAAAGGTAAAGTAATGGCCTATAATTCCAGCTAGATAAAGCCTCGGAAAAAATTACCCAAAATATGATCTTGAGTTGACACTTATTGTGTTTGCATTAAAAATTTGGTAATAGTATCTGTATGGTGAAAATATCATATAAGTACTGATCATAAAAATTTGAAGTATCTGATATTGCTAAAAGATTTGACCTTGAGATTGCGTATATGGCTTGAATTGTTGAAAGATTGTGATTTGATAATTGAATATCACTCAGAAAGAGTGAATGTGGTTACAGATATTCTGAGTAGAAAATCTTTGTATATTTTGCAAGCCATGGATATCGAATATGATTGTCTGTTAATAACTTAATTTTAGCTGAGTATATAGCTAAATCGGTGTCTCTACAATAGATCAGTGAAACTCAAAAAAGTGATAATGAGTTATGAGTTAAATGAGTATAGTGTGAAATAATTTTTGAATCAAAATTACAGAATAGATTTGGTAAATGTCTGTTAACCAGAGACATAGTTTGTGGACTGAAGAAATTAGAGCTTGTAATGGAAATTTTGCATGAATGATCACAGTGGTACTATGTCGGTTCATCTAGAAAATGATAAAATGCACAACGATTTGTAAGAGATGTACTGGTAGCCCAGCATGAAATGTAGTAGTTCTGAATCTATATTTAAATGCTGGATGTATCAGCAGGATAGAGATGATACTTTCAAGATGGTTATAGCCATCGAAGATATCGAAATGGAAATGAGACAAAGTTACTATGGAATTTTATATCAGAATTATTCCTGTCTGTGAAAAAGAAAGATATGATTTGAGTAATTTTGGTTGTTCGACAAAGCCTGCACATTTTATCTTGGTATGAATGGATTTCTCACTTGATAGATTGCTTGAATAACCTATTTTTGAAATTGTCAAATTTCATGATGTGAAAGTTTCTATTATTTCTGATAGAGATCTACTGTTTGTATTCAGATTCTGAAACAAGTTATAAGATACTCTGGGTATACGGTTACATTTTAGTACCGTATATCATTTTCAGAAGGTTGATCAATCTGAACATATGATTCAGATTTTGGAAGGTATGCTCCAATATTTTGAAATTGAATTCAATGGTAATTGAAAAGGAAATAGTTGTGGTTGGTTGAAGTTAATAGTCAAGTATAAAATTGTACCGTATGAGGTTTTATATGATCACAAATGCAAAACTCTGGTGTTTTGGATAGAGTTCAGTGAGAAAAGATACATGTGGTAGTTTTGATTTGTTGAACCCAAAGAGAAATGAAAGGGACCTGAGACAGTTTAAAAGTAATATTTGATCGTCAGGAATTCGATATGGATCTAAAAAGAAATAGAGTCTCTGATGGTGACAAATTATTTCTGGAGATTCACCATGAAAGAAAGTTCCCCAGTTTGCCCGTAAAGGCAAATTAAGTCAGTGGTTTATTATGTCATAAAGATTATTGAAAAGAATTGGACTGGTTTTATATTGACGTGTATTATTATCAGAGATTTACAGAATTCACAATGTTTTTATGAGTATATGTGTTACGATAGTATCGGTCAGACTCATCATCTGTAATTAATTTTATAAATGTTAAGTTCAGCCTGACACGATTTACAGTAAGAGATTGATTGAAATTTTGGTACTTGGAGAGAAAAGCTGAGAAATAAAAAGGTAGCTTTAGTAAAACTTTCTGATAGTGACATGATACAGAGGGAGCTAGCTAGGAACTGGAGAAAATTATGAGAGAGAGTAATGTCTGAATCTCTGTACTGGTAAAATTTTCGAGGACGAAAATTCCTTAAGGGGGAGAGTTGCAATAGCCCAATTTCAGTGAAATCGGAATAGTAGTTTCGGGACCACAAATCGGAGCCAAAATTAAAAGTTATTGTTATTTTATTATATTGTCTGTATTATGATAGATATGATATGTGAAAATTTTGGTACGTAAATTTTATCGATTGAGTGTTTAATTACGAGAAGGACTAAATCACATAAAATGCAAAAGTTGAATTCTAGTAGCTATAAGGATTAAATAGCTATGGAATTCAAAAATTAAGGTCCTTATATGGTAATTACACCATTAAGAAAAGTATGTAGATTTTTCTTGGTGACTCATCCATGGAAATATAGAAAAAGTGTAAGGACTAAATTGGAAAGTGAAAATTTTAATTAATTAAAAGATGATAAAATAGATATCATCTTATTTTCTCATCTTCTTCCCCAAAAATAAAACATTGAAACCCTAGAAGAGAGAGAAGAAACTTTCATGGCGAAATTGAGTAAGTTTCCTTGTCCCATTTTAGTAATTTTGATATTTTTAGAATCAGGATAGCTTAATCTCTCTATTTGGGGGATTTATTTGAAAAGTTATCAAATTATGAAAATGGGTCATAGATGTATATGCTGGAAATTAGAAATTTATGGTAGAAAATGAAAGATTATTGATAGATAAACAACTTTTACAAAGTGATTTTTGATGAAAACATGATTTAAGGACTAAAATGAAAATTTATAAAATTTGATGAAAAATTCTAAAATTTTATGAATACATGTGCTGTAAGGGGCTTTGTTTAGGCTTGGAATAGGGAGTAATTTGCACAAGTTTCATTTTTCGAGCCTAGGGACGAAAATGAAATTTATGGAAAAGTTAGGGGTAAAATGGTAATTTTGCCTAGGATGAAAATGAGTCCCCTTGAATGTGAAATATGATAAATTAATGTTAAATTTACTCGTATAGATCTGGATAGACCAAATTCGGAGTTAGAACGAGGAAAAGAGGAAAATGTTGGATTAGTAGATTTACGTACACGAATATTTGTTGAGGTAAGTTCAAGTAACTAAATTGTGTTTATCTACATGCTTGCATTGATTGTATCTGTGTAAATTGTATAAATGTCATAAATATGTGAAAGGATTAAATATCCGATAAAGCCCGATAAATAAAAATGTTCTAATTAATTGATAATGCCCTATAGATGTTCAAAGGGTAAATGATGGAAGTGTTGCTTTCATGCTCGGAATGGATGTGGAATATTATCATATAAATTATGTGGTATTAAATATGTATGAAATGATCACATACCTAAAATTTCTGATAAATATTAAATCCCGTTTGAATAAATGGAAGTTGGTGGATAAATATGATTTCCCTAGTAAAACTGCATGTGTTGCAGAATGGATTTAGCCAGGACGGGTAATCCTGAAATAAGCATTTTAAGTATATGTTTCAGTTAGGATTTAGCCTGGACTGGTAATCCTAATTGATTAGATTTAGCTTGGACTAGTAATCCAGAATTGACTCTATACGGAATTCTTTGTCATATAAAGGATTTAGCCTGGACTGGTAATCCGACAAAGCCCTTAGAGTATATGTTACAGTCAGAATTTAGCCTGGACTGGTCTTCTGTATGATATGTGGCTCGAGAGTGTAACTAAAAGGTACTACTGGATATGAATTGATGGACTATAGAATTGTACACCTCAAGTGTACTGCAGGTGTATCCATCGATGTTTTCAATAGTTCAACGGGTAAAATACTTATATGAAAAGAAAAAGGGATTTTGACATATATCTATCAGAAAAATATGAAATTATGTTACATGAAATGAAGTATGGAAGTATGAGATGTTTATATATGAACATGAAGTGGTTTGATGAATACATTCATTTATGAGAATAGATTTGTACATTGACTTTATTAACTAATATGTGCATTATTGATTATGGACTTGTACACCTTGAGTGCACTAATCGTGACCTTGATATTTCAAGTAATATGAATGAAGTTCGGATGTGAAATGATCTGAACTTGAAGTGAACTAGTATGAAATTATACTTGTAATAATGAGATGAATTATACATGTTAAATGAATACTTGATGTGGAAAGCATATGTGCATGGAAACTTGGTATTGTTGAGCCCATATATGTTTTGATGTTATTATTGGAATATATGACTAACAAGGGCAATGAGGATATGTGTAGGCCTTGTGGTCAAATTGAATGAATGTGCCTTACATAGTTACTTCAAAATAGAATGAATGGTAAGTTAAGTACCATGTTATACGAACTTACTAAGCATGTAATGCTTACCCCATTTTATTTTTCCCTTATTTTAGAGTAAATCGAAGCTTGTTGGATTGGAATCTCGGTGGAGATCACTTACACTGTCCATCAGACCGTGTTAGTACAATATGGTAAATCAATTATGGTTGTAATGGCATGTATAGGATATGTTGGCCATATTGGCATTTAAACATAAATGGTGCTTGTAATCTAGCCTTTGGAATGACTGGTAATGGTTTTTTTGATATACTTGTAATGTTATGCTATTGTAACCAAATGTAAATATTAAGTCGTTGATCAAATTATGTTTAACACATGAATTGAACCAAGGTAGGATAGTAAACATGTATGCATGCAATGATAGGCCATGTTGAATGATGAAATTTTCTTATTTGAATGGTTAAAATGGTTGGATTGTACTTGGTATGTTTTAGTGCAGGAAAATGGTAAATTTGGGTGACAAATGAGGCTAGGAAATGACTTTATTTTGTCCACATGGGCAGACACATAGGCATGTGTGACACACGGCCTACCCCATGGGCGTGTGACCTGGCCGTGTGTCCCCTGCACCTTAAATTCAAGAAAAAAGAATGCTCAGAATTGAGCACATGGGCAGAGACACGGGTGTGTGTCTCACTCGTGTGTGTTACACGGCCTAGAACACGGGCGTGTGTTTTGGCCGTGTGAAACCTACACCTAATTTGAATTGAATTAATTAAGCACACGGCCTAGAACATGGGCATGTGGCATGGCCATATGGCGTAAGTCAGAAAGTAACCTAAATGGGACACGGCCTGAAGCACGGGCATGTCCTTTGAACCACACGGGCGTGTGAGTCCTGCACCTTTGAAAATTTTAAAATTTCCTAAAAATTCCTTGAGTTCTCGATTTACTCGACTTGATTCTAATGCTCGTATTGGGCCTCGAGGGTCCATTTAAGGGACATTATGAATGACCTCAATGAATGAATAGTAACTTGCCTGAATTAATCGATAAATGTTCTGAATGTTCTGATAACAATCTAAAACCCTGTTCTGGCGATGGTTACGGGTTAGGTGTGTTACACCGTTTGTCTGAGGATAAATTGTCATGCTAAAAGTTAATTTGGTGCCCAGAGCTTAGTGTAATTTATTCCAAAATCTAGATGTGAAACATGGATCCCGTTCAGAAATAATCGACAATGGCACACCATGTAATTTGTTTATCTTGAAAATATACCACTCAATTAGTCTTTCCAATGAATAATCTTTTCTGACAGGAATAAAGTGTGCTAATTTCGTTAATCTATCAACAACAACCTAAACAACATCTTTCTTTTTCGGAGTTAGGGGTAATCCCAAAATGAAATCCATTATGACACATTCCCATTTTCATTCTGGAATCATTACAGGTTGTAACAAACCTGACGGAACCAAATGTTCAGCTTTCACTTGTTGATGCACCAAACATTTAGTTACAAAATAAGATATTTCACGTTTCATACTTGACCACTACTACATTTGCTTCAAATCATTATATATTTTCATACTGCTCGGATGAATAGAATAGATGCTGTTGTGAGCTTCATTCAAAATATCTTGTTTCAATGCTATATTGTCCGGAATACACCACTGACCCTTGAAGTATAAATTGCTATCATCACCAATACTGAAATCTATAGTCTTATCATTTTCAACAAATTCAAGCTTTAATTTCAACTTAGGATTATTTTTCTGCAACTCAGAAATTCATTGAATAAATGTCGGCCTAATATGCAATTCAGCTAGAATTGAACCACTGTGTACTAAAGTCAACCTAGTATTCAACGCTATCAAAGAAAATAAAGATTTTCGGCTTAAAGCTTCGGCAACAACATTCACTTTACCTGAATGATAGTCTATAATAAAGTTATAGTCTTTCAACAATTCTACCCACCTACACTGAAAAAGGCTTAATTCTTTCTAAGTCATCAAATATTTTAAACTTTTGTGATCCAAGAAAATATGATATTTTTCACCATAAAGATAATATTGCCAAATTTTTAGGGCAAACACTACCGCAACTAACCCCAGATCATGTGTAGGATAGTTTCTTTCATGATTTTTCAATTAGTGAGAGGCGTAAGATACTACTTTGCCTTCTTGCATGAGTACACAACCCAGTCCATTTAACGAGGTATTGCTGTAAACTGTAAACTCTTTCCAGGATTCAGGTTGAGTCAACACTAGAGCTGCGGTCAACATCTTTTTCAACTAATCGAAACTTTGTTGGCATTTTTTTTGGTCCAAATGAATCGAACATCCTTCTATAATAATTTTGTCATTAGCATAGCAATGATTGAAAATCATTTCACAAAGTGTCGATAATAAGCTGTTAAACCCAGGAAACAACAAATCTCAGTAATATTTCACGGTGGTTTCCAATTTACCATTGCTAAAATTTTGTTTGGATCAACACGAATACCATTCACAAATATCACTTGCCCAAAAAATCCAACTTTAGATAACCAAAATTCACATTTGCTGAATTTTGTGTAAAGCTACTTTTCACGTATTGCAATACTATTCTCAAATCCTAATCATGCTCGGCTTCGTTCTTCGAATAAATCAAAATGTCATCAAAACACTACCACAAACTGATCGAAATATGGTAGAAAAACTCTATTCATCAAATCCATAAATGCAGCAGGGGCATTCGTCAAACCAAATATCATAACCAGAAACTCATAATGGCTGTATCGAGTTCCAAATGTTGTTTTTAGAATGTCTAGTTCTTTAATACGTAACTGATAGTAGCCCGATTGTAAATCAATCTTTCAAAATACAATTGCTCCTTTCAGCTGATCAAACAAATTATCGATTCATGGTAATGAATATTTACTCTTAATCGTCACTTTTTTCAATTGTCGATAATCAATACATAATCTCAAAGTACTGTCTTTCTTTTTGACGAATAAAATAGGAGCTCCCCAAGGTGATACACTCAGTCTAATGAACTCGCGATCTAATAATTCTTGTAGTTGAGACTTCAATTCTTTTAATTCTGTTGGTGCCATTCTGTGCGGTGCTATAGATATCAGAGTAGTTATTAGAACAACATCAATTACAAAATCAACTTCTCTTTCTGGTGGTAATCTCAGTAATTCTTACGAAAAAACATTCACGAATTCACATATAGTTGGAACTAGATCTATTTTCAATTCAAATCCCCGATTGTTTAGAATATAAGCTAGAAAAGCTTCAGCATCTTTTCGGATCAACTTCTGAGTAGTTAAAGCAGGTATTATACCAGATGCACTATCAAATCGTTCTATTTCAATGCTAACCAAATCTCCACTCGAGCTTTTTAAAGAAATTCATTTCTGCTTGCAACTAACAACTACATCATGAACTGTTAACCAATCTATTCCCAGAATAACGTCGAATTCATCGAAGGGTAATAACATCAAATTAGTAGGAAATTCGTAACCTCGAATTATCAGTGAACAATTTTACAGACTTTATTAACTATCACACTCTGACTTATTGAATTTGACACTCTAAAATCAAATTCAGTGGATTCTACTGGTATTTTCTTTTATGAAGCTAATGTTGTGCATATATAAGAATGTGTGGATCCAAGATCAATTAATGCAATAACAGTAACATAAAAAAGAGTGAAAGTACCAGTAATGACTTTAGGTGTTGTAACTTCCTCTTTAGCTCGAATCGCGTAAGTTTTGGCTAGTGCTCGACCTTTAGATCTAAAAGTTGTATCGCACAATTCATTTTAGCTCTCCCAGAAGTATTTCTAGGTCTCAAATTTTAACCTCTCTAAGATACAGTTGCTGACTTGGCAACTTGCTTTGAACTAGATTCAGCCTTATTCGGACATTCTCGTATCAGATGGTTATGTGTCCCACAACGAAAACAATCCCCTGATTTAAATCTACACTCATCCTGATGAATTTTTCCATAGTGTTTGTAGACAGGTATATCAATATTCCGAATACTACTCGCACTAGCCACCAAGATAGCTTGAGTCTTTAGAGGAAACTGTCTGAACGTAGTTTTTCTTGTATTCCCAACAGAGGAACAGATTGGCAACTAAAATCTCTCGGTTTCTTATGCGGTGGTGCAGAAGCATTTTTGAATTCGTTTTGCTTGCTCTAAGTTTCCTTCTTGGCTTTAACTTGTTTCTTATCTTTCCAGATTGCTTCCATTTTCTGGGCACGTTCAGATAATACTACAAATTCTTTAATTTCAAGCATTCCCACCACTCAATCCTCTTTTAAACCTAGCACACATTTTGGCTTCAGAAATTAGTTGTTCTCGAGCATACTTACCCGAATTTACAAACTTACGCTCATATTCCACAACTGACATATTTCCCTGCTTCAAATCTAAAATCTCACGTTTCTTGTCTTCCAAATATAATTACTGACATACTTCTTTCTAAACTCAGTCTAAAAAAAATTCTCACATCACTCCATCTACTGAAACCACAAAAGTTAAATTAACCCACCATTAATAAGCGTATTTTTTAAAAAGTGAAATAGCACATTTCAAACTAAAACTTGGCCTTTGTCGAATCTTCATTATAGAACCTGTGGAAATCTTTAGCTTCGCACTTATGAATTTTATCAGTAAGAGGTCGATTAAAAAATACCTAATACATATTTCGAGGACGAAAAGGTGCTAGAGAAGGTACATGAAAGAGCGGAGCTTGTGAAGCCATCAGATTATTTCGTACAAATTGTGGAAACAAATCATTCATAATTTGAAAGAAAGTATTACGATCTCAACTTTCTGGTAACTAAGATCCAGACATATCCTGATTTGCTCCCTTATCGGAGGCTAGAGCATCACTTTAAACCTCATAATTATCGGCATGATTATTTATGTCTGCCATTCAGAAATCTATAAAAGAAAACATTGTCAAATCAGACCATGAGCATCGTATAGTTTACAGGTTAATGTTACATGTAATTCTAGACTCAAAACATGCTACGTTAGTCCTAGAATCGACTAAATCGTAGCTCTAATTCCACTAAATATAACGCTCCTAGCCTATTTTTGTCATTAAATTAGGGTTACAAAGCATTCCTGCACAAATTAAAAAATTTAACGACTCGGGCCTTAAACCGGGTCTTCAAGGCCCTAAATTTAACTTGGGAACAATTAGGGATCAACTTGAAACAAAATAGAACATTTTAGAAAAACATGAAAAATTTGGGAAAAAGAGGTCACACGGCCTTGTGGCCAGGTAGTGTGACAGCCCAAACCATGTAGACATTCAAAGTTTGGACACATGACTGTGTCCCAGCCCGTGTGTCCGTCCGCGTGGGTATTCGAAACAAGGCCACATGGCCATGTTGCAGGCTGTGTGCCAAACTGTGCGTGCATTCGATGTTGGGTCACACGACTATGTCATAGGTTATGTGTCAGACCGTGTTACATACTGACTTGAGACACATAGCCGTGTTGCAAGTCATGTGTCAGACCTTGTTACACCTGTACTTAAAACAATAATAACACATGGCCGTGTGCCACACATAGCTGTGTGACAGCCCGTATCCCTGGCCGTGTACAACATAAGTTTCCCTTAGAAAAGCCATTTAAAACCAAATCTTGCACACCATGGCACGCCAATTCCACAAACATTCACATGACCAAAACACACTTCAACCACACTTAAAACATGCCAATTCCATCAACCTATAAGACTAATCAACATGCCCTCATTGACACCACATTTCAACTATCAATTAAACTTGCATCCAATCTCAATAGATTCATACAATTCATCCATTCAAACATAAAAAAAAAAAACATCATCTTCATCACAACTTAATACCATATAATAGCATAAGTACCATTTTAACTTGGCTTGATCACACATATCCAAAACAACAAAAAGTTATAATTCATAAACATAGCTTTAAATAAATAAGCATTAACAACCCAAGTTCAAATTATGTCCAAACATTCACAAAATAAACATCCTATATACATGCCACATATAACCACCTACCAAGACTTCAAAATCTACTGATATAGTCGATGATATGTGTGAACTTCGACGATCTAATGAACACACTCCAAAAGTTCAAAATCTACAGAAAATAATAACAATGTGAATTACTTAGTAAATTTTCACAATTTAACATATAACTTACCAAACTCATTTAAATGGTATTTGCACATAAAAAATAACCTCAACCTTATCGCAACACAGTCCAACAATTTCATGTCAGCAACATTTAACTGTACAGATAATTAGAGTTCACATAAATTATCTTTTTGTTCTTCCGATGGATCTTTGTAAAAGTATTCAAATACATGAGTCCAAAAATAGATAATGCTCGTAAGAGCTAATCAGATATAGATTAAATGTGTCAGGTTACCCTTCAGGGCTAAACCAATGACAACATAGACAAACTAGCCTGTCCAAGGCTAGGTATACATGTAAAACGACAAGGATTACTAGTCCAGGCTAAATCTGAGTCACATGTACATTCGAGTCTGCAACACATGCAGGAACTCGGTCCAGATTAGAAATTCAAACAGAAATCTCATGTAAGAATCTTTTATTCGATCCATCGAAATTATTCCAGAAATTCAATACAATTAACATAGATCCATTTGATTCAACAATTTCGAAAATATGTATAAGCATCAATAACAATATTTAATAATGAATTATAACCAAAATAATTGTAGAAACTTTCTGAATTGCGATATTTAGATGACTACTCGACGATCTTCTCTTTTCCACGATTTTTAATTAATCCATTCGTTTCTTGATCTAAACGAAATATATTAATTCAAATAACTAATTCAACACCATTCCACTTATAATTAAATTTTACACATTTACCCTCAACAATTAAACTTTGTTCAATTTAACCCATACATCAAAATCTAAATCAATTAACATGCTTAAGCCAAAAACCCAACCAACAGAATTTCTTATAATCTCAATAATAGCCCATAAAATTTTCAATTTCACTATAAACCCATGAACTTTTACTAATTTAACATTGAAATCCCTAATCATCAAAATCACTAACAACTACTTCGCAAATAGTATTGTTCAAATATCAAGCTCACAGAATCATTATAACACTTCAAAAATCTCATAAATTCAACAATGTCACAAGTCAAAACATTTAATAATTTAATGAATTAACACCTAAATTAGCAGGACCTAGATGCAACGATCTCAAAAATGTAAAAATCACAGAAATCAAAAGTAAAAAACCTACCATGCATTGAGAACAACCTAGCCGAACCAAGCTCTTTCAATGGTTATCTTTTTCTACTTCAATTTCGGCAATATGAAGAGAAAGCTGATAGGTCATTCTTTTTTTTAATTTTACTATTAACTTAATTACTTTTATGCCCTTAAAAATTACCCAAAATTTCATAAATTAACAACCATGACCGTCTACTACAGTTAATAATGGTCTAATTACCATATAAGGCCAACAATTCAAGTATTTTAAGCTATATACTACTTTTAACTAATAACCACTAACTTTTCAACTTTATTATTTAGTCCTTTTTAATTAATTACCTAACTGAACACTAAAATTTCTTAATCAAACTCGAATACTACATCATAAATTCCTTATAAATATTAAATAATCAATAAAATATTGACTTACTAGTCGGAATTGTGGCCCTGAAACCACTATTCCCGACATAATTGAAAAAATGGGATGTTACACTTTTTTAGATTCCAAGCCGTACATTAACCAACATTCAAACCTATTGAAAATGTGCTAATATATTCCAAAATATACCAATTCACAATCAACCTTTGTTCTTAACCAATATGCCTTCATTGGCACCACAATTCAACCATAAACAACAATCATTCAAACCAAAGATATTATTAACATGTTAATCTCATTTGATCATCAACTATGACTTAAATAATATATGTCAAGATTTTCCTTTTATACCAACTTTCCCAAACATAGGCTAAAAAATATGATACAAAAACCAAAATGACCATTTCCACATTTATTCACTAAATAAAACACCAAAACTAACTACCATTTCAATACATCAAATAACCAACTCATGCTTACCATTCAAATGGCACTCACCAAATAGGATCAACATGACATTTCAACTAGCTACTCCACATTCAACATAAGTTTAATATAAAACATAAACTTAACATTTTTTAGCCACTTTAACCAAGCTTGCAAATTCAACAAGATTTTCAAGTTCAACAACTTCAAAACCCTATATACATGCTACAAAATTGAAATAACGAATTAACATACTATTGAAGCAAAAGCTGGATAGTGTAAGCCTCGAAGTTGATCCGTCCAACCAGTTTCGCAAAACGTTAACTACAAAAAATAAAAATAAACAAAGTAAGCTTAAGTAATTTAGTAAGTCCATAGATGAAATTCAAATTACTTATTCAAATTACTTACCTCAATTAAACAGTTTGAAAACTAAATAACTTAATTAATTAAACCTGACCATCATTTACGAAAACACATAGAATTAGTACTAAAAGTGATTCATCATGTGCTTCATGTTCCATAATGATTCAATCCAAACCAATTCATATATGTGTAAATATATCTACTTTACATCACATTAATACCATAATGAAACATATTTACATGATCATTCTTGATACAAATATTCAAATGGGTATGCATCATCATTTTAACATTAGTTACATATATTCATAGCTCGAAGAACTATAATAACATCGAAATGCTAACAGAGGCATCAAAATGCTAACAGAGGCACTGAAGTACAAACATAGGCATCGAAGTGCAATCCTGTACAAGCGCACACATTCTAACCCTATTGGCATGCCAATTGTATCCTAATCGTTTACAAACCAAAGAGCATCGAAATGCTGATAGCGACACTGAAGTACAAATAGAGGCATCGAAGTGCAATCCTGTACAAGCGCACACATTCTAACCCTATTGGCATACCAATTGTATCCTAATCGTTTACTATGTTCAAACGGACATTTCATTTAACTGAATTAATCACATTAACAACTCAGAGGCACTTCCATATAAAAAATTCCATATATTGTAAGAATTCACATTCATTCAGAATCACATTCATATTTCTCAATATTTGATAGTTCACAACATAATTTGTACTCGCTTAGCTTTCGTTTATAATAAAATAATCACAATACAAAACATTTACAGCATCATAAATTCACGATTTTGCAGCAAGTAATAAGTGAAAAATATATTTACTAATACACTATGAACTTACCCAAAATACGATAGCTATTAACACGCGATGACAATTGCTCGATGACTTTTTCTTTCCCGCGTTTATCAACCGACTGATCCGTTTCTTGATCTAAATATAATAATTTTATTAAATTAACCAATCGAATATCATAAAACATTTAAATTATATTTTTTATCCCTTTAACAACATTTTCACTATTACCCTAAACTTTTACATTTTATACAATTTAGTCCCTAAACTCAAACTTTCAAATCTATCACAATTTCACCAATTTCATGCTAGCTGAAGTTTCTATTATACCATTACAGCCCATAATTATTCAAATTTCACAAGAATTTCATGTCAAATTTAATATTTTAACAATTCTGTCCTTTAACTAAAAGCTAACCAAAATCACTTTACAGAATAGTCGTGTTTCATAATCAAGTATATTAATTCATCATTTAACACTAAGAACATCAAAGAACCATCAATGGCAAGTTTCAAAACTCTTAACAATTTTACGAAATAGACCCTGGGTTGCTAGATTAAGCTACAACAATCTCAAAAACATAAAAATTACTAAAAACGAATTAAATATTCATACCATGCAAGAGTAACTAAGATGTCTGAAAGCTTGGAGAACTCTCCCATGGTGTATTTGGTTCAAATGAGAAGAAAATAAAGATGATGATGTTTCTTATGTTTTTATTTTATTATTATAACATATAGTTTAACATATAATTTAATCCAAAAACACCACTAACCGTCCATCCACCATAGTAATGGCCTAATTGACTCATAAGTCCTCTTATATTTACTAATTAAAACATTTAATCAATAAAATTCAATAGTGATTAAGTTTTACATCTTTTATAATTTAGTCATTTTTCCTAAATTAACTAGTCAAACAATAAAATTTCCAAACCAAACCTTCACAAACCGAAATAACAACTCCGTAAATATTTTATAAAATTATTTACAAGCTCGATTTATAGAAATGAGGTCTCAATACCTCATTTTTTGAAACCACTTGACTTTAAAAGCAACCCACTTGAATTTAACTATTTGTTCAGTTAGGAAAAATTATTAAATCCAACATTCAATATAAACCTATATTTGACTCGTATAAATTAAATAATAATAATTATGAACTAATTAATCAAATTTGTGGTCCTGAAACCATTATTTCTGACTCCACTAAAAACGAGTTGTTACACAAACTTTGTTGGAACAAGCTTTAATCTCTATAAACATAGAGGTCCTTTAAGATTTTATAAAGGAAAAATTTTTAATAGTATATGGGTCCCTAAAGGATTTAGTGTTACTCAAGACGAAGAGATTCTTTCAAAATGGATTCCTAAAGGGATAAAAATTTTAGGAACTAATAATTATGGACCCAAAAGCATTTGGGTACAAAAAAAAAAAAAAATTAATTCTATATTTGTAAGGAGAGGAGCATTGCTTCAAGGTGGGAAATTCAAGAAACAACTTATGGCACTTTGATAGTGGATGCTCAAAGATGACTAAAGATAGGAGAAATTTTATCTGATTGAAGCCAAAAAAATGGAGGAGACGTTACATTTGGTGACAACTCCAAGGGACAAATAAAAGGAATTGGCTCTATTGGAAAAAACTCTTCAATCTTTATTGAAAATGTTTTATATGTCAATTGTCTTAAGCATAACATATTAAGTATTAGTCAATTGTGTGATAAATGTCTCAATGTCATTTTTGAGTCTAATTGATGTAAAGTAATTGACATTGTGTTTAATAAGATTATGCTTGTAGGACATAGGATAGGAAATACTTACATGGTGCATTTAGATGATATGCATGATTCATACAAATGCCTTATTGCTAAAAATGAAAATAATTCTTTATTGTGGCATAGAAAATTAGAACATGCTAGCATGTGCATATTACATAAACTAGCTAAAAATGACTTAGTAAGAGGATTGCCAAAAATTGATTTTGATTTAGATAAAGTTTGTGATACATGTGTTAAAGGCAAACATAAGAGCATATCTTTTAAACATATTAATGATGTATATACTAATAGAGTTCTTCAATTAATTCACATTGATTATTCAAGATTGGGTGGAAAACAATATGCTTTTGTGATCGTCGATGATTATTCTAGATTTATTTGAGTTATTTTCTAAAGTCCTAAAAATTAATCAATATGAAAAATGTTACTCTATCACTAGTGTTAGAAGTGACCATTTGTCACATCCCAAAAATCTGGTTAGTAGAAATTGGGTTAATGAATAGAGAGTGGTCACGATCGAATTTTAATTTAGACAATCTTTTACTCATTTGATAATAAATATCAATTATAGTGATTGAGTAGTGGTGGAACTGTCCTTGATGATCTGAGTTCAAATCCCGTCCCTCTCATTAATTTCTTTGTGGTGTAAATTCGTTTTAAACCTTTATCAAAGGCCATCCCATGTTTTTAAATATTTCTGTTAAAATAAAAACAAGTGTGTAGTCTAGTGGTTTAACAACTCTTTAGCTATCCTAGTGGTCCTAAGTTTAAGCCCCCATGTTCACACTCCTTTTATTTAATTTTTATACATTTTTCCATGTGCTTTTAGTGCTTTTCGTCCACCCAATTTTCACCATAAATAGGAGGATTCCTTTCCTCCAATATATATCAAACTTACCTTAAGTTGAGTGAGCATGATCCTTCTTTTCACTCCACATCTCCCTCTTCTTGTGAAAACTTCTTATCTTGCCTTTAGTTGAGGTTCGTTGAACCTAGTCATGGTTGACCAAGCTCTCACCACCCCTTTGCCGTCCATACCTCCCTCTTGCTCCCATTTTCTCTCTTTTTTATTTCTTTTCTCATCCACTTTCTCTCTATTTTGCAAAATAACCACCACCCTTTCTTTTAACTTTTGCTCATTTCCTCTATCGTGATCGAACCCTCCACCACTGACCACCGTGCCTTGTACCCACCGCACCTCCTCTTTTTCTCCTCCCATCGCTATCGTGATCGCCATTAGGTGCCACCGCGGGTTTCTTTTCTCCTCTATTTCTCTCCTCCCTTTTTATTTTCTTTTCCAACCTTGTTGCACCGAAACCCAATAGTTCCTTTTCTTCAACCATCGCCAAACCACCACTCCTCCGTCACCGAACCACCGTCGCTGCTGCTAGTGGTTGAATTTCTTCCCTTTTTTTCCTTATCTATTTTTTCATTCCACATATTGATTAAACTTATACTCACTTTTCTCTAACAATTGTTTTAGATCGCTCAACTCATTGATCTCGTTCCTTTTTCGATTCGCTATCCATTTCAATTTAAACAAGTTGTAAGTGTGGGTTATTTGGATCGTAAAATCCTTCTCTTGGTGATTTCATATAATGAATGAATGGTATAGTGGTCATAAGGACAATGTTACATATTATTATTTATTTATTATTTATTATCATATGATAAATCGTAATATATACATATTTTAATCCTGCATTTAGCATGCTTTTGGATGATTTATCCCTTGAAATGTGGAATTTGATGCTCCTAATCCTTTAATATCATGTTTTATACTTAGGAGAGCACAGGAGGATGAAAAGAACGAGAAACGGGCAAAAAACAGAGAAGATGGGCCAAAGTAGGAAATCCACACGGCCTGGAGCTCACCACACGGCTGTGCCACTTTAGTAGACTCAAACACGGTCCTAGGCTCGATTCACACGGGCGTGTCTCTGCCGTGACCTGTTTTAATTCCACTCAAAAAAGGATACTTAAAGGTAAAGAAAGACATTCCGAAAGCCTATATGAACACCCTAAGTTTATCCTAAAAGGGGGAGGCTGTGAAGCGAAGCCAGAGAGGGCTGAATTGTGGGATTTACTCGAAAACAGCCAGTTGATTCATCTCAAGAAGCCGGAATCATACTCAAGACAGAAGATCTTCCCTTCAATTTCCTTCATAGGGTTTTAGGGTTTTTCTTATGTTTTGTTTTATACTTTCTTCTTAGATGTATTCTTTTATAAACATGAACTAAACCCCTTAAATACCAAAGGGGGATGAAACCTAAGACAGATCTTGTTATTGTTTTCTGAACTATATGATAAATATTTGATTTGTTCTTAATTATGTGTCCTTTATTCTTTCTTTGATATTTTAGGATATTGATTCAAGTATTGATGTGCTTAGGAAGTGGAGCAAAAGTCCCTGTTTAAGAGTAGATCTAGCATAGTTAAGCGGAGTTGATCACACTCTTAGAGATAGGATGATGAAAATCTGCCAGATTAGGGTCAAACCTAATATGGGAGTCTATAGATCGAGTTAATGCAACTCTAGGGGTTTTAATTAGAAAGAGATTTCAATTAATCAACCCAAGATTAGACGTTAGTAGCCTCGAGAGAGGTATTAATATAAATTAGGGAATCCTAAGGATCAAGTCAAATGAACAAATCGTCTGGTTTAGAGTTAGATAACAAGTGAAGTCTAGGTGGATCCTTCCTCGGGTATTGTCTCGATCAATTGGTTTTTCCAAAAGTATTTTCGCAATTCATTCTCTATGTCTTAGCATCTTTAGCTTAGTAATTAGTTAGTTTTAGATTAAACATCAATTCCCTTAATTCTTAGGCTAAATAATAGAAAGATAGTAATTACTAATACTCTTGATCCTTGAGGATAGGATATTTTCGGTCTTGCCATAGCTATACTATCAAACGATAGGTGCGCTTTGCCTTATTCGTTGTCATAGTTAGTTTGGACACGATCAAGTTTTTGGCCCCGTTGTCGGGGACTAAGATATTAGGAAAACTAAATTTTATTAATTTAGCCATTTTTTATATGCAATTTATATTTATTTTATTCTTAACTTTACCAATTTTTCTTTTATTTGTCTCTGGCAGGTACCTCTAGTTTATGACTAGAAGGAACCCGACAGGACCCTTGATTTTTGACAGTGATATAGAAGGTACCATTCGCAGAAATCGTAGGGAAATAAGGCGAAGCCTACAGTACATAAAATGTAACACCCCGAAAATTGGGCCTAGAATAAATGGGTTTCGTGTGTCGAGAGAAAGGATTTTGTCGTTTAGAAAAAAAAGAAAGGGGATAATGAATTAAGTGTGTAAAAAATAATTATGATTGCATGTTTAGTTTAATTTTTAGGTGATTTAGGAAGGGTTGGTAGTGTTGGAAAAGTCCTAGGCTCGGTCTAGGGCTTTAGAAAAAAATTGTTTTTAACCTTAAGTAAGGTTGGTGGTTAGCCAGAAAGCTTTTAAAATATTGTTGGGTTAAAAGATAGCACAAGGAAGTAGGTGGTCTGGTGGCCTGGGGCATTCTGAATAAGCTAGTGGTTTTTAACAAAGGTTCAAGTCCTGGACTTGGCAAAAAAATTTTTATTGCGCATATGTTAGTATGAAGGCCAGAGTTTAGGCCTTATAATTAGTTGGGGTTGATTCACGACACAAAGAAACTCCTGGCCTAGTGGCAAAGGTGTTAGGAGTGGGAGGGGAAGCAGGGTTCTAGTTGCGACATGCGCTAAATGTTGGAAATTTTTTAAGTATACCTCGAGTGCGACAGAAAGGTTTATAATTAATTAGGAAGGAATTATGACTCAAATAAATTAGGCGGTGCAGTGGCAAGGGGCATGTAATCTAGTGAAGAGGTTGGAGGTTTGAAGCTGGGTGTTGGCAAATATTTTTAGATTTTTTTGGATGATTCGGTCATTGGGAAATAGGCTTTAAAAAAAGTTGAGAATGGAACATATCACAAGAAGAGTCATGGTGCAGTGGTTGGTATCGTATGGTGGTGCTTGGAGGTCTTGGTTTCGAGTTGCCTTGTGCGCAATAACCTGCTATTTGGCTGCTGGCGTGGGGAAGGTGTTTGAAGTGGACCGAAACACCAAAGGATGGCTGTTCGAGGAAAGCAATTTGAATGTAATTCAAATTGGATTTTTGGCTAAATAAAGGAATTTTTGGATGGGGATGAAGATAAAATTTAGAGAAAATAAAGGAATTTAATTGGTGATAAGTTTGAGTCGATTAGGGAGTATAGGTTTATTTTATTTATTTATTTTTTAGTATATATATGTGTGTCGTATGGGTAAGTAGGGCATTTATTGCTTTTGTGTGCTTTAGTTGATTAATTAGGGGAAAAATTCCTTCCAATCTCCCAATTCTTTTTAGTTTCTTTCCCTTTGGAAAATACTGTAATAATCACAATTTTTTTCTTTTTCCAAACAAAAGCGCCTAGACCAAATTCTCCTTCCCTCCCACAATATTTCTTCTCTTATCGAAATTCTTATTTGTGACAAACCCTTGTTGTTTTCCTCCATCACAAATCGATAGTGTAAGCCTTGGTTAATCGATAGTGTTGTCGATTGTAGGTTCGTGATTAAGGGGTTTGCAGCATGCGTGGTTACCAGGTGTGTACAAACATTATACATACACGACATCGGCTATGCCAAAAAGCTGAAAAGCCAAAAGTGGCTAAATGGGCCCGGTGGACCCTAAGGCTAAGTTTTGTGAAATTGTTTGATTTGGTTATATGAATTGAGTTAGTCATGCATGCTACTTGATCTTGAATTGTTTTGGGCCTAATAGGCCATAAGAATGAGATTTGGGCCTAATAGGCCATAAGGATGTGATTTGGGCATAAGGGGTTATATGAATGTGAAATGGGCTTGATGGGCTTTATGCGGGACGTAGAAAAGTATGCTAGAGTTAATGGACTTTAGGCCTAGTTTGAAAAACTCTGAAATTTCATAAGACTTAATCTAATAATTAAACATGTCTGTGGACAAGTCGCTAGGTTAAAGTGTGGCAATGAACATATGTATGTCTAGGATTGGATCTAGGGAGAGCTTGGTACTTAAGCGGTCCTAGTGGCCCACCTCCTCTTCTCTGGAATCCTACCTGGTGCGTAGTGTCTGTTCACTTTAATTGCAAGGACTTGTTAATGGGCCAAAGTTCATAACTAAAACCCGATATGGACCAAATGCCCTTAGATTTGTAAAATTACTAAAATATCGCTGATTTGAAAATAACCAAAATACCCTTAGTTTGAAAAATTACCAAATTATTCTTAGATTTACAAAATCACTAAAATACCCCTGAATTGTAAAATTCCCAGAATACCCTTGATTTGCAGAATCACCAAAACATCCCTGATTTACAAAATTTCTAAAATACCTCTGTTTTGCAAAACCACCTAATTACCCCTGTAAGGTAGAATTATGATAATACCATTGTAGAGTAGAATTATGATAATACCCCTATAGGGTAGAATTACGATAATGCCCCTGTAAGGTAGAATTACGATAATACCCATATAAGGTAGAATTACAATAATGCCCCTGTAGGGTAGAATTATGATAATACCCTAGTAGGGTAGAATTATGATAATACCCTAGTAGGGTAGCATTACGATAATACCCCAGTAGGGTAGAATTACGATAATACCCCTATAGGGTAGAATTATGATAATACCCCTATAGGGTAGAATTATGGAAATACCCTTGATTGTGAAATGACTAAAATACCCCTATGTGATGAGTATGAGTCTTTATGGATGTTACTTATGTGTTTGCTGCATTCATATGATATTTTGTTTAGGATGCATATGGGTGGAAATTATGGTACGGAGGAAGAATTTTAGGATCGCATAGTCGCTTGACGACCGTGGATCCACTGGTGGCTTTAAGCCTATTATATGATTAGCAGCTTTGCTGCAATGTTGAGTAGTGCCACTGTGAGTGCTACCTTTGTTGTGTAGAGGATGGGTGGGTCGATTTAGAAATTCCCACAGGTGTGTATAAGGTTGCAGAGGAAATAGTGTGTGTAGCGGATGGATTTTTGGGAAGGGTTTTGCATTATCTTGTTTGTATATGATACGATAAGATATGATATGAGGTCGATATGGGCTAAGCCCAAGACCATTGATTTTGATAGGGCTTAGGCCCAATGTGAATATTTGTATGTGATTTGTTTGCCAAGGGTTGTACACACTGAGTTTCGAAACTCACACCCTTTTTTTTAATGTTTCAGGTGATCCTGAATAGATGGTTCGGTGTGGGAGAGGACTTAGAGATGGCCACACTACAAGCTGATCAGATATTTTTTTAATTTGTTCAAATGAATTTATTTTAAATACTTTTTTTCATTAAATTGTAATAAGGTCATGTATCTCCAATTTGACGTTACTTATGGGTTTTATTATTATTTTCACTGCTTATTTTTTTTAACTTAAATAAATTTCTAAAGTTTAGCAAGGTTTTCAAAATAACTATAACCTATGGGCTTTTATTTAAAACATGGGCTTTCTTCTTAACTTAACAAGACACATAGATTTTGGGCTTTTGGGCTTTAAGTTGTTAATTTGTAAAATCATTTTGAAGTGTGCCTTTAATGTGACATTCCAGATTCAGGCCTAACTTCTAGGTCGAGTTTAGGGTGCTATATTTTGTGGTATCAGGGCCCAGTTGCAAAGCTCAGGTTGTGAAATGGGCCTTAGATTTTGGGTTTTAAAAAGTTTTTACAGGATTCTTGAAGTGTGGTTCACCGAGCCCTCGACGTTGGGCCAAGTAAGTTTTCTGTGTTTATCTTTGTTTATATTACGAAACTATATCTAGATATTGGGCTACTTTAAAATAGGTTTTTAGAGACTAAAGCCCGTAGGAAACTTAAGCCTGTAGTGGGTTCACGACCGCGAAATAGCTTTAAAAAAATTTTGTTAGTTACATAAGACATGCGCTTTAAATAGTGGAATTACGAACTAATTTCATAAAATTTTTAATTCAGAAATACGCAATGATGAGCGTTAGAAGGGGTGCAAGAGGCCGCGGCCGAGGCCGTGGAAGTGTTAGGGATGTATAAACATTTGAATCAGAATTTGGTACTTATTCTGCGTATGTTTGAGAATGGTTGCGATAGGTGGATGTTTTGGGTATGTATTAAAATTATTAGGGTTAGAGTGCGCAGCGGTAGCATGGTGGGGTAATTGATACACAACCACCTTATTAGTTGGAAATTTCAGGGATGAAATTTCTTTTAGGAGGGGTGAGTTGTAACGCCGTGAAAATTGGGCTTAGAATAAATGGGTTTCGTGTGTCGAGAGAATGGATTTTGTCGTTCGAAAAAAAAAAAAAAAAAGAAAGAGATAATGAATTAAGTGTGTAAAAAAATATAATTGCATGTTTAGTTTAATTTTTAGGTGATTTAGGAAGGGTTGGTAGTGTTGGAAAAGTCCTAGGCTCGATCTAGGGCTTTAGCAAAAATTTTGTTTTTACCCTTAAAAGAGGTTAGTGGTAGTCAGAAGGCTTTTAAAATATTGTTGGGTTAAAAGATAGCACAAGGAAGTAGGTGGTCTGGTGGCCTGGGGCGTTCTGAATAAGCTGGTGGTGTTTAACAAAGGTTCAAGTCCTGGACTTGGCAAAAAAAAATTATTACGCATATGTTAGTATGAAAGCCAGAGTTTAGGCCTTATAATTAGTTGGGGCTGATTCACGACACAAAGAAACTCCTGGCCCAGTGGCAAAGGTGTTAGGAGTAGGAGAGGGAGCAGGGTTCTAGTCGCGGCGTGCGCTAAATTTTGGGTTTTTTTTAAGTGAACTTGGAGCGCGATAGGAAGGTTTATAATTAATTAGGAAGGAATTATGACTCAAATAAAGTAGGCGGTGCAGTGGCAAGGGGTGTGTATCATAGTGAAGAGGTTGGATGTTCGAAGCTGGGTGTTGGAGAATATTTTTTAGATTTCTTTGGATGATTCGGTTGCTAGGAAATAGGCCTTAAAAAGAGTTGAGAATGGAACATATCACAAGAAAAGTTTTGGTGTAGTGGCTGGTATCGTATGGTGGTGCTTGGAGGTCTTTGTTTCGAGTTGCCTTGTGCGCAATAACCTACTATTTTGCTGCTAGCGTGGGGAAGGTGTTTGAAGTGGACCGAAACAACAAAGGATGGTTGTTCGGGAAAGCAATTTGAATGTAATTCAAATTGGATTTTTGACTAAATAAAGGAATTTTTGGATGGGGATGAATATAAAATTTAGAGAAAATAAAGAAATTTAATTGGTGATAAGTTTGAGTCGATTGGGGAGTGTAGGTTTATTTTATTTATTTATTAGTATATATATGTGTTTTTGTGTGCTTTAGTTTATTAATTAGGGGAAAATTCCTTCCAATCTCTCAATTATTTTTAGTTTCTTTCCCTTTGGTAAATACTCGAGTAATCACAAGTTCTTTCTTTCTCCAAACAAAAGCGCCTAGACCGAATTCTCCTTCCCTCCCACAATATTTCTTCTCTTGCCGAAATTCCTATTTGTGACAAACCCTTGTTGTTTTCCTCCATCACAAATAGATTGTGATTCACTATCAGTCAAGGTTTAAAAGCGAATCTTCTTCAGTAGCGATCTAGGTTGTAGGATCAAAGGAGGGTTTCGGTAAGTGTTTAATAAATCTTTTAGAAAGTTTTCTTATAAGCCAAAGGGCTATCTAACCTCTCCTTGTCGTTAACTTTGTATGAGCAAGGGTTAGATTCAGAAATCACAAGCGTGGTAGGTAAGGATCGTTAGCAAGGCGGTAAGTGTTCTCGACTCAGTTTTGGTTTAGTAAATGGCCAAATGTAATATGGCTTATAGGGGTGACTTATGTGGAATATGAGTCACTTGTTTTTGATGATACATGTTTGGGTGCAGATGTAGAGTATAATCGTAAATAGTAGTGAAGGAAGGGCTACTAGAACATATGGCACACGGTAAGGGTACAGTGAGGTTTCAGTTTTTGATAAGTATGTGTAAGCCTTGGTTAATCGATAGTGTTGTCGATTGTAGGTTTGTCATTAAGGGGTTTGCAGCATGCGTGGTTACCAGGTGTGTACAAACACTATACACATACGACATCGACTATGCCCAAAAGCCGAAAAGCCGAAGTGGCTAAATGGGCCCTGTGGGCCCTGAGGCTAAGTTTTGTGAAATTGTTTGATTTGGTAATATGAATTGAGTTGGTCATGCATGTTACTTGATCTGGAATTGTTTTGGGCCTAATAGGCCATAAGAATGAGATTTGGGCCTAATGGGCCATAAGGATGTTATTTGGGCATAAGGGTTATATGAACGTGAAATGGGCTTTATGGGGACGTAGGCAAGTATGCTAGAGTTAATGGAATTTAGGCCTAGTTTGAACAACTCTGAAACTTCATAAGACTTAATCTAATAATTAAACATGTCTGTGGACAAGTCGCTGGGTTAGAGTGTGGCAATGGACATATGCATGTCTAGGATTGGATCTAGGGAGAGCTTGGTACTTAAGCGGTCCTAGTGGCCCACCTCCTCTTCTCTAGAATCCTACCTGGTGCGTAGTGTTTGTTTGCTTTAGCCACAAAGACTTGTTAACGGGCCAAAGTTCATAACTAAACCCGAGAGGGACCAAATACCCTTAGATTTGTAAATTACTAAAATACCCCTGATTTGAAAATAACCAAAATACCCTTAGTTTGAAAAATTACCAAAATATCCTTAGATTTGCAAAATCACTAAAATACCCCCGAATTGTGAAACTACCAGAACGATAATACCCTGGTAGGGTAGAATTACGATAATACCCCTGTAGGGTAGAATTACGATAATACCCTATACGGTAGAATTACGATAATACCCCTATAGGGTAGAATTAGAAAATACCCCCTTTAAGGTAGAATTACGATAATACCCCTGTAGGGTAGAATTATGATAATACCCGAATAAGGTAGAATTACGATAATACCCCTGTAGGGTAGAATTACGATAATACGCCGATAAGGTAGGATTACGATAATACCCTTGTAGGGTAGAATTACGATAATACCTGGTAGGGTAGAATTACGATAATACCCCTGTAGGGTAGAATTACGATAATACCTCTGTAGGGTAGAATTACGATAATACCCCTATAGGGTCAAATTACGAAAATACCCTTGATTGTGAAATGACTAAAATACCCCTATGTGATGAGTATGAGTTTATATGGATGTTACTTATGTGTTTGTTGCATTCATATGATATTCTATTTAGGATGCATATGGGTGGGAATTATGGTACGGAGGAAGAATTTTAGGATCGCATAGTCGCTTGACGACCGTGGATTTTTGGGAAGGGTTTTGCATTATCTTGTTTGTATATGATACGATACGTAATGATATGAGGTCATTATGGGTTAAGGCCCAAGACCACCGATTTTGATAGGGATTAGGCCCAATGTGAATATTTGTATGTGATTTGTTTGCCAAGGGTTGTACACACTGAGTTTCGAAACTCACACCCTTTTTTTAATGTTTTAGGTGATCCTGAATAGATGGCTCGGAGTGGGAGAGAACTCGAAGATGGCCACACTAAAAGGTGATAAGATGTTTTGTTAATTTTTTCAAATGAATTTATTTTAAATACTTTGTTTTGCATTGAATTGTAATAAGGCCATGTATCTCCAATTTGATGTTACTTATGGGTTTTATTATTATTTCCGCTGCTTATTTTTTTAACTCAAATAAATTTCTAAAGTTTAGCAAGGTTTTCAAAATAACTATAACCTATTGGCTTTTATTTAAAACATAGGCTTTCTTCTTAACTTAACAAGACACATAGATTTTGGGCTTTTGGCCCTTAAGTTGTAAATTTGTAAAATCGTTTTGAAGTGTGCCTTTAATGTGACATTCTAGATTAGGGCCTAACTTCTAGGCCGGGTTTGGGGTGTTACATAGAAGAAGAGCAAGAAAATGATCCTAATACTACCGAAGAGATGGTTGATAATAATCCACTACCTCTTGTGGTGGCAGCAAACCCGGTGAATCAAAATCCTGTTCCTCGCACTATGTATGATTATGCTGAACTTAATTTAACAGGAACAAAATCTAGAATTATTAGACCCGTTGTTGCTGCAAATAATTTTGAACTAAAACCTAACACTACACAGATGAGACAGTAGTTTGTTTAGTTTGATAGTTTGCAGGATGAGGACCCTAACAATCTCTTGGCAAACTTTCTGGAATTCTACCACACTTTCAAGATCAATGGCGTTTCTGATGATGCCATTCACCTTCGGTTGTTTCCCTTTTTGTTAAGGAACAAAGCTAAACAGTGGTTGAACTCGTTACCACGAGGATCAATCACTACATGGGAGAAAATGACCAAAAAATTTTATTAAATTAATTTTCACCGACTAAAACAGCTAAGTTGAGGAATGATATCTCTTCTTTTGTGCAGATGGATTTAGAAACACTTTACGATGCATGGGAGAGATACAAGGATCTACTGAGACGGTGCCCTCACCACGGGTTACCTTTATGGCTATAGGTTCAAACCTTTTACAACGGTGTGAACCCCTCAACTAGGAAATTAATCGATTCAACTGCCGGCGGTACCCTAAATAACAAGACCCCTGAAGCGGCTTATGAGTTTATTAAAGAGATGTCACTGAATAACTATCAGTGGCAAGTTACGAGGACAAAGCCAACAAATGCCGCCAGTGTCTTCAACCTCGACACAATAACCATGCTATCAAATCAAGTAGAACTGTTAAATAAAAAGATTGATAGTTTGTGTAGTTCTTCACAGGTACATCCAGTAATGCAGTGCAATACATACGGAGGAGGGACAAACAATACAAAATACCCACCCTACAACCCTGGCATAGAAAACGAACAGATGAACTATATGGGTAATAATTTTAGACCCCAAAATAACCTTATACACTTACAATCCAAGTTGGAGGAACCATCCAAACTTTTCATGGGGTGGCCAAGGGAATAAAAGACAAAAACCCCTCCCAGGCTTTCAACAACAACCCTACCCACAAGAGAAAAAGCCGAACCTTGAGGAGATGCTGACAAAATTCATCGCGGTGTTAGAAACTCGTTTCTAAAACACTGAAACAACACTCAAAAATTAGCAAGCATCAATCCAAGGGATCGAGAACCAATTGGGACAACTTGCTAAACTCATCTCTGAACGACCGTAAGGTAGCTTGCCAAGCAACACTGAAACAAACCCAAAGGAGAAACTTCATGTTGTTACCGCTCAAAATAGTGAAGGGTTAGTTGAATCTAAATCTAAGCCAAGGCAAAAGATTGTGGTAAATAAGGTTAAGGTTGAGGCAAGCCATGATAAACTGAAATTGGTAATTATAGAGTACAAACCTTGAGTGCCATACCCAAATACGATAAAGAAAGACAATGCAGATGAACAATTCGGTAATTTTTTTAAACTTCTAAAGAAATTACATATTAACTTACTGTTTCTTGAAGCTCTTTCGCAGATGCCAGATTCAAGTAAATTTTTAAAAGAGCTTTTGACAAATAAACGGAGGTTAGACAAGGTATTGCATGTGGAGCTAAACACAGTGTGCTCAGTAATTTTGCAAAATAAACTACCATGAAAATTAAAAGATCCGGGGAGTTTTACAATTCCATGCTTAATTGGTAGTTTATCTGTTAATAATGCTTTAGCTGATTTATGAGCAAGCATAAATGTTATGCCCTATAAAATGTTTAAACAGCTAGGTCTAGGGAAACCATAACAAACTAGGATGAGCATTCAATTAGCTGATAAAACTATTCGAATTCCTAGGGGTATAATTGAGGATGTACTAGTAAAAATTGAAAATTCATATTCCCAGTAGACTTTGTTGTTTTAGACATGGATGAGGACAATACGGTTCCTTTAATTTTAGGAAGGCCCTTTCTAGTAACTGGCAGATCTAAAATTGATGTTGGTACAAGAGAATTCACACTTCGTGTAGGTGATGAAATGATCATTCTTCAGGCTCTTGACTCGGCTAGGACATCGAGTGATAAAGGTGAGAACATAAATTCTATTGATAACTAATTGGTTCAACCTTCTTCACAGGAAACACCATGAAGCTATACAATTGAACCTGATCCTAGACCCCGTGTTGATAAAGAAGTAACTCATGGGGAATGAAGACTTCAAGTCGATGAACTAGACGAGTGAAAGACACATTTCAAGGAGAAACTAAGAACACAAGAAGTGAAATCGAAGGAATCTCCAGACAAGCTTATAGGAACAGCAAATACTTCAAAATAGGAGATCATGTATTGTTGGATAAGAAAGACACTTGAATCGCCAATTCAGACCGTAAAACGAATGAAGAAATCCCTTTCACGATACTGAATATTTTCCCATACGGGATAGTCGAGGTAAGTAATCCCATATTCGACATTTTTAAGGTAAACTCTACTCGACTCAAACTATATACTAATAATAGAACTAATAGCATGTAACACCCTAAAATTTGGGGTTCTTCATTTTGCACTATTTCATGCATTTGGCTAGCTATGCTTGTTATTTGGGTATGTTTAGGGGTCCTGGGAAGGCTTGGGGTCGAGCCTAGGCCTTGGTAAATTTTTTCTCTTTGGGCACTTAAGGGGGGAAGGCTGTGGACAGCAAGGCTTAAAAGATAATGTTGGTAAATTGATAGCATAAGTAAGCATAAGGTGGAGTGGATGTGGCGTCTCTAGTTAAGAAAAGGGGGAAGGAGTTCGAATATCATCTACTGCAACAAGGGTTCCAATTTTTGTGAGCAAGGTGGAGAAGAGGTGGTGTGCAGCTGGGACTCTATCAAGGTGAATTTGAATTGGTCAAAAATTTTGAATAAGTGGTGGAGAGGGGATTGTGGAGCAAAATAGGGAGAGAATCAAGGGATATGGATGGTGTTAAGGAAGTTGGACCGAATGTGGGTTTTGTGAGGGGGATTTTTTGCTAGAGGGGGAAAAAGTGTAGCAAATTCGACATTAGGGGGTAGGTAGGAAGATAGGAAACCGAAACTTTCTTTTTCTTTTACTTTGGTGTTATGCCGAAATTTCCTAGTGCATTTTAAGTTCTTTCTTTCGTTTTCTTTCAACATTCTTTTCATCTATTCTTTCATCTTGCCAAACCTCCCCTAAACCTTCTTTCATCTATCTTGCTTATTCGTACATTGTTTCCCCTACAAAGTTACCAAATTACTCTTGACCGAATCATCTTTCCACACCATTCCACTTTCTTTGATTTTCCTGCACCTAAGCCGAATCTTGCGTCTTCTTTGCGCTTCATTCTTTTTTACTCATTTTTCTTTTTCCCTATTGCAAGCCGAATCTTCTCTTGTTCCAATCCAAACCAGTCTATTGCCATTAGCTGTACTTTAATAAGCAAGTATCAGGATCTCTCTTAACTGTCGAAAATCCTCCCTATTCATCCGATTGTGCTAGTTCAAGGTAATAGGTTCTTTTATTTGTATGATTTTCTTCTCTTTTCCTTTCTCTTAGTTGTGACCAAGTAGGTAAGTCTTCAGTACCGGATACTTTTCGTCCCATATCTTTCTACTCTTGTAGCCATAGGTAAGAGCGTTCTTTTGGCCAACGAATCTGTTCTGTTCCCTCGAATCTTCTGTAATCGCAAGGTAATGTGAATTCTTTCGCTTCTTCTTTTCCTTTCGGTCTTATGGGGGTTATAGCCAAAGTGGCTATTTTCCTTATTGGTATACACAGCTAATCACTTTTGTTATTCTATCAACATGCCAATGCCGAATCCGTGAAGGGTTGACTTCTCGCTGATCAAGGCCAATTGTTTTAGGGATCAAGCAAGTTTCTTCTTTGCCCATTAGTTATTCAGATTTTGGAAATGGTGGTAAGTGCCAAAACCCCTTGTTAGATAACCACCATTTCTATTTGTGTTGCGTCCATTGATCGAGATTTTTTCATGGATGTGAGTGGTGCCAATCAAGGGGGGTTGCGCTAAAGGAGTCTGAGGGGAGTAGGCTCGTAGTCTCTACTCCCAAGTTCAAACGACGTGCAGTGTTAGCGGATCGAGACTTTCCATCAGGTTGTGGTAGAGAGCCGACATCTATTTGGGATAGGCTTATCGTAGTTGTTCGTAATAGTGAGAGTGACGACGATCAGGAGTGTTTAGTTCTTCGCATAATCAGGTGTGTAATCCTCACACCTTCTTTGGTTGTTTAGTATTTATATGTCTATGGACTAAAGGCCAAAACAATTGTAACGGCGGTTGTGATAACCTAGTGGGTAAGATTGGAAATATCAGGTATGTAACGCTTATGGCTATATCATTCGAATCACTTAGTATGATTATATGTGTGTTATAAATATCCGATGTACATTGATGTATGTTTTGCATTCATCACATATGATAATATGTTGCATGAGATTGGGATATGATGTTGATGAAAAGGGGCAGTGTATTTCGGTGACTTTGTCACACTATTTCAGTGGCTCTGCCACATATTTCGTATTTTGGTGACTCTGCTACATATATTTAGATGATGAGCAGCGTGACTGCCATCGAGGTGTGTAACGGATGGAGGGTTGATTGTAGAAATCCCCATAGGTGTGTTAGGATTGATACGTGTGGTGTGTAGCGGATGGATATTTAGGCTGGGTTGGGTTGCATTGCACTCATTATCTAATATGCCATGTTGTTAGGGCTTCGGCCCACTTCGATCAGTATGGGCTTCGGCCAATTTGCATCTGTGGGCTTAGGCCCAAATTTTGTCCGTAAGGGGAATTACACACTAAGTTCTCGTAACTCACCCTTCTGCTGTAATTTTTGCAGGTAATTCCCAACACTGAGGATTTGGATGCCGAGACAGAATTTGGGGTGGGCATACGCCGTTACTTTAGTAAATTTTGTTTCACTCTACTTTAAATAATTATTTTAATTTGGGTTTATGTTTTGTAATAAAGCCTCTGGTATTTTATATGGGTATTAACTTTAATTTGGATTTTCTTATTATTAGATGTTCAATACGGGCTTTTCTTAAAAAAAAACTTTAATAACTATTTTCCAACATATTAAGGAATGGTTCACAAACTATAAATAATTAAACTCGGGATCTTCTTAAAACTACAAAGCTGTTTTCAAAATGTCACATTTCCAGGAACCACTGAAACTGACTTGTGGGTTATAAAATGAAGTTTTTGATGTTAGGAATATTAATAAAATTTTGCATGAAAACCTTAAAAACAAATCTAATTTTCAAAATGGAAATAGAATCGAAATTTTTATCGATTGCGAAGTTTCTTTAACAACCTTTCCATGTGACATGCTAGATCCGGTCGTAACATCTAGGCCGGGTTTGGGGTGTAACATTTAATGGTATCAGAGCCTTGTTGTAAAAACTCGGCTGTAGATTGGGTTCGACATCATTTTTCCAATATTGGTTTAAAAGGTTGTTTAGAAAAATATGTCTTTTTTTTAGAAGTATGGCACCCGAGTCTCCGGCACCAAATCCATAAGTCTTCTAACTTTGTTTGATAATTATGAAATGATTTTAGAAGGAATTCTTAAAATCAATGTTTTATGACTGCTAGCTATAAGCGTTAAGACTTTAGAGACTGAGACATTAGGAAATTCGATTCGCGAAAACAACTACTATACTCATTTTGCATAAAGCATTGTTAATAAACATTGAAGTGAAGTACTAATCCATAAAATTTGTAATCAGATTAAGTCAATTCTATTAACATGAGCGTAAGAGAATGTGGACGTGGCACACGCGACCGTGGTAGAGCCCGAGGTGCTGGGGATAGATCTGAGGCATCTGGGCACATGCCTGAAATAGAAGCACCTGCATCACCAGTGACTAAGGTAGGGTCCCATAATCAAGCTAGAGTGGACGATGCTTTGTCCCAAGCTATGCTGCAAGTCTTGGAACAGGTTGTTGGGACAAACACTAGATCAGTAGCCCGAAAATCTATCCCTGAGCAATTGCGGCCAAATGGGGTTGAAATATTTAGGGGTATTTCTGGCGTGGGCCCAAACATAGCTGAGTACTGGCTGGAAGCAGTTGAACAAATTATGGACGACCTGGACTGCACAGTAGATGAGAAATTAAAAGGGGCAATGTCCCTCCTACGATATGAGGCATACAAGTTGTGGCTCACAGTGAGGGAAGGTACTTCAGCAGACCTTATTACCTGGGATTTCTTTAAGACGTCGTTTAGGGAAAATATGTTGGGGCGAGCTATGTGGACGCCCAGAGAAAAGCATTTTTCAATTTGGTTCAAGGGGGTAAATCTGTGGCTGAATACCAAGCGGAGTTCTTGCGCCTAAGCCGTTACGCTCGGGGTATCATCGTCAACTGATTATGAATGTTGTGTTCGATTTGAGGATAGTCTACGAGATTAGCTACGAGTACTGATAGCTTTACAGCGACAGAGAGATTTTGTTATACTGGTTGAGAAGGTAAAAATTACCAAAGAGGTAAAGTGTTCTGAGAGGCAGAATCGGGATAAAGATAGGGGCATGAATAAGAGAAGTTTTAGGACGTTAGGATCTACTGGGGGTTCCCAAAAGAGGCCTAGGTTGGATGGGCCAGTTCGAGCTGTGATGCCAGTTGCTGTAGGTCAGTTGCAACCTTGTGCACAGTGTGGGAGAATGCATTCAAGGGAGTGCTGGAGAAGAACTAGAGGATGCTTCAAGTGCGGATCTAGAGAGCATCTGACAAAAGACTGTCCATAAGAGTTGGCTAGGGCACGGTCGGTAGGTCAGGATTTTGCACAGCCAGTAAGAGGTGGCCAGCAACCATCGAGAGGTCGTGGTCTGGCCAGAGGAAGAAATGGTTTTGGTCGAGTTCATGAAGCACCGGGCAGAGGTGCTAGTAGCACAGATGCAAGACAACCGGGGTTAGTCTATGTGGCTAGACGGTGAGAGGATGGCGACGCACTAGACGTTATAACCGGTACATTCCTTATATTTGGTGTACCCTTTACAGCTTTGATAGATATTGGTTCTACACATTCATATGTTGCTAGTACTGTGTCTAGGACTTTGGGTATAAAATCTGAGGTTGCTTCTAGAGAAATGACTGTGATTAGCCCTTTACGACAATCTGTAGTGGTGAACAAATTATTTAGGAATGTGCCTTTAGAAGTACAAGGGACTGTTTTTTCGGCAGACTTAATGGAACAACCGTTCGACGAGTTTGATCTGATCTTAGGTATGGATTGGTTAGTTAAGCATCAAGCAAACTTGGATTGTGCTGCTAAGTGCATGATGTTGAAGACTGCCAAGGATAAGGAGGTACTGGTGATAGGAGAAAGGAGGAATTACTTGTCCAATATAGTGTCGGCACTAAAGGCTGAAAGGATGGTGTGAAAAGGTTTCGAGGCGAACCTAGTTTTCATCAGCGCTTTAGATGCCAAGGAAGTGTCTGTGGGGGATGTTAGAATGGTGAAAGAATTATCGAATGTCTTTCTTGAAGAGCTTTGGGGTTGCCTCCGGATGGCTAAGTCGAATTTGGCATTGAGCTATTGCCAAGAATGGCTCCGATGTCTATCGCCCCATATATGATAGCGCCGAAGGAGCTGGTAGAACTTAAAGCTTAGACCTAGGAGCTGTTGGACTGTGGTTTTATTCGACCAAGTGTGTCTCCGTGGGGAGCACCGATATTGTTCGTTAAGAAGAAAGATGGGTCGATGCGTATGTGCATTGACTATAGGCAATTAACAAGTTGACGATTAAGAACAAATACCCATTACCAAGGATTGATGATTTGTTCGATCAGCTAAGAGGAGCTTCAATTTTCTCGAAGATAGATTTGAGATCTGGGTATCTTCAATTAAGGGTCAAGGAGGCAGATGTTCATTTCCAAACTTGGTATAGGCATTACGAGTTTCTAGTGATGCCGTTCAAGTTAACTTATGTACCAGCCGCTTTAATGGACATGATGAACCAGGTCTTCCAACCTTATTTGGATCAGTTTGTGGTAGTGTTCATAGACGACATCCTGGTATATTCGAGATTGGAGGAAGAGCATGATTCTTATCTTCGGATTGTTCTGTAGATTTTGAGAGAGAAGCAACTGTATGCCAAATTCAGCAAGTGTGAATTTTGGTTTAAGGAAGTGACCTTTTTGGGGCATGTTGTTTCTACTGAGGGTATTAGGGTTGATCCCCGAAAGATCGAAGCTGTATTGGATTGGAAAGTACCAAAGTCTGTGTCAGAAATTCAAAGTTTTCTTGGTTTGGCTGGGTACTACAGAAGATTTGTTGAGGGGTTTTCACTGATTGCTTCACCTTTAACCAAGTTATTATGAAAAGGAGTACCGTTTGTTTGGGCTGATAAGCAACAGGAATGCTTTGAGAAGCTAAAGAGGATTTTGACTGAGGCACCAGTGTTGATTCGGCCTGAGGCTGGGAAGGAATTTGTTGTTTATTGTGATGCATCGCACACAAGTTTGGGATGTATGCTAATGCAAGAAGGAAAGGTAGTAGCGTATGCATCTCGTCAACTAAGGCCGTATGAGATGAACTATCCCACTCATGATTTGGAGCTAGCTGCCGTGGTGTTCGCCCTAAATATATGGAGGCACTACCTGTACGGAGAAAAGTCGATTATCTATACAGATCATAAGAGCCTAAAATATCTCCTTACACAGAAGGAGTTGAATTTAAGGCAACGGAGGTGGATTGAGTTGTTGAAAGACTATGACTGCTCAATTGAGTATCACCCGGGTAAAGCTAACGTGGTGGCAGATGCGTTGAGTCGTAAGGTGATAACGAATTTGAGGGGAATGTTTGCTCATCTCAGTATGTATGAAGATGGTAGCTTGTTAGAAGAACTTCAGATGAAGCCGACATGGGTAGGTCAGATTAAAGAGAAGAAATTGTTAGATGAATCATTGGGTTCTCGATTTTAGCAAGTGGAAAGAAGAGAGACAGTGGATTTTGGGATGAACAGTGAGGGGGTATTATGTTTCTGTGAAAGAATTTATATGCCGAAGGACTCCGAGTTGAGGCAGATGATTCTACGGGAAGCGCATAGTAGCCCATAGCTATGTATCCCAGTGGCAGTAGGATGAATTAGGATCTACGCGAACTGTATTGGTGGCCAAGGCTAAAGTGGGAGGTTATCGACTTTGTGGGTAAGTGTTTGACATGTTAGTAAGTGAAGGCGGAGTATCAGTTGCCTTTGGGGTTACTGTAACCGGTGAAAATTCTACTTTGGAAGTGGGAGAGGATAATAATGGACTTTGTTAGTGGGCTACCCCTCACACCTACTAAGAAAGATTCAGTGTGGGTGATCGTTGATTAGTTGACGAAGTCCGCGCACTTCATACCGGTTCGTACTGACTATTCATTACAGAGGTTGGCCAAGCTGTATGTAGCAGAAATCATGAAGTTGCATGGCGTACCAGTGTCTATCATATCAGTCAGGGACCCTAGGTTTACATTGTAATTTTGGAAGGTATTGCATGAAGCTTTGGGTATAAGGCTAGATTTCAGCATAGCGTTTCACCCATAAACTGATGGTCAGTCGGAAAGGGTAATTCAGATCCTGGAAGACATGTTAAGGGGCTGTGTGATCAACTTCAGAGGTAGTTGGGAGGATTTTCTACCATTGGCAAAATTTGCGTACAACAATGGCTATCATTCCAGCATTCAGATGGCACCCTACGAGGCGTTGTATGGACGTAGGTGTCGTACCCCTACCTGCTGGACAGAGTTAGGTGAGCGACAGTTGTTGGGTCTGGAATTGATATCAAAGACTGAGGAAAATGTTAAGTTGATACGAACTCGGTTGAAGGAAGCTTCCGATAGGCAGAAATCATATACAGATCTGAAGCGTAGAGAAAAAGAATTTTCAGTGGGAGATTATGTCTTCTTGAAAGTTTCACCCTGGAAGAAGGTTCTAAGATTTGGATGGAAGGGCAAGTTGAGCCCCAGATTCATCGGGCCTTACCGGGTGTTGAAACATATGGGACCAGTGGCTTATCAGCTTGAGTAACCTCCGGAGTTGAGATAGATACATAATGTGTTCCATGTTTTGATGCTAAGGCGCTATCATTCAGATCCATCTCATTTAGTGTCAGTGGAAGAATTGAAGCAAGCCCTGACCTGTCCTTTGAAGAGGAGCCAGTGCAGATTCTAGATCAGGATATTAAGGTGTTGAGAAGGAAATCAATTTCGTTGGTCAAAGTGTTATGGCGTAATCACGGTTTAGAGGAAGCCACGTGGAAGCCGAAAGAGGCAATTCAACAACAATACCCTCACCTCTTTTAATCAGGTAAATTTTGAGGTCGAAATTTATTTAAGGGGGTAGAACTGTAACATCCTAAAATTTTGGGTTCTGTATTTACACTATTTCATATGTTTGGCTAGCTATGCTTGTTATTTGGGTATGTTTGGAGGTCTTGGGAAGGCTCGGGGTCGAGCCTAGGCCTTGGTAAATTTTTGCTTTTTGGGCACTTAAGAGGGGAAGGCTATGGACGGCAAGGCTTAAAAGATAATGTTGGTAAATTGATAGCACAAGTAAGCATAAGGTCAAGTGGATGTGGCGTCTCTAGTTGAGAAAAGGGGGAAGGAGTTTGAATCTCATCTACTGCAACAAGGGTTCTATTTTTTTGTGAGCAAGGTGGAGAAGAGGTGGTGTGCAGCTGGGACTCTATCAAGATGAATTTGAATTGGTCAAAAATTTTGAGTAAGTGGTGGAGAGGGGATTGTGGAGCAAAATAGGGAGTGAATCAATGGTTATGGATGGTGTTGGGGGAGTTAGACCGAATGTGAGTTTTATGGGAGGGGAGTTTCGGCTAGAGGGGAAAAAGTGTAGTAGATTCGGCATTAGGGGGTAGGAAGGAAGAGAGGAAACCGAAACTTTCTTTTTCTTTTACTTTGGTGATATGCCAAAATTCCCTAGTGCATTTTAGGTTCTTTCTTTCGTTTTCTTTTAGCATTCTTTTCATCTCTTCTTTCATCTTGCCAAACCTCCCCTTAACCTTCTTTCATCTATCTTGCTTATTCGTACATTGCTTCCCCTACAAAGTTACCAAATCACTCTTGACCGAATCATCTTTCCACACCATTCCACTTTCTTTGATTTTCCTGCACCTAAGCTGAATCTTTCGTCTTCTTTGCCATTCATTCTTTTCTACTCATTTTTCTTTTTCTCTGTTGCAAGTCAAATCTTCCCTTGTTCCAATCCGAACCTGTCCGTTGCCATTAGCCGTACTTCAATAAGCAAGTATCAGGATCTCTCTTAACTGTCGAAAATCCTCCCTCTTCATCTGATTGTGCTAGTTCAAGGTAATAGGTTCTCTTATTCGTATGATTTTCTTCTCTTTTCCTTTCTCTTAGTTGTGACTGAGTAGGTAAGTCTTCAGTACCGAATTCTTTTCTTCCCATATCTTTCTTCTCTTGTGGCTGTAGGTAGGAGCATTCTTTTGGCCAAAGAATCAGTTTTGTTCTCTCAAATCATCTGTAATCGCAAGGTAATGTGAATTCTTTCGCTTCTTCTTTTCCTTTCGTTCTTATTGGGGTTATAGTCGAAGTGGCTATTTTCCTTATTGTTATACACGGCTAATCATTTCTGTTCTTCTATCAATATGCCAATGTCGAATCCGTGAAGGGTCGACTTCTCGCTGATCAAGGCCAATTGTTTTAAGGATCAGGCAACTTTTTTCTTTGCCCATTAATTATTCAGATTTTGGAAGTGGTGGTAAGTGCCGAAACCACTTATTAGATAACCACCATTTCTCTTTGTGTTGCGACCTTTGATCAAGATTTCTTCATAGATGCGAGTGGTTCCAATCTAGGGGGTTGCGCTAAGGGAGTCTAAGGGGAGTGGGCTCGTAGTCTCTAGTCCCAAGTTCAAACGACGTGTGGTGTCAACGGTTCGAGACTTTTCGCCGGGTTGTGGTAGAGAACAAACATCTATTTTGGATAGACAGATTGTAGTTGTTCGTAATAGTGAGAGTGACGACAATCAGGAGTGTTTAGTTTTTCGCATAATCAGGTGTGTAATCCTCACACCTTCTTTGGTTGTTTAGTATTTATATATGTATGGACTAAAAGAAGAAACAACTGTAATGGCGGTTGTGATAACCTAGTGGGTAAGATTGGAAATATCAGCTATGTAAAGCTTATGGCTATATCATTTGAATCACTTAGTATGATTATATGTGTGTTATAAATATCCGATGTACATTGATGTATGTTTTGCATTCATCACATTATGATAATATGTTGCATAGGATTGGGATATGATGTTGATGAAAAAGGGCAGTGTATTTCGGTGGCTCTGCCACATATTTCGTATTTCGGTGGCTCTGCCACATATATTTTGGCGATGAGCAGCGTGATTGCCATCGAGGTGTGAAGCGGATGGAGGGTTGATTGTAGAAATCCCCACAAGTGTGTTAGGATGGATACGGGTGGTGTGGAGCGGATGGATACTTGGGCTGGGTTGGGTTGCATTGCACTCATTATCTGATATGCCATGTTGTTGGGCTTCGGCCAATTTGCATCTGTGGGCTTAAGCCCAAATTTTGTCTGTAAGGGGAATTATACACTGAGTTCTTGTAACTCACCCCTCTGCGGTAATTTTTTGTAACATCCCAAAGTTGGGCCCAGTAGGATTAGGCCCATTGGGCTTTAGGCGTAGGAGCGTTTAAAATTATTGGGAATAAGAGAACGGCATTAGTTCAAGTTGGATCTATTAGGTGAGTGATTTTGGAAGGTTAGGGGGCTTCTATAAAGTTCCGGGTTCAAGTTAGGCCTTAGGAAAAATTTATGTTTTCGGTGAATAAAACATTAGGAGTTAGTAGGTAGGCTTTAAGGATAAAATGTGAGGGAAAAAGACACAAGTGGAGTGTGTGGTGTAGTGGCAAAGTGATGCCACGTAAGAGACAAGGGGGTGACGCCACAAGGAAAGAAGGAGGTCCAAGGTTCAAGTCTTGGCTTTTGCATTTTGGTTTTCTTTTTAAATGGACTCTAGAATTTTACCATAGGATTATATTTAGTTGCGCATGGTTTTAGACACAAGGAAGCAAGTGGTCTAGTGGCAAGGCATCATTAAGGGTGCAAGGGAGCCTGGGTTCAAATCTAATGGAAAGCAAGGGAGTATTTATTTTACGGATTGGACGGGAAGAGTTTGAGTTGGATTTAAACTCTACTGACGGAGGGATCCCACATCAGAAAGATACAAAGAAGGAAGGTGAGAAGCTAGCTATTTATAGAGCTGCCTAGGAGGAGAAGGAGCATACTTGGTTGGCGTTGGGCATAGGAGTGCTCGGAGCGCGGTTTAGCAGCTTCAAATTCCTATCAGTTGTGTATTCTCTCTACTCTAGCTGTAGAGTGGCATATGCTGAAATGCCGGTGACACGGCGATAGTAACCACACGAGCGTGTGAGCGCACGTGTGGGGCTTCAACGCGATAGTTGAGGCCATCAGTAGTGTTCTTGTGGGTGTGGGCTGTTGGGCCACGATGGCCCGAAAGGGGCCAAGTGGGCCCACTGGCCCGGGGGCCCATATGAGTAAATTGCATGATTGAGTAGTAGATAGTGAACTAAACTATGTGAATCTCATATATGTGGCTAGGTTTGGGTTGAATGGGCCACACGAGTGTGTGGGCCCACTTGGGCTGAGAATGGGCCTTAGGCCCGTTCGCATCATTATCTCTGTTTAGAATACTTGAGTCGTTCGAGGCGACAGTGGACCTTCTGTTGGGTCGTTAATACCCTGATTTGTAAACTGACCAAAATACCCCTGGTTTATAAAATTATCGAAATACCCCTAGTTTGTGAAATTACCAAATTACCCCTGGTTTGCAAAATTATGGAATTACCACTGGTTTACGAAATTATTGAATTATCCCTGGTTTGCGAAATTGCCGAATTAACCCTGGTTTATGAAATTACCGAAATACCCCTGGTTTACAAAATTATTGAATTACCCCTGGTTTGTAAAATTATTGAAATTCCCCTGGTTTGTAAAATTACCGAAATACCCCCGGCTAGTTTGTGAAATTACCGAAATACCCCCGATTTGTGAAATTACCAAAATACCCTCAGTTTGTGAAATTATCGAAATACCCCCAGTTTGTGAAATTACCAAAATACCTTCGATTTGTGAAATTATCAAAATACCCCTAGTTTGTTAAATTACCAAAGTACCCCCGATTTGTAAAATTAATATTTTACCGCTAAACGACAAAATGACCGTTGAACCCTCATGGTAGTACTAGCGTTTTATGTGTTAATTGTATGATTGATTATGTTTGAGATACATTGCATACAAGAATTAGTTATGAGTAGAATTACCGAACTACCCCTGAAGGGGAGGATTACCGGAATACCCATACAGGGTAAAATGACTGATTTGCCCTTGTAGGTAAGTGATTGGCTTGTGCTATGATATGAGTGGTTTGGCTATGGTTGTATGATTGATATGCTTTTATTACATGTTTAAATGATTGTTATTGAGCATGGCCATTCTACATACACGTGTAATGATTGAGCATGACATAAACGACATATTGCATGGGGTTGGGTTATTGATGATTGGGGAAGTGTATATCAGTGGCTCCGCCACATTCTATATAATGGCTATATGCCAACCTAAATATGGCTCCATGACGTCTTGATTATGGCTTTGTGCCAATCGTATTTACCCAAGCCTTTGTGCCGATTATATTACCGTCGCTGATGGCTATGTGCCAAGCATAATATAGTTATTGATGACTCTGTGTCAGTGCTGTGTGCCGATTATATTACCGTCACTGATAGCTATGTGCCAAGCATAATACAGTTATTGATGATTTTGTGTCAATCATATTTACCCAGGGCTGTGTGCCAATTATATTATTATTTCGATGGCTAGGTGCCACATTATCATATCAGTGATTTGGTCACATGGTGATCGGTGGCTAGGCCACGTTATATTTGGTCACATGGTGATCAGTGGCTAGGCCACGTTATATTAGGTCACATGGTGATCGGTGGCTAGGCCACATTATATTATCTTTGAGCAGTGTGTCTGTCAGCATGACTTCCAAAGTGGCATGTAGCGGATGGAGGGTTGATTGTAGAAATCCCCACGGTGTGTTGGGTTGGTACAGGTAGCGTGTAGAGGATGGAAAATTAGGTTGGGCTGGGTTTGCATCGCATTGCATACATTATCTGTTGTGACATATGATATGGGTTATGGCTCAACTGAGGCTATTTTTGGCTAAGGCCCAATTGCCACCGTTACTGTAATGGGCTTTGGCCTAGATTGTTTGATGCATGTTCTTACCGATGAGGGTTGTACACACTGAGTTTTCGTAAACTCACCCCCTCTTTTTATTAAATGTTTCAGGTGATTCCTAGCGATTGGGAGCTGTGGAGGACTCGGGGGTGGCTATACATCGGAGATACTACTCGTGAACTTTAGTAATTTTGATTTTTGCCTTTTCTTTTAGATTATTTATTTTGGGTTAATATTTTGTAATAAGGCCATTGGTTTATTTTTTCTAAGTTTTCATTTATAACTATTAAACTTATAAATATGGGGTTTTCTTAAAACATTAGCAATCGTTTTCTAAAATATCATGTTTACATAGCGATGCAAGTTCAACTTTCATAACAAAATAGTTTTTCAAAGTAATAACAACTTTTAAACGGTCATTTAGTAAATCACGTTTTTCTCAATCAAATAACGAACTCGGAGTTCAAAAATCTGATAAAAATTTTCTAAACAATTGCTTAGCTTTTCAACTTCCTTCACTGTGACACGCCAGATTCGGGCCTAACTTTTAGGCTGGGTTTGGGGTGTTACATTTTTGTAGGTAATTCCTAGCATTGAGGATATAGATGCCGTGACGAACTTTGGGGTGGCCATACGTCGTTACTTTAGTAAATTTCGTTTGACTCTACTTTAAATAATTATTTTGATTTGGGTTTATGTTTTGTAATAAGGCCTCTGGTATTTTATTTGGGTATTAACTTTAATTTGGATTTTGCTTATTATTAGATGTTCAATACGGGCTTTTCTTAAAAAAAATTAATAATTATTTTCCAACATATTAACGAAAGGTTCACAAACTATAAATAATTAAACTCGGGATCTTCTCAAAACTACAAAGCTATTTTCAAAACGTCACATTTTCGGGAACCACTGAAAATGACTTGTGGGTTATAAAATGAAGTTTTTGATGTTAGGAATATTAGTAACATTTTGCAAGAAAACCTTAAAAATGAATCTGACTTTCAAAATGGAAACATAATCGAAATTTTTATCGATTGCGAAGTTTCTTTGACAACCTTTCCATGTGACATGCCAGATCCGGTCGTAACGTCTAGGTCAGTTTTAAGGTGTTACATAGCATGAGAAAGGATTTTCAACTCCTCAAACCACCATGATTATGCGAATGAGAGGTAAGCCTAGCTTAAGACTTTAAACGAGTGCTTCTCGGAAGGCAACTCGAACACTAACCCCATTAATTTTCATATTTTTATTTATACTTTTAGCATCTAACTACAAACTAACCAAGTTAATGAAGCGCATGTTTCCATACCCACACGGCCTTGCACACGGCCGTGGCCGTGGCTTTGTGGGTACCACAGGTAGGTGAATGGGCGTGGCTGTAGACGTGCGGCAATAGGAAAACTTTTTCCCAAAAAATGGGCTACGATAAATCGCCATGGCCGTGCGATACGGCTGTGGCCGACACTGATTAAACCACACGGGCATAGAAACCTCCACACAGGCGTGGGAGTAGCCACATGACCGTGTGATATGACCATGTGACTTAATAGGCCCATGGCACACGGGCGTGGGGATGTACCAGATCCCAAATTTCTATTTAAAACCCACCCCCTCTTCTCACATACTCCCCAATTTTCTCTTCTGCCATACCCTTTAAACTTTTCCCTTTCCTTTTCCTCCTTTTTCCTTCCTTTCACTCTTTATCTACACCATCATCTCCATGTCGAAGAAGTGGAAGGATCCTAGCACAGTCTCCCTGTGCGAGACCTATCAACATAAGTTCATGCCAGCCACTTCATTAACTCGGCAAGAAAAGGACCTTTGAGTCCATTTACTTTTTCTTTTTCTTTGCTCTTCTCTTTTATTTTTCTTCTCTTTATATTTCTTTATTTTAAATACATATTTAGTATATTTTGAATTATTCTTATTATTTCCTGGCTATTTCTTCACGAGTTACCCAATTTCTTCATCTGGCTCATTGATTGTTGGCAGCCACCATACCACCACCAGAGACGCCTTTTACAACTTATCTTTTACCTCCAAATCAAGTTTCCACACTCCCAACTCAAAGAATTCCATCCAAAATTCAGGAAGTTTCACTTCTCTCCTTCTCTTTTAATTTTCTAACTATATGGTGAATATCTATCTTTGTACATTGAGGGCAATGTACATCTTAAGTGTTGGGGGTGAATTTCAAAATTTCCTAACTTTTTGCATTATTGTCAAATCCCTAAATGATATCTTGTCTTAAGTAATTTTCTCATATTACTAATTAGAATGAAACTTCTGTTGATTTATGATTTTTATTGATATGTTTTGGATTAAGTCATAGTTAATTATGCATTGATAATTTAAACTTTAAGATATTAGAGAATCAGGGATGATAAGTCTATTTTAGAATTAAAAATTGGCTAGGTTGTTAACCTAAAATTGAATATTACCTTGAAATTTAAAATTTGCAAGGTTGACATAAAAAACCATAATTTTTGTGAGATTTTGAGCCTTTTAGAGCATATTCTTTTGCTGCTCACTTTTATTGACTTTGAGTGTGTCAATATTGATTTGTTATTCTAGAACTTGCTTCGCTTATACATTTCGAGACCACACCTTACAGATATGATAAAGGCACTTAGGATTTAACCCACTTCCTCCACTAAAAGCCTACCCTCATAATTAACCCTTAGTGAACCCTTTTGATCTTAACAAACCGTTTCTTGACTCACCCATTCATATTAACCTAAAACTCATCTTGTATTTGTTATCACCATTTCTCATCGAGAGTTGATTTGATCAGTTGCCTAACTACATTCTTTATTTCAATTGTTAAATTCTATTTTTGTGATTTGTTCTTTAAAAAAACCGTTAGAAAATTTATTCATCATTAGTTCTATGTTCTATAAACTTAAACAGTTAAATTCACATCTTTAGAAGAAGCTTGAGTTATTGATGTAATTATTCATTATCAGTTTATTGTTTCTAGTTAGGTAATTTGTCAATTCAATCTCGATTCTAACCTTCTAATTCAGTCTATATCCACACCTTTAACCCAAGCCCCATTACAACCCTTTAAAGACCTTTTGATTTGTGTATCATCTCATTTTATAGTGGTGGAGATTTGATTTTCATGCAAGCCTATGGGATTAACTTTTCATATTTGACTTATGAGTGCTTCTTGTACCTTAAACACTTTGAGTGGTTTAAGTGAATCCTTAGTAGGGATGTCAATCCTTATCGATTTTGAATCAAAGGTAATTATTTAGATAAGGGGAAACACCTATATTTTTCGTGCTACAAGAAATTTATGACTTTAATTGTTTGAATCTCTAGGACTCTTTGAGTTAAAATTATCCGTGTATAAATTATTTATGAATTATGATGAGACATTGTTGAGTAGAATTATGAATTGAGGGAAGTTAATTCTAATTGTAAGTTGAGGATTTTGCTTGAGGACAAGCAAATGCTTAAGTGTGGGGGTATTTGATAAACCGTAATATATAAATATTTTAATCCTGCATTTAGCATACTTTTGGATGATTTATCCCTTGAAATGTGGAATTTGATGCTTCTAATCCTTTAATTTCATGTTTTATACTTAGGAGAGCATAGAAGGATGAAAAGAACAAGAAATGGCCCAAAAACGGAGAAGATGGGCCAAAGTAAGAAATCCACACGGCCTGTGTAACATCCCCAAACCCGGCCCACGAGCCTTGACCGGATCTGGTTATGTCACTGCGGAATGACGGTTGAAAATCTTTGTCTTTAGAATAAAACTTGAAAATTTTGTTAACTTTAGGAAGTAATTCTATTAAAATTATTTAATAATATAAGCTCAATATAAAAGATGTGAATTAAAACTTTATGATAATTTATTATATTATAAATCATTTGGAGAAAATATATCTAAGTATAATATAAAACCCTAATTAAAAGATAATAAAATGATCCCAAAAATAAATAAAGAGGCCTTTTATTACAACCATTATTTAATCGAAATACTTAAGATTAGAACTAACTAAAACATCTTTATCTCGCATGGCCCACTGGCTCCCTCTCCAACCCGGTCCAACTCATGAATCACCGAAATGTTAGGAAGATAATTGGGTGAGTCACACGGACTCAAGTGTGTAATTAAACCACCGATATCCACCCACATGTTAGCCACAAATCAACCCAAATTATCAAATGTAACATAAAAATATAATCACATGGATATTACCACAACTGGCTTGACCCACAATCAAATCATATTCAAGCACCGGCTAGGCCCTTTTCTCATTAATTCATCGACATCGGGCTTGGCCCATTTCCACGTATGTTCCCAAAACATACCTATCCACATGTCATATTGGGCTTGGCCCATTTCCATATCATTTCATAACAAAACAATGCAACATGAAACCCAACCCAATCCTAAGGTCCATCCGCTACACACCCCTTAACCAAATTTTACCACACACCAGGGGACTATCGGGTCACCCTCTCCTTTTCTCCAAAAGGCAACCAATGCCACCACGATGTAGCGTATAGCTAACATCAAACCATGATGGAGCACACAGCAATCCATCAAGCCACGATATGGCATAAAGCCGATATCAATCAAGGTAACCACGCGAACTAAATCAAGAAAGATCCACAACGCGACCTCGGCCGGCGCCAATCCACGATGTAGCACAAAGCTGACATCAACCACGTACTCAAGTACACCCGTACCTTCTTTCAAAAACCCACCCATGCACATGTAACATAATATAATGCGGAGATGATGCATGTGCATGATATTAACAATCATAGGCATACTCACATATTAAAAATCAATTATCACATATTAACCAATTTGCTACTAACCTGGTCATCATCATACCCCCTTCAAGGGTATCAATTTCACATTTACTGCACTTGTTAGCAAACATATTAAACAGGCAAATATCACGCAAATCCCGGAAACAATGGCTAACTACACACCTTATAACCTGAAGCTCTAAACCCTCGATCCCGACGCTATCGTTTAGCGAGACTACATTATTTGCTTATCATTTTTACATTGTACGCCCACACCCCGGTGGCCAATCTCGTACAGCAGAAACCGATCTCTTTTTGAACTTCGGAATGGGAGCTTTCCCTTTCCCCTCTTGATTGGCACTTGCATCCATCGACACTTAATCAGAATCACACCATTAATCAACGAGTCATAATCTACTATTATTGAATTTAGATCACCTAATAACATCCTTACCGAAATACTGAGATCCCGAAGGCTCCCCTTTGCTTCTGTCGATTTGGCCCTAAAAGATCATAGCCACCACTCGGTCAACACAGTAACATAAACAATGGCCTAAGGCCGAATATCCAAATACATAACTTACCAAGATAAACCCTTACCACTACTTACCAAGTCGACTGCTAGCAACTGAGGCTTGACTGAATACCTCAAAATCCTAGAGTACCTTCAACAACGATTGCAACGAAAACCCGAAGAGATCTATGCTAATATTCGGCCAAGGTGCTACCAAATTGAAGAAAGGAAATTCGGCACAAAGGTGGGGAGTAGATTCGGCTAACAATGAAAGAAAATCAATGGAAAGGAGATAAGAGTTTCGGCCAAAAAGGTTTTAAGAAGAGGAGAGAAAGGTATGGGGGTGGACTTTCGGTTTAACATAAAATGGAAGCAAAGAAAGATGAAAGGGTGAGTGATTAGGCTAAGGACCCAAAAGAAGAAAGAGTGAGATGCAATGGAGGTTTTTTCAGTGAAATATGAAGAATAAAAGGAGAATTTGACTAAGTCTTGAAGTTCCGGCCAAAAGAAATGGTGGAACAAATTCGGCAAGACCAAATGGAACCAAAAGGGTGGCCAAAGGTGAGCTCTCTCCCTATTTATAGAATTCGGCAGCCTTCCCACGTGAAGAATCACTAATTCAAATCAATTTTGAATTAGCCAACTCCCCCATTATTTATCCATATTTTATCACTTCATTAAATCAAAAAAACTAACCATTATCTCCTAACTACTAATTTTAAACTAAGTAAAATAATCCTATATTTAACAAAATAAAATAAAAAAATAAAGCCACCTACTCACCAAATTAATTCAATACTAAGCAACACCCATCTAACCTTATCTATTAAAATAAAGTAACAACAATTCATCTCGCTAATTACAAATTTTAAACTAAAAATAATAATCCTACCATTATCCTACCACTAAAAAATAAACCCAACCCTTATCACTCCTTCAACTTAAAATACCAAAATAAAAATAAAACTCATCCTTATCTTCCAAATTTTAAAGAAAATAAAACAAAGAAGACTCCCCGGTGCCTCCACCTTCACGCCACCAACCTGCTGCAAAAAGACCAAAACAACATAAAATTCCAACTGCACCACCCCTGGTTCGAACACAGGACCTGGGGGTAGCCAGCATCCAAGCAGCGCCCCAGGCCATTCGGCCACTTGATTTTTATGCTATAAACCCGCAATTTATTCTTTTAAGCCTTACTTCCTTAGTCCCTTCCTTTTAACGCCCTAAAAACAAAATAAAACTCTTTACTGCTGCCACCTGGATTCGAACCCAGGTCCTTAATGGCGTCCTCCCCAAACTCTTAAGCAGCGCACGGAGCCACTTTGCCAACTGGTCTTTCACGTTCAATAACCTGGCCATTTATTTATAAGCATACCGCCCACCCCCTAATTAGCGCAGAGATAAAACAAAATTGTCGCCTTAGCAATGAACCTTGACCCTTAGGCGCCACCTTCCCAAGCCCCAAACAAGACCTCCATGCCACTCCACCAAAGACTCCTCTTGTGCCATAAATTTAGGAAAATTATACTTAAGGCCTCCTTGGCCTGCTTCCCTTTCCACTAAAAATACAAAATTTTCCGAAGCCTTCCCCTTTCATCCAAACATTTCTAAAACCCCTAAAACCCATCCAAGCACTCCCAAAAACCTACTAACACTCGAATTACACACAACCTACATAGCCCCTAAAACCAGGGTGTTACAGCCTGGAGCTCACCACACGGTCGTGCCACTTTAGCAGACTCAAACACAGTCCTAGGCTCGAGTCATACGGGCGTGCACCACGGGCGTGTCCTTGCCATGAACTATTTTAATTCCACTTGGAAAAAGATACTTAGAGGCAAAGAAAGACATTCCGAAAGCCTATATGAACACCCTAAGTTTATCCTAAAAGGGGGAGGCCGTAAAGTGAAGCCAGAAAGGGCCGAATTGTGGGATTTACTCGAAGACAGCCAGTTGATTCATCTCAAGAAGTCGGAATCATACTCAAGATGGAATATCTTCCCTTCAATTTCTTTCAGGGGGTTTTAGGGTTTTTCTTATGTTTTGTTTTGTACTTTCTTCTAAGATGTATTCTTTTATAAACATGAACTAAACCTCTTAAATACCTAAGGGGGATGAAACCTAAGACGGATCTTGTTATTGTTTTCTGACCTATATGATAAATATTTGATTTGTTCTTAATTATGTGTCCTTTATTCTTGCTTTAATATTTCAGGATATTGATTCAAGTATTGATGTGCTTAGGCAGTGGAGCAAAAGTCCCTGTTTAAGAGTAGATCTAGCCTAGTTAAGCGGAGTTGATCGCACTCCTAGAGATAGGAGATTAGGGTCAAACCTAATATGGGAGTCCATAGATCGAGTTAATGCAACTCTAGGGGTTTTAATTAGAAAGCGATTTTAATTAATCAACCTAGGGTTAGATGTTAGTAGCCTCGAGAGAGGTATTAATATAAATTAGGGAATCCTACGGATCAAGCCAAATGAATAAATCATTTGGTTCAGAGTTAGATAACAAGTGAAGTCTAGGTGGATTCTTTCTTAGGTATTGTCTTGATCAATTGGTTTTTCAAAAAGTATTTCCCCAATTCATTCTCTGTGTCTTAGTATCTTTAGCTTAGTAATTAGTTAGTTTTAGATTAAACACCAATTCCCTTAATTCTTAGGTTAAATAATAGAAAGATAGTAATTACTAATACTCTTGGTCCTTGAGGATACGATATTTTCGGCCTTGCCATAGCTATACTATCAAACGATAGGTGCACTTGCCTTATTCATTGTCATAGTTAGTTTGGACACGATCATCATACTAATAGTATTCCATATTATTTGAAGGACCAAACGATAATCATTGGGGAGACCCATAAGTTTGTATTAATAATAAACTTATCTAGAGTCCAAAATCGTGGGGTAAGTGTTTATGGGACTATTAGTAATCGATCTTTAAGTAATAAATTATTTTCAAATGATCCTAACTAATAAATGTTACTCATGTGATAGATTCGTCTTGCGAGTTAGATCAAAGTGAAATCATTAATAAGGATTGTGGCAAATTGGATCTTCGATAAAAGGTGTGGGACCGTTTCTATTCCTTGTATGTGATATAGTTATTTTATTATATTAATAACTTAAATATAATAAATCATGAGCACACTAAATATTCAAGAAGAGTTGAAAAACTTATCAAGATGTACACTAAGTAAGTGACTTTAATCGAGTGATTCTATAAAACACATGATAATTATGATTGTGATTATGATTTATGTGTAGATCTCATCCTCATGATATGTGATGTATGGCTTATGTGATATATGTGATGATTTAAACATGTGAGATTTATATATGTGTATGTTAAAAATAGTGAGATCCATGATCTAATGTGAAAGTATGATTAACATGTTAAAATTGATTATCATGTGATATATGATTATGAGAGCATGTTTACAGGCATAAGTGTAAAAGTGATCCATATGTGTTAAAAGGTGAATTTTGCATATCACATTCATGGGGTGGGTAATTGTGAAAGGTGGAAGCAGTGGCAATATATCTGTAGATCAGTGGTGGCTTGTCCACAAATGGTGTTTCAAATGGATGAGTTCTAGGGAACTTGATATTGGTGTGTAGTGGAGAAGGGTAAGACTGTTTTCAAAAAATCTGTATTGTTTTGCAAAATGTGCATTAACATGATCAAGCATAGTATAAGTGTGAAATATTGAGTTATATTAAATTGGTCTAATTATTGTGATTGCATAATGTATATGTTTGTGTTTATTTTAATTTCACATTGGGCTCTTTAAAACTCACCCACTTTGTGTTTCAGATAATCCTCGTGGTTAGGACTCAGATTCAGTCATCGAAGATGCTATCGGAAAATGGTTTTTAAATAAATATGGACTTTTATTTATGATTTGAATTTTTATGGATTTTATTGCTATTTGGGACCTTTTATGTTAAATTATGGTACTGTGGTATGGGATTTTACTTTAGAGATTTTATTCTGATTTGTATGACTTGATTTCATGACATTAAGTTTTAAAACTACATAAGTTAGTATTTGATAAGATTTTGTATAAAACTCGATTTTAAAAATAAAATCATCTATAATATATTTTCCATTACATTTCGAAAAATGAGTTTTTAACAAAATTAGACTTAATTTTCAAAATTATAAATGTTTACATATGAGAATTCTAAAGGCATTTGATTTATGAAGTTATTATACAAATAATTTAGAAGTATGATTGAAAATCCTAAATAGTTTTGAATAAAAGATTGGATGTCTCACGATTGAGACATTAATTTTTCGATTCCTAAAATTTTCACGGTTTTACTGAAATTAAAATGAACACTTTACTTCATTTGTTTTAAATTGATAAGCCAATAGAATTAAAATATATTTTTTTGAAAATTCTAAAAGATTATTTTGGCCATTTTCATGAACAAATGGATTTGAAATGTGATTGAAAATAAAGTTTAACATTCGATTTTACTAGTTTTGAACGAATTGCGCAAATGGTTTAAAAAGTACGTTTGAAATTACTAAAGTTTTTTTGGGCCATCTCGGTGGCCAATGTAGCTTTCCAAATTCGGCCATAACAATTGGGCCTGGTTTGGGGTGTTACACCATGGAATTGAATTTCAAAATCTTGGTCTTGAAAATTTTTGTAACTCAAATGGAATTAGCCATAATATTTCAGCACCTAGAACCCTTCAACAAAATGAAGTTGTTGAGAGGAAAAATAGACCTTTAGAAGAAATGGCTACAACCATGTTTTGTGAAAATAATTTACCGAAATATTTTTTGGTGGAAGGCACAAACACTACTAGCTATATTGTTAATAGAGTAATGATTAGGCCTATTTTAAAGAAAAATCCATATGAACCTTTTAAAAACAAAAGCTTAACATTAACTATTTTCATCCTTTTGGATGCAAGTGTTTTGTTTTAAACAATGACAAAGACAATCTTGGTAAACTTGATTCAAAAAGTGATGAAGGATTTTGTCTTAGTTTTTCTTTAAATTCTAAAGCTTATAGAGTCTGTAATAAGAGAACTTTAGTCGTTGAAGAATCAATACATGTTGTTTTCAATGATGCTAACCCTATTCCTAGATGGGATACTTGTGTTGATGATGATAATGTAGGAATATTAAACAATGATGATAAAGTAGATCATTCATCAAATGACAAGATTCAAGAACAAACAAAAGAAGCTCAAAAAGAGCTCACCCTAGAGGAAAGGGAAGTCAATCATCCAAGAGAGTACAACCATGTGAAGGATGGTAAGATTTTGGGAGATTCCATCCAAAAGGGTAACTACTAGATCTTTTCATAGAAATAAATGTAATTATGTTGCATTATTTCATGCACTGAGCCTAATAATATCAAAGAAGCATTAAATGATGATTATTGGATATTGGCTATGCTTAGGGATGTTCAAACTTCAATTAAAATCGAATTAACCAATTGAATCAATCTAATTCGATTAATCGGTCGGTTAACCGATCTAATTTGGTCGAAGGTTGGTCAAATTTTTTTTTAGAATTTCGGTTAACGATTAATTTGGTTCAAAACCATTTAATTAACCGAATTAACCCAATTAATCAAACTTATATAATATTATATATTATATGCATTAGGCTATTACTAGTTCAGTTAATTTAGTTAATTCGGTTAATGCGATCAAATGAACATTATAAATTAATTTTTTTATATGTTTTATACTTTTTTTAACAAAAAAATGTAAAGATCGGTTAATTTGGTCGGTTAACCGACCAAATTAACCGAAATATTTTGGTTCGGTTAATGGTTAAAGGATTAAAAAGTTTGATTAATTTGATTAATACTAGTTCAGTTCGATTAGCCATTTGAACACCCTTAGCTATGCTAGATGAATTAAGTCAATTTGAGAGAAGCAATGTATAGACCCTTTTAGAAAGACCATGTGCAAAATCTACTATAGGTACTAAGTCGGTTTTTAGGAATAAGCTAGATAAAAGTGGTACTAGGCCTGTCGCTTACACTCAAGAGGAAGGAACATACTATGATGAAACGTATGTTCCCGTAGCTAGAATGGAATTCATTACAATGCTCTTAGCTTTTGCATGCTTTAATGGTTTTAAATCATATCAAATGGATGAAAAAAGTGCTTTTCTAAATAGTTTTATAAATGAAGAAGTATATGTTGAACAATCACTCGATTTTGAAGATCTAAAATTTTCGAATCATGTTTTCAAACTTTCAAAAGCTTTATATAGTTTGAAACAAGCTTCTAGAGCTTGGTATGAAAAACTATCAAATTTTCTTGTTGAAAAAGGTTTTTGTAAAGGGAAGGTTGATACAATAGTTTTTATCAAAAGAAATGTAACAGCCCGATTTAGACCCTAGTCAGAATAGTGGTTTCGAGACCAAAAATTCGAGGTCAAAAATTTTTTAATATTATTTTTGGTGTTTACAATATGTGATTGAGCATGTGTGAAAATTTTATCGATTGTGTGCTTAATTAGCAAAAATGACTTAATCGCATAAAATGCAAAAGCTATGTGCTGACTGTTAAAGTGCTTATTTGGCATGACTTATTAAAATGTGAGTCCTTATGTTGTTATTATTCCATAAGATAAATGGATGGACATAAAAGCCTTAAGTTAATGGTTTTTAAATGAAATTAAAAAGGCTAAAGTTGGTATTCAATATTTATGTTAATATAACTTAAATAAAACAAAAAGAGAGTTAGGGGTTCGAATATTAGCAAGAAAAGAAAATAAAAAGAGAGTTAGGGGTTCGACACTTGAAAGCTTTAATTGGTAGGTGTTTTAAGCTCGATTTTTAGTGATTTCTACGTTTTTGTGATCGTTGCTTCGTGTTCTTTCAAACCCATGCTTTAATTTTAGAATTTGATGGTGATTTTGAGATATGCCATTATTGAATGTTTGAGCTTTATGATAGTTGATGATGAAATATAAAAGATATGTGAAAGATTAACATATGTTGTCTTTGAATTTTTGGTGAAATTGAGTGATTTTGGCTAAATTGTGAAATAAGAAATTAGAGGACTAAAATGTGAAATAAATGAAATGTGTGGGCTTGTGTGGATATTAGGAGAATTCGTCTAGGCATGGGTGAAATGATATTATGTGTATTTGATAATTTTATGAAATAGGGACTAAAGTGTCAAAATGTGAAAATATGAGGGCTATTTTGTAAAATACCCTAAATTTGTGTGTTTGGACTAAATTGAATGATTTGGTGATTGAATGAGCTAATTTTGAATATGTATAGACCAAGAAAGGAGAGATTTGGATCGAGATAGAGGCAAAGACAAAGTGCTCGATTGATTGACTAGTCTCGGTAATTCTACGTCCGAGGTAAGTTCGAATATAATACAAGTTATTAAATTTATGTCTATGTGATGAGAAATGAATGAATGTATAGTTATTGAATTAGAAATGTTATATGTGAATTTGAGAAATGTGGCACTAAGTGCGCGTAATTAAAATCGAGACAAGAGGTGAATAGCACTGTATGTGCGAAGTGATGGAAGCCTCGGCTTTATTGATTGGCACTGTGCGTGCAATACTGAGATAAATTTGGTTTTATATAAAGGCACTAAGTGTGCGATGATATTTATGCTTCAGCTATGAAAGTGGCACTAAGTGTGAGATTAAATCGAATGAATAGCAAAGGTTAATCGAAATGAAATATCGAGCATTGAGCAACTTGAATGGTGAATAGCTATGTGTTGGCTAAGGTACGTATTGAACCTATGTGGTTTATGAAATTGTAAATGGATTTATGAATGGTTGAGTGAGTATATTAGCTATGGATGATATGATGTGTATATCTGTGAGTTGATCTATGTGATGAATTAACTTTGTATATTGTATTTGAATTATTGAATTTAAATGTATTATATTACGAACTTACTAAGCTTCAAAAGCTTACTGTGTGAAGCGTTTTTCTATTTTACAGTGTCTTTAAAGCTAGTTCAGATCCGAGGATCATCAGTGACTCAATCACACTATCGGCTATCTATTTTGGTAGCTTTGAAATATGTGTATATTTAGTATGTGGCATGTATAGGCTAGTTAATGTGGCATGTTTTGAGTTGTATAAATCTTGCCATGAGATATGGCTTAAAAGTTGAATGATGTTAGTAAATATATGTGTGGGTTAAGTGTATGATGAATATGGTATGTTTCATGCTTAAATGGTTGATGAAAATTATGGTTCAAATGTGAATTGTAGTAAGGTATATATGATGCTTGACTTATATGATTTCAGTTGTGAAAATGGTGTTTTTGGATAGAGTATTTGAGTAGAAATTGAGTATGGGAATAAATGATGTAGTTGATGATTAACTGGTGCTTGTATTGGTATGTTTTGGTTGTATTTGAGGCATGAATTGGTATTGGTTTGATGTTTGTAGATGATTTCAAAGTGTGGATGGTAATTTGGCCTTGAAAATGGCCTATAATTGCCCCACGGTTGAGCACATGGGCGTGTGGCTCAACTGTGTCATTCAGGTTGGTGAATTGAAACAAGTTAGGCTCGACCACGGGCTGGACACAGGGGCGTGTGACTTGTAACATCCTAAACGTGGGCCTGCGCATTAAGGTGATAGTTTAATATGTTAAATTGAGATTCTAAGGATCGGGCTGACTTTTTGATTAAATATGTGGATTAGAGTTTAAATTAGTGCTCTGGGTATTTTAAAGTGATATATTGGGCTTTAAAAATATGGGTTTAGGTGGCTAATACATGGTGTTAGCTTATAATTTAAGTAGATAGTTAATTAAGTGACAAGCTGGGCTTGTGGCCTAAGGATTTGAGGAGCTTTAAGTGGGCATAAGGTGGCATCATAATGGGGAGGAGTTTGGGCCTAGTATGGCCACTTAGACCGCAAATTTTTAAGACGAAAATTCGGCACTTACAAGCCCTAGGAGTGGACGGCACACTAGCTACAAAATAGGGATTTTAATTCTTTTATTTCTTGATAAATAGGAAGATAATGAAGAGAAAGATGAGGGCTATTTTTTTGAGGAGATAAGGATTGGGTTATCAGGTGAGATAAAGGCTATCAGGAGAAGGGAAGAGTTGGCCGAAATTCCAACTCTGTGTGTGGATGATATGCCGAAATTTCTCTATAAATAGGGAGTAGTATTCTTCAATTTCGGTATTCTGAAACCCTATTTTTCTCTCATTCTCTGCCGAAATTTCCAAGCCTTTCCTACAGTTTCTCTTTTTCTTTTTCTAAAAGCCGAATTCCATTTGATTCATACTCTCATCTCACATAGCCGAACCTACAAGGGAGGTTTCTGTTTCCCGAAGGTGCACCATAAGCCACATACTCCTTAGTAATTTGGTAAGTTTCGGGATTTTATTCTATGCAATTTCACTCTTTCTTTTCATTCAAATCTAACCCGAAACACTTATTTAAGGCTCATCAATTTTCCTCTCGCTTTTAGTAGCGAATCATCTCATTAAAAGTCTCCTGTGCCGATTTGGTGGAAAAGCCGAAGGTAGGAAGGTGACGTTGTCTTAGGGATTTTCGGGATTCGACAAATAAGGCTCTACGTTAGGGATAATAGATTTTCGTGGTAACCAGGTGTGTAATACCTCCCCACCATCTAGATCTGCCTATTATTGTATGTTCATGTGTTTTTTTATGTTTTGATAAATGCCGAAATCTCGGTTTATTGATGCAAGCCCAAGGAGGAAAAAGGGATCCCCAGGTTAGTAAATAATCTGTTTAAATGGTATAAGTAAAATGCTTGTATGTGATTGCATGGGTTGGGTTGATGAAAGGAGGAAGTTATATGTTACTAATGTAGCGGCTAATGAGCATTAAATGTTATACTGAGCTTACGCCATTATATGTTATAAGGGCTTGGCCATCATATGTGAATGAGCAAAGCATGACTGCCATCATGGTGTATAGTGGTGTGGGTCGATTCTAGAAATCCCCAATGGTGTGAACGGTTGGTACGGGGGTGTGTAGCGGATGGAAACCTAGGCAAACAGGTTGGGCCTTGCATATTAATTGCTATTAATTTTTATTATGATTATTACACTGTTTATTTTGTTTAATGGGCTTAAGGCCCAAACTTTAGTGGTACATGAAGGTTGCACACTGAGTCTTGTGACTCACCCTTTAATTAACATTTCAGGTGATACCTAGTGATTCGGACCGGGCTAGAGAGGAACGCAAGGTGGCCATGCAGAAGAATATGTAGATTTGGCAAAAAGAGACTCAAGTTTTATTTTATATTTTTAATTAATGGACTTCAAACCTCGTTGTAATAAGGCCATGTGCTACTATGTTTTATTATGGGCTTTTATTACTTTAAGTCGTTTAAGCTTTTTATTTTAATTAAAAAGGCATGTATTTAAGTTTGGATTTTACTTTACTTAAGCATATTCTATATAAAACATATTTGGGCTTTTCCGAAAATGCGACATGTTTCGATAAAATTTTTCTTGGTGACATACCAGATCCGGTTGTAGTGTTTGGGCCGGGTGTAGGGTGTTACATGACTGGCCGTGTGGTGCAAGTCAGTGTCAACCACAGGTGAGGCATACAGGCGTGTCTCAGGCCATGTGGACAAGTCAGTATATATGCCCTGTTTTGCAACGGCTTTGACGCAGGGCGTGTCCGAGGCCGTGTGAGGCATACGGCCTACCCACATGGGCGTGTGACCTTTGCAGTTTAAAAAATTCTTTAAATTTCTAAAAATTTTAGTATGTGTTCGGTTTGGTCCCGACCTCTTTCTAACACGTGTTTAAGATCTCGTAGACCTCATTAAGGGATTATATGTTTATGTTGTGATATGTTTCTATGATGATTGACTTTGTGTTGTAAAATGATATGAAATGTTTGGAAATGATTAGTAATGCCTCCTAACCCAAGTCTGGCAACGGATACAGGGTAGGGGTGTTATAAGAAAAGACAATTTTTTTAGTGGTATAAATTTATGTTGATGATATTATTTTTGGTGTTACTAATGATTTTCTTTGTCAAGAATTTTCCAAGCTATGCAAAGTGAATTTTATATGAGCATGATGGGAGAACTAAACTTCTTTTTGGGACTCCAAATCAAGGAAAGGAATGATGGCATCTTCATTAATCAAGCTAAGTACACGAGGGAAATGCTCAAGAAGTTTGGGATGGACAATATAAAACCAAATGCTACACCTATGAGCTCTTCTACAAAGCTTGACAAAGATGAAGAAGGTAAATGTGTAGACATTAAATTATATAGGTCTATGATTAATTATTTTCTTTATCTAACCGCAAGTAGATTGGATATTATGTTTAGTGTTTTCTTGTGTGCTAGATATTAATCATGCCCTAAGGAATCACATTTACAAGCTATTAAGAGAATTTTTAGGTACGTTAGAGACACTCCTAAGATAGGACTTTGGTATCCTAGATATTCATCGTTTAGCTTTTAGGATAGCCTGAGCCACAACATCTTCTCCCACAATTCATCATTTTGATTTTCCATTCTCACATCTCCATTCTCATAACCTCTACCGTCATTGGCGGTAGCATTTTCTACATATTTATATTGTAATAGGCCCATTTTTCCCGGCCCGTTAGAAACCCATTTCATTCAGAAAAAACAACAAAATAATAAAAAAATAATAAAATGTCCATTTTACAAGTCCATTTAACAAAATCGAAACCCAATCCATTACAGTAGCCCAACACCTAAACCCAAATTACTACTCAGACCCGCTACTCTACCCCAAGCCCAATTACACCCAAAATAGACCTAACCCAATCAGACCTACGGGGCCCAAAAGGCCCAAAACTAAAATCAGAAACAAGGGTTTCTGGAACCCTAGGAAAACCTCTCATGAAGATCCTCAAGTGACCCTAGTCACGCCGCAAATCAAGTATACGAATAGTGCTCCATCGCCAGATTTCTCGCCATACATCTGCAAACAAGGAAAGAAATGGACAGAAGCAGTATATTGTGATTTTGCATTTATTTTCGATTTTAGTTTTGGGTTATATATAACCCCAAACAATCTGTAAAAGGGGTGGGAATATACGGATACACAAGCAAGATATATACAAAAAAAAAAATAGAGGATAACAAGAGGTGATTTATTCTATTTCGTTTTATTTTTCCTTTCCGATCTATGCTATTTATCTATATATATACACATATTGTAAAAAAAAATAAGCAAGTGGAGAACACTACCTTTGTTTCGGCTTCAAAATGGGGAAGCTCGATACTCAGGCAGCCGTGTGTGGCAGCACATGTGTCGGCGCATGCGGTGATCTGTCGCCGGAGCTTGGACTGGATTCTGGCCTCAGGCCAAAGGCCAGAGAGAATTTTTTGGGGCCTCAGATTGTTTTTTTTTTTAAAGGAACTGTTTAAATGAATTTTTTGGGGGTGATTTTTGTTTATATAACAAGAAGAAACGGTGCCATTTTTTCTTAAGTTAATAAGCACAAAAACGACGTCGTTCAGGGAGAATCCACGCGTTGACCCGAAAAACCGGGAGGATTCGCGCATTTTTGTTAAAAGTTCTAATTGCCTTTTTGGTCCTTCCGCTATTTTAGTATTTTTAATTCAGTCCAAATTTTTTTATATATTAAACTTGCCCTAAAATTTATATTTTGTTTCAATTGAGTCCTCGGGCTACTTAAAGGTCAATGTCAGAACGACGTCATTTTGGAAAGAAGGCATAATTTCCTAATGGGTCCCTACAGTTTGACGCGTTTTTTAATTTAGTCCTTTTATATTTATTTTTATTGCTATTTAATCCTTATTTCTTTATTTATTTTAAAACCTTTTATTTTATTTTATTTTAAATTATTCTAATACTATATTGAATTATTTTATCATATTATAATTTTATTTTATTTTTATTATTTGTATATTAATTTATTAATAGTATAAATTGTATGTATTTTTACATATTATCTTTATATATATATATATATATATAATTACTACTATGTATTACTTTATTTGGTTTAATATTATTTATATTATATATTATTTTATAATTTGTATATTAGTTATATGTTATACATTTTAAAATTTTGTATTATTATATTATATTATATATTACCTCTAAAATCTTATTTTGTATAAAATTTATTTATATTGCTTATATAAAATTTATATGTTTTAGATTATTATATTATAAATATAGTTTTATTTAAAGTTATATATTATTTTTTATGTAATAATATATTTTACTTATTTTATGGATATATATATTGTTTTTATTACTCCACATCATTTTTTTTTTTGCATATCAATTCATTTTTATATAATTTAATTTTTATTATTCCACATCATTTTATTTAAAGTCATATGTCTTAAATTACATTATCTATGATAATTCATTCTATATTGTTATTTTATCTTATATGCATATAAAGTTTTATATTTTTTTATCTTTGGTTATTTATTGCATTATATCTTATATTTAATTATTTTGTATTCATTTATCATTTGTATGTTTTGCTTTAGTATAATTATTATATTATTTGTATCGCTTGTCGTTTTATATTATTCTTTCTTTAATTTATCTATTAATAGTAATGTTAATATAATTTATAGTTATTGTGAATTTCTATTAGATATGTATGATGTATTAAGGTAGTATCTTATTCAAACCATTCCTTTATAAAACATATTTTGCTAAATTGATGCATTTTATTCAAAGACTTTTTAAAATATAGCGATATGCGATATTTTGGGGACCTCGAGAAAATTATATCCTAATTTACTGGGTTTTAATTTTTTCTTGGAACTTAAGGTATCAAGTATCCTCTTCTTTTTAACCTATAAATTTCAAAGCAAAACTTATCACCAAAAATTCAAAATATTATATCTTAACTTATTAGATATAACGTTTTGTATCTCGAGATAAGAATTTTTTACAAAAAAAGGCGAGCCTAGTTTCGAGGTAATGAGATGTTACATCCTAACTTATTGGGTGAAACATTTTATTTCTTTGAGGTAGGTAAGTCTTGGTTTTCTTTCAAATAAAAGAATTGTATGTTAAAATTACGACGTCAAGACATGAGATTATCAATTAGGTACCAAATTTTGGGCATTACAGGGGTGCTGTAACACCCCAAACCCGGCCCAAACACTACAACCGGATCTGGTATGTCACTAAGGAAATTTTGTAAAACATGTCGCATTTTCAGAAAAACATTTTGGTAAAGTTTAACCTTTTATTCGGGAAAAATTTATAATTTATAGTTTTAAATAAAATATGCCTTTATGAATTAAAACCCAAATTTAAATACATGCCTTAGTTCAATTAAAATAAAAATTTAAATAACTAAAAGTAATAAAAGCCCGTAATAAAACAAAATATAAACGGTGGCCCATGGCCTTATTACAACGAGATTTAAAATCCATTAAATAAGGATATAAAATAATAACTAGAGTCTTTTTTTGGATCCAATGTTCTTTTGCATGGCCACCTTGCGCTCCTCTCGGCCGGTCCAATGCACTAAATGCTACTTGAAATGTTAATTAATTGGTTGAGTCGTGAGACTCAAAGTAGCAACCCTTATGCACCATTAGATTTGGGCCTTAGCCCCATACAACTAAAACAATCGAATTAATAAACATAATAAAAATAATATGCAAGCCCAACCCAAATCCTAGATTTCCATCACCTACTGACCCGTACCGACCATTCACACCATTGGGGATTTCTACAATCAACCCACACCGCTCTGCGCCTTGATGGCGATCGTCTTTGCTCATCATCGATCATGGCAGTAGCTACTACAACAAATCACGGCAAAAGCCGCTACAATAGATCACGGTAAAAGCGCTACAATAGATCACGGTAAAAGCGCTACAATGATCACGGTGGCTGCTACAACATATAACTTCTCATCAAACCCAACCCATGCAATCACATAAAATCAATATACTTATATCATTTAATCGAACATTCACTAACACGATGATTTGTTTTTACCCTCTTTGGGTTTCCTCTATTATGCACGGATTTCGGCATTTATCAAACAGATCTAGATGGTGGGTGTAACACCTAAAAATCGAGTATTTAAATTTGCATGATTTTGGTGTTTAGATTTTAAAGGAAAAATCTTTTATTTTAATTTGGTGCTTATTGAAGTCTTTGAGTGGGTAAAGCATAATTTGAGGAAAGAATAAAATTTATTATTTGAGAATTTATTGAAGTGAAACAAAGGTGATTAAGACTTAAGCTAAATTATGTGCTAAGAGTGTCATAAAATGAGCATATGGCATGGTGGAGTTGGCGCATGGGTTCTAGCAAGGGGAAGAGGTTCAATCCCTTGTATAGCACCTAGATAAAATTTTTGTTTTAATTTTACGCTCATGGATAGGAAGTGTCGGCAATGATCAATTAAGGAAGGTGTTGACCATGTTATTTTTGGTTAGTGTATCAATGGATTAAGGAAACAACTAACTTATGGCATGGAATCAAAGGTTTAAGGAAAGATAGGGGGAACATAAGGCACTTATCAAGGGAAATTTTGAAAGAAATCATGGCCAATTGACCATGTGCTGGACGGCAATTTGGTATAGGAGGGAGCCTAAATTTTGAGTTAGTTTTGGCTGAAAAATTCTTTTCTCTCTTTGGTTGTTCTTTGCACTTTGTGCAGAATTTTTATTTCCTCTCCTATCAACATCCCTCTTGGCCGAATTTTGCATTTGGCAAAGCCAAAATCTTTTGACCATTTGGTCACTTTCATCCATCTTGTCAATTTTCTTTTGTATTCTCCTTGTGCCGAAATCACCCATACCAAAATCAGTCTCTTTCTTTTTCTTTTGCCATGGCCGAATGCACTAAATCCTAAAGGTCTATTTTTTTCCTTTCATCTTCTTTTCTCTTTGAAATCAAACTACCTCATCACCATCTCCTTCTCATATTCTAATTATTTCAATCAAAGATTCTTCATCAAACATTCCTTTAGCCGAATGTTAGAGTGCCATAACCGAAATTATTTTCTCTTTTCTTGGTTGCATAGCCGAATTCTCCAACTCTCACAAACACCAACCTCAATCTTTTCTTTTCGATCGTGGATCATAGGTAAGGGTTCTACTTTCCATTTTCGATTTATTGATTAGTGATATTATGGCGAATATCATTGGTTTATGAGGTCTTTTGGATTGATATAAAGTTCATACTAATAACGTTTCTTTCGTTATTATTTAGTGCAATAACGAGATTGGAATTCAAGTGATCGGAGAATCGTGGAAACGTTGGAAACGTTTCATTTTGGTAAGGAAATCAAATCTCTTTAAATCTCTAGTAATATTTGATATTATTTTAGATCTAACTAAATTCCTTTGGATCTTGAAGATCGCCAAGATAGGGAAGAAAAGGGCGGTGGTTAGTCACGTTAAGAGGGCGGATCCAGAATCCCCATTCAAACGAAGAGCGGTTTTGGCGGTCGGATTTTCCACGGGTTGTGGGCCATCTTCCAAAGTAGTCCATTATTCAAGTAGTACGAACCTCCGAGCCAGTATATCGTTGGTGGATTCTCGACGACGAACTAATCATTAAACGAAGGAAAACCAAAATCAAGTGATTCAAAATCAAGAGGGTAAGATTTTGGATCCATAATCGATTAAGATTATTTTTACGAATTAGTTGTCTAACGAATCAAAATATATTTTAGGTGCCGAGGAGCGAGAAGGGTTAGTACTCACCAGATCGAGGTGTGTAATTTCACACTCATTACTTTTGGTTGGATGTCAAATTTGGTATGGAAGTAAATCGTAAAAAAACGATTAGATCGGTAAAACGTAAAATTTATATTTTGACGAAAATGCGTAAAAACGACTAAATCGTGAAAATTACAAGCAAACGCCTCGAAAAGTTAATTGTTATTATGAAAATTGGATGTTTGAAAATGAAAATACTCTAGTTCGTGAAAAATAAATACTAGTTCGTGAAAATGGGCCGTAAATGCTCTAGTTCGTGAAAATGGGCCGTAAATACTCTAGTTCGTGAAAATGGTAGTAAATACTCTAGTTCGTGAAAATGGGCCGTAAATACTCTAGTTCGTGAAAATGGGCCGTAAATGCTCTCTGAAAAGTAAATACTCTAGTTCGTGAAAATGGGCCGTAAATACTCTAGTTCGTGAAAATGGGCCAAAATACTCTAGTTCGTTAAAATTTAGCCAAAACACTCTAGTTTGGTAAATGGGCCAAAGCCCACTAAACCGCTAAATGGACAAATTGCTATAATTATGGGCCAAATGAAATGTTATTGATAAACCCACCATGTTATGTATTGTTAATAAATTTTATATTTTAAAGTACATGTATAATTGCATGGATGGGATATATATGAAGAGAAGAATGGCCATTGCCACAATATCGACTTATTGCCTCTAGTTCGGTGGCTTTCGCCACAATATCGCCACTTATTACCTCTAGTTCGGTGGTTTCGCCACAATATCAACTTATTGCCTCTAGTTCGGTGGCTATGCCACAATTATAAAAAGGCTTAATGCCTACGATTGGTGTGATGGCGGGGTGGGTTGACTTGATCCCACAGGTGTGATGGTTGGTACGGGGTGTTAGCGGATGGATATTAGGCATGGGTTGGGAATTTCATTTTTTTTTACATGCATTATTAATTGTTTTGATTCATGATATATTGTTGAATTCTGAATTGGGCTCAAGCCCAGCATAATATCTTGACAATCTGGCCCAATAATGGTGGTAAGTGAGTTACACACTGAGTTCTAAGTAACTCACCCCCTTTTATTTTTTCCATCTCAGGTAATGGAAATTGATGTGGACTTGGGCCGAGGATGACTTCGTGGAGGCCATACTGCTAAATATGGGTTATTTAAAACTCTGAACTTTTAATAATTATTTTTACTATTTTGGGATGTTGTAATAAATGGCCTCTATAAATAACTTATGGATTTTATATGTGTTTGGAATTTAAACTTTATTTTGGACTTTTAAATCATGGGCTATGATTATATGATGCTTTAAAAAAAAATAAATTTGGGTTTTCAAGTATATGAAATTCTTTTATAAATAATTCTTTTTATTGTTAACTCTTTAACAAATCTCCTAACGGTTTTTAATAATACCATGAATTTTCAACTAATGTTTCAAATATTTATCAAAATCAAATACCCTTCAAAATTTTAAACCCTTTATATAAAATTGTAGTTTTCAACTCATTAAAGTTTTAAGAATAGCTCGAATCATGTAACAAACCAAATCTAGTCTCAACGCATAGACCGGGTTTGGGGTGTTACATTTAGTGGTATCAGAGCCAGTTTCAAAAACTCGGCTGTGGTTTGGGTTCAAAAATAATTTCAGATGAAATCATTCAAAATCCGTATGGCACCACAAGCATCCGGTGACAAGTCAAGTAAGTATTTATTACTTAATGATTACTATGATATGATCATAGGAACACTCTAGAACTTCTAGTTTTAGACGTGAAAAACTGTAGAGATTGAGACTATAGGAAATGTTGCGAAAAACAACTTTATATCTTAAATCTCATAAAATATCGCTAATAAACACCGAAACAAAATTTCTGATTCATAAAACTTGTAATCAGATAAACGAACAAGCAATCATGAGTACAAGAGGACGTGGTCGTGGACGCGGTAGACGTGGCCGTGGTAGAGGCCGAGGTGCTACTACCAAGCAATCAATCATATGCTGATGTAGACGCACTGCGCCAATTGAAAGTGAGACCGGATCACGCGATCACATGGAAGAAGATCATGCATTGACTCAAGCAATGCTACGAGTCTTGGAAAGGGTCGCTGGAACTAGAATTGGGCCAACAACTCGTGGGTCAATTTCAGAGCGACTTAAGGCAAATAATGCAGAAGTTTTCAGAGGAGTCTTTGGTGTAGCTCCGAATGTGGCTGAATACTGGCTCGAAGCTGTGGAACGGATTATGGATGATATGGAATGCACTACCGAGCAAAACCGAGAGGAGCAGTATCCTTATTGAGAGATGAGGCGACGGTGGTGGCTCATCGCTCGAGAAGGCATCAAGTCGACCGATTAACTGGGAATTCTTTAAAGCTGCCTTCCAAGGAAAATACGTCGGAACGAGCTATGTAGACACTCGAAGGAAGGAATTTCTGAATCTTGTCCAAGGAAGTAAGACCGTGGCAAGATATGAAGTCGAAGTTTTACGCCCGAGCCGTTACGCCGGACAATTGTAGCAACAGATCATGAACATTGTGTACGTTTCGAGGATGGACTTAATGATGAGTCGAGGGTTCGATTGCTCCACAGACAAGTTAGAAATTTTTCCACTCGTGGAGAAGGCCAAAATAGCCAAGAGGCTAAGAACTCGAACGCGAACCAGAAAGATCCCAAACAAGAGAGAAACATAGATCTGGTTCTTCCAAGAGATTCCAGAAGAAACCCCGGAATGATGAATCAGTTCAAGGCAGAACCCCGGTAGCAAATAATCGAAGTCGAGATTGCACTGAGTGTGGGAAAAGGCATTTTGGGGAATGTTGGAGGAAAACGGGTGCATGCTACAAATGCGGTTCAATGGAACATCAGTACAAAAGTTGTCCTCGACGAATGGATACGACTCAAGAAGTCCGTAATAATGATGCACAGCCGGTCAGGGGTAATCAGCAGCCACCGAGAGGTCGTGGACCAGGTCGTGGTGGTAATGGGGCTGGTCGTGGTCAAGGTGCACCGAGTCGAGGAAATGGTAATAGAGGAAATGCAGATGCTAGATAGCCTGGACTGGTCTATGCAGTTAGACGCCGCGAGGACGGCAATGCACCAGATGTGATAACCGGTACGTTCTTCATTTTTGATGTACCTGTTATTGCCTTAATAGATATTGGCTCTACTCATTCATATGTATCTAGTGCCATATCCGAAATCAATTTAGAATCAAATTACCGAAAATGAGATGACAAGAATCAGTCCTTTAGGACACCAAGAATGGTTAATAAAATATTTAAAGACGTGCCTTAAAAATCCAAGAGGAAGTATTCTTAGCAAATTTGATGGAACTACCTTTCGCAAGTTCGATCTCATTCTAGGCATGGATGGTTGGTTAACCATCAGCGAATTGGATTGTGCTTTGAAAAACGAATGTCGAAGGACCCGGATGATAAGGAAGTCATAATGATTGGTGAACGAAAGAACTATCCGCAAATGTGGTATCTGCATTAAAAGTCGAGAAGTTGGTGCGGAAAGGATATGGAGCATTTCTAGCCTTTATCTCAGGCTGTGGATGCCAAGGAATTATCCGTGAATGATGTGAGGACGGTGAAGGAATTTCCGATGTATTTCAAGAACTTCCGGTATACCTCCAGATCGGAAGTAGAATTTGGCATTGAGCTTTTGCTCGGGATGGCTCCAAAGTGTCCATTGCTCCCTATAGAATGGCAATCAAGGAGTTGGTGAACTCAAAGCTCAAATTCAAGAATTGCCGGATCGGGATTCATTCGACCGAGTGTGTCTCCGTGGGGAGCACCAGCTTTGTTCGTCAAGAAGAAGGATGGATCGATGCGTATGTGCATTGACTACGACAGTTGAATAAATTGACGATCAAGAATCGGTATCCTCTGCCGAGAATTGACGACTGCTTGATCAATTGAAAGGAGCTTCGCTTTTCTCCAAAATTGATTTAAGGTCGGGTTATCACCAATTTAAGGTGAAAGAAGCGGACATTTATAAGACGGCATTTTGGACACGCTACGGACACTATGAGTTTGTAGTGATGCCGCTTGGATTAACTAATGCACCAAATGCATTTATGGACATGATGAACCAAGTCTTTCAACCATATTTAGACCGGTTTGTGGTAGTGTTCATAGATGATATATTGGTTTATTCGAGAAATGAGGAGGAACATGACCAAAGATTTGCGGATAGTATTACAACTACTTCGTGATAAGCAATTGTATGCCAAATTTGGTAAATGCGAATTTTGGCTAAAGGAGGTGACTTTCCTTGGTCATGTAGTATCACCAAGGAATAAGGGTGGATCCTCGGAAAATTGAGGCTATTCGGATTGGAAACCACCAACATCGTGAGTGAAATTTGAGTTTCTTAGGCTTGGTGGATACTATAGACGTTTTGTGGAGGGTTTTCATTGATTGTCTGCACCCTAACTAAACTGCATTGCGAAAGGGAGCTCAGATATCCGGACCGAAAAGCAAGAAGAGAGTTTTGAGAAATTGAAGAAGATCCCGATGAAGCTCCAGCTTTGATTCAATGGAGGTCGGAAAAGAATTCACTGCTTATTGCGATGCGCCTCACACGGGCCCGGGTTGTGTGTTGATGCAAAATGGAAAGGTGGTGGCCTATGCTTCTCGTCAATTGAGACCACACGAAGTAAACTACCCTACACATGATTTGGAGTTAGTCTGCCGTTGTCTTTGCTCTAAAGATTTGGAGGCACTATCTCTATGGTGAGAAGTCCATAATCTACACGGATCACAAGAGTCTTAAATACCTCCTTACCCGAAGGAGTTGAATTTAAGACAAAGAAGATGGGTAGAATTGTTAAAAGATTACGATTTCTCCATCGAGTACCATCCCGGAAAGGCTAACGTGGTAGCCGACGCGTTAAGTCGTAAGGCGGTATCTCAATTAAGAGCTTTGTTTGCCCATTTGAGTCTCAGATGAGGATGGCGCTTGTTAGCGTAACTTCGTGTGAAACCTCCGTGGTCGGAACAAATCAAGGAAAAAGCAGACATCGATGAGAAGTTGGGACCTTTATGCGACAAGTTGAAAATGGTGAAATTGAGGATTTTGGAATAAACACGGAGGTGTGTTGTGCTTTCGAGGAGAGTATGCATGCCTAAGGATCTAGATTTGAGGCAATCGATTCTACGGAGGCGATAGTAGCCCTTATGCTATGCATCCCGGAGGAAATAAGATGTATCGAGATCTCCGTGAATGATTGGTGGCTGTGGTTGAAGCGTGAGATTACAGAGTTCGTGGGAAAATGTTTGACTTGTCGCAAGTGAAGGCGTAACATCAATTACCGTCGGATTGTTGCAACCGATAAAGATTCCTCTTTGGAAATGGGAGCGGATAACTATGGATTTTGTTAGTGGGTTACCGTTAACACCTACTAAGAAAAATTCCATTTGGGTAATTGTTGATCGGTTGACGAAGACCGCTCATTTCTTGCCGCCAGACGGATTATTCATTGCGTAAATTGGCGAATCAGACGATCCGAAATTGTGAGGTTGCATGGGTACCTGTATCTATTATATCGGATAGGGACCCTAAATTTACATCACGATTCGAAAGCTTTGCATGAAGCCTTGGGGACAAAGTTGAATTTCAGTACGGCTTTTCATCCTCAGTCTGATGGTCAGTCTGAGAGAGTAATTCAAATATTGGAAGATATGTTAAGAGGATGTGTAATCGACTTGAGGGTAGTTGGGAGGATTATCTACCATCGCGTAATTCACAGATAATAACAAAACTATCGCCTAGCATTCAGATGGCACCTTACGAGGCATTGTATGGTCGTAAGTGTCGCTCTCCTATTTGTTGGACCGAGGCTAAAGATGATGTTAGGTCCCGAGATGATATCCGAGACAGAGGATAAGGTAAAAGTTATTCGAGCACGGTTGAAAGAAGCCTCGATAGATGTAAGTCGACGCAGATCCGAAGCGAAGGGACATCGAGTATAGTGTGGGAGATCGGGTTTTCTTGAAGGTATCTCCTTGAAAAAGATCTTGATTCGGAAGGAAGGGCAAGCTAAGTCCTAGATATATTGGACCTTATCGTGTGCTGAAGCGTGTTGGTCCAGTGGCATATCAGATTGAGTTACCTCCGGAGTTAGATCAAATTCATAATGTCTTTCATGTTTCCATGTTGAGGCGTTATAGATCGGATCCTTTGCACATTATACCGGTAGAAGAATTGGAGCTGAATTCAGATTTGTCCTTTGAAGAAGAACCAGTGGAAATCCTAGACCGAGATGTCAAGGTACTAAGGAAGAAAACTGTGCCGTTGGTCAAAGTTCTATGGCGTAACCACGGAGTGGAAGAAGCTACGTGGGAGCCAGAGGATGCAATTCGGCAACAATACCCTCACCTTTTTCAACTGTAAATTTCGAGGACGAAATTTTCTTTAAGGAGGGTAGAGTTGTAACACCCTAAAAATCGAGTATTTAAATTTGCATGATTTTGGTGTTTAGATTTTAAAGGAAAAATCTTTTATTTTAATTTGGTGCTTATTGAAGTCTTTGAGTGGGTAAAGCATAATTTGAGGAAAGAATAAAATTTATTATTTGAGAATTTATTGAAGTGAAACAAAGGTGATTAAGACTTAAGCTAAATTATGTGCTAAGAGTGTCATAAAATGAGCATATGGCATGGTGGAGTTGGCGCATGGGTTCTAGCAAGGGGAAGAGGTTCAATCCTTGTATAGCACCTAGATAAAATTTTTGTTTTAATTTTCGCTCATGGATAGGAAGTGTCGGCAATGATCAATTAAGGAAGGTGTTGACCATGTTATTTTTGGTTAGTGTATCAATGGATTAAGGAAACAACTAACTTATGGCATGGAATCAAAGGTTTAAGGAAAGATAGGGGAACATAAGGCACTTATCAAGGGAAAATTTGGAAAGAAATCATGGCCAATTGACCATGTGCTGGACGGCAATTTGGTATAGGAGGAGCCTAAATTTTGAGTTAGTTTTGGCTGAAAAATTCTTTTTCTCTTTGGTTGTTCTTTGCACTTTGTGCAGAATTTTATTTCTCTCCTATCAACATCCCTCTTGGCCGAATTTTGCATTTGGCAAAGCCAAAATCTTTTGACCATTTGGTCACTTTCATCCATCTTGTCAATTTTCTTTTGTATTCTCCTTGTGCCGAAATCACCCATACCAAAATCAGTCTCTTTCTTTTTCTTTTGCCATGGCCGAATGCACTAAATCCTAAAGGTCTATTTTTTTTTCCTTTCATCTTCTTTTCTCTTTGAAATCAAACTACCTCATCACCATCTCCTTCTCATATTCTAATTATTTCAATCAAAGATTCTTCATCAAACATTCCTTTAGCCGAATGTTAGAGTGCCATAACCGAAATTATTTTCTCTTTTCTTGGTTGCATAGCCGAATTCTCCAACTCTCACAAACACCAACCTCAATCTTTTCTTTTCGATCGTGGATCATAGGTAAGGGGTTCTACTTTCCATTTTCGATTTATTGATTAGTGATATTATGGCCGAATATCATTGGTTTATGAGGGTCTTTTTGGATTGATATAAAGTTCATACTAATAACGTTTCTTTCGTTATTATTTAGTGCAATAACGGAGATTGGAATTCAAGTGATCGGGAGAATCGTGGAAACGTTGGAAACGTTTCATTTTGGTAAGGAAATCAAATCTCTTTAAATCTCTAGTAATATTTGATATTATTTTAGATCTAACTAAATTCCTTTGGATCTTGAAGACTGTCAAGATAGGGAAGAAAAGGGCGGTGGTTAGTCACGTTAAGAGGGGCGGATCCGTAAATCCCCCATTCAAACGAAGAGCGATTTCGGCAGTCCGGGATTTTCCACCGGGTTGTGGGCCATCTTCCGAAAGTAGTCCATTATTCGAAGTAGTACGAACCTCCGAGCCGTTATACGTTGGTGGATTCTCGACGACGAACGAATCATTAAACGAAGGAAAACCGAAAATCGAAGTGATTCAAAATCAAGAGGGTAAGATTTTGGATCCATAATCGATTAAGATTATTTTACGAATTAGTTGTCTAACGAATCAAAATATATTTTAGGTGCCGAGGAGCGAGAAGGGTTAGTACTCACGGTATCGAGGTGTGTAATTTCACACTCATTACTTTTGGTTGGATGTCAAATTTCGGTATGGAAGTAAATCGTAAAAAAAAACGATTAGATCGGTAAAAACGTAAAAATTTATATTTTGACGAAAATGCGAAAACGACTAAATCGTGAAAATTACTAAAACGCCTCGAAAAGTTAATTGTTATTATGAAAATTGGATGTTTCGTGAAAATGGGCCGTAAATACTCTAGTTCGTGAAAATGGTAGTAAATACTCTAGTTCGTGAAAATGGGCCGTAAATGCTCTAGTTCGTGAAAATGGGCAGTAAATACTCTAGTTCGTGAAAATGGGCCGTAAATACTCTAGTTCGTGAAAATGGGCCGTAAATACTCTAGTTCGTGAAAATGGGCAGTAAATACTCTAGTTCGTGAAAATGGGCCGTAAATACTCTAGTTCGTGAAAATGGGTCAGTAAATACTCTAGTTCGTGAAAATGGTAGTAAATACTCTAGTTCATGAAAATGGGCCAAAATACTCTAGTTCGTTAAAATTTAGCCAAAACACTCTAGTTTGGTAAATGGGCCAAAGCCCACTAAACTGCTAAATGGACAAATTGCTATAATTATGGGCCAAATGAAATGTTATTGATAAACCCACCATGTTATGTATTGTTAATAAATTTTATATTTTAAAGTACATGTATAATTGCATGGGTGGGATATATATGAAGAGAAGAATGGCCAATTGCCACAATATCGCTTATTGCCTCTAGTTCGGTGGTTTCGCCACAATATCGGCTTATTGCCTCTAGTTCGTGGTTTCGCCACAATATCGGCTTATTGCCTCTAGTTCGGTGGCTATGCCACAATTATAAAAAGGCTTAATGCCTACGATTGGTGTGATGGCGGGGTGGGTTGACTTGATCCCCACAGGTGTGATGGTTGGTACGGGGGTGTTAGCGGATGGATATTAGGCATGGGTTGGGAATTTCATTTTTTTTTACATGCATTATTAATTGTTTTGATTCATGATATATTGTTGAATTCTGAATTGGGCTCAAGCCCAGCATAATATCTTGACAATCCGCCCAATAATGGTGGTAAGTGAGTTACACACTGAGTTCTAAGTAACTCACCCCCTTTTTATTTTTCCATCTCAGGTAATGGAAATTGATGTGGACTTGGGCCGAGGATGACTTCGTGGAGGCCATACTGCTAAATATGGGTTATTTAAAACTCTGAACTTTTAATAATTATTTTTACTATTTTGGGATGTTGTAATAAATGGCCTCTATAAATAACTTATGGATTTTATATGTGTTTGGAATTTAAACTTTATTTTGGACTTTTAAATCATGGGCTATGATTATATGATGCTTTATAAAAATAAATTTGGGTTTTCAAGTATATGAAATTCTTTTATAAATAATTCTTTTTATTGTTAACTCTTTAACAAATCTCCTAACTGTTTTTAATAATACCATGAATTTTCAACTAATGTTTCAAATATTTATCAAAATCAAATACCCTTCAAAATTTTAAAACCTTTATATAAAATTGTAGTTTTCAACTCATTAAAGATTTAAGAATAGCTCGAATCATGTAACAAACCAAATCTAGTCTCAACGCATAGACCGGGTTTGGGGTGTTACAGTGGGAAAGTGTTACACACCTAATATCACAAAATCCAATATTCTTAGTCGATATCCTTGTTATCCCGATCTACAACTTTGCTCAAAAAGCCAGAAAGATGTGAAAATAGGGCCTCTCCTATATTCGGCCATGGTTAGTGTTCTACCCGATTTCATATATTTATAAATAAGCCAATCTCCTTACCTTGAAATCCCGAAAATAACACGACTTGAGTGTTACTGATCTTTGACTTAGAGATCTAAGCGTTGGACTCCTCTTCAGATCCCGAAATGCCGAAAATAAGAAAAACCCTTGATTAGTCACTAAATTGCCATTCGGCTAGGGACTTTGAAAAGCCGAAGAAATATTGGAAACTCAAAATTGACACATACCTATTGTTTTCTTCAGATTTGGCACAAGTAGACTTTACTGAAGAAAATTCTACAACTTCAGGAGGTGAGATCTAAGAATTTCGATTTTAGAAGCTTTAAGAATTGAAGAGATGGCTAAGAGAGATTTGGCCAATGAATATTAAGGAGAAGAATAGAATAATAGAGATGTGATTTCGGCTTTTAGGGATTAGAAGAAAAATAACAATAGAGGTTAAAATATTTGGCCAACCAAGAAATTTTAGAGAGGAAGAAAGGGTGAAGAAAATGGTGGTTTTCGGCTTTTGAGAGGAAGAAGATGAGAAAATAAAATAAAAGAAAGGCTTCCAAAATTTTGGCACACCCCCTCTTTATATAGATAACCGATTCCTCCCTTTAGCAGAGATTGATTTTCAACCAACACTGCCACACATGATAGCTCCTATCCCATTTCCCTTATCTTAATCTATTATCTCCTCAAAAATAGTCTTTATCTGCTTATTATCCTTAAAGACTAAATCCCTAAATAATAGTCTTTATCTGCTTATTATCCACATAGAATAAATATAATAAAATTCCCAAAAAAATAGCCTTGTGCCGTCCACTTCCCTAATCCCTAATGCCAAATTTAACTAACTTAAATTAGAAGATTTGGGCTCCTTAAAACTTAAAATTTGGGCCCCTAACACTTAAATTAACTCATTCCACATATTCACCCATTAAACGCATAGGCCCAAAAATTTAGGATGTTACAGTTCTACCCTCCTTAAAGAAATTTCGTCCTCGAAATTTCCAACTAACTAGAAATCATACTACCTAAGTCTCACCACTATGCTTTCGCTGCGCACTCTAATTCTAAAGCCAAAATAAACACTTAGTATACTACGGTAGGGTACGCACCATTATTCGCATCTGAAGCGTCTTCGTCCCCTTGTACTCATTCTTTTGATCGACGTTTATCTGATTAAGAATTTTATGAATAATTAATTCTTCCCACTTATTCACCGCGAACAATTTTATGTAAAATCATTTCGATAGTAGTTCTTTCGAATTCGAATTCTATCTACGGGTTTAGTTCCCAAATCGATACTTCCTTGTCCCAGAGTTCACCTTCAGTCAACATTCAGCACACATCAATCATAAAAACAGCCTTATAAACTTACATTCACCATCTAGTGGTATTTTCGTCGTTTCACTACCCAGGGATATTTTGTAATTTTATCCTACAGGTGTATTTTTGTAATTTTTTTCCAAAATAAGGTTCCAGGTGATTTGGCAAAATAAGGGTATTTTGGTAATTTTCTAACTCGGGGGTATTTCGATAATTTTGAAATCTGGGGGTATTTCAATAATTTTGCAAATTTAGAGTATTTCGGTAATTTATAAATCTAGGGTATTTTAGTAATTTTGAAATCCGAAGGTATTTCAATAATTTTGAAATCTGGGGGTATTTAAGTAATTTTGAAATCTGGGGATATTTCAGTAATTTTGCCAATCAGGGGTATTTTGGTCATTTACAAATCAAGGTAATTTGGTAATTTTACAAATTAGGGATATTTTGATGTTGTTGTTGTTGTTTTTGTTTTCTATGGAAAAACTCTGTTGACTTTGTAAATCGGGGTATATTTGCAAATCATGGGTATTTTTTTTTCAAAATAAGGATATTTTAGCAATTTTGTGAGAAAACAGGTGGCTGGTCTCTTTCGGGTTTTAATTATAAGTTTTGGCCTGTCAACACGTCCTCATGGTTAGGGTGAGCAGTCCTCACGCACTGGTAGGATTCAGTGAAGAGGAGATGAGTCACTAGGACCGCTTAAATACCCACTCTCCTGTATCCACTCCTAGACATGCGTATGCTGTTGCCACACCCTAACTTCGGCAACTAGTTCACAGGATTTGTTTCGGTAAATTAAGTCTTATGGAATTGAAGAAGTTGTTTAAGGTAAGCCTATAGTCCATCAAAGTCTAATTAAACTAGCCTACGTCCCATAAAGCCCATCAAGCCCACATATATATATCACACAATGGTTTAGAGTACTTACCAGCGGACTTGGTAGGAGACGCAGTGCCATGCCGAGCTAACAAACTCATATCATTTCAAAAAAAACAACATGCAAGTTTCAAAAGCCCACCTTTAAAAAACGTTTTGAGCCCAAAAAACCCTAAAGTCGAGTTTTGAAGCTGGCTCTGATACCAATTTGTAACACCCCAAACCCGGCCCAAACACTACAACCGGATCTGGTATGTCACTAAGGAAATTTTGTAAAACATGTCGTATTTCCAGAAAAATATTTTGGTAAAGTTTAACCTTTTATTCGGGAAAAATTTATAATTTATAGTTTTAAATAAAATATGCCTTTATGAATTAAAAACCCAAATTTAAATACATGCCTTAGTTCAATTAAAAATAAAAATTTAAATAACTAAAAGTAATAAAAGCCCGTAATGAAACAAAATATAAACTGGTGGCCCATGGCCTTATTACAACAAGATTATAAAATAATAACTAGAGCCTTTTTGCTGGATCCAAATGTTCTTTTACATGGCCACCTTGCGCTCCTCTCCAGCCCAGTCGATGCACTAAATGCTACCTGAAATGTTAATTAATTGGTTGAGTCGCGAGACTCAGTGTGCAACCCTCATGCACCATTAGATTTGGGCCTTAGCCCCATACAACTAAAATAATCAGAATTAATATACATAATAAAAATAATATGCAAGCCCAACCCAAATCCTAAGTTTACGCCCCCGTACCAGCCATTCACACTATTGGGGATTTCTATAATCAACCCACACCGCTACACGCCTTGATGGCAGTTATGCTGCTCATCATCAGATCATGGCCGTAGCCACTACAATAGATCACGGCAAAAGCCGCTACAATAGATTACGGTAAAAATCGATACAATAGATCACGGTAAAAATCACTACAATAGATCACGGTGAAGACCGCTACAACATATAACTTCCTCCTTTCATCAAACCCAACTCATGCAATCACATAAAATCAATATACTTATATCGTTTAATTAGAACATTCACTAACCTGATGATTTGTTTTTACCCTCTTTGGGTTTCCTCTATTATGCCTGGATTTCGGCATTTATCAAAACATATAAGACTTATAATCATACATTAATCAAACAAATCTAGATGGTGGGAAAGTGTTACACACCTGATATCGCGAAATCCAATATTCTTAGTCGATATCCTTGTTATCCTGATCTACAACTTTGCTCAAAAAGTAGGAAAGATGTGAAAATAGGGCCTCTCCTATATTCGGCCATGGTTAGTGTTCTACCCGATTTCATATATTTATAAATAAACCAATCTCCTTACCTTGAAATCCCGAAAATAACACGACTTGAGTGTTCTTGATCTTTGACTTAGAGATCTAAGCGTTGGACTCCTCTTCAAATCCGAAATGCCGAAAATAAGAAAAACCCTTGATGAGTCACTAAATAGCCATTCACTAGGGACTTTGAAAAGGAGAAATATTGGAAACTCAAAATCAAGACGTACCTATTATTTTCTTTAGATTCGCACAAGCAGACTTTCTTCAAGAAAATTTGGCAACTTCGGAGGTGAGATCTAAGAATTTTGATTTTTAGAAGATTTAAGAATTGAAGAGATGGCTAAGAGAGATTTGGCCAATGAATATTAAGGAGAAGAATAGAATAATAGAGATGTGATTTCGATTTTTAGGGATTAGAAGAAAAATAACAATAGAGGTTAAAAGATTCGGCCAACCAGGAAATTTTAGAGAGGAAGAAAGGGTGAAGAAAATGGTGGTTTTCAGCTTTTGAGAGGAAGAAGATGAGAAAATAAAATAAAAGAAAGGCCTCCAAAATTTCGACACACCCCCCCTTTATATAGAAAACCGATTCCTCCTTTTAGCAGAGATTGATTTTCAGCCAACACTGCCACACATGATAGCTCCTATCCCATTTCCCTTATCTTAATCTATTATCTCCTCAAAAATAGTCTTTATCTGCTTATTATCCTTAAAGACTAAATCCCTAAATAATAGCCTTTATCTGCTTATTATCCACATAGAATAAATATAATAAAATCCCCAAAAAATAGCCTTGTGCCGTCCACTTCCCTAATCCCTAATGCCAAATTTAACTAACTTAAATTAGAAGATTTGGGCTCCTTAAAACTTAAAATTTGGGCCCCTAACACTTAAATTAACTCATTCCACATATTCACCCATTAAACGCATAGGCCCAAAAATTTAGGATGTTACAGGTGCTAACCCTTCCTCGTATGTAACCGACTCCCAAACCCGTTTTCTTGTATTTCATGGACCAAAATCAATATTTTGAAATAAAACGTTTTATAAGGTGATCCAATCACACCTATGTAAAAAGGGATTGGTGGCAACTCCCGTTTTCATTTTTTAAAGTTGTCCCCCATTTTTTATTCAAAATAAAAAAATGGTTTCGACAGCTTGGTGACTCCACTGGGGAATAATTAAGAGATTCAAGCTACAAAATTGATTATTTCCTGTCCTTTTGTCCAAATTTAAATTTGAAAAAACTATGATCCTTTTATTGCATATGGTTCTAATCTTATCTTTGCATTACATACATGACCATTGTGGTCGCACCTTTAAGTGGGAGCGAGAAGCTATGCCTTCGTGAGGTTTTTACCTCCACATGGGCTAGTGGATTACTTCCGGGATACATATGTACCTATGTCTTCGTGAAATTTTCACTTTCGCATGGCCATGGGGAAATGTATTCCCCTGAACTGAACTTGATCTATATGAGCCTATAATGGGTAAAGATTGAGGAATCTGTTGGTTCAAGTACCTTTTCTTTAGAACTAAACCGCATATAAAGAGACCTATGAGCCTACCCTAGGTAGAATTACGCCAAACCTTAGTGGTCGCCCATATAGGTCTTTGTTTATTTTATTTGCTTTATGTTCCATTTCATGGTACTAACTTGTTGTGCTTTATTTTTTGTGCATGTCATTCCATATTTTTAAGAGGTATCGATTCACGGTTAATTTTTAAGTTAGAAAGCTGGTTATGGAGAACGAATTCCTTGATAAAGTGGAAGACAATGCAGCCATCCACATGTATCAAAGCAAACGCAATTTGAGAAAGGGAATAGCTTAGCTGAGGGGTATGTATCCGAACTATGGGACTTCACTCGTATTAGTATCATACAAAATGAGTTACAAGAGTTGAAAGAAATTTGGACCCAGTGGGATGATGAAACTAAGCAGCTGTTTTATCGTAATTATGGAGATCTACCATATTTACTCGACATTAAGGTAGATAAGCATCTGTTTCGAGCTATGACTTATTTTTGGAACTCTTTCTATAGCTGTTTCACTTTCGGGAAGGTATATTTGGTGCCCACGGTGGAGGAATATATAACCTTGCTTCGTTGTCCAAGGATCCAAGTCGACAAGGCTTATTCTAGGGCAACTAATGTCCCAACTTTTGTGAAGAAACTAATGAATATCATGGGGATGAGTGAACAGTGGGTTGCAGCCAAAATTCAAAAGAAAGGTGAGGGTAAATGCATTCCTTGGGTGAGTTTGATGGACCCGATTTTAGCTCATCCAGATGTAAAGAAGAAGGTTGACGTCTTTGCCTTGTGTATTTATGGTTTGGTAATTTTTCCTAAAGCTCTAAGACATGTAGATGAAGTAGTCATTGATTTATTCGATCGACTTGACAAATGGGTCATGCCTGTACCTGTAATCTTAGCTGAGACGTTCAGATCTTTGAATGTATGTCGGAGAGCAGGTGAAGGTAGATTCATTGGATGCGTGCAGTTGTTATTAGCTTGGTTTCACAGTCATTTCTAGAAGGTGGAGAAAGTTTCTTAGCGGGTTTTTTCTGAGAATTACTCTCCGTTAAAAGAGATAGTGGCTACACCAAGGAGAGAAGACGTGTTCGAGGAAAATTGGATGGCGCTTCTTTAAAACCTTCAAGATGAAGACGTCGAGTGAAGGGCTCCTTGGATGATTCCCGATGAAATCCTTTATCGGTGTGGGAGATTCGATTGGGTTCTTTTACTTGGAATTTGGGGAGCCGCTGGGTATGCCTCTTTACTCATACTGAGGCAATATGGGTCAAGACAGTTTGTACCAACGACATATGGGCTGGCTCAATGTGAGTTCTCATACAGAGGGGAAAGCTATAAGAAGAGGGTTAAGGAGATTTCTGGTTATTGGAATCAGATTCGTAGGATGAAGAGATTATCTGTAGGCCCAATGATGACCCCAAAATACAACGGATGGAGGATTATAAGGATTAATGATAACATCCCTGAGCTGAATCCAGAAGGTGCTCGATCAAGAGAGGAATACTTGCAAGTGATCCCATCAGAGCTAGAGATCATAAGGCAAGATTTCGAAAGGAGGAATTTGGAGCTCGAGAAGAGGATAGAACAATTAGAGAAAGAAAAAATGTATTTGAGGTTAGATGCTGATGTTCAAAAGGTGGAAGCTGGGAAATTAAAGAAAAGAAATAATCAAGTAGATGAAGACCTGGGTAGCTTGAAAGTGGATTACAAGAAATTGTGTCTATTAATGAGAAACTATGAATTGGGAAAGACTCCGGAATAGTGGCAATAGGAGATTCAAGAGGAAAAGGCCAAAGCTGACCGATGAGAGAGGAAATTCCATGAAATTCGGATGCAAAACAAGGTCCTAGAAAAAAATTTGGAAGAAAGCCAGAAGGAAAAATATGGATTAAAAGCTAGAGTGGCTAAACTTGGACGGTCTCTGCACCACCATCGAAGTCGTAATTCTGCAATTGAGCTGAAGTCGAGTCTGAAAAGATTGAGAAAATGAAGTGCAAGATCGAAAAATTGGAATGGCATTGCAAAATTGCCAACTCCGGATTGGGGTAATTTACTAAAATATACTAAAATTAAAATAAATTACGGTAATGGGCTAAAATTTAATTATTTACGAAAAATGGTCATTTCCCCCCAAAACGCGTCAACGTCAGTGCATTTTCAAGGGATAAGTCAGAAAAGCGTGTCCACGAGGGAGTGCTTTGTATAAATCAGAAAAGCGTGTCCACGAGGGAGCGCTTTGTGCCACATCAGCCAAAAACGCGTCCTTGAGGGCACGCTTTGCTGATGTGGCAAAAACGCTCCCCAAGGACGCGTTTTAGCTCGTGTTTTTTTTAACAAAAAACTATTATCGAATTTTTTAAAAATTTACGAGAATAAACCTTTATAAAGGCTGAAAGTGACAACACCATTTTTTTTAAGGTGTCATCAATTAATAAGAAAATATAACTTACAAAGGAAACCTTTATTTAGACCCAAAGTCTCATTTCCCTTGTTTTCTTGAGTAAAGTGAGATATGAGATATGTATATATATAGACTCATGAATAGTTTTGCAGCTTGTTCCTAAACAATGTGGGATTCCTTCCTGTTTTAACTAATAACATGAGATTAAAGGTGCATTATATTTGATATTTTTTTTACAAATCAATTTTTTAATATTTTGTTAACATTTTCTTATATTATAAAATTATCTTTTGAGATCTTTAATCTTGTTGCATTTTAGAATTATTAACATATACAAAAGAACTATTAAAAAAGAGAACAAATTGCACATATGAAACTTGTACATGCAATAATCTTCTATTCAATTTTAAATGTTTGAAGTTATTATCAATGCAATTCTAATTTTTAAAATAATTTTCCATTATTTAATTTTAGAAGTTATACTTTTAATTTTTATTATTTATTTTATTTTATATTATGAATGTTTGATTAATAAATAAATGGTGAGTATTTGGTACTCAAATAGTATTTTTTGTAATTTTAAAAATTGATATATCTTTTAAATATTTATTTATTTTTAATATTTTACTATACTAATTAATTTTTTAATTCTAATTTAATTTAATTTTCATCTCACGATAAATTTATTTAAGATAGATTGTAGCTAGATAGATAATCTATTTAAACATAGTATATAATTATGTTAAATTAGTTTTTTTATAGAAATATATATTTTCATAAAATATAATAATTATTTTCATATTTTATATCTAGATTAAATTACATTAGTAGTCACTTAACTATATTTTTAGCTATCGAATTATAAAACTTACAAAATGATCACTCAACTATTAGTAATTTTCTAAATATTTATTTTTAATATTTTACCATACTCATTTTATATTTTATATTTTTTTACTTATAGAGTTTAAAAGTTTTATTTATAATGTAACAAATGTTAACTTTTTGTAAAAAAAATTTAAACTCCAAGGAAAAAAAATCAAATATAATGTAGCATTTCATCTCATGTTGTTAGTTAAAAGAGGAAGGAATCTCACATTGTTTAGGAACAAGCTGCAAAATTATTCATGAGTCTATATATACACATATCTCATATCCTACTTTGCTCAAGAAAACAAGGGAAATGAGACTTTGGGTCTATATAAAGACTTCCTTTGTAAGTTATATTTCCTTACTAATTGATGACACCTTAAAAAAATGGTGTTGTTACTTTGAGACTTTATAAAGGTTTATTCTCGTAAATTTTTAAAAAATTTGAGAATAGTTTTTTTTATAAAAAACACGGGCTAAAACGCGTCCTTGGGGGAGGTTTTTTGCCACATCAGTAAAGCGCGCCCTCAAAGACGTGTTTTTTGGCTGATGTGGCACAAAGCGCTCCCTCGTGGATGCACTTTTGATTTTTCCCCTGAAAACGCATTGACGTGGACGCGTTTTGGGGGAAAATGACCCTTTTCCGTAAATAATTAAATTTTTGGCCCATTTTCATAATTTTTTTTAATTTTGGTATATTTTAGTAAATTGCCCTCCGGATTGAGTTTCTTGAAGCAAGAGAAGGGCATTGGAAGGAAGAACTCCACCATTCTCATGATCAAGTTAGAAATCAGGATTAGTTCAAATTCGAGAGGTAGTTGATTATTTACAGACATTGGCAGGACAGGCTGATACATTGAGCATGAAGTATGAGCTACAGTCAGATTGTGGTCAAGAGTTAGCCTTATTGTTTGGGAAAATCAAAACTTTGGACCTTAGGGCGAAAGCATATTTGTAGGTTATTTTATGTAAAGGATTTTGTTTTCTAATAAAGTTTTCTAAAATGAAGTTGAATCTGAATCGATGCCTTTTTTTGCATTCATGCATTTGCATTACATTGCATCATTTGCATTAGACTTTTACGAAAGGACCCTAATTAGGTAAAATCATTTCAGTTAACCTGGAAGACATGGAACAAAGGTTGGAGAGATTAGAGAAAAGGCAAATATAGATGCAAGAGCAATTGACCAAAATTCAACAAGATATGCGAGAATTCCAAAAGAATGTGATTGGCCAGTTAAGTCATTTACTAGTTGAAGGGCTTAAAGAGAGGAAAGGCCCTATAGTCAACAGTGGGGATGATAATGAAGACCTTGCCTATCCCCCAGATTTTACTCCAATAAACGTCCAGACTCAACCAGACGCACATCCAAAAGGGGTACCTGTTACTATTAGACCCCAACAGCATCAAGTCGGTATGTCAGCACCAATAAACTACTCGATAGGCTCAGGTTCCAATCCAGGGGGCAATCCAACCAATCCCATTGTCATTGATATGACTACTATAGAAGAGACAAGGAAGGCTAGTGTGGAGATTCTGAAACAACATGAAGACTATTACAATAGGAAAAAGTGAGATTGGAGCTCCCAAGTTAATACTGTAAGAGCCCAAAAAAAAGAAAAATGAGGCAAATAACACGAGCATGTATAGCAAGGATTATTCGAAACCAAATACTATAGACCGGTCAACTACTAGCCATCAGGTCTCCTCAGGGAAAGAGCCTAATCCAAGACCGAACTTAGAAAAATCCCAATTCTTGCCCATCCCAATCACATATAGAGAGCTGTACCAAATTTTGTTTGATGCACATGTAGTATCCCCTTTCTACCTAAAACCTATACAACCTCTATACCCTAAATGGTATGACATGAACGCTCAATGCGAATACCATGTGGGAATCACAGGACACTCGATTGAGAATTGCACCGCTTTCAAAAAGATGATCGAAAGACTTGCCAAAATGGGTATTGTCAAATTCAATGATCCCTCTGGGGCAGAAAATCTGTCACCCAACCATCTAGGTGAAGGGGTGAGATCTATGAGATTCAAGAATGCATCGAGTTCAGGGCTTTAGTGCAAGACCTGATATTGGGAAATCTGAATATTAACGACGTATCTGAAGAAAGAACTGGATTTTTCCAAGCATCTACCCTTACATACTTGGGATTATTTTGAACAATGGGACTATGAAAGAGATCCTTATATTTTTTAGAGCTAATCTAGAGTAATATTCAAAACACGCTTGTTGCCTTAAGCCTAGAGGCAATAAGAATCCTTTTGTGAAATAGGCTCGTGTCTGAAATTTTTATTTCAATAAAATGCATCTTTTTGAGCAAATATTCTTTATTTTTTTCATTTGATACTGTACAAACAATTGTTCTTAGTTTTTTTCTTTTGTTTGTTCTTTGGACTTTCATTCATGTATCTTTTATTCATGACCATACAAAAAACCATTCTTTGAATCATTTATCCTTTGGAATCTTTCTTCGAACCTACAATAGGTCTCCAGATATCAACAATGTGAGCAACGCTGCTACTGACTTAGAGTCTCCTTTCGAGTAAGATATGTGTCTAGAGGGATCTCAGGACTTTGAAGATGACAGAGATTATAACCTATCCTCTGATTTGTTAAGAATGGTAGAACAAGATGAAAAATAGACCCTACTCTACAAAGGGTCAGTGGATATTATGAGCCAAGGAAAGGGGTGAAGATCGAAGCCCAGCTCACCACAGAAATAAGGCAAGACATCATTGAGTTATTTTCGAGAATTCAAAGATGTTTTTGCATGATCATATTAGGACATGCCTGGACAACTAAGACATGGACTAAACATGAGGATCGGGTACTATTGGTCTACCATGGAAGGGGATTGCATCAGTTATACCGCAAATACTAAATTGAAGAAGACGAGATTTATGTGACTCTTCCATTTTCTTCACAGACTTTTCTATATGTAGGGCATGGATATTATGGGGCTAATCTTGTCAAAAGCTTCTAGTCGATATCGATTCATCGTCATGGTCATCGTTTACTTCACTAAGAGGGTGGAAGTAGCTTTATATGCCAATGTTACAAGATCGAAGTCATTAAATTCTTAAAAAAAAAAGATCAGGCGCCGACAAAGAATGCCAAAAAGGACAAAGTCAAAAGTTTGTAGTCTGTTCAAAGATCAGACGCCATATTATAGAGCAACAAAGATAGCCAAAAGAAAAATCAAAAAACAAAACAAGGATTGTAGAAAAGATGACCGAGACTTGTAAAGATTGGCATAAAGAAGTTACTATTTATCTTCTATGATTATCGAACATTGGCCAGAATTTTTGCCGGGGCAACATCTTACCCATTGGTTTATGGAATGGAAGCTTTTTTTTCCAATTGAACCTGATCGAAGAAAAGGTTAAAAGTTATCCGTCATGGTCAGATGATGTAAGCTTATGACAAAGACGTTTATCCTAGAGAATTCCACGAAGGGAACCTGATCTTTCTTTTACAAAAAAGATTTCAGAGAAAAGCAGATGCCAAACTTGGAAGGATCTTATGTTGTAGAGAAGGCCTGTTCTAGAGGAGCATTGATATTAATCGAGATGGATGCCAAAGACTTGCCCAACCCAGTGAATTTAGGTTCAGTCAAGAAGTATTTTACCTGAAAGAGGAAAGACCAAGGTAAAAACCCGCAAAGGGCGCCTAGAGACCAAATTCAAAAAAAAAAGAAAGAAAGAAAAAAGAGGAGACATCAAGGCGAAAACCTGCAAAGGGCGCTTTGAGACCAATAGGATTTTGAGCCAAAAACTCAAAAAGGGCGGCTCAAATTTTGATCAAAGATAGGGCATGGGGTAGTCTTGCTATGCCTGAATTAACAATGAGGAAGTATGCTGCGTCTCGTGGCATTGACAAAGTACTCTGGATCCTCTAAACACGTATTAAGCACAAAATGGTCCTCAAGAAGTTTGTACAGAGAAGCTCAAGCTGCGATATCTGGGGCACCTAGCTTCTATCTTACCCATTTTGAATTTGCTATCTTTGATTACTTTATTCTTTTCAAAGATACACCCCAATCAATCTTCTTTTATGGCATTGGCTATCTTTGATTACTTTATTCTTTTCAAGATACACCTCAAACAATTTTCTTTTATTGCTTTGGTTATCTTTGATTTACTTATTTGTTTCGAGCTATGCTCCTGATTAATTTCTTTCACGTCCATTATTATGATCTTTTTCAAGCATTTTATATTGAAATAATGATTAATGGGCTAATAATACTTTCATAAAACGAGTTTCACATATTACTCTGAAAGCTTCTAAATAATATGAGAATCTGAAACATGACTATTGTTTAGAACTCAACAAGCTCAAGGGTTGGAAACATTGAAGGATGATTATCTCTTTGAATTTTTATTGGATAAGGCATTTCATCAGTGATACTATTTCGACAAATGACGAGCAATGTCAACCCAAGTGTAAAAGGGGATCATTTTCAAGAAAAGATCTTGTCTTCCTGAGTTTGCAACGAAGTAGATCGAAGATACCAATCTGGCATCCCTAAGTTTACAGAGGAGCAGATTAAAATAGTAGATCTGGCATTCCTAAAGTTACAGCGAAGCAGATCGAAGACAGTAGTCTGGCATCCCTGAGTTTGCAGCGGAGTAGATTAAAGATAACAGATATTGCCTTCCTGAAGTTACAGTGAAGCAGATTGAAGCCATCAGAATTATTTCTAAAAATCAATATGAAGTTCAAATACCGTTGAAGTTGTAACACCCCAAACTCGGCCCATGCGTTCCGACCAGATCTGGCATGTTATCGAACACATAACATTTTATCGAATTTTGAAAAAACAAGTTAAATTAATTAAATCTGAATAAAGGAGAGACTTTTTGAAAATAAACCTCTTTGTATTTTTTTATTAAGCATAAATAAACCTTATCATAAAATTCATAAGTTGCTTAACATTGATAAGCTCACGAGTTGAATGAAAGCTAGGGCCTTATTACATAAATATTCTCGAAAAAATAATGAAATAAAATAAACTTTACGAAATCCCAAAAGAAATTAACTTGTAGAAATAGAACTTGATGGCCCTCGAGTCCTTCTCGGCTCCCATGTCCACGATCTCTGCTCATCCGGAAGAGTAGAAAAGGAAAGCGTGAGTCACAAAGACTCGATGATATAAATCTCAAAACACACATCGACCTGAGCCCACAAACACATTATGCACCCTGGCCCATACAGGAAGGCATCAATCATAATCACATAATAAACAATAAAGAATGAATAACCCAACCCATCCTAGGTTTCCATCCTCTACACACCAACCCGTACCAACCATCACACATTGGGAATTTCTACAATCAACCCTCCATCTGCCACACACCAAAACGACAGCCGTACTGCCTATTCCTATTAAGTAGGAATCATTAAAGGTGGCATAGCCACCGATCACAATGTGACCTAGCATTTATATTTGTAGGTTTTCTACCACCGATCACTGCGTGACCTTTCATGCACTTCCCCTTCATCATATCAATATCCCATCCCATGCATACACACATAAAGAAAATATCATGCAGTCATATATATTTTTTGATACACATAGGGAGTTCTATGTTTACGTACCTAGCATCCTTGCCTAGCCCTTTTAGGGTTCCATTCGACTGTTTATACAGCCTTATTCCGGCTTTTAGCCCATAACATACATAAATAGATTTACATACAGGTTAATTGGTAGTGTGTTAGAGATCAACACACGACTGTTCATATAGCCTCATTTTCTGGCTTTTTAGCCCCTAACAGGTATAATACAAAATAAAACTTATGTGATAAGGATCTACACACTTTTCTGGCTTTTCAGTCCATAACATGTATAATACAGAAAAACTTATGTGATAAAGATCTACACACCTGATTACCGATAAAACGAGGCTTTTTATATCGACGCTATCCTTAGTCGACACAACTATTATCTGCCTAAGGTATTGTTCAGAAGCCGGTCCACAACCAATTGGCCAATCTCGAACAGCAGACATCTTGCTCGCTTTTTTAAATTAGGATTCTTTCTTTGCACGATCCATAATTAATTCCATCAAATCCTTATCGAGCTACTATAACAATATTTAATCGTTAATCCTCCTTTTAGAGTTAAGATCATATATATATTGAACGAATCTAATAAAAATCTAGGGATAATCTTCTTACCTTAAAATCCCGAAATTGGAGACTTATGATTTTCGGCTTTTAGTTCTAGTCGATTAAGCCTCCTTCAAATCCCAAATTGCCGCCCATCATTAAACCATTAACTATTAGCTTTCGGCTTTTGCCTTTCAAAAATAGATTATGAGAACTAATCAAAATTTGACTTTTACCTTAGCTTAGGAGATTCGGTTATCACTAGGAGAGGATTGAGTAATCTTGATGGAAGATTTAAATCTGGGAAGTGTAGAACAATTTCTCAAATAGGATGAATAAAAGAAAAAGCGATGGATGCTTGACTTTTAGAGAAATCAGCACAAGGGAAAAGAAAATGGGGAAAAGTTTTGGCTTTTAAAGAAATTAGAGAAAGAAATTTGGAGAAAAGAAGCTAGGGAATTTCAGCATAAAAGGGAGAGGATTTAATGTCAGAAACAAGGAGCTAGCCCCCTCTATTTATAGGAAATTCGGTAACCCTTTGCCATGTAGTAGCTGGTTTCTTTACTCCTCTCAGTGATGGATTCTTAGCCATCACTCTCTTTGTAGATAAATTCCTAACTTTTCTCCTTTATCTCAATCTACTAGCTCATCTAAAAGAGACTTAATTATCTCTAACTCCTCCTCCTTTATCAAGATATTATCCACATATTTTAATCATTAAAATCCTAAATCTTAGCCTTTATCTACTTATTATCCACATAAAATAAATTCCTAGATAATAGGCTTGTTGCCATCCACTCCACCTAATCCTAATGCCCAAAATTTAGCTAACTTAAATTAAAAGAATTGGGCTCCATGAAACTTAAATTTGGGCCCTTACTCCTTGTGTGTGGCGTCACCCTTGCTCCATTTTAAGTCTTGAAAATTGGCCTAAAACATGGGCTCCTTACAACCCAAAACTTGTTCCTTTTTAATTATTAATGATGCCATCTTAAAATAATTTAATCTGGGCCTTTGCCTAATTCTAAGGCCAAATTTAGACCCCTTTTACTTGAATTAACAAATTAAACATATCCCCACACTAAATGCATAGGCCCATAAATTTAGGATGTTACAGAAGTTGCAGTGGAGTTGGAAGCCATTTGAAGAAGATGAGGACCAAGAAGTCAAGGCTCAACAAAGACCGGGTAAAATTAGTCCTTTTATAGTCTTTGCTCTATTCTTGTTACACGACAATGAGCAAAGAGGGGCAGCTGTAATAGGCCCATTTTGGCCGGCCCGTTAGAAACCTATTTCATTCAGAAAAAAACAAAAAAATAATAAAATAGTAATAAAAAGTCCATTTTCCAAGTCTATTTAACAAAACCGAAACCCAATCCATTACAGTAGCCCAACACCCAAACCCAAATTACTACTCAGACTCACTACTCTACCCCAAGCCCAATTAAACCCAAAACAGACTTAACCCAACTGACCTACGGGGCCCAAAAGGCCCAAAACTAAAATCAAAAACAAGGGTTTCTGGAACCCTAGGAAAACCTCACGCCGCAAGCGCCCCAGTAGCCCCTCGGTCACGCCGCAAATCAATGCATGAATAGTGTTCTGTCGTCAGATTTCTCGCCATACACTTGCAAACAAGGAAAGAAATGGACAATAGCAGTATATTGTGATTTCGCATTTATTTTCGATTTTATTTTTGGGTTATAAATAACCCCAAACAATCTGTAAAAGGGAGGGGGAATATACGGATACACAAGCAAGAAATATACAAAAAAAAATAAACAGAGAATTACTAGAGGTGATTTATTCTATTTCATTTTATTTTTCCTTTCCGATCTATGCTATTTTTTATATATATACATATATTGTAAAAAAATAAGCAAGTGGAGAAGACTACCTTCGTTTCGGCTTCAAAATGGGGAGATTCAATTCTCCGCCACCACGTGTGTGGCTGACGCGCTGTGATCCGTCATTGGAGCCGGGCGATTTCGGCCTCAGTCAAGGCCGAGAGAATTTTTGGGGCCTCAGATTGTTTTTTTTTTTAAAAGGGAGTGTTTAAATGAATTTTTTGGGGGTGATTTTTGTTTATATAGCAAGAAGAAACGACGCCATTTTTGCTTAAGTTAATAAGCACAAAAACGACGTCATTCAGGGAGGATCTGCACGTTGACCCAAAAATCGAGGAGGATCTGAGCGTTTTTGTTAAGAGGTCTAATTGCCTTTTTGGTCCTTCCGCTATTTTAATATTTTTAATTCAGTCAAATTTTTTATATATTAAACTTTCCCTAAAATTTATATTTTGTTTCAATTGAGTCCTCGGGCTACTTAAAGGTCAATGTCAGAACGGCGCTGTTTTGGAAAGAAGGCATAATTTCCTAATGGGTCCCTACAGTGTGACGCGCGTTTTAATTTAGTCCTTTTATATTTATTTTTATTGCTATTTAATCCTTATTTATTTATTTATTTTTAAAACCTTTTTATTTTATTTTTAAATTATTCTAATACTATATTGAATTTTTATTTTATTTTTAAATTATTCTAATACTATATTGAATTATTTTATCATATTAAAATTTTATATTATTTTTATTATTTGTATATTAATTTATTAATAGTATAAATTGTATGTATTTTTACATATGATCTATATATATATATATATATATATATATATATATAATTACTATTATGTATTACTTTATTTGGTTTAATATTATTTATATTATATATTATTTCATAATTTGTATATTAGTTATATGTTATACATTTTAAAATTTTGTATTATTATATTATATTATATATTACCTCTAAAATCTTATTTTGTATAAAATTTATTTATATTGCTTATCTGAAATATATATGTATTAGATTATTATATTATAAATATAGTTTTATTTAAAGTTATATATTATTTATTTATTTAACAATATATTTTACTTATTTTTATGGATATATATTATTTTTATTACTCCACATCATTTTTTTTTTTGCATATCAATTCATTTTTATATAATTCATATTTTTATTATTCCACATCATTTTATTTAAAGTCATATGTCTTAAATTACAATATCTATTATAATTCATTCTACATTGTTATTTTATCTTATATGCATATAAAGTTTTATATATTTTTATCTTTGGTTATTTATTACATTATATTTTATATTTGTTTATTTTTTATTCATTTATCATTTGTATGTTTTGCTTTAGTATAATTATTCTATTATTTATATCACTTGTCGTTTCATATTATTCTTTCTTTAATTTATCTATTAGTAGTAACTATTAATATAATTTATAGTTATTGTGAACTACAATTAGATATGTATGATGTATTAACGTAGTATCTTATTCAAACCATTCCTTTATAAAACATATTTTGCTAAATTGACGCATTTTATTCAAAGACTTTTGAAAATATAGCGATATGAGATATTTTGGGGACCTCGAGAAAAGTATACCCTAACTTACTGGTTTTAATTTTTCTTGGAACTTAAGGTATCAAGTATCCTCTTCTTTTTAACCTATAAATTTCAAAGCAAAACTTATCACCGAAAATTCAAAATTTTATATCTTAACTTATTAAATATGATGTTTTGTATCTTGAGGTAAGGATTTTCTACTAACAAAGGTGAGCCTAGTTTCGAGGTCATTTGTAACACCCCAAACCCGGCCCGTGAGCCCTGACCGGATCTGGCATGTCACGGAGTAAAAACGTTTGAAAGATTTTGATGTGTGGTGAAAATCTGAAGAAAATATGTTAAAGTTATAAAACAGTGTTTGATAAAACTCAGGAGAAAATGATTGATTTTGAGTTGAAAACCTTTAAAAACATTTGATCATTTACTTTTATTTAAAACCTTCAAAATTATGGTTGACTTGGAGAATTTTGCTACCCGATGGTAACATCTTTGAAAACTCGTAAAAGTTATTTAATTTGAAAATGTCGCTTTTAACCGATTCACTTAGCATTTATAATTTCATTTGTAATATAGTATAAGTAAAATAAAACAACCATATAAACATCCAAATAATAATTAGCGGCCTTATTACAACCCAAAATAAGAATCTAGTAAATAAACAAACTTAAACTGTATTAAATAAATCCAAATCCAAGGAACAAGCATGGCCGCCTCGAGTCCTCTCCGGCTCCATCTCCGCGATCTACTCATCTGCAAAATAATATGGGAAGGGGTGAGTCACCAAGACTCAGTGTGTAAATCCCCCACCCGGAAATGTAACTCATACACAGATTATTAGTAAACATGCAAACATGCAACCCAAACTAACCATCCATACTCCTTTTTCTTGTAACACCCCAAACCAGGTCTATGCGTTAAGACGAGATTTGGTTTGTCACACCGATCGAACATTCATTTAATTTTCTAATGTTTAAAGTAAAATAATACTTCAACACCTTTTGGAAATAAAGTTTAATAAAAACTAAGACCAAAGATTTAAAAATTTGTAGATTAAGAAAATACTTTATTTGAAATCTTATCATTTAGAATATATTTATCAAAAACCTTAAAGTAATTTAAAAAGAATTGAAAGAAATTTAAAAGAAATAATTAAGGTGACCAAATTGTTATAAAACTCAATATTTTTAAGAAAACTTTATACATTAAACAAAAGCCCAAAGCAAAAGTCTTAAAATGTAATTAAATCCATCCACACATAAAATCCATAAAAACATAATTAAAGGCGTTATTACATCAAACCCAAAATAGTAATTAAAATAAGTAATTTAAATAAAGTTCATAGTTTATAAACCCATGCTCGTAGTATGGCCTCCACCAAGTCATCCCTACCAAGTCCACATCAATTGCCATTACGAGATGGAAAATAAAATAGGGTGAGTTACTAAAACTCGGTGTGCAACTCACTTACCACCATTATTGGGCCAGATCATCGAGACATTAACTTGGGCTTGAGCCCAATTTCATTTTAACAATATAAAGTAAAATAAATAGAAATGCATGAAAATGAATTTCCCAACCAAGCCTAATATCCATCCGCTACACACCCCGCACCAACCAACACACTGTGGGGATCAAGTCAACCCACCCGCCAAACACACCAATCGTAGGCATTAAGCCTTTAAAATAATTTTGTAGTGCACTATCGAACTAGATTGTGACATAGTCACCGAACTAGAGGCATTAAGCCAAAATAATTTGTGGCGAGCAACCGAACTAGAGGCATTAAGCCAAAATAATTTGTGGCGAGCCACCGAACTAGATTTTGGCAACAGCCATTCTTCTCTTCATCAAATACCTTACCCCATGCAAACATGTGTGCATAACAAAATATAGCCATATAATAATTTATCAAATAATCCATAATATAAATGGGTCTATAATTAAGCATTTCATTTGGGCCCATAAAACAAATTAGTACTTTGCCCATTTAGCAATTTAGCGAACTTTGGTACATATATCGAACTAGAATATTTTTGGCCCATATATCGAACTAGAATATTTTTGGCCCATATATCGAACTAGAATATTTTGGCCCATTTTAACAATCTAATGCTTTTTCATTTAATTTAACAAACTAGCAATTTTTCGCCCAATTTATCGATCTAATGAGTTTTCAGAGATTTCTCGGTTTTAATAGTTTTCATGCATTTACATAAGAGTATGAATTACTACGTATTTTTTCGATTTTGCTATTTTTACGATTTTATCACAATACTTACGAGTGATATCTAACCCGAGAATGAGTGTGAAGTTACACACCGGTTATAGTGAGAACTAGACTTTCCGCTTTTCGATACCTATACGCATCACGATAAATTAAAACGCTATAATTTACTAACAAAACCAATCTTAGGATAAGATCTAAACTTTTACCCTCGAAATTTCGTACTACTTCTACTTGTGATTTCTCCCCGATTGATGGTTCGCTAACTGATGAAAGTCCACGAACAAACAAAGGTTCGGGAGTACGAACAACTTCAAACAATTGATTCTCCTCGGATGAGCGTCCGCAACCTGGTGGAAAATCTCGGATTCTCGAAATAGCCCTTTGCTTATACTTAGGGGGATTAACGGAACCACCCTTCTTCCGAACACTATACACCGCCCTTTTCTTCCCTATTTTGAATGTCTTCAATGACAAAAGATCATTAATCCAACCTAATAATATATCAAAAATAATACTAAAGGTTTTAAGGGTGAGATTTCCTTACCATAAAGATCCTTGCTCCACAATATGAGAATCGACCAAAAATGTTCCCTTAACACCTTAAATCGATTTCAACGTTCTATGATACTCACGAACACTTGAGTTCTGATCTTCTACTATTGCATTAAAATATAACAAAGAAAAGTTAATAGAAAGAATGATTATTTCGATCCAAGAGATCCTTCTTACCACCATTAAGATTCGGCCAAAACAACTATTAACTAACATAAACTAAAAAGAACTCTTACCTATTGTCCACGATTGAAAAGAAAGGATTGAGAAGGATGTCTATATATGATGGAGAATTCGACTATGTATAACCAAAGAAAAGAGAAAATGGTTCGGCTATGGGCACACTAACATTCGCCATGAGAGATTATTGGAGAAAGTATTGATTGAAAAGAAATAAAAGAAAGAAATAAAAGATGGAAGAAAAGATGATGATGAGGATTCGGTTTTCAAAGAGAAGAAAGAGAAAGACAAAAAATGAGTTTAGGAGCAATGTATATTTGGCAATAGGGAGAAGAAAGAAAAGGAATGGCTTTTGGTATTGGTAATTTAAGCACTATGAGAAAAGGCATACAAAGAATACTAAAGTGATAGGCAAAATGACCAAATGGTCAAAAGATTAAGGCTTACCAAGAGCTCAAATTCGACCAAGAGAGAAAGGTTGAGAAAGAGTTGCAAAACTTGCACAAAAAGCTAAGAATGACCAAAACTAATTCCTAATCCTAGCCAAGCTACTAACATATTCTACCAACCTCCCCTAGCCACAATGTCAGTCCAAATTCATTGGTCAAATGACCATGAAATAATTTCAAAACCTTTTCCTTGATACATGCCTTATGTCCCTTATCTTTCCAAAATTTCTTGATTCCCTACCATAAGTTAACAATTACCTTATTCCTTTAGTCTACTTACCAAAATGAAAAGTCCAACCTTACAGTATATATTGCTGGCGGACACTTGCTATACTTGTGCAAAAATAAAATTATCTAGATGCTAACCAAGGGATTCAACCACTCCCTCATGCCACAACTCATGCGCCAACACCACCTTACCATTTACTCATCTTATGCTACACTTTGACACTTAAATTAACTTAAGTATCAATGTCACTTAATCCACTTCATTAAATTCTCAAAACTAAAAATTATTCCATTCCCGAATAATTCTATACTCTTCTTCAGGACTATAATAAACACGAAAAAGAAGTAAGAAAATTTTCCTTCATAATCTAGGCATCAAAAAAATGCAATAAAAATCGATACTTGAATTTTAGGGTGTTACAACTCTACCCTCCTTAAAGAAAATTTCATCCTCGAAATTTCCCTGGTTGAAAGAGGTGAGGGTATTGTTGTCGAATTGCATCCTCAGGGTCCCACGTAGCTTCCTCCGCTCTGTGATTACGCCATAAAACTTTGACCAACGGCACGGTTTTCTTTCTTAGCACCTTAACATCTCGGTCTAAGATTTCCACCGGTTCCTCCTCAAAAGACAAGTCCGAATTCAACTCCAATTCTTCTACCGGTATTTATATGCGAAGGATCCGATCTATAACGCCAAAGATGGAAACATGAAAACATTATGAATTTGACTCAATTCGAGGTAACTCAATCGATAAGCCTTTGGACCAACACGCTTCATCACACGATATGGTCCAATGTACCTAGGACTTAACTTGCCCTTCTTTCCAAACACGAAAATCTTTTTCCAAGGTGAGACCTTCAAGAAAACTTGATCCCCACAAGATACTCGATATCCCTACGCTTGGATCCGCATACGACTTTTGTCTATCCAAGCTTCCTTTAACCGTGCTTGAATAACCTTTACTTTCTCTTCCGTTTTAAATCATCTCGGGACCTAACATCTGCTGCTCACCCAACTCGGTCCAACAAATAGAAGAACAACACCTACGACCATACAATGCCTCGTAAGGTGCCATCGAATACTAGATCGATAATTTGTTGTTATCATAAATTCTACCAACAGTAGAAAATCCTCCTAACTACCTTTGAAGTCAATCACACAACCCCTTAACATGTCTTCTAGAATCAATCACTCTCTCCGATCGACCATCCGACCGGGATGAAAAGCCGTACTAAAGTTTAGCTTTGTTCCCAGAGCTTCATGCAAAGCTTTCCAAAATCGTGATGTAAACCTAGGATCCCTATCTGATATAATAGATACAGGTACCCCATGCAACCTCACAATTTTAGATACATACTGACTTCTCCAACTTCAGAATGAGTAATCCGTATTTAACCGGTAGGAAATGAGCAGTCTTCGTCAAATGATCAACAATTACCCAAACAGAATTTTTCTTAGTAGGTGTTAAAGGTAACCCACTAACAAAATCCATTGTTATCCGCTCCCATTTCCAAAGAGGAATCTTTACCGGTTGTAATAAACCTGACGGCAATTGATGCTCTGCCTTCACTTGCTGACAAGTTAAACATTTTCCCACAAACTCAAATTTCACGCTCAACTCGCCACCAATATCATTCACGAAGATCCCGATACATCTTATTTCCTCCGGGGTGCATAGCATAAGGGCTACTATGCGCCTCCCATAGAATCATTTGCCTCAGATCTGAGTCCTTATGCATACAAACTCTTCCACGAAAGCACAACACACCTTCCGTGTTTATTCCAAAATCCTCTATTTCACCATTTTCAACTTGCTGAAGTAAAGGTCCCAACTTTTTGTCTAATATTTATTTTTCCTTGATTTTTTCTAACCACAGAGGCTTCACTTGAAGTTCCGCTAACAGACTACCATCCTCATACAAACTCAAATGGGCAAACATTGCTCTCAATTCAGTTACCACCTTACGACTTAACGCGTCTGCTACCACATTAGCCTTTCCCGAATGATACTCGATTGAGAAATCATAGTCCTTTAATGACTCCACCCATCTTCGTTGTCTCAAGTTTAATTCCTTCCGAGTAAGAAGATACTTAAGACTCTTGTGATCCAGATAGATGATAGACTTTTCACCATAAAGATAATGCCTCCAAATCTTTAAAGCAAACACTACCGCTGCTAACTCCAAATCATGAGTAGGGTAGTTTACTTCGTGTGGTCTCAACTGACGAGAAGCATAAGCCACCACTTTCCCATTTTGCATCAATACGTAGCCTAAACCCGTATGTGATGATCATAGTAAACTACAAACTCCTTTTCAGCCTCAGGTTGAATCAGTACTGGAGCTTCCGTCAAAATCTTCTTCAATTTCTCAAAACTTTCTTGTTGCTTATCAGTCCATATAAACGGTACTCCCTTTCGCAAAAGCTTAGTTAGGGGTGCAGCAATCAACGAAAACCCCTCAACAAAGCGTCTATAGTAACCACCAAACCCAAGAAACTCGAATCTAGCTCATCGACTTTGGTGGTTTCCAATCCAATACCGCCTCAATCTTCCGAGGATCCACCCTTATTCCTTCGAGTGATACCACATGACCCAAGAAAGTCACCTCCCTTAACCAGAATTCACATTTACTGAATTTGGGATACAGTTGATTATCTCGAAGCAACTGCAATACAATTCGCAAATGTGAGTCATGCTCTTCTTCACTCCTTGAATATACCAAAATGTCATTTATGAATACTACTACAAACCAGTCTAAAAATGGTTGAAAGACCCGGTTCATCATATCCATAATGCAGCTGGTGCATTGGTCAACCCAAACGACATCACCAAAAACTCATAGTGTCCATAACGAGTTCGAAATGTCATTTTGTGAATATCCGTTTCTTTCACCTTAAGCTGGTGATAACCCGACCTCAAATCAATTTTAGAGAATACTGAAGCTCCCTTCAATTGATAAACAGGTCATCAATTCTTGGCAGAGGATACCTATTTTTGATCGTCAGGTTATTCAATTGCTTGTAATCAATGCACATACGCATCGACCCATCTTTCTTCTTAGCAAACAAAACCGGTGCTCCCACGGAGACACACTCGGTCGAATAAAACCCCGATCCAACAATTCTTGAATTTGAGCTTTAAGCTCCATCAACTCCTTCGGTGCCATTCTATAAGGAACAATAGACACTGAAGCCGTTCCAGGAAAAGCTCAATACCAAATTCCACTTCCCGATCTGGAGGTATACTAGGAAGTTCTTCGAGAAATACATTTGGAAATTCCTTTGTAGTTCTCACATCTTCCACCGATAACTCTTTGGCATTTAAAGCACTAATAAAAGTTAGAAATGCTCCATACCCTTTTCGCACCAATTTTTCTGCCTTTAACGCAGATACCACGTTTGCCAAGTAATTTCTTCGCTCGTCTATCATAACTATCTCCTTATCCTCCACAGTTCTTATTGACATCCACTTTTCAGCACAATCCAATTGCGCCCGGTGCTTGACCAACCAATCCATGCCCAAAATGATATCGAACTCACTGAAAGGCAATTCCATCAAATTCGCCAGAAATATTTCTTCTTGAATTTTTAAGGGCACGTCTCTAAATAGTTTATTTACCAACACCGACTATCCTAAAGGACTAATTACCTTTATCTCACTATCAAAAATTTCAGATTCTAAATTCAAGTTTCCAGATATGGTGCTAGCAACATACGAGTGGGTAGAACCAATATCTATCAAGGCAATAACAGGTATATCAAAGATGAAAAACGTACCAGTTGTCACATCAGGTGCATTGCCATCCTCGCGGCGTCTGACTGCATATACCAACCCTGGCTGTCTTGCATCCGTGTTACCTCTAGGACCATTGCCTCGACCACCGCACCTTGACCACGCCCACCCCATTACCACCACGACTGGTCCACAACCTTCTCGGCTCATCGAGTACCTCGACCGGTTGTGCATCAAGATACGAACTTCTTGAGTCATATCTATACGTCGAGGCAATTTCTATACTGGTGATCCATTGAACCGCATTTGTAACAAGCGCCAGTTTTCCTCCAGTATTCACCAAAATGCCTTTTTCCACATTCAGCACAATCTCGACTCTGATTAACAGCTACAGGTGTTCTACCTTGAGCTGGCTCATCATTTCGAGGCCTCTTCTGAAATCTCTTTGAAGAACCCGATTGCTGTGTCTCTCTCTTGTTTCTAAATCTTTCTCGATTCTGACATTCTGAGTTCTTAGCCTCTTCGACTATCTTGGCTTTCTCCACAAGCGTGGCAAAAGTTCTAACTTGTTGTGGGGCAATCAGAACCCTCAACTCATCATTAAGCCCATCCTTGAAACGCACACAACGTTCATGATCTATTGATACTATTGTCCGAGCATAGCGACTCAAACGTAAAAACTTAGCTCATACGCTGCCACTGTCTTACTCCCTTGGACAAGATTCAGAAATTCCTTCAGCGCCTACATAACTCGCTCCAACATATTTCCCTTGAAGGCGACTTTAAAGAATTCCCAAGTAATCAATGCACTTGATGCCTTCTCTAACAAGAAGCCACCATTGATAAGCCTCGTCTCTAAGCAAGGACACGACTCCTTTCGCTTTTTGCTCAACAAATTGCATTCCATATCATCCATAATCGCTCCACGACTTCGAGCCAATATTCACCACATTCGAGCTACACCAAAACTCCTCTAAAACTTCGCATTATTTGACTTGAGTTGTTCCAAAATTGACCCACGAGTTGTTGGCCCAATTCTAGTTCCGGCGACCTTTTCTAGGACTCGCAGCATTGCTTGTGTCAAGGCATTGTCTTCTTTCATATGATCATGTGATCCCGTCTCACTCTCGAGTGACGCAGTGCATCCATTTCGGCATATGATTTGGTGCTTGATCAAAGACCTCGGCCACTACCACGCCACGTCTACTGGCCCACGACCACGCCCTCTAGTGCTCATAATGACTAATTCGATTTAATCGATTAAGAGTTTTATGAATCGAATACTATTTCAAATGGTTATTAACGATATTTTATGATATGAAAGAGATAGAGTTGTTTTCGCAATCATATCCTTATTGTCTCAATCTCTACGGTTTTAACACCTAAAACTAGAAGTTCTAGAGTGTTTCTATGATCATATCACAATAATAATAAACAATCAATATCTGAGATACTTACTTGACTTGGTGCGGGATGCTCATGGTGCCATACTACCTTTAAATCAAAAGTCTAGAAATTTGAATTGTTTCTCAAACAAATATCGTTGTTGAACCCAAACCACAGCCGAGTTTTGAAACTGGCTCTGATACCATTAAATGTAACACCCCAAACCAGGTCTATGCGTTAAGACGAGATTTAGTTTGTCACACCGATCAAACATTCATTTAATTTTCTAATGTTTAAAGTAAAATAATATTTCAACACCTTTTGAAAATAAAGTTTAATAAAAACTAAAACCAAAGATTTAAAAATTTGTAGATTAAGAAAATACTTTATTTGAAATCTTATCATTTAGAATATATTTATCAAAAACCTTAAAGTAATTTAAAAAGAATTGAAAGAAATTTAAAAGAAATAATTAAGGTGACCAAATTGATATAAAACTCAATATTTTTAAGAAAACTTTATAGATTAAACAAAAGCCCAAAGCAAAAGTCTTAAAATGTAATTAAATCCATCCACACATAAAAATCCATAAAAACATAATTAGAGGCGTTATTACATCAAACCCAAAATAGTAATTAAAATAAGTAATTTAAATAAAGTTCATAGTTTATAAACCCATGCTCGTAGTATGGCCTCCACCAAGTCATCCCCACCCAAGTCCACATCAATTGCCATTACGAGATGGAAAATAAAATAGGGTGAGTTACTAAGAACTCGGTGTGCAACTCACTTACCACCATTATTGGGCGGATCATCGAGACATTAACTTGGGCTTGAGCCTAATTTCATTTTAACAATATAAACTAAAATAAATAGAAATGCATGAAAATGAATTTCCCAACCAAGCCTAATATCCATCCGCTACACACCCCGCACCAACCAACACACTGTGGGGATCAAGTCAACCCACCCCGCCAAACACACCAATCGTAGGCATTAAGCCTTTAAAATAGTTTTGTAGTGCACTATCGAACTAGATTGTGACATAGTCACCGAACTAGAGGCATTAAGCCAAAATAATTTGTGGCGAGCCACGAACTAGAGGCATTAAGCCAAAATAATTTGTGGCAGAGCCATAGAACTAGATTTTTGGCAACAGCCATTCTTCTCTTCATCAAATACCCTCCCCATGCAATCATGTGTGTATAACAAAATATAGCCATATAATAATTTATCAAATAATCCATAATATAAATGGGTCTATAATTAAGCATTTCATTTGGGCCCATAAAACAAATTAGTACTTTGCCCATTTAGCAATTTAGCGAACTTTGGTACATATATCGAACTAGAATATTTTTGGCCCATATATCGAGCTAGAATATTTTTGGCCCATATATCGAACTAGAATATTTTTGGCCCATTTTAACAATCTAATGTTTTTTCAAATTAATTTAACAAACTAGCAATTTTTCGGCCCAATTTATCGATCTAGCAGTTTTTCGTAGATTTCTCAGTTTTAACAGTTTTCATGCATTTACGCAAGAGTATGAATTACTACGTATTTTTCCGATTTTGCTATTTTTACGATTTTATCACAATACTTACGGAGTGATATCTAACCCGAGAATGAGTGTGAAGTTACACACCTGGTTATAGTGAGAACTAGACTTTCCCGCTCGTCGATACCTATACGCATCACGATAAATTAAAACGCTATAATTTACTAACAAAACCAATCTTAGGATAAGATCTAAACTTTTACCCTCGGAATTTCGTACTACTTCTACTTGCGGTTTCTCCCCGATTGATGGTTCGCTAACCGATGAAAGTCCACGAACAAACAAAGGTTCGGGAGTACGAACAACTTCAAACAATTGATTCTCCTCGGATGAGCGTCCACAACTGGTGGAAAATCTCGGATTCAAAATAGCCCTTTGCTTATACTTAGGGGATTAACGGAACCTCCTTCTTCGAACACTATACACGCCCTTTTCTTCCCTATTTTGAATGTCTTCAATGACAAAAGATCATTAATCCAACCTAATAATATATCGAAAATAATACTAAAGGTTTTAAGGGTGAGATTTCCTTACCACAAAGATCCTTGCTCCACAATATGAGAATCGACCAAAACGTTCCTTAACACCTTAAATCGATTTCAACGTTCTATGATACTCACGAACACTTGAGTTTCGATCTTCTACTATTGCATTAAAATATAACAAAGAAAAGTTAATAGAAAGAATGATTATTTCGATCCAAGAGATCCTTCTTACCACCATTAAGATTCGCCAAAACAACTATTAACTAACATAAACTAAAAAGAACTCTTACCTATTGTCCACGATTGAAAAGAAAGGATTGAGAAGGATGTCTAGATATGATGGAGAATTCGGCTATGTATAACCAAAGAAAAGAGAAAATGGTTCGGCTATGGGCACACTAACATTCGACCATGAGAGAAATTATTGGAGAAAGTATTGATTGAAAAGAAATAAAAGAAAGAAATAAAAGATGGAAGAAAAGATGATGATGAGGATTCGGTTGTTCAAAGAGAAGAAAAGAGAAAGACAAAAAATGAGTTTAGGAGCAATGTATATTCTAAGAATGGGGAGAAGAAAGAAAAGGAATGGCTTTTTGGTATTGGTAATTTCGGCACTATGAGAAAAGGCATACAAAGAATACTAAAGTGATAGGCAAAATGACCAAATGGTCAAAAGATTAAGGCTTACCAAAAGCTCAAATTCGGCCAAGAGAGAAAGGTTGAGAAAGAGTTGCAAAACTTGCACAAAAAGCTAAGAATGACCAAAAACTAATTCCTAATCCTAGCCAAGCTACTAACATATTCGGCCAACCTCCCCCTAGCCACAATGCCGTCAAATTCATTGGTCAAGTGACCATAAAATAATTTCAAAACCTTTTCCTTGATACATGCCTTATGTCCCCTTATCTTTCCAAAATTTCTTGATTCCCTACCATAAGTTAACAATTACCTTATTCCTTTAGTCTACTTACCAAAAATGAAAAGTCCAACCTTACCATATATATTGCTTGGCCGACACTTGCTATACTTGTGCAAAAATAAAAATTATCTAGATGCTAACCAAGGGATTCAAACCACTCCCCTCATGCCACAACTCATGCGCCAACACCACCTTACCATTTACTCATCTTATGCTACACTTTGACACTTAAATTAACTTAAGTATCAATGTCACTTAATCCACTTCATTAAATTCTCAAAACTAAAAATTATTCCATTCCCGAATAATTCTATACTCTTCTTCAGGACTATAATAAACACGAAAAAGAAGTAAGAAAACTTTCCTTCATAATCTAAGCATCAAAAACATGCAATAAAAATCGATTCTCGAATTTTAGGGTGTTACATTTCTACCCCGTGTGGTCAAAACCACTGGTGGTTAAAACCACTGGTGACCGAAGTCACAAATCAAGTGATGGGGCCAACCCATCGTGTGGTCAAAACCACTGATGACTATAGGTCACAATTATCATAATGTGGTCAAAACCACTGGTGGTACCAAACCACTGGGACTTAGTCACAATTTATCAACGGTGTGGTCAAAACCACTGGTGATCGAAGTCACAATTAAACCGATGGGGCCAACCCATCTTGTGGTCAAAACCACTGGTGACAGTCCATAAAGATCATCCCTCCTCTCAACAATCCCACCATCATCATGCTTACATAACAAATGCCATAATCCCATATATCATGCATTTATGTTTAGCATAGCATTCAACAGCATATGATGGCATACTCAACATACATCATAGATCACGTAATAGGGGACTTACCCGGAATCCATGCTTATGTCCACAAGCAAATCACTACCACAATGATAAAAAAAACAACATAATAGCAATGTTAACTAATAAGGTGTGTAAAGAGTTTTACACACCTGTTACTAACGCGAATCTTAGATCTCGAAGTTTCGATCTACTCTGCCCTATCCCTTGACCCTATATTCGGCCAATCATCAAAGTTAGTATCAAAAAGCCTTATTCGGCTAAATTAATAATCCTGAAGGACTAATCGGACCCATAATCAAAATATGGCCCTAGGCCGAATCTTATTATTACTTACCAAAGCAAAATTGAAATCCCGAAAAGCCACTCCTATCCTCTGAAACTGTCGAAATCCCTATATGTCACTTTGTTAAAATCGGCTATAAGCAAATCTATGGAAAGTGGCCTATGGCCGAATACCATATAGGCTTACCTTGCAGAATTGAAACCACGAAAGGCTCCCTTAATGCACCTTGCCGTTAGCTACAACAAAGAAATACCACCTTGTGATCCTATGAACATTCGACCATCCCAAAAGACAAGAAACAAACCGATTGCCTTAAAGAAGAACTACTTACCACTATGCCGCTTGGAGAAACTACAAGAGAAAAGTCGACAGCCTCTAAGAGATTCGGCTAACACAAGATGGAAGGGTTGAAATTTTGAGTAGAAGAGGGGGTAGGTTTGGCCAAGTAGAAGAAAAAGAAGCTAGGAATTTTGAAGAATTTTGGCAATGTGTCTAGGGAGAATTCGGCTAGCAACAATTGTAGAGAAAGAAAAGAAATAATTTTGATGAATTTTGGCACCTCGCTAATGTGATAAAACCGATTGTAGATGGCCCCAAGGAGTCCTATATTCGGCCATCTCCCCTCTTTTTGTGATAATTTTTTAGCTTTTAATTATCACCCATAAAATAACATTTATCTACTATTTTATCTCCTAGCTACCCCTTCAAAATAAAAGAAGAAATAAACTAACAACACTACTCTTCCAGCCAAAAATTAAAAGGAAAACAAAGTTTATCCTTATCACATTAAGAGTCCCACATGCAAGCCATCAGCTCCCTCTCCCATTCACGCCAGTTTGCAAAAAAAATAAAGTACCATCTGCTGCTCCCTTGGTTCGAACATGGGACCTCACTGCCGCAACCCCCTTACAACGCTCCATGCCACTCTACCACATTGACTTTAATGTCCATACTCCTCGCCATTTATTTTTAAGGCCTTCGTAGCCCATCACCCAATACATAACGCAAAAGAAAATAAAAACTCCCAATGCGCAAACTCGGCAGCTCGAACCCAAGACCTGCGCCCATCGTCACCTCCAAGCTCTTAAGTGGCGCATGAAAGCCACTTTGCTACTGACTCATTTCGTGACATAAACCCCTTACAACCCCTTTTAAGCGCTCCTTCCTTAACTCCCTTTTGCCTTAACGCCAAAGGCAAAAATAAAACATTCTTGCGCTTCCACCCGGACTCGAACGTGAGTCCTCCCTCCTGCACTCCCTTACACCTCAGCGCCTCAAGCCACTATGCCAATTTATTCCTTGTGTCATGCTTCTCCCGAAATTTCTCTTAACCCCTATCTCACCTTGCTTCCTTCACTAAAAAGAAATTTCAGCCCTAAGTCAGACCTAGCCCGAGGTTATTTCTAGACCCTAGAACATGCCTAGCAGTCATAGCATTCATTTCTTTTCAAGCAAGCACATGAAAATAATAAAATTTTAGACAACCCCTAATTCAGGATGTTACATCATGAGATGTTACATCCTAACTTATTAGGTGTAACATTTTATTTCTTTGAGGTAGGTAAGTCCTGGCTTTCTTTCAAATAAAGGATCGTATTTTAAAATTGTGACGTCAGGACATGAGATTATCAATTAGGTACCAAATTTTGGTCGTTACGGGGTGCTAACCCTTCCTCGTACGTAACTAACTCCCAAACCCATTTTCTTGTATTTCGTGGACTAAAATCAATGTTTTGAAATAAAACGTTTATAAGGTGATCTAATCACACCTAAGTAAAAAGGGATTGATGGCGACTCCCGTTTTCATTTTTTAAAGTCATCCCCTATTTTTTTATTCAAAATAGAAAAATGGTTTCGACATATGGGTTAGATTTTCCCCCTAAATTGTGGACGGTTCTACGGGTACAGCCCTAAGAGGTCTACACCTTCCACGTTTGCCTTGGGTGTTCATACTGATATTTCTACAATTTCAAGTAATTAATACTTAATTTGAGTTTTCGTTTTATGCTACCTTTCTATCTAAAGTTTTTCTACTACTTAGAAAGTTTTTTTACAGTACTTGGTATCGGACTTCCTCAAACTAGTTTTTCAATAAAAACTTACTATATCATGAAATTTATTTCTATGTGCATACTCTTTCAAAAATTCAAAATCGTGTTTAGAAAACCTAGTCTCTAATACCACTTAATGTAACACCCTCGACTCGACCTAGGAGTTTCAGCCAAGTCGAAGGCGTTACATTTGATCACCGAGATGATCCTGTGAAGCCATTCTTTTTGAAGCGTTGATTTGTATGGAAAACACTCTTTTTGTTTTTAAGAAAAGATGTTCATTAATTTAAACCGACTTTACTTAATAAATCAATTACAACATTATTACTGTGAAGTTTTAGGAAAATGATTTTTAGGTTTTTAAGAAAAGACTTTATCAAAACTTTAAGTATTTTGCAAAGTAGTGGAAAACATTTAAAGAAATAGTTTTCTAAGCCGAAAAGCATACAAATATCAAAGTATTAATTAAGTGTAATGCTTTAAAATAAATAAACTAATAATCCCAAACTGAAGATATAAAAACAAAAAATTAATAATTACAATCTCAAAAATAAATGATAAATTGAAACTTTTTAAATAATAAAACAAGATGCTAATCCAAGAGTCCTCTGATGCCATACCGAGTTCTAATTTTCTACGTTTCCTGAGAGGTAAAGGAAAAAGGGAATGAGCTTACAATGGCTCAGTGTGAGACTAACTTATAAATCATTATATATAACTGCACAATAGAAAAACATAAAATTGATAGCATAATTGCGAGTTAAGCATAATATATGGAACATATAGTAAATCAATGTATATACAATTTATGTATGATGCACTATGAAAGAAAATTTCCCACCTGTTCATCCTATTCGCTTGAGCATCGTTTGACACACCAAAAACACATATAAAAAAACTAACCATCGTAGATTTTCCAGTGAAGATGGTCGTTCACTTGTCATATGTAATGATGACTTTCACTACAATAACTTACAATCTTGGTTGCCTGATTTTGATGGTTTTTTACTAAAATAAACTATTGTAATTACCCATTTTCCGGGCCCAAATAATAAAAACAGAAAAATAAAATGTCCAAATTGCTTTTTTAAAGTCCTGTTTCAAACCCCAAAACTTGACCCTAACTACCCATAACCCAACAGACCCAAAAGCACGGGGCCCAAAAGGCCCAATGCTAAACAAGCTTTCAGACCTAGGGTTTCAGAGGAAACCCTAAGTGTCGTGCACCCTTTCTAGATTCGCGCCACAATGGCAGCACCCCAATCACCGCAGCAGAATCCCATTCGTCACGTCGCAATGGCCTCCGATCATGGCTCAATCGTCACGCCACCGATTTGCGCCGCAGTTAGCGCGCCTCGCCATCACCAGGATCTGCGCCCGAATCACGCACCACAGTCACCACCAGGATCTTCGCCCAAACCTGTAAAAGGAAACAAGCTAACAGCAAAAAAGGGGAAACAGAAGCAAATAGAGATTTATTTCTTTTTTTTGGTTTTTCATTTTTGGGTTATAAAAACCCCTTTGTAAAACCTGTAAAACGGGGACGGACACACGGAGAATACATACGAGAATATATACATACCGATTCAGAGAAATACGAAAGCAAAAAAAGAAACACAATCAGCAGAGGTTTTGTTTTACTGTTATTTTTTTCGAATACTGTTTTTATATTTATTTTTATTTATTTATTTTCTTTTGAAATCATATATATATAATATATATGTAAAATACATAAAAAAACTACAAACTTACTTTTTTTAAATTTCAGCCACCGTGTACGGTGGCCGGTGACGGAGGTGAATGGCAATTGGCGATCGAAGTCCCTGGAGTAACACCAAAAATCGCCCGAGAGAAAAAGAGAAACGGGTTTATGTTTTTTTTAAATGAGGGCAGAAATGAGTTTTTTTGAATGGTTTTTAATTTAAATAGATTCTATAAAACGGCGTCATTTTGAGCCAATACCCAGACGCCAAAACGGCGACGTTTCGACCTCAGACCCGTGCTTTGACCCGACCCGAAGATAGGATCCGCTTGTTTTCAGAAAACAGGAAATTTCTCCCTTTAGTCCCTCCGCATTATTTCACTTTCATAATTAAGTCCGATTATATCCTTTTATTTATAATTTGACCCCTTAATATCTGTTTTTAATATAATTCGATCCTGATTTCTTAATTTTTCAAACCTTTTTTCATTTTTTTCTTTAAAATTATTATATTGAAATATTGAAATATTTTAAAATATTTATTTTATTTTAAATTATTTATATATTAATTTATTAATAATATATATTTATATATTTTATTACTCTTTACATTTAATTATTATTATATATATTATTTTACTTGTTTAATAATTTATATATTATTATATATATATTGTTTATTTATTATATTATATTTTTATATTATATAGTATTATGTAACGTTATTTATTATTTCTAAAGTCTTTTTTTATAAAATTTATTTATATTACTTAATCTATTTTATTTATATCGTTTATATTATATGTGTAAATTTATGATTAGTGTATTATATGTATTATTTATTATTTTATTTTGTTATTTTATTTCCATTACCATTATTTTTTTATTTCAACTATTCTTTTATATTAACCTATATTATTGCTTTCTTATTGTACTACTATTTTTATTTTTATGTAATTATTTTAATTGTATTTTATTTTGTCTATATTGTATTTTATTGTATTATAATTATTTTTTTAATATTTGTGTATGATAGTTTATAAATGCGATATTGTCACATGGATATTATTTAAATGAAAAATGCATTTTCGCAAAATTAATATTTTATTTAAAGGTTTTTAAAATAAGGCAATGTTTTGATATTTAGAAATTCGAGAAATAGTGCCCAATCGTGCTGATTGCGATTTTCCATTTGGCTAATTAATTAAATATCCTCTTAACAAGTCTTATAAATTATGAGATAACTTAAATTACAAGGGTTTAAAAAATGTCATGTCCAATCGTGCTGGATGTGATGTTTATATTCTTTCGGAATAAAGAAATCTCAAGTTTTAAATAATAAAAAAATTTATTCTTGAGAATTCAAAACGTTGTATCCTAACTTATTGGGTGTAATGTTTGTGTCTCGAGGTAAGGAATTTTCTAAAAAAGCACCTAGCTTCAAAGTTATAAAATGTTGTATCCTAACTTATTGGGTGTGGTATTTTTATTTCTTTGAAATAGGTAAGTCTTGGTTTTCCTTTTAATAAGGGATCTTATTTTAAATTTTTTAAATTTCAAACATTTGGACATGATTTTATCAATTAGGTACCAATTTTGGGCGTTATGAGGGTGCTAACCCTTCCTCATACGTAGCCAACTCCCGAACCCATTTTCTTGTTTTTCACGGACCAAAATTAAATGTTTTAAAATAAAACGTTTTACAAGGTGATCCAATCACACCTAAGTAAAAAAGGATTGGTGGCGACTCCCGTTTTGTTTTCAAAGTCGATCCCCACATTTCTAAAACTCGATTTTAAAAATGGTTTCGACAAGTATCATCCCAGTCGACCTAGTTTTGTTGACATTGATACGATCTTGCCTCGGTGAAGTTTTGAGTCGTTTATATGCCCGATCGTTAAAATGATGAAGTTCCGTTCGGAGATTGAAGTTGAATCAAAGTTGGCTAAGTATGGGATTAGGAAGCAAAATGGGTTCAGAATAATGAAGATTGATGAGTTATAGGTTCGATTGAAAAAAAATATGGAAGGAAAAGAAATTTCGGAAGGATGGAATCAAGTTGGTACTTAAGGGTCAAGAGTGAACCAACACTATGACTAGTGTTGACCCGAAACTTATAGGACACTTAAGGGGGTTTCGAAAAGATAGTTTAAGACCTTGACCGGATACTTAGGTAAGTATGAAACAACGGTATAATTGGTGAATGCCACACTCATGTTGAGGGAGTGATAAGTTCAAAGAGACTCGATAGACGCCACTATAAACTAGATAAGTCAGACGAGTCTAGTACGAAATTTGAGAGAAAAATTTCCTCACAAAATGGATAGCAATTCATTAAAATTATCCAAAAAGTCCCCTATCAATAGGCTAATTACATGCATTTATAGTGTCAAAAGAAGCTAGCTGAATGGTCATTTTTAATGAAGCTAATAATGAGCTCAAATGAAAAGTCACAACTTTTGAAATTCTAACCCAAGTAACTCCAACCTTCAATGTGATTTACTTCTTCAATTAAGTTGCTTTCAAAGTCTTTTGAAGTCTCTATGACCAACCGAAAAGACACCAGCTTCTTTGATGAAAAATTGAATGCATGTAGTGATTACTCATGAAACAAACGGTTATGGAAGATGAAACAAAGATGCTGCTGAATTTAAAGAAGAATAATGCTCTCCTTTAATTGATAAAACAACTTCTTAATGATGTATAAAGCCTCTTTGTAACAGTCCCCTCTTTTGTAACCGAAATCACTTGAAAAGCCATCTTATTGAATGTATAACAGCCTTTAAATGTAATGGATGTGAGCTGAAAAATCACCTGCAATTAACACATGTAACCGACACATTTATTCAATTATTAAGCTTAAAAAAAATTAACAACTAACTTAAATAAATGAACTAACATTTATGCATCATTTATTCCAAGAACTAGTTTAATTAAAAGAAGCATTATTAAATGAACTTTAACTTATGCATCAATAAATTATCCTAGTAACTAGGTTAATTAAAAAAGTAACTATTAAATTAAATTCATTAAAAGAAACTCAATTAATTAAACTAAGATGAGTTGAAATGATGACCAGCAACTCATTTATTAAAATAAGATGCTTAAATGCAAATATTTAAAATGAAAACTAAATGCAAAGCTGAAAATTAAATAAAGAGTTCAATTTAGTTGGAACGGGTTCAAAAAGCTGGAATTGAGCTAAAATCGGTTTGTAATATGTTGCAAGGAAACTTTATTGAACTGGTCCCAACTCGTTCTATTTCTCCAACCAAAGCCTCGCCCCACAATTGGTTAACTAAGGCTAAAATGGCATCTTTGAATTGCTTAGCTCGAGCTCGCGTAATTGGTCCTTAGGGCAGCACCATTGAATCCTTGCTTGAACTTGGTGCACTTCGGAATGCGATCGTATCAACATTGTCGCCTACTTCGTGCAGTACTGACTTTTGGTGTGGACTTAAATTGCCAATGTCTCTTTTGGAACTTCTCCATCCTCCGTACCCGATTTCATATATTTATGCACATATACTCATCATATCATACTCATTATCAATGTTTGATACTATGTTTATCAAGCACATTTATTATCATATACTAACATTTAATGGCATGTATTCATGCATCTATTCACATCAATTTCACATGCACATATAATTTGTGCGAGTTAACAACAGTGTTACATACTTAGTAACTACATGTGAATTAGCAGGCCTAGTTTATCTTAACACATACATACAGGTTTACATGTAGGGTTTGCACATGTAGGCTCACACCTAGGGGTTCGCATATATAGGGTTCTCATATACAAGGGTTAGCATGCTATATACAGTTCGCATAAATAATCACCTATGGTTTGCATGTACAAATATATAGGGTTCGAATAAATAATCCTTTAGGGTTTGCGAAGATATAAACTATGAGTTTACATAATACATGGCTTGCATACTTACTCATGGTAGGTTTCGCACAAAAAGAGCCACGTATAGGGTTCGCATAAGGGTTCGTATAGGGGTTCACACAAAAAAGGGGTCACACACTTAGGGTTCGCACAAATATTGAGCTCGCATACCTATAGGCTTGCATATATTTTGTCTCGCATACAACATAGGGTTTGCCACTAATGAGGGTTTCGCATACCATAAGGGGTTCACATATTATAGGATGTTCATATTCAATAGAGGGTTCACATGTAACATGGGGTTCGCATGTTATAAACTAAGGGTTCATATGAACATGTTAGGGCCTCACCTAGCATTTACTTAAGCATTTGCATACAATTTTTCTAAGGTTCGCATATATATGTTTTCCTTCTAGGGTTCGCCTAACAATTCATGTGGTTTGCATAGTAAATCACATAAGGATTCATTAGTGTATTTACAAAAGAGGGACTTACATGCTTATTCCCAATGTATTTTAACCCTAATTTTTGAATGATTCAACATATTTTATCATACACAATGATTTTAAATTAAATCCCTCACCTGATTTTGAACACACAAAAACCTTAATCAAATGAGGAGATTGGCAATCTTCTCGGGAAGAGGGACGGTTTGAAAACTTTGAATCCTCTGTTGAAAATTGGAGGAGAGAAAGAAGAACTTTGGGAGTTTTTCTCTTGAAAAATTCTATTTATCTAGGGCTTGAAAAGATGAGCTATTTATAAAACTTTCTTTCCCTAATTGGAATAGAATTAAGAATTATTTAGAAATTAGGGTTTGATTTAAATTAGGGACTTAAATTAAAAAAAAAAATCTTTTGGGCAAGGCTAATTTGAAAATTTGACACTTTTATAGGGTCAAAATAAGAAAATAAAATATTTTAGCTAAATGCATACAAGGGGTTTTAAACTTGGAACCTATGGGTAGACTAAGGCTTTACCACTAAACTAGTAGACTCATTCTTAATAACTTTTAGCAAAAAAAAAAAAAAAGTTTTAAGACATACTAAATTCTCTTACCCTTTGCTTAAAAAAATCTAAATTTTATCCCTATTCTTTTTAACCATATTTTTGGGATGTGACAGAGGAAAGAAAGGAATCAAAATTGAGATTTAAAAATAGAAAAAAAAATGTCATAAAAAATGAGTTTTGTTGTTGGAAACTTGGTTTGGAAGAGTTTTCCAATGAGTTCTTAAATTTTCTATTGCAGTAGTTCTTGGGTAAATAACAAAAGAGATAGATGAATATGTTTATATTTTTTTTAAAAGAAGGAAATGATATTAATTTTTTTGGATTTTTTAGTTTTAGAAATGCCACATGTCACAAAATATTTGGTTAAGTGATTTTTTAACGGTTGAGGTAATTTGGATAACAAAATATAGTTTAGAGTTAATTGCACTAGACATACCAAATTATGACCTTCATTCTAAATTGGTCCTCAACTTCAAAATTTTCTAATAATATCCCCACTTATTGATGTTATATTAATTAAGGTTTTTATTATTAAAATCGTTAAAGGACATGCCAAGTCTTATAAAGCTAAATTTAAAATGAAAAATTTAAAGAAAATGGAACATTTTAGTATAACTTTTAAAAATAAAATAAAACTGAAAAAAAAAGAGTGAATGATAAAGTTTAAGTAAAAACTTTGAAAACCTTAAAATTAATATTTTAAAACATTTATTTTACAATAATATTTTTTGCATAAAATTTTATTTTAAATTATGTCACATGTGATTTGACGTGTCATTTACTAGTTAACTTAAGATTTTAATAACGAAAGAACTTAATTAATTTAATCTCAATAATTTGGAATATGATTAGAATGACTTAAAATTTAGAAATCAATTTAGAATGAGGGTTATAATTTAAGGATATTTGGTGTTATTAACTTATAAATAACCACCTCGAGTAACCAACTTCTAATAAAAATTTAAGTAACAACTTATATTAAAAATATATATAATTTAAGTATGATTTTGTGGTTTATTAAAAAGCTAATTTGAAACGAGAAATGGAAATATTATTTCTTTGTAGCCAAAAGAAAAGGGGAAGAAATATGGCGTGTCAAAAAGAAAGAAAGAGAGAAATACATATTTTACTTTTATTAAAAGTTTCGAATGTCCTGCAAATCAATTAACAATTTCCAAATAATCCAATAAAATAAGCTCACTCCAAAAAAAAAAAAATCATGACAAAACTCCACAGGGAAAAAAACATTGTGGAGTTGCGGAGAACATGTAATAATTTGAAAGGGAAAAAAAATTGAAGGAATTCATTTAGTTAAAATGATTCCTGCCTCTGCAGCCTCATTTGTGCATAGAAATTTTGAATGAACCTCTCAGCCCTCTCATCAACTGAGTCATCATCTTCAATATCAATTTCCCCTGTCAATGCCATGGGAGGTACTACTACTGACAGATGATCAGCTTCCAATGCTAACCTGCAATCTTCTTCTCCTCTTGCCTGAGCATTCAGGCAACCAAAACACTTGCACCAAAACAGCATGGAGTAAATATCTGTGTTTCCAACCTCATGTTTTTTGTTATAGTAATGAATAAGAGGAGTGCTTGAAGCGGAATCAAACTGATACTCTCCTAGGAGGCCATGGTTGTAATGCTTCAGAAGCTTAAACCTCTTGAGCTTTCTTGATTTCTTGAGAAAAATAAGCTTATGAACCATGGGTTTTTTCATTTTGGTAAGTAAGATGGAGATTCTAAGAAGATTGTAGTTGGACTTGGATAACAACCTGTGGAGAATGGGCAATCTCTTGAGGGACATTTTCATGGCTGCAAAAAAGTTATGGATGGGCCACGGAAAGGAATTGATGAGCTTTTGGTTGGGCTCTTTTCGAGGCTGATGTTGATGAGCAAAGGAAGCTGCTTGCTGCTACCTTTTATATAATGCAAAAAGGAGATGAAAAGTATAGAGATAGATCTGATTGGTCTGTGGGGGGAGCCATTGCCAAGCTGTAAAAAAGGTATGGTCGGTTGCCTTTTGTACTTATTATATAAAGGAATAAGCAAGTAGCCGTTGCATTAAGCTCAATAACCTTCTCTCCTTTGCCTTCCAAGTCTTAACCCAATTCCAAATATTAGTATCCATTTTTTAAATTAAATACAACAATTAGTAGAAGTAATTAATATACTCAATTTTATAAATTAAAAATAAATAATTTATTTAAATCTTAAAAGTTCTAAAAAGAAGAGTATAGTATTTGAGACGCTTTTAAGTTTTAACTAAGCTAGTGTAATTTTCTTTATGGTATAGAATATTGTAGTACTCCATTTGTACTTGGATGTTAAGAATTTTGAATTTCCTTCCTTTCATCTCAAAACTATAATATATATATATATATATTAAAATATTTTATAATTGCTCTTGGTATGAATTTAAATATTAACAAATGCAAACTTTTGCTAGTTTAGAAAAATAATATATGTATTATTATAATAATATAACTTCTTTAAATTATAAAATTTTGTTAACGGATTAATGTAAATTTGACATGTAATATCAACTCAGTCACACACTTAAATAATAAAATAGATAAGATATAATTACTATAACATGCAAGAAAAGCAAAAATATATTTGAAAGAAAGAAAAATGAAAAACTTTTGGGTTAGACAATGAGATAAAATATCTTAAAATGATCTGTTGTTAGTTCTTAAATTATAAATATACTTTTGTTAGTTTTAAATTCGCACATTTATCTTGTATAAAAAGTACTCATTTATCTATTTATTTTTTCTTAAATTTAGATTATTTTTAATACAATTAATGTATAGTTTTGTAACTTATTTTATCTCTTTAAAATTATTAATAATGTGTTAAATATACATTTTCAGTAATATAAAAATCTCTTTTGACAGTTTTTAAATTTAATTATATTATTTATTCATAAATATTGATAATTTTTATTTAAATACTTCTTTTGAAAATATAATCATTAATTTTAAGATTTTTATGTTAAAATAAAGATTTAAAATAGATAATAATAATAATAATATGTAAATATTTAACTTAAATCAAATGGATAAATTATTTAGTTAATTTTTATTTAATTAAATATTTGTCTAAAATTTAAAATTATAAATGTCTATTTAAATATCTAAGATAATATAACTATATAATAATTGTTTTAAAATAATAATAAAATCTAATGAATAAATAGGTTATGTAATTTTGAAAAATACTTCTTTTAAAAATGTGATAATTAATTTTAATTTTGTTAATGTTAAAATAAAAATTTAAAATATTTAATAATATAGATAATATAAAATTAAATATTTCAATTAAATTAAATGGATAAATTATCTATTTAATTTTTATGTATTAAATAATTATATAAATATAAAAATATAGATGCACCACTTGTTGCAACTTTAATGTGTGCATACCTGTTATATTAAAAATCCTATATGGGCATACCTGTTATATTAAAAATATAGATGCACCACTTGTTGCAACTTTAATGTATTAAATAATTTATTTTCTTTTACGTGTTATTTAGATTAAAAGTTTAAATTCATACATTTCAGTTATAAAAATTATTTTTAATTAATTTAATTTTCAATTTTCAATTTTTAAGGTTTTTTTTTTTTTTTTTGATAAACAAAGACCATAGAGATTTAAACTAGACTAATTAGGTTAAAAGCACCACTAACCTTGTCACTATCAAGGACTTCAAGTTATTCTGTAGGGGCATCTGCCAACACGTACCCCCTCTATATCAACAGAAGAAATTTTAGTAATTCAATCAGCAACATGATTGACCTCTCGAGGGACATGTCTTACCACCTGATGCTCTTTATTTTGTAGCATTTGCTGAATTTGCCTGATCAAAGTTGAGTTCGGGTTTGTCGAATTATTCCCTTAGATTGCTTGGACTACCTCCAGACTATCAATTTGGATCAAAACCCTATCCAAACCCTCGCCCTTGTAATAGGGTTTGTCCATCCAAAATGCCCCATAGGTCCGCGTCAATGAGCATGTCACACCCCAAAATATAGAAGGTTAATTGAAATAAATAATAAAGAAATGACCTAGGCTAAATGGCTAAGTAGTGAATGCACTCCCTAAAGGTCTTAAGTTATATCCACTCATCTCCCATTTTTTTTTCATTTTAAATTCAGCAAACTAGGATGAATACCACTTTAAAACAAATATTATTGGAAGTAAAAACCTATCAAGAATAGGCAGCAGGCCAATGGTTAAGCATCTACTCCTCTACACCTTCACAAACCGTTTTTCAACCACCCCTTAGCCAATTCCATTCCATTTTTTTGGCAAACTAGGGGAATTTAACGTACACCCTTTAAGGTCTGAAAACCCCAACTATTTAGTCCATTTTTTTTTCTAAATTAGACATATATTATGATTTCTCTTCAAACCCAATAGAAAATTCTCTTCTCTCCCCCTATTTCATCTCATATTTCTTTACTATCCTCTTCTTTGCATCAAAATTTTCCCTATTATTGAAATTATTTTGCTTTCCAAATCAAAACAATCCCCGATAAATCAATTATCTATCGATTTTTGAATTCATCGTTGATAGCCTCTGTAATTCCATCAAGTTCGCTAAGTACATCACTTTCAAAAGTTTAGATCCCAAATTTCGTAAAATTTTTATCTGATACTAATCTTTCAAATCAAGTAGTCAATCTTTCAAAATTTCTTGACAAATCTTTCATTAAAATTGTTGAATCTTGTTAAATCTTGAAAACAAATGTTAACATGTGTATAAATGTCATTTGAAGGACCCGTTTTAGGTGCATTGAATTAGATTGGAACGTGAGGGACGACATTCGAGCCTACGGTGAAAGGTGTGTGTTCTTTTACAAGTGAATCGGGGCAAATCGTGCCACGGATTAAGGTCACAAAACCCTTCATATGGCCATGTCCCCCTGAAACCCTAGGATACTTTTGATCATCACATGCTTAGAACCCTCCACACGGCCTGTCACACGGTCGTGCCTCCCTTGTAGCTTAATTTTGTAATTTCCACATGGCCACAATCTGTTACACAGCCTGACCACAATTGTAACACCCCTTACCCGTATTTGACGCCGGAATAGGGTACGAGGCATTACTGGACTCACATCACAAGCAATCACACAATTTCGAGTCATAAAATTTGCATACAAATTAAAACCATTCATATTCGATCATGAAGTCCCTATCATGATCCTACGAGGCCCGAACATGTTTTTGAAGTGGTTCGAGACTAAACTGAGAACTCAGGAAACTTTTACAAAACTTAGAAAATTTTTGCTAGAAGCAGGGCTCACACGCTCGTGTGACCTTGGGACACGCCCATGCTTCAGGCCGTGTTCAAATTAGGGTGCTCTCTGACTTGTGTCACACGGCCGTGCCACACGCCTGTGTGCTAGGCCGTGTAGCACACACGGCTGAGTCACACGCCCGTGTGCTCAATTCTGGACATTCTATTTTTCAAAATTTAGGTGCAGGGGACACACGGCCAGAACACATGCCCGAGAGGCTGATTGTGTGTCACATACGGTCTAGACACACGCCTGTGTGTCTACCCGTGTGGACAAAAATAAGGCTATTTACCAAGCCATTTTGCCACCCTCACTTGCACACACAACATCACATGGCACAATTTCAAGATATAAGTGCAACCAAACAACCAAAACCAAGACAATATCATGTCATCCTCATTCCATTATTAATCATACTTAAAACATCAACCTTTCCACATCAAATTATGCAAGTTTCCACATTCACAAATGACATTTATATAAATATCCTCATAACTAACATTAGCCAACTTCCAAGGCTATATATACACAAAATGAACCATGAACCATGTAACGCCCCGAATTTTGGGCCTAGAAATTTTGGGATTTGATCATAGGGTCAGTGAAGAGTCTGAACATATGTTCTTAGTCATGCAATTTAGTGGCAGAATGGGCCTGCTGGTCTGGTGGGTAAGTGGAGTGTCAGTGTACCTCGAGGTTTTGAGATCGAGTCTTGGGTGCATATTTTTGGAGGGCATTTTTACTTTTATTTTGTTTTGTTTTTTATTTAGTTAATAATTATATCTTTTAAAATTATTAAATTATGTGTTTAGGATATAATTTTTTTTCTTATTTTTCGTTTTTCCCATTTTTCACGTTCTACTCTTTTTGCTTTTGATAAAAAAATTACTCAAAGATCGGTTTTTGGTTTTTGGCATCGAGGATTTCTGCTCATCTGTCATTTTCGTTGAAACAGGTGTGGGATTCGAACCTTGACTACTTTTTTTTTGCAAGTAATTGTTTTGGCTTTTGAGAGTGCTTTAACTCATTGGTTTTGGAGTTTTGATGAAAGGGAGTGTGATACTCCATTTTCTGATATATGTTTGATGTTGCTGAGGTTGGGGACATATTTGATGGCTGAAGCGACGCTTTCGGGGCTATGTAAGGGTGGTTTCATGACCATTCTGGTGGCCACACGGGCTTGTGTCAACTCACACGGCTGTGTGAAATTGGGCATTAGGGTTTCCAGGCTGAATTGTGTGCCACACGGCCATGTGGCCAATTTGGGGATTTTTTTATTTTCACAAGGTCATGTCCCTTGGGCACACAGGCATGTGGGTTTGGGAATTAGGGATTTTGAGCTTTGGTGTCACAGGGCCGTGCGACTGATTTGGGGATTTAGGGATCCCACACGGGTGTGTGTTTTGGGACACACGGCCGTGTCTGCCCTGCACCTGATTTTAATGAAATTGGACAGTGAGTTACACGGCTGTGTCCTTGCTTCACACGGGTGTCTGCCTCTATCACACGAGTGTTTGCCTCTGTCACACGGTCTTGTACCTCCCTTCACACGGGCGTTTGGACCCCCACACGGCTTGGATTGTCCCACACGACTGGGGCACACGGGCGTGTGGCCCTAACTCGTCAAATATTGATTTTAGGTCAATTTAATAGTAATTGTGACTCTGTGTGTTTCAATCCTTGGCTAAGCTTTAGTAAGGGTAATTATGACTCTGTTCTGACTTCGGTTTAGGTGACATTCGTGATTGGTTGCGTAACATGTTTGATTCTGAACCCGGTTGACGGGGTGTGTGTGTGCAATATGGTTCTATCTAATTGTCTGATTAGGCATCACTGTTCTGAAAGGTTACATTGCCATTGAATCTTAGTTTGGGTATATGGGTATTCACCTTTCTGATTCTGACTGACTGGATATGAGTTTTGTCTCTGAATGACTGTCTGTAACCTTGTACTCTGATTTTGTTCATCTGTATGCACACATACATTTGCATATAATGTTTTTGGGTGGGATTGTGAAGGGAAGGAAGACTGAAACTGAACTGAACTGGTGGCTGATCTGCTGGTTGTTAGCTCCTAATACCCAGAGGGTCGAGGGCAGTCCCAATACCTTGAGGGTCGTGGACTTTGCTATTAGTGGCTTACCGCATTACACCATACAACTCATACGTCAGCCTTGTTGCGTGTACTTATCTGATCTGGCTGGTTAACTGCACTTTACGGGTATAACGATTTACCGCATTGCATTGTACCGCTTATACGTCAGCTTTGTTATGTATCATCACTATCTAATCTGGCAGTTCATACTACATGTCTGAACTGCGGTTTACCGCATGGCACTGTACAGCTAACTGATAGCCCCTAATACCTAGAGGGTCGTGGGCAGTCTCAATACCCTGAGCGTCATGGACATTATTGGAGTGTAGGGATGGATGGGCTTTACGAGGTCCTATGTGGTGTGATTGGTTGGATGAGCTCAAACAGCTCAATGTGGAGTGATGGGGGACGGAGTGGTGTTGGCTGGTTGGGTGGGGTTTATAACTGAACAACATTCATGCGCATTGGTCTAACTGTCCTAATTGACTGGAAAGTACCTATGTCTGTGTGCACTTCGTAAACTCTGAATGTTTTGTCTGACTGATAGTACTTGTGACTGTTTGTGAGTTGTTGTGGCTCGAATTGTAATAACTGTCAGAACTTCTATTTTGAGCCTACCATCTGGATTTGTATAGTGCTGTAAATATGTTATGCTTTTGAACTATTTTCTGGCTTTTTGTATTTGTTCTGTAGTTAGACGATTTTGATCTCACACTGAGCTCGAATAGCTCACCCCCTCTGCTTTCCCCTTTCAGGTACCCTTGTGAATTCTAATGCTAGACTCGGTATGCGAAAGTCTCGGACGATCATGGTTTCAAAAGCTTATTTTGGTTCTACTTTCTAAATTATATTCTGATTATAATATTTTTGAGCTGTAAGGTTTTACAAGACTGTGGTACAGTTTCCACTTCAGATTTTCATTCGTACATTTATTATGGTTATTTATCAGACTTAACAGTAACCTTATTGAATGGATTTTAAACGATTAAATGTTTTTGGTTCGTCAAGATATGAATGGTTTCGAAAATGGAATTAAGGTCGATTGGTTTTGTAAACTTTTTCTTATGATCACTTCGGTAACCAATGTAGCATCCTGAGTTTGGTCTAAACTTCTAGGGTGGGTTTGGGGTGTTACAAACCATTATAAGCCAACACATATGACCAAAAGACCAAGTCCCTGTACATGCCATAAACTCAAAATACTTGAATTCATCAATACCAAAATGATAGCTTGACAGTGTGATAGGATCTTCGGCGATCTCCAACCCGAGCTAACTTGACGACACTATAAAACATGGGAAAGGAAAGGGGGTAAGCTATATAGCTTAGTAAGTTCATATGCAAATAATACAAAGCATTATTCATACATTTGACATAAATAAATTAACATATATCAACATAAATGTCATTAAAACTTCATAAATGTCATATGAACATAAATGTGATTTAATATCAACATAACACATATCAACATAATTGTCATATACTAATAGCTCATCATATGAATTACATAACACATATCAACATAATTGTCATATACAAATAGCTCATCATATGAATAACATAACACATATCAACATAATTGTCATTTAAGCTTCACAAGCACAACTTACTCAATCACAATCTTACCAATTGTTCGTCATATACTGAGTTCATTTTCTTTGAGTTTTACGTACATACTTGTACCATCTCATAACATATCCACGTACTTTCTCATCTTTGACATACTCGTTGAACCACTTGGAATACTATCGGATACACAGAAATATTTGCATATGAGTGCCATATATGTAGCCAATGCTACCACAATTCTCATAACACATATAGGCTCGCTCTCGAGTTATCCTTGGGCCTGCTCACACAAGCTGTCAGTTGAGACATAGCTACGCGGTGCTGCTCACACAAGCTGTCAGGTATCCACAACATATGCCGATATACCCAGCCACCGGTAGGACGTACAAGACCAGCACTCGAGACACATAAATCACATAATCACATGGGTTCCTAGTGACATGTCACTTGTAGCCTAATCTATTCCTAAGGTTCAACTGGATTTTCTCACTTGTCGAAACTTCATTAATTACATCCATAGAGTCAATCATACAATTCATGCAATAACAAAACATTATAAATACAATTATAACCTTGCATTATTTACATACAAACTTACCCCGGCACAAAAATGGCAAAAAGGATTAAATTGTCAAATACTCATTTTCCCCGTTATAACTCTGAACCTCATTTTTCTCGATCTATAATATCAAATTTAACTTATTTAACCAATAAATATTTCATTTCAGTCCAAAATTCACATTATGGAAAAATTATAATTTTGCCCCTAAAGTTTTAACATTTTACATTTTAGTCCCTAAGCTTGTAAAATAATTTTCATTAAATTTCTTAAAAACCCAAGCCTATCTGAACCATTTCATACTCATAAAAGCCCACATTTCTCATTTATTCACACTTTTACTACTCATTTTACAACTTTTACAAACAAGTCCTTTTAGGCATTTTTACCAAAAATCACTTAGCAAAAGTCATTTAACAAACAGTAAACATGTATTTTCCACCATAAAAATTTAAAATACATACATGTTCAACACGGGTAAAATTTTAGACTTTGACATCTCTTCAAATTGGTGGTAGGAATAGATAGATCATGTTACAAGGATTTCAAAAACATAAAAATCATTAAAAACGGGGCTAGAACAGACTTACAATCGAGCTTGGAATCTTGAAAAACCCTAGCCATGGTTTCCCTTGTGAATTTTGGCCATGGGAGGAAGTTGGAAAAAAATTGGCTTTTAATTTGGCTTTTTAATTCATTTTAATTACCAAATTACTAAAATACCCTTAATGAAAAACTTTAGAAATATACCAATCCATGTCCATTTTTGTCCACCAACTTAACCAATAGTCTAATTACCATTTAAGGACCTCTAATTTAAAATTTCATAGAAATTGGATACCCTAAACATATAGAATTCAAGTTTTGCACTTTTTCAATTTAGTCCTTTTAACTAAATTGAGTGCCCAAATGTCAAAATTTTCGAGTGAAATTTTCACAAAATTGTTCCATAAAACTATAGACCATAAAAATATAATAAAAATAAAATTCTCTGCGTCGAATTTGTGGTCCCGAACCACTGTTCTGACTAGACCCAAAATCAGACCATTACAACATGGTCGTGTAACCCTTCCACACAACTTAAGGCACTGCACATGGCTTGGCCTAATATCCACAAAATTAACTAAAAATTTAACTAAAGTAAGTGAACCTATCAATTAATAGTATAGCTACGGTGAGCAAAGATATTATTCCCATGAAGACTAAAAGTATTAGTAATTACCGTCTTTCTATTATTTAATCGAATAATTTGAGTGATTGATTTAAAAACTAAAATTAACTAATTTAGTTAACTAATAAACATGACAAAGAAAAAATCACGAAAATAATCGAGTAATAACCAAGAAGCAAAACAATACCCATGAAAGATTTTACCTAGATTTCATCTGTCACTATCAATCTAAATTATTCAATTTCTTTACTTTGTAACTTGATCCGTAAAAATCCCTAAATTATTCAAATATCTTTTTTGAGCATAAGAGCAACTGACTCTATGTTGATTAATTGAAATTTCTTTCTAATTAAAACCCTATTATTGCATTAACTCGTTCTATGGATTTCCTTAGTAGATTTGACTCTAATCCGGTAGATTTATGTCATCCTATTTCTATGATTGCATACAACTCCACTCAACTATGCAAGATCTACTCTTAAATAGGGTCTATTCAACCACTGAATTAAACATATCAAACATGAATCAATACTTTAGAAAAATTAAACTAAGTATTAAGCACACATAATTGAGAACAAGAAACTAAGTATTTATTGCGTAAAATAAAAATTAAATGACAGAATTCATCAAAGGGTTTATCTCCTATAGATATTTAGAAAATTAGTTCATGCTTGAAAATAAAAACATCCAAAAGATAGTATAACTGAAAGGAATAAAGAAACTCGTGATAACTTGTAATGCCCTAGATTTTGGGGTTAGAAGTTTTGAGATTTATAGGTGGTCAGTGGCTAGATCGGGCATTTGAGTTTGTTTTGAGTTCTAGTGTCAAAATGGGCCTGCTGGTTTTGTGGTTGGTTGTGTGTTAGTTTTCCTCGGTATTCTGGGTTCGAGTCCCCATGTATGTTTTGAGGAATTTTTTTTACACCTTTTAATTATTTTGAGTTAAAAATATTTATTAGTTTTTAACTTTATTTTTGCTATTTTTTTATTTTTTTGTAAAATTAGCTCGTTCTCTACCTCTTTTACTCTGGACATCCTCTCTCCCTCCTTTGGGTTTTTTTTTCAATCGAGAAATTTTTCTTCTTTTCTTTTCCTCTACTGATTCTCAAATTAATTTCGGGTTTATCGTTGTTGATCGGTGGGTCTTTGAATTGGCTTGGGGAGTGAATTAAGCGATTCGGGTGCTTACCTTGTAAATCAGGTGTGGGTTTCAAACCTCTTTTATTCTATTTTTGATTTGTTAATTCAATTCTGTCGTATTCAATAATTTCGAGTGTGTACTGAATTATGTAATTAGTACCAAATTGCTGTGAAATTCAACAATTTGTGTGTCTTTTCTGAACTGCTTATAGTCGACATGAAATTGTTGTTGAATCTAGAGGATTTCTGTAAGATTCTATTGTTTAAAGAATGGTTAATGACTGGGGTTCATTCTGATGTCACAAAGTCAAGATTTTGGCTAGTTTTGGGTGTGGTTTCGTGACCACATGGTTGGCCACATGGGCATGTGCCCCCACACGGGCAGTTCACACGGTCGTGTGTAATTGGGATTTATGGTTTTCAGGCTAATTTGGGTGCCACACGGCCTGGACACACGGTCGTGTAGTTGATTTAGAAATTTTAATCGACTTCCACATGGCAGTGTCCGTTCCTCACATGGGCGTGTGTATTTGGGAATTAGGGTTATGTGATTTTATGACACACGGTCGTGTAGCCAATTTAGAGATTTAAGGATCCCAGACAGACGCGTGTTTTTGACACACGACTGTGTCTGGTGGACACAAGTCTTCCCTGTACCCTATTTTATCACAAATGACAAAGAGTTACATGGCCGGATTACACGACCATGTCCCTAGGTCACACGGGCGTGTGTCGCTCAATATGGGCATGTTGACCCCTACACAGCCAGAGCACACGGTCGTGTGGCCTTGTTTCACAATTTTTTGTTTTGTAGTATATCTTATCCGTTCTGTTTCTTGTGTTGTCCAACGGTTGTTGAGGCCTTTGTATAAGTATTAAGGATTCTGATACGGCTTAGGGTTGTGTGATTAACTGTAAGTGTGGTGTTAAACTTTTAATTGATAGTTCGTGTTTGTAATGTGTTCTATGAAAAAAATCGTGTACGATAATTGTGAAGAAATTTGACATTGAGTTTGTGTGTGTAAGAGCATTCTGATTCTGTACTCTGATTCGGTGTGTCTGATTCCAAAGAGTGTATATTTTTGTATAATCGTATGGAATTTTATATTTGACTGACTTTTTACGACCTTTTGTGTCTTTGTGACTGTTCGTGTTTGGTGTGCATTGTTGCATTTGCATCATGATTTGGGGTATGGTTGTAAAGAGAAGGAAGACTGATTCTGATAAGATCTAGTAGTTTAATTGCAACATATCAGTATAGTAGTTTACCGCAATGCACTGTACTGAATATACATCAGCTTTGCTATATACTATGATTTGAGTGGCTTAGTCCACGTACATGGTGTGTAGGGTTGGATGGGCTTTTTGAGGTCCTATGTGGTGTGTCTGGTTGGATTAGCTTAAACAGCTTTATTAGGGTGTGATCGGGGGAGAGAGGTTGTTTGGTTGGATGGGTGGGTTTTCACTACTTGACTGCATTCATAAGCGTTTGATTAAGTGATTGGATGTAAGTTTGTTTGTCTACATTTTGTCTATTTGACTTATCATTTGTGATTGTTCTTGCGTGTAATTATGTTTTGTAACACTGTGTGTGATGATAGGTGCTTTGCTTGAGTACATTTGTTTGGGACATTGGCTTCGTGTATACCTTGTGGTTTTGTATATATCTGTCAGTATGTTTCACTGTTGTACTGCTATCTGAAATTCTGGTCTGTAATTCTGTTGTTAGTCATGTCTCGAAATCACACTGAGCTCGTGTAGCTCACCCCTTAGTGTTTCCCTTTCAGGTACATTTTCGAATTCTGATGCTAGACTCGGCATGCCGGGGGTCTCGGAGTTACGCCTTTTAAATAATTAGTTAAAGTACTGTTTTGAAAACTGTGGTATGAACTTTTGTATTAAATACATGTAAGTGTTATTTGGACTGAGGTTTTTTGTAACACCGGGATTTTATATCTAAGAGTTTTTACGAAACTTAAATACTGTAATGTTTTTTTTTTTTGGTTAGTTAAACTAAATTTTCCCACGATCATTTTGGTGATCAATGTGACCTCCGAAATTAGGTCTAAACTCTTAGGCCGAGTATTGGGGTGTTACATAACTTCTTAAGAAATCAAATGAGAATCTTCAATCGTGACAAAAATTTGCTTCAATGGTGTTTTTCGAGTTGTTTTCTTGAATATTCTATAACAATTCTCTCCTATCTTCTTATTTTTATCATATATACGTCTTACATTGCTTGAGAAACCTAAAAATTGTGATTTTTTGAAGTTCAGTGTGAAATCTTGTGAATCCGACACGGCCTACCACATGCTCGTGTGGGTTACACAACTATATGGTTTGGCCATGTGGAATGCTCTACCCCGTGTGACTCTTGCATCTTGCCCTAACGCTCCAGCTTTTGCTCGGTTTTCACTCCTTTTGCTCCCAAGTGCTCTATTAAACATTAAAATATGAATTTAAAGGATTAAGAGCATAAAATTCACAAATAACATCGGATAATCACCCAAAAACACATGAAGAATGAGGTTAAAACATGTTACTTTTAGCACTTTTCATCGTCACACGATTATGTACCCCTATTTTATAGTTTTGCTTAGATTTTTGTAAACTGTTCAATTTAGTCATTGCATGATCCTCAAAGTGTTTTAGAATTTTATCTCTTTCAATTAAGGCCCTGGTATTATGAATAATGTTGGAATCCATGATTTGATTGACTGAATTATTACTATATATGCATGATGTGTAATTAGTACATGCCTTCTATGACTGGATTACTGATAAATTGTTACTGATACTCAAACCATTATATTACTGATTACATGAATGACATGCCCACTGTTATTAATAAATCAAAAACATGACATACATGTCTACTGCTACTATTAATTTAAATATATGCTCAGCATGTCTACTATTTCTGTATTGTACTGTGAATAACATGTCATACTGCATTGCATGGGGAGGGACGCTTTGAAAGGAGGAAGTACTGGAAGTTTATCTACAAACACTGGTGGTTTATCCACAATATTACTGACAACTTTTATCTGCAAATCCGTTGTGCATTCATAACCTACTGACAAAGTATTAACCTGCAAGTATTGGTGGTTTATCCACAACTTTTACTAGCACGCTTTTATCTGCAACCCCATTGTGTATTCACAAATACTGGCATTGTATTAACTTATAACACTTGTGGTTTATCCACAAACTAGAGTGTCCGAGATATAAGAGTTCTGGGGAACTTTACTGTAGAGTATAGCGGCGGGGTAAGACCTTCCTTTACTATTAAAACTGAAATTGCATTACTTTTGCACTCATAAACATGCTCTAATGAACTGTAAATTTATGTTATATTATATGATTGATTACTGTACTAGAAATCGTTATTATAACTTATTTTACTTTTGCACTGATTTTCTTGTGATGTAACTCACACTAAGCTTCATAGCTCACTTTCCTCTTATTTCCATCTCTACAGATAACCCACTAAGTTAGGACACGGATGCGACATCCGGAAGGTCTCGGCTCGATTTTAGTTAATAATATATTTTAGATTCATTATTCGGTCTTTTAATTATTCAGAAATTGTATTATTTTATTTGAACTGTGGCATGGGACATAGGGTTTGGGTTTTATTTTATATAGCTTGCATGACATTTAATTTGATTTTAGTACATGGAATTATGAATATTAATTAATTATGCATGAACCTTGGTTTTATAAAAATGTAAACATATGTCACTTTTTTGCTGCTAAATTATAATTAGAACATGAACATTAAATAAATTGGTAATGAACAAGATTTTTCCAAAGTAAACATTGTACATGGGATTAGTAAGTTTAAATAATTTTTCCTCGTAAGTTTTTCTATAATTGGACTAAGTTTTCCTCCAAATTAAATGCATGTTTTAGTATGACCGTTTTAAGAACTTTGATAGCTCACTAAGCCATTTTAGTGGCTAATGTTTTAATATGATCTGGTGATTGGTTACCACTTGGGAAAAGAAAATGTTGTAGCGGATGCCTTGAGTCAAAAGTCTTTATTTGCTTTAAGGGCGTTGAATGCTCGGATGAGTTTGGAATAGGATGGTTCCATTATCGCTGAATTAAAGGTTAAATTGTCATTCTTTAGAAAATTTAAGAGTTATAAAGGGATGATCCCAATTTGATGACTAAATGGGAACAAATTTAGACTGGTCAGACCACGAATTTTAGCATTAGTAGAGATAACAATGTGTATTAAAGAAATCAAATATGTGTGTCGAATGACTCTAAAGTTAAAAGAAATATTCTACAAAAAGCTCATAAAAGTACTCATTTGGTTTATCCGGGTAGTACCAAGATGTATTGTGATCTGAAATAAATGTATTGGTGGCAAGGAATAAAGCGTGAAATCTCTGAGTTCACTGCTAAGTGTTTAGTGTGTTACCAAGTAAAAACTAAATACCAAGTTCCATCAGGCTTGCTTCAACCAGTAATGATTCCTGAATGGAAATGGAAACATGTTACCATGGACTTTGTATTAAGCTTACCAGTTTCACCAAAAAAAGATGTGATCTGGGTAATTTTTTATAGATTAACCAAGTCCGCCCATTCATTCCAGTCCGAACTGATTTCTCATTTGATAAGTTAAAGGAATTGTATGTGGTAGAAGTTGTTAGATTACACAGCGTACCGCTATCTATTATTTCAGATAGAGATTCGTGGTTTACTTCTAGATTTTGAGGTAAGTTAGATGAAGCTTTGGGTACCAAATTAAATTTCAGTACAACATTTCATCCGTAAACAGATGGAGAGTCTAAGCGAGTAATATAGATACTTGAAGACATGTTTCGCTATTGTGTTGTAACATTCTAAAAAGGGCCTATGCATTTTCGGTTTAATTGTACGAAATGACATGTCTTATGTGTTATGAATGTATTTTGAATATTTTTGGAAACCTGGGAATGAATGAAAATGTCAAGTTAAAATAGGAAAGTGAACATTTTGGAAACTTGGAAATGTCAAGTTAAAATAGGAAAGTGAACATTTTGGAAACTTGGAAATGTCAAGTTAAAATAGGAAAGTGAACATTATTGGAAACCTTGGAAATGTAAGGAAATGTATGGAAATGTATGGAAATGTAAGGAAATGTATGGAAATGTAAGGAAATGTATGGCAATGTATGGAAATGTATGGAAATGTAAGGAAATGTATGGAAAGGTATGGAAATGTAAGGAAATGTATGGAAATGTAAGGAAATGTAGGGAAATGTAAGGAAGTGTAGGAAATGTCACTGAAATGTAAGGAAATGCTTTAGAAATGATAAGTTTAAAGGAGGGAAACGAACGTTTTTGGAAACTTGGAAATGTAAGGAAATGTCTTAGAAATGATAAGTTTTAAGGCAAAGTGGCCTTAAGAAAATTAATAGAAGAAATTTGACACAAAAAGGGGCTTGGAAAAGAGACAAGGAAGCACCACTTAAAGCCCAGTAAATGACGCCACCAGCATGTGTGCAAGCTTAGGTTCGAGCAGCAAGGAGAGAATTTCTGAGAGTGTTTTTGCGTCTGAATTGGGCTTGCGGCCCAATTCGTTATTAAAGCTAAACTAATCATAGGGAGGCGCCACTTAGGTGGATAATTTGGGCCTCGTATGGCCACAAAGAGTCCAATAGAATAAGTTTAAATTCGGCTCATCAAGGGAAGGGGTGGACTGGCATCTAGCTAAGACTTTAAGTGATTTTATTTAATTACTTAAAGAGGAAGCAATGGACTGCAATAGGGATCATAAGGAAGAGTTTAATTCCCTTAAAACTCAACTAAATAGGTGGATAAATGATGATTTATTTTAGATTATTTTCAAAGAGATAATTGAGGATTATTCTTTAATTTTAATTAAAGAGATAAAGCTATCAAAATAGAAGAGTGATGGCCAAGTAAGGGATTCTAAGTTAGTAATTTCGGCTATAAAAGGAAAAGAGGGCCATTCATTCTTTCTTCTAACTCTCTTTCTGCCGAATTCTCTCTAGCAAATATCTCCTTTCTTCATTGTTTTGCCAAGCCGAAAATACACCTTGTGTAGCCAAAACTTCATTACCAAATTGCTCAAACTCTTTTCTCTTCTTCTTTCATAATCTTCCAAAAGCCGAAAGTTTGCTAAAATCAAGGCCATAGCCGAATAGTTTTGAGACTTCAAACAAGGGGTTGTCGACTTCTGTATTAAGGGTAAGAACTAGTTATCACTCGATTTTCATCCTTTTTCTTTTAAGATTTGCCGAAATCTAGGACTAACCCCATTAATATCTTGTTGCCAAAACTTTGAAGAGATCTTTTCGAGATTTGTTTAAGTCAACTACAACAAGGAGAAGTTCTTTTCCGAAGGTACACCATAGGCCGCGTGTTCCCTAGTTATTCGGTGAATTTCGGGATTTAAAATCCACAAGGTAAGCACATAGGTATGTTCGGCCAAGGCCTATTTTGGATATCTAGATCTATTTCATAATTGTTAAAAAGCCGAAACTAACCTATGTAGAGATCCAATGTTTGGTCGAATACAAGGAGAAGAATAACAAAGTTTTCAGGATTTGAGTAATAAGCAAATCGATATTAAGGTAAGTTTTAGTACACAAATCCTACTAGGATTTGGTTTTATGGTAGAATGAGTTTTTCATTAAATATTTAATATAAATTTGAATGTAGGGAGTTAAAGATCTAAGATCAAAATTCAGGATTTCAAGTGAAATCGTTAAGCGAATCAGGTGTGTACCCTACCCTAAGTTTTAATATGTTCATGGCTATGTTTTAAATTAAATGTGTATGTTTATAAGAATGTGAATATGGCTAAGGTACCATACTATGGTACAAAGTACTAAGGTACGTTTCCTACTCCTACTAGGAATATGAATATATGTTATTTTTAACATGTGAAAAGTGATAAGAATGTGAATTAAGGCATGATTTTGCATATTGTGTATGAAATATAGGGGCATATGGGTTATATGAAAAGGGGAAGTGAATGTGGTGACCTAAGACCACAAACACGGTGACCTAAGACCGTGATATCTGGATGTGGTGACCTAAGACCACAGTAATTTGAATGTGGTGACCTAAGACCACATAAATCTGAACGTGGTGACCTAAGACCACGAATACGGTGACCTAAGACCGCGATATGGAGTGTAGCGGAAGGAGGGTTGACTTAGTAGTCCCCGCGGTGTGCAGGATGGTACGGGTGGTGTGTAGCGGATGGCATATAGGTTTGGGTTCGGGTTGCATCATATTGTTTAAATGCTTTATGAACATATATGATACTTGTATGCCTAAAATATTAAATTTTAGTGTTGGTTACACATTGAGTCTGTTGACTCACCCCGTTGTGGGATTACTTTTCAGGTGACGACCAGTGATGGACCGGGCCGGCAGATGCTTAGTGGAGGCCACGTGAAGTTCAGGTTTCTTTTATTTGGACTATTTTACTTTAAGTATTTTGAATTTAAATTTTGAGAATTATTTGATGTAATAAGGCCTTAGTAGAATTATTTTATTTTGTTTTTATTTTACAAACTTTTATTTATTAAAAGATTAAGTAAATCTATTTTTTTTAAAAACAAAGCCCAAATGTTTTGTCACCTAAAGTAAAGGATTTTTAATAATGAAATAAACTTGTTTTCATCTCAAGCCCAACCCAAAATAATCTTTCTTCCAAATCACATAGGTTTTTCCTAAGTAACAAAAGAATTTGAAACAGTTTACACCGGGGAACATACCAGATCCGGTCAAGGCTCGTGGGCTGGGTTTGGGGTGTTTCATGTGTCTTGCAATTTGAGGGCAGCTAGGAGAATTCCTTGCCACTAGTATAGTTCGTATACAACAATAACTATTAGTTAAGTATCAGAATGACATCATATGCAGCTTTGTATGAAATAAAATGAAGAACCCCATTGTGTTGGTTCGGATTAAGTGAAAAGAAGTAGACAGGAACTGATTTAGTTCGCAAAACAAAAGAAAAAGTTAGAATTATCAGGAATTTTTTAAAAGTTACTTCCGATTGAAAAAATTCATATACGGATTTAAAAAATAAAAAATTGAGTTTTAAACTGGTAACAAGGTGTTTTTGAAGGTTTCATATTGGAAAAAAGTTCCACAGTCTGGTAAAAAAAGGAACATTTATTCTGAGATTTATAAGACCATATGTGATCATTGAACGAATTGGTCCAGTGGAATATAAATTAGCTTTACCTTTAGAGCTTGAAAAGATTCATAATATGTTCCATCTTACAATGGTATGGTAGTATAGGTCAGATTCTTCTCATGTGATTACTCTCAGTGAGGTTGAATTGCAACCTGATTTATCGTATTCAAAAGAGCCAGTGAAGATTTTAGCATGAGAAGTGAAAGAGCTAAGAAACAAGCAAATAACTCTAGTAAAAGTTTTGTAGCATCACTATTGTAGTGATGAGGCTCCTTGGGAACTAGAAGAAACCATGAAATCACAATACCTAAATCTCTTTTCAGGTAAAATTTTCGAGAACAAAAATTTCTAAATGGGAGGGGGAGAGTTGTAATAGGTCGTTTTCTGCGATACCAAAAATGGTGGTTTCGAATCCTCATTTACTGATGATGGAGTTAATAAGTTTTAATATTTAATATCTATTAGTTTATTATAGTGTCATATGAAATCCTAGTTTGTTGATTTGAGAAATTAGATAATTTATTTTAGCATAAAGGTGGTAAAAGTTAACCATTATGGATTTCTTTTGCTTGTGGTAATATATAATTAATTAGGGACTAAATTGATAATTCAACCATTTTCATAGTAAATAGCCAGACAAGTGTTGGTTTCACCTTACCTGTAATGATGTTAATCTTAATTAATAATTAGATTAGACACACATATATATACTGTAGCATAGTGGATGGAAAGAGGCAGTTCATTATTCTCTTCTTCATTGACTTCATCATCGTTTTTCTTCCTTGTTAAGCTAGGAAAAACATGGCCAAGCTTTGTGTTCTTATATGGTAAGTTAATTCAAGTCTATTTTGCTTGAATTTGATGTTTTTAAATTTGTCGTGCTTTAATCTAGCTAATAGTGTTTTTTGTTTCCAAAACCACTAAAGATTTCGTGAGATTACCATTGCTGAATAATTAAAATTTGTGGTGTTAAATGTTTAGACTATAGGAAAAGTTGTTCTTGAATATTGTATAATAAAATAATTTGGCAAGTAGTTTGGTTGCAATATATATATATATATATAAGAAATATCAAATTACATATGAAAGAATGTGAATGAAATTATAGAATGATAGAATCCCAATGAATTTAATAAAAGACTCATACGCAATGTTACATGTTATTTCTTTATGATTCTAAGATCCAACATTTGTTGCGAACTTGAAGATACATGTGGCACCGATTTAGCCTGGACTGGTAATCTGATGTTGTTTTAAAAGTTTAGCTTGAATTGGTAATTTTATATATATATATATATATATATATATATAGCTCTGGCCAGACTTTTTGTAACACCTCTTACCCGTATTCGACGCCGGAATAGGCTAAGAGGCGTTACAGGACTTATACACAAACAATCAAACAAAATCGAGACATGAATTTTCATTCAAATTTCAAACTTTTCATAAACATTCATATCGTCCCTTAAACAAGCCTACAAGGCCCAACACATACATTAGGGGTGGTTCGAGACTAAACCAAGAACTTTATAAACTTCTAGGAAAACTTAGAATATTTTTCATCAAAAAGGTCCACCCGCCCGTGTGGGTGAAGGGACACGCTCGTGTGGCATATCACACGCCGTGCTTCAGGCCATGTCCAAAATAGGGGACATTTTGTTTATGACATCATCAAACAAATAAGGTCACACGGCCAAGGCATACGCCTGTGTCCTTAGGCCGTGTGGCGAATTAAATTCCAAAAATTATGTGCAAACTTCACACGGCCTGGGCACATGCCCATGTCCTATTGTTGTGTGTCTCACTCGGCTGAGACACACGGCTGTGTCTCATGCCTGTGTGTTTGCTACTAGGCATTCTTTTTTGCATTAATTAGGGTGCAGGGGACACATGGCCTTAACACATGCCTATGGGGCAAGCCGTGTGTCACACACGGCCTAGACACATGCCCGTGTGTCTACCTATGTGGACAAAATAAGGCTATTTACCAAGCCTTTATGCCACCTATAGTTGCACCAACATACACAACATCAAAACCAAACCAATCCAAAATATATATATATATATATATATATATATATGACTTCAAGGCACTTAACATGGCATAATTGAGTGCTTAAACATCATCAAACAAGTCACGATTATAGCAATATCCTATTAACTTGTTCATGCACAAGACACTATTCTTTGTCAGGCCCAACTTACCAATTCTTATTTAAGCTATAGTGATCATCATACTAAACAAATCCCAATTAAATCATCAAGCATTCATAGCTACAACACAACTCATTACATACACACAACCACCAACCACATCACAAATGCATAGGCACAAGCATGCATGAATAAATTGGCTTACAACACAATAATCATTATAAGCCATATTTCATGGCCATATACAAAATAAATCATAATATTATCAATAAGCCAACAATTTTGGCTAACCAATATGACACATAACAAAATGACCAAGTCCCCCTATACATGCCATATTCAAAATGTGAAACCAAAAAATACCCCAATGATTAAATTGATAGTGTGGTCGATTCTCTGATGACTTCCGATCCCCGAGCTAGCTTGGCGACACTATAAGAAATGAAAAGGAAGGGGAGCTTAAAGCTTAGTAAGTTCAAATGTAAATAATAGACAACATTAAGTAACATAGACATATACATCGTACAAGAAATTTGGCATAAGTCATCTAATTATCATCATAACTTCATAAGCATACTTAATCATTGTTAACCTTACCAAGAGCTCATCACATACCAAGCTTATTCTTATGAGTTCCCGTACGTACCTGTACCAACTCGTAACATACCATACTCTTTCCAGTCTTTGACATACCCGTTGAACACTTGGAATACTAATTGGATACACGGAAAGTCTTTGCACATGAGTGCCACATATGTAGCCAATGCTACCTCATATCTCATAACACATAGGGGCTCGCTCTCGAGCTAATCACGAGCCTGCTCACACAAGCTGTCAGTTAATATGTAACTACGCAGTGCTACTCACACAAGCTGTCAGGTATCCGTAAACACATGCTGAACTACCCAGCCACTGGTAGACGTACGAGAGTAGCACCCGGATCACATAACACATATATCACATGGAATCCTAGTGACATGTCACTCATATCCTATTCTATTCCTAAGGTTCAAACGAGATTTTCTCTCTTGTCGAAACTTTTCGAACTTGTCGAATGTATTCATAGAATCAAATATAAAGTTCATACAATATCAAAACATTAAATAATTAATCAAAACATTGCATTATTTACATAAGAACTTACCTTGGTACAAAATAGTAGAAATTGAACCTAATCCTCGATAACCTTGTTTTTTTCCTCGACCAATGTTTGAATCTCGTTTTTCTTGATCTATAATAGAAAATTTAGCTCATTTAATAATCACATTACTCAATTCAGTCCAAAATTCATATTATAGAAAAATTACATTTTTGCCCCTAAACTTTAACATATTTACATTTTTGCCCCTAAGCTTGAAAAATGAAATCTATTCAATTTCTTCGATTCTCAAGCCTAGCCCAACCTCTTTTATACTTATGGCAGTCTACATTTTTCATTTAATCACACTTTTACACACATTTTAAAATCTTTTTACAAATAAGTCCTTTTGTCAATTTTTACTAAAAATCACCTAGCAAAAGTTATTTATCTAACAATAAACTTGCATAATCCACCATTAGAAATCAAAATACATGCATGTCACACATGGGTCAAACCCTAGACATCAACCCTAGCTCAAACCAATGGTAGAAATAGCTAGATCGGTTGATAACAACTTCAAAAATGTAAAGAACATTAAAAACGGGGCTAGGATGCACTTGCTATCAAGCTTGAATGATGAAAAAACCCTAGCTATGGTGAGCTTGAGATTTTCAGCCAAGGTTGAAGAAGATGGACACAATTTTGACTTGATTTTCCCTTTTTATTCTTTTATTTACCAAATGACCAAAATGCCCTTAATGCCTTTCTTTGAAATTTTACCCATCCATGTCCATTTTTGTCCATAAAAATAGGAATTGGTAAAATTTCTATTTAAGACCCTCTAATTAAAAATCCATGGCAATTTCATGCTCAAAGCTTCTAGAACATATATTTTGCAACTTATTCGATTTAGTCCTAATTATCAAATTGGACACTTTATGCATAAAATTTCTTCATGAAATTTTCACACAATCATGCAATCATGCCATAGATCTCAAAATACTCATAAAATAATTATTTCTACTTCGGATTTGTGGTCTTAAAATCACTATTCCGACTAGGCCCAAAGTCGAGATGTTACACTTTTATTGTGTCGATAAGGTTTAGCATGGAGGAGTAACTTGACACCTTTGTATGTGATTAGCTCGAATGAGCCTCTAATTTGAAGCGTACCTGTGGCTTGAGTTTCTGTGGTAACTTCCTGTACCTCAGGTCCGGCAACCAGACCGAACAAGGGATGTTACACACAACATGGATAATTATGATTTTTGCTATGCTCGCGTATTTAGCTTTGATGAAACGATTGATGGTAGTTTGAATTGCTTCGGTAACAAATGTGACATCTCGCATTCAAACCCATCATCTAGTTGGGTTTGGGGTGGCACACTAGTAGTCACCTAACTATTAGTAATTTGTTTTGATCACCTAATTATTCAATTTTGTCTTTTTGGTCACTCAACTATCTCGGATTTTTGGATGTTTCCATTTTGACATTAGTTCATTGATGATAAAAAAAAAAAGAGACAAAATTGAATTGTTGAGTGAGCATTTTGTAACTTTTTATAGTTGGATGACAAAAAAAAAAAAATACTAATATTTAATTTAAAATTTTGTATTTCTTTAATAACTTGTGTTGCTGGCTTAAGTTTTCTAGAACTCATTTTGATACAACTTCATTTGCTACTTTGGTTCAAAACGGAGGTACAAATTCCTTCAAATTTCATGAAAACAAAGTAACTCAACAACAAATTTATTTATTTTAAATAGATAATATTTTCTATCATTTGATCCCTCATTTTAAATTAAAAGAATATAAATTATTTTTATCTTCTGTAAATCTTTGAGCCAAAATTTATTTATTTATTATAAGAATAATAAGAATTGAGTTGAAAGTAAAAGAAATAAAGAGAAGTGATATTGGATTTGATTTCTAACAGAGGGAAAAAAAATAAATAAATGTTGGGAAGTGTTGAAAATTGTATTAAGATGGTCTCATGCATATGTCCTGTGATAACGAAGTAGGGAAGTAATCATGTAAAATAATCATGCTTATATGGCAATGGCATCCTCAATAGATGATGACACCATTCGCGTTGGCACTGTAATTGTCATAGCTGTATCTATGAGGTAATTAAGGTACAATGGTGAAGAAGAAGAAATTTAGGGATTCCTTTTAGTTTCATTTTGATTTGTCCTTTTCCTCACTTCATCTTTTATAAAAGACTAGTAATTTTGAAATAGAAAATGCGTTAGGTTTCATACCTCAAATACTCTCATCCAGTTTATCAACAATGTTTTCAAAAGTGATGTGAAAATAAAAAAATTTAATTTAAAGTTTAAGTATATAGTATTGTGGTTGAAAAGTAATTTTAAGAAATAAATTTTTATTTTAAACATTATATTATAAAGTAAAATATGTATTTAAATAATATTTGAATTTAATATTATGATATTTTAGTAATAATATAAAAATAATTTATTGTAACTTATCATTAATATTTTTATATATGAAATATAAATTTTAAATATTAGTAAGTAATTAATATTAATTATTTCTAAAATTTAATTTGAATATATAATATATATTTTAGATATTATTAAAACATTCATTATAAATTTAAATATATAATGTTATACATTTGAAATAAATTTAATAAGAAAATATTTATATACTCAATATAAATATAACATAAAATATTAAATTATAAATAAAAGTTAAAAATATTATTTGACCTAAAAATTCTTTTTATTTTTAATCCAAAAGCTAAAAAGTTACTTTTAAATTTAAAAGTACTTTCAACTTTAAAATTATGGTCCCAAAATCACTATTAAAAACAATAAAAACAAAGACATCGAGTATATATGTGTGAGAGTTGTTCATTTTAGGCATTATAATTTATTTAACTATTCAACTTTACAATAAAAAATTATTTTAATTTTTCATTTAATTTCTCTATTTTAATCTTTAAATTTGTGTGATTGTCAAACCACTCCAAAATGGATGAATTTTATTAACAATTGTCACGTTAACAATTAATTAATTTTTCTTTAATAATTTTAGTTTTTAAAATTTAATTACTAATGTGACACAACGTATATATTACGTCGGTAAAATTTTTCTATCCATTTTAAGATGATTTTTACAAATAATGTAAGTTAAAAGGGCTAAAAATGAAAAATTAAATGAAAATTAAAATGATTTTTTTTTCCTAAAATTGGAAGGTAAAAAAAAAAAAAACCTATTATTCCTTCATTTTATGAACAGCCTAGCCGGTAAACTCCAGGAAAATGGCAATCACAAGTCAAGGTCGTCATGTGGTGCTAGAGTGGATGATAAACACAGGAAAAACAAAATTTTGACGTCGTAAAGCAAATCTGAACTTAATCTTGGCTGTATATTTTGATTTCCAGAGCTCTCTCTCTCTCTCTCTCTCTCTCTCTCTATATATATATATATATATATATATTACAAAATAGAGCAGAACCATCCTAATCGTTACAGATAAAGAAGAATGATTGATTCATCCCCATGGGGTTTAACAAATAAGCAGGTGAAAGAAGGAGGAGGACTATTCTTCCTTTGTTTCAGGTCTGCTGTGATCACCAGGTGAAGCTAATGGACTTGAATTGCAGATTATCTGCCAAACCAGAACTACAGATGGCTGCCACTTCTTGCCGCATTTCCCTCGGTCCACTGGCAATAACTCCTACGCTGCTTTCCTTGCGTTCAAACAATATCTCTACCATAAATCAAACCAAACAAGACATTCAGATGTCAAAAGTCATATATATATTTGTTACATACATGTAATGTAGAGCTCTGCAAACAGTAACTTACTTTTCAAGTCAGGTCTTTCACCATAATGGATATTGGTGGCTTGAAGTAAAGACTGGTACGGCAGGCTTTCTAGTTCTCTGTCACCATTGTTAAACCACACTGGTGGTGTATCCATGTTTCGAATCTGTCTCAACCTCTTTCTATTTTGTTTCTTATTCCAAAGAAAAGTAGCATTAGCTGTCATGGCTATGGCGAGACACATGAATAGCATGCTAAAGCCAGCAGTTGCAGAGCTAGCGTATACCATATTAGAATTATGGTATCGTGATAGAATGGCAATGAGAAGAAGAAACATGACAAAAGAAGATGAAATGATAAGTCCAAGGCAGAGCCAGCTATTAGGGCCTAAAATTGCAGAAACTGGTGCATCTATCGCATTAGGCTTGAACCATACAGTTTGTAGCGGCTTGTGGTTATCTTCATCTGCCCCCTTTTCTCTTGTTACGTAGGCTTCAATCTGTAACTGCAGGCAAGAAATATCTACTGTGGTGCCTGAAACTGGTAATATTAATTCCAACATTGCGAGGTCAATAGATTTCTTGAACGCGCATATGAGAAGAATGTGTGGAATCCTGGTGCTACTTCCAGAACTGGCCTTAAAGAGGAGCTCTCGGATGATTGAGATGAAAGGCGTAATGCCGCTTCCTCCGCTCAGCAACACCAATGTATCGTGCCTGCGGGAAGAAGTTCTATTACTTATCATTACAAAAACAGAAGGGATGTTGTTTTGGCGGTAAAGTACCTTAGTAAATATGTTGAAGCAGGTGGTCCGTAAGGCCCTTCTATGGAGACCTGGAAGCCATCCATGGATAAAGGGGATGAAAGCTTCTGATACAAGTCAGAAGACCATCTTCCTTCACTTTTGACCACGATGCTCAGCTTGTCAGTATCCACATTGCTATTGGAGGTAATTGTAAAGGGATGCCATTGAAGCTTAGAAATGGCAGGTACATTCACAAATATAATGCTTGTTGGACTGTGATCCACTTCTGCCACATTAAACAAACAAGATTATCTCCAAAATTATTGCTTATCTTGTCAACAGTATACATATCATCCAAATATAAACTTCATCAAATTTTTCTTAATTCTACTGATGATTAGCAACATATTTTAACCCTTAAATGTATGATTGGCTCAATCAACAAGCATACATCAATATTGAAGTAAAAAGTTTTAGCAGGTAAAAGTATAATAGAGTTTTATGTATTAAGAGCCAGATTGTTCTCCACTCAAAATAGGTAAATTAGTTTGTATATATTAGTTCAAAAAACAAATTGGTGTTTTTTGTTAAAAATTTCATCTATTTATACCGTTAAAAACTAACATGGCTAATCGAATAACTAAACAATGATATATGGCATGCCATGTGTATTTCATGTTGACATAGAAGAATTAGTTTTTAACAGTAGAAATGGATGTAATTTTTAACAGAATGACTAGTTTGCTCTTTGATCTAATGTATAATTTACTCATTTTTTAGTAGAGGTGCAAAATACAATCCGATTTCTAGTATAAGGACCACTATGGAACTTGTACGTTTTGGCAATTACCTGGGCTCTTGCAGAAGTTCAACTCAACAGTTTGACAAGGTAAAATACGTGCAGCAACCAAGCTAACCCTTTGTTGAGATTGTAAGAATCTTAGACATCGATCTATTAAGAAGAGGTAGAAACCAGGAAGCACGATGCAAGCATAGGAGAAACCCACGTGAAAGACGAAGAAGACAATAAAGAGAATGTAGAGATGATGAGTGTAAAAGAAGAGCTCAAACATTTTCCGCCTTATTTGAGGAAGGCTTGTTGCCCACATCCCTAACCCACAAACCAAACCTATGTCTCCTGCCATGTTTGAAACTTCAATCTTACCCCATTTAAGTACCTGCAGTTCAACACAATGAACTATCTGATGAAATATCAGTATGCACGAATATGTGGTTATTTACTTACCTGTGATAACTGCTCAGTCTTGGCCCAGAAAACAAGGTAACATAAACCATGAGCAGTGAAAATGGTCATAGCAATATGCCCAACCCAAATATGATACTTAATACTTGCTTCTGAGCTAAGCCCAGTCAACCGTAAAACTGAAGATACTCTTGTCACAGGGAAGAAGAGGAAAGCTAGGCAAATGTTGCCTACGAGACCTAGTGTTAGACCTGACATTTCCAACTTAGCCTCCCACCTGCAAGGAGATGTCATCAAACTATTGCGTTTGGCCCCCCATTTGGAACTTCTTTTTTATATAGTCTTAACCAAGGAATTCATGAGATACTTACACTAGCAATCCACTCCTTGAAGCCATTTGGTCGATATGTGTAAACATACCATTCAAGTAAGAAGTGGTTGACCAAGCTAACAGCACAACAAACATGGTTAAAAATGAGAGCTCCATCCATGAAACAATACCCAAAGGACCTTTCACCAGCACTGGTTGCTTCAACTTAGATGTCGGCACCCATCTGTTCCCCAGAAATCAGCAGTTTGTTAAACTATACCTTGATAAGCATGGAAGCCCTTATATTAAGTGTAATATTATATTTTGTCCCTTTTATTAAAAAAATAGATAAATTAATATATGTACATTAAATTAAAGAGCAAATCAAATCTTTTTTGTTAAAAGTTTCATCCGATTCTATTATTAAAAATTGGCATGGTGGACAGAATAAACAAACAATGACTAGTGGTGCGCCACATGTATCTCATGCTAACGTACAGAAATCGATTTTTAACAATAGAAATGAATGAAATTTTTAACAAAAGACCAATTCACTCTTTAATCTAACGTATAAAGACTAATTTACTCGATTTTTTAATAGAAAAAATAAAATACAATCTGACTTTTAATATAAGGGTCTGCATAAAACTTTTACCACTATGTCATGAAACATGAAATAAGTGGAAAAAAAGTACTGGCCATATCTAAAGACGTACCCTTCAACGTTGTGATCTCCATGTTTCTTTCCTAAGTGAAGGTAAATACATCCCAGTGTAGCAATGAAGAGGATGGGAAATGTGTATATCAGCATAGTTGAAGCTGCATATATATATATATAAAATCATTTAAGGCAGAAAAAAACTTCCAAACAGATAAAAAGAACTTCAAATGAAACTGCGATATGGAGTGCTTTTATACCTTGTTGTTCAAAGTAAGTGGATTTGGTCTTCGCACGGATTTTAGGCAACCAATGTTCAAAATATAACTTCGTGGGCATCATGAACCAAAGCATCATGTACCCAAGAAAGATCAGCAGTAGGAACAGTTTTATGGCTGATCTAACCATCTTCAATTCGCTTTAATTTTTGGTCTATAATCCAATTGAAGCAATCCCTACTTATTTATACAAGAATGTTTCTCTTTGAAAGTACAAAAGGAATGTTAGTGTAAAAAGAAATTATAATAAATTGAGCTAGGCGTTTAGGCCACGTTTAATCAAGAATATGCAAGCCAAATTATATGTCCATTATCGTACAAAAAAGAATAAATCTATTTTCAAATCGCTGACTTCTAATTTTGGACATTAGAAATGCCACGAATTCAGCGTTAATGTCAGTGCTGTTTGTCTCAATGCAAAATAGATTAACGTTCTAAAATAATTTTAGTGGTCAACAATCATTTGAGCCTTTGTCAAACCTCCATGAAGCACTTTAACAAAATTTTGTTTTTCTTAATAATTTTTATACAAATTTGGCCATAACATTTTAGCATTTTATTCTTTTTCTTAAATTATATATTCAATCATTCCAGATTCTTAGTATTGCAGAATGATTAAAATTTGAATGTAGGAAGCTGGATTTGTTGTATATTATTGTTGTTGATTCCTATTTCTTAGTCCGAACTTCGGTCCAATTAATTGAGCCTTAATGGACTGCGCCTGCGTCTCTTTCGCTTTTAAATTTCTTTGACTTCTCTTGGATAAATCTTGGCATTGCGTTTAGAGCTAAGCTTATATTGGAGTCTACGTCAGAGTTTCGTTCATCTTTTTTAATTCTTAAATAAAAAGATAAAATATGTTTAAATATATTTATATTTATATTTTTTTACACTGATAATAATATCGATGTCAACTGAATTAAGAATTGATCAACTCCTATGACCTAAAGATCATTATAAAATAAAAATTTTAATATTTGATAAATGGTCGAAAAGAGAATGGGTGCTCCAATTGGTCTGAAATATACATCTAATCCGAAATTTTTTAACCAATTAAAAATAATTTGAACTAGAAAACATTTATAAAAACTTATAAAATTGCAAATAAGAAGAAGAGAATATTTAATGAATTTTTATTGCAAGTGAGATTTATACATTTACATATATTAAATTTGAAGCTTTTAGTAAATTACAGTTTTATTCAGCATTGTTATTTCATATACCCTCTATAATAAGCTTTTTTTTACAAGTTTTTATTTATCCCAAAAAGCAGTTAAACTGTCAAAAAAACTCAATACAGCTTTACAGAGAAAATGAAAGTTGTACTTAGCATTATACTATTAACTCCCTAGTATATTCCATGTTGTACAAAGTTGAATATTTATTAATCTTTTTACTTGTAAGCCCTAAACCTACAAAATCTTTTAAAAGACTTCTGAACATATCTTGCTCAAACCTTTAAATGGTCTTCAATTTCTTTCTTACAAGATTAAGTAAATGAAATAATTCCATGCTAACTTGAAAATATAAATAATAATAGCTTTGCCTTTTAACTCTCGTGCAAAGCCATTGGATCTCCTGATTCCATCCCCCAACTTTTCATTGAATATATTACAAAGTCATAAAACATTCCCTCATACAATTTTAGCAAAAAGATGATCCCTTGTTTCTTGGTTTTCTTGACATAGCAAACAAAGACCTTCCATTGAGTCTATCCTTTGTGGGAAGCTTATTAAGAATATCCATCCAAGTTAAAAAGGAATGGTTTGGTATATGAAGTGGAAACCAAATCACCTTACACCACATAACATTCTTGATGTGATTTCTAGAACTCGAATAAAACCTCAATAATATGTTAACGAGAGCCGTACTCAAAGTTACAATTTACTTTTGTGTCAGACCGTCTTGAACATGTACAATAGATAAAAAATACCTTGACTCGAGATGCTTGATAAGTTTAAAGAACCAAAGTTATAAATGAACTTGACTCGATTAAACTTAAAACAAATACCCAAACCTTGGTGTAAGAAAGTTGGTGTTGCCACACTTTGGAAATGGATGAGAAGGGAACTAATAAGACAATTGAATACTACAAAATTGAAGTTTTGATAAGTTTGAAAAGTTCAATGAAGAACCAAGAGAGAAACTCTAAAATAAGTTTTATAAAATTGTCAATTAGACTTTACAAAATGACATGGGAGAACTATATATGAACCTAGGCATACAAATGGACACAATTCGACACTAAATGTATACATGTGTAACAGCCTATTTTCAGTGGTGTCGGAAACAGTGGTTTCAAGACTACGATTTTGACGAGTGAGTTAGTATTTTAATATTTATTTGATTTTTATGAGTAATTATTAGGGTCATATTAAAAATTTGTTTAATAAATTTTAACGTTTAATTAGTTAGTTTAGTAAAAAAGGATTAAATCGTGAAAGTTACAAAAGTTGATTTCCATTAGTTAAAAGGGTCAAATACCTATAGTTAGTGCATGATATTGGTTGGTTTTGGTGTAATTTTAATAGTTTTTAAAGGTTAATTTTGTAATTTAATAATTAAATAAAAGGTTAAACAAAACAAAAGGTAAAACCAATATCATCTTCCCCATTTTTCTTTTCAAAATCGAATCACCATTGGTGAAGGCCAAGATAAATTCTTGTGCATGTTATGTGTTTGATGCCCGTTTTTAGTGATTTTTATATTTTTTATGTTGTATTAGCTTAATCTAGCTAGCCTGAGGGTCAATTTGTAAAGATGTTAAAAGTCTAGGGACTTGCCATGAATGAGTTTGTAGTGTTTGTGAATTTAATTGATAGATTATTAAGCTTGGTTGCTACATAGACATATTTTGCTATGTGATTTTTGATGATTTTAAGGTTTAAGGGCCTATATGAGAAAATGGTAAAATTGAACGATAAAAATGTGAAATGGTGGGTGTCGAAACCATTTTTTTGAAAAAAACAGGGTTGACTTTAAAAACGAAAATGGAGTTGCCACCAATTTTTTTTCGAGGTGTGATCGAATCACCTTGAGATTGATCATTAAAACATTTTGATTTATTAAAACAATGATTTTGGCCTACAAAATTCGAGAAAACGGGTTTGGGAGTCGATTACGCACGAGGGAGTATTAGCACCCTCGTAACGCCCAAAATTGGTACCTAATTAATTAATTAACGCCTTAATGTCAAAAATTTGAAAAGATTTTAAAATGCGATCATCTTTTTTTAAAAGAAAACTTGAATAAATTAAATTGGATGCTAAGACCCTCTTATTTCGAAGAAGTGAAATGTCACGTCCAATGAGTTAGGATACGACATTTCAAATCCTCGAAACTAAGCTTGTCTTTTGACTTTTAAAACTCGTGCATTTAAGTTTAAGAAGGATATTCGGTTATTTGGGTCAAATGAAAAATCGGAACCCAGTAAGTCAGGGCACAATTTCTCAAAATTCCAAATACAGAATATTGCCTTCATTTTTAGAAATCCTTACCTTGAAATAACAAAATGTCACATCCAGTGAGTTAGAACACAACATTATTGAATTCCCAAGAATAAGCTTTTATTTAACTTATACGCTTACATTTAAAAAAGATAATTGGTTCTTTAGGGAACGATTTTTTTTGAATCTCCAGATACGAAGCAACACTTATTTTTAAATCTTTCCTTTATTTTTTTCGAATAAATACAAGTGTAAAACCCCTTTTAAAGTGATGTGTTTTTCTATCTTATTTAGGGTGTAGTGTAAAAATGACTTATATATTCAAACATAATACATGACGTAATGGCGATAGATATACGGTAGAATATTAGGATGATAAATAACAAATAAATAAATATCACGGTAATAACAAAACGAATAAAGTAGAAATATAAAAATACGTACATAGATCAATATACATAATATTTAATTTATACTTTAAGAGTAAAATAATAAATAAGAAGATAAAATAATATGACTAATATTAAATGTAAATATTTTTAACGAAAAGAATTATAAATAAATAAATGAATTGATAAATAAAAGTCTAAACATAAAAAAAAGAATGAATAAATAGATAAATAAATAAAATATATGAATATTATTTAAATTTTAGTATTTAAAAGGAAACATGCAATAAACAAATAAATAAATAATGAAATTAATCAAACCAGGATTAAATCGAAGTCAAAACAAAAGTAAAAGGAAAAAATCAGAGTAAAAATAAAATATCGGGTCCAAATCGTGACACGCGAATGAGATGAGGGACCAAATGGGATAATATCCCTATCCCCTAAAATGCATAACTTCAATATGGACCAAAATGAAACACTACAAAAATTTCAAGATAAAATTAAAAAAAAAGGACTGAATCACAACAGGCCTTAAAAGCAGAGGGACTGTGTGCGTAAATGTCCCACCCAAGGCAAAACACGCGGATCCTCAGGATAAACGGGTCGGGTCGCGGGTTGGCCCCCAAAACGGCTGCCATTTTACCATCCTATAAAAGCAATTTTTTTCTAAAAAATTTCATTCTGTCATCCTCCCTTAAATTTTTTTTTCAGAAACCCCTCTTTTCCTCTCTGGCTCCGATCCAAAGTTCGGCCGAGCTCCGACGAGTCCCCACTGTGGCTCTGCCGTGGTGGCCACCGTGGTCAGTGGCTGACATTGCGCAAGATGGGGTTTTTAGCCCCCGTTTTAAGGCGCATTTGAAGGCCAAGCCTTCCCAACTCAAAAGGTCAAAAGAAGAGGGCTTTCGACCCCTTTTGGGTCCGATTTTGATGACGGAGGTGGGCCTTCGACGACGCGATCATGGGGTGATTTAGGTGAGTCTCTTTTTTTTCCTTATTTTTTAGCGCTTATTTTTAAGAACAAAAAGGAAAAGAAAAGAAAAAACAAATAAAAGGAATAAAAGATCAAAAGAACACCTTTTTGTTTGAATCTGTTTCAAAGTTCTCTACTTTGTATTTGATTTTTTTTTTGTGTGTAGGAAAAAAATACAAATGTTTTCTTCGATTTTTATAGCTGAAAAGAATACAATATATTTTCGTTATTTCTCTGCTGTCATTGTTTGTCTTTTTTTGCAGGTACAAAGCGACGTGACGTACGGTGGTGCGTGGAGGAGTACAGAGCGGCGACGGCGACTGAAGAAGCTTAGTCAGTTTTTCTTTTTCGATTTTTTATTTAGGTTATTAGGTAGTTGGGCTTAGGGTTTATTTGTTTTGGGCTGGGTAGTGGGCCTGTTTTTGTAGTGGACTATTTGGACTTTTTATTTTTGTTTCTATTTGGTTTTATTATGAACTGGGCCAGGCCAAAATTGGCCTATTACAGCTGCCCCTCTTTGCTCGTTGTCGTGTAACGGGAACGAAGCAAAGACTTTAAAAGGGCCAATTTTGCCTGATCTTGCTGAGTTTTGACTTCTTTTGGTGCCTTTCTCATTTGAGTATCTTCGTTCCATCCCACTGCATAGGGTATAGGAATTAGTGTTTCGATCCACTTCAGGGAGATTAGACTTGTAGCTTCAATTTGCTCCACTGCAAGTTCAGGGAGATAGGATTTGCTATCTTTAGTCTGCTCCACTGCAACTTTAGGGAGATAAAATCTGTAATTATAGCTTCAATCTGTTCCACTGCAACTTCAGGGAAATAAGATTCGCTATCTTTAGTTTGCTCCACTGTAACTTCAGGGAGATAAAATCTGTAATTATAGCTTCAATCTGTTCCACTACAACTTCAGGGAAATAAGATTCGCTATCTTCAGTCTGCTCCACTGTAACTTCAGAGAGATAAGACTTGTAACTTCAACCTACTCCACTGTAACTTTAGGGAGATAAGGTTTAGTTTTGGTAGATTTGATCTGACCTACTGCAACTTCAGAGGTATAGGATTTGTGACTCATAGTTTTAATCTGTTCCACTACAACTTCAGGGGAATAAGATTCACTATCTTCAACTTGCTCCACTGCAACTTTAGGGAGATAAAGGTAATGGCTTCAATCTGCTCCACTGCAATTTTAGGGAGATAAGATTCGTCATGGTAGATTTGATCCGACCTACTACAACTTCAGAGGTATAGGACTTGTAACTCTTAGCTTTAATCTGTTCCATTGTAACTTTAGGGAAATAAGATTTGCTATCTTCAACTTGCTCCACTGCAACTTCAGGGAGATAAGGGTAATGGCTTCAATCTGCTCCACTGCAACTTTAGGGAGATAAGATTCACCATGGTAGATTTGATCCGACCTACTGCAACTTCTGAGGTATAAGACTTGTAACTCGTAGCTTTAATCTGTTCCATTGCAACTTCAGGGAAATAAGATTCACTATCTTCAACTTGCTCCACTGCAACTTCAGGGAGATAAGGGTAATGGCTTCAATCTGCTCCACTGCAACTTCATGGAGATAAGATTCGCCATGGTAGATTTGATCCGACCTACTACAACTTCAGAGGTATAGGACTTGTGGATTCACCGATCTTGCTACATTGTCCTCTGGGGACATAACCTATAGAATTGATTTTATGGACCAATGATTATGCATAATGATTAGGATACAATAATAAGAATGAATCGAATGCTCCTAAATAGATGTGTTATGGATGATATTTGCATGAATGCAGAATGTCATGAGAATGATCCTTTTTTTAATGTCTGGGTTGTCATTGCTCGTTGTTCTTCAAGGATGTATCACTGACGTAATATCTTGTTTCTTGTTCAGCCGATATTTTTGACAGAAAATCCATAAAAATAGTCACTATTTAGAGTTTCTTTCTCAAATATTTCCAACCCTTAGGCTTGGTGATTTATAAATAATAGTCCTATTTCAAGTTCTCGTACTATTTAGAAGTTTCTAGAGTAATATGCAAAACTTCTTTTATGAAAGTATTATTAGTCCATTAATCGTTACTTCAATGCAAAATGCTTGAAAATGATCATAATGATGGACAAAACTGAAATTTATCAGGAATAAAATATGAAAAGAATGGGTTAATTAAAGAAAGCAAACATTGGTGGAATACAAAATAGTGAGGGGAAAAAATAGGTGCCCCAGATATCGCACCCTGAGCTTCTCTGTATGAACTTTCTGAAAACCATTTTAAACTCAATATGTATTTAGGAGATCTAGAGTACTTTGTCGATGCCCCAAGATTTGCATACCCTCTCTTCATAAATTTAAGTATAGCAAGATCACCGCATACCCTATCTTTGATCAAAATTTGAGCCGCCTTTTTTTGGGTTTTCGACTCAAAACCCCTTTGGTCTCAAGGCACCCTTTGCGGGTTTTCACCCTGGCCTTTCTATTTTTTCTAAAAGAAAGTCTCAAAGCGCCCTTTGCGAGTTTTTACTTTGGCCTCTTTTCTTCTTTAAGTATAGTACTTCTTGACTGAATCCAAATTTAAAGGATTGGGAAAGTTTTTCCCATCCATTTCGGTTAAAATCAGTGCTCCTCGGAGAAAGTTTTTTTTTTACCACATAAGGTCCTTCCCAATTTGGCATCCATTTCCCTCTGAAATCCTTTTGTATAGGAAGGATCTTTTTCAATACCAGGTCCCCCTCATGAAATTCTCTTGGGCGAACCTTTTTTTCATAAGCTTGCATCATTCGTTTTTTGTACATCTGACCCTGATGAATAGCCTTAGCTTCTTTTCCTCAATTAAGTTCAACTGATCATATCGAGACTGGATCCATTCTACTTCATCTAAATTTAGTTCTGAAAAAACTCGAAGGGAAGGTATCTCTACTTCAATGGGTAAAATCGCCTCCATTCCATAAACCAATGAGAAAGGCGTTGCCCCGATAGAAGTTCTGATAGATGTTCGATAAGCATAGAGAGCACATGGTAACTTCTAGTGCCAATCTTTATAAGTTTCAGTCATTTTTCCCATGATCTTCTTAATGTTTTTATTGGCTGCTTCCACTGCACCATTCATTTTTGGACGATACGGTGATGAATTGTGGAGTCTGATTTTGAATTAACTGCAGACCTCCTGTAAAGACCGAATTTGACCCTAATCGGAATTGTAGTTTTGGGACCACGAATCCGAGTCCAAGAAATATTTAAATATTATATTTTGTGTTTTTATATGTGAAATAATGTGTGTGAAAGTTTCGTAGAGAAATTTAATCGTTTGTGTGTTCAATTTAACAAAAAAGATTAAATCGCGTAAAGTGTAAAAGTTGCATGCTATAGTGTAAAGTGCTAGAATGATGATGGCTTCTTAATGTGAGGTGTTAAACGGGTAAATAACCCATTTTTAAGTTAGTGGGTGGTATATGACATGATTAACCTTAAGTTTTATATTATATAATTTTATGATATAAGGTTAAAATAGTAAATAGATTAAAACTATATTATATGTTAATTAAAACATAAAAAAAATGAATCTGTTCATTCATCTCTCTTGGCCGAATATTGAGAAAGAAAAGGGGAGCTAGGTTCTTTAAATTTTCGGCAACATTCAAGCCAAATTCAAGGTAAATTATTAGTCGATTTTTGTAAATTTTTACGTTTTTGAGATCGTTGCTTCGAACAGTAGCTGACCCATGTTTGAATTTTTAAAACTAAGCATGTTTGATGTTTGGCCATTGATATGTTCATGTGGCTTTTGATGTTTGATGATTTTAGATTAAAGATATGTTAAAGATTAGTATGTTTTGTATTGAAAGTTTTGGTGAAATTGAGTACTTAGGGCTAATTTGTAAAAATAAATTTTTATAGGGGCTTATTTGCAAAATAAATGAAAGAAATGGACTTGTATAGTCCCTAGGAGTATTCGTCCCTTGAGTGATATTGAGAAATTTTGTGTATTTTGTGTTTTATACAAATAGGACTAAATTGTAAAAATGTGAAATAGTAGGGGTAAAATGGTAAGTTGCCTATTTATGTACTTAGGGACTAAATTGAGATGAAATGTACTTGAATGAGCTAAATTTTAATGTGTTTAGATCAAGAACAAAGAAAAATAGATTTGGACCGAGGAAAGACGAAGGTTATCGAATAGCCGGTTTACACGGTCCGTCGACAGTCAAGGTAAGTCCTTAAGCAAATATACGCTAAAGAAATATTTATGATTATGTTGAATAATGAAACTCAAATAGTTAAAGTGTATTTATAGGTAATAGCCGAATATAGGAGTATGGTATTGAATTGAACTTACTTTGTAAAATGAGAAGTATATAAGTATGTTCGGATTGGTAAGTGAAAGTAATATGAAATATATGAGTTGTTTATGTTGTTGGTATTATGGAATGAGTTTTGAATTGATGATTATATCTATATCGGGCTTTAAGCCTAGCAGGCCTCGTGCCGGTGTTACTTATCGGGCTAAATGCCTAGTAGGCCTTGTGCCGGTGATGTAATTTGGGCTTTGAGCCTAGCAGGCCTTATGCCGGTGATGTATATCAGGCTTATTGCCTTGTAGGCTAAATGTCGGTGATCAAATTCAGACCTCGGGTCTAGCAGGCTTAATACCGGGGATGTATTATGAACCCTTCACAAGGTAAAATGTAAATACTTCAATAAACAAAATGCTCGGGTAAATATAAAGGTTTATAGATGCAAGGAACAAGGTAAGTGATTATCTTTCCTTTCAAATTACATAAGTGGTAGAATGGTTAAAGATTTCAGTAATGAGTTTTTATGATATATGACTAATTGTATACGATTGAGGTAAATGTTAAACTTGTTAATGGTGGAATATGTGAATATTTAAGGTTTAAAGTGTTTTGGAGGGTTGTAAGCTTTCGACGAGGGAAATAATAGATACTAAATTAAAGAAATGGCAATTCGGCCATATTTGAATTATTAGTTAAATTATTTGGATTTTAAAGTCATGAATAATTTGATTCATATATATATGTACTAAATGTTGGAATGTTTGATTATTGATTCGTAAATGCTTAAGACTTACTAAGCTAGTGAGCTTACTTGTGTGATATGTTCTCCTCTATTTTATAGATTTGGTTAAAGCTACGAGCTCAAGAGGGATCGCCAAGAAAGTCATCCATACTATCAACCTGTTTGGTACTTATAAACTTAGTTTTTATTAAAAAGGCATGTATAATCTAGGTTAAATTGTAAACCGATGATATCTAATTTTGTTTATAATGTAGCCATGCGTATTGGCTATTTCTTTTGCTTATACCTTACTTGTGTGTTTCAATAGGTATTTAAGCTCATACAGTTGTTAATGGTTAAGTGTTTCTAGATAAGTGTAAAGCTTAGTTTGAGCATGTATATATATGTTATGATAGTTATCTAGAGTTATTTATCCATGATTCAGTGGTGCTAGTAGAAATGTTAATGTATATATATTGGAGTCGATCATTGAAGTGTTTAATTGAGGTCCGAATATGTGGTCATTGAATTTTTTATACTTATGTACTCTAGGGAATAATATAGCTCATGTGTTTGATATGTTAATAATGATCTTTGTAACCTTAATATTTCAATGTGGCTTTGGTTAAAGGAATTATAAAGAGAGATTTACATTATATAATGTATGTATGCATATTCGGCCAAGTCTTATTGCTATAGTCAGACATAGTTAACATGCTTTAAGAACTAGATGCTTGGACTCATATTCGAATATAGAAATGTGCATAATTATGATGTATGCATATATATATTTATATATATGTGCTTGACTTGTGAGGTTACTTAATTTGGTTGAGTAGATTTGGTTAAATAAAGAGTATATATATGGTGTGTAATGAGTTTGCATTCGGCTGGATATGATGAGTTTGTTGCATTATTTAGCCGAATTCATAGGGTACATATTCAGCATGTGATTAAGCGATAGTATGTGAGATATTAAATCCGATTAATACATAGTGCATACGGTTAATATGTGTTTAATTTATGCTTGATTGTTGATGACATATTTTAATAAAGGATCTTTAATAATGCGATGTGAAGTGATTGGGTGGATATACTCATGTATTTGGCTATGCTAGGATTTAAATCTAAAACGTTGTAATGTTACAATTATAGTAAGGATCGTATTGTATATGCTTGTATTGAATTGAATTGAATGTTTTTATGAGAATGTCAAATTGAAACTTTGTCAGGTATTACCTCGTAACACTAGTCCGGCAATGGATACGGGTTAAGGGTGTTACATTTGATTGGTATCAGAGCTTACGATTTAGTCGATTCTAAGACTATCGTAGAACGTGAGGGTCTAGTTATACATGCCTTTAATGTATATTTGATAGTGTGGTGGCCGCTGACATTCCGAACTGTGTTTTATGTAGTAAATGGATTTTGATCCTGACAGAGCCGTAGCTGATGATGTAGAGAGTGTTGCTTTGATCGCACGCGGATCGGTGAGAGACTCTCGACCGCCAGATAGCCATAAAGGGAGGCTAAACATGCCTTCTACCAGATAATGAATGAATGGTTTACCTAGTTTGTTCAGAATAATCCCGCTGTACAACAACCTCCACCCCCGAATAATCCAACTTCGGTACCTTCAATACCCCCGATGATAGATCCGATGAGATCTAGTAGGCCTCCTGTTGATAAAATCAAAAAATATGGGGCCGAAGAATTTAAAGCTAATGATGATGATGACACTGAGCGAGCCAAGATGTGGCTTGATAATACCATTCGGGTACCTGATGAGTTATCCTGTACTTCAGAGGAATGCCTAAAGTGTGCTATATCTCTACTTCGGGCCTCTACCTACCATTGGTGGAAAACACTAGTATCAGTAGTTCCGAAAGAAAAAGTGACTTGGGACTTCTTCCAGATTGAGTTCCGAAAGAAATATATCAGCCAGAGATTCATTGATCAAAACGTAAAGAATTTCTTGAACTGAAACAGGGGCGAATGACCGTGACAGAATATGAGCGAAAATTTGTCAGACTCAGCAGATATGCTAGAGAGTGTGTTCTTCTGAAGACATTATGTGTAGAAGATTTGAAGACGGTCTAAATGAAGACATAAAGTTACTTGTGGGCATTCTTGAGATCAAGAGTTTGTGGTACTGGTCGAGCGAGCTTGCAAAGCTGAAGAGCTCTGAAAAGAGAAAAGAAAGGCTGAGATAGAAGCTAGAGACACTCGTAAAAGATCGTTGAGTAAAACTTTCCATTCAACATTTAAGAAGCTCAGAGATGACTTTAACCGACATAAGACTACTCCTGACTTGTCTAGACGAGATCGACCTCCAGTGAGTTCTCGAGCCATTTTGATAGCTAGTGTTGGCAATGTTTAACAGGATCGGATTGAGTGCAAGCATTGTAGAAAATGGCATTCTGGGTGTTGTAGATTCCGTGATCGGTCTTGTTTTAAATGTGGATTGTCAGATCATTTCATTCGAGAGTGTCTGATGCTAGCTGAGTAAAATACGACTCAAAATACTAAACCGAGCAACGCGTCAGCACGGGGTAGAACACCTAGACATTCAAGCAATGTAGGTGGCAGTCAGAGAGGGATGAAGGACACTGCAGTTCGATCAGAGGCTAGAGCTCCAGCTAGAGCTTATGCTATACAAGCCAGAGAGGATGCTTCTTCCCCAGATGTCATTACTTGTACTTTCACACTTTATGATACTACTGTGATTGCATTGATTGATCCTGGTTTGACTCATTCATATGTGTGTGGAACTCTAGTAATCAGTAAGACTTTACCTGTTGAGTCTATTGAGTTTGTAATTCGTGTGTCCAATCCTTTGGGTAGATGTGTACTTGTTGATAAAGTGTGTAAAGGTTGCCTATTAATGATTTGGGATTCGTGCTTTCTGGCCGATTTAATGTTGTTACCCTTCGACGAGTTTGATATAATTCTGGGAATGGATTGGTTAACTTTGCATGATGCAGTGGTGAATTGCAAAAGAAAGATCATTGATTTGAGATATCAGAACGGTGAAACCATCCGGGTTGAATCTAGTGATTTAAATGGGTTACCTACAGTAATATCCTCAATGTTAGCCCGTAAATATGTGAGAAAAGGATGTGAAGCTTACCTGGCTTATGTGCTGGGTAATAAAGTGTCCGAAAAGCAGATTGAGTCCGTACCAGTTGTGTGTGAATACCCTGTGGTGTTCCCTGATGAATTATCGGGTTTGCCGCCAATACGAGAGATTGAGTTTAGCATTGAATTAGTACCGGGGACAACTCCGATTTTGATAGCTCCGTATCGAATGGCATCTACTGAGTTTAAAGATGTGAAAGCACAGTTGCAAGAGTTGACAGATAGGGGTTTTGTACGACTGAGTTTTTCTCCTTGGGGTGCGCCAGTTCTATTTGTGAAAAAGAAAGATGGAACTATGCAAATGTGTATCGATTATCGGCAACTGAATAAGGTGACTATAAAGAATAAATTCGTTACCTTGGATTGATGATTTATTTGATCAGTTGAAAGGAGCTTTAGTGTTTTCGAAAATAGATTTGAGATCAAGTTACTATCAATTGCGAGTCAGAGATTCTGATGTGCCAAAGACTGCATTCCGGACGAGGTACGGCCACTTTGAGTTTCTGGTTATGCCTTTTGGACTTACTAATGCACCTGCTGTATTTATGGATTTAATGAATTGGGTTTTCAGACAGTTTTTGGATCAATTTGTAGTAGTGTTTATTGATGATATACTGATCTACTCTAAAGATGAAATCGAACACGCTAAGCACTTGAGATTAGTGTTACAGACTTTACAAGATCAGCAGTTGTATGCAAAGTTCAGTAAGTGTGAGTTCTGGATGAAAGAAGTCAGCTTTTTGGGTCATGTTTTTTCAGCTTCAGGTATTCGGGTTGATCCAAACAAAATATCGACTATACTTGATTAGAAACCACCAAAGAATGTCTTCAAAATTCGGAGCTTTTTTGGACTTGCGGGATACTACAGACAATTCGTTAAAGGCTTTTCCGTGATAGCTACACCTTTGACAAAGCTGCTATAGAAAGATGTTAAGTTCGAATGGTCGGAAAAGTGTCAGAAAAGTTTCGATCTGTTGAAAGCCTTTTTAACCGAAGCTCCAGTGTTAGCTCAGCCTGAATCGGGTAAAGAATTTATTGTTTATAGTGATGCTTCTTTGAATGGCTTGGGTTGTGTTTTGATGCAGGAAGGCAAAGTTATAGCCTACGCTTCGAGACAATTGAAGCCTCACGAAAGAAATTGCCCGACTCACGATCTGGAATTAGCAGCCTTTGTTTTCGTATTGAAAATTTGGCGTCATTACTTATTTGGTGAAAAGTGTCATGTTTATTCAGATCACAAAAGTCTGAAGTATTTAATGACTTAGAAGGACCTAAATTTAAGACAACGTAGATGGTTGGAATTGTTAAAAGACTACGAATTGGTGATTGACTACCATCCGGGAAAAGCTAACGTTGTTGCAGATGCCTTAAGCCAAAAATCATTATTCGCTCTTCGTGCGTTGAACGCACATATGGTTATGACTGGTGATGGTTCGATCATAGCTGAGTTGAAGGCTAGACCATTGTTTATTCAGTAAATTAGTGATGCACAGAAAATTGACAAAGATATGATTGCTAAACAAATTCAGTGTGAAAATGATACAAAGTCAGAGTTTCAAATTGACACAAATGATTGTTTAAAATTCAAAGGCTGAATATGTGTTCCGAGGAATGTGGAATTGATTCAGATATTATTAAATGAGGTCTATAATAGTCACCTATCGGTACATCCGGGTAGCACTAAAATGTATAATGATTTGAAACAGTTCTATTGGTGGTCTGGCATGAAACGGGATATATCTGAATTTGTTTCAAAGTGTTTAATTTGTCAGTAAGTAAAAACCGAGCATCAAGTACCTTCAGGGTTACTTCAGCCGATTATGATACCTGAATGGAAATGGGATAGAATCACTATGGATTTTGTATCTGATTTGCCTACAACACCGAGCAAGAAAGACGTAGTCTGGGTAATTGTGGATAGACTGACTAAATCAGCTCACTTTGTGCCAGTTCGTACAGACTATTCGCTCGATAAACTTGCTGAATTGTATGTGTCACAAATTGTGAGATTGCATGGTGTGCTGAGTTCTATTGTTTCAGATAGAGACCCGAGATTTACATCACGATTTTGGAAGAAGTTGCAAGATGCTTTGGGTACTAAACTCCACTTTAGCACAGCCTTTCATCCGCAGACGGACGGTCAGTCTGAATGGACTATTCATATACTTGAGGACATGTTGAGATGTTGTGTTCTCGAGTTTGAAGGTACATGGGAATGATACATACCTTTGGTTGAATTTACTTAAATAATAGCTTTAAATCTAGTATCAAAATGGTGCCCTACGAAGTTTTGTATGGTCGCAAATATCGAACACCATTATACTGGACTGAGCTCAGTGAGAACAAGATACACGGGGTCGATTTGATTAAAGAGACGGAACAGAAAGTGGCTATAATCAGAGATAGTTTGAAAGCTGCATCAGATTGTCAAAAGTCTTATGCTGATTTGAAACGTAAAGACATTGAATTTCAGGCTGGAGATTGAGTATTCCTGAAAGTTTCTCCGTGGAAGAAAGTACTCCGATTTAGTTGGAAAGGCAAATTGAGTTCGAGATTCATCGGATTGTATGAAATCATCGAACGTATTGGGCCTGTTGCTTATAGATTGAAGTTACCCTCTGAATTAGAAAAGATACATGAAGTATTTCATGTTTCAATGCTTCGTAAGTACATATCAGATCCGTCACATGTGATCACTCCGTCAGAGGTTGAAATTTGATCCGATATGACATATGATGAAGAACCGATCCGTATCTTAGCTCGGGAAATAAAAGAGCTGAGAAACAGGAGGATTCCATTAGTGAAAGTACTATTGAATAGGCACGGAGTTGAAGAGGCGACGTGGGAGCCTGAGGATTTAATGAGGCAACAATATCCGACTTTGTTTAACGGTAAGATTTTTGGGGACAAAAATCCTTAAGGGGGAGAGTTATAACAGACTAAATTTGACCCTAATCGGAATGGTGGTTTCGGGACCACGAATCTAAGTTTGAGAAATATTTAAATATTATATTTTATGTTTGTTATATGTGAAATAATGTGTGTGAAAGTTTCGTAGAGAAATTTAATCATTTGTGTGTTCAATTTAACAAAAAGGATTAAATCGCGTAAAGTGTAAAAGTTGCATGCTATAGTGTAAATTGCTAGAATGATGATGGCTTCTTAATATGAGGTGTTAAATGGGTAAATAACCCATTTTTAAGTTAGTGGGTGGTATATGACATGATTAACCTTAAGTTTTATATTATATAATTTTATGATATAAGGTTAAATAGTAAATAGATTAAAACTATATTATATGTTAATTAAAACATAAAAAAATGAATATGTTCATTCATATCTCTTGGCCGAATATTGAGAAAGAAAAGGGGAGCTAGGTTCTTTGAATTTTCGGCAACATTCAAGCCAAATTCAAGGTAAATTCTTAGTCGGTTTTTGTAAATTTTTACGTTTTTGAGATCGTTGCTTGAGCGATGGTGACCCATGTTTGAATTTTTAAAACTAAGCATGTTTGATGTTCGGCCATTGATATGTTCATGTGGTTTTTGATGTTTGATGATTTTAGATTAAAGATATGTTAAAGATTAGTATGTTTTGTATTGAAAGTTTTGGTGAAATTGAGTATTTAGGGCTAATTTGTAAAAATAAATTTTTATAGGGGCTTATTTGCAAAATAAATGAAAGAAATGGACTTGTATAGTCCCTATGAGTATTCGGCCCTTGAGTGGTATTGAGAAATTTTGTGTATTTTGTGTTTTATGCAAATGGGACTAAATTGTAAAAATGTGAAATAGTAGGGGTAAAATGGTTTATGTACTTAGGGACTAAATTGAGATGAAATGTACTTGAATGAGCTAAATTTTAATGTGTTTAGATGAAGAACAAAGAAAAATGAATTTGGACCGAGGAAAGACGAAGTTTATCGAATAGTTGGTTTACACAGTCTGTCGACAGTCGAGGTAAGTCCTTAAGCAAATATACGCGAAAGAAATATTTATGATTATGTTGAATAATGAAACTTGAATAGTTATAGTGTATTTATAGGTAATAGCCGAATATAGGAGTATGGTATTGAATTGAACTTACTTTGTAAAATGAGAAGTATATAAGTATGTTCGGATTGGTAAGTGAAAGTAATATGAAATTTATGAGTTGTTTGTGTTGTTGGTATTATGGAATGAGTGTTGAATTGATGATTATATCTATATCGGGCTTTAAGCCTAGCAGGCCTCATGTCGGTGTTACTTATCGGGCTAAATGCCTGGCAGGCCTTATGCCGGTGATGTAATTCGGGCTTTGAGCCTAGTAGGCCCTGTGTCGGTGATGTATATCAGGCTTATTGCCTAGCAGGCTAAATGTCGGTGATCAAATTCAGACCTCAGGCCTAGCAGGCTTAATGCCAGTGATGTATTATGAACCCTTCACAAGGTGAAATGTAAATACTTCAATAAACAAAATGCTCGGGTAAATCTAAAGGTTTATAGATGCAAGGAACAAGGTAAGTGATTATCTTTCCTTTCAAATTACATAAGTGGTAGAATGGTTAAAGATTTTAGTAATGAGTTTTTATGATATGTGCATTCGATTTATTCATTAATGAGTGTGATATGTATATGGAAATATAAGCTTGGTAATATCTTTGAAATTCGGTCAAATGTACAAATGTTAAAATTGAAAGTTATCGAAGATGCATACATGTATATATGACTAATTGTATACGATTGAGGTAAATGTTAAACTTGTTAATGGTGGAATATGTGAATATTTAAGGTTTAAAGTGTTTTGGAGGGTTGTATGCTTTCGACGAGGGAAATTATAGATACTAAATTAAAGAAATGGCAATTCGGCCATAGTGGAATTATTAGTTAAATTATTTGGATTTTAAAGTCATGAATAATTTGATTCATATATATATATATGTACTAAATGTTGGAATGTATGATTATTGATTCATAAATGCTTAAGACTTACTAAGCTAGTGAGCTTACTTGTGTGATATGTTCTCCTCTATTTTATAGATTTGGTTAAAGCTACGAGCTCAAGAGGGATCGTCAAGAAAGTCATCCACACTATCAACTTGTTTGGTACTTATAAACTTAGTTTTTATTAAAAAGGCATGTATAAGCTAGGTTAAATTGTAAACCAATGATATCTAATTTTGTTTATAATGTAGCTATGTGTATTGGCTATTTCTTTTGCTTATACCTTACTTGTGTGTTTCAATAGGTATTTAAGCTTGTACAGTTGTTAATGGTTAAGTGTTTTTAGATAAGTTTAAAGCTTAGTTTGAGCATGTATATATATATATATGTTATGATAGTTATCTAGAGTTGTTTATCCATGATTCGGTGGTGCTAGTAGAAATGTTAATGTATATATATATTGGAGTATATCATTGAAGTGTTTAATTGAGGTCCGAATATGTGGTCATTGGATTTGTTATGCTTATGTACTCTAGGGAATGATATAGCTCATGTGTTTGATATGTTAATAATGATCTTTGTAACCTTAATATTTTAATATGGCTTTGGTTAAAGGAATTATAAAGAGAGATTTACATTATATAATGTATGTATGTATATTCGGCCAAGTCTTATTGCTATAGTCAGACATAGTTAACATGCTTTAAGAACTAGATGCTTGGACTCATATTCGAATATAGAAATGTGCATAATTTTGATGTATGCATATATATATATTTATATATATGTGCTTGACTTGTGAGGTTGCTTAATTTGGTTGAGTAGATTCAGTTAAATAAAAGAGTATATATATGGTGTGTAATGAGTTTGCATTCGGCTGGATATGATGAGTTTGTTGCATTATTTAGCCGAATTCATAGGGTACATATTCAACATGTGATTAAGCGATAGTATGTGAGATATTAAATCCGATTAATACATAGTGCATATGGTTAATATGTGTTTAATTTATGCTTGATTGTTGATGACATATTTTAATAAAGGATCTTTAATAATGCGATGTGAAGTGATTGGGTGGATATAGTCTTGTATTTGGCTATGCTAAGATTTAAATCTAAAACGTTGTAATGTTACAATTATAGTAAGGATCTCATTGTATATGCTTGTATTGAATTGAATTAAATGTTTTTATGAGAATGTCAAATTGAAATTTTGTCAGGTAATACCTCGTAACCCTAGTCCGACAATAGATACGGGTTAAGGGTGTTACACCTCCTCTATCGTGCTATTGTTCAAGTTTAATGCATTGTCAGATATGATCCTCTCAGGCATTCCATATCGACATATGATTTCCTTTTTTAGGAATCTACTGACTGCAGACTTAGTAACATTGGCATATGAAGTAGCCTCTACCTACTTGGTGAAATAGTCGATGACTACAAAGATGAATCGATGGCCATTTGAAGCTTTTGGGGAGATCGGCCTGATGACATCCATGCCCAACATAGAGAAAGGCCATGGAGAAGTCATAACATGGAATGGAGAATGAGGTACATGAATTTTGTCTCCATAAATTTGGCATTTGTGACATCTCTTAGCATAATTTATACAATCTCCCTCCATGGTAGACCAATAGTACCCGAATCTCATAATTTGTCTAGCCATTGTGAAACCATTAACATGTGTTCCATAAACACCCTCGTGGACTTCTTCCAGAATTTTCTTAGCTTCAACAGCGTCCACACATCTCAATAGTACCTTATCCTTTCTTCTTTTGTATAGGATTTCCCCGTCTAAGACATAGTTACAGGTTAGTCTTCTCAACACCCTTTTATCATTCTCGGTTGCCTGATCATAGTATTCACGATTTCTCACGTATCGTAATATATCGTGGTTCCAGGGGTGATAATCTCTTTCTTATTCCTCCACATTGTAACAATGAGCTGGGGCCTTGTAAATACTCATTTGAATGGGTTTTACATCCTCTTGTTTGCTCACTTTGATTATGGAAGCCAAAGTAGCCAAAGCATCTGCCATCTGGTTTTCGTCTCGCGGGAGATAATTGAAAGTAATATCATCAAAATTCTCAATTATTCCCAGGACTATCCTTCGATAATTAATCAATTTGGGGTCTTTTGTCTCCCATTCACCTTTCAGTTGGTAAATCACAGTGCAGAATCTCCATATACTTCCAACGCTCTAATTTTGCGTTCTATAGCTACACGGAGTCCCATGATACATGCTTCATACTCTGCCATATTATTTGAACAATCAAAGTCCAATTTGCATCTGAATGGATAATGATCTCCATTTGGGGATAATAAGACTGTCCCAATTCCATTACCTACAACATTTGATGCCCCATCGAAGTTCAATTTCCAAAGGTGATCTTTTGTAGCGTCTTCTTCAGTAACTGCCACATACATTAATTCTTCATTGGAGAAGTCAAAATTCAGAGGCTCATAATCTTCTAGAGCTCTGCTGGCCAGAATATCTACTACTGCGCTTCCTTTCACGGCTTTTTGGCTCACATAAACTATGTCAAATCCAGAGAGCAGAATTTGCCATCTAGCCATCCTTCCATTCAAAGTAGTTGACTCCATCATATATTTTAGAGGGTCCAACTTTGAGATTAGCCAGGTCGTATGGTATAGCATTGCCTCAACCTCTGAGTTGTCCAAATCAAGGCATAACACAATTTCTCAATTGGCGAATATCTCATTTCACACTCAGTGAATTTCTTACTGAGGTAGTATATCGCCTTTTCTCTTCTTCCCGAATCATCATGTTGACCTAGGACACATCCCATAGAGTTATTAAACACTGTCAAATATAGTATTAATGTCCTATTTGGGCATGAATGTGACAATACTGGAGGACTTGACAAGTACTATTTAACCTTATCAAAAGCTTTCTGGCATTCATCATCCCACACGCCTAGATTGTGTTTCTTAAGAAGACGAAATATGGTATCACATTTCTTGGTTAATTGTGAAATAAATCGAGCAATGTAATTTAGCTTTCCAAGGAAACCTCAAACTTCTTTTGAGTGCGTGGCAGAGGAAATTCTTGTATAGCCCCGACCTTGTCTAAGTCAATCTCAATTCCCCTCTTGGTGACTACGAAACCCAATAATTTTCCCGATCTAGCCCCAAAAGTACATTTTGATGGATTGAGCTTTAATTGGAATTTCATCAGTCTCAAGAATAACTTCTTAAAAACTTGGATATGTTCCATTTTTGTTCGGGACTTTGCAATCATATCATCGACATAAACGTCGATTTCTTTTTGCATCATATCATGGAACAAGGTCACCATGACCGTTTGATATGTCGCTCCTGCATTTTTTAGCCCAAATGGCATCACCTTATAACAAAATGTACCCTACAAGGTTATGAAGGTAGTCTTTTCCATGTCTTCAAGATGTATTTTTATCTGATTGTATCCCGAGAAGCCATCCATGAAAGAAAATAGCGAACAGCTTGTCGTATTGTCTACTAGAATATCAATGTGAGGTAAGGGAAAATTGTCTTTCGGGCTGGCCATATTTAAGTTTCTATAATCTACACACATTCGCACTTTCCCATCTTTCTTAGGGACAGACACAATGTTGGCTACCCATTCTGAGTATTTGGCCTCCTGCAAGAATCTGGCATCGAACTGCTTTTTAACTTCCTCTTTTATCTTTAGCACAATGTCAGGCCTCATTCTTCGGAGCTTCTACTGAGGCGGTGGACAACAATGTCAGTGCTTAACCCGGGCATATCTTGGTATGACCACACGAAGACTCTTTGAATTCTTGAAGTAACTCTACGACGTTTCGCTTTGTTTCTTTGGTTATGCACGTTCCAATTTTCACTACCTTTCCTTCTTCCAAGGTCACAATCTTTACTGTCTCTATATGAGGTAGAATTTGTTTTTCCTCTTGTTTTACCATTCTTAACAAGTCTGGAGATAAGCCACAGTCTATGTCATCTTCAAAGTCCTGGGATCCTTCTAAACACATGTCTTGCTCAAAAAGAGGTTCTAATTCCTTAGTAGTGTTACTCATGTCGTTGATATCCGAGAACCTGTTGTAGGTACAAAGGAATATACAAAGAACAAATGAATTTAAGAATAATTATTTGTATGGTATGATTATGAATGAGATGAAAGAATGATTTGGAAAAAGGTAAAAAGAATGAAAGAATCTAATAGAATGGAAGAATATTTACTCAAAATGATATCAAATATGTATTTCATAATGATGTTTGGACATAAGCCTATTTCACAAAGGAATTTTTATTGCTTCTAGGCTTAAAGAAACAAGTGTTTTTTGAACATTACTCTGAGTAAGCTCTAAAAACTACAGGAATTTCTTCTGCAGTCCAATTGTTCAAACACTCACCAAATTCATAAAGGGTGGATATCTGACAAGGTCCCTCCTTCAGTTGTTTCTTCGTATATGGCATTGATGTGAACATTTCCCAACATTTCTTCAACACTTTCTTTCCTTGGCGTCCTCTCGGGATGAATAATCCCTCTCGATACGAAAGTTTTGGATATGTGGGGGAATATCATTGGTTCCCATTTGATTTCTTCCCCACTCACGCGTGCCCTTCTTCTTTCTTGCCTCTTTTCTAGTTCCTTCCTTCTTTGTCTCGCATCTGGCTTGTACCCTAAGCCAAAGCGGTCATGTTTGTTTTTCAGTATTGGAGCCTCAACTCTTCCTTGAAGATGTCTCCCTAGTCCTTTTCTCGATAAAGCTCCCTTTCCTACCACCAGCTGTAATCCCATTCTGGTAGCCTTGGATATTTTTGGCACTGGAATCCTGTTCCTCTCAGTAATGAATGTTGTATTCACAAACTCCAAGGACCGAAAAGAACATTCAATTGCCTCATCATTTGCCTCCAAATACGGTGCATCACTAGTTACGACTGCGATAATATCCTTTTCGGTATTTATCATTACCAACCGACCTTCTGACACTAGCTTTAACCTCTGATGTAGTGACGAAGGCACTGCCTCTGCCGAATGTATCCAAGGTCTTCCTAATAAGCAATTGTAGGAGGTCTTGATATCTATTACTAGAAAGTCCACCTCATAGGTAGTTGGGCCAATCAACAGAGGTATTTTGATTCTTCCATTACCCTCCTTTCTGTGTCATCAAATGCCCTCACTATATTCTGGCATACCTTCATGTGTGAGCTATCCATAAGTAATCTATTAAGTGTGGACAGGGGCAATACATTCAGTTCCGATCTATTGTCAATCAAAGCCCCTAACAATGTATACCCTTTGCATCTGGTGGTAATGTGCAGAGCTTTAGTGGATCCCATACCCTCTGGTGGTATTTCATCATCGTTGAAAAAGATGAAGTTATCGGCACTTATGTTATTAACCAGCCGGTCCAGTTTATTGATAGAGATATCATTGGCCACATATATCTCATTCAGCACTTTCATCAATGCATTTCGGTGTACCTCTAAACTCAAGAGTAAAGCTAGTATAGATATGCGAGCTGGTTGTTTATGCAACTGTTCCATAACACTATACTCGCTATGCTTCAAAAACTTTAGGAATTTCTTAACTTCTCCTCTTTTACTGGCTCATTAACAAGCGGCTCAGGTCTAACTACTTTTCTTTCTTTTTCTCCACCATTAGGGTATTTCCTTTTACGAGTTCTGCTCAGGCATTTATAAAATCATAACACCTTCCACTATGCGTATGAGAACCTACATCTTGATCCTCTTTTGGAGCGCTGGCTGAGTTCTCCTTTCTCGGGATTGTCACGTTTCAATTATACTTCTAGAGGACCATTTTGTTATCCTGATAAGAGAAGACCGCCAATTTTTGAATTATGATCTTTGGTGTCATCTTTAATCTAGCTTCACTATTTTTAAGTTGTGAAATGATGACCCCAGGATGATTGACTTTTGGGACTTTCATTCTTGATTCTGACGCACATATGCTTCCTTCTTCTTTAACTTCTTCAAAGAACTCTATCTCTTTATTGTCCATCAGAATTTGCACCAAGGCTCTGAATTCTACACATTCTAGGATCTTGTGCCCCCTTCATGATGGAATTCACAGTAGTTCCTCATGTTTTCACAACTCCCTTTAGGATCCGAAATGCTCAACCCCCATTTTACCATCTCTATCTAGACCCATCTCAAAGGAATTTTTACTTCTGCAATATAGGTATTGATTCTTCTTCCTACATTTCCATCTACATTTACCTTATTATCAGTATGATTGGGTAATAGATTTTCGGCACTAGGTGCATCATCAAATTTCACAATGTCCATTTTAATAAGTCTTTCAACTACTTTCTTGAACGCAGTGAAATTTTCTATTGAATGCCTCAAAATTCCTGCATGGTAGTCACATTGAGCGTTCACATCGTACCATTTGGGGTATGGAGGCTGTAATGGTTTTAGGTAAAAAGGGCATACCTCGTGTGCATCAAATAAGCTTTGATACAACTCCCTATATGTCATTGGGATTGGCGTAAATTAGAGCTTCTCAGTGTTTTTCTTTGCATCAGACTCTTGCCTTGATAAACCTTGTTGACCAATAGCCACCGTTCTTGGCTGATTTATAGTAATCGATTTTGAGTAACCCTTATTATATGTACTTGTGTTGTTCACCTCGTTTTCTTTTTTCCTCGAGGTTGACCTTTTGTTACTCTCTCCTGCATCTATCTTTCCACTTCTTATCTCATTCTCGATCATTTCGCCAGTCATCACTATGTCTGAAAAATTTTTGTAGTGTTTCCTATCATGTGAGTGATGAACGGGGCTTTTAGGGTGTTGATAAAGAGCATCGTAGTTTCTTTTTTTAGGAGTGGCGACTGAACTTGTATGGCAATTTCCATTCATCTCTGTGCGTATTGCCTAAAAATCTCACCCGATTTCTTCTCCATGTTTTGTAAAGTAATTCTATCAGGGGTCATATCCGTCACATGACTATTCTACTTCATGAAGTCCCTCCAGGAACCAATCATAGTACGGTTCAATTGGTTGTACCATTTGGATGCTGCTCCCATTGGACTATCTTGGAAGCAATGTATTAGTAGTTGATTGTTGTTAACATACCCGGTCATCCTTCTATAAAACATGGTGACGTGAGCTTTGGGGCAACTGGTCCCACTGTACTTTTCAAATTCTAGCATTTTGAACTTGTAGGGAAGCACTAGATTTGGGACCAAAATTAGATCCTTAGCATCGATTCAATGCTGACTATCAACATTTTCCATTGCCTTGAATTTTTCCTCCGGCCATTTACATCGGTCCTCTAACTACTTTGGCAATTTTATCCTTGCCCTTTCCTTTTCTGCCACTTCATCAAGGTCAGGGATAACAGGATTAGTTGGGTTATCCCCTGGGTAAGAACCTGATCTAGCTTGAAAGTTCATTGGTACTGAAACACCATCCTAAAATTGTTGAGGCCTAATCGTGATAGATGTTCTTCGAGGGTACACCTCAGGTTTTGTCTGTGTATTTGTTGGAGTAAAACCCAGAGGATAGAGAGGTTCATCATTATCTTCTCCAGAATTAACCATGTGGCCCTTTCCTTTATCTATTCCTCAAGTCAGCAGTTGGGTCAACTGAGTTATCATATTTCTTTAGGACTCCAACATTCGGTCCATCATGTCTTGCTGGATTTTAGCCAGTTGCTCTTGCATTTGCAATTATAGTTGATCTTATATCCCTTTTTGGAGTTGTTCATGTAACACCCCTTACTTACAATCCCTACCGGAATCGGGCACGAAGTGTTACTGTACAAAACGACTTGATCGCCACTTAGGCTCACGTGACTACTCTACTTGAGTCACTACAACAACTTTATTTCGACTTACGAGACCTCACCGTACATATGATGGTTTTGAGACTATATCAGAAACCTTACGATCCATAAAATTTCTTTCTATCTAAACAGGGAGTACACGCCCGTGCTAGATGACACACACACCCGTGTGTAGTCACACACACCCATGTGCTCACACTGTGCCCCAAAACCCCAACATTCTGCCAAAACTCCCACAGCTAGGGCACATGCCTATGTGAAATGGAACACGCCCGTGTACCCTCATAACATGTCCGTGGCTTTAAACCTTGGGGAGTTACTGACTAATTTAACACAGCCTGGACACGCCCGTGTAGGAAGTCTGTGTTCTATTCTAACTTAAATGTTAACATGCAGGGGACACAAGGCCAAGTTACACGTCCGTGGGCTGACCGTGTGTCACACATGTCTAGACACACACCCGTGTGCCTACCCATGTGGACAGAACAAGGCTGTTTGCCAAACTACTAGCACCCTTATATTTTACACTACATGAGTTCATTCAACAAACTAATAAACATCTCATAATTCAACATGCACCTATATTGATAACTTTTAAATTTCATGAATGATAAAATGTGCTGTAACATCCTAGGTTGGGGGCTCTGCATTGGTGATATGTTGTGTGTGTATTCCATGCTATGTGTGTATGTCTGATATGTTTAGAGCTTTCGGGAAGGCTTGGGGTTAAGCCTGAGCCTTGGAAGAAATTCTGTTTTTAGTCACAAAAAGGGAGAACTAGGTGAAGTGGGCCTTAAGGGTACTTGAATGGGAAAATTAACACAAAAATTTAGTTGGTAAAGTGGCAAGGAGGCGCCACTAAGGGAGCAGATAGGTGACGCCACACGCATGTTAAGAGGGAGCAGGTTCAAATCCCATGCATAGCAAAAAGGAGTGTTTTTTTTATGTGACTAAGGAGTGAGTGGTGGTTTTGGCTGGGACTCTAAAGGAGTAAGTATGGATTGAGTCTATAGATAGAAAGATGAGGATAGGAGAAAAATAAGGGATAGGATAGAGGGGGAAGAGATGGCCGAATGTGGGACTGCGTGCAAGGGAAAATCAGTTGAATGGATTAGGGTGTGCAGAAATTCCCATTTGTGAATAGTGTGCCAAATTTCATCTTTTCCTAGAGCATAGCTTTCGATTTTTTCTCTTCCTCTTTTCTCCTCCTAATTTTGGCAATAAAGGATTCTTCTTCTTTTTTTCTGCCTAAACCGAAAAACTCCTAATTCTACTTTCCTCTCCACTTTCATACCATAGCTGGTTGATCTTGAAAAGCCGAAACACCTAAGCCTCTTTATTTTTCTTTTCGGCTTTCTCATCCAGTTCTTTCCTAATCATTACTGAATCTTGTCATTTTTCTTTTCGGCTTTCTCATCCAGTTCTTTCCTAATCATTACTGAATCTTGTCCACTAGTAGGCTAATATCGAAATCTCCTAAGTATCATTCGAATCTGCTGTGATAAGGTAAGAACGTTCTCTTATTCCTTTGTTGTTTTTGGTTTTTGGAGACCATAGCCGAATGGGTAAGTTAGTTGTAAGTCCATTATTAGTTTGATGTTTCTATTCACTGATCTCATGTTTTCTTTGGGCGGCATTCTAGGATTTGAAGGAGATCTAGTCACCTAGGTTTCTAAGACAGAAATTGGTAACTTTCGAATCATACTATTTTTTTGGGATTTCAAGGTAAGGGTTTCGATTCTCCTTAAGTGTTCAATCGGTTTCTTTTCGTTATTCATGCCTTAACCTAATGTTTCGTCAAGCAACCGTTATAATACCTTCTGACCAAGATCATTCATGGACTCGAATGTCAGCAAATAAAAGGAAGGGGTTGGATCTGTAGTCCCAGCCTTAAAGTTTAAGAAACGCGCGGTGTCTGCTATTCGAGATTGGCCACCGAGTTGTGGGATGGCTTCTGAGCAGAATAGTAGGCAGATAGCCATTGTTTCAGCTAGTGATAGCGTCGACATAGAGAGTGTCTTCTTACATGTTATCAGGTGTGTAAACTTTCACACACTATAATATAACTGTGCTAACGTTTGTATGGGCTGAAAAAGCCGAAAAGTGGGCTGTATAGACAGTCGTGATACCCTTAGGGGTAAGGCTAGGATTTCCAGGTACGTGATCGTATCGTTTCTTTGCATAGCCAAATGTATGTGTGACAAGATGATATAATATGAGTAGCATGTTGCATTGTTAGGATTTGTATGTAGATCATGGGTATGAGCTTGATATGAAGGGGAAGTGCTTAATTGGTCACGTAGTGATCGGTGGCTTTGCCATGATATATATATACATGTGTTCATACACTATTTCTTTTGGTCACATTGTGATCGGTGGCTCTGCCACGATGTATATATATATGGTCACATAGTGATCGTGTTTATTTGGTCACCTAGTGATCATGTTTAATTGACAGTAAGACTGTCGTGATGGTGTGTAGCGGATGGAGGGTTGATTGTAGAAATCCCCACAGTGTGATTGGATGGTACGAGTTGTGTGTGGCGGATGGAAATACTAGGTTTGAGTTGGGCTTAATGCATTCATATGTTGTTGCTGATATGTGGGCTCAGTCCTAATGTGTGATTGTGGGTTAGTTGCAGTATATTTAATGTGGGAGGTTTTACACACTGAGTCTTAGTGACTCACCCCTTTTTCCTTAACCTTTCAAGTGAGCTGTAGCTCGTGGATGTAGGACTGAGGCGGACACGTGGAGGCCATGTTTTCATTTTCTTTCCTTTACTTTTTGGCATTTCTTTAAGTCATTCAAATTTGGGATTTCCATTATGTAATAAGGCCCTTCAAGATTGTATTTTGTTTTATTTTATTATTTACTATTTATAACAAACTTGTCACTTCGACAGCTTAAATGTTTAAGTTAAATTGGAGTTTTATTAAACCAAACGTCCCTGCTTTCAAAAAAGCGATTTAATAATAGAAAAAGTTATCTTCCAAAATGCTAGTTTTTCATAAATTTAACTAAGACTTGGTTTTACTTCACCTTGTGACATACCAGATTTAGTCGTAATGCATGGGCTGAGTTTGGGGTGTTACATTTTTGGTATCAGAGCCCAGTTCAAAACTCGGCCGTGAATTGGGTCGATGGTATTTTATGGTTTGAAGTGAGTTTGAGAAAATGTTTGGGATGAGATATGGCCTTGAGTGCATGGCACTTTGATCCACCTGTAAGTATTCTAACCTTTGTTGTGGTATGCATGATTGGATTTAATGGGGTTTATGGGGACATAGGCGAGAATGCTAGGGTTTATGGACCTTAGGCCTAGTTACACAACTCTTAAAATCCATAAAACTTAATTCTTATAATTAAACATGTCCATGAATAAGTCGTTGGGTTAGAGTGTAGCAACAGGCATACGCATGTCTAGGATTGGATCTAGGGAGAGCCTGGTATTTAAGCGGTCCTAGTGGCCCACCTCCTCTTCACTAAAATCCTACCTAGTGCGTAGTGTTTGTTCACCTTAACCGAGAGGACTCGTTAGTGGGCCAAAATTCATAACTAAAACCCAAAATTTTGTAAACTTACTTATATATCCCTAATTTTGTAAAATTACCCAAAATACCCTATGTTTGAGAGAAATTACTAAAATACCCCTGGTTTGTAAAATTAGCGAAATACCCTTGTAAGGTAGAATTGCAAAAATACCCATGATTTACGAAATTACCAAAATACCCATCTTTTGTAAAATCACCAAGATACTTTATTTTGCTAAATTACCAAAATACCCCTGTAAGGTAGAATTACAAAAATACCCCTGGGTAGTGAAATAACGAAAATACCCCTGTGTAACGAATGAGAGGTTATGTATGTCACTTTTGCATTTGATGCTGTTATGTGATGCTCTGTTTGTGATGTATACGGATGTGGAATGTATGAGATTTCTTGAACTAAGTAATACAGACTTGAGACTGAGTTTGAATTCAAAAGAACTACTATTTAAACTACTTCCCATAAGACTGTTCGTTATTAATCAGTGGAACAAAGTATTAATTCATAAAATTTTTAATCAGATAATCGTGAATGCTAGATATGAGCACTAGGGGACGTGGTGTGCGTGGTCGAGGTAGAAGTAGGATTGCTGTATCGAAACTGATAGGGTATTGTCACGAGTCAGGGAATGAGGTACCAGTGCCACTAGCTATGGAGGCTGAGTATCAGGACCAAATGAGCAGAGACGATGCAGTGTCTCAGGTGATGCTCCAAGTGTTGGAGAGAGTTGCGAGAGCTGGCATGGGTACGAGAGCTCAAAAATCTGTGCCAGAGCGACTTAGGGCTAATAGAGCAAAAATGTTTAGAGGAATTTTCGGCATAGCTCCTAGTATAGCTGAGTATTGGATGGAAGCCGTGGAATGGATTATGGATGATCTCGACTTCACGGAAGAAGAGAAGCTGAAGGAAGAGGTGTCTCTTCTTCGGGATGAACTATACCAATGGTGGCTTGCGGTCAGGGATGGTGCAGTGGCTGACCGTATTACTTGGGATTTTTTCAAGATAGCGTACCAGAGCAAGTATAACAGATCAAGTTATGTGGATGCGCAGCGTAGGGCATTTCTGAATCTGATCCAGGGAAGTAAATCGGTAGCTGCATGTGAAGCGAAATTCCTTTGTTTGAGTTATTATGCCCTAGGGATAGTGGCCACAGAACATGAACGATGTGTTTGATTTGAGGATGGCCTGAAGGATGATCTGATAGCTCCACAGTGGGAGAGGGAATTTGTTATGCTTGTGGAGAAAGCTAAGATAGCTGAGGAGGTAAAGCGGATAGAATAACTGAATCGGGATAGAGTTAGGAGTGGAAGTAAGAGAAATGTTGGATCGTCTAGGTCAACGGGACGCTTCCAGAAGAGACCTAAGGTGGATGGCCCGAGACAGGGTGTGAGATCTGGGGGTAATGGTCAACCTCAGAGGTGTGGCCGGTGTAATAAGTTTCATTTAGGTGAATATTGGGTAGGTGAAAGGAAATGTTTTAGGTGTGGGTCTATGGATCATCTGGTTAGGGATTGTCCACTAGATCGGGGCCGTGGAACACAAGGTAGAGGTGCAGGAAACACTGATGCAAGACAGCCAGGGTTGGTCTATGTGGCTAGGCGTCGTGATGAGGGAGATGCACGAATGTCATAACCGGTACGTTCTTGATTTTTGGTTTGCCTTTTTCTGCATTAATTAATATTGGGTCGACACACTCTTATGTTGCTAGTATAGTCTCTAGAACTTTTAGTATGAACTTTGAGATTGTTCCTAGGAAGATGACTGTAATTAGCTCGCTAGGTCAATCTGTAGTGGTGAACAAACTGTATAGGGACGTACCTCTAGATGTGCAAGGGGTAGTTTTTCCGGCGGACTTAATGGAACTGCCTTTTGGGGAGTTTGACCTAATCTTAGGTATGGACTGGTTAGTGAAATATAAAGCAAATCTAGACTGTGCAACTAAGCGTTTGGTACTAAAGATTAGTCAGGAGGATGAGGTGGTGGTAATAGGTGAAAGGAGGAACTACTTGTCTAACGTAGTATCCGCTCTAAAGGCTGAAAGAATGATGAGAAAAAGGATGTAGGGCATTCGTTGCCTTTGTTTGTGCTTTGGAGGTCTAAGATTCAACGGTGGGGAATGTTAGAATGGTGAGGGAGTTTTCTGACGTTTTCCCAAAAAACTTCCCGGACTACCTTCAGATCGCGAGGTAGAATTTGGAATCGATCTTCTTCCGGGAATAGCACCAGTATCTATTGCACCATATAGGATGGTGCCAAAAGAATTAGTGGAATTGAAAGCCCAGATTCAAGGATTGTTGGATTGGGGTTTCATTCGACCAAGTGTATTGCCTTGGGGAGTTCTAGTGCTATTTGTCAAGAAGAAGGATGGATAAATGCATATGTGCATTTACTACCATCAGCTGAACAAGTTGACTATCAAGAACAAGTATCTGTTGCCAAGGATAGATGACTTGTTCGATCAACTGAAAGGGGCTTCAGTGTTCTCAAAGATAGATTTGAGATCAGGATACCATCAGCTTAAGGTCAAGGAATCGGATATTCATAATCTGACTTTCGGGACTGTTATGGCCATTACTGAATTCTTGGTAATGCCATTTGGGTTGACCAACGACCTTGCAAAGATTTATGGATATGATGAACCAGGTGTTTTAACCCTATTTGGACCGGTTCGTGGTGGTATTTATAGATGATATCTTAGTGTATTCAAGGTCAGAAGAGGAGCATGATTCGCATCCACGAGTGGTATTACAAACCCTGAGGGAGAAATAATTGTAAGCAAAATTCAGTAAGTGCGAATTTTGGTTAAGGGAGGTTACTTTTCTAGGACACGTTGTGTCGGCTGAAGGGGTCAGAGTTGATTCTCGGAAGGTTAAAGCTATCATGGATTGGAAAGCACCCTAGTCTATGACGAAAATTTAGAGTTTCCTGGGTCTTGCTGGTTATTACAGGAGGTTCGTTGAAGGATTTTCCTCGATTACGACACCTTTAACCAAGTTGTTGAGGAAGGGAGTACTTTTTGTATGGGGTGGCAAGCAACAGGAAAGTTTTGAAAAGCTAAAGAAAGTGTTGACGGAAGCTCCGGTGTTGATTCAACTAGAGGCTGGAAAGGAGTTCATGGTTTATTGTGATGCTTCACACACCGGGTTAGGATGTGTGTTGATGCAAGGATAAAAAGTGGTTGCTTATGCATCTCGATAGTTAAGACCGCATGAGCTAAATTATCCCACGCATGATTTGGAATTGGCGGCGGTGGTTTTTGCTTTGAAGATTTAGAGACATTATCTGTATGGAAAGAAGTCCGTCATCTATACAGATCATAAGAGCTTGAAATATCTCCTCACCCAGAAGGAGTTGAACTTGAGGCAGAAAAGGTGGATTGAACTACTAAAGGATTACAATTGTTCGATTGAATACCATCCAGGTAAGGCTAACATAGTGGAGGATACGCTAAGTCGGAAGGTGATCTCGGATCTGAAGGCAATGTTTGCTCATCTAAGCCTGTATGAGGATGGGAGTTTATTTGCTGAGCTTCAGGTGAAGTCGATATGGAGAGATAAGATTAAAGAGAAGCAGTTGTAGGATGATGACTTGAGTGCCCGATTATCTCAAGTGCAACGTGGTGAAGTGGGGGACTATAATCTGAATGATGACGGGGTTCTATGTTTTCAAAGTAGGTGTGTGTACGGAGGGACATGGAATTGAGGTGGATGATTCTTCAAGAAGCATATAATAGCCCATATGCTATGCATCCGGGAGGAAGCAAAATGTATCAGGATTTACGAGAACAATTTTGGTGGCCAGGCCTGAAGCAGGAGGCAACCGAATTTGTGGGTAAATGTTTAACATGTCGCAGTAAAAGAGTATCGATTACCTTGAGGTTATTACAGCCGGTAAAGATTCCACAATGGAAATAGGAGAGAATCACGATGGATTTTGGTAGTAGGCTACCCCTTACGCCTACTAAGAAGGATTCGATATGGGTAATCGTTGATCGTTTGACAAATTCTGCTCATTTTGTACCAGTTTGGGTCGATTATTCTTTACAAAAGTTGGCTAAGTTGTACATAGCAGAGATTGTAAGGTTGTATGGAGTACCCGTGTCGATTATACCGGACAAAGATCTTAGAATTACGTCAAGGTTTTGAAAGGCATTGCATCAAGCATTAGGTACAAAGTTGGACTTTAGTACGGCAGTTCATCCATAGATGGACGAACAATCAAAAAAGGTGATTCAGGTTTTGGAAGACATGTTGAGGGGTTTCATTATCGATTTCAAAGGTAGTTGGGAAGACTTTCTACCATTGGAAGAATTCGCATATAATAACAACTACCAGTCCAGTATTCGGATGGCACCGTATGAGGTGTTGTACGGGCAAAAGTGTCGTACTCTTACGTGTTGGACGGAGTTGGGGGAATGACAGATTTTGGGCCTGGAACTAGTATTGGAAACGGAGAATAAGGTTGGGTTGATTCGGGCTAGGTTGAAGGAAGCGCTGGACAGGCAGAAGTCCTACGCTGACCTGAAGCGGAGAGACATAGAATTTGCAATAGGTGATCGGGTTTTCTTGAAAGTATCACCATGGAACAAAATTCTAAGTTTTGGACGGAAGGGTAAGCTAAGCCCTAGGTTTATCGGGCCTTATCGGGTGTTAAAGCGTGTAGGACTAGTTGCTTATCAGCTTGAGCTACCTTCGGAGCTAAGTAAGATTTATGACGTATTCCATATTTCAATGTTGCAACGTTACAGTTCAGACCCATCTCATGTGACACCGTTGGAGGAACTTGAAGTAAAACCTAATTTATCTTTTGAGGAAGAACCAGTTCAAATCTTGGAGCGCGATGTTAGAGTTTGCGAAGAAAATCGGTACCTTTGGTTAAGTTTCTATTGTGGAATCACGGATCAGAGGAAGCTACGTGGGAGCCAGAGGATGTTATACGACAGCAATACCCTCACCTCTTTTGATCAGGTAATTTTAGGGACGAAATTCTTTTAAGGGAGTAGAACTGTAACATCCTAGGCTGGGGGCTCTGCATTGGTGATATGTTGTGTGTGTATGCCATGCTATGTGTGTATGTTTGATATGTTTAGAGCTTTCAGGAAGGCTTGGGGTTAAGCTTGAGCCTTGGAAGAAATTCTATTTTAGTCACAAAAAGGGAGAACTAGGTGAAGTGGGCCTTAAGGGTACTTGAATGGGAAAGTTAACACAAAAATTCTGTTGGTAAAGTTGCAAGGAGGCGCCACTAAGGGAGCAGATAGGTGACGCCACAAGCATGTTTGGAGGGAGCAGGTTTGAATCCCATGCTTAGCAAAAAGGACTGTTTTTTTTTATGTGACTAAGGAGTGAGAGGTGGTTTCGGCTGGGACTCTAAAGGAGTAAGTGTGGATTGAGTCTATAGATAGAAAGATGAGGATAGGAGAGAAACAAGGTATAGGATAGAGAGGGAAGAGATGGCCGAATGTGGGACTGTGTGCAAAGGAAAATCGGTTGAATGGCTAATGGTGTGCTGAAATTCCCATTTGGGAAATAGTGTGCCGAATTTCATCTTTTCCTAGAGCATAGCTTTTGGTTTTTTTCTCTTCTTCTTTTCTCCTCCTAATTTCAGCAATAAAGGATTCTTCTTCTCCTTTTTTTTTTGCCTAAACTGAAAAACTCCTAACTCTACTTTCCTCTCCACTTTCATACCATAGCCGATTGATCTTGAAAAGCTGAAACGCCTAAGCCTCTTTATTTTTCTTTTCGGCTTTCTCATCTAGTTCTTTCCTAATCATTGCCGAATCCTATCCACTAGTAGGCTAATACTGAAATCTCCTAAGTATCATTCGGATCTGCTGTGATAAGGTAAGAGCGTTCTCTTATTCCTTTGTTGTTTTCGATTTTTAGATACCATAGCCGAATGGCTAAGTTGGTTATAAGGCCATCATTAGTTTGATGTTTCTATTCACTGATCTCGTGTTTTCTTTGGGTGGCATTTCGGGATTTGAAGGAGATCTAGTCGCCTAGGTTTCTAAGACAGAAATCGGTAACTTTCGAATCATACTATTTTTCTGGGATTTCAAGGTAAGGGTTTCGATTCTCCTTAAGTGTTCAATCGGTTTCTTTTCGTTATTCGTGTCTTAGCCTAATGTTTCGTTAAGCAATCGTTATAGTACCTTCTGACCAAGATCATTCATGGACTCGAATGTCAGCATATCAAAGGAAGGGGTTGGATCTGTAGTCCCAGCCCCAAAGTTCAAGAAACGCGCGGTGTCTGCTGTTTGAGATTGGCCACCGGGTTGTGGGTCGGCTTCTGAGTAGAATAGTAGGCAGATAGCCATAGTTTCGGCTAGTGATAGCGTCAATATAGAGAGTGTCGTCTTACGTGTTATCAGGTGTGTAAACTTTCACACACTATAATATAACTGTGCTAACGTTTGTATGGGCTGAAAAAGCCGAAAAGTGGACTGTATAGACAGTCGTGATACCCTTAGGGATAAGGCTAGGATTGCCAGGTACGTGATCGTATCATTTCTTTGCATAGCCGAATGAATGTGTGACAAGATGATATAATATGAGTAGTATGTTGCATTGTTAGGATTTGTATGTAGATCATGGGTATGGGCTTAATATGAAGGGGAAATGCTTAATTGGTCATGTAGTGATCAGTGGCTTTGCCACGATATATATATATATATATACATGTGTTCATACACTATTTCTTTTGGTCACACTGTGATCGGTGGCTCTGCCACGATATATATATATATATATATTTGGTCACATAGTGATCGTGTTTATTTGGTCACCTAGTGATCATGTTTAATTGGCAGCAAGACTGTCGTGATGGTGTGTAGCGGATGGAGGGTTGATTGTAGAAATCCCCACGGTGTGATTGGTTGGTACGGGTTGGTGTGTAGTGGATGGAAACACTAGGTTTGGGTTGGGCTTAATGCATTCATATATTGTTTCTGATATGTGGGCTTGGGCCCAATGTGTGATTGTGGGTTAGTTGCAGTATATTTAATGTGGGAGGTTTTACACACTGAGTCTTGGTGACTCACCCCTTTTTCCTTAACCTTTTAGGTGAGCAGTAGCTCGTGGATGCAGGAGCCGAGGCAGACTCGTAGAGGCCATGTTTTCGTTTTCTTTCATTTACTTTTCTGCATTTCTTTAAGTCGTTCAAATTTGGGATTTCCATTATGTAATAAGGCCCTTCAAGATTGTATTTCGTTTTATTTTATTATTTACTATTTATAACGAACTTGTCACTGACTGACTTAAATGTTTAAGTTAAATTGAGTTTTATTAAACCAAACATCCTGCTTTCAAAAGTCGATTTAATAATAGAAAAAGTTATCTTCCAAAACGCCGATTTTTCATAAATTTAACTAAGACTTGGTTTTACTTCACCCTGTGACATACCAGATTCGGTCGTAACGCATGGGCCGGGTTTGGGGTGTTACATGTGCCATCATTATTGGCAATTTACAAAAAAAATGTCTTAGCAAGAGCCAATACACCTTTGGCCAAAATAACAAAACAATCTATTTAGTCTAGCCCCTATACATGCCATACACAAAATCACTAAGTCTGAATATACCGAGGTGGGCTGATAGTGTGGGCAGCCTCCTTATTATCGACGTATCTCGGCTCGACTCTTAAACTCTATAAAATAAGGGAAAAAGAGAAGGGGGAGTAAGCTTTAAGCTTAGTAAGTTGACATGTAAATAATATAACATTATAATATGAATTAAACAATTACATAGCATTACATACTAAACGAGAAACAATTTGCATTCATGATCATGCTTACTCATTTTGTCCATTCCCACATTGCAACCATATCACAAGCTTAATGCATGCATTCATTAACAAGTTCCCATACACTTAGCATCACAAACTCACATAGTACAACACATCAATATCTCTAATTTCATCACTCCTAGTCAAATTACTCAGTGGTTTCGCACTTAACCCAACATCAGCCTTTATTAGGGTGGTATCGCACATAGCCCACCAAAAAGATATATAGACGATGGTATCGCACATAGCCCATCATAATTAAGCAACAAGGCGGTATCGCACATAGCCCACAATCAAATATTGTCAATACACATTCATATAGCCCACCATCAAATATTGTCAATACACATTCATATAATTATTTCGCCATTCATACAATAATTATTCAATGACTATCACATTCAATCCATTAGAACCACATATGTTCTCAATCATGCCATACTCTAATTAGCAACATAATGCTTATGAAAATATATATTGCTTACACATAAACTTACCTCGATGAAACGTGTTAGTCAACGATTTACTCAATCACCTTGCCTTTCCCACGGTCAAGGTTGATTCTGCGTTCTTCTTGATCTATACCAATGAAATTCATTCATTTAGATCATTCTATGATTATAATAAATCAAATTCTACACTCGTGCAAAAAGGACCATTTTGCCCTTGTGCATTGGAAAAATTACAATTTTTCCCCTAGGCTCGTAATTTATTTTTATCATATTTTCTTGATAAACAAGCATAGATGAACATTTATTTTTCTTACAACTACTCACCATTTAAACTATTTCATACATTTAATTCACAAACTAAATCTTTGCATTTAAGTCCTACCTAGGTGTTGTTTTGAAAACACCTTTCACAACAGTTGCTTCACCACTCCCCAACATTCAATTTCTTTCATAAAAACTCAGCTAACCACTTAAACACTCCCATGGAAAGTCCCTAGACTTTCAACCATATCACAAATTAGTCCCCTCATTAGCTAGCTTAAGCTTTGGGGACTCAAAAAAAAAAATACAAAAATCATCAATTAAAACCACCTAAATCACTTACTTGAATAAGAATTGAGTGGCTAAAAGTTTGAGCCTCCAAGAGCTCTATTTCCTCTTCAATTTTCGGTGGAAAGAGATGAGTGAATAGTGAAAGATGAACACATCTTTTTCTTCTCTTATTTTATTCATTTCATCACCTAATTTCCACCAAATTTGACTAAAATTTAATGCTATTGTCCCCCGCTTTGTCTACATGGCCGGCCATACCCTACTAATGGCCTAATTTCATTTTAAAATCCTCCAATTTATAATCTATAGCTATTAGGTACCCCTACCTTATAAAATAAAACTTTTGCATCTCCTACGATTTAGTCCTTTTTCTCAATTAAACATGCTATTGCTAAAATTGAAGCACCAAAATTTCTATATAGCCATATATTAATACAACAACACATAAAATAATACTAAAATAATTTTCCTCAACCTCGAATTAGTGGTCCTAAGACCACTGTTTCGACTAGCCCCAAAATCGGGCTATTACAACTCTCCTCCCTTTAGGGATTTTCGCCCTCGAAAATCTTAATGGTAAAGAGGTTTGGATATTGTTATCTCATGGTTTCTTCCGGTTCCCACGTAGCCTTCTTGATAAACCGTAAAAGTAACATATTTTAACCCCATATTTAGTATGCTTTTGGATAATTTAGCCCTTGATTTATGTAAAAAGTTGCTTTTAATCCTTTCTTTTCATGTTTATACTCAGGAAAGCACCCGAGGACGAAAAGAACGAGAAATGGGCTTAAAACAAGCCAATTTGAGCCAAAGAGAAAATCAACACGGCCTGAACTTCAAGCCACACGGCCGTGCCTCGTCAAATTACTTCATACGGCCAGGCCATGATTTACACGGCCGTGCCCCAATCGACAGAATCGAGACACGGCCTAAAGATAATTTACACGGGCGTGTACCATTGCCGTGCCCCTGCCGCGGGAAAGAGCAATTTCACTTGGATTTGGATGCTAGGAGGTAAAAAAACACATTCCTAAGTCTACTTAAACATCCTAGGAGGAATTCTACTTGAATTAGGATACTTAGGAACCAAGTAAAACATCTCAAAGCCTATATAAACACCCAAGGTAGAAACTAAAAAGGGGAGTTCGGCAGAAGCCGAAAGAGGAATCAAGTTTTGGGCAGAATTTTCTGCCAGAGCTTTTATTCAGGAAATTACTCGAAGATAGCTAGTTGATCCATCTCAAGAAGCCAGAGTTCTACTCAAGACAGAGGATCTCCTCTTCAATTCCTTCAGGGGATTTTAGGGATTTCTTATGTTTTGTTTTATCTTTTCTCTTGAGATGTTTTCTTATTTTGTTATGAACTAAACCCTTCAGATACCTGAAGGGGATGAAACCTATGATGGATTTTGTTATTTGATTTCTAAATTATATGATAAGTACTTAGTTTGTTTTTAATTACGTTGCTTAATTTAATCTGATGTGCTTAGTTGGAGGAGGAATAGACCCTGCCTAAGAGTAGATCTAGCATAATTAAGCAGAGTTGATTGCACACCTAAAGTTAGGGTGACAAGATTTTGCCAGATTAGGGTGAAACCTAATATGGGAGTCCATTGATCGATTTACTGCTTCCTTAGGGGGTTACTATAAGAGAATGAGAGTTCCACTAATTAACCTAAGGTTAGACGTTATTCGCCTTGAGAGAGGGTTTAATATAGGTTAGGGAGTCTTACGGATCAAGCTAAGTAAAGAAGTCATATGAATTAAAAGTTAGATAACAAGAGAAGTCATAGGTGGATTCTTCCTGAGGGTATCATCGTAATCAACTGAGTTTTTCTACAGTCTTTTCCCAAAGTTTTATTCTTTTGTCTTTGCATCTAGTTTAGTTTTTTTTCATTAGTTTTAGATTAATAAACCAATCACTCCATATTTTAGGCTAAATAATATAAAGAAAGTGAGTAGTAGTACTTTTAGGTTTCTTTGGGTTTGATAAAATAATCTTGCCTAACTATGTTATTGTTCGATAGGTGCACTTGCCTCAATCGTTGTCATAGTTAGTCTACAGGTTCGATCATTCTTTATAAATATTAAAACTCGACTGTTTGACACGATCACTCCTCTACACTATGTTTTTGCCATAAAACTTTTACTAAGGCTATGTCCTTATTCCTCAACTATTTCACTTCTCGAGCCAAGATTTTAATCGGCTCTTCCTCATATGTCTTATCCAGTCGTATCTCAATTTCTGTCGGAGGAATCACATTCGAAGGATCGGAACGATAATGCCTTAGCATTGATACATGGAACACATTGTGAATTTTATCTAACTCTACCGGTAAAGCCAACCGATATGCCACTGGCCCAATCCTTTCGATAATCTCATACGGCCCTATGAATCTCGGACTCAGTTTACCCTTTCGACCAAATCTCATGATTTTCTTCCACGGTGACACTTTCAGAAAAACCTTGTCACCCACTTGGAACTTAATTTCTTTTCTTTTCAAATTCGCGTACGATTTTTGCCGGTCCGAAGCAGCCTTCAGACTATCCCGGATCACTTTCACATTTTTCTCAGTCTCTTTAACTAAATCAATCCCATGGATTTGCTTCTCACTCAACTCAGTCCAATACAAAGGAGTCCGACACTTACGACCATATAAGGCTTCATACGGTGCCATCCGTATGCTCGACTAATAACTATTGTTGTAAGCGAATTCAACCAAGGGTAGGTATCTTTCCCAACTACCTTTGAACTCTAGCACACAACATCAGAGCATATCTTCAAGAACTTGGATTACTCTCTCAGACTGACCATCAGTTTGAGGATGAAAAGCAATACTAAAATTCAACCTTGTACCTAAGGCCTCTTGTAACTTCTTCCAAAACCTCGAAGTAAATCTCGGGTCTCTATCCGAGAGAATGCATATAGGCACTCCATGTAACCTTACTACCTTTGCAATATACAACTCGGCTAAATTCTCTAATGAATAATCAATATACACAGGTATAAAGTGAGCCGACTTTGTTAATCTATCAACAACAACCCATATAACATCTTTCTTTTTAGGAGTCAAAGGCAACCCCGTCACAAAGTCCATGGTAATCCGATCCCACTTCCACTCGGGAACCATCACTGGTTGAAGTAATCCCGAAGGTACTTGATGCTCAGCTTTCACTTGTTGACTGATCAGACATTTTGTTACATACTCTGAGATGTCTCTTTTCATTCCTGGCCACCAATAAAATTTCTTCAGATCATTGTACATTTTCGTGCTGCCCGGGTGTATTGACAAATAACTACTATGTGCTTCTTGTAAAATTTCTCAGATCAACTCGTCATCTTTAGGTACACAAATTCTATCATGGAACATGAAACAACCATTTGAACTTACCCAAAATTTAGAATCAGCTCCTGATTCACACTTAGCTTTTTTAGTTAGTATCTCATTATCATTCCTTTGAGATTCACATATTTGTTGAACAAATAGTGGCCTAGCTCTCAACTCAGCCAGTATAGTGCCATCATCAGACAATGACAAACTCGTGATCATAGCTCTCAAAGCATACAAGGGTTTTCTACTTAAAGCATCTGCATCTGCATTTGCTTTTCCCGAGTGGTAATCGATCACTAGCTCGTAGTCCTTAAATAATCCAAGCCATCGTCGTTGCCATAAATTTAACTCCTTTTGATTCATCAAGTACCTCAAACTCTTATGATCCGTAAAGATTTGGCACTTCTCACCATACAAGTAATGTCGCCAAATCTTTAACGTGAAAATAATTGCGGCCAACTTTAGGTCATGAGTCCGATAATTCTTCTCATGTGATTTTAGCTGTCTCGAGGCGTAAGCGACTACCTTACCCTCTTGCATCAACACACAACCAAGACCATTTAACGACACGTCACTCTAGACCACAAACTTCTTTCCTGACTCAGGCTGTACCAAAATCGGTGCTTCTATCAACAACGCTTTCAATCTCTCGAAACTCTGTTGGCATTTTTAGTCCATTCAAACTTATCATCCTTGTGCAATAATTTCATCATCGGAGTAGCAATCATATAAAATCCCTTCACGAACCGCCTATAGTACCCCACCAAACCCAAAAAGCTTCTAACTTCCGACATGTTCCTCGATGGTTTCTACTCCACAATAGCCGAAATCTTTCCGAATAACTCTAATACCCTCACCTGACACAATGTGTCCTAGAAATTTGACCTCTCAGAGCCAAAACTCGCTATTGCTAAATTTGGCGTATAATTTCTTGTCTCTCAAAGTCTGCAAGACAATTCTCAAATGCTTTGCATGGTCACTCTCATCTCGGGAGTAAACCAATATGTCATCAATAAAAACAACCAAGGACTTATCCAAATACGATCAAAAGACACGATTCATTAAGTCCATAAAAACCACAGGAGCATTCGTTAAACTGAACGGCATGACTAAAAACTCATAATGGCCATATCTCATCCTGAATGCTGTTTTCAGGACGTCTTGTTCCTTAACCCTCAATTGGTAATAACCGAATCTCATATCAATCTTGGAGAACATCATAGCTCCCTTCAGTTGATCAAATAGATCATCTATCCTCGGTGAAGGATACTTTTTTTTCACCGTCACATTGTTGAGTTGTCTGTAGTCTATACACAATCTCATTGATCCATCTTTCTTTTTCACAAATAATATCGGAGCACCCCACGGTGAATAGCTTGGTCTTGCAAAACCCTTATCTGTCAACTCTTGCAACTGGACCTTCAATTCTTTCAACTCCAACGGTGCCATCCTATACGGAGCGATGGAAATAGGTGCCGTTCCCGGAACTAACTTAATTCCAAACTCAACCTCTCTAATTGGAGGTAGTCCAGGTAACTCTTCTGGGAATACATCTGGATACTCATGTACAACCGGCACGGTTTCAATCTTTGCTTCTGACTCTTGAGTGTTCAGTACAAAGGCAAGATACGACTCACATCCTTTTCTCAAATATTTTTCAGCTACCATGGACGAAATCATCACCGGTAGACTATCTGACTCACCTGGTTCAACCCGAATAACATCTCCATTTTCACACTTCAATTCAATAAATTTACTACCACAATTCACTAAAACGCTATGGGCAGTCAACCAATCCATGCCAAGAATCAAATCAAACTCATCAAATGGAAGCAACATAAGGTTTGCTGGAAAATAATGACCACTAATTGTCAAGGGGCAGTTCCTACACCCCTTGTCAACTAACACCTGTTTACCTAGTGGGTTTGATACTTTTATCACAAATTCAGTAGACTCAATAGTCATATTCAAACTAAATGCCAATCTCATACAAATATAAGAATGGGTCGACCCCGAGTCAATTAAAGCAATAACAGAGGTGTCATAGAGAGAAAATGTACCCGTTATTATGTCCAGCGATGAGGCCTCTTCTCGAGCGCAAATAGCATAGGTTCTTGCTGGCGCCGACCCTCTGACCTCACAGTAGTATCTCGTGATACACCTCTACCACTAGTCCCACCTCTCGAGTTCTTTTTTGGCCTACCTCTAAAGGATGCACTGCTTGATCTTACCTCTTACTTCTTCTCCTTGTCACCCCTTTCAGGACAGTTTCAGATGAAATGGTTGAGGGATCCACACTTATAGCAATTTCAATTGTTTCCCCAACACTCCCCAGTGTGATGTCTACCAAAACTTGGGCACTCCGGTTTGGACTTTGGATTGCCCACACTCGCCATTGAGGTGGCCTAAACTCTTGAACTTAAATACGTGTTACCTCGCGCTCTCTGTGAATGCCCGTCTGACGTAGTCATCTGAGGGTTCACTTCCCTGGACCTCTTTGATTGAGCTTGGTATGATTTGCTCATCGGCCTCTTCTTCGCATCCCGAGCCTCACTCAGGGATTTCCTCTTTTCCTTACTCAATTCTTTGGCCTTACTAGCCCGATCCACCAATACCACAAATTCTTTTAGCTTTAAAATCCAACTAGAAGTCTGATGTCTTCATTCAACCCGTCTTCAAATCTCTTGCATAAGGTAGCTTCCGTGGATACACATTCTTGTGCGTACTTATGATCAGAACAAATTCACGCTCATATTCTGGCACAGTCATTTTTCCTTTCAGCTCAAGGAATTCCTTCCGCTTCTGATATACAAACCATTGACTTATATACTTCTTTCGGAACTCTTCCAAAAAAAAGTCCCACGTTACCCTCTCTTTAGGAATCACTGATGTCAACGTTTTCCACCAATGGTATGCTGAGTCCCTCAGTAAAGATACAGCGCATTTCAAGCTTTCCTTGGGTGTACAGGAGAGTTTCTCAAATACCCTCATTGAGTTCTCAAGCCAGAACTCTGCCCGCTCAGGGTCATCATCTTTATTAGCTCGAAAATCTTCAGCCCCTTGCTTCCGAATTTTGTCTACAGGGGGCTTAGTTGTCCTCACCATTTCTATACCTTAGGAAGCCACAGGAACTGGCTGAGGTATAGGAGGAGGTGGAGGAGGTTGAGCATTGGGGTTAGCTCGTACATACTCAGTGTACCAATTGCTCATCATTTGGAGAAAGGCTTCTCGAGCCTCTTCTCTTTGACCCCTAGTCTCGGGTTCACTCTATACATGCGCGGTCCCTTGTGCAGGAGCCGGCGCATTACTAGCTACATCATCAATAGTCGATTGATCGAGATCCATGTACTACATAAAACAAATTTAAAATCTTCAGAAGCCACCACGCTATCATTATACACTTATGGAATGTATAGCTGGACTCCTATACACGCTATGGTAGTCCTAGAACTGACTAAACCATAGCTCTGATACCACTAAATGTAACACCCCTTACCCACAATCCCCACTAGAATCGGGCACAAAGTGTTACTGTACAAAACTACTTGATCGCCACTTAGGCTCACGTGACTACTCTACTTTAGTCACTACAACAACTTTATTTTGACTTACGAGACCTCACTCGTACATACGAGGGCTCTCGAGACTATATCAGAAACCTTATGATCCATAAAATTTCTTTCCATCTAAACAGGGAGTACATGCCCGTGCTAGATGACACACACGCCCGTGTGTAGTCAGACACGCCCATGTGCTCACACCGTGCCCCAAAACCCCAACATTCTGCCAAAACTCCCACGGCTAGGGCACACGCCCATGTGAAATGGAACATGCCCGTGTACCTTTATAACATGCTCGTGGCTTTAAACCATGGGGAGTTACTGACTAATTTAACACGGCCTGGACACGCCCGTGTGGGAAGTCCGTGGTCTATTCTAAATTAAATGTTAACATGTAGGGGACACACGGCTAAGTCACACGTCTGTGGGCTGACCGTGTGTCACACATGGTCTAGACACACGCCCGTGTGCCTACCCATGTGAACAAAACAAGGCTATTTGCCAAGCTACTAACACCTTTATATCTTACACTACATGAGTTCATTCAACAGACTAATAAACATCTCATAATTCAACATGCATCCACATTGATAACTTTGAAATTTCATGAATGATAAAATGTGCCATCATTATTGGCAATTTACAAAATAAATGTCTTAGCAAGAGCCAATACACCTTTGGCCAAAATAACAAAACAATCTATTTAGTCTAGCCCCTATACATGCCATACACAAAATCACTAAGTCTGAATTTACCGAGGTGAGTAGATAGTGTGGGTGGCTTCCTTGTTATCGACGTATCTCAGCTCTGCTCTTAAACTCTATAAAATAAGAGAAAAATAAAAGGGGGGATTAAGCTTTAAGCTTAGTAAGTTTATATGTAAACAATATAACATTATAATATGAATTAAACAATTACATAGCATTACATACTAAATGAGAAACAATCTACATTCATGATCATGATTACTTATTTTCTCCATTCCTACATTGCAACCATATCACAAGCTTAATGCATGCATTCATTAACAAGTTCCCCTGCACTTAGCATCACAAAATCACATAGTACAACACATCACTATCTCTAATTTCATTACTCCTAGTCAAATTACTCGGTGGTTTCGCACTTAGCCCACCATCAACCTTTATTAGGGTGGTATCGCACATAGCCCACCAAAAGATTAGTTATGGTGGTATCGCACATAGCCCACCAAAAAGATATATAGATGATGGTATCGCACATAGCCCATCATAATTAAGAAACAAGGTGATATCGCACATAGCCCATCATCAAATATCGTCAATACACATTCATATAATTATTTCGCCATTCATACAATAATTATTCAATGACTATCACATTCAATCCACTATAACCACATATGTTCTCAATCATGCCATACTCTAATTAGCAACATAATGCTTACGAAAATATATAGTGCTTACACATAAACTTACCTCGATGCAAACATGTTAGCGAGCAATTTACTCAATCACCTTGCCTTTCCCACGGTCAAGGTTGATTCCGTGTTCTTCTTGATCTATAACAATGAAATTCATTCGTCTAGATCATTCTATGATTATAATACATCGAATTCTACACTCAGGCAAAAATGACCATTTTACCCTTGTACATTGGAAAAATTACGATTTTGCCCCTAGGCTCGTAATTTATTTTTTATCACATTTTCTCGATAAAAAAGCATAGATGAACATTTATTTCTCTTACAACTACTCACCATTTCAACTATTTCATGCATTTATGACACGAACTAAATCTTTGCATTTAAGTCCTACCTAGGTGTTATTTTGAAAACACCTTTCACAAAAGTTGCTTCACCACTCCCCAACATTCAATTTATTCCATAAGAACTTAGCTAACCACTTAAAAACTCCCATGGAAAGTCCCTAGACTTTCAACCATATCACAAATTAGTCCCCTCATTAGCTAGCTTAGGCTTTGTGGACTCCAAAAAATACAAAAATCATCAATTAAAACCACCTAAATCACTTACTTGAATGAGAATTGAGTGGCTGAAAGTTTGAGCCTCCAAGAGCTCTATTTCCTTTTCAATTTTTGGTGGAAAGAGATGAGTGAATAGTGAAAGATGATAACATATTTTTCTTCTCTTATTTTATTCATTTTATCATCTAATTTCCACCAAATTTGACTAAAATTTAATGCTCTTGTCCCCCCTTTGTCTACATGACCAGCCATACCCCACTAATGGAATAACTGCATTTTAATATCCTCCAATTTATAATCTATAGCTATTAGGTACCTCTACCTTATAAAATAAAACTTTTGCATCTCCTGCGATTTAGTCCTTTTTCTCAATTAAACATGCTATTGCTAAAATTAAAGCACCAAAATTTCCATATAGCCATATATTAATACCAAAACACATAAAATAATACTAAAATAAGTTTCCTCAACCTCGGATGGAAGACCCCAAACCTGACCCATAAGCCCTGACCGGATCTGGCATGCTCCTAGGGAAAAACCATTCGAATCTTATTTGATGTTTGTCAAAATTTTGTGTGTCTTTGAAGAACCATTGATTTGGGTTAGTTTCAAAATTAAAAATGGTGCTAAAACATTTAATCTTTATTTTTAAGAAAAATTATTTGAACTTTAAATTGATAAGAATCGTACCATAATAAAACAATTAAAATGCATAAGTAAATAGTTCATACCATGGCCTTATTACATCAAATCAAAACCCAAATTAAATCCAAAATACTTAAAAAGAGAGAGCCCAAAATAAAATAAATAAATTCAGAGCTGAGCATGGCCACCACTTGAGCTCCTGCCGGCAGGTCCATTCTTGGCGTCACGAAAAATAATCCCACAAAGGGTGAGTCAAGCAGACTCAATGTGTACAACCAACACAAGTCTCAATTAATTCAGGCATGTCAAATCATACATAATATACATATATAAATCATGATGCAAACCCGACCCAAACCTAGATAACCATCCACTACACATCACCTGTACCAACCATCACACCGTGGGGACTACTAAGTCGACCCTCCATCTGCTACACACCATCGAAGGCAGTCGCTGCAGACGACATGCTCATCGCCCTTATAAATATTATGGCATAGCCACCAGATAATTATTTTGTGACATAAGTGTCCACATTCAGATTTTGTGACATAAGTCACCACATTCAGATATTGTGGTATAAAACCACCAGATCACTTCCCCTTTACATATCACCCATATGCCCCATGTCATACAATTATACATTAACCATGTCACATACCTTATTCACATTCGTATAGTTTCACATATACGCCATAACAGATCTTATCATAATCATAGTAGGAGTGGGTAAACGTACCTGGTACTTTGAACCATTGCCTGGTACTCATAGCCACATCTTACATATTCTTATTAACACATTTATTAAAACATAATCGTAAATTTATTAAGGCTTAGTGTGGGGTACACACCTTGCATTAACACTTTATTGAAATCCCGAAACCCTATCTAATGCTTTAGACCCTTAATTCCTATATTCGGCCAACACCACACATTTTAGCTGAAGGCCATTCGGCCAAATAATCAATCCCGAAGGATTTATCACAACTTAAATCTTACCTTGCTACCGATTTGCTTACTAATCAAATCCCGAAAACTTTGTGAGGACCCTTCTTGTAATCGGATAAACACTAAACCACAGAACTAATTAGTTTCAGCTTTTAAACGAAGTAAGACATAGATCTAAGTCACTAAGTATGGTCTTAGCCGAATGTCAGATTCACTTACCTTGCGGATCTAAATCCCGAATTAGCTTCTGGTATTTGTCGGATCCCTACAGATAAATGTTAAATCCGATCTAACATTTAATCTCAATAAAATGGCCTATGACTGAATGTTACCATCCACTTACCTAACTCGTCTAAATCCTGAAATCCTTGCCCGACACGAAGTTGTCGATATCCCTTGATCACTATAGATCCCGAAAGACTCCCTCCCGAAATCAGCTGCAAGAGAAATCCCGAAAGACCCTTTAAAGTTTCGGCCAAAGAGTTCTAATGGGATTATTGCTTTTGATTTTTGCCACAAGAAAAAGAAATGGAACGATGATGGTAGAATCCTTACCCTTAATATTGAAATCGACGGTATTCCTTCGACACCACTACGAGATTCAAATTTATAGGCTAAGTAGATATTTGATGATTTGACTTTTGAGGCTTATTGAGAAATCAATTTCAAAAAGAGTGAAATGAGAAAGATTGATGATGGGGATTCGGCTTCAATGGAAGAGTATGGGACTTAGGAAGAATCGACAATGGTGGTCTTTAGGGAGAGGAAGATTTCGGCTAGAATAAAAGAAGAAGAAAAGAAAAACTTTGGAGGGAAAAAGAGTAAACGAGAAGGGAGGCTAATTTGCTAAATGAAATTCAGCTATTCTCCCTTTACTAGCTTGATCGAAATTCCCCTCAAGAGAGTCCCTAGGCCGGCCACACTCTTCCCCTATCTAATCCCTAAATTTTCTCTTTATCATCTTATTAAAATTAATCCATCATTCATCCCCTTATCTAGCTGAATTTTAGAAAGGATTAAACTCATCCCCTTAATGCCTTAATGATGTCCACTACTGCTCACTCTTGCAGCAAAATAAAACTCTTTTATTTGCTTTCCTTGCAGCTCAAACCTAGGCCCTTGCACCCTGCTTGTGGCGTCATCTACCAAGCCTTAAGTGGCACCTCCAAGCCACTTAAACAAGCCCATTTTTGTGTTATAATTCCCCTACAATTTCTCTTAAGACCACATTGCTTAGCTTCCTCTTTTAGATTTAAAATCTAATGATTTCTAAGGCATTTAACTACATTCTAAGGTTCACAAAATTCATAAAACACATTCATAATTTATCCTGGCATACAAGCACATGTAATTAGGAAAAAATGCACAAGCCCTAATTCCCAGATATTACAGTTCTACCCCCTTAAAATAATTTCAGCCTCAAAATTACCTGGCTAGAATAGGTGGGGATATTGCTGTCACATTGCTTCTTCCGGCTCCAAGAAGCTTCTTCCGATCCATGGTTGCGCCACAGCACTTTAACCAGAGGGACCGACTTCCTTCGAAGAACCTTCACATCACGTTCCAGAATCTGAATTGGCCCTTCCTCATAAGACAGACCTGGTCTCAGCTCCACCTCTTCAACCGAAACTACGTGAGATGGATCCGATCGGTATCGACGTAGCATGGAAACATGAAATACGTCGTGCATCTACTTCAATTTCGGAGGCAACTCTAACTGCTATGCCACCGGTCCAATTCGCTTCAATACCCGATAAGGTCCTATAAACCTCAGACTTAATTTCCCTTTGCGACCAAATCTCATCACTTTCTTCTAGGGTGAAACTTTAAGAAACACATAGTCTCCCACTGCAAACTCAATCTCCTTACGCTTGAGATCTGCGTAAGACTTTTGCCTGTCAGACGCCTCTTTCAACCGTGCCCGAATTATCTTAACCTTCTCATCGGATTCTGCCATAATTTTTGGACCCAAAATCTGACGTTCTCCCAATTCCGTCCAACATGTAGGAGTGCGACACTTCTGACCATACAGTGCTTCGTACGGTGCCATTTGAATACTTGCTTGATAGCTGCTATTGTAAGAAAATTTCGCTAGAGGCAAATATTCTTCCCAACTTCCTCTGAAGTAAATCACACAGCCTCTTAACATATCCTCTAACACTTAGATCACTCATTCAGACTGGCCGTCCGACTGTGGATGAAAAGCCATACTGAAATCCAATCTAGTGCCTAAAGCCTGATGTAAAGCTTTCAAAATTGAGACGTGAACCTCGGATCCCTATCCGAGATAATCGACACCGACACTCCATGCAACCTCACAATCTCCGCCACATACAACTTTGCTAACCTCTGGAGAGAATAGTCCACCCGCACTGGAATGAAATGCGCGGACTTTGTTAGCCGATCCACTATCACCCATACCGAGTCCTTCTTAGTAGGCGTAAGGGGAAGCCCACTAACGAAGTCCATGGTAATTCTCTCCCACTTCCACTGTGGAATTTGTATTGGTTGAAGCAATCCCGATGAAACTTGGTGTTCAGCCTTAACTTGCTGACACGTCAAGCATTTTCCAATATATTCGGTAACTTCCCGCTTAAGACCAGGCCACCAAAACTGTTCCCTTAAGTCTCTGTACAACTTACTGCCTCCAAGATGCATAGCATAAGGGCTACTCTATGATTCCCGAAGAATTCTCTGCCTAAGTTCTTCATTCTTCGACATACAGACCTTACCCTTGAAGCACAATACTCCCTCGTCATTAATACCATAACCCTCTATCTCTCCATTCTGCACTTGTCGTAACTTAACACTTAGATCCTCATCCATTAACTGACTTTCCTTCACCTCATTCAACCATGTCGGTTTGACTTGCAATTCTGCCAGCAGACTTCCATCGTCATACAAGCTCAGATGTGCGAACATTGCCCTCAGATCCGACACAACTTTTCAACTTAGGGCATCTACTACCACATTTTCCTTGCCCGAGTGATACTCTATAGAACAGTCGTAGTCCTTCAACAATTCCACCCACCTTCGCTGTCTCAGGTTTAGCTCTTTCTGAGTCAGCAGATACTTAAGGCTATTGTGGTCTGTGTAGATCACTGACTTTTCTTCATAAAGATAGTGCCTCCATACCTTAAGGGCAAAGACCACTGCTGCCAATTCCAAGTCATGCGTCGGGTAGTTAACCTCGTGTGGCCTTAGTTGTCGAGACGCATAAGCAACTACCTTCCTGTCTTGCATAAGGACACCTCCCAATCCAGTATGGGAAGCATCACAATACACCACAAAATCCTTCCCTGCCTCCGGCTGAATCAAAACTGGAGCTTCGGTCAAGACTCTCTTAAGCTTCTCAAAGCTCTCCTGTTGCTTATCAGTCCATATGAAAGGTACTTCCTTTCTTAATAACTTTGTCAAAGGTGCGGCTATTGATGAGAACCCTTCCACGAACCTTCGGTAATAGCCTGCTAAACCTAAGAAACTTCAAACTTTCACCACAGACTTAGGGGGTTTCCAATCCAAAACTGCCTCAATCTTCTGAGGATCCACCCTTATTCCTTCAACAGACACAACATGTCCTAAGAACGTAACTTCCTTCAGCCAAAATTCACATTTGCTGAATTTTGCGTAGAGCTTCTTTTCCCTTAACACTTGCAACACAACTCAGAGGTGCTCGTCATGTTTTTCCTAAGACTTCGAATACACCAATATGTCATCTATGAACACAACAACGAATCGGTCTAGATAGGGTTGGAAAACCCAGTTCATCATGTCCATGAACGCGGCTGGGGCGTTTGTCAACCCGACGGCATTACTACGAACTCAAAATACCCATATCTTATCCGAAAGCCATCTTATGGATATCTGCCTCCTTCACCTTAAGCCGATGATATCCAGACCTCAGATCTATCTTTGAGAAAACCGCGGCCCCCTTAAGTTAATCAAACAAGTCGTCTATCATTGGCAAAGGATACTTGTCCTTGATGGTTAGCTTATTCAACTGATGATAATCTATGCACATGCGTATAGTTCCGTCCTTCTTCTTCACGAACAAGACCGGTGCTCCCCATGGAGACAACTGGGTCGAATAAACCCACGGTCTAGCAATTCTTGAATTTGAGCCTTGAGCTCAACCAACTCCTTTGGTGCCATTCTGTATGGGGCAATTGACACAGAGTCAGCACTGGCAAAGAACTCAATTCCAAACTCCACCTCCCTGTCCGGGGGTATTCCTGGTAATTCTTCTGAAAAGACATCCACAAACTCCCTTACGGTTCTAACTCCACTAACTCCCCCTTCTTTCGCATCCAAACTACTAACGAAATTGAAAAATGCCTTACATCCCTACCGAACCATCTTATCAGCTTTTAAAGGTGAAACTACGTTAGACAAGTAGTTCCTTCTTTCTCCTATCATAACTATCACCTCATCCTCTGGGGTCTTTAACTCCATTCGTTTAGCTGCACAATCCAACACAGCCCGATGCTCCACTAGCCAGTCCATGCCAAGTATAAGATCAAATTCTTCGAAGGGTAATTTCATTAAGTCGGTAGGAAATACCGCTCCTTGAAGCTCCAAAGGTACTCTCCGATACATCTTATTCACTACTACAGTTTGGCCTAATGGGCTTACTATAGTCATCTCCCTACCAGATAGTTCAGAGGCTATTCCTAGAGTTTCAACTTCTCTACATGCAACATAAGAATGGGTCAAGCCCACATCAATCAAAGCAACATAAGGCTTGCCAAAAATAAGGAACGTACCGGTTATGACGTCCGGTGTGTCTCCGTCCTCCCTCCAATAAATTGCATACACTAAACCCAGCTGCCTGGCCTCCGTGTTACCAACACCTCGGCCGGTGTTCCCCTCCTCTACCAGTACCGTTTCCTCTACCATTCGAACCACGGCCCCACTGAGGCTGCTGTCCACCTCTTCTAGCCTGGTTAGAACCTTGACTTACTGGTCGTCCTCCTTCGATTCTCATAGGACAATCCTTAATCATGTGGCCCTTGGACCCACACTTAAAGCATCCTCTCGTCTTCTTCCAACACTCTCTTAAATGCTTCTTCCCATATTAGGCACAAGTACGATCATCGCCTCCAAGGCGACTTGTCGACCTCATGACCCATCAACTCTAGGCCTCTTTTGCTCATTCCTGGAAGACCCTGATGATCCAAAGCCTTTCTTTTGCCTATTTCGATCCGTGTTCTGCCTCACAGAGTCCTTAATTCCTTCGGATACCTTAGCCTTATCCACCAACACAGCAAACTCCTGCTCTTGCTATGGAGCTATCAATAGTCTCAAGTCATCCCTCAGTCTGTCCTCAAATCAGACACATCGTTCATGCTCTGTAGCCACTATCCCTCGAGCATATTACCTTAACCTTAGAAATTCAGCCTTGTACTCCGCTACGGACTTATTCCCTTGAACTAGCCCCAGAAATGCCTTCCTCTACGCATCAATGTAATGAGTACCAACATACTTCTTCTGGTATGCCGCCTTAGCATAATCCCAAGTGAGTTCCTTAGCTATAGCACCATCCCGAACCGTGAGCCACCATTGATATGACTCATCACGAAGAAGTGACACCAAACCTTTCAGTTTTTCCTCGGTAGTTAAATCGAGCTCATCCATAATCCACTCAGTCGCCTCCAACCAATACTCAGCGGTACTAGGTGCCACACCAAATACACCACGGAACACCTCGCTCCGTTGGCTCGGAGTCGCTCAGGTATCGACTTTCGAGCTCCCATGCCTCCACCTGCTCCAGCCACCCTTTCCAAAACACGCAGCAACACCTGTGACACTGCGTCATCCCCCGTCTGATCCTGATATTCCACATCAGCGGCTGGTGGTGGTGGTGGCATTTCATTTTCGGACCCTTGTTCTGACCTAAAGGGCTTCGACACGGTCATTCGGCCTCTACCACGGCCACGCACGTTACAACCACGTCCCCTTGAATTCATACTTCTGATTTGCATTTATCTGATTAAAGAATTTTATAGATTAGTTTTGTTCCACTGATTTATCACAAACAGTTTTATGTTCAATAGTTTTAAAAAGTAGTTCTTTCGAGTTCATACACACACAGTCTTAAATTCATTCATTCAATCATCTCATTCATGAACTTGCGTTCATCACAGAAAAGTGTTGTGGTTGTCATTGTTGTTGTTTTCCACTACCCAAGGGTATTTCTGAAATTTTATCCTATAGGGGTATTTTGGTAATTTTTCAAATTAAGGTATTTGAAAATTTTGCAAAGTAGAGATTTTTGGTATTTTTACAAAATTGAAATACTTGGTAAGAAAATTCAAGGGTAATATGGTAATTTTATATACTGGGGGTATTGTTGTAATTTTACAAGCCAGGGGCATTTCGGATAATTTTTCACAAAATATGGTTCCTGGTGACTTTTTAAAACAAGGGTATTTTTAAAGATTTCTAATTTGAGGGTACTTCAGTAATTTTCCTTACTGAGGGTATTTTGGTCATTTGTACAGGTTAGGGGTAATTTTGGTCAAGTTGCAAATCAGGGGTATTTTGGTCATAAATCGGGGTCAATTCGAAAATCCTAATAAATCAAAGCACTCTGAAATTTCCAAAACTCAAGGGTATTTTGAAAATTTTCCCAAATCAGGGGTATGGTAGAAATTTTGAGAATCGGGGTCATTTTGGTAATTTTATAAATCAAGGGTATTTATGTAATTTTGGTATTTTGAATTTTTTTAAACAATTTTTTTTCTACCAATCCTAGGGGTAATTTGGTGATTTCTAAAACTAAGGTTTTTATAAAAATATGGCTAGTCCCTTTTGGGTTTTAATTATTGGATTTAGCCCATGAATAAGTTCTCTTGGTTAGGGTGAACCGTCACTACGCACCAGGTAGGATTCGAGTGGAGAGGAGGTGAGTCACTAGGACTGCTTAAATACCAAGCTCCCACCGAAACCAATCCTAGACATGCGCACAATGGTTGCCACACCCTAACTCGGCGACTTATACACAGGTTTGTTTAATTAGGCTTTAAAACTTTATGCAATTTTGTGTTGGAGTAAGCTAATCTTAGGGTTTAATAACTTAATATACTAATCTACGTCCCTATAAATTCCACATACAATCACAAAAGAGTTAGGAGTACTTACCCGGTGGACTTCGGCCGGAGACTCAGGTGCCATGCCAGAAAATCTGCTCATTTCTTAGAAAAATCCATTTTCAAAAGAGAAAAAATGTTTTGGGCCCTAAAAGCCCTCAAGGCCGAGTTTTAAACTGGGCTCTGATGCCAAAATGAAACACCCCAAACCCGACCCATAAGCCTTGACCGGATCTGGCATGCTCCTAGGGAAAAACCGTTCGAATCTTATTTGATGTTTGTCAAAATTTTGTGTGTCTTTGAAGAACCATTGATTTGGGTTAGGTTCAAAATTAAAAACGGTGCTAAAACATTTAATCTTTATTTTTAAGAAAAATTATTTGAACTTTAAATTGATAAGAATCGTACCATAATAAAACAATTAAAATGCATAAGTAAATAGTTCATACCATGACCTTATTACATCAAATCAAAACCCAAATTAAATCCAAAATACTTAAAAAGAGAAAGCCCAAAATAAAATAAATAAATTCAGAGCTGAGCATGGCCACCACTTGAGCTCCTTCCGACCCGGTCCATTACTGAGCGCCACTTGAAAAATAATCCCACAAAGGGGTGAGTCAAACAGACTCAATGTGTACAACCAACACAAGTCTCAATTAACTCAGGCATGTCAAATCATACATAATATACATATATAAATCATGATGCAAACCCAAACCCAAACCTGGATAACCATCCGCTACACATCACCCGTACCAACCATCACACCGTGGGGACTACTAAGTCGACCCTCCATCCGCTACACACCATCAAAGGCAGTCACTGCAGACGACATGCTCATCGCCCTTATAAATATTGTGGCATAGCCACTAGATAATTATTTTGTGACATAAGTCACCACATTCAGATTTTGTGACATAAGTCACCACATTCAGATTTTGTAACATAAGTCACCACATTCAGATATTGTGGTATAAAACCACCAGATCACTTCCCCTTTACATATCACCCATATGCCCCATGTTATACAATTATACATTAACCATGTCACATACCTTATTCACATTCTTATAGTTTCACATATACGCCATAACAGATCTTATCATAATCATAGTAGGAGTGGGTAAACATACTTGGGTACTTTGAACCATTGCCTGTTACTCATAGCCATATCTTACATATTCTTATTAACACATTTATTAAAACATAATCGTAAATTTATTAAGGCTTAGTGTGGGGTACACACCTGGTATTAACGCTTTATTGAAATCCCGAAACCCAATCTAATGCTTTAGACCCTTAATTCCTATATTCGGCCAACACCACACATTTTAGCTGAAGGCCATTCAGCCAAATAATCAATCCCGAAGGATTTATCTCAACTTAAATCTTACCTTGCAGCCGATTTGCTTACTAATCAAATCCTGAAAACTTTGTGAGGACCCTTCCTGCAATCGGCTAGACACTAAACCACAGAACTAATTAGTTTCAGCTTTTAAACGAAGTAAGACATAGATCTAAGTCACTAAGTATGGTCTTAGACGAATGTCAGATTAACTTACCTTGTGGATCTAAATCCCGAATTAGCTTCTGGTATTTGCCAGAATCCCTACAGATAAATGTTAGATCCGATCTAACATTTAATCTCAATAAAATGTCCTATGGCTGAATGTTACCATCCACTTACCTAACTCTTCTAAATCCCAAAATCCTTGCTTGCACCTGAAGTTGTCGATATCCCTTGATCACTACAGATCCGAAAGACTCCCTCCTGAAATCGGTTGCAAGAGAAATCCCAGAAGACCCTTCAAAGTTTCGGCCAAAGAGTTCTAATGGGATTAGTGCTTTTGATTTCGGCCACAAGAAAAAGAAATAGAACGATGATGGTAGAATCCTTACCCTTAATATTGAAATCGACAGTATTCCTTCCTGACACCACAACAGAGATTCGGCTATAGGCTAAGTAGATATTTGACAGATTTTGGCTTTTGAGGCTTATTGAGAAATCGGATTAAACAAGAGTGAAATGAGAAAGATTGATGATGGGGATTTGTCTTCAATGGAAGAGTATGGGACTTAGGAAAAATCGGTAATGGTGGTCTTTAGGGAGAGGAAGATTTGGCTAGAATAAAAAAAGAAGAAAAGAAAAACTTTGGAGAGAAAAAGAGTAAATGAGAAGGGAGGCTAATTTGCTAAATGAAATTCGACTATTCTCCCTTTACTAGCTTGACCGAAATTCCCCTCAAGAGAGTCCCTAGGCCGGCCACACTCTTCCCCAATCTAATCCCTAAATTTTCTCTTTATCATCTTATTAAAATTAATCCATCATTTATCCCCTTATCTAGCCGAATTTTAAAAAGGATTAAACTCATCCCCTTAATGCCTTAATGCCGTCCTCTACTGCTCACTCAGCAAAATAAAACTCTTTTATTTGCTTTCCTTGCAGCTCGAACCTAGGCCCTTGCACCCTGCTTGTGGCGTCACCTACCAAGCCTTAAGTGGCACCTCCAAGCCACTTAAACAAGCCCATTTTTGTGTTATAATTCCCCTACAATTTCTCTTAAGACCACATTACTTAGCTTCCTCTTTTAGATTTAAAATCTAATGATTTCTAAGGCATTTATTTGCATTCTAAGGTTCACAAAATTCATAAAACACATTCATAATTTATCCTGGCATACAAGCACATGCAATTAGGCAAAAATGCACAAGCCCTAATTCCCAGATATTATATCGGATTAGTGGTCCCGAGACCACTGTTCTGAGTAGCCCCAAAATTGGGCTGTTACAGTGCAAGTCTTTCCAATCTTTGATCCATTTTTTTATCTTTGCTCGGGTACCGTAATGATGTTTGGTTGGTAATTTTTTGTTGGTTTCCAGATTAACTCTGAAATGATTTTAACCAATTAGGGTCTTTCCATGAAATTTAAATGCACATGATGCTATGTGATGTGAATACATGAAATGAATGCAAAAATGCTTCGATTCTGAATCAATTTCATTTAGAAAACTTTATTATAAAACAAAATTATTTACATAAGATGGATTATAAAATATGGTTTTGACCTAATGCTCAAAGTTTTAACTTTCCTAAGCAACGAAGCTAACTCTTGACCTCGATCTGATTCTAGCTCATACTTCACGCTTAGCATGTCAGCCTGAATTGCCAAGGTCTACAAATGATCGGCTACCTCTTGAATCTGAGCCACAGCGTCACCCATAATGTAATCTCTATTCCTAACTTGATTCTGAGAATGGTGAAGCTGTTCCTTCCAACGTTCCTCATTTACCTCAAGAAGCTCTACCCGGAGCTCACAGTTTTGTAATGCAAACTCTAGTTCTTCTATCTTTTCTTTCATTTCTTCAATCTTGTTCAAACTTGCCCTCAACTCAACCTCAGAATTACGATTTCTATACTGATGAAGTAATTTTTCAAGTTCTGCCACTCTAGACTTTAATTCTCTTTTGTCATTTTGGGTATCTAACAAACTCCTTTCTAGGCCCTCTTTCTGTGCCTGAGCCTCCAAGAATTTTCTCTCCCATCGGTCGACTTTGGTTCTTTCTTCTTGGATCTCTTGTCACCATTGCTCTGACATTTTTCCCAATTCGGTGGTTCCCATCGATATACTCAATTTCTTGTAATCTGTCTTCAAACTATCCAAGTCTTCATCGGCTTTATTCTTTCCTTTCCTTAATTTCTTGGCCTCTAGCTTTTAAACATCAGCATCTAACCTTAAATGCATCTTTTCTTCCTCTAATTATTCTATCTTCTTTTCAAGTTCCAAATTCCTCCTCTCTAAGTCTTGCTTTATGATTTCTAGTTCTAATAGGATCACTTGTAAGTACTCTTCCATCGGCTTAATGCCTTCTAAATTCGGTCGGGGGATATTATCATTAATTCTTTTACTCTATCATCTATTGTACTCGAGAGTCATCATTGAACCTATAGCTAGCCTTTTCATTCGACGAGTTTGATTCCAAGTGTTAGAAATCTCCTTTAAACTTTTCTTTTAGTTATCTCCCCTGTACAAAAACTGACATTGAGCTAGCCCATGCATTTTCGGTATGAACTGTCTTGATCTGTATTGCCTCAATACGAGCAAAGGAGCATACCCAACAACTCCCCAAATCCCAAGCAAAGGGACCCGGTTAAAACTCCCACATTGGTAAATAATTTTATCGAGAATCAACCAATAAGCTCTCCACTCGACATATTCTTCCTGGAGATTTTAGAGGAGTGCTATCCATTTTTCCTCTGATATGTCATCCCTTCTTGGTGTGGCCACTATCTCCTTTAATTGGGAGTAATTCTTGGAGAAAACCTAAAAGAAACCTTATCCACCTCTCAGAAATGACTGTGGAACCAAGTTAACAACAACTGTGCGCACCCTATAAATCTGCCCTTACCGACCCTCTTACATGCGTTCAAAGATCTAAATGTCTCAGCCATGATTGTAGGAATAGGTGTGTCCCCTTTATCAAGTCGATCAAAGAGATTCAAGATCACTTCATCTACATGCCCTAATGCCATAGGGAATATCATTAGTCCGTAGATGCTCAAAGTAAACACATCGACCCACTTTTTCGTATCATGATGCACTAGAATCAAATCTCTCAAATTCTCCCATGGGATGTACTTACACTTAAATTTTTTGCTTGGTTCTAGCTGTAATCTATTGTTCGATCATTCCTGTAATGTTCATCAGTTTCTTCCAAAAGGTCGGGACATAAGCGGCTCTAGAATAAGCTTTATCTACTTGGACCTTTAGACAACGCAGTAGGGTTGTATATTCTTCCACAGTGGGCACTAAATCTACCCTTCCAAAGGTAAAGCAACTGTATACAGGGTTCCAATACTAAGCAAGGGCCCAAAATAAATGCTCGTCTACCTTGATGTCGAGTAGATACGGTAAATCCCCATAATTATAGTTGAACAACTACTTGGTCTCATCATTCCACTGATCCCATATCTCTTTTAATTCCTGAAGGTTATTTTGCGTCACACTGATACAGGTGTAGTCCCATAATTCTAACGTGTACCCCTCGGCTAGACTATCTCCTTTCTCTAATTGCGTTTTCTCTAACCACATACGAACAGCGACATTATCTTCCACTTTATCAAGAAATTCTTTCTCCATGATAAGCTCTCTAATTTAGTAATCAAACGTGAATCAAAACTTTTTCAAATATGAAATGAAATGCAAACATAGCAAAAACACAATAAGTCAGTACAATATACAAAAACAAAACTCAAAGCAAATGAAAGAGAATCAAGCACCTATCTCGGTAACCGCTAGGGTTTAGCGCAATACTATCTAGGGTGGGCTCCTAAGGTATTCTACATGCGATTTGGTTCTAAAGTTGAGGTACTCGAACCAGCAGATTCCTCGATCCTCACCCATTATAGGCTCATGCGGACTGAGTTCAATTTAGGGGAATACATTTCCCTATGGCTGCATGGAGATGAAAATCTCACGAAGACATAGGTACGGATGTATTCCGAAAGCGATCCACTATCCTACACGGAGGTGAAAACCTCACGAAGGAGTAGCTTCTCACTCCCACTTAAAAGAGGTAAGACCAAATGGTCCTTATGCAATATGATGCGAAAATGTTCTACAAGACTCAAACCACAGTAATTATATGAAATAACAAAAACAAATGCAATAAAAGGATCGTAAATTTTTGAGTCAGATTTTTAATTTTTGACAACAAGATAATAAATAATCAATTTTACGACTTGGCTCTCTTATTTTCCCAATAGAGACGCCAAGCTGTTGAAACCATTTTTTTGAAAAAATAAGGTCGACTTTAAAAATGAAAATGGAGTCACCACCAATATTCTTTTGAGGTGTGATCGGATCACTTTGAAATCGGTCATTAAAACATTTTGATTTATTAAAATAATGATTTTGACCTACAAAATTTGTAACACCCCTATCCTGTATCCGTCGCCGAATTAGGGTTAAGAATATTACTAGACAGATCAAAAACATATACAGAAATTTCATACAACCAGTCATCATTCTCAAACATAGAGTCCCTTAAATAGGTCATCGAGACCTTAATCATGCTTATAAATCGGGTTGGGACTAAACCGAAACACATATAGAAATTTTAGAAATTTAAAACTTTTCAAATTTTAGGGTTACCTTGGTGTAGGCGGTGTGTACCTTTCATGGCTACTAGACACCCGTATGTCTACCCGTGGTTGGCGGCTTTACCCCACGGCCACCAAGCATGCCCATGTACCCTGGCCGCGGTTGATCCTGTTAAAACCACACGACTACCAGACACGTCCTTGTGCCAAGGCCGTATGCTACTAGGCCATATACTGACTTTTTCACATGGCTACTAGACACGCCCATGTATTTTGCCGTGTAAAGAAGTCAGTATATGGCCTAGTAGCACATGACCTTGGCATAAGGACGTGTCTAGTAGCCGTGTGGTTTTGACAGGATCGACCACGCTAGGTACATGGGCGTGCTTGGTGGTCGTGGGGTAAAGTCAGTTTCGACCATGGGGTAGACATACGGGGCTGTCTAACAGTCGTAAGAGGCACACGGCCTACCCACACGGGCGTGTGACCCCTAAAATTTGAAAAAGTTTTAAATTTTTGAGAATTTTTGTATGTGTTTTGGTTTAGTCCTGACCCAATTTATAAGCATGATTAAGGTCTCGATGACCTATTTAAGGGACTCTATGTTTGAGAATGACGAATGGTTGTATAAAATTTTTGTAAATGTTTCTAATTTGCCTGGTAATATCTTTAACCCTAATCCAGCAACGAATACGGGATAGGGGTGTTACATTTGGTTGGTATTAGAGCTACAGTTTAGTCGATTCTCGGACTAACTTAGCGTGTCAAAGTCTAGCTATACATGCCATATATCTGGATTGTGATAGTGTGATGAATCCTAACGTATTAAATGTGATTTTTGTATAGCAATGGATCCCGAAAGAGTCATAGCTGATGAAGTAGAAAGTAATGCACCTGCTGTCGCGTAAGGGACAGCGCCTTCTGATCAGAGACCGGCTACGAACGGTCAAGAGAGAGAAGCTAACAAGCTTTCTTTTAGATGATGAGTGAATGGTTCACTCAATTTGTAAAGAATAACCCAACTGTTTCGCAACCCCCGCCCCCGGTTAATCCCCCTCAGACATTTGATATACCTCTGACAAGAAATTTGAATTTGTGGAATAAGCCTTCAGTTGACAGGATCCGTAAGTATGGGGCTGAAGAGTTCCAGGCAACAAATGACGATGATGCTCAAAAGGTCGAGTTTTGGTTAGAAAATACTATTAGGGTATTTGATGAAATGTCTCTGACTCTGGAAGATTGTATAAAGTGCATTGTATCGTTACTCCGAGATACAGCTTACCAATGGTGGAAATCCTTAATTTTATTGTTCTAAAAGAGTGTGTTACGTGAGATTTCTATCAAATTGAGTTCTAAAAGAAATACATTAGCGAAAGATTCATCGATAAAAAATGAAAAGAATTTCTGGAATTAAAATAGGGCAGAATGAATGTTACTGAATATGAACGAGAGTTCGTGAGATTAAGTTAGTACGCTCGAGAGTGTATATCATCTGAAGCAATAATGTGCAAAAGATTCGAAGATGGGCTTAATGAAGATATACATTTGCTAGTCGGGATCTTAGAAATAAAAGAATTTATTGTACTTGTTGATCGAGTGTGCAAAACTGAAGCACTCAGGAAAGATAAAAGAAAGGTTGAGTCTGAAGCACGAGATATGAGAAAGAAATTTTCAAGCAAGTCATTTCAGTCTGCTTCGAAAAGATTCAAAGATGATCAAATTCGTTCAAGAGATAATGTGGGACATTCAAATAGAAATCGAGTTAGATCGCAGATGAGTTCCAAAACTCTAGCAACTTTAGTGGCCAGTGTTGGTAATGTCCAGACCGAGAGACTGAATGCAAACATTGTGGGAAAAGGCATCCAGGAAGCTGTAGATTAAATGATAGAGCTTGTTTCAGATGTGGATCACTTGATCTTTTTATCCGTGATTGCCCTGATTCTGTTAAACTAGAGATTGTTCAGAATTCGAGACCTGATATTGCACCTGTGAGAGGTAGACCTTCAAAGAATGTAAGAAATGTTAGTGGTAGTCAGAGAACTACGAGAGGCACTGTTGCAAGATTTGAAGCTAGAGCGTTTAGCAGAGCATATGCTATTCGAGCTCGTGAGGAAGCTTTATCTTCAGATGTTATAACGGGTACTTTTACACTTTATGATACTTCTGTGATTGCATTGATAGACCCTGGTTCTACGCATTCATATATATGCATGAATTTAGTATTCAATAAGACTTTGCCGGTAGAGTCTACTGAGTTTGCTATAAAAGTATCAAATCCCTTAGGTAAAAGTGTCCTTGTCGACAAAGTATGCAAGAACTATCCGTTAATGTTTCGAGATATTTGTTTCCCTGCTGATTTGATGGTTTTTTCATTTGATGAGTTCGATATTATTCTGGGTATGAATTGGTTGACATTGCATGATGTTGTTGTGAATTGTAAAAGAAAAACTATTGATTTGAGATGTCCAAATGATGAAATTGTAAGGGTTGAGTCTAATTATTTGAATGGATTGCCTGCTGTGATATCGGTATTGAAAGCTCAAAGATATGTAAAAAATGGGTATGAGGCATATTTTGCTTATGTGATTGATTTGAAAACTGTCTGAAAGGAAAGTTGAATCAGTGCCTATTGCCTGTGAGTTTTCTGATGTATTCCCTAAAGAGTTATCGGGTTTGCCTCTAATTCGTGAAGTTGAGTTTGGTATTGATCTGTTGTCTGGTACCAAACCTATTTTGATAGCTCCGTATAGAATGGCACCAACCGAATTGAAAGAGTTAAAGTCACAGTTGCAAGAATTGATTAATAGAGGATTAGCTAGACGAGTTTTTTCACCTTGGGGTGCTTCTGTTCTATTTGTGAAAAAGAAAGATGGTACGATGAGAATGTGTATCGATTATTGTCAGTTGAATAAGGTGACAATAAAGAATAAATATCCGTTGCCTAGAATGATGACTTATTTGATTAGTTAAAAGGGGCTACTGTATTTTCCAAGATTGATCTGAGATCGGGATATTACCAGTTCAAAGTGAAAGATTCAGATATACCAAAAACTGCTTTTAGAACGAGGTACAACCATTATGAATTTTTAGTTATGCCATTTGGACTAACCAATGCCCCTGCTATTTTTATGGATCTCATGAACAGAATTTTAGACCGTACCTAGATCGATTCGTTGTGGTGTTCATAAATTACATATTGATTTATTCACGTAATGAAGATGATCATGCTGAACATTTGAGGATTGTATTGCAAACTTTAAAAGAAAAGCAATTGTATGCTAAATTCAGCAAATGTGAGTTCTGGTTACATGAGGTTAGTTTTCTGGGACATATTGTGTCAGCTTTTGGGATTCGTGTTGATCCGAGCAAGATTTCTGCTATTCTGGATTGGAAACCTCCAAAGAACGTGTCTGAAGTCCGTAGTTTTCTAGGACTAGCTGGTTATTATCGTCGATTTAAGAAAGGATTTTCAGTGATAGCTACTCCGTTGACTAGATTACTTCAGAAAAATGTTAGATTTGAATGGCCTGATAAATGTCAAAAAAGTTTTGATCAGTTGAAAATGCTGTTAATAGAAGCTACAGTGTTAGTACAACCAGAATCGGGCAAAGAATTTTTAATTTATAGTGATGCTTCATTAAACGGTTTGGTATGTGTTTTGATGCAGGAAGGCAAAGTTGTAGCTTATGCCTTGAGACAATTGAAGCCTCATGAAAAGAATTATCTGACGCACGACCTTGAGTTAGCTGCGATTGTGTTTGCATTTAAGATCTGGCGCCATTATCTGTATGATGAGAAATGTCATGTGTTTTCAGATCATAAAAGTCTGAAAAATTTGATGACCTAGAAAGATTTGAACCTGCGTCAAAGGAGATGGTTAGAGTTTTAAAATATTATGAGCTTGTGATAGATTATCATCCAGGTAAAGCAAACGTTGTTACTGATGCATTGAGTAGAAAATCATTGTTTACACTACGTGCTTTGAATGCTTAGTTAGATTTATCTTATGAAAGTTCTTTGATAGCTGAATTAAAAGCGAAACAGTTGTTTGTACAGCAAATATGTGATGCACAAAAGGTTGATAAAGAATTGTTATTGAAGCGTGCTCTGTGTGATTCAAATTCTGAATCTGAATTTCAAATTATTGATAATTGCTTGAGATTCTGAGGTTGTATCTGTGTTTCGAGAAATTCAGAGTTGATCTAGCTGATTTTGAATGAAGCACATAACATTATCTGTTCATCCGAGAAGTACCAAGATGTACCATGATTTGAAACGACACTATTGGTGGTCTGGTATGAAACGAGACATTTCTGAATTTGTTTCGAAATGTTTAGTCTGTCAGCAAGTAAAAGTCGAACATCAAGTTCTGTCTGGGTTGCTTCAACCGATTCTAATTCCTAAATGGAAATAGGATGGAGTAATACTGGATTTTGTTTCAGGATTGCCTTTGACTCCAAGAATGAAAGATGCGATTTGGGTCGTAGTTGATCGATTGACGAAATCTGCCCATTTTATTCCGATAAAATCTGACTACTCACTTGATAAATTAGCTGAGCTTTATATTTATGAGATTGTGAGATTGCACGGGGTGCCACTATCCATTGTGTTAGATAGAGATTCGAGATTTACATCGAGGTTTTGGAAGAAATTACAAGAAGCTTTAGGCACAAAACTGCATTTCAGTATAGCTTTTCATCCACAAACAGATGGTCAATCCGAGTGCATCATTCAGATTCTAGAGGATATGTTAAGATGTTGCATTCTTGAATTTAACAGTATGTGGGAATAGTATCTGCCATTGATTGAATTTGCATACAATAATAGTTTTCAATCAAGTATTAATATGGCACCATATGAAGCTTTGTACAGACGAAAATGTCGTACACCTCTGTATTGGACCGACCTCAGTGAGAGTAATCTACTTGGAGTCGATTGATAAAAGATTCAGAACTAAAAGTGAAACTGATCCGAGATTGTTTAAAAGTAGCATCTAATCGTCAAAAGTCGTATGCGGATTTGAAATGAAAAGATATAGAATTTAAGATCGGTGATAGAGTATTTCTGAAAGTGTCTCCATGGAAGAAAGTGCTTTGATTCGGACGTAAAGGCAAGTTAAGTCCAAGGTTCATCAGACCGTATGAGATCATTGAACGTATTGGGCCTGTTACATATAGATTGCTTTTACCACCTTAACTAGAAAAGATACACAATGTATTTCATGTTTCGATGCTCCGTAGATATCGTTCCGATTCGTTACATGTAATTACTCCATATAAAATTGAAATCCAATCTGATATGACATATGAAGAGGAACCGATTTGTATCTTAGCTTGTGAAGTGAAAGAGTTGAGAAATAAGAAAATTCCGTTAGTGAAAGTACTATGGAATCGACACGGAGTAGAAGAGGCAACATGGGAATCGAAAGATTCAATGAGATAGCAATATTCGACTCTGTTTAACGGTAAGATTTTCGAGGATGAAAATCCTTAAGGGGGGAGAATTGTAACAGTTTGGTTTATACCCTAGTCAGAACAGTGATTTTGAGACCACAAATCTGAGTCTGTATACTATTTTTAATATTATATTATGTGCTATTGATGAGTGTTTAAGCATGTGTTAAAGTTTCGTATGCTAATTTGTCAGTTTATGTGTTTAATTTGATAAAAATGATTGAATTGCATCAAATGCAAAATTAGTATGCTATTTGTTAAGGTATCAATGTGTTGTGGCTTTGTAAAGGTGAAGGTTTTATGTTAAAATTAAGCCAAAACTTTGGTAAGTGGGCGGCAAAAGTCATAAATGACCTTGTGTTAATATGTTATATATATATATGTTTTTTTTATAAGGACAAAATTGGAAATTAGTTATTAAAGGATTATAATAATATATGAACATGAAACCTAGCTATTTTCTACTCATCTTTCACCGAAAATAAAAGAAAGAAGGAAGGGCTAGGTTCTTTTGATTTTCGGCAACTATTAAGAAAAATTAAGGTATGTTTTGGCTTTAGATTTTGATGATTTTTAAGTTTTTGAGATTGTTACTTAGTCTACTATCAAGCCCATGTCTCAATTTTGTGTATTGATGATGTTTGTGAAATATGCCATTGATGATATGTTGAGCTTTATGATGAGCTTGGTTGTTAAATGAAAGATTTGAGCTAGATGAACATACTTTGTTCTTGAATTTTTGATGAATTTTGCTAATTAAGGCTAAATTGAGAAAATAGTAACTTGAGAGACTAAATTGCAAATTTGATGGAAAATATGGGCTTGTATGAGATGTATGAACATTTGGCTAAGCATGAGTATGAGATGATTTTGTGAATTTGATGTTTTGAGAAAAATGGATTAAATTGATAAATTATGCAAATGTGAGGGTTGAATTGCAAATAGCCCTAAATGTGTGTCCTTGGATTGAATTGAATGAGTTAGTGAATAAAAGAATTAATTCTGAAAATGTATAGATCAAGAACCGAGGAAAACAGACTTAGATCATGGGAAAGCGAAAATAATCGAGTAGCCGTTTCCATTTCCGTAAAATCGAATCCGAGGTAAGTCATATTGCAAATAAATGTAATTGTATTGAATTGAGTATATTTATATGACTATCAATGATAATGAATGGTTATGAGATGCTATGTACATGAATTCTGAGATAAGGTCGATATAGTGAAAAGTCCGAGAAGTCCCGTACGAACCTAGGAATAGATAGGATTAGCTATGTCATGACATAGGTATCTGTTCTGTTTTATCATGTAAGACCACGTCTGGGACGTTGGCGTTGATTTGAGATTCGTGTAAGAGCACATCTAGGATGTTGGCATCGAAATGAGCTTTACGTGTAAGACAATGTCTGGGACATTGACATCGTATTGAGTCGTATAAGACCCTGCTGGGATAGTGGCATCGATATTTGAGTACATGTAAGACCTCATATGGGACGTTGGAATTGTACGAATAATTCGAGATTTGTAAGTATCCTATTAGATTCCTAGCGGTTCAACGGGCAAAGTCCGAGCTATGAAAACTTATATGAAAGTATATTCATTTCAGTTATGTTTAGTATGTACACTAAGTGTGTATAAAAGATAAGTACCTATGTGACTTTGATTTGAAGAAATGTATGAATGTATATGAAATTGTTAATGAGATACAAGAATGATTATGAAAGAGCTATGTATATATAAAATTCTTGAAATGATGAATGTGGCAAATATGGCCAAGAATATAGATTTAAGCATATATGTGAGAAATTTGCTATGAATATTAATTGTGCTAATGTTTATATAATGTTTATATGATTTACATATTAAGTTTATTTGTATATGACTTACTAAGCTTTTGGAAAGCTTACTCTGTGTGCGTGTTTTCTCTGTTTTATAGATCGTTAAAGCTACTAAAGGCTCAGGACCGTCAAGGATCGTCATCACACTGCTCAACTTGTTTTTGGTACATTTTGGAAGATGTATATATAGTTAGATATGGCATATATAGGCTAGTTATTGGGATAAGTATGAAAGGTGAACTTAGCCATGTGAATTGGCTATTTATATGTTGGCATTATGCTTGAATGAATGTGTTATGATGCATATCTTGATATGGTTTGAAGTACAAGAAATAGTTAAGTTGTTAGGTAAGTATTTGGATGAATTATGCTCATGATGTATATATTTTAGTCTTGAAAGTTGGCATGTTGAATTTGGTATTGAATGTATAGGTTAAATAGTTATTTTGGTATGTTTTGGTTGCCATATATGCATGAAAAGTGTTGGTGATTGATTTGTAGGTTTGACCCTAAGTTGGTGGCATTTTGGCCTTGCAAATGGCCTATAATGTCACACGGTTGTGGCACATGGGCGTGCCTAGTGACCTTGGGACTAAGTTAGTAGCTAACTTAGGAGCACACGGCCAAGATACACGGACGTGTCTAGTAGCCGTGTGAAGAAGTCAATATATGGCCTAGTAGCACACGGCCTTGGCACAAAGACGTGTCTAGTAGCCGTGTGGTTTTGACAGGATCAACCACGGCCAGGGTACATGGGCGTGCTTGGTGGTCGTGGGGTAAAGTCAATTTCGACCACGGGGTAGACATACAGGGGTGTCTAGTAGCCGTGGGAGGCACACGGCTTGCCCACACGAGCGTGTAACCCCTGAAATTTTGAAAAGTTTTAAATTTTGAGAATTTCTGTACGTGTTTCGGTTTAGTCCCGAACCGATTTATAAGCATGATTAAGGCCTCGATGACCTATTTAAGAGACTCTATGTTTGAGAATGACGAATGGGTGTACGAAATTTCTGTAAATGTTTCTGATCTATCTGGTAATATCCTTAACCCTAATCTGGCAACGGATACGGGATAGGGATGTTACAGAATTTGAGAAAATGGGTTCGGGTACGCACGAGGAAGGATTAGCACCCTCGTCAGGCCCATAATTGGTACCTAATTAATTAATAACACCTTAATGTCAAAAATTTGAAAAGATTTTAAAATGAGATCCTTTTTTTTTAAAGAAAACTTGAATGAATTAAATTGGATGCTAAGACCCTCTTATTTCGAAGAAGTAAAATGTCACACCCAATGAGTTAGGATACGACATTTCAAATCCTCAAAACTAAGCTTGTCTTTTGACTTTTAAAACCCATGCATTTAAGTTTAAGAAGGATATTCAATTATTTAGGTCAATTGAAAAATCGGAATCCAGTAAGTTAGGGCACAATTTCTCAAAATTCCAAATACAAAATATTGCATTCATTTTTAGAAATCCTTAACTCGAGATAACGAAATGTCACATCCAGTGAGTTAGGACACAACATTATTGAATTCCTAAGAATAAGCTTTTATTTAACTTATACGCTTTGATTTAGAAAAGATATTTGGTTCTTTAGGGAACGATTTTTTTTGAATCTCCAAATACGAAGCAACACTTATTTTTAAATCTTTCCTTTATTTTTTCGAATAAATACAAGTGTAAAACCCCTTTTAAAGCGATGCGTATTTATCTTATTTAGGGTGTAGTGTAAAAACGGCCTATATATTCAAATATAATGCATGACGTAATGGTGATAGATATACGGGTAGAATATTAGGATGATAAATAACAACTAAATAAATAAATATCATGGTAATAACAACATGAATAAAGTAGCAATATAATAATACATACATAGATGAATATACATAATATTTAATTTATACTTTAAGAGTAAAAATAATAAATAAGTAGATAAACTAATATGAATAATATTAAATGTAAATATTTTTAATGTAAAAGAATTATAAATAAATAAATGAATTGATAAATAAAAGTCTAAAGATAAAAACCTACAACGAATAAATAGATAGATAAATATAATATATGAATATTATTTAAATTTTAGTATTTAAAAGGAAACATGAAATAAACAAATAAATAAATAATGAAATGAATCAAACCAGGATTAATCCAACTCAAAACAAAATTAAAAGGGAAAAATCGGAGTAAAAATAAAATATCGGGTCCAAATCGTGACACGCGGATGAGATGGGGGACCAAATGGGATAATATCCCTGTCCCCCAAAACGCATAACTTCAATATGGACCAAAATGAAGCACTACGAAAATTTCAAGCTAAAATTAAAAAAAGAAAAGAAATAGGACCGAATCGCAACAGGCCTTAAAAGGGAAGGACTGCGTGCGTAAATGTCCCACCCAAGGCAAAACACGTGAGATCCTTAGGATAAACGGGTCGGGTCGCGGGTTGGCCCCCCAAAACAACGTTGTTTTGGGGCCAATCAGACACTCCTAAAACGCTGCTGTTTACCATGCTATGAAAGCAAATTTTTTCTAATAAATTTCATTCTGTCACCCTCCCCTAAATTTTTTTTTAGAAACCCCTCTTTTCCTCTCTAGCTCTGATCCAGAGTTCGGCCGAGCTCTGGCGAGTCCCCACTGTGGCTCCACTGTGGTGGCCACCGTGGTCTATGGCCGGCATCGCGCAAGATGCATTTTAAGGCGCATTTGAAGGCCAAGCCTTCCCAACTCAAAAGGTCAAAAGAAGAGGGCTTTCGACCCCCTTTGGGTCCGATTTAGGTGTGTCTCTTCTTCTTCCTTCTTTTTTTAGTGCTTATTTTTTAAGAACAAAAAGGAAAAGAAAATAAAAAAACAAATAAAAAGGAATAAAATATCAAAAGAACACCTTTTTGTTTGAATCTGTTTCAAAGTTCTCTGCTTTGTATTTGATTTTTTTTGTGTGTAAAAAAAATACAAATGTTTTCTTCTATTTTTATAGTCGAAAAGAATACAATATATTTTTGTTATTTCTCTACTTGTCTTTTTTTGTAGATACGGAGTGACGTGGTGTATGGTGGTGCGTGAAGGAGTACGGAACGACTACGGCGGCTGAAGAAGCTAGCTAGGGTTTTCTTTTTTTTTTTCTATTTTTTGTTTAGGTTATTGGGTAGTTGGGCTTAGGGTTTATTTGTTTTGGGCTGGGTAGTGGGCATGTTTTTGTAATGGGCTATTTGGACTTTTTATTTTTGTTTCTATTTGGTTTTATTTATTTTATGAACTGGGCCAGACCAAAATTGGGCTATTACAATGGGAATAATGGGATGTTATAAACCCTTAAGAAATTCATCTAATAGTTGTTTTGTAACACCCTTCACCCATATTCATTGCCAAATTGGGGTTACAGAGCATTACGAAACTTACGAAAAAATTAAACAACTATTTAACATACATTTGCTCAATTCAATTATTAATCATTCAATCTCAGTCAATTTTTCCCTATTAAGAGCCTACGATGCCTTAAACATGCTTTGGGAGTGATTCGGGACTAAACCGATAACTTAGAAAATTTTCAACATTTAGTAAATTTTTCTTCAAATTAGGGGTTACACGCCCATATGGCCAGGTCGTGTGAGACATGCCTATGTCACAGGCCGTGTGAAAACAGGGGGTTCATACTGACTTGGGTCACACGGCCAACCACACGCCCGTGCGTCTAACCTGTGTGCCCTTCGAAGTGGCCACACAAGCCCATGTGCCAGGCCGTATGTTAGGACATTCCAAACCTATAGGCATACTAACTTATGCAACACTACCAAGTCACACGCCCGTGTGCTAGACCGTGTGCCAATTAAGGGGTATATTGACTTGTGCCACATGGCCAATCACACTCCTGTGTGTGAGGCCGTGTGGAGTATACAGACTTCATTTCAATTTCCACACTAAGGGACAAACAACTGTGTATCATGACCGTTTGTCTCATACGGCTGAGACACACACCCGTGTCTCCACCCATGTGGACAAAAATATGCTATTTACCAAGCCATTTTGCCACCCAAAATCTTATGCACCTAAACAAACTCAAATGATACCAATCCATAGCATAAATAACATTCAATTCAGCCATAATCAAAACTAATCTTACCATTTCAATACTAACCAATTCAAGTGTAACACCCCAAACCCTGTCTATGCGTTAAGACCAGATTTGACATGTCACATGAATTGAACATACGTATAGTCTTTTAAAGATTCAAAGAAAATGGATTTTCAAGAACATTTTGAAAAGGTGTTTATTGAAAATCGAGGTTGATTGTTAAATCTAATAATTTGAGACATAAAAATTTATAATTTAAATACCTAAGAAAATTTTATTTAATGTTCCGAGAATTTAAGATAGTTCGGAGAAATTTTGAAAAACAAAGATTTTAAAAGAATTGTTACAAAGAAACTTTCGAGTTAAAATATTTAAGAATGAAAGCCCTTTTTGTACGTTTATTTATAAAAACGTTTATTTCAATTTTAGAAAAATTAAATCCCACTTAAGTACTTTAAAGCATATCATAGAATTCATCCATAGGTAAAACATCCATAAAATTTAACAGGAGGCCTTATTACAACATATCTTAAATAGAAAATATTAAAAGTACCTTAAAGAAATCCGAAATTTAAATAACCCATTATTCGTAGTATGGTCTCCATCGAGTCGCCCCTGTGCCCAAGCCTCGCCATCGATCATTACCCGAGCGGTAGAAAGAAAACGGGTGAGTTACTTAGAACTCGATGTGTAACTCACTTACCATAGTCCACCGAGCCAAAACCATTTAAGCATTTATTTGGGCTGAGCCCATTACAAATATAACAATTTAACATGTATAGAATGCATGTGATATGCAATTCCCAAAACCAAACCTAAATTTCCATCCGCTACACACCACCGCATTCAACCAAAGACACCTGTGGGGAGCTTTAGTCACCCACCCCGCCAACACACCAAACTGGGCATTAAGCCATATATCAAATTGGGCATAAAGCCATATATCAAATTGGGCATAAAGCCATATATCAAACTGGGCATAAAGCCATCAGAATTTTGTAGCAAAGCTACCAGAACTTTTCTTCATCAAAATAGCCCAACCCATGCAATCATGTATATAATATGCATAACAATCCATTCATATAATTATTCCAACATAAGGCCCATTGTAAAAGTTATTACAATCTGGCCCATTTCACATTTTGGCCCACATAATCTCATATCACATTTGGCCCATTTAGCAAATATCACATATGGCCCATTAATCAAATATCACATATGACCCATTTATCAAATATCATATATGGCCCATTAATTAAATATCACATATGGCCCATTAAGTCACTTTTATCGATTTAGCCCATTAAGGGTAATTTTGAAATTTTCACAATCTTAATATCGATTTCATAGTTTTTACCATTAAAGTGTTAAATATGCCATTTTACCCGATTTCATCAACTTTGCGATTTTAATCTAGCTATTAATATGATGTGGTTATCTAACCCGTGAGATACGGTGTGAGATTACACACCTGATTATGGAGAGCTCTACACTTTCCTGATCGTCGACACCTAGAAATGTTATAACGCTCGATTAGAACACTTAACAATTAAAATAAATCTATTCTAAGATAAGCGGTCTAGATTTTTACCCTCAGAAACTCGAGCAACTACTATTTTTCGGTTCTTCCTAGTTGACGAGTCACAACCCAGTGGAAAATCCCGGATTGTCGGTGCCTCACGACTACGAACAATCGCAAATAATTGATTTTCATCGGATGGGGGTCCACAACCCAGTGGAAAATCTCAAATTGCCGAAATAGCCCTTCGCTTGAATCTAGAGGGAATAGCGAATCAGCCCCTCTTCTGATCACTATTCACCACCCTTTTTGATCCTATCTTGCATGCCTCCATTGACAAAAGAATATTAGTCCAACTAATATTTCGAAAATTAAGACAACTAATTTTAAGGGGCGAAATTGGCTTACCACAAAATCCTTACGTTCAAAGGATGAAAATCAAGCGATAGCATCCCTAAAGTAACATCGATTAGTAAACCCTATCATTAACGAAATAATGAGTAAAATGGAATCATTGATAGAAACCCTTACCTTAAAACTTTGGACCTAATCTTAGCGAGTCACGATGATTTTCGACACTCCAAGTTCCGGCCTTCCACTAAGTTTTTATGATGGAGAAAAAGATTTGAATGAGATATGGTGTGATAATGATCTCGATCAAAAAAGACCATCCCACACCAACATGTAAATTCGGCTCAAAGAAAAAGGGAAAAAAATAAAAATACTAAAGTATTATTCTAGCCACTTACCGAGTGATCAAAGTGTGAGAAGAAAAGAATTAAATGATTTGAGAAGAAGATAAGTGTAGTAAAATATTCGGCTATGAAGAAAAAATTGAAGGAGATGATGTTAGCAACATTCGACCATGGAGGAAAAGAAAAAGGGAGAAATTGTTGGATAGATTTTGTAAGAAGAAGGAGATGAAATAAAGGTATAGGACAATTAGGTGTTCCGGTTTTGATTCATTTCAATAATGAAAGATGAACAAAGAGAGGGGTTTAAGGCTAGAGAGCATTCGGCAATGGAGAAAGAAAAGAAAAAGAAAATGGCCTTCCAAGGTGTTATGGTTTCGGCACTAGGAAGAAATGACTTGAAAGAATAGGAAAAATAAGACCAAAATGGTCAAAAATATGAATAACTAAAAGAAAACAAAATATGCTTACCTAATGCTCAAAGTGCATTCGGCTAGGGAGAGAAAAGATGAAGAGAAAATGTTTTGAGAGAAAAAAAAAATGACCAAAAAGAAATGTGCCCAACAAGCACCTATCCTTACTCAAAAGTCTTCAAAAATTCGGCCACCCCCTTAGCCCCTAAAACCGTCCAAGTTCAAGGACACAAGGTCAAAGTTTGGCCAATCCAAACTTTCCAAAACATTCTCCTTGTAAAGTGCCATGTGTTCCCCCTACATACCATAACCTCATGATTCCCTACCTTAAGTTTACACTTGCCTTTTTCCCTTAGCCAACTTTCCAAAAAAAAATAAAGTCTAGGCTACCATAAATACTAGCTTGACCGACACTATGAAGATGGGAAGCAGAAAAATAAAAATTTCACATGCATAACAAGGGATTCGAACCTCTTCCCTCAAGCAAACACTCATGGTGCCATATCCCCTTCACTACTTGCTCATCTTATGCTAACTTAAACCTCTTAATTACCTTAAGCATTAAGGTTACCTGATCCACTTCAATAAAGAACTATATACCAAAATTTATTCCAAAATCCAATTAAATTCTGAGCCTTCTCGAGACTATTAAAACAAACAAATTGAATCATTTCACTAGCTAAGCACCAAAATTATGCAACATATCGATTCTTAATTAATTTTTTTAGGATGTTACAATTCTACCCCCTTTAAAGAAAATTTCATCCTCGAAATTTACCTAGTTAAAAGAGGTGAGGATATTATTGTCGAATCACGTCCTCAGGCTTCCAAGTAGCTTCCTCCGATCCGTGATTTGCCAAAGAACCTTTACTAACGGTACAGACTTCTTTCTTAGCACTTTAATATCTCGATCCAAAATTTTTACTGGCTCTTCCTCGAATAGAGACATGGAAAACACTATGAATCTGACTCAACTCCGGAGGTAATTCAAGCTAATAAGCCACTGCTCCTACATGTTTCAACACACGGTACGGTCCGATGAACCTAGGGCTCAACTTGCCCTTCCTTCCAAATCTGAAGATCTTCTTCCAAGGTGAGACCTTTAGAAAAACCTGATCTTCCACTGCAAACTCAATGTCCTTACGCTTTAGATCCGCATATGACTTTTGTCTATCCGAAGCTTCCTTTAACCGCACTCGAATCACCTTTACTTTTTTTTTCGTCTCTGATATCAATTCAGGACCCAACAATTGTCGTTCCCCCAATTCAGTCCAACAAGTAGGGGTACGACATCTACGACCATATAATGCTTCATAAGGTGCCATTTGGATACTGGATTGATAACTATTATTATACGCGAATTCTGCCAATGGTAGAAAATCCTCCCGACTACCTCTGAAGTCAATCACACAACCCCTTAACATGTCTTCCAAACTTTGTATTACTCTTTCCAACTGACCATCTGATTGAGGATGGAAAGCCGTGCTGAAGTTTAACTTTGTTCCCAAAGCCTCATGCAAAGCTTTCCAAAATCGTGATGTAAACCTAGAGTCCTTGTCCGATATTATAGACGCTGGTACCCCATGCAACCTCACGATCTTCGATACATACAACTTAGCCAACTTCTGCAGCGGGAAATTCATACGAACTGGTAGAAAATGGGCAGTCTTCATCAACCGATCCACTATTACCCAGACGAAATATTTCTTACTAGGTGATAAGGGTAACCTACTAACAAAATCCATCATTATCTGTTCCCATTTCCATAATGGAATCTTCACTAGTTGTAGCAATCCCGACGGTAATTGATGTTCTTGCTGACACATCAAGCACCTACTCACAAAATTCGTAACCTCCTACTTCAACCTTGGCCACCAATACTACTCCTGTAGATCTTGATACATTTTATTTCCTCCGAGGTGCATAGCATAAGGGCTACTATGCGCTTCTCGCATAATCATTTGTCTCAAATCTGAATTCATGGGCATACAAACTCTTCCACGAAAACACAGCACTCCATCCTTACTCATTCCAAAATCCCCATATTACACCACTTTCAACTTATTGAATTAAGGGACTCAACTTTTCATCTAATAATTGCTTCTCTTTAATCTGACCCAACCATTCAGGCTTCACCTGAAGTTCGGCTAGAAGACTACCATATTCATACAGACTGAGGTGAGCGATCATCTTTCTCAAATCTGATATTGCCTTACGACTCAACACGTCTACTACCATGTTAGCCTTTCCAGGATGATACTCGATTAAGAAGTCATAATCCTTTAATAGTGCCACCCACCTCCATTGTCTTAAGTTCAACTCCTTTTGGGTAAGGAGGTACTTAAGACTCTTATGGTCCGTATAAATGATCGACTTTTCACCATAGAGATAATGCCTCCAAATTTTTAAAGCAAAAACCACCGCAGCCAATTCCAAGTCATAAGTAGGATAGTTGACTTCGTGCGGCCTTAACTGATGAGATGCATAAGCCACCACCTTTCCACCTTGCATCAACACACATCCCAAGCCCGTGTGTGACGCATCGCAGTAAACAATAAACTCTTTTCCAACCTTAGGTTGAATCAGTACTGGCGCTTCCGTTAAAATCTTCTTCAATTTCTCGAAACTCTCTTGTTGTTTATCTGCCCACACAAGCGGTACTCCCTTTTGCAACAGTTGAGTTAGGGGTGTAGCAATCAATGAAAACCCCTCAACAAGCGTCTATAATAGCCAACCAAACCTAAGAAACTCCAAATCTTAGCCACTGACTTTGGTGGTTTCCAATCCAACACAGCCTCTACATTTTGAGGATCAACTCTGATTCCTTCAGCTGACACAACATGTCCCAAGAAAGTCACTTCCTTCAGCCAAAATTCACACTTACTGAATTTGGCATAAAGTTACTTTTCTCGCAGTATTTGCAATACTATGCGCAAATGTGAGTCATGCTCTTCTTCATTCCTCGAATATACCAAGATATCATCTATGAACACCACTACGAACCAGTCTAGATAGGGTTGAAAGACTCGATTCATCATGTCCATAAATACAGCTGGTACATTGGTCAAACCAAACGGCATCACCAAAAACTCATAATGTCCATAACGAGTTCAGAATGCCGTCTTATGAATATCTGCCTCCTTAACATTGAGTTGGTGATAACCCGATCTCAAATCTATCTTGGAGAAAACTGAAGCTCCTCTCAACTGATCAAACAAGTCATCTATTCTCGACAATGGATACCTATTCTTGATTGTCAATTTATTCAACTGCCTATAATCAATGCACATACACATCGACCCATCCTTCTTATTGACAAACAAGATTGGTGCTCCCCACAGAGACACGCTCGGTCGAATAAATCCCTGATCCAACAATTCTTGAATTTGAGCCTTAAGCTCCGCTAACTCCTTCGGCACCATTCTATAAGGAGCAATAGACACCGGAGCCGTTCCAGGCAAAAGCTCAATGCCAAACTCTACTTCCGGTCTAGAGGTAAACCTGGAAGTTTTTCGGGGAAGACATCTGAATATTCTTTCACCATTCTAACATCTTCCACCAATAATTCCTTGGCATCCAAAGCACTAATGAAGGCTAGGAATGCGCCACACCTTTCCGCACCAACTTTTCTACCTTTAAGGCAGATACCACATTTGTTAAATAGTTTCTCCGTTCGCCTATCATCCCTATTTCTTTATCTTCCAAAGTCCTTATTGACATCTGTTTTGCAGTACAATCCAAGTGCGTACAATGCTTCATCAACTAGTCCACGCCCAAAGTAAGGTCGAACTCGCTGAAAGGCAGTTCCATCAAATCTGCCAAAAATACTTCTCTTTGAATTTCTAAAGGCACGTCTCTATACAATTTATTCACGATCATAGACTGTCCTAAGGGACTAATTACCGTCATCTCTCTATCGATAATCTCAGATCTAATATTCAGATTTCCTGATATAGCACTAGCAATATACGAGTGGGTAGACTCGATATCTATCAAAGCAGTAATAGGTACATCAAAGATGAAGAATGTACCGATTATCACATCAGGTGCATCGCCATCCTCCCGACACCTGACCGCATAGACTAACCCCGACTGTCTCACCTCCGCGTTACCTCTAAAGCCATTACCTCTACCTGGTGCACCTTGACCTCGTCCAGTGCCATTACCACCATGACCTGGTCCATGGCCCCTCGGTGGCTGTTGAGCGCCTCTAGCTGGCTGTGCATCAGGGTTACGAGCTTCTTGAGTCGGAGCAGTTCATTGAGGATAATTCTTAAGCCGGTGGTCCTTAGAACCACATTTAAAACAACCACTGATTCTATTCCAACATTCCCCGGGGTGTCGTCTTCCACAGTCAGCACATGGTTGGATCTGGTTGGTAGCCACAAGTGCTCTAGCTTGAGCTGGCTCATCATTCCGAGGCCTCTTTTGGAGCCTTTTAGCATAACCCGAGTACTTAAAGTCCCTATTGCCTCTGCCTCTTTCCCAGTTCTAACGTTCTGAGTTCTTAGCTTCTTCAGCTATCTTGGCTTTCTCCACAAGCATGGCAACAGTCCTTTCCTGTTGTGGGGCTATCAGAACCCGCAACTCATCATTCAGCCCATCTTCAAAGCATACACAACGCTCATGGTCGGTTGGCACTATTGTCCTAGGATAACGGCTCAAGTGTAGAAATTCTACCTCGTAAGCTACCACCGTCTTATTTCCTTGAACCATATTCAGGAATTCCTTCCTCCAGGCATCCACATAACTTGCCCTACATACTTTCCTTAGAAAGCAGCTTTGAAGAAATCCCAAGTAACACATTCAGCCTAGGTGCCTTCTCAAACAGTAAGCCACCATTGATACGCCTCGTCCCTTAACAAGGACACAACTCCTCTTAATTTCTACTCTGCAGTACATTCCAGATCATCCATAATCTGCTCCACAGCCTCGAGCCAATATTCCGCAACATTTGGGCTACTCCAGAAATACCCTTAAAAGTCTCAGCACCATTTGATCTGAGTCGCTCTGATATTGACCCACGAACTACTGGCCTTGATCTAGCCCCAACAACCCTTTCCAAAACTCGTAACATTGCTTGAGACAGAGCAATGTTTTCTCTCATACGGTCATGGGATCCATTTTTCGACACAGGTGATGTTGGTGCATCCATTTCTGGCATATGTCCAGATGCCTCAGACACGGCTCTAGCACCTCGGCCTCTACCACAGCCACGTCTACCACGTCCACGTCCTCTAGCGCTCATATTGACTAATTCGATTTAATCTAATTACAAGTTTTATGAATCAGAATACTATTTCAGTGTTTATTAACGATATTTTATGAGATATAAGAGATAGAGTTTGTTTTCGCAAACACATCCTATAGTCTCAATCTCTATAGTTTCAACACCTAAAACTAAAAGTTCTAGAGTGTTCCTATGATCATATCACAATAATAATTATTCAATATACAAATACTTACTTGACTTGGTGCCGGATGCTCGTGGTGCCATACTACCTTTAACACATAAATTCTATAAATTCAAAACAGTTTTAAACGAAAATTGTTGTTGAACCCAAATCACAGCCTAGTTTTGAAATTGGCTCTGATACCATAAAATGTAACACCCCAAACCCCGTCTATGCGTTAAGACCAGATTTGATATGTCACACGAATTGAACATACGTATATTCTTCTAAAGATTCAAAGAAAATGGAATTTCAAGAAGATTTTGAAAAGGTGTTTATTGAAAACCGAGGTTGATTGTTAAATCTAATAATTTGAGACATAAAAATTTATAATTTAAATACCTAAGAAAAATTTATTTAATGTTCCGAGAATTTAAGAGAGTTCGAAGAAATTTTGAAAAACAAAGATTTTAAAAGAATTGTTACAAAGAAACTTTCGAGTTAAAATATTTAAGAATGAAAGCCCTTTTTGCACATTTATTTACGAAAAATGTTTATTTCAATTTTAGAAAAATAAAATCCCACTTAAGTACTTTAAAGCATATCATAGAATCCATCCATAGGTAAAACATCCATAAAATTTAATTAGAGGCCTTATTACAACATAACTTAAATAGAAAATATTAAAATTACTTTAAAGAAATCTGAAATTTAAATAACCCATTATTCGTAGTATGGTCTCCACTGAGTCGTCCCCGGCCCAAGCCTCTGCCACTGATCATTACCTGAGAAGGGTAAAGAAAATGGGGTGAGTTACTTAGAACTCAGTGTGTAACTCACTTACCATAATCCACTGGGCCAAAACCATTTAAGCATTTATTTGGGCCTGAGCCCATTACAAATATAACAATTTAACATATATAGAATGCATGTGATATGCAATTCCCAAAACCAAACCTAAATTTCCATCCGCTACACACCACCCGCACCAACCAGCACACCTGTTGGGAGCTTTAATCACCCACCCCGCCAACACACCAAATTGGGCATTAAGCCATATATCAAACTGGGCATAAAGCCATATATCAAACTGGGCATAAAACCATCAGAATTTTAACTTCTCTTCATCAAAATAGCCCAACCCATGCAATCACGTATATAATATGCATAACAATCCATTCATATAATTATTCCAACATAAGGCCCATTATAAAAGTTATTACAATCTGGCCGATTTCACATTTTGGCCCACATAATCTCATATCACATTTGGCCCATTTAGTAAATATCACATATGGCCCATTTATCAAATATCACATATGGCCCATTAATCAAATATCACATATGGCCCATTTATCAAATATCACATATGGCCCATTAATCAAATATCACATATGGCCCATTAAGTCACTTTTATCGATTTAGCCCATTAAGGGCAAATTCGAAATTTTTGCAATCTTAATATCGATTTCATAGTTTTTACCATTAAAGTGTTAAATATACCATTTTACCCGATTTCATCAACTTTGCGATTTTAATCTAGCTATTAATACGATGTAGTTATCTAACCCACGATATACGATGTGAGATTACACACCTGATTACGGTGAGCTCTACACTTTCCTGATCGTCAACACCTAGAAATGTTATAACGCTCGATTAAAACACTTAACACTTAAAATAAATCTATTCTAAGATAAGCGATCTAGATTTTTACCCTCGAAAGCTCGAACAACTACTATTTGTCAGTTCTCCTCGGTTGATGGTTCACAACCCGGTGGAAAATCCTAGATCATCAGTTCCTCACGACTACGAACAACCTCGAATAATTGATTTTCACCGGATGAGGGTCCACAACCCGGTGGAAAATCTCAGATGGCCAAAATAGCCCTTCGCTTGAATCTAAAGGGAATAGCGAATCCGCCCCTCTTTTGATCACTATTCACCACCCTTTTTGATCTTATCTTGCTTGCCTCCATTGACAAAAGAATATTAATCCAACTAATATTTCAAAAATTAAGACGATTGATTTTAAGGGGCGAAATCAGCTTACCATGAAATCATTACGTTCAAAGGATGAAAATCAAGCGATAGCGTCCTTAAAGTAACAACGACTAGTAAACCCCATCATTAACGAAATAATGAGTAAAATGGAATCCTTGATAGAAACTCTTACCTTAAAACTTTGGATTGAATCCTAGTGATTCACGATGATTTTGGACACTCCAAGTTCCGGCCTTCCACTAAGTTTCTATGGTGGAGAAAAAGATTTGAATGAGATATAGTTTGATAATGATCTCGATCTAAAAAGACCATCCCATACCAACATGTAAATTCGGCACAAAGGAAAAAGGAAAAAAATAAAAATACTAAAGTATTATACTAGCCACTTACTGATTGATCAAAGTGTGAGAAGAAAAGAATGAAATGATTTGAGAAGAAGATAAGTGTAGTAAAATATTCAGCTATGAAGAAAAAAATTGTAGGAGATGGTGTTAGCAATATTCAGCCATGGAGGAAAAGAAAAGGGAGAAAATGTTGGATAGATTTTGTAAGAAGAAGGAGATGAAATAAAGGTATAGGACAATTAGGTGTTTCAGTTTTGATTCATTTCAAGAATGAAAGATGAACAAAGAGAGGTGTTTGAGGCTAGAGAGCATTTGACAATGGAGAAAGAAAAGAAAAAGAAAATGGCCTTCCAAGGTGTTATGGTTTCGGCACTAGGAAGATATGACTTGAAAGAAAAGGCAAAATAAGACCAAAATGGTCAAAAATATGAATAACTAAAAGAAAACAAAAGATGCTTACCTAATGCTCAAAGTGCATTCGGCTAGGGAGAGAAAAGATGAAGAGAAAATGTTTTGAGAGAAAACAAAAATGACCAAAAAGAAATGTGCCCAACAAGCACCTATCCTTACTCAAAAGTCTTTAAAAATTTAGCCACCCCCCTTAGCCCCTAAAACCGTCCAAGTTCATGGACACAAGGTCAAAGTTTGGCCAATCCAAACTTTCCAAAACATCCTCCTTGTAAAGTGCCTTGTGTTCCCCCTACATACCATAACCTCATGATTCCCTACCTTAAGTTTACACTTGCCTTTTTCCCTTAGCCACCTTTCCAAAAAAAAAAATCAAGTCTAAGCTACCATAAATACTAGCTTGACCGACACTATGAAGATGGGAAGCAAATAAATAAAAATTTCACATGCATAACAAGGGATTCAAACCTCTTCCCACAAGCAAACACTCATGGCACTATATCCCCTTTACTACTTGCTCATCTTATGCTTACTTAAACCTCTTAATTACCTTAAGCATTAAGGTTACTTGATCCACTTCAATAAAGTACTATATACCAAAATTTATTCCAAATTCCAATTAAATCTCGAGCCTTCTCAAGACTATTAAAACACACACATTGAATCATTTCACTAGCTAAGTACCAAAATTATGCAACATATTGATTCTCAATCAATTTTTTTTTAGGATGTTACACCAAGGCACATAAGTACCACAATATACTAACTAAACTCATACTAATCCTTGTCCACTTAATCAACAAAATGGCCATTATCAAAGATGCATTATTAGGCCTAATTTCACAAGCATTCCTATTTCCACAAGTCATCAATGTACCATTCATAGTACCTGTTACCATCAATCATCACAACCAACTCAATAAGCACAAGACATAAGCACATATATTAGCACATGATTAAAACATACCAAATATACCAAAATTAAGCCATCACCCATGGCTATATATACAAACCAAATTATATGAATTTACAAGCCAATTCATTTGGCCAACATCATTACCAAAACATAATCAACAAGACTCAAATACCTATACATGCCATATACTTAAAATATAGTTTCAAAAGTACCAAAGAGTCAGGGGATAGTACGATGAAGTCTCCGATGATCCCCGGATCCGAGCTAGCTTTGAAATCACTATAAAACATGGAAAAGAAAAAAAGTAAGCTATGTAGCTTAGTAAGCTCGTATGTTAACAATAAGAAACTATCATTATTCATTAATCATTCATATAATAGAAAACAATATACAACAAACTTATTAAATATCAAATCATCATATGATCATTCATATAAATTACCAAGGAACTCATCAATTTCTTAGTTTTCAAAACTTAATTCATTTTTGTATGTACCTGTACCATTTTGTACCAATTTCACACCCAATCACATCCTTCATTTACCCGTTGAACCATTTGGAATAGAAGTTGGATACTTAAGGTCTCACTCGATAAGTACCTATACCATGGGCCATAGCCAAATCAAGGTAACTTAACCGAAATTTTGATATCATGGCCCGAAGCCAAATCAATCGATATGCATGGCCCAAGCCAAATCAATTTATCTTGCACACATAGTGCTAAATCATGGCCCGAAGCCAACTCAAGTATACCTAATGGCATGTCACTAGCATCCTAAACTATTCCTGAGGTTCAACCAGGATTTCAACTATCGAAACTTCATCGAATCATTTCTGAACTCGTCCATAATCACACAACTTGGCCAAAGCCTAAGTGTGTACACCAAACATGTTAGCCATTTAATCATATAACATTGACAATAATTATGGATGAGCACAACATTTAATCATGTATTATATGCATATATCATTCATTTCAGCTCTCGATATACCATGTATCACCATTTCAATGGAATTCACATGTGTCCAAGTATTAGTTAGTATTGAACTCTTACCGTTTCCTTTCTGAATAATGCCCGTTGAACCATTTAGAATACCGTTGGATACCGGGATAGCTCACACATAGTATGCTAACTCATATAATTGTAATCCATCAATTCATGTACATGTATGCTCACACGAGTTGTGAATCAGAATGCTTACACGAGCTGTGAAAATAGGCCTGCTCACATGAGCTATGGGTCAGAATGTAGCCACACGATGCTGCTTACATGAGCTGTGGATTATCCGAAACACATGCTAGACCTCATCCATTGGTAGGATGTTTAGGACCAGCACCCAAATCATGTAAACCCTAATGACATGTCATTTGTATCCTACGAATTCCTAACATTCAAACGGGGCTCGATAGTCGTCGTACGTCATTGGATATGCGATCGATATATATATATATATGGAAATTCACTAAACATGTATAATTCAATTGAAAATGTAACACCCTAAACCCGGCCCATGCATTAAGGCCAGATCTAACATGTCACATGATAAAAATGCTTTTAAGTCCTTTTCAATTGTACATAAATAGATATTGATTTAAAATTAAGTAAAACAAATTCCCATTTAAATTTTAACAAAGTATTCTTGAATAGAAGATTGATTGATAAATCGATAAATTTAAAATAATGATTTTACAAACATGTCTATTGAAAATGTTAATGAAAATTTAAGAGAAGATTTTGATTTAAAATATTTATGAAATTTTATTATGAAATCCATTTGTTCATCCATTTTAGAAAATGTTTATTTAAGTTTTAGAAAATCTCATTTAAAGTACTTAGAGCAAAATATAAATACGTCAAACATAAAATAAAATAAAAATAATCCAGAGGCCTTATTACAACTTTAACTCAAAATAGTAGAGTAATTAAATGTACTAAAAAGAAATCTAAAGTCCAAATAAAACTGTTTTTGTAGTATGGCCTGCACCGAGTCATCCATGGCCCAAGTCTTTGTCACTGAACAATACCTGAAAGGGATAAGGAAAAACGGGGTGAGTTACTAGAACTCAGTGTATAACCCCCTTACCGTTGTCCACTGGGCCTGAATCCCATTTAGCAATATTTTGGGCCTAAGCCCGTTTACAATATAATGTATCAATTATATCATATGAATGTAATACAATTCCCAAACCAATCCTAATAATCCATCCGCTACACACCACCCGTACCAACCAACACACCTGTGGGGATCAAGTTTACCCACCCCGCCAACACTCCAATTGCAGGCATTATGCCATTTATATCAAATTTAATTGTGGGCAAGCCACTAGAATCACAGAGTATCATATTATCAAACATATTTGTGGCAGTGCCACCGGAGTTTCTTCTTTTCAACATTTTCCCAACCCATGAAAATCATGTAAATGCATCGTACATAACAAATTATGATATTTACAAATATAGCAACATTAATTAATTCAGAGGTTCATTACCGAAAATTTGACCCATTAATACTTTGCAAATCGGCCCAATAGGGCAATATATCAAATCGGCCCATTAAGCAATATAACAAATCGACCCATTAAGGCAATATAACAATTTGGCCCATTAAGTATTATATCAAATTGGCCCATTAAGTGGTATAACAAATCGGCCCATTAAGGCAATATAACAATTTGGCCCATTAAGAAATATAACAATTCGGCCCATTAAGAGCATTTTCGTAATTCGCACAATGATATTACCGATTTTGTCAATTTTATCAAAATAATGTATCTTAGGCCATTTTTTCAGGTTTACGCCCTATTACGATTTTAGTCATAGCGATTTATTTCCAATATGATATAAATCTTAAAACCCACGAAAAACGGTGTGAGATTACACACCTGATTATGGTAAGCACTAAGCCTTCTTGCTCGTCGACACCTAAGATATCGTAACACTTGATTAATCGGCATACGTGATTTTAATAATGAAACTCTAAAATAAACGATCTAAAGTGTTTACCCTCAAAATCGTGAACGACTACGATTTGTTGATTTTCCCTGGATGACAGTCCACAAACCGGTGGAAAATCTTGAATCACCGAAACTGCCCTTCGTTTGAATTTAGGAGTACGGATCACAAATTCGCTCTTTTTACGATCTCCAATCACTATCGCTTTCGATTCAATATTGCCCTTCTCCATTGAAAACAAATCTTAGTCAAAACTAATGTTACGTTGATATGAACGATTAATTAAGGGAAAGGTCAGCTTACCACTAGAATCGTATGATCACAAGTCGACAGATCGAGCGATTTAGTCCCTAAAACATAAAGTCAATTATTTCAAATTATTACTCCTTAAGCAATCAATTGAATATTGAGTACTATCAAAAATCCATAACGAATTCTTATCGTATCGATATTGGATCCGATGTTCACCGTTCAACTTAAGACTAGAGTAATGTTTGGCCTCCCACTAGAATACTACAAAAGGGAAAAGCGATCTCGTTTGAGAGAGTAAAATAAAATGATGGTCTCGGTCAAAATGACCATCCCAAACCAAGGCATAATTTCAGCATTAAGAGGAAGAAAATAAAATGTTTGAAAAGAACCACTTACTGGTTGATCAAAGGAGTGAGTCATAACTCGAATGAGAAAGAAAAAAATAATGAAGAGATGAAAGGTTTTGGTTATAGAGGAAAATGAAGAATGATATTCAGCTATGGAGGGAAAACAAGCAATAATATTCGGCTATGGAGGGTATGGATTTGAGAAGAAGAAGGAAGCGTTGGAAAATTTTGTAAAAAAAAAAAAAAGATAAAAAGGTGTGTGTTTATGAGGATTCGGTTTTTCCAAAGGATAAAGAGTGAACAATTTGATCTCAATGGCTTAGGTACATTCAACAACAAGAAGAAATTAAGAAAAGTTGCTCACTAGCAACTTGGAGTTTTGGCATGAAGAAAAAGAATTTGGAGAAAATGATACAATTTGACACTAAAGAAATTTTTGGCCAAAACAAACACTTAGGTTTTTACCAAAAGGAAAAGCAAAAATTAAGCTATACCCCATATACCAAACCGTCCATATCTTTGACAATAATGGTTAAAAATTGGCCAGCCAAACTTTCCATAACATTGTAACATTCGGGAATTAGGGGCTTTGTATTTATTATGTTTCTGTTTGTTTGGTATGCTCTATCTATTAATTTGTTATGTTTGGGGTTTCTGAGAAGGCTCTGGGTTTAGCTTAAGCCTTGGTGAAAATCTCAATTTTGGGCACTTTAGGGGAGAGCTAGCGGGGGGCAGGCTTTAAGGATCATTGTTAGTGTTTGTTGACATAAGAAATGAAGTGGTAAAGTGGCAGGGTGTCACCTAGGAAATAAGGGGGATGACGCCTCAAGGGGAGCTTGGAGGAGGTGGGAGTAGGTTCGCATCGCATAGTCTACCTTTTTGGAGTTTATTTTGGCATTGGGATGGAGAGGTGATGGATTCGGTTTGGGACCTTAAAGAATGGGAGTTGAATAAGTCAAATATTTTAAATGGGTAGCCATGAGAGAAAGGTGGAGTTTGAATCATTCAAACTGATTCAAATGATGGGAGGGAAGTGAATGTAAGAGACGATCAAGGGATTTGGTGGCTTGTTGGGGGGTTGTTGACCGAATGTGGCTTGGTGGAAGGGGGAGCTTTTGTTTTGGGGTTAGGTGAGGTGCATGTGCCGAAAGTTGTTTTAGGCATTTCTTTCTTTTCTTGTGTGCACTTTCGGTCATTTGGGGGTGTGTGTGCCGATTATTGCAAGCTTGTTTAAGTCTTTTTATTTTCTTTTCTTTTTTTATTTGTTTCTCTTCTTCCTATTCTTCCTTTGTGCCGAAATTTTCTTTAGGGGCATCTAGTTTATTCTTTGCAATTTGGGCATAGGCATTTCAACTTTTGTTTAAACCGAAACTTCAACTCTCTCTCTCTGGTTATTCTCTCTTTGTTTTCTTTCTCCTTTCACCTTTCTTTCTCTTCAACTGAACCTTGTGTCCTCATTTTCTTCTCATTATTGTTTACTTGTTCTTCTTCCTAACCAAAATACCCTTTGTTTCTTCTCCTTCTTGTTCTTTTGGTCATAGCCGAATCTCCCTAGCCATTTGCTCCTTGTTCTTCATAGCCGAAATAGTAAGTGCCTCAACCGAAACTCATTTCCTTTCTTTTAGCACCTTTCTTCTTTGCCTTATTTCATACATTTACAGAAGTCGAATCCTCTTGTCACATCAAGTGTGGGCACCCTCCCTATCAGTTTTGCTAGTATTTGATTATAGTCTCTCCACTCGTTAATTTGTTGGTTCGGTAAGGAGTTTCTTCCTTTTCTCTTTTCATTCATCTTTCGTATTCTCTTAGTCTGATTTGATACCGAAGGTAGATATTTCACATTTCTTTGGTGCTTGGCTGAATACAAGAGGGGGGTGATTCACGCCATCTGGGGTAGAGTTTTCGGGGTTTGTTAGTCGTAAGCCAATCCTACCCTTCGGGATCTATCGACTTAGGTAAGGGATCTAACTCTCGGATTCTAGTTCTTTATATTTTAGTTCACTTCTTTAACCCAATTTAGTGATAAGGTATATTATGGATTCGAAGGCTAATCAAGCAGTGAGTAGGGTTAGATCTGAGACCTCGACCCCTAATATCAAGAAGAGGACGGTCTCAGTGGTTCGTGATTAGCCATTGGGGTGTGGTCCAGCATCCAAGCAGGAGAGTAGACAAATCGCGATTGTGTCAATTAGCGATAGTACCGACGTAAAAAGTGTAGTTTTACGCGTAATCAGGTGTGTATCTCTTACACACTTCATAATCAATGTATTGCTATGTTATTAACTTAAACACTGTTAAAAGTCAAAATAATTGTGGATATCGATATGCTACCCTTATGGGTATGAGCGAGGACTCCAGGTAAGTCCGTTCTAATAGTTAATTATATTAGATTACTGATGAATATGTATATGCTATGTTGCAATATGTTATTAATTGATAAAGCATGTAAGTAATGTATGTATAAGCATGTGCACTGAAATGGGTATTATGAGAGGAGGGGGAAGTTGTGATATTTGTGACTTTGGGTCACCAGTGGTTTGCCACCACCAGTGGTTTGGTACCACTTGTGATTTTTGTGACTTTGGGTCACTAGTGGTTTGGCACCACATTGGATATTTTAGTGACTCGTCCCAGTGGCTTAGTACCACAGTGGGTTGGCCCCACATATTGTATTAAAAGGGGATTGTCACTAGTGGTTTGGTACCACAAAGTTGGTTGGCCCCACATATGGATAATTGTGACTTTGGGTCACCAGTGGTTTGGCACCACCAGTGGTTTGGTACCACATTTGTATATACTTGATTGTGACTTTGGGTCATCAGTGGTTTGGCACCACCAGTGGTTTGGTACCACACGGGGTAGAACATGGAGTGTTGGATGGCTAGGTTTGGGTTGCATGACATACTTACTTGATTGTGAAACTGTGCAAGAGTGTTGTTATAATCGAAAGGGAGATTATACACTAAGTCTCAGTGACTCACCTCCTCCCTTATATTTTGCAGATGACTCGTAGATCGCGGATACGAAGCCGGACGGACTCGTGGTGGCCATGCATATTGCGTTTGGTTTTAGTTTGTTCACTCTTTTGGGTACTTTGTTTTTAATTTGGTTCTATCGGGCTTGTAATAAGGCCACTAACTAATATTTCTGGGTTGTTTAATCTTGTTAAGTTTTATCATACATTGCTTAAGTTAAGCAACATGGAATGTCCAAATAACCTTGTAAAAGAAAAAAATCAATGTTTTTCTAAATTTACACATCTCACCGGGTTTTCTAAACTTTACCATCGCGTAAGAACAACAAGTGATGACAACGAATCAAACTCAAATTTCTTCTTAAAATTTAGTTTTACTCTGAGATCTAATGGAAAGTGGTTTTCAACCTCACACTTAAGCGAGGATGGGGTTTTTTTTTCCTGGTAATGAGAGGCAATGAATGGGTTTTCTCGAGGGAGTCTTTTCCTTCTGTTTAAAAACTTTAGATAGCAAAATGTTTCAATGGTAGTTTTTCACGAAAATTAATTGGCAATGTGTTCTATTAAAATATTTTCACCCTGTGACATGCCGAATCTGGTCATAGTGTGTTGACCGGGTTTGGGGTGTTATAATTTTTTGTATTAGAGCCAAGTTTAAAAGCTTGGCTGTGGGTCTGAGGCCTAAAGTGTTTCAAAAGTAGGTTTTTGATGGAAAATACATGGTCTGGAAAGCATGGCACCAAGTCTCCGGCACCGATCCGCCCAGGTAAGTACCCCTAACAGCTGTGTTTATATACATGATTATGATGATAGTAATATGATTGATGGTACTAGTGGGTTACCCTAGAGGCTAAAACTCGTAGGATTTTGTAATAAAGCTGTTCATAAAATTGTGCTATAATAACAGTGGAATAAGTCTAACGCATAAAACTGTTAAATCAGATCAATTCGTATCTACAGTTATGAGCACCCAAGGAGGTAGGCGTAATATATGTGGACGAGGTAGGGGTAGGACGTCAGTGTCAGAATCGGTAGGGTCTGGTCATGGGTCAGAGAACGAGGTACCACTGCCGCCAGTTGTGGGCATAGAATTTCAGGATCAGATGGCTGGTGATGACGCAGTGTCACAGGCGATGCTGCAGGTTCTAGAAAGAGTCGCAGGTGCAGGCATTGCAAGGGGAGCTCGAAAATCTGTGTCTGAACAACTCCAGGCTAATGGTGTAGAGGTATTCAGGGGTGTATCTGGTGTGGCTCCTAGTACGGTAGAATATTGGCTAGAGGTGACAAAATATATCATGGACGACCTGTATTTTACGGCTAAGGAGAAATTGAAGGGTATAGTGTCTCTTCTCCGGGATGAGTAAAATCAGTGGTGGCTCATGGTTCGGGATGGAGCAATGGCAGACGATATCACTTGGGACTATTTTAAGGTAGCTTATTAGAGGAAATACATTGGGTGCAGTTACATTGATGCACAGAGGAAGGCGTTTCTAAGGCTGGTTCAGGGGAGTAGGTCAGTATCTGAGTATGAGGCAGAATTCTTAAGGTTGAGCCGTTACGCTTGGGGTATCGTGGCTACAAAACATAAGCGCTGTGTCAAGTTTGAAGACGGGCTGAGAGAAGAACTGAGGTTGTTGATCACTCCACAACAAGAGAGGGAGTTTGCAATGCTGGTAGAGAAGGCTAAGATAGCCGAAGGGGTGAAGAAGTCTACGAAACAAAATCTGGATAGGAATAGATATAAGAGAAGTTTTGGGCTGTCAGGGTCAGCCAGAAATTCTCAGAAAATGGTTAGCTATGGTGGCCCGAATCAATCTGTGAGGCCTGTTGCTGCTACTCAGGGACCAGCGTAGTGTGCTCGATATGGGAAATCCCATTGAGGGGAATGTTGGACTGGTGGTAGAGGATGCTTTGAGTGTGGGTCGTTGGATCATCGTGTGAGGGATTGTCCGCGTAAGCTAGCCAGGGGGCAATCTGAGAGTTGGGGGTGTGCTCAATTTAAGAACAGTGGACAGTAACCGCAGAGGGGTCGTGGTTCTATCAGGGGAGGTAATGGTTCTGGTCGAGGCCGCGGAGCACCGGGTATGGGTGCAGGTAATACTGAAGCAAGGCAGCCTGGGTTGGTATATGCAACGAGACGTCGAGAGGAAGGTGACGCACAAGATGTCATAACTTGTACGTTCTTAATTTTTGGACTACCTTATACTTCTTTGATAGATGTTGGTTCGACGCACTCGTATGTTGCCAGTAGCACAGTGGAAACCATGAACTTAGACTTTGAGATTACTTCTAGGGAGATGACATTAATTAGCTCTCTAGGTCACTCTATAGAAGTAAATAACCTGTATGGGGATGTACCCCTAGAACTTCAAAGGGTAGTGTTTGTGGCTAATCTGATGGAACTACCATTCAGGGAGTTCGATTTGATCCTTGGGATGGACTGGCTGGTGAAGTATCAAGTGAGTTTGGACTGCGCGGTTAAGCACATGGTAGTGAGAATAGCTGAAGGTGAAGAACTGGTAATGATAGGTAATAGGAGGGATTATCTATGTAACGTTATATCTGCTCTGAAGGCCGAGAAAATGGTGAGAAAGGGTTGTGAGGCATTCATGGTTCATATTTGTGCGTTAGAGGCCAAGGAATTAACTGTATGGGAGGTCCGAACGGTGATGGATTTTTCTGAAGTGTTTACAGAGGAGCTTCCGGGTTTACACCCAGATCGCGAGGTTGAGTTTGGGATAGATTTGTTACCAGGAACAGCGCCAATGTCTATTGCTCCAATAGGATGGCCCCTAAAGAGTTGGTGGAGCTAAAGGCACAAATTCAAGAGTTACTGGATCGAGGTTTTATTCGGCCGAGTGTTTCGCCTTGGGGAGCACCTGTACTTTTTGTTAAAAAAAGGATGGTACAATGCAGATGTGTATAGACTACCACCAGCTGAGTAAGTTGACGATCAAGAACTAGTATCCATTGCCGAGGATAGATGATCTGTTCGATCAGCTTAAGGGTGCATCAGTCTTCTCCAAGATTTATTTAAGATCAGGGTATCACCAACTTAAGGTGAAGAAGGCTGATATCTATAAAATGGCATTTCATACTCGTTACGGGCACTACGAGTTTTTGGTAATATCATTTGGGCTGACCAATACGCCGGCAGCATTCATGGACATGATGAACCGGGTGTTTCAACCGTACTTGGACCAATTCGTAGTAGTATTTATAGACGACATCTTGGTGTACTCGAAGTCTAAGGAAGAGCATGATGAGCATCTCCGCGTGGTTCTGTAGATTCTGAGGGAGAAGCAGTTGTTCGCAAAGTTTAGTAAATGCGAGTTCTGGTTGGAGGAGGTAGCTTTCTTGGGTCATGTGGTGTCAGTCGAGGGGATTAGAGTGGACCCTCGAAAGATTGAGGCGGTGTTGGATTGGAAACCACCCAAGTCGGTGGCAAAAATTTAGAGTTTTCTGGGTTTGGCAAGATATTACAGAAGGTTTGTAGAGGGGTTTTCTTTGATTGCGTACGATTGACCAAATTCTTGAGGAAAGGGTTCCATTTGTGTGGGCGGACAAGCGTGAGAAAAGTTTTGACAAATTGAAGAGGATTCGATGAAGCTCGGTTTTGATTCACTGAGGCGGGGAAATAGTTCACGGTTTACTATGATCGTCGACATCTTGGTCTTGGATGTGTGCTGATGCAAGAGGGGAAGGTAGTGGCATATGCGTCCCGATAGCTGAGACCGCACGAAGTTAACTATCTGATGCATGATCTGGAATTGGCTGTAGTGGTTTTCACTCTGAAGATATGGAGGCACTATTTGTACGGAGAGAAGTCAATAGTTTACACGGATCACAAGAGTCTGAAGTACCTCTTGACTCAGAAGGACTTGAATTTGAGCCAACGGAGGTGGATCGAGTTGTTGAAGGACTACGACTGTTCAATTGAGTATCATCCAGGCAAGGCCAACATGGTGGCAGACGCATTGAGCTGTAAGGTAGTGTTAGACTTGAGAGCAATGTTTTCTCATCTCAGTTTGTATGACGAAGTCTATTAGCAGAATTGCAGGTGAAGCCATCATGGGTTGGTCAGGTTAAGGAGAAATAGCTAATGGATGAGGTCCTAAGTACTCAGAGGGTGCAAGTGCAGAGTGGTGGATTGGAAGGTTATAGCTTGACCAGTGATGGAGTGTTGTGTTTCCAAGGAAGGGTTTGTATGCTAAAGGACGTCGAGCTAAGGCAGAAGATTCTTCAGGAGGCACATAGCAGTCCCTACGCTATGCACCCTGGATGTTGCAAGATGTATCGAGATTTGCGGGAACAGTTCTGGTGGTCAGGTCTAAAACAAGAAGTAACTAAGTTTGTGAGTAAATGTCTAACGTGTCAGCAGGTCAAAGCTGAACACCAATTACCTTCGAGTCTGTTACAGCCGATCAAGATTTCGCAGTGGAAGTGGAAAAGATTACGATGGATTTCGTCACTGGGTTACCCCTTACGCCTAGCAAGAAGGATTCAGTTTGGGTGATAGTAGATCATTTGACTAAGTCGGCTCATTTTATACCGGTTATAGTGGATTACTCGCTCCAAAGGTTGGCTAAGTTGTATGTGGCAGAAATAGTGAGACTGCATTGGGTACCGGTATCGATTATCTCTGATAGGGATCCCAGATTCACGTCGAGGTTCGAAAAGCGTTGCATCGAATCCTTTGGAGATTGATTGGATTCGATCTGACATTTCATCCATGATTAGATGGGCGATCGAAGGGTAATACAAATTCTAAAGGATATGTTGAGAGGTTGTGTCTTGGATTTCAGAGGCAGCTGGGAAGAATTTCTACCGCTAGCAGAATTCGCGTACAACAATAGTCACCAGGCAAGCATTAAGATGGCATCATATGAAGCGTTATATGGTCGAAAGTGTCATACACCTACGTGCTGGACAGAGTTGGGTGAGCGTCAGATGTTGGGTCCGGAGTTGGTCACGAAAATAGAAGATAAGGTTAAGGTGATTCGGGCCCGTCTGAAGGAAGCTTCAGACAGGCAGAAGTCTTATGCTGACCCCAAACATAGGGATATAGAGTATGCAGTGGGTGACAAGGTCCTTCTGAAGGTATCATCGTGGAAGAAAGTGCTAAGATTTTATCGGAAAGGCGAGCTTAGCTAGGTTTAGGGCCGTATACGGTGTTGAAGCGAGTGGGATTGGTAGCTTATCAGCTCGAGTTGCCAGTAGAATTGAGTCAGATTCATGATGTGTTTCATGTCTCCATGCTTAGGCCCTATCAATCTGATCTGTCGCATGTTGTGTCAATGGAAGAGATCAAGGTGAGCCCAGATTTGACCATGGAAGAGGAACCAGTGTAGATTCTAGATCGGGATGTTAAGGTTTTGCATAAGTAGTCAGTTCCACTGGTAAAGGCATTATGGCGGAACCATGGTACGGAAAAGGCCACGTGGGAACCAGAGGATGTGATGCGGCAGCAATACCCTCAACTCTTTTGACCAGGTAATTTCGAGGCCGAAATTTCGTTAAGGGGGTAGAACTGTAACATCCAGGAATTAGGGGCTTTGCATTTATTATGTTTCTGTGTGTTTGGTATGCTCTATCTATTAATTTGCTATGTTTGGGGTTCCCGGGAAGGCTCGGGGTTGAGCTTAAGCCTTGGTGACAATCTAAATTTTGGGCACTTTAGGGGAGAGCTAGCAGGGGGCAGGCTTTAAGGATCATTGCTAGTGTTTGTTGACACAAGAAGTGAAGTGGTAAAGTGGCAGGGTGTCACCTAGGAAGCAAGGGGGATGACATCTCAAGGGGAGCTTGGAGGAGGTGGGAGTAGGTTCGAGTCGCATAGTCTACCTTTTTGGAGTTTATTTTTGCGTTGGGATGGAGAGGTGATGGATTCGATTTGGGACCTTAAAGAATGGGAGTTGAATAAGTCAAATATTTTAAATGGGTAGCCATGAGAGAAAGGTGGAGTTTGAATCATTCAAACCGATTCAAATGATGGGAGGGGAGTGAATGTAGGAGACGATCAAGGGATTTGGTGGCTTGTTGAGGGGTTGTTGACCGAATGTGGCTTGGTGGAAGGGGGGAGCTTTCGATTTTGGGGCTAGGTGAGGTGCATGTGCCGAAAGTTGTTTTAGGCATTTCTTTCTTTTCTTGTGTGCACTTTCGATCATTTGGGGTGTGTGTGCCGATTATTGCAAGCTTGTTTGAGTCTTTTTGTTTTGTTTTGTTTTCTTATTTGTTTCTCTTCTTCCTATTCTTCCTTTGTGCCGAAATTTTCTTTAGGGGCATCTAGTTTATTCTTTGTAATTTGGGCATCGACATTTCAACTTTTGCTTAAACCAAAACTTCAACTCTCTCTGGTTATTCTCTCTTTGTTTTCTTCCTCCTTTCACCTTTCTTTCTCCTCAAACGAACCTTGTGTCCTCATTTTCTTTTCACCATTGTTCACTTGTTCTTCTTCCTAACCAAAATACCTTTTGTTTCTTCTCTTTCTTGTTCTTTTGGCCATAGCCGAATCTCCCTTGCCATTTGCTCCTTGTTCTTCATAGCCAAAATAGTAAGTGCCTCAACCGAAACTCATTTCCTTTCTTTTAGCACCTTTCTTCTTTGCCTTATTTCATACATTTAAGTGTTTAATCCTCTTGTCATATCAAGTGTGGGCACCCTCCCTATCAGTTTTGCTAGTATTTGATTATAGTCTCTCCACTCGTTAATTTGTTGGTTTGATAAGGAGCTTCTTCCTTTTCTCTTTTCATTCATCTTCCATATTCTCTTAGTCTGATTTGATGCCGAAGGCAGATATTTCACTTTTCTTTAGTGCTTGGCCGAATACAGGAGGGGGTGATTGATGCCATCTGGGGTGGAGTTTTCAGGGTTTATTAGTCGTAAGCCAAGCCTAGACCCTTTGGGATCTATCGACTTTGGGAGGGATCTAACTCCGGGATTCCAGTTCTTTATATTTTTGTTCACTTCTTTAACCCAATTTAGTGATAAGGTATATTATGGATTCGAAGGCTAATCAAGAAGTGAGTGGGGTTAGATCTGAGACCCCGACCCCTAAATTCAAGAAGTGAGCGGTCTCAGTGGTTCGTGATTGGCCACCAAGGTGTGGATCAGCATCCGAGCAGGAGAGTAGACAAATCACGGTTGTGTTGATTAGCGACAGTACTGACGTAGAAAGTGTAGTTTTGCACGTAATCAGGTGTGTATCTCTTACACACTTCATAATCAATGTATTGCTATGTTATTAACTTAAACATTGTTAAAAGCCGGAATAATTGTGGATATCGATAAGCTACCCTTATGAGTATGAGCGAGGACTCTGGGTAAGTCCGTTCGATAGCTAATTATATTAGATTGCTGATGAATATGTATATGCTATGTTGTAGTATGTTATTAATTGATAAAGCATGTAAGTAATGTATGTATAAGCATGTGAACTGAAATGGGTATTATGAGAGGAGGGGGAAGTTGTGATATTTGTGACTTTGGGTCACCAGTGGTTTGGCACCACCAGTGGTTTGGTACCACGTGATTTTTGTGACTTTGGGTCACTAGTGGTTTGGCACCACATTGGATATTTTAGTGACTCGTCCCAGTGGCTTAGTACCACAGTGGGTTGGCCCCACGTATTGCATTAAAAGGGGATTGTCACTAGTGGTTTGGTACTACAAAGTGGGTTGGCCCCACATATGGATAATTGTGACTTTGGGTCACCAGTGGTTTGGCACCACCAGTGGTTTGGTACCACATTTGTATGTACTTGATTGTGACTTTGGGTCACCCGTGGTTTGGCACCACCAGTGGTTTGGTACCACACAGGGTAGAACATGGAGTGTTGGATGGCTAGGTTTGGGTTGCATGACATACTTACTTGATTGTGAAACTGTGCAAGAGTTTTGTTATAATCGGGAGGGGGATTATACACTGAGTCTCAGTGACTCACCTCTTCCCTTATATTTTGCAAATGACTCGTAGATTACGGATGTGGAGCCGGACGGACTCGTGGTGGCCATGCATATTGCGTTTGGTTTTAGTTTGTTCACTCTTTTGTGTACTTTGTTTTTAATTTGGTTTTACCTGGGTTTGTAATAAGGCCACTAACTAATATTTCTGGGTTGTTTAATCTTGTTAAGTTTTATCATACATTGCTTAAGTTAAGCAACATGGAATGTCTAAATAACCTGTAAAAAGAAAAACAAAATCAGTGTTTTTCCAAATTTACACATCTCACCGGGTTTTCTAAACTTTTCCATCGGGTAATAACAACAAGTGATGATAGCGAACCAAACTCAAATTTCTTCTTAAAATTTAGTTTTACTCTGAGATCTAATGGAAAATTGTTTTCAACCTCACACTCAAGGGAGGATGGGTTTTTTTTTCCTGGTAATGAGAGGCGATGAATGGGTTTTCTCGAGGGAGTCTTTTCCTTCTGTTTAAAAACTTTAGACAGCAAAATGTTTCAATGGTAGTTTTTCACGAAAATAAACCAGCAATGTGTTCTATTCAAACGTTTTCACCCTGTGACATGCCGAATCTGGTCGTAGTGTGTTGACCGGGTTTGGGGTGTTACAAACACTCTTCTCTTTTTATGCCAACATGTTCCCTATACTTTCCTATTTCTTTTGATTTCTTTTCCCACCTTCATCCATTCCTATTTTCCTTAGCCATCTTGCCAAAAAATAAAAAGTCCACCTTGCCTTATTTACTTGCTTGGCATACACTTAGGGAAAGAATACAAAAATAATAGTCAAAATTTACACATTATGGGATTTGAACGTCCTCCCTCAAAGTACTTCATGTAGCGCCATATCCTTCTTACCAATTGCTCATTTATGCTATCAGTTTACTCATTTATTTCCATAAGCTTTAAGGTCACTTACTATATCTCCTTAAAGTGCTAAATGCCAAAATTTTTACTAGGACCAAATAAACCCTGATCCTTCTTAAGACCCTCTAAACATACACAATTAATAATTTAACTAGCTTAACACCAGAAATAATGCAACACATAAAATTCCAAATTTTAGGATGTTATAGAAAACATATAAATACAAGATAATTACATGAACTTACCTCGACGATTAAACGTAGATATGGAGGCGATTAATTTGAAACTTTATCTTTGCCCTGATCTAAAGCCGTACGAGGTTTGTCTTGATCTAACGGATAAATTCAGCTCAATTCAATAATTATTCTATTCAATTTAACCCAAATTCATATTTTAGCAAAATTACAACTTTGCCCCTATACTTTTATTTCTTTTCAATTTAGTCCCTAGCTTATAAAAATGGAAATTCATGAAAATTTCCCAAAACCCATTATAGCTAAATTTCATATAGGTCCATAGCAAGCCCTATATTTCATTTATTTTACAATTTCACCATGTATAATTTTTGATTTTTTTAATTTAATCCTTATTTGATAATTTCACCAAAAATCACTTAACAAAAGTTGTTTATCTATCAACAACTAACCATTTTCTTCCATAAATCATCAAAACTCATACACATTCATTCATTGAAACACTTTAACAGTTTAACACTTTCACAAATTAGTCCCCAGGCTATCTAGATTAAGCTACAACGATCCCAAAAACATAGAAATAATTAAAAACGAGACAAAAATCAGTTACAATGCAAGAACTTGCAAAGCACTGGAAATAGCCAAATTTCAAAGCCCTAAATGGTGTTTCTTGCCTTATAAAATCAGTGGAGAAGATGGATGCATGAAGAAGAAAATTTGTTTTCTTTAATTTTTAACCTATATTTACCTAATTACCAAAATAACCTTAATAATTATTCAAAATTTCAACAATACTAAGCCATGGACATCCAATAACACTATTTATGGTCTAATTACCACATAAGGACTCATACTTTAAGGTTCTATAGCTATTTAATACCTTTAGCTACTAGAACACAACTTTTGCACTTTATGCGATTTAGTCCTTTTTTCAAATTAAGCATGCAAACGGTAAAATTTGTTAACAAAATTTTTATACGATACTACTATCATGCTATAAAAAATAAAAAAATAACAAAATAAATATTTTGATGTCAGATTTATGGTCCCAAAACCACTGTTTCGATTTCACTAAAAACGGGCTGTTATAAGTAAAATATCAATATGATCTAATGAGCAATGCTGAACAGTTTATCATTTTATGATTGGCAAGTTTAAGTTTCCTTTATACGAGCTTACTAAGCATTAGTTGCTGACGTAGTTATTTTTCTCTGTCTTGTAGATCATTGGAAAGCTTGATTGGTTAGAATCTTGTCAGAGCTCTATCACACTATTCATCGACTATTTTGGTAGTTTTTGGTTATTTTGGCTAATGGTTATACATGACATGTATAGGACTTAATTGTAATAGGGCTTGATGATAATGTGACCATTTGGTATATTTTTGAGTTATGTAAAGCTTAGGTATGCTTTAATGATATTACTTGAAAATTTGTAAATAATGGTGTAAATAGATGTGTTATTGAATACTTATGCATGCCATATGACTATAGGTGAATTAGGGATGAATGATTTATACATATGTGTGAAATGGTTTTGGTAAGTTTTTTTTTATGTTTAATGAAAGAACTTGAGTTGTTGGTTTGATAGATTTTGGTGAATGATTGTGGTGCCTTTTGATGGCATATTGGTTAGACTTAGGATGGATGATTTTGGCATGTTTATAGTGCCCTTGAATGTGCTTTTAACAATGTGAAATATGCTAGGTATGGTGTGTCTTGGTGTTTATAGTGCCCTTGAATGTTTATGGGATGGATGATTTTGGCATGTTTATAGTGCCCTTGAATGTTTATAGCTTGATTTGGCTTGTTTTAGGGGCATCTTATACAACACACGGCTTGGGACACGGATAGTCACACGACTGTGTGCCATACACGGCCACCCCACATGACTGTGTGTTTCAAGTTAGTATGTAGCACAGTCTAAGACATGGCTGTGTGACCCAACATCAATGTACACGCGGCTTGTGACATGCATGTGGCCATATTTCAAATATGTAAATAGTTTGGCACACGGCCTGCGACACGGCTGTGTGACCCTAATTCAAATACCCACAAGGGTAGACACACGGGCTCAAACACGATTGTGTGTCCATACTTAGAATGTCCACATGGTATGGGCTATGTCACACGGCCTGGCCACACGACCGTGTGACTCCTTTTTCCAGAATTTTCAAGTTCTTCCAAAATCTACTGTGTTGTTTCGAATTGGTCCTTGAATGTTACCAAACTATTTTAGGGCCCCGTAGACTCGATTTAAGGCCCATAAGTGTATTTTTACCATAATTAGATTGATTTATTAAATGATAATATTTAAATTGCATAATTTTTCTGTTTTGAAGTTGGATGTTCTATTTTGTATGGTAATACTCCATAACCCTAATATGGTGACGGAAATGACTTAAGGGTGTTACAAAAGGTATTAGTCCTGTACATTAAATAGTGAAGTACATGAGTATTTTAGGTGCAATGCATGACTAGAAGGTTATATTCATCTTCTTTAGTCGTTCATGAACCATGGAATGCATGAAGAGTCAATTCGTCCCCCTTAGATGTGCATGTCATCCCCCTTATGCATGAATAAATGAAAGGACACTTTAATCTCCATTTATTGTCCATGAATATGTTCTCAGTGTCATATGTGAATATGATATGCAAATTCTGCAAGTATACACATTAGATCAAGTAATAAAGTGATAGGTAAGATCGTCTCCATAGGGATCAGAATAGGTATAAAAGTGATCAAGTTATTATAATAAATTATGATTATTGCTATGGCAAACAAAGATAAGTATTCAGCGGTAATTTAGAGGGATAATAAGGTGTGCTAAATGTGTACTGCCTAATACTGAAAAATGCTTAGGCAAAGTAAGAATAAAAATGCAATGGCAGTTACGAGAATAACTACGTGAAAAATATGTAGCGAACAAGTAAACAACTAAATATGTTATGGCAATATTATACGGCAAAGGATAGAGGATATACGATTTGATATGAAACGTCAGGATTACTAAGAATCTACCCTTCTTATCAATAATGCCTCAGCAAAATCATACTCAATCTACTGCTCAGAGGAATTCTAAAGTGGTCTACTTTTTTGAGAGCGAAACCTCAAATTACCTTGCCTCAAGCAATATATGTCTATACGTCTTTAGCATGGTTGATACGGCTACGACCCGAGACCCTCCTAGAGTTGGTGTAGAACCTTGGGAAATGCCATTGGGGTTTATCGAGAGTTCATGGAAAAGCAAGCCAAGCAACCCTTGCAACCTAATTCGAGCTTATTGAGCTCGATCCTATCTCATTGAGCTCGAATCTATTTCTTTTTTTTTAATTTATGCATTTTTAGTAGCTGTGTAACATTCTGACTTTAGCTAAATCAAAACAGTGGTTATGAACCAAGAATTCAATGTCAAAAAATTATTTTTTAATATTATTTTATGTGTTTATAGTATGAAATTATGAATGTGTGAAATTTTCGTGAAGTAATTTTATCGCTTAATTAGTCAAATTGTGAAAAAAAAACTAAATCGCGTAAAATGCAAAAGTAGCATTCTACTTGTTAACAGTGTCAATTGGCTTTGGCTTTTAAATATTGTGGCCTTAAATGGTAATTAGACCATTTTAAATGATAGTGGACCATTATGGACAACCATTATATGTTTTTAATGTTTATTCATTAAGGTTATATTGGTAAATTAGTTAATAAGGTTAATATTAATAAAACATAATAAAAATTTAGCTTCATTATCATATTCTAGCTGAATATTGAAGAAGAAAAGAAGCCATTGATGAACAATTAGGGTTTGGCACACATTTGGCTTGATTAAGGTACAATTTGAGCTTGATTTTTGATAATTTTTACGTTTTTGAGATCGTTGCTTTGAAATCTAGCTAGCTCGTATCTTAGATTTTGAAATTGTTAAAGATTTTGAGAGTTGCCATTGTTGAATACTTGAGTACTTTTATGATTGATGATAGAATATGAAAGCTTGATTATAGTTTTATATGTTTTGTAAAGTGGTCATTGACAAAAATGTCAAAAAGGGATTAAATTGTGAAATTTGTAAATTGAGGGGTTGAAATGTGAAATAAATGAAAGTTATGGGTTGTTAGGGACCTATAGGTAATTTTGCTAAGCTAGAGTATAATGAAATTATTTGAATTTTGTGTATTTGTGAAATAGGGACTAAATTGTTAAAAGTGTGAAAGTTTAGGTGCTAAAGTGAAAATATGCCTAAATTAATGTTTTGGACTAAATTGAAAGAATATATGATTGAATAAGTCAATTTTGAATTCATATATATCAAGAAAGAAAGAATTTGGATTTAGATCAAGGGAAAAGCAAAGTTAACGAGTAGTTGATCCGATACGACAATTTCGAATATGAGGTACGTTCGTATAATTGAACTTCATTGTGTACCTATCTATTTGATGAATGAAATTGATTTAGTAATTATTCTATTAATTAAATGTTGAGTTATTAAATGAAATGTACGGATTGAGTAAGGCCAGTTGACGAATAATACCATAGCTGGGCTATGGCAACCAAATAATAAGACCATAACTGGGTTATGGCATGTGAATGAAAGACCATGGCAGGGCCTTAGAAAAGTATGTGTAAGACCATAGTTGGACTATGGCATCAGAAAAATCGATGAATTTGTATCGAAAGCATTTGTAAATCGAAAGGTTTTGATAAGAGTATTGACGAGAAATAGATATGTATCGATAAAGGTACGTACGAAAGATTATTCAAGTATTGAGATATATGAAGTTGAGAACTTATGAATAATGATATGGATAAATTCTATGATAGCTCATAAATTGATGCTTTAAATGTTTATGAAATAATCCATTTTGAATTGCTAGTGAATGTTGTGATTATTTCATGTTCACATACAAACTTACTAAGCTTAAAGCTTCCTCTGTTTAATTGTTTCTATGTTTTATAGTTCTACAAAGCTAGATCAGATCCGAGAATTGTCAGAGACTTTATCACAGTATCGATCATCTATTTTGGTACCTTTGAAGCTATGTATATATGGTATATGGCATGTATAGGCTTGTGTCAAAATGGTTTATTTGATGGATGTGTATTTTGGCCATTTGTGTTGGCATAAAATGATGAACTTGATGATGTTTATGTATGCAAGGAGTTTCACTTTTAATGTTTGAAAATAGACCTATCTTGAATGAATGGATTGAAGTGATTATGTATATTTGAATTGGTTTAGTTAGATGAATTATATATGTGAATTATGCTTAGTAAAGCAAGTTAAGTTGATTAGTGTTTGAATAGGTGAATAGCATTGAATTGAGTATTGAAATGGTTGAAATGGATTTGGTATGATTATGTATTGGTTGATGACTTTTGGCTGCATAATTGTGTTTTAAAATGATACCATATGGGCTTGTGTAGGTATGTGCAAAAAGGGTGGCAAATTGGCTTTGCAAATGGCCTATTCTTTCCACACGGGCAGAGACACGGGCGTGTGTCTCAGTCGTGTGCAACACAAGGTTAGGTTACATGGCCGTGTGTCCCCTGGTGTTGAAATTGAATTGAAGTCAGTATACTCCACACGGTCTCACACACAGGGCGTGTGACTGGCTGTGTGGTATAAGTCAGTATACCCCCTAAATGGCATAGGGCCTAGCATATGGATGTGTGTGGCCATTTCGATGGGCACACGGGCTGGACACATGGGCGTGTGGTTGGCCATGTGACCCAAGTCAGTATACTCTCCAGTTTTCACACGGCTTGGCATACGAGCGGGTCCTCGGCTTGTGATGCAAGTCAGTATGTATGCCCTATTTCAACACGACCTTAGACACGAGCGCGTGACCCTTGTATGATTGAAAATTTTCTAAGTTTTACGAAATTTTTGTATGTTATCAGTTTAGTCCCGAACCACTTCTAAAGCATGTTTAAGGCCTCGTAGGCCCTCGTAAGGGACAACGTGACTGTATTGAATGATGTATGAGAATGATTTCTTGAGGTTGATAAATGTATGCTATGTGTTATGTATTGATCGGTAATACCTCGTAACCATATTCTGGTAATGAATACGGGTTAGGGGTGTTATAAGTTGGAATAGATTAAATGTGTTTAGTTAATTTAAGTAGTTTAGCTCAAATAATTAAAGTTGCATCTTTAATGTGTCATAATCTGGACATTTTAATTAAAGTTAATGTGTCTTAGTTTAATACATATTTAATAGTTATTTAAATGTGTCTAAGTTTGAGACAAATTATATTCATGTTTCAATTAATTTTGTCCAGCTAAATTTAATTTGTCTTGGCCTAATTAACTAGTTGAATTTATTTGTTTCAGGTACATGAATGGATAGCTTAAATATGGTGTGCTGATGATTGAGATTCTCCAAGCACCTCTTCGTGTATGCCAAAAGCCATTGAGCTACTGATTCCTTTTCCCCAAGCTGGCAATTGTGTTCTCTAATAGCCTTAAGTGTTTTCACACTTGCTGAAGGTTCCTTTCACGCTCATGGCTGTTCGTTTTTGAGCTTTCACACCCAAGGGCTTCTCAAATCCTTTTGTTCACACCCAAAGACCATTGAAGTGCCCCAAGCTAATATTTAAGAGCTCAAGCCCATTCAAATACTCAAGTCAACACCTTAAAGCCTTTTCATACCTCTTGGCCAAATCTAGCCTAGTCCATTCAGCTTCATTCAACTCATTTTTCATTTCAATTAATCAAGCTAGCCTAGGAAGCATCAAGGGACGTTTTGAAAGGTTCAAGGAAGTTTCCAGCACCATTAAGCTGAACACATGCTGCCCATTCTGTTCTCTAATTGTCTATTCAGCTAGCCATGTAATTGAGCTATAAATATGATGCTCTTTCGTTGTATTTCAGACTTTTGCTACTTGAATGAATTTTAATATATTTGTGAGTATATTCAACTCTAAAATTTCATCCAATACTCAACTTGACTTATCTAGCTAGCTAGTGGCATCAACCTGTTTCCTTGAAGAGTTTATCACTCAATCGAGTGTGGCGTTCAAACCATTGATACCTTTGGTTCCTATCTCCTTATAGATAGTGGGTCAAGGTCCTATTTTCTATCCTCCATCCACCTTAGAAGTCTTATAAGATTCGGGTCAATACTTTAACATAGTATTGGTTCTTTCTTGATTCTTAAGCTTAACTTCCATTCAACTATCATCATCATTTATTTGTTTTGTTTCTTTCTTTAGCCGAACCTTAGCTTATTATATCCTCAAACACATTGTAAACTTGTTGTTACACCCATAATCAGCCGAACCTAATCAAATTTCAAGCAAGAACGATACTTCTGAGATTTAACGATTGGGCACAACTACGACCCAAAATATTTCACAACTTGAGATTATATCATTTGGTATCAGAGCTGGTTAAATCGAGGAGTACAGACATTTTTGACAATCTCAGAGTAAGTATTTGATTAAAAATCTAAAAAAATCAAAAAAAAATTCATGTATATAAAAAAGTATATAGTGAATATTTGAATGCAAATTTGATATAAAAAAAGAAGTCAAAGTTATTAAAAAAATTAGTCTAGTTGTTGAAATTGATCATCTTTTCTTTCTGATCTACAAATTCTCTCATCGAACCCATTTTCGTCACATTCTAAAATCATATACTTTTCATTTAGCCCACCTAACACCAAAAACGTCATCTACCCTTGTAACCTTTTTGAAGTGACCCCTGGACTAGTAGTTAAGTCTAAACGAGTCTTCTACGAAATTTTGAGAGGCGAATCGAGCGATAAAAAGAATGAGTGTTGTAAGAGCAATAGAGAGAAGAAATAGCCAAGTAAAGAGTGTAAACACAGTGGAATGCCATCTACTTTTCTTTTTGAGTGAATTGTGAGGTTTTGTCGAGAGGTTAAACAATTATGTCTAGAAGTCTAGAATGCAATATGGTGAAAGGAGGCGATCGTCAAACTATAAGAAATGTCACACCCAGAGGAGGTGGAGTGCCTGACTTAGGCCAACAAGCCCTCTTGTGAGAATTTCAACGAATGCTCTGAAACAACCTTTAATCTTTTAATGAACGTTTGGAGCGAGTCGAGGAGAGGGGTCAATGAGAGAGAACGCCCCAAGGCCCAAGACGAGAGCGAGAGTGAGCAAGACTCAATGACGATGATCTCTACGATCCAAGTGACTTAGAAAGTGACCAAGCCTCGAATCAAAGTGAAAGGCGACGAGGCCAAAGAAATCGAGGCCCTCGAGAGCGAGATCGTGTTGATGATTATTTGAAGAACATCAAACTTTTCATCCCACCATTCCAAGGCAAGTTGGATCTGGAGGCGTACCTTGAGTGGGAGAAGATGATTGAGTTAGTTTTTGAATGCCATAACTACTCCAAAACCAAGAAAGTGAAGTTGGTAGCAATTGAATTTTTCGACTATGCTATGATATGGTGGGATCAACTCACCACAAGTCAGCAAAGGAACGAAGAACAACTAGTATCTACTTGGGCTAAGATGAAGGCTATTATGCAAAGGTGATTCATTCCATCTTATTACCACCGAGATCTTTACCAAAAGCTTCAAAACCTTACCCAAGGTGTTAGAAGCATTGAAGATTATTTCAAAGAAATGGATATCGCCATGATTTGTGCGGATGTCCAAGAAGATAATGAGGCAACCATGGCCCATTTCTTAGTCGGACTCAACCGAGATATAGACAACATTGTAGAACTTCAACACTATGTTGAATTAGTTGACATGGTGCACATGGCTATCAAGGTGGAGAAGCAACTCAAATGCAATGGATCTATTCGAAGCTATTCCAACCCCAACGCAATCTCAAAAAGAGGCCAAGGCACTAGTAAGAAAGACTCACTAAGTCGTGCGAAAGAACAAATGGTGCCTGCAAAAACTAATAAGCCTAGTGGCGAATCTATTAAAAACAAGATCAAGGATGTTCCTAATCGATCGCGGGACATCAAGTGCTTTAAGTGCCAAGGGAGGGGACACATCGCTAGTCAATGTCCCAATCAACGAGTTATGGTGGTTCGAGTAAATGGTGAAATTGAATCCGAAGAGGATAAGGAAGAAGAGCCCGGAGTACCGTCGATGAAGAAGAAAACTTAGAATACACCGTGGAGGGAGAAATCCTTGTTATTAAATAGAGTTTGAGCCTACGTGCCGAAGAATAACCGCAAAGGAAGAACCTATTCCACATGCGTTGCCATGTCCAAGGCAAGGTGTGTAGTTTGATAATTGATAGAGGAAGTTACACTAATGTTGTAAGCAGTATATTGGTGGAAAAGCTGGGCTTGCCAACAACTAAGCACCCCAATCCTTACAAGCTTCAATGGCTTAATGAAGGCGACGAATTGAGGGTGACCACACAAGTGCTAGTTGCATTTTCAATTTGCAAGTATACGGATGAAGTCCTATGTGATGTGGTTCCCATGCATGCGGGGCACATGCTGCTAGGACGACCATGGCAATATGATAGGCATGCAATCCACGATGGCTATGCGAATAGATACATAATTAGACACTTAGGAAAGAATATAACATTAGCACCCTTCACCCCAAAGAAAGTGTATGAGGACCAACTTAAATTGAAAAATTCTATGGAAAATTCGAGAGGCAAGAGAAAAGTTTATGAGAAGAAAATGAGTGGAGAAAAAGAGAGAGAAATTAAAACTGAAATGAGTGAAAAGGAGAGGAGTGTTTTAACTAACCGACGTATGAGTTGCTTTTGTATTGATAAACCATAAAATGAACATATTTTAATCCCACATTTAGCATACTTTTGGATGATTTTTCCCTTTAATTATGGAAATAGGTGCTCTTAATCATTTGTTTTCATGTTTTGTACTCAAGAGAGCACTGGAGGATGAAAAGAACGTGAAACGGGCCAAAAATAGAGAAAATGTGCCAAAGCATGAAATCCATACGGCCTGGGCCCAAGACCACACGGCCGTGCCTCTTAAGAAGAGCCGAACACAACCTAGACTCTGAAATACACAGCCGTGCCTCATCAACAGGTTCGACCACTGCCTGGCGTCGAATCACAGGGTTGTGTGCCATGGGAGTGGCCCTTCCACAGAAAAGAAGAATTCTATTCGGATTTGTATACTTTTGGGCCAAGTAAGGCATCTTGTAGCCTATATAAATACCCTATGAGGCAACTTAAAGAGGGTTCAACAGGAGTTCGACAGAAGCCTTCTATCAGGGCCTTTCGAGCGTTCAGCTAGGCCAAAGAGCCAAGCCAGGGAAGCTGAATACATGGATTTACTCAAATATAGCCAGTTGGTTCATCTCAAGAAGCCAAAATCATACTCAACACGGAGGAACTCTCCTTCGATTCCTTCAGGGGGTTTTAGGGTTTTCTTATATTTTGTTTTATATTTTCTTCTGAGATGTTTTCTTTTACTATTACGAACTAAACCCTCAGATACCTGAGGGGATAAAACCTAAGATGGATCTTGCTATTGTTATCTGAGCTTTATGATAAATACTTGATTTGTTCTTAACTATGTGTTCTTAATTCTTGTTTTGGTATTTTCGGGATATTGATTCAAGCATTTATGCTCTTAGGTAGAGGAGGAATAGACCCCGTTTAAGAGTAGATCTAGCATAGTTAAGTGGAGTTGATCGCAACCCTACAGATAGGATGACGAAAATCTACCGGATTAGGGTCAAACTTAATATAGGAGTCCATAGATCGAGTTAATGCAATTCTAGGGGTTTTAATTAGAAAGAGATTTCAATTAATCAACCTAGGGTTAGACGTTAGTAGCCTCGAGAGAGGTATTAATATAACTTAGGGAATCCTACGAATCAAGTTAAGTGAATAAATTGTCTGTTTTAAAGCTAGATAACAAGTGAAGTCTAGGTGGATTCTTCCTCGGGTATTGTCTAAATCAATCGATTTTCCTCTCAAGTCTTTCCTCAATATTCTCTTTGTCTTCGCATCTTTAGCTTAGTAGTTAGTTAATTTTAAATTAGATAAAAATTCCTTTAATTCTTAGGTTAAATAATAAAAAGAAAGTTAGTATTAGTACTTTTGGTTCCTTTGGGTTTGATAATCAGGTCTTGCCACTAAACTATAATACTGTTCGATAGGTGCGCTTGCCTCCATCATTGTCTTAGTTAGTTTCCAGGTTTGATAATATTTTTTTATAAATTTTTAAGACTCTGACACATGATCATGTATTGTTCCTTCAATTCAGGTTCTTAAATATTCATGTGGTGATAATCAACTTCAATACCTTCCTGATGAGAGGCGGTTCAAGTTGACCAAAAAGGTAAGATCGTAGATGATCTTAGTCCACAAGTGCTTAGAGGTAAGCGATGTAAGGGTTCTATAGTATTTGAGTCTCAACAATCCCACTTGAATGTTTTTAACAAGATTGCCAAATACATAGTTTTTGAAAGAGCTCCGTACCTTGACTTGGCTAATTGCCATTCTCTAATTTTTGATGATTTCATTTTAAATAGTGGCATGAAGAGTTTTTCTACTAATGAGTATGGTGTTGGCAAGTTTTTTGATGAAATAAGATTAAGTCTACATAAACAAATTTGATCTTGTGTGGTAAAGAGTTGTCACATAAAATGCCAAATCTATTTGTTTGTGATGGTAATGTGAATTCTCTAAATTTTTGTACTTGTTTGATCAAGTCTGTTTGAATGAGATTTAAGAGGTTTGGTTGTTTGAATATGTGTGTGTTTAAACCCTCTTTGTTTAGCATGTATGGATCATTGAAGATAACGAAACTCTTGTTGCAATCCAAAACGAGTGACCAAACTCGTGTGTTCAAACTTGGAGTTTGTTATTCTAGTTTGATATTGAGAGAAATCAAGCATCCTAAACTTTTTGATAATAAATGTGTGAGCAATTTATGTTTATTTGATGCTTTGCCTATAATTAAGAAAATGAAACTTGTGAACTATGATTATGACTTCAAATTATTCCCTGGTCCTTCTATGTTGCCGGTTATGAAACTCTTGATTCATTACGAATAGGTAAGAGCAATCTATATTTTTGAATCAAGCAATGGTTTATGTGATACTTTGATGTTTATAATTCATAGTGTCACTAATTAATTTCATTCTCGTGTAGGAGATACTTTGAAATGGTTTCCTCCTAAAGAGGAAGGGCATGCAAATAACCTATTTTCTTTTCGAGTCATGTGTAATTCTCAGGTTCTTTGGAGCAACTTTGCCAAATCCATCAACCAATGGGCTTGAGATGATGAAAGAATTTTCGCAAGCAAATGGCCCGATTTGAGGACAAATTGCTTCAAAGAGGGAGGGGATGATACAGACACGACCTGAGACCCTCCTAGAGTTGGCGTGGAACCTTGGGAAATGCAATTGGGGTTTATCGAGAGTTCATGAAAAAGCAAGCCAAGCAACCCTTACACCTGATTCAAGTTCATTTAGCTTGATCCTCGCTCATTGAGCTCGATTCTATTTCTTTTTTTTAATTTATGCATTTTTAGTAGATGGAATAAATTAAATGTGTTAAGTTAATTTAGTTGTTTAGCTCAAATAATTAAAGTTGCGATTTTAATGTGTCATAATCTAGACATTTTAATTAAAGTTAATGTGTCTTAGTTTAATACCTATTTAATAGTTGTTTAATAGTTATTTAAATGTGTCTATGTTTAAGACAAATTAAATTCATGTTTCAATTAATTTTGTCCAGCCGAATTTAATTTGGCTTGGCCTAATTAACTAGCTGAATTTATTTGTTTCAAGTACATGCATGGACGGCTTAGATATAGTGTGCTAATGATTGAGATGCTCCAAGCACCTCTTCGCGTATGCCAAGAGCCATTGAGCTGCTGATTCCTTTTCCCCAAGCAGGTCCTTATGTTCTCCAACAACTGTAAGTGTTTTCACACTTGCTAGAGATTCCTTTCACACTCATGGCTGTTCGTTTTTGAGCTTTCACACCCAAGGGCTACTCAAATTCATTTGTTCACACCCAAAGACCATTGAAGTTGTAACAGCCCGATTTTAGGGCTAGTCAGAACAATGATTTTAGGTTTGATACAATTATTTTCATGTTATGTTATGAGTTAGAACATGTTTATAAAGATGTATGGAAATTTTGGTGTTTTAATTTTAGCGATTTCATGCTAAATCGTGAAAAAAGACTAAATCGCATAAAGTACGAAAGTTCTATTTTATTTGCTAGAGGCACCAAATGGCTATGGGTTATTAATTGGAGGTCTTTAAAGGGAAATTAGACAATATTGAATGTGATGGCCGGCCATGTAGACAAGAGGGGACAAGAACTTTTAATTTGGTCAAAATTGGTGGAATAAATGAATAAAATAAGATGAATAGGTAAAAAGCTATCATCTTTCTATTTTTCTTCCCTTCTCCACCGAAAATATCAGCCATGGTGGGGTGTTTGAGAGCTCAACATTTCAGCAAGCTTTATTCCACACAAGTAAGTGATTTTGATGACTTTTCTTGATAAAAATTAAACTTTTGGAGTCCCCAAAGCTCAACCTAGCTAAGGGGGGACGAAATTGCAACATGGTTGAAAGTCTAGGGACTTACCATGATAAATTTTATGTTGTTTGCTGAGTTTTATGGAAGAAAATGAATGGTAGGATGATGATAAACAACTTTTGTGAAAGGTGTTGTGGTGAAAACACATAATTTGGGCTAAAATGTTTATTTAAGCATGAAATAGTTGGAATTTCAGATAGTTGTGGGAGGATTAAATGTTTAGCTAGGATTGTTTAACAAGAAAATGTGATGAAAATTTATTTACGAGCCTAGGGGCAAAATCATAATTTTGCCAAAGTATGGGGGCAAAATGGTCATTTTTGCCTAAAGAGTGTATTATGGTATTTTATGATTTATAAATGAATAAATTAGTATATTTCATTATTTTAGATCAAAGAAATCGAGTTTCAGACCTAGAACGGATAAAAAGAGAGATGTGGGCAAATAATCATTTTCGGCTATTTCGACATCGAGGTAAGTTCATGTGCAATTGTTGTAAGTATGTACGAGCTAATTTAATATTCCAATATTATATGGAATTTATATATATATTCAATGAATGTTGAAATGCCAATTGGTGAGATGTCGGGAGAATTGAATTAATATGAAATCCATATGTGATGAACTCTAATAGGATGTGGTTAATTAATGCACATTAGAAGTATATGATAGAACTATATTGAGATGAATTTGATATATGATAAACTCTTGAGTGGGATGAATGTAGTAGAATTTGATATTGGATGCATGGTTGATATTGATTGGGAATCTATGTGGCTCAAGTAGAGTAAAAGTGGTAGAGTTGTACATGTGTTGTGATAATGCTAGATGGTAAGATAAGTACAATAATTTCTCGTTAATTAATTATGGTAGGCTAAGTGTAAAGCCACCGAGGTATTGATTGTGTGGACTAACTATGTGTGAAATAGCTAGGTGAATTAACTATGTGATTAAGTTATTGAGGGAAGTGGCTGAGTGGATGTCTTATTGATAGTAATGATGGGTTGTGTGCGATACCATCTACCATATTATTATTGGTGGTTGTGTGCGTTAGCTGCTGAGTAACTAATAATCGATGGACTGTGTGCGATACCATCGCTTATAAATGATTGGTGTGCTAAGTGCGAAAACACCATAAGTACAATAATCGGTGGGCTGTGTGCGATACCACCTTATTAGAGAGTTAATGGGGGGCTAAGTGCGAAGCCACCAAGAGATGAGTAGTTTATTGATAATGCTTGATGTATTGTTTCATGAAATTACATGACAATCAGTGCAGTAATGTATGCTAGTTAAACGAGCAATTGGCTTGTGGCACAGTAAGAATATGGTAAGAGATAGAATGAGTAAGCTTCAAGAGTGGTTGAGTAAGCAACTATGAGTTAATGGGAAAAACGCAGTGCAATACCTGGTAGTTATCCATATTTAATGAATATCAATATTTATCAGTTATGCAGATGAACTTACTAAGCATTACTGCTTACTCCTTTTCTTTTCCCATCTCTTAGAGGTTGTTTTAACTAGCTTGGGTTGGAGGCCGCCGGAGATGTTTTCACACTATCGAGCAGACGCTTGGTATGAGGTATCAAGTCCTTATGAGTCATGGCATGTATAGGGCTAGTACTTAAGTTTGATCAAGTCCTTATTGATGTAGTCAAATTGTGTTGGCCCAAGAGAGCTTATGTCTTGATTGTGTATAGCCATAGATGATGGCTCAAGTTGTTTGTAATTATATGGGAATTAGTCTCCCTAGTGTATGGGATGAAAACCTTAATCTTTTATAATCAAATGTTTTAATTCAAGAGTAATGTTGATGCTATGTGAAATTATGTGATAAGTTATGAATTATACAAGTGTGAATGCAATAAGGCTTGGTAGATAGCCTTCATGTGCCCATACAAGTAAACACACGGGCATGTGTCTAGGCCGTGTTAACCCTGCACCTTATTGTTATTAATTAAAATAAGCCACGTGTAGATCCCACGGTCGTGTGCATGAACCGTGTAAGACACACGGTAAGGACATGGGCGTGTGCCCAGGCCGTGTGGATGAAGTCAGTAGCTTCCCACGGTTTGAAGACACAGGCGTGTCCAGGCCATGTGAAATTAGTCAGTGTCAACCACGGGTGGAAGATACGGGCAGATTGTGAGGGTACACGGACGTGCCTTCATTTTACATGGGTGTGTGAAATGTACACGAGCGTGTGTGTCTTGTAACACGGGCGTGTAATCCCGATTTAGAAGGGAAAAAAATTTTACGGCGTGTAAGAGTTCCTGATATAGTCTCGAGAGCCATCTAAGGACAAGTGAGGTCTCGTAAGGTGGGAATAAGGTTGTTTTGGTATCTTAAGGGAAATAGCCGTGTTGAGCCTAAGCGGCGGTCAGGTAAATTTGTACGATAACGCCTCGTACCCGATGAAAATGATATTTAAGAGCTCAAGCCTATGAAAATGATATTTAAGAGCTCAAGCCTATGAAAATGCTCAAGGCAGCACCTTAAAGGCTTTTCACACCTCTTGGCCGAATCTAGCCTAGTCTATTCAGTTCCATTCAGCTCAATTTTCATTTCAATTAATCAAGCTAGCCTAGGAAGCATCAAGGGACATTTTGAAAGGTTCGAAGAAGTTTCTAGCACCATTAAGCTGAACACATGTTACCCATTCGGTTCTCTAATTGTCTATTCAGCTAGCCATGTAATTGAGCTATAAATATGAAGCTCTTTAGTTGCAGACTTTTGCTACTTGAAAGAAGTTTAATATATTTGTGATTATATTCAACTCTCAAATTTCATCCAAGACTCAGCTTGACTTATCTAGTTAGCTAGTGGCGTCAACTTGTTTCCTTGAAGAACTTATCTTTTAATCGGGTGTCGCGTTCAAACCATTGATACCTTTGGTTCCTATCTCCTTATAGATTGTGGGTCAAGGTCTCAGTTTTCTATCCTCCATTCACCTTAGGAGTCTTATAAGATTCGGGTCAATACTTTAACATAGTATTGGTTCTTTCTTGATTCTTAAGCTTAACTTCCATTTAACTATCATCATCATTTATTTGCTTTGTTTCTTTCTTTAGTCAAACCTTAGCTTATTATATTCTCAAACACATTGCAAACCTATTGTTACACCTATAATCAGCCAAACCTAATCAAATTTCAAGCAAGAATGATGCTTCTGAGATTTAACGATCGGACACAACTACAACCCAAAATACTTCCGCAACTCGGGATCATATCAGTTGTATCCTACTTTACTTTGTTTTCTTTCCATATGAACGCTGCATTATGTCTAAAGTCTACTACAAGTATCGGTCGAGTACTTACTCATATCATTTAATTTCAGTCCAACTAATCCAACCTTTTCAGTATTAGCTTAGTTTATGGGCATGCTGCATAGTCGCCTATGTTTAGGGATTGCACGCATACAATTTAAAAATAAAAAACAATTGAATGAAATAATAAATTAATTCAGATATATGCTTCAACCATTAACGAAAGTAAATGTTTCATCATGTAATCCTAACCCTATGAAATTTAGTTCATGGGCTAGCAAGTAAAATTCAAAACCAAAGTATCATCAATCACCGTTTCAATCAAATTAATTAACGGGAGAACATATTAGGAAATAATGGAAGAACTTTGGGAAAATGGCTTCTGCCAAACCAATCCACAATCCAGAAGCACAGTGTCCTGTGGTGGCCTAGAGGGACTGCCTTTGGTTTACTCTTTCTATCTCTACTCAGTTGCTACCCTTTATTTTTGCCTACCAATCTCCCTTCTTGAGGGCTTCCTCCTTCTTTGGCTTTATATAAGCTTTTTTTTCCTAGGGTAAATCTAACAACCCATGATATTTTATCCTCTCTTTTGGGTAGATTTCTCTGGTACAAGTAGAGTTGGGATGAGACTAGTATGCGTTGAGTGTTAACTCCATCATCTTCCTAGGGAAATGGACCTATAAAGTCTATTCCCCATACATAAAAAAACTCAATATCTAGTATACTTTGCAATGGCACTTCGTGTCTCCTAGATAGATCCTATTCTCTAAAAATGGTTGCATGATTGATAGAATTCATGAGCATCCTTGAATAAACTTGGCCAATAAAATCCTGACTGAAGTACTTTGGTAGCAGTTCTCATCCCTCCAAAATGTCCTTCGTGCGGAGTTGAATGACTGTAACATCTCAAAATTTAGCTCAATAAAAATGTAGAAATATATCAAAAATAAAGAATTGGCCTAATGATTGGTTATTAAATGTGGAAGCATGAAAGTTAGTAGGAGGGTCCCGAGTTTAAGTCCCATCTCTTGCAAAATAAATTAATTTTTATAAAATTCCTTTATTTTTTTAAAGTCATGCCGTCCAAGCCTAGTAAACCTAGGTATAAATACAATTTTTACTCAAAATAACCAGTCTCTAACTCACTTTTCTCCTACCTTAGCCGTCTCTAATCTCTTCTCCCTCTCTTTATCTTAATTTTTTTCTTTTCTTTTCTTCTTCTCCTACTATTGTTGCCGTCGCACCTATCACTACCATTCAGTCTTGAATTTTCTTTCTTTTGTCTTCAAGATTGAGAATCATCTTCATCCCTACCTTGCTGCCATTTTTCTTCTATTAGAACAACCCCAAAATTGAAATCTTGAATCTCCAAGATCAACTCCAACCTGCTGCCCATCTCCATTAGCTTGTGTAAGACCTCTTTTTTTTTTTATTAAATTTCATGGGTAATCTTGCAAGTTAAAAACCTAAATTTCTTGATATAAAATTTTGGGAATTTTTAATTTTTTAAAAATTATTTTTTCATATTTTAATTAGATCTCAAATCATTTTAAAATTCAGCCTTAATTCTAACCACCATAGGTGGTGGTGCGTGTGCATATGTGTAGAAAAGGGGGCTGTTTTGTTTCTTGAATCTTGCTCATTTAATTTCATTCTTAATTTATGTTCATGGACCTTTATAATCAGCCTTTAAACATATGTCAATTAGGGAAAAGGTTCTTGATCGATTGGCCATTCGAAACTCACAAATTGGGAAGCGTAAGTGCAATTAAGCGTAAAATAGTTTGTTGTTTCGACATAGTTGTTGGGTAAATGTTATGGATTAATTAGATGAAGGAATTTGATCATTATTAGAAACTGATTTTCCAGTATATTATTGAATTAGGTGCTGAACAAAATGTCCCAAATCGACTGTAAAACTGAAGAACGATTGCACGTACGATTCACATCAAAACAGTGTAAGAAGTCTAACTAGTTTGGATTCGTAAAATAGTTATAGTTTTGGCGATTGGTTTGAACACATAAGTGAGTATTTGGGAGCTATTTTAAAGGTAAATTTATTAAATTTATACTAAATTTTGGTTTAGGTTCGTATAAGAATTTATTAAGGAAAATTGGAAGATTCGCTAATGTGCTGCGAGGAAATGATAAATAAGGTGTGGGTCCTAACTCATAAATTGCTTCAGTACTGGTAAATTTCATGTCATATTTGATAAATTAGCTTGCTGATTGGATTGGCTTAAAGGCCAATATTAGTTTTGTGAATGGCCAAACCAACTACGTTTCGAACCTTAAAAATTTGATGTGTTGGCAAAATTGCTAGTTTGGCAGCATGAATGTGTGATAGAGAATGTTTGATTGAATGGTATGAATTATTGAGATATTAGGTTTATCCATGATTTAAATGCATGAGATATTTTCTATGATCTACATCTATGAGGTTGCTATTTATGCACAATGAAATTCGTAAAGTATGTAAAATTGAATGATATTGATAGATACCTTCTTAATGGTAATTTGAAAGTTGAAACTCTATTTCCCATTACGAAAGTATGGGATTATTAAGGATGTTTTGAACATGGAAAATAAATATGAAAAGTATTGAAATATGAATATGTATGAGTTTGTGTGAGATGTTACATATGCTTTGGGCTGGGATATTTTATGGTTGATGGAGGAGTTCCGTGGAGTATCGATGGCATATTAAGTCTGCATATATTCATAGTTAGTGCACTGCATTTGGAGTATTAAGGGGATTGGCAATTTTATCGCATATTATATGTGTTGGCAATTGTATCGCACTATTTGAGATTCTGTAGATTTTCTGCATTATTGATTATTGGTGGTTTTACCACATCGAGCTATGCTCGTATTTGTTGGATTTCGGCAGACGAGTTTTGAGGAACTCGTCGTATGTAGTGGATGGTATGGGTAGGATCTCACATGGGCTTTTATCTTGATTATGTGCATTTAAATTATTATTAATAATGTTTGAATGTGCTAGGGGTATCTCTATAAAATTGCTTGAATGAATACTTAATGCATGGTTGTTTAGTCTCACATTATGCTTGTTAAGCTCAACCCATTACCTTAACTTCTTAGGAAATGAACGAACTTAGGATCAAGATTGGCATACAGACGTACAATGTAGCGTCCCAAAAATTAGGGGTTGTACTTTTTGCATAATTTCATGTTGTGCTTGCTCAGCTGGTTATTTGAGTGTATTTGGGGGTTCTAGGGAGGGCTAGGTTCGAGTCTGAGCTTTGGAATAATTTTGGTTTTTGACCCTAAAGTGATGAGGGTTGGCATTTGTAGGACTTAAATATAATGGCATGCATTAAGATTACATAAGATGAGCGTGTAGCTCAGTGGCAGTGGTGTCATTGGGAAGGCATGAAGAGTGGGGTTCGAATCCCACAAGTTGCAATTAGAAGCATTTATTTTGTGACTTGAGAGGGGTGGAAGCAGAGTTCGGATCAAACTCTTCAAGGGGAGTTGGAGAGTTGGTCAAAAGTTTCAAATGGTTGGAAGGGAGCAATAGTAGGAGAAAATAGTAGAGAAAATCAAGGAAGTGATGTGTGTGGGAGTGTTTGTAACGCCCCAAATTTGGTCCTAGTAGAATTGGGCCTATTGGGCCTTAGCCATGGGAACGTTTAAAATTTTTGAGAATAAGAGAATGGTACAAATGCAGGTTGGATCTATTAAGTGAGTGATTTTGGAAGGTTAGGGGACTTCCATGAAGTCCCGGGATCAAACCTGGGCTTTAGGAAAAATTTTGGTTTTAGGTGAATAAAACCTTGGGAGTAAGTAAATAGGCTTTAAGAATAAAATGTGGAGAAATATGACACAAAAGGAGTTGTGGTCTAGTGGAAAATGGTGCCACATGGGAGACAAGGAAGTGACGCCATAGAGGAAGCAAGGGGTCTAAGGTTCAAGTTTTGGTGCTTGCAATTCATTTTGATTTCTTTTTAAATGAACTTGGACTTTGGGCCATAGGCTTATATTTAGTTGCGCATAATTTAAGACACAAAAGGAGCTTGTGTAGTGGTGACATATAGCGTCTGGATCATAAGAGAGGGCAAGGGTTCGAATCCCATTGCAAGCAAAAATGGATATTTATTTTGCTAAGTTGGGGCGGCAAGTGTTTGTGATGGAATTAAACTCTGCTGAAGGAGGGATCCCACATCAGGAAGCTAGCATGAGTGAAGGTGAGAAGCTGGTTTTAAATAGAGCAATCTATGAAGAGAGTAAGCAGACCTTGCTTGGCGTTTGGGCATAGGAGTGTTCGGAGCGCGGATTGACTCTAGATTCCTATCAAGTGTGTATCTCGCACTACTCTAGTTGTAGAGTGGAAAATACCAAAATGTTGGTCACACGCGATGGTAGCCATACGAGCGTGCGAGCACATGTGTGGGAGCTTTGACGCAATAGTTGAGGCTATCATGAGTGTTCTTGTGGGTTTGGGCTATTTGGGCCAAGTGGGCCTGTGGGCCCATATGAATAAATTGCATGATTGTGTAGTAGATATTGGACTAGACAATGTGAATCTCATAACTGTGGCTAGATTTGGGCTAAATAGGCCACACGAGCTTGTGGGCTTATTTGGGCCGAGAATAGGCCCTAGGCCCATTCGCATCGTTATCTCGTTTCTTTCTGTTAGGGTGATTAGTTACTTTGTGGTTGTAGTTTAAGAATTTGTGTTGACTTCGGTTCTATAACATCGTGTTCTTGATAAGCAAAGGGGATTCTAGCCATAAGGTGACGGCGTTCGTGGTTATCTAGTACTCTACGTGATAAGGTGTGTGTCCGTATACTACTGTTCTGATTGTTAATTGATTAAAAAACTGAAGGTGCATATATTGTACTATCTTGACTATTAATCGACATTATGCCGAAAAGCCAAAATACCGGCGAACGATGCCATACTAGCGTACGATCGCGCGTGTGGTGAACCGAGCTTACGGAGTGTAAGTGTGTGAAGAGAAAAGCCACCATGAGCGAATTCATGGGCTTGGGCCGTAGTGGGTCAATTGGGCTGGAACGGACCTCGATGGGCCCAATGGGTCGTGGGCCCTAAATGCAAGTCATACTATTAAATAGGAAATAGATAGGCTTATCATGTCGCGCACATGACTTAGGTACTTTGGGCCGCGTAAGGCCGAGAGGGGGCCATGTGGGCCCCATACACAAAATGTTCGTGATGTGATAAGTTATTGATTTGGGTTTTGCCGTTGCATAGTCGTGGTTGTTTCTAGGCTAAATGGGCCACACGAGTGTGTCAGCCTACTTGGGCAGGGTAATGGGCCTTAGGCCCATTTTCACCATTAAGTCAAATTAGATTTCTTAAGTCGCTCGAGGCGACTGTGGACCTTCTGTTGGGTCGTTAATACCTTGGTTTACAAAATTACTAAAATACCCTCTATTTACGAAATTACTGAAATACCCTCGATATACAAAATTATCAAAATACCCTCAGCTTACAACATTATTGAAATACCCTTAGTTTGCAAAATTATTGAAATACCCTCAATTTGTAAAATTACTAAAATACCATCAATTTGTAAAATTACTAAAATACCCTTGATTTTTAAAGTCATTGAAATACCTCTGATTTGTGAAATTATCGAAAGACCCCTGATTTATGATATTACTAAAATACCCTTGGTTTACAAATTACTAAATTACCCTTGTAGGGTAGAATTACTGAATTACCCATGTAGGGTAGAATTACTAAATTACCCATGTAGAGTAGAATTACTGGAATACCACTGAAGGGTAAGATTACGAAATACCTTTATAGGGTAAAATGACTATTTTACCTTCGAATGGGCAAATATTTGGTTAGGACTATGGTGAACTAACTGTGAATGTAAGACTGTGTTTTAACTGATTTGACTATGGTCGTGTGACTGATGTGTTTTTAATATGTGTGTAAATGATTGTTATTGAGCATGGCCATTTTGCATACACGTGTAATGATTAAGCATGACACGACATATTGCATGGGGTTGGTACATTGATACGGAGGAAGTACTGTACTGGTGGCTATGCCACGTTTTTTTGATTTACTGGCTTCGCCACGTATACTGATTCTAGTGGCTCAGCCACGTATCCTATTATTAGCAGCATTGCTGCGTTGATACTAGTAGCTCAGCTGCGTTATTGGTGTGTAGGGCTGGGTGGGTCGACTTTGTCCCCACATGGTGTGTAGAGTTGGTACGGGTGGTGTGTTGGCTGGATTGGGTGGGGTGCATCCTCATACTATTGCATATCTGTTTGTGAGATCTGTCACTATACTGGGCTTAGGCCACTTATTTTTCTATTGGTTTGGGCTAGGCCCAATTGATACTGTTATGGGCTGTGACCCAAATGATTTCGTAGTGGGCTTTGACCTACGTATGCTCTAATCTATACTGTACTGTTACTGTTGAAAGGGCTTCAGCCTAGACTGTTTATGTTGCTGCTTCTATATAATGACTGTTACTCTGCTAAGGGGATTACACACTGAGTTTTCATAAACTCACCCCGTTTTTAACTGTGTAGGTAATCTTCAGCCTTAGACGGATCGAAGCTATTAGGGACTCGGAGGTGACCACACGTCCAATTGGCTTTAAAGTTAAACTTAACAACTCTTATTTTATTTTAGTTTAATTTGTTGGGTTATAAATTTTGTAATAAGGCCTTAAGATTTCTGAACTTTAAGTTTTGGGATTTTATTGATTGTTTTGTAATTGCTAGAAGTAGAACACGATTTTTCAGAAATAACTACTATTTTTCAAAATATCACGTTCCGCAGCTGTTTTAAATTAAGCTTCCGCAACAAACAAGGTTTTAAAGATAATAATGTTTACCAAGAATGATTTCTAATAAACCACGTTTTGAAAATAAGCAAACAAAATATGAGGTTTTGAATAGCAGAAAGTTTTAAGTTGTAAAAAGGGTTTCTAATGAAAGTATGGTTTTCAAAAAACTCTTCAATGTGACACACCAGATTTGGGCCTAACTTCTAGGCTGGGTTTGAGGTGTTACAGTGTTGGCCAAAAGTAGGAGTGTGGCTAAGTGAGAATTTCGGCTGGAGAGGTGTCATTGGTAGCATTTTCGGCAATTTTGAGTAGGAGTAGAAAGCAAAATCTCCTTGTCTTTTAAAGTTTTCTTTTGGTTCTTTTCGGTATTTTGGTATTGTAAGTTCTTTATGCCAAAGACCATATTCTTAACTTCTTTCCTTTTCTCACATTACTTTTTTGTTCCTCTCTTGAACTGCCTCCTCTCCATAGCCGAAACTATTTCCTTTCCTTTTATTCTTCAATTAGCTCCTTTTCTCGTCTTCCTTATCACTTGATCTTTCGATTTTACCCTGATAACCGAACTTATTCTTTCTTTTTTTTTCTCAACGCTCTTCTCTAGTTCTTAAAGTTTGATTCTGGTTCGGGCGAACACCCACTATAACTTTTTGTTGGGCATATTCACTGCTTCCTATGAGTTAGTCCTTAGCCGAATCACAGTTCTATCCTCTTTTAATATGGTTCTACAAGGAGTGTGGCAATCGGTAAGTTTATAGTTATTTCTTGTCAATAAATTTGTTCCCATTTGGTTTCTTCTTTAATAACCGTATGTTCTTCCTTACACCTTGTGGCTAAAAATGCATTCTTTTTTGTGTTTTGGCCATCGTTGGGATTAGGGATTTCAATAGGGTGAAGGGGCAAGTGGTTTGAATTAATCAATGATTCATCGTTCAAGTGAGGTAAGAACATTTGTCGTAATATTGGGTTTGGACGAATGTGCCATATGTTTGTGATGTGTGGCATGCAAATTTTAGCCACACTTACGAGTATCTTTTTGTACAGATTCTTATTAGGGATGTGAAGCCAATCGTGCTTAGTAATCTTGGGTGTTTAAGGCCGTTTGCTCAAACAAAGTGAGAAGGGCGTATTGGGCTAGTACTTTAAATGATTAAACCTAAGCAACGTTTAGCTAATAAGATATTCTGATAATGTGTAGGTTGGATGTGAAGGGTTAATCGTGCGTCTCGCTAAAGGTGTGTAATCTTACACCTCTGTTTATTCTGTTAGAGCAATGTTCTATGAATCGGCTAAAAATCTGAAATACCAAAAAGCTCGAGTGTCACCATCTGAGATCACTCGAGCGTGTGAGTGCTTGTAGAGATAAATCAAGCCACTAGTGTTGGCGATAGACTGTTGGGAGTGTCACAAACCCTCTCGTGGGACTAAGGCTGTAATGGGCCTTGTTGAGCCGAAGTGGGCTAAGTGGGCCCAATGGGTTAACGGGCCCACATGAGCAAAATCTATGGCAAGTGCCAGATGATTGATGCGGCTGCGAAGTCTACAGAACCGAGACTGAAAATGAGCTAAATGGGCCACCGAGTATGTGGGCCCGTTTGGGCCGATATTAGACTTTAGGCCCAATTGCACCGTTTTGACCAAAAATGGAAGGGTAATTATCAAAATACCCTCGATGGGTAAATTACCAAAATACCCTCGATGGGTAAATTATTGAAATACCCTCGATGGGTAAATTACCAAAATACCCTCGATGGGTAAATTACCGAAATACCCCTGGTGGGTAAAATTATCAAAATACCCCGAGGGGTAAAATTATCGTTTTACCCTAAATGGTAAAATGATTGTTATACCCTTAGTGGTAGTTTAAATGATGTGTATGTGATATTTATATAACTGTATATGATTGTGATACACTGCATACATGACATATTGCATCGGATTGGGTTTTTATGATTTGGAGGAAGTACTGTTATAGTGGCATTGCCACGTATTCTGATTCTAGTGGCTCAGCCACGTATACCGTTATTGGCAGCTAAGCTGCATCATTGGAAAGTTTGGCTGGGTAGGTTGACATGGTCCCCACATGGAGAGATTAGTTAGTACGGGTAGAGAGTTTGGTTGGATTGGGTTGGGTTACATGTCCATTACATTAATATGATGTTGGGGCTTCAGACCAGATTGTTATCGAATAGGCTTAGGCCCAGAATGATACCGTATGGGCTTGGTCCCAGACTATGACGTAATAAGGGATTACACACTGAGTTCTCGTAACTCACCCTTCTTTTAACTATGCAGGTAATCCCCAATTGTAGTGGATTTGGAGCTGCGAGGGACTCGGAGGTGGCCACACGTCTAATATGTCTTTGGGCTGAATTTAGCGACTTCATTTTAATCTATTTTATTTTAAGTATTGGGTTAATTATTTTTGTAATAAGGCCATTGGGATTTCTTTTTAACTTTTATTTGGTATTTCCTTTAATTGTGAACTGTTCATCTATCAAACACGAGTTTTCTAAACAATAACCACTGATTTCAAAACAACACGTTCCCACAACTGTTGCAAACAAACATCTACAATAAACAAAGTTTTAAAAATGGTAATGTTTTTGTAAAGGAATGACTTTGAGCAAATTTGTTTTATCCTTAGCAAAGCAAATCGGGATTTTCTATTTAAAGGGTAGAAAGTTTTGATCCGTAAAAGGGTTTTTCCAATGAACTTATAGTTTTCAAACACCGCTTTGATGTGGCACGTTTGATTCAGTCATAACGTTTAGGTGGGGTTAAGGTGTTACATACAATAGGCTTCAGACTCAATTTCATCATATTATTTTACTTTAATTTTATTTTTGGCTTATTTTTCTCATTATTTTTATTATTCAATTTTTAGGATTGTAAGTTATTTAAAACTGTTGTTTGGGACTGCTTGTGATTTGGGGATTACCATGCAAGCATGACATTTATACTTAGATTAGTTTTACGGGTCTTGCGTATTGGAATTGGACTATGTTGGGTTTAGGAGGTTACATTTAGTGGTATCAGAGCTTAGGTTCAAAACCTCAGATTGAATTTGCAAACCTTTTCAAAACGGGTCTACCTGAATGCATACATGAACAAAGGGTATCTTTGAGAAAAATAAACCACAGAATTTTGAAATTACTTTTTACAGGGAATGACAAGGTCCTAAGGCCCAATTCCAAGTCCATAAAAACGGTACAAGAACTTTAGTAAGAGTATAGAGACTATTCATAAAAACTTTAATAAAAGAATTTAAAAATGTTAGTGCGTAAAAGACTAAACAATGTACTAAATGCTCTTACTTGAAAATTATAGATTCATAAAACACAGAAATGAGCACACGTGGAATGATAACTAGTGGTAGAAGGGGTTGTAGGGGGCAACCTTTGAGGGCTCGGTTGAGTCGACTGCATCATTAGGGCGAGAAGAGGATAATGAACATAATGAGGTTAACAATGAACCCACTATTGAGGGTGGGAATATGGGCGATGAGAATATTAATGATGACCATGTTGAGAATAATCCAGTAACTCAGGCTCTATTGAGGGCTTTGAATAGAGTTGTTGGGGCTCCAATAGAAGGAGTTAGTTGTGGGACGATTGCTAGGAGGCTCCGCTCTAGTGGGGTAGAATTGTTTAGGGGTATTGCTGGAACTACTCCTAGAGTGGCTGAGTATTGGATAGAAACCACTAAATGGATTTTGAAGGATTTGGACTGCACTCCTTAGCAAAAGCTTAAGGGGGTCGTGTCATCGTTAAGGGATGAGGCTTATCGATGGTGCCAATAAGTGATTGAAGGTATGTTCTTAGAGTGAATTAATTGGACTTATTTTTAGGATGCCTTTTAGAGTAAGTTTGTGGGCCCTCATTATGTGGAGGCCAGTATTTTGGAATTTATTAAGCTTAAACAGAGAGATAAGACAATTTTTGAGTATGAGGCAGAATTTCTAAGGTTGAGCTGCTATGCACTTAGTATGGTGGCGTCTGAGCAGGAAAAGAGTTTCCAATTTTAGGAGGGTATAAGGTATGACCTCAAGGTTCAGGTAGCTTCGCACCAAGAGCGTGTGTTTGAGGTTTTTGTTGAGAAGACCAAGATTATTTAGGATATTAAGCGTGTGGAGCATAAGATGAAAGGGAAATAAAGAGATCAACCCAAAAGAGAAACGGGCCCTACTGGCCCAAATCCATGACTTGTTAAGTGGGCCCGAGAGGCTAGAACACCTTAGAATAGGGAAGTAGTAGACCCTATAGAAGGACAGATTTGGGTTTGCCAGTATTGTCAGAGGCGCCATTTAGGCGAGTGTTGGAGGCGGATGGGTGCTTGTTTGGTATGTGATTTGATGGAGCATAAGATTAGGGATTGTCCTTACCGTTAGGATCAGGTGCAGGCTTTGGCTCGGAAGCAAAGCCTAGTTAGGGGTAAAAATTAGAGAGGTAATAAGGGTGCTTAGAGGGGTCGTAATCAGAATCGAAATGGGAATGGTAATCGAGGTTAGAGAGCACCAGCTCAAGGTGAAAATTGAGTTGAGGCGAGACAACCACCTTGGTTTATGCGGCTAGGCATCGAGAGGATAGAGATGCGGCTGACGTCATAGTAGGTAACTTCACTATTTATTCGATACCCTATTTTACTTTGATTAATATAGGATCTACCCATTCGTATGTTGTTTGTAATGTGGCTGTAAATTTGGAAATTGGTGTAGAGGAAACCAAAAACATTGTAACTATTGTTAGTCCCCTAGGATCCTCCATACTTGTGAATAAGTTTATAAAAGTTTTCCTTTAGAGGTTCAGGGAAAGGTATTTCTTATCAATTTGATAAAGCTTCCTTTTAATGAATTCGATTTGATTTTAGGGATGGACTGGTTGGTTGAGCATCAAGTTTGAGTAGATTGTGTATTGAAGAGGGTGACTTTGGTGACTAAGTCTGGGAAAGAAGTCATTATGGTAGAGGAACATCAGAATTATTTGTCCAATGTAATCTCTACTTTAGTAGCAGAAAAGATGGTACCATAAAGGGTGCAAATGATTTTTGGCTTATGTCTGATATGAACGTGCCATTGATCATTTAGTTGGAAGTATTTGTATAGTGAGGGAATTTCCCGATGTATTTCTCAAGAAACAACTAGGGTTACCTCCGGAGATCGAAGTGGATTTCAAAATTGGTTTATTTTTGAGAATGGCACCGATTTCTATTGCTCCCTACTGTATGTCACCGAAAGAGCTTAAGGAGTTGAAGATGCAGTTGCAAGAACTATTGGATAGAGGTTTCATTAGACCTAGTGTTTCACCATGAGGTGCACCGGTTTTATTTGTGAAAAATAAATATGGAATCTTACAGTTGTGCATTGATTATTGGCAACTGAATAAACTAACTATCAAGAATAAGTACCCTTTACCAATGATTGACGACCCATTTGATCAGTTTAGAGGTGCAATTGTCTTTTCCAAAATTGACTTAAGATATGGGTATTACCAACTCAAAGTGAAAGAACCTGATATCCCCAAAACCGCTCTTAGGAATCGTTATGGACATTACAAGTTCCTTATCATGCCTTTTTGGGTTGACTAATGCGCCAGCGATTTTCATAGACCTTATGAATCATGTCATTTAACCTTTCCTTGATCAGTTCATCACTGTTTTCATTAATGACATCCTTGTGTACTCTAAGATAGAGACCGAGCATGATGGGCATTTGAGAGTGGTTTTGTAGATACTTCATGAAAAGAAACTTTTTGCTAAACTCAATAAGTGTGAATGCTAGTTGAAAGAAGTGATATTTTTGGGTCATGTGGTATCGGTTGAGGGTATTCGCGTAGATCCCACAAAGGTTAAAGCTATCTTAGATTGGAGGCAACCAAAGAATGTTTTGGGAATTTAGAGTTTTCTGGGTCTTGTTGGGTATTATCGAAGGTTTGTTGAGGGTTTTTCCTTGATAGCAACCCATTAACTAAGTTGTTAAAGAAGAATGTTCCTTTTAAGTGGGGAGACGAATAGTAGGCTAGTTTTAAAAAGTTGAAATCCATGTTGATAGAAGCTCCCGTTTTAATTCAACCAAATTTCTGTAAAGAATATGTTGTGTAAAATGATGCTTCAAATGTTGGACTTTGTTGCGTCTTTATGCAGGATGGTAAATTGGTAGCCTATGTTTCGAGACAGCTTAGGCCACATGAAGGTAATGACCTTACTCATGATTTGGAGTTGGCGATTGTTGTGTTTGCTCTCAAAATTTGGAGACACTACCTGTATGGTGAGAAGTATATTATTTACACCAATCACAAGAGTCTCAAATATCTCGTTACCCAACAGGAACTTAGTTTGAGGCAATGGAGATGGATTGAGTTGTTAAAATGTTACGGCCATGATCCAGGTCGCATCAAGTTCCAACAAAGAGCCATTGATGTTGTCGCAAGGACCCATCACCCGAGAATGTGCAAAACATTTCAAAGAGGCTATTTTGGCCTTGGTTGAGCAAAAGTGGAGCAAGTTAATGGCTGGAAAAAATAAGGAGAGTCAGGCTAACTTAATAATCCCAATGCGCATACTTTTGCAAGTTGAAATAAGCTCATATTTAGCTCATTCAGCTTGTGTTTAGCTTGATTTAATTCATGCATTGTTATTTTGATGAATAAAAACTTTTAAATTAGCTTTAAATAAAGGTTTTTAGTTTAATAAATAAGTTTTGTTTAATAAGAGGCTTATTAATTAATCTAGTTACCAGGATGTTTTAATGAAGCATGAGTTTAAGTTAGTTTATTTCTGCTTCCATAATTTAACTAGTTGTTGCATTAATTGAAGTCTTAACTTTTAGTTCATTTAATAAAGTCAAGTGTTTAATGTGTTAGAGTTTAATTAGTGTTCATTTATGATTATTAAGTTCATTTTTAGTGGGTTTAATACAGGAACTTTTCAGCTCACAACCGTTACTTTACAAGGCTGTTACAACATTGATTGAAGTGACTTTTAAGTTGATTTTGGTTACAAATGAAGTGGTTGTTATAAGGGATGCTTAATACATCAAATTAAGGAGTTTTAAGAAGCATTTTAAGTCTTCTTAAAGTTGACAGCAACCTCTTCAGTTACCAGAAGTTTTTTTTAGCTCATTTAAAAGATGATAACAAGCATTCAAAACACCATTAGTTACTGGTGTCTTTTCGGCTAGCCAAGGACAACTCAAGGGACATTTTAAAGCATTCAAAAAGGAAATTCAAATTGATTTAAAGTGAATTTAAGCAAGGAGTTAAGTTGTTACAAGAATATAAAGAGTCTTGAGTTTAGTCTCATTTTAATTAGCAAATTAAGATGAGACTTTTTAGCTAGTTTTTCTATCACTATAAATATGTGTAACCAGCCATATTGAGAGCACTTTTGATCTTTAATGAAATTTTCTTATTGTGAGTTATCTACTCTCATTATTCTTCGAGGTTTAAATTGACTTATCTAGTAGCTAGTGGCGTCAATCTAACTTTGTTTCGAACTTATCATCCATTCTGGTGTGGCGTTCAAAACTTTATATCGAGGTTCCTATCTTGCTAGATAATCGGTTGAGGTTTTTATCCCATTCAACCATTCCTTTGAAACCTATATGATTCGAGTCCATAATCTTCTATTAAGGGTTCTTTCTTGTTTCAACCATCAATCTATACTTCCATCTATTTTTCTCCAAACCAAGTTGCTGCCATTTACTTAAATATAACCATTTTCCTTTTTTTAAACAAATCGAATGAAAATCCTACGTAGACGATTGGGCATCTCACATACGACTCGACTCACCCCAAGACGGATCGTATCTTTGGTATCAGAGCTAGAAAATGAGGAGCTCCAACGATCATCGTAATTCTGAAGTAGGTACGTAAGTGAAAAAAATTCAGAAAAAAGTTCAAATTATATTCAAAGTGCTCTTTTATACTAAATTTTGTATATTTGAAAAAAAGAAAAAATACGAAAAAAAAGAAAAAAAGTGAATTTGTTAGTTTCCCATTCTTCTCCTCAAATTTTTGAGTTCCTGAAGCCATTATTGTCATCTTCCTATCCCGATCATCTAAAATTCTTATTCCCATCATCTGGTATTTTTCCAACTCACCTATTGCCACATCTGTCAATTTCTTTTTCTTTCAGCCTACCTTAACCTATAACGATTTTTCATTTGCTTAAACCCCTTAAAGCCGACCTACAAGTTGCTAATAAGTCAAAGGCAGCCTTCCAGAATTTTGAGAGGTAGATTCGAGTGGTAAAAGGCACGAGTGACTCATTAAAGAAAAAGCCTAAATTGAGTGAAACACGAGTGTGAGTGTTCAATATTTACTTTTTCTTTCCGAGTGACTAGTGAGGTTTGTGGTGAGGTTAAAAAAACTTTCTTATGTCAAGAAGTCCGAACTAAAACATGGAAGAAAGGCCCAAACGACAACCAGTTCGTAACGTACCAGACCTTAATCTTTAAGCCCTATTGTGTGAGGTTGAGCGTTTATTCGACCGTAAGCTCGAGCCCATTCAAGAGAGGCTAGATCAAGTCGAAGAGAGAACCAAATGAGAAAGGATTCCTCGAGGTCCACGAAGGGAATGAGGCCATCCAAGGTTCCAAGAAGTCGATCCCATCTCTAGCGAATCTAAAAGTGACCAAGGGTCTAACTTAAGTGATCGATGGAGGGGTCAATGAAATCGAGATCGAAGAGAATAAGGACAAGAGGATGATGACTTAAAGAATATTAAGCTCTCCATACCACCCTTCCAAGGCAAGCCTGATCTGGAGGCATACTTGTGGTGGGAAAAGATAATTGAGCTGGTGTTTGACTGCCACAATTACTCGGAGGCCAAGAAACTCAAGTTAGCAGCGATCGAGTTCTCCGATTACGCCATGGTGTAGTTGGATCAACTAACAACCAATCAAAGACGTAATGGTGAAAGACCAATTTCTACATGGTTAGAGATGAAAGTGGTGATGAGAATGAGATTTATTCCATCTTATTACCATCGAGAGTTATACCAAAAATTGCAAAATCTTACACAAGGCCACTGAAGTGTAGAAGATTATTTCAAACAGATGGAAATTGCAATTATTTGTGCAAACGTTGAAGAGGACTGTGAAGCAACCATGGCCAGATTCCTAGCCGGGTTAAATCAAGAAATTGCTAACATGGTGGAGCTTCAACACTATGTCGAGGTGAACAACATGGTCCATGATCCAGTTAAAATAGAAAAACAACTCAAGAAGAAAGGCTCCATTCGGACCTATTCCAACCCCGCAAACACCTCAAAGTGGGGACAAAGTATGAGCAAAAGAGATTTTTCTAACTATTCGAAGGATCAAAATGCCCCTATTAAGCTTAACAAACCCGTTGGTGAATCAAGCAGAGGCAAAGAAGTCGCCAATCTGAATCATACAAGAGACATCAAGTGCTTTAAGTGCTTGGGACAAGGGCACATAGCTAGTCAATGCCTTAACCGATGTACAATGGTGTTGAGAACCAATGGCGAAATAGAGTCGAAAGATAAGAAAGATGAGGAATCTGACAATTCTACTAGTGAAGAGGAGGAAGAATTTGAATACACCGTTAAAGGTGAAATTCTAGTGATCAAATGTAGCCTAAGTTTGCAAAGTGTGGAGAATGAACAACAACACGAGAACATCTTCCATACACACTGTTTTATGCAAGGTAAGGCATGTAGTTTTATTGTGGACGGTGGAAGTTGTACAAATGTTGCTAGTACATTAATGGTGGAGAAACTTGCCTTGACCACAACGAAACATCCTTGTCCGTATAAGCTTCAATGGCTTAACAAAGGAGGGGGTTAAAGGTGACAAAACAAGTGTTGGTGCCATTTTCCATCAAAAAATATAAAGATGAAGTTCTCTGTGACGTGGTTCCAATGCATGCCGGACACCTTTTGCTTGGCCGTCCATGGCAATTTGATCAAAATGTGGTACATGATGGCTATACCTACCAATACACCTTCAAGCATTTACGTAAAAACATCACTTTGGCGCCTTTGACATCGAGATAAGTATACGAAGATCAAGTGAAACTACGAGACTTAATTGAAAAATTCAAAGAGAGTGAAAAGGTGTGTGAAAATTTGAGTGAAAAAAAAGAGGGAAACACGAGGTAAAAATGAGAGAAAAGAATAAAGATCAAGAGAACAAAAAAAGTGACAAAAAATTGAGTTTAAAAATAAGTTTGTATGCAAAAGAGAGTGACATTCGAAAATCCTTCATGTTGAGGCAGTCCGTACTTGTATTCATGTACAAGGAATTCTATTTGAATATTAATGAGTTAGGTACCACTTTACCCTCTTCTATTGTCTCTCTCTTGCAGGAATTTAAAGATGTATTTCCCGATGAAGTTTCAAATGGCTTACCACCTATTCAGGGAATAGAACATCAAATTGACTTAATTCTCGGTACGTCCATACCGAACTGACCAGCTTATCATAGCAATCCCGAAGAGACAAAGGAACTGCGAAAATAAGTGAATGAACTCCTTGAGAAGTGATACATTTGAGAGAGCCTTAGTCTGTGCACCGTTTCGATTTTATTGGTGCCAAAAAAGGATGGGACTTGGAGCATGTGCGTTGACTGTCGCGTCGTAAACAAAATCACGATTAAATATCGTCATCTAATACCGTGCCTTAATGATATGCTTGATGAATTAAGTGGTGCTCAGTTGTTCTCCAAAATAGATCTCAAAAGCGGTTACCATCAAATACGGATGCGTGAGGAAGATGAATGGAAAACAACGTTTAAAATTAAACACAGTTTGTATGAGTGATTGGTAATGCCATTCGGTCTTACTAACGCTCCTAGTACCTTTATGCGTTTAATGAACCATGTTCTTCATGCTTATATTGGAAAATTTTACGTAGTTTACTTTGATGATATTCTTGTTTATAGTAGATCTTTAGATGAACATTTGAAACATTTAGGAGCTATTCTTGATGCTTTGCGAGAAGAAACTTTATATGCCAATATTAAGAAATGTACATTTTGTTCTAACAAAGTCATTTTCTTAGGATTTGTTGTCAGCAAGCAAGGACTTGAAGTAGATCAAGAAAAGGTGAAAGCCATCCAAGATTGGCCTAGACCGGCCAGCATAAGTCAAGTACGAAGTTTCCATGGCTTGGCGAGTTTTTACCGTCACTTTGTTCCGAATTTCAGCACATTGGTCGCACCTCTTACGAGTGTGATAAAAAAAAATTCTACCTTCTTTTGGAATGAGGAGTAAGAAAAATCTTTTACTTCACTTAAATATCATTTAACTAATGCTCCATTACTCGTATTACCTAATTTTTACAAAACATTTGAAATTGAATGTGATGCCTCAGGTATTGGGATTGGTGCTGTGTTGACTCAAGAAGGAAAGCCCGTGGCATATTTTAGCGAAAAGCTTAGTGGTGCACCATTGAATTACCCAATATACGATAAGGAAATGTATGCTTTGATTTGGGTATTGGAAACATGGCAACACTATTTGTGGCCGAAGGAGTTTGTCACCCATTCAGACCACGAATCGCTCAAGCACATCAAAGGCCAACACAAGCTAAACAAAAGGCACGTAAAATGGGTAGAATTTCTTGAATCCTTTCCTTATGTTTTTTGGTATAAAAAGGGTAAGGAAAATATTGTGGCTGATGCACTATCTTGTCGATATACTTTATTAAATCATTTGGATTCAAAATTGTTTGGTTTTACGTTTCTAAAAGATTTGTATATTTCTAAAGCTGATTTTGGAGATGTGTATAAATTGTGTGAACATGTTGCTGTTGATAAGTTTTTTAAGTTTGATGGCTTCCTTTTTCGAGAAGGTAAGCTTTGTATTTCGCAAAGTTTCATGCGAGAGTTGCTTGTACTCAAGGCATATGATGGTGGACTCATGGGCCATTTTGGCATTGCAATGACTTTGGCCGTACTGCAAGAACATTTCTTTTGGCCACAGATAAAATGAGATGTCGAGAAAATATGTTTGCTATGTTTGGCTTATAAGATGGAAAATTCGAAAGTTAACCCACATGGGCTTTACACGTCTTTGCCTATTCCCAAAGGGCCTTGGGTTGATCTATCTATGGATTTTATCTTAGGGTTACCGCGAACTCGAACCAAAAAAGAATCCATTTTTGTAGTATTAGATCAATTTTCAAAAATGTCACATTTTGTTGCGTGTTTGAAAACTAATGATGCTGTTAATATTGCTAACCTCTTCTTTAAAGAAATTGTTAGGTTGCATGAAATTTTGAAGACTATAGTGTCCGATCGTGATGTAAAATTTCTTAGCCATTTTTGGAGGACACTTTGGAGTAAGTTAGGCACGAAGCTCTTATTCTCCACGACATGTCATCCCCAAATGGATGGCCAAACCGAAGTGGTGAACCACGTACTATCCACCCTGCTACGAGCTATTATCCGTAAAAATATCAAGTTGTGGGAGGATTGCCTACCTCACTTAGAGTTTGCTTATAACTAAACTATTCACTCTGCTACTAAATTCTCTCCACTTGAAATAGTTTACGGTTTTAATCCTTTATCTTCTCTTGACTTAATTCCATTACCTAACGATCAAATAGTTAATGTAGATGCTAAGAGGAAAGCAGACTATGTGAAACAATTGCATCAAAAGGTTAAAGCTAATATCGAGGCTCGAACGGAGCAATATGTGCGCAAGGCCAACAAAGGGCAAAAATAATTAATATTTGAACCTGGGGATTGGGTTTGGGTTCACATGAGGAAGTAACGATTTCCAGCTCAAAGAAGGTCCAAATTATTGCCGTTTGGTGATGGTCCATTCCAAGTTTTGGAGTGAATTAACGATAATTCCTATCGACTTGATCTACCAGGTGAGTTTAATATAAGTGCAACTTTTAATATGTCTAATTTATATCTCTTTGATGCAGATTCCAATTTGAGGACAAATCGCTTTGAAGAGGGGAAGGATGATACGGCCATGATCCGGGTCACACCAAGTTCCAACAAAGAGCCATTGGTGTTGCCGCAAGGACCTATCACCCGAGCACGTGCAAAACATTTCAAGGAGATTATTTCAACCTTGGTTGAGCAAAAGTGGAGCAAGTTAATGGTTGGACAAAATGAGGAGAATCGGGCTAACTTAATAAGCCCAATGCGCATGCTTTTACAAGTTGAAATAAGCTCATATTCAGCTCAATCAACTTGTGTTTGGCTTGATTTAATTCATGCATTCTTATTTTGCTGAATAAAAACTTTTAAATTAGCTTTAAATAAAGGTGTTTAGTTTAATAAGTAAGTTGTGTTTAATAAGAGGCTTATTAATTAATCTATTTACTAGGATGTTTTAATGAAGCATGAGTTTAAGTTAGTTTATTTCTGCTTCCATAATTTAACTAGTTGCTGCATTAATTGAAGTCTTAACTTCTAGTTCATTTAATAAAGTCAAGTGTTTAATGTGTTAGAGTTTAATTAGTGTTCATTTGTGTTTAATAAGTTCATTTTTAGTGTGTTTAATGCAGGAACTTTTCAGCTCACAACCGTTACTTTACAAGGCTGTTACAACATTAATTGAAGTGACTTTTAAGTTGATTTTGGTTACAAATGAAGTGGCTGTTACAAGGGATGCTTAATATATTAAATTAAGGAGTTTTAAGAAACATTTTAAGTCTTCTTCAATTCGGCAGCAACCTCTTCACTTACCAGCAGTTTTTTTTGGCTCATTTAAAAGATGATAACAAGCATTCAAAACATCATTAGTTGTTGGTGTCTTTTTGGCTAGCCAAGGACAAATCAAGGGACATTTTAAAGCATTCAAGAAGGACATTCAAGCTGATTTGAAGTGAATTTAAGCAAGGAGTTAAGTTGTTACAAGAAATAAAGATTCTTGAGTTTAGTTTCATTTTAATTAGCAAATTAAGATGAGACTTTTCAGCTAGTTTTTCTATCACGATAAATATGTGTAACCAGCCATATTGAGATCACTTTTGATCTTTAATGAAATTTTCTTATTGTGAGTTATCTACTCTCATTATTCTTCAATGTTCAAATTAACTTATCTAGTAGCTAGTGGCGTCAATCTGACTTTGTTTCAAACTTATCAACCATTCGGGTGTGGCATTCAAACCTTTATACTGAGGTTCCTATCTTCCTAGATAGTGGGTTCAGGTTTTTATCCCATTCAACCATTCCTTTAAAACCTATAAGACTCGGGTCCTTAATCTTCTATTAAGGGTTCTTTCTATTTCAACCATCAATCCATACTTTCATCTATTTTTCTCGAACCCAAGTTGATGCCATTTACTTAAATATAACCATTTTCCTTTTTTTAAACAAATCAAATGAAACTCCTACGTAGACGATTAGGCATCTTACATACGACTTGGCTCACCCCAATGCGGATCATATCATAAAAGACTATGACTATAGGATCGAGTATCATCCTGGGAGGACCAATGTTGTGGTTTTTACCTTAAGTAGAAAGGCAATATCTAACTTGAGGGCTATGTTTGCTCGCTTGAGTCTCTTTAATGATGGTGGTACTTTGGGAGAATTACAAGTAAAGCATGCATAGGTTTAGGAAATTAAGGATAAGTAGAGTTTGATGGAACTCTAACACCTCAGTTTAAACAGGATGAGGATGGATAGACTGAGGACTTTTGGATTAACGCTTAAGGGAATTTTGTGCTTTAGAGGGAGATATTATGTGCCTAATTATCAGAATTTGAGACAATCTATACTTCATGTAACGCCCAAAATTTAGGGTCATTATTTTTGCAAGCTTGGACGTAAATATCATCGTTTCTTGTGGGTCAAGTAATCTGAGCATGTATTGGGGATTTTAAGAAGCTTGGGTTCAAGTATGGTCTTAGGCAAAATTTTGATTTTTTGCTCTTTTAGAAACCTGGATGTTAGCCTAAAGGGCATATATTAAGTTGTGTTTGTTTTATGACACAAGAGATCTTGTGTTGTGGTGGCTAGTGGCGTGTTGGTCATTTAAGAGGGAGTGGGTTCAAATCCCATGGCATGAAAAAAAGGGGGTTTTATTTTATGTCTCTGTGGCGTGAGAGGTAGAGTTTGATTCAAACTCTGCAGAGGTGGTTGGAGAATTGGTCATCAAAATTTGAAAGGATTTGAATAGGGGTTTAGAGTAAATCTAGGAGAAATCAGTGGAGATTTTTATGGAGTTGGGATGTAAAGGGAGTCATAGCCGAATGGGGAAGATTGAGTAGGGGAATTTGGCTAAGAGTTTTCATTTGGTGCATTTTTAGAATTTTTGGGAGAGTGTAGAAGACGATTGTCCCCGCTGTTCTTTCGGGTTTTTCCTTTTTTGTGTTTCGGAATTACTCTCTCTGTGGCGTCTCGTGCAGTATTTTTAACCATTTGGGTCTTTCTCTTTTCAACCTTAGTTCTCAACTGTTGTCCACATTTTTCGAAACATAAACACCAAGTACCGAGTTCTCCCTTGAAGTTCTTCTTCCTCCTTCACATTTTCTTTTTGCCGATTCGATATTCTTCATTTTCTCTTTAGGCTAAACCAAATTAAGTTTTTCTGTTCCTCTCTTCTTGAGTAATAGCCGAATACCTTGCCTGCTCCTCACATCTTCTTAAACTCTGACAAGTTGAATATTAGGGTAAGTGATGGGTTTGGTTCTTGTTACTTTACGATTTTCCCTTTTAGGATTATCATATTGCTAATCAATGATCTTCTTTTGGGCTATCCTCTTAGATTGAAAGCAATACTCCACCCACGTGCGCCGCTCTTTTAAGTCAGCTTTTGGTTCTGAGGGATTCGGTAAGTGTTCTCTATCTTGCTCAAGTTAATGTGATGGGTGTAAACTACATCCTTAATCAACCCTCTAATGGGATTTGGTTGTTATGCAGTGAGTGGTAAATCAACAATTGTGGGAGTCTAGCCAAGCGATTTTAGAGTTAAAGGCTATACTCCTGTTTACCAAGGTTAGTGGTAAGGGCGGTGTAGAGATTTAGGGTTTGTGAATCTTATTAACGATTTAAGTACTGATTGTATTTTTGAATTGAATCTAGGTTGGTGCTGTTGGAATTTCACAAGTGGTAGCTAAAAGGTGTGTAACCATACACCAGTATTGTTACTGTCAAAATGATGGACAATGGTATGTATTCACACCCCTGTGTTACTATGAATCGGCAAAAGTTGAAAAGATAAAACTTTGGCATTTGAGGGCTTCACGAGTGTGCGGACGCTCGTATGGTAAACTGAGCCCACAAATAGTCGGTGACAGATTGTAGAGGCTACCAATGGGCTCATGGGCCCCACATGGGTAAAATCTATGGTAAGTGAATAATAATGGATTGGGCTACGAAGTTCGTGTAGCCGTGACGAAACTGTATACCTTTCAAAGAGTCGTCATCTATGCCGAGACTCCAAAAGTAGTTAAATGACCAAAACACCCCTGAGGGGTGAAATTACTATTTTACCCCTAACCGACGAAATGACCTTTATACCCCTAGTGGTTGTTTAATTGATGTGTATATAATATCTATATGGCTGGTTGTGAATATGACATACTGCACACACGTACTATTTATGACACAACATTCTGCATTGGGGTTGGGATTCTGATTTAGAGAAAGCACTGTGCTAGTGGCTCTGCCACATTTTTGCTATTTTAGTGGCTTTGCCATGTATTCTGATCTTAGTGGCTGGGCCATGATTACTGTTGTTAGCAGCGATGTTGCGATATTGGCATGTTGGCTAGGTGGGTCGACTTAGTCCTCACATGGTGTGTTGGTTGGTACGGGTGGTGTGTTGGCTGGATTGGGTTGGGTTGCATCTATGTTCTATTCTATTCTGCTCTATTATTATTTTGGGCTTAGACCCGTACTGCTACTGTATAGGGCTAAAGCCCAAACTGATCTGCTTCTGTATAGGGCTTAGGCCCAGTCTATTTCTGCTTGCACCAATTGTTATTTGGTGATAGGGATTACACTTGAGTTTTGCAAACTCACCCTTTATTTTTGTCTGAGTAATCCCATTTTAATCGATTTGGAGCCACAAGAGACCCGGAGGTAGCCACGTGAATACTGATTTTTCGCTTGAGACTTAAATATTTTTAATCTATAATTGGGTTTGATTATGTGATAAAGACATTTGAGGTTTAACTTTTATTTTGTTTTAACTACTTGTTTCTACTTGCAAGATCAAGAAAAACTAGTTTTTCAAAATAATAATAGAGATCCTAGATTCACATCTTGATTCTGGAAAAAGTTACACAAGGCTTTGGGTACAAGGTTGGACTTTAGTACTGCATTTCATCCTTAGACTGATGGTCAATCGAAGAGGGTGATTTAGATATTGGAGGACATGTTAAGAAGCTATGTAATTGATTTCAAAGGTAGTTGGGGAAACTACTTGCCGCTAGCAGAGTTCGCTTATAACAATAGCTACCAATCTAGTATTCAGATGGCACCATACGATGCATTATATGGTCGTATGTGTCGTACCCCTACTTGTTGGATAGAACTTGGTGAACGGCGAGTTTTGGGTCCAGAGTTAGTTTCTAAAATTGAAGAAAAAGTAATGTTGATCTAATATCGGTTAAAGGAAGCATCTGATAGGCAGAAGTCGTATGCAGATTTAAAGGGTAAAAAGATAGAGTACTTTATGGGGGATTATGTCTTTTTGAAGGTCTCACCATGGAAGAAGATTCTGAGATTTGGACGGAAAAGCAAACTGAGCCCTAGATTCATCAGACCTTATCAAATATTAAAACGTTTGGGACTAGTCGCCTATCAACTTGAGCTGCCTCCTGAGTTAAACAGGATACGTGATGTGTTCCACGTCTCCATACTGAGGCGATACTACTCTAATCCTTCACATATAGTGCCGGTTGAGAAGATTGAGGTTAGACCTGATCTGACTTTTAAGGAAGAACCAGTGCAGATACTGGATCGTGATGTTAAGGTATTAAGGAAAAAATCTGTTCCTTTGGTCAAGGTAATTTGGCATAATCACAATACCGAGGAAACCACGTAGAAGCCTGAGGAGGTGATGCAACAACAATATCCTCACCTATTTTGACCAGGTAAATTTCGAGGGTCATTATTTTTGGAATTTCATAAGTGGTTGCTAAAAGGTGTGTAACCATACACCCAGTAATGTTACTGTCAAAACGATGGACAATGGTGTGTATTCACACCCCTTGTTATTGTGAATCGGCAAAAGCTGAAAAGTTGAAACTTCGACATCTGATGGCTCACGAGCATGCGAACACTAGTATGGTAAACTGAGCCCACAAATCGTCAGCAATAGACTGCAGAGGCCACCACGTGCGTTCTCGTGGGCTTGGGTCATAATGGGCCTCGTTGGGTCGAGATGGGCCATGTTGGCCCAAAAGACTCATGGGCCCCACATGGGTAAAATCCATGGTAAGTGAATAATAATGGAGTGGGCTGTGAAGTTTATATAATCGTGACAGAATTTGGGCTGAACGGGCCAGACAAGTGTATGGGCCCACTTGAGCCGAGTAATGGGCCTTGGGCCCAATTACATTTTCATTTATCCAAGTCGTTTGAAATGACTGTAGACCTTCCGAAGAGTCGTCATTTGTGCCGAGATTCCAAAAGTAGTTAAATGACCAAAATACCCCTAAGGGGTAAAATTACCGTTTACCCTAACCGACGAAATAACCATTATACCCCTAGTAGTAGTTTAATTGATGTGTATATGATATCTATATGACAGGTTATGAATATGACATACTGGACACATGTAATATTTATGACACGACATTCTGTATTGGGGTTGGGATTCTAATTTGGAGGAAGTACTGTGCTAGTGGCTCTGCCACGTTTTTACTGTTCCAGTGGCTTCGCCACGTATTCTGATCTTAGTGGTTGGGCCACGATTACTAATTTTAGTAGCTTTGCTACGTTATTATTAGTAGCGATGTTGCGATATTGGTGTGTTGGCTGGGTGGGCTGACTTAGTCCCCATATGGTGTGTTGGTTGATACAGGTGGTGTGTTGGCTGGATTGGGTTGGGTTACATCTCTGTTCTGTTATTATTTTGGGCTTAGACCCACACTGCTACCGTATAGGGCTAAAGCCCAGACTAATCTGCTACTGTATAGGGCTTAGGCCAAGTCTATTTTTGCTTGCACCGATTGTTATTTGACTGATAGGGGATTACACACTAAGTTTTCGCAAACTTACCCTTTCTTTTAACTATACAGGTAATCCCCAGCCTTAATCAATTAGGAGCCACGAAGCACCCAGAGGTCGCCACGTGAACATTAATTTTCTACTGGAGACTTAAATATTTTTAATCTATAATTGGGTTTGATTATGTAATAAGGCCATTTGAAGTTTAACTTTTATTTGGTTTTAACTTCTCATTTCTACCTGTTAAATTAGGAAAAATGGGTTTTTCAAAATAATAATTGTTTTTAAAGAAAATCACTCATTTCAAATTTTAAGGTTTATAATTAGAAAAACTTCTACGGTTTCTTAATTCAGATTAATAAACTTGTATCAAGTGATATGACCAATAAGTGGCTAACAAGTTTTGATTTTACAATACCAACATTTTCAATAGAAATTAGTTTAAAAGGGACTTAAAACTTTAGTCACGAAATTTCATCGATAAGACTAGTTTTCAAATCAACACTTTGATGTGACACGTCAGATCCGGTCGTAATGTCTAGGCCGAGTTTGGGGTGTTACACTTTAAAAAGCACATAGCAGCCCTTATGCTATGCATCCTAGTTGTAGTAAGATGTATCGAGACTTGAGGAAAGCGTATTGTTGGTCGAGTCCTAAACATGAAGTGGCCAAATTCATATCTAAATGTTTGACTTGGCAATAGATTAAAATGGAGCATCAATATCCATCTGGGTTGCTCCAATTGATTTGAATACCATAGTGGAAGTGGGGGAGAGTAATAATGGATTTTGTTAGTGGGTTGCCCTTGACACCTGCCAAGAAAGATTCGATTTGGGTTGTAGTGGATAGATTGAGCAAGTCCACCCATTTTGTTCCATTTCCCACTGATTATTCTCTCTAGAAGCTAGCTAAGCTTTATGTTTACATGATAGTGAGATTACATGGTTTACCAGTGTCAATTACTTTAGATCGAGATCCTAGATTCACGTCTCGATTCAGAAAGAAATTGCACGAGGCTTTGGGTACTCGGTTGGATTTCAGTATGGGTTTTCATCTACAATCCGATGGTCATTCGAAAAGGGTCATTCAGATATTGGAGAATATGTTGAGAAGTTTTGTAATCGACTTCTAAGGTGGTTGGGAAGAACATTTACCTACAGCAGAGTTTGCCTATAATAACAGTTATCAGTCAAGTACCCAGATGGTACCTTATGAAGCTCTTTATAATCGTAAGTGTTGCTCACCTTTATGTTGGACTGTAGTGGGTGAAAGGAAGTTGATTGGCCTAGAGTTGGTCATTGGAACCGAAGATAAGATTCGGTTAATTCTAGAAATATTGAAGGTATCTTCTAATAGACAGAAGTCGTATATCGATTTGAGGTGCAAGGATATTGAGTTCAACTTAGGGGATTTAGTTTTCCTAAAAGTCTCTCTATGGAAAAAAGTTTTGAGGCTTGGTCAAAAGGGTAAGTTAAGCCCTAGGTTATTGGTCCTTATCGAGTGCTTAAGAGGGTTGGTCCTATGGCTTACCAACTTGAATTGTCTCCTGAGTTATATCTTATTCATGATGTATTGCATGTCTCAATGTTGAGACGGTATCAATCCGATCCCATGCATATTATTCCAATCGAGGAGATTGAGGTTAGACTCGATTTTTCATTTAAGGAGGAACCAGTTTGAATAATAGAATGTGAGATCAAAGTGTTAAGACGAAACCAAATTCCACTAGTTAAAGTTGTAACATCCTAGATTGGGGGCTCTGCATTTGTGATGCATTGTGTGTGCATGCTATGAATTGTGTGTGTGTTTGGTGTGTTTGGAGTTTTCGGGAAGGCTTGAGGTTAAGCCTGAGCTTGGTAGAAATTTTGTTTTTAGACTCTGCAAGGGAGAACTAGGTGAAGTGGGCCTTAAGGGTACTTGAATGGGAAAGTTAACACAAAAATCTAGTTGGTAAAGTGGCAGCGCCACTAAGGGCATAGGAAGGTGACGCCACAAGGGATTTGAAGGGAGCAGGTTCTAATCCCATGTTAAGCAAAAAGGAGTGTTTTTTTTATATATATATGTGCCTGAGGAGTGAGTGGTGGTTTCGGCTGGGACTCTAAGGGAGTGACTGTGGATTAAGTCAGAAGATAAGAAGATGAGGATAAGAGAAAAATGAGGGATAGGATAGAAGCAGAAGAGGTGGCAAAATGTGGGACTGTGTGCAAGGGGGAAATTGGTTGAAGTGGCTAAAGGCATGCCGAAATTTTCATTTGGTTAAGGGTGTGCTGAAATTTCTTTTTTTTTCCCGATGCATAATTTTTTCTTCTTCTTTTCTCCTCTTATTTTTGGCATTAGAAGATTTCCTCTTCTCTTATTCTGCCAAAACCGAAACTCCTAAGTCACTATTTGGAGTATCTTTGTTTTTCTTTTGGCTTTCTCATCCAGTTTTTTTCTACCTTATTCATTGTCGAATCTACCTAGCCTCTTTTCTATTCATCTTTTTTTGGATCTTTCTTAAAAGCTGAAAACTCCTAGATCTCATTTGTGGCTTGGTTTTATTGGTTTCAACGTTTCAATCTTCTTCTTTAATTGCCTAATCTTCTTGCAAGTGGTAGCCGAGAACTTCTGTAGAGGTAAGTGTCGACTTGTGCTATTATTTTTGTAATTTTTTTCGGCTTTTGAGGCCAAAGCTGAATGGCTAGTTGGTTGTTAGAGCCATCGTTAGTTTGACATTTTCTCTAACCTCGTGTTCTTTTTGGGCGGTATTTAGGATTTCAAGGAGATCTAATCGCCTAGGTTTCTAAGTCAGAAATCAGTAGTATTCGAACCATATTATTTCTTTTGGGAATTCAAGGTAAGGATTTCAATTCTCCCTAAGTTGATCAATTGGTTTCTTTTCGTTATTCATGCCTTAACATAATGTTTCGTTAAGCAATCATCATAGTACCTTCTGACCAAGATCGTTCATGGACTCGAATGTCAGCAAATCAAAGGAAGGGGTTGGATCTGTAGTCCTAGCCCCAATGTTTAAGAAACGCATAGTGTCTACTGTTTGTGATTGGCCACCAGATTGTGGACCGGCTTCTGAGCAGAACAATAGGCAGATAGCGTAGTTTCAGCTAGCAATAGTATCGACATCGATAGTGTCGTCTTACGTGTTATCAGGTGTGTAAACTTTCAAACACACTATACTATGTACTTACGTTTGTCTGGGCTGAAAAGCCAAAAAAAGGACTGTGTAGACAGTCGTGATGCCCTTAGGGGTAAGTCTAGGATTGCCAAGTACGTGATTGTATCGTTTCTTTGCATAGCCGAATGTATGTGTGGCAGACTGATGTGTTATGAATAGCATGTTGCATTGTTAGGTTTTGTATGTAGATCATGGGTATTGGATTGATATGAAGGGGAAGTGCTTAATTGGTCACGTAGTGATCGGTGGCTTTGCCACGATATATATATATATGTTCATACATTATTCTTGGTCACATTGTGATCAGTGGCGCTGCCACGATGCATATATATATATTTATTTGGTCACATAGTGATCAGTGGCTGTGCCACGAAATAATCTTTTGTCACCTAGTGATCGTGTTTAATTGGCAGCATGACTGCTGTGAGGGAGTGTTGAAACACCCCAAACCTGACCCACGAGCATTGTCCGGATCTGGCATGCTTCTAAGACAACCCATTCGATTCTTATTTGAGACTTAGCTAAAATTTTTTTTCGAGATTTTGAAAATAGCTAGTTTGGGTTGGGTTCAAAATTAAATTCCTTGTTGATTAGGTGTTAAAACATGTAATATTTTTACTTAAGAAAAATTACTTAACCTTAAATATGATAAAATTTGTATCGTACTGAAATAAATGACATGCATGCATAAAATAGTTCATACTATGGCCTTATTACATCAATACAACCCAAATAATTTAAAGTACTTAAATAAAATGAAATGTCCAAATAGAAATAATTACTTGCTAAACATGGCCACCACTAAGCTCCTGCCGGCCCGGTCCATTACTGTTACCTGAAAAATAATCCCACAACGGGGTGAGTCAAGAAGACTCAATGTGTAACCACAACACTAAGGCCCAACAGATTATGGCATACAAAATCATACATACAAATATAATAACATAAATTATGATGCAATCCGAACCCAAGCCTAGTTACCATCTGCTACACATCACCGTACTAACTCGCACACCGTGGGGACTACTAAGTCAACCTCCATCCGCTACACACCATCGAAGGCGATCATTGCAATCGACATGCTCATCGCCTTATAATTTGTGGCATAGCCACGGATAATATTTTGTGTCATGTGACACCACATTCGATAATGTGACCAAGTCACCACATTCGTAAATCGTGGTATAAAACCACCACATTCACTTCCCTTTCATAATCACCCAAATGCCCATGTTATCTGGATCATACATTAACATGCCATGTTCTATATATTCACATTCTTATAGGTGCACATAGGTGCCATAACAACTCAAGTCATACTCATAGTAGGAGTAGGAAGCGTACACGAGTACTTTGTACCATGGCAAGGTACTTTAGCCTTATTTTCACATTCTTATAATCACATTTTAAAACAAAACCATAAAGCTATTAAATATTAGTGTGGGGTACACACCTGGTTAACTTAACGAATTCACTCCAAATCCCAAAAACCCGATCTACTGATTTAGATCTCAATCCTACATTTGGTCAATCACTTTGATGTTTAGGAAAAGTCTATTCGGCAATGTGTTTAAATCCTGAAGGATCATTGCGACAAAAATCTTACCTTGCTGCCGATTTGATTCTTAAACGAATCCCAAAACTTTATGATGCTACTTTATTGCAATCGGCTATACCCTTAACCATTGAACTAGTTAGTTTCGGAAATAGATCTAAATACCAAAATTGGCCTTGGCCGAATGTGTAACTACACTTACCTTACGATTCTCAAATCCCGAAAACACCACTTGACTATGGAGATGTCGAAATCCCTATACACATAAGTTAGATCTAATTCCAATCACTTAAACATGATCAATGACTTTTTGGCCGAATACATGTCTTACCTTAAATCCTTGAAATCCTGAAAATATTCCTTCTAGAAATTGACAATAGGCCAAAATCCCGAATGACCCTTCATAGTTTCGGCCATAAAACAATATGAGAGATTAGTTCCTGAACCTCGATAGGCCTAAAAGAACAGAATGAAAATCGAACTTGATCTTACCCCTATAGATGAAATCGACAGCTCTTATGTCTGACACCACAGAAGGTTCGGCCTTGGTTTAGATGGTGGTCACTTGATTTGGCTTCAACAAAGATGCAAAGAGAAAGAGATTAGGGGCTTATTAGATTCGGCTTTGGGAGGAAGAAAAGAGAAGAAATCAGCAATGGTGGAATGTAAATTCGGCTAGCACAAGGAGTATTTCGGCTTATCAAAATAAAAGAGAAGAGGAGAATTTTTTTGCCAGAGAATTTTGGCAAAGGAAGAAGGGAGGAAGGAATGAAGATTGACTAAGGAATTCGGCAAAAGAGATGAAAAGAACAATTGGCCTCACACTCCTCCTTTTGGCTGAAACTACACCAAGAGAGTCCCTTGGCCGGCCATCACATGCTCCCTCATCCCTCATTTTTCTCCTCTTATCACCTCATCTAAAATTAATAAAATAAAAAGAAATAATCCATCATTTATCCCCTACTCTTCTAGCCGAATTTTAATAAAAATAAAACTCATCTTGTAATTCCCTTTTGCCGTCCACTTATCTAACTCCTTGCAGCCAAAAATAAAAATTCTTTTTGCTTCCCTTGTGGCTTGAACACAAGCCCTTTCCCCCTAGCATATGGCGTCACACACTAAAGCCCTAAGTGATGCCTTGTAGCCACTTTGCTAAGCCCATGTTCATGTCTCATTTCCATTGCATTTTCTCTTAAGGCCCTATCAACCTAGCTTCCTCTTAAAACTTAAAACTTAATATTTTCTAAAGTATTTTCCTATTATTCTTAAGTTCACAAACATTCATTAATACACATTCAAACTCACAATGACATGCTATTTCACACATTTTAACAATAATGCATAAGCTATAATTCGGGATATTACAGTTCTACCCCCTTAAAATAATTTCGTCCTTGAAATTACCTGGCTAGAATAGGTGGGGGTATTGCTGTCGCATTGCTTCCTCCGGCTCTCACGAAGCTTCTTCCGATCCATAATTGCGCCATAACACCTTGACTAGAGGAACTGACTTCCTCTGTAACATTTTCATACCTCGCTCCAAGATCTGAATTGGCTCTTCATCGTAGGACAAGTCTGGACTTAGCTCTACCTCTTCAACTGGTACTACATGAGATGGATCCGATCGGTAACGCGTAGCATGGACACATGGAATACATAGTGCATTTGCTTTAATTCTGGAGGCAATGCTAACTGGTATGCCACTGGTCCAACTCGCTTCAACACTCGATAGGGCCCTATAAACCTTGGGCTTAACTTCGCTTTCCGTCCAAACCTCATTACCTTCTTCCAAGGCGAGACTTTAAGAAACACATGATCTCCCACATCAAATTCTATCTCCTTCCGTTTCAGATCAGCGTACGACTTTTGTCTATCAGATGCTTCCTTCAACCGTGCCTGGATTACCTCAACTTTCTCCTCGGATTCTGCCATAATTTTTGGACCCAAAATCTGACGTTCTCCCAATTCCGTCCAACATGTAGGAGTCCGACACTTTCAACCATACAGTGCTTCATACGGTGCCATTTGAATACTTGCTTGATAGCTGTTATTGTAGGCAAACTCTGCTAAAGGCAAATATTCCTCCCAACTTCCTCTGAAATCCATCGCACAGCCCTGTAACATATCCTCTAAAACTTGGATTACTCGTTCAGACTGCCCGTCAGAATGTGGATGAAAAGCCGTAGTGAAATCCAATTTGGTGCCTAAAGCCTGATGTAGAACTTTCCAAAATCGAGACGTGAACCTCGGATCCCTATCCGAGATAATTGACATCGGTACTCTATGCAATCTTACAATCTCTGCTACATACAACCTTGCTAACTTTTGTAGGGAGTAGTCAACCCGCACTGGAATAAAATGCGGGGACTTGGTCAGCCGATCCACTATCACCCATATCGAGTCCTTCTTAGTAGGCGTAAGGTGAAGCCCAGTAACGAAGTCCATTGTAATTCTCTCCCACTTCCATTAGGAAATCTGTATTGGCTGAAGCAATCCTGATGGAACTTGGTGTTCAGCCTTAACTTGCTGACACGTCAAACACTTGCCAACAAATTCAGTAACTTTCTTCTTCAGACCAGGCCACCAAAACTGTTCCCTTAGGTCTCTGTACAACTTAGTGCCTCCAGGATGCATAGCATAAGGGCTACTATGCGATTCCTGAAGAATCCTTTGTGGAAGTTCTTTGTTCTTCAGCATACAGACCTTACCCTTGAAACACAGTACTCCTTCATCATTAAAACCATAATCCTCTAACTCTCCATTCTGCACTTGCCATAACTTATCACTTAGATCAACATCTGCCAACTGTCCCTCTTTCACTTCATTCAACCACGTTGGCTTAACTTGCAACTCTGCCAGCAGACTTCCATCATCATACAAGCTCAGATGTGCGAACATTACCCTCAAAATCGACACAACCTTTCGACTTAGGGCATCCGCCACTACATTTGCCTTGCCCGGGTGATATTCTATGGAACAATCATAGTCCTTCAATAGTTCCACCCATCTTCGCTGTCTCAGATTCAACTTCTTCTGAGTCAACAGATACTTAAGGCTTTTGTGGTCTGTGTAGATCACTGACTTTTCTCCATATAAATAGTGCCTCCATACCTTAAGGGCAAAAACCACTGCCGCCAATTCCAAGTCGTGCATCGGGTAGTTAACCTCATGTGGCCTTAGTTGTCGAGACGCATAAGTGACTACTTTTCCATCTTGCATAAGAACACCTCCCAATCCTGTGTGGGAAGCATCACAATACACCACGAAATCCTTCCCTGCCTCCGGCTGAATCAAAACTGGAGCTTCGGTCAAGACCTTCTTAAGCTTCTCAAAGCTCTCTTGTTGCTTATCCGACCATACGAAAGGTACTTCCTTTCTCAGCAACTTTGTCAGAGGCGCGACTATTGACGAGAACCCTTCCACAAACCATCTATAATAGCCTGCTAGTCCTAAGAAGCTCCGAACTTCTGCCACTGATTTAGGGGGTTTCCAATCCAACACCGCTTCAATCTTCCTAGGATCCACCCTTATTCCTTCTGCGGATACCACATGCCCTAAGAAGGCAACCTCCCTAAGCCAAAATTCACACTTGCTGAATTTGGCATAAAGCTTCTTCTCCATCAACACTTGCAACACAACCCGAAGATGCTCATCATGCTCTTCTTCAGACTTGGAGTACACTAGGATGTCGTCGATGAACACAACGATGAACCTATCCAAGTAGGGTTGAAAAACCCAGTTCATCATATCCATGAACGTGGCTGGGACATTTGTCAAACCAAATGGCATTACCACGAACTCAAAATGGCCATACCTTGTCCGGAAAGTCGTCTTATGGATATCAGCCTCCTTCACCTTAAGCTGGTGATATCCAGACCTTAGATCTATCTTCGAAAATACCGCGGCTCCATTAAGCTGATCGAACAAGTCATCTATCCTTGGCAATGGATACTTGTTCTTGATGGTCAACTTGTTCAACTGACGATAATCTATGCACATACGCATAGTTTTGTCCTTCTTCTTCACAAACAGAACCGGTGCTCCCCATGGAGACACACTGGGTCGAATAAACCCACGATCAAGTAACTCCTAGATTTGAGCCTTAGGCTCAACCAACTCCTTTGGTGCCATTCTGTACGGGGCGATTGACACAGGAGCTGTTCCCGGCAACAAGTCAATTCCAAACTCAACCTCCCTATTTGGGGGTATTCCAGGTAATTCCTTCTGAAAGACATCCTCAAACTCCCTTACCATTCTAACTCCACCAACTCCCCCTTCTTTCGCATCCAAAGTACTAATAAAAGCCAAGAACGCCTTACACCCCTTTTGAACCATCTTATCCGCCTTTAAAGCTGAAACTACATTAGACAAGTAGTTCCTCCTTTCTCCTATCATAACTACCACCTCATCCTCTGGGGTCCTTAACTCCATTCCCTTAGTTGCACAGTCCACCACAGCCCGATGTTCCACTAGCCAGTCCATCCCAAGTATGAGATCGAATTCTCCGAAGGGAAGTTCCATCAAGTTGGCAGAAAATACTATGCCTTAAATTTTTAAAGGTACACTTCGAAAGATCTTATTCACCACTACAGTTTGGCCTAGTGGGCTTACTACAGTCATCACCCTATCAGAAAGTTTAGAGGCTATGTCTAGAGTTTCAACTACTCTACATACAACATAAGAATGGGTCGAGCCCACATCGATCAAAGCAAAATAAGGCTTGCCATAAATAAGAAACGTACCGGTTATGACGTCCGGTGCGTCACCGTCCTCCCTACGGTGAATCGCATACACCAAGCCCGGCTGTCTTACCTCTGTATTACCACCACCTTAGCCTGGTGTTCCACATCCTCTTCTGGTACCATTTCCTCTGTTATTTGGACCACGACCCCGCTGAGGCTGCTGACCACCTCTACCAGCCTGATTAATATTCTAAGCTACTGGTCGATTCCCATCTGGTCTCATCGGACAGTTCTTAATCATATGGTCCTTTGACCCACACTTGAAACATCCTCCTGTCTTCTTTCAGCATTCGCCTAAGTGTTTTTTCCCATATTGATCACAAGTACGATATTGCCCTCCAGTAGCAGCTTGCTGACCTCGTGGCCCATCAACTCTAGGCCTCTTTTGAACACTCCCAAATGATCCTGACGGCCAAAATCCTCTTTTCTGCTTACTCTGGTCCATGTTCTACCTTACAGTGTCCTTAATTCCCCCGGCTACCTTAGCCTTTTCTACTAATGCGACAAACTCCCACTCCTGGTGTGGGGCTATCAATAACCTCAGGTCATCCCTTAGTCTTTCCTCAAAATGGACACATCGCTCATTCTCTGTTGCCACCACTCCTCGAGCATACCGGCTCAATCTTAGAAATTCAGCTACATATTCTGCTACAGACTTGTTCCCTTGAACCAGCCCCAGAAATGCCTTCCTCTGCTCATCAGTATATCTGGTTCCCACATGCTTCTTCTGATACGTCGCCTTAACATACTCCCAAGTTAGATCCTTAGCGGTGGCACCATCCTGAACTGTGAGCCACCATTGATACGCTTCATCGCGTAGCAGCGCCACCATTCCTTTCAATTTCTCCTCAGGGGTCAGATCGAGCTCATCCATAATTCGCTCGGTCGCCTCCAACCAATATTCAGCTGTACTGGGTGCCACACCAGATACTCCACAGAACACTTCAGCTCCGTTGGCTTAGAGCCGCTCGGGTACAGATTTTTGAGCTTCCATATTCCCTTCAGCACCAGCCATCATTTCAAGAACTCACAGCACAGCCTGCGATACAGCATCTTCTCCCGTCTGATCTTGCTACTCAACACCAACAGCTGGTGTTGGTGGTGGCGGTGGTACCTCATTCTCAGATCCTTGACCCAATTTAATGGGTTCCGACATGGTCATTCTACCTCGACTGCGTCCTCGTACATTGCGACCACGTCAACTAGAGCTCATTTTTATGATCGCGCTTTAATTTGGTTTAAGAAATTTTATGAATTAGCCTTTAGTCCACTGATTATCCACAAAGAAGTTTTATGGCAAGAAGTTTAATAGGGGTTCTTTCGATCATTCAAAGTTTCAAGTCTTCTATCCTAATTCAAAGAAAATACATCCATTTCTTAGTATCTCCCATACACATTCACTCTTCGAACATTTTTGTCCGTTCTTTCCCAGGGGTATTTTCGTAATTTGTCCTACAAGGGTATTTCGGTAATAAATTGGGGTCAATTTGAAAATCACAAAAGTCATTTCAAAATTTTCCAAACTTATTGGTATTTTAAAAGAAAGATTTCCTAGATCAAGGTATTGACAAAATTTCAGAAGTCGGGGTTATTTTGGTAATTTCGTAAACGAAGGGTAATTTGGTAAATTTTCCCAATTAGGGTATTTTGACTTTTTACAAAATAGGGTTTTTGGATACCTTTGCAAAATAGGGAAATTTTATTAAAACCGAGGCTAGTATGGAAATTTGGAAACCGAGGGCATTTTAGTAATTTTACCACTAGGGGTATTTTAGTAATTTTGTAAATCAAAAATATTGTAGAAAAATTCATAAAATAGTCTTTACAAATCAAAAGGGTAATTTAGTGATTTTAAAACTAGGGTGTTTTATGAAAATACGGCTAGTCCCTTTCAGGTTTTAGTTATTGGGTTTAGCCTATGAATAGGTCGTCTTGGTTAGGGTGAACCGTAGCTACGCACCAGGTAGGATTCGAGTGGAGAGGAGGTGAGTCACGCGAACTACTTAAATACCAATCTCCCACCGAAATCAATCCTAGACATGCGCACAATGGTTGCCACACCCTAACTCGGCGACTTAACCACAGGTTTGTTTAATTAGGCATTTAAAATTTTATGTAATTATTGGGGTAACCTAGTCCTAGGGTTCAAGTACTTATCATGCTAATCTACGTTCCCTTTCTACCCTTCTACAATTCATATCATGAATTACACAAGAGATAGGGGTACTTACCTGGTGGACTTCGGGTCAGAGACTTAGTGTGCCATGCCAGAAAAACCTGCTTAATTCACAAAATTCCTTTTGGGCTTAACTTTGAAAACATTTTGGGCCTTAAACCCAAGGTCGAGAGTTTAAAACTGGGCTCTGATACCAAGCTAAAACACCCTAAACCTGGCCCACGAGCCTTGTCCGAATCTGGCATGCTTCTAAGAAAACCCATTCGATTCTTATTTGAGGCTTAGCTAAAATTTTTTTTCGAGATTTTGAAAATAGATGATTTGGGTTGGGTTCAAAATTAAATTCCTTGTTGATTAGGTGTTAAAACATGTAATATTTTTACTTAAGAAAAATTACTTAACCTTAAATATGATAAAATTTGTATCGTACTGAAATAAATGACATGCATGCATAAAATAGTTCATACTATGGCCTTATTACATCAATACAACCCAAATAATTTAAAGTACTTAAATAAAATGAGATGTCCAAATAGAAATAATTCCTTGCTAAACATGGCCACCACTAAGCTCCTGCCGGCCCGGTCCATTACTGTGCATCACCTGAAAAATGATCCCACAACGGGGTGAGTCAAGCAAACTCAATGTGTAACCACAACACTAAGGCCCAACAGATTATGGCATACAAAATCATACATACAAATATAATAACATAAATTATGATGCAATCCCGAACCCAAGCCTAGTTACCATCCGCTACACATCACCGTACCAACACACACAAGTGGGGACTACTAAGTCAACCCTCCATCCGCTACACACCATTGAAGGCGATCATTGCAATCGGCGTGCTCATCATACTTATAATTTGTGGCATAGCCACTAGATAATATTTTGTGTCATGTGACATCACATTCGGATAATGTGACCAAGTCACCACATTCGAGATATCGTGGTATAAAACCACCACATTCATTCCCTTTCATAATCACCCAAATGCCCATGTTATCTGAGATCATACATTAACATGCCATGTTCTATATATTCACATTCTTATAGGTGCACATAGGTGCCATAACAACTCAAGTCATACTCATAGTAGGAGTAGGAAACGTACCTGAGTACTTTGTACCATGGCAAGGTACTTTAGCCTTATTTTTCACATTCTTATAATCATATTTTAAAACATAACCATAAAGCTATTAAATATTAGTGTGGGGTACACACCTGGTTAACTTAACGAATTCACTCCAAATCCCGAAAACCCGATCTACTGATTTAGATCTCAATTCCTACATTTGGTCAATCACTTTGATGTTTAGTAAAAGTCTATTCGGCTATGTGATTAAATCGAAGGATCATTGCGACAAAAATCGTACCTTGCTATTGATTTGATTCTTAAACGAATCCCGAAACTTTATGATGCTTCTTTATTGCAATCGGCTATACCCTTAACCATTGAACTAGTTGGTTTCGACTTTTTAAACAAATAAGAAATAGATCTAAATACCAAAATTGGCCTTGGCCGAATGTGTAAGTACACTTACCTTACAGTTCTCAAATCTCAAAAACACCACTTGACTTTAGAGATGTCGAAATCCCTGTACACATAGGTTAGATCTGATTCCAATCACTTAAACATGATCAATGACTTTTTGGCTGAATACATGTCTTACCTTAAATCCTTGAAATCCTGAAAATCTTCCTCCTAGAAATCGACAATAGGCCAAAATCCCGAATGACCCTTCATAGTTTCGGCCATAAAACAATATGAGAGATTAGTTCCTGAATCTCGACAGGCCTAAAAGAACAGAATGAAAATCGAACTTGATCTTACCCCTATAAATGAAATCGAAAGCTCCTATGTCTAACACCACAGAAGATTCGGCCTTGGCTTAGATGGTGGTCACTTGATTTCAGCTTCAACAAAGATGCAAAGAGAAAGAGATAAGGGGCTTATTAGATTCGACTTTGGGAGGAAGAAAAGAGAAGAAATCAGCAATGGTGGAATGTAAATTCGGCTAGCACAGGGAGTATTCCGGCTTATCAAAATAAAAGAGAAGAGGAGAATTTTTTGCCAGAGAATTTCGACAAAGGAACAAGGGAGGAAGGAATGAAGATTGGCTAAGGAATTCGGCAAAAGAGATGAAAAGAACAATTGGCCGCACACTCCTTCTTTTGGCGAAACTACACCAAGAGAGTCCTTGGCCTAGCCATCACATGCTCCCTCATCCCTCATTTTCTTCTCTTATCACCTCATCTAAAATTAATAAAATAAAAGAAATAATCCATCATTTATCCCCTACTCTTCTAGCTGAATTTTAATAAAAATAAAACTCATCTTGTAATTGTCCCTTTTGTCGTCCACTTCCCTAACTCCATGCAGCCAAAAATAAAAATTCTTTTTGCTTCCCTTGTGGCTCAAACACAAGTCCTTTCCCCCTAGCATATGGCGTCACGCACTAAAGCCCTAAGTGGCGCTTTGTAGCCACTTTTCTAAGCCGATGTTCATGTCTCATTTCCCTTACATTTTCTCTTAAGGCCCTATCAACCTAGCTTCCTCTTAAAACTTAAAACTTAATATTTTCTAAAGTATTTTCCTATTATTCTTAAGTTCACAAACATTCATAAATACACATTCAAACTCACAATGACATGCTATTTCACACATTTTAACAATAATGCATAAGCCATAATTCGGGATATTACAAGTGTAGCCGATGGAGGGTTGATTGTAGAAATCCCCATGGTGTGATTGGTTGGTACGGGTTGGTGTGTAGCATATGGAAAAACTGGGTTTGGGTTGGGATTATTGTATTCATATGTGTATGATGATATGTGGGCTAAGGCCAATGTGTGATTGTGGATTGGATGCAGTATGTATAATGCGGGAGATTTTTACATACTGAGTCTTGGTGACTCACCCCTTTCCCTTAACTTTTCAGGTGAGCCGTAGCTCGTGGATGCAGGAGCCAAGGCAGACTCGTCGAGGCCATAATTTTGATTTCTTTTCTTTATAGTTTTGGCATTACTATAAGTTTATATTTTTTTGGGCTTTTCGTTATGTAATAAGGCCTTTCAAGGTTGTACTTGGGTTTTTTTATGTTTACTATTTATAGCAAACTCGACACCTCGGCACTCTAAATATTAAAGTAAAAAGTGGAGTTTTCAGTAATCTAAGCATCATTGTTTTCAAGACACCACAGTAAGTGAAAAATTTATCTTCCAAATCACCGATTCTTTCTAAAATTTAACTAAGACTTGATTTTACTTCACCCTGTGACATACCAGATTCGATCATAACGCATGGACCGGGTTTAGGGTGTTACATTTTTTGTATCAGAGCCCGATTCAAAACTCGGGCTGTGAAATGGGTCCAATGGTGTTTTATAGTTTGATGTGAGCTTAAGAGAAATGTTTTGGGTTGAGATATGACCTTCGAGTCTGGCGGCACCTGATCCACCCAAGTAAGTATTCTAACCTTTGATGTGGTATGCATAGTTGGATTTGATGGGCTTTATGGGGATATAGGCATGTATGCTAGGGTTTATGGACCTTAGGCCTAGTTAAACAACTCTTAAAATCCATAAGACTTAAGTTCTCTAATTAAACATGTCCGTGAACAAGTCATTGGGTTGGAGTGTCACAACAGGCATACGCATGTCTAGGATTGGATCTAGGGAGAGCTTGGTATTTAAGCGGTCCTAATGGCCCACCTTCTCTTCGCTAGAATCTTACCTGGTGCGTAGTGTCTGTTCACCTTAGCCGTGAGGACTTGTTAACGGGCCAAAGTTCATAACCAAAACCCAAAAGGGACCAATACCCTATTTTTGTAAAATTACTTATATCCCTAGTTCTGTAAAATACCCAAAATATCCTAGGCTTGAGAAAGTTACCAAAATTCCCCTAATTTATAAAATTACCAAAATACCATTATTTTGTAAAATCACCAAGATACCCTATTTTGTAAAATTACAAAAATACCCCTGGGTAGTGAAATTACGAAAATACCACTGGGTAGTGAAATGACGAAAATACCCTTGTGTGACGAAGGTGAGGTTATGGATGTTACTTTCGTGTTTGATACATTTATGTGATAATTTGTTTGGGAATGCATATGGTTGCTGAGTGTATGTGGTTTCTAGAACTAGGAGATACAGACTTGAGACTGAACCTTGTAGATATAATTTTGAATTCAAAAGAACTACTATCGAAACTACCTTTTATAAGATTGTTCGTTATTAATCAGTGGAAGAAATTATTAATCCATAAACTTTTTAACCAGATAAATCGTGAACACTAGGTATGAGCACTAGGGGGCGTGGTGTGCTTGTGATCGAGGTAGAAAGCGAGGATTGTTGTTTGAACCGTGAGGGTGCGGTCATGAGTTAGGAAATGAGATACCAGTGCCATTAGCTATGGAGGCAGAGTATCAAGACCAAATAGGCGGAGATGATGCGGTGTCTCAAGCGATGTTTCGAGTGTTGGAGAGAGTTATGGGAGTAGGCATGGGTACGGGTGCTCAAAAATTTATGCCAGAGCGACTTAGGGCTAATGGAGCAGAAATGTTTAGGGAATTTTTGATGTAGCTCCTAGTACAGCTGAGTATTAGATAGAAGCTGTGGAGCGTATAATGGATGACATTGACTTCACGGAGAAGGAGAAGCTGAAGGGAGTGGTGTCTCTTCTTCGGGATGAAGCGTACCAATGGTAGCTTACGGTCAGGGATGGTGCGGTGGCTGACTGCATTACTTGGGATTTTTTTAAGTCAGCATTATAAAGTAAGTACATCGGATCGAGTTATGTGGATGCAGCGTAGGGCATTTTGAATCTGATCCAGGGTAATAGATCGATATCTGCTTATGAAGCAGAATTCCTACATCTGGGTCGTTACGCACGATGGATAGTGGCCACAGAACATAAGTAGTGTGTTCAATTTGAGGATGGCCTGAAGGATGATCTGCGTGTGTTGATAGCCCCTCAACGAGAGCGCAAATTTATAGTTTTGGTGGAAAAGGCTAAGATAGCTGAGGAAGTTAAGCGAACCAAAAAGCAGAATAATGATAGAGATAGTGATAGGAATAAGAGGAATGTTGGATCGTCAAGGTCAACGGGACGTTCTCAGAAAAGACCTAAGATGGATAGGCCGAGATAGGATGTGAGATCTGGGGGTAATGATCAACCTCAGAGGTGTGGTTGGTGTAATAAATTTGGGTAGGTGACAGGAAATGTTTTAGGTGTGGGTCATCTGTTCATCTGGTTAGAGACTATCTACAGGATCGGGGTGGCGCGGAGCCGGTATGACAGACTAACGCTTAGCCTGGTAGAGGAGGTCCACAACCGCAGGGGGTCGCGGTCCAGCCAGAGGAGGTAATGGTTATAGTTGGGGCCGTGGAATGCAAGGCAGAGGTGCAGGGAGCATCGATGCAAGACAACCGGGGTTTGTCATGCAACAAGACGTCGAGAGGAGGGGGATGCACTGGATGTCATAATCGGTACGTTCTTGATTTTTGGGTTGCCTTTTTCTACATTAATTGATATTGGATCGACACATTCTTATGTTGCTAGTATAGTATCTGGAACCCTAAGTATAGACTCTGAGGTTATTCCTAGGGAGATGACTGTAATTAGCCCGCTAGGTCAGTCTGTAGTAGTGAATAGATTGTATAGGGGTGTACCTCTAGAAGTGCAAAGGGTAGTTTTTCCGGTAAATTTAATGGAACTGCCTTTTCGGGAGTTCAATCTGATCTTAGGTATGAACTAGTTAGTGAAATATCGAGCGAATCTAGACTGTGCAACCAAGCGTATGGTACTAAAGACTAGTCAGGAGGATGAGGTGGTGGTAATAGGTGAAAGGAGGGACTACCTGTCTAATGTAGTATCCGCACTACAGGCTGAAAGAATGATGAGAAAAGGGTGTAGGACGTTCGTAGCCTTTGTTTGTACTTTGGAGGTCCAGGATTCAACTATGGAGAATGTTAGAATGGTGAGGGAGTTTTCTGACGTTTTCCTAGAAGAACTTTCGGACTACCTCCGGATAGTGAGGTGGAATTTGGAATTGATCTTCTTCCGGGAATAGCACCAGTATCCATTGCACCATATAGAATGGCGTCAAAAGAGTTGGTGGAACTAAAAGTCCAGATTCAGGAATTGTTGGATCGGGGTTTCATCCGACCAAGTGTATCGCCTTGGGGAGCGCTACTGCTATTTGCCAAGAAGAAGGATAGATCAATGCGTATGTGCATTGACTACCGTCAGCTGAACAAGTTGACTATCAAGAACAAGTATCTGTTGTCAAGGATTGATGACTTGTTCGATCAACTGAAAGGGGCGTCAGTGTTCTCAAAGATAGATTTGAGATCAGGATACCATCAGCTTAAGGTCAAAGAATTGAATATTCATAAGACAGCTTTTAGAACCCGTTATGGCCATTACGAATTTTTGGTAATGCTGTTTGGGTTGACTAACGCACCAGCGGGGTTTATAGATATGATGAACCGGTTGTTCCAACCCTATTTAGACCACTTCGTAGTGGTATTTATAGATGATATCCTGGTGTATTCAAGGTCAGAGGAGGAGCATGATTCACATCTGCGAGTGGTACTACAAATCCTGAGGGAGAAAAAATTGTACGTAAAATTCAGTAAGTGCGAATTTTGGTTAAGGGAGGTTTAATTTTCTAGGACACAGTTGTGTCGGCTGAAGGGGTCAGAGTTGATCCCCGAAAGGTTGAAGCTATCATGGATTGGGAAGCACCCAGGTCTGTGACGAAAATTCAGAGTTTCTTGGGTCTTACTGGTTATTACAGGAGGTTCGTTGAAGGATTTTCCTTGATTACGGCACCTTTAACCAAGTTATTGAGGAAGGGAGTGCTTTTTGTGTGGGGTGACAAGCAACAGGAAAGTTTTGAAAAGTTGAAGAAGGTGTTAACGGAAGCTCTAGTGTTGATTCAACCGGAGGCTGGAAAAGAGTTTGTGGTTTATTGTGATGCTTCGCACACCGGGTTAGGATGTCTGTTGATGCAAGGCGGAAGAGTGGTTGTTTATGCGTCTCAGCAGTTAAGACTGCATGAGCTAAATTATCCCACGCATGATTTGGAGTTGGCGACAGTGGTTTTTACTTTAAAGATTTGGAGACACTATCTGTATAGGGAGAGGTCCGTGGTTTATACAGATCATAAGAGCTTGAAGTATCTCCTCACCTAAAAGGAATTGAATTTGAGGCTGAGGAGGTGGATTGAACTACTAAAGGATTATGATTATTCGATTGAATACCATCCGGAAAAGCTATCGTGGTGGTAGATGTGCTAAGCCAGAAGGTGATCTCGGATCTGAGGGTGATGTTTACTCATCTGAGCCTATATGAAGCTAGGAGTTTATTAGCTGAGCTTCAGGTAAAACCGACATGGATAAATCAGATTAAAGAGAAGCAGTTGCAGGATGATGACTTGAGTGCCCGACTATCTCAAGTGCAATATGGTGAAGTAGGGATTATAATTTGAACGATGAAGGGGTTCTGTGTTTTCGAAAAAAGGTTTGTGTGCCGAGGGACGTGGAATTGAGGTGGATAATTCTTCAGGAAGCGCATAGTAGCCCATATGCTATGTATCCAGGAGGAAGTAAAATGTATCGAGATTTACAAGAACAATTTTGGTGGCCAGGTCTGAAGTGGGAGGTAACTAAATTTGTAGGTAAATGTTTGACATGTTAGCAGGTAAAGGCGGAGCATCAGTTGCCTTCGGGGTTGTTGTAGCCAGTGAAGATTCTGCAATAGAAATAGGAGAGAATCACTATGGATTTTGTTAGTGGGCTACCTCTTGTGCCTACTAAGAAGGATTTGATATGGGTAGTCATAGATCAGTTGATGAAGTTCACTCATTTTATACCAGTTCAAGTTGATTACTCTTACAAAGGTTGGTTAAGTTGTATATAGCGAAGATTGTGAGGTTGCATGGAGTACCTGTATCCATTATCTCGGATAGGGATCCCAAGTTTACGTCAAGATTTTGGAGGGCAAACATCAAGCGTTGGGTACAAAGTTGTATTTTAGTACGGCGTTTCATCCATAGACGGACGGATAGTCAGAAAGGGTGATACAAATTTTGAAAGACATGTTGAGAGGTTGCATTATCGATTTCAAAGGTAGCTGGGAAGAATTCCTGCCATTGGCAGAATTCGCATATAATAACAGCTACCAGTCTAGTATTCGGATGGCACCATATGAAGCATTGTACGGACGAAAGTGTCGTACTCCTACGTGTTGGACGGAGTTGGGTGAACGACAGTTATTGGGTCTGAAGCTCGTATTGGAAATAGAGAATAAAGTTGTGTTGATTCGGGCTAGGTTGAAGGAAGCGTCGGATAAGCGAAGTCCTATGCTGACCTGAAGTGAAGGGACATAGAATTTGCAGTGGGTGATCGGGTTTTCTTGAAGGTATCACCGTGGAAGAAAATTCTAAGGTTTGTACGGAAGGGTAAGCTAAGCTCTAGGTTCATCGAGCCTTATCGGGTGTTGAAGCGTGTAGGACCAGTTGCTTATCAGCTTGAGCTACCTTCGGAGCTAAGTAAGATTCATGATGTGTTCCATATTTCAATGTTGCGACGTTACCGTTCAGACCCATCTCATGTGATAACATTGGAGGAACTCGAAGTAAAGCCTGATTTAACTTTTGAAGAGGAACCAGTTCAGATCTTGGAGCGGGATGTTATGGTTTTGTGAAGAAAATCAGTTCCTTTGGTTAAGGTTCTGTGGTAGAATCACGGATCGGAGGAAGCTACATGGGAGCCGGAGGATGTTGTACGACAGCAATACCCTCACCTCTTTTGACCAGGTAATTTCGGGGATGAAATTCTTTTTAGAGGGGTAGAACTGTAACATCCTAGATTGGGGGCTCTGCATTTGTAATGCGTTGTATGTGCATGCCATGATGTGTGTGTGTGTTTGGTGTGTTTGGAGTTTTTGGGAAGGCTTGAGGTTAAGCCTGAGCCTTGGTAGAAATTTTGTTTTTAGACTCTGCAAGGGAGAACTAGGTGAAGTGGGCCTTAAGGGTACTTGAATGGGAAAGTTAATACAAAAATCTATTTGCTAAATTGGCAAGGAGGCACCACTAAGGGCATAGGAAGGTGACGCCACAAGGGATTTGAAGGCAGCAGGTTTGAATCCCATGTTAAGCAAAAAGGAGTGTTTTATATATATATATGTGCCTGAGGAGTAAGCGGTGGTTTCGGCTGGGACTCTAAGGGAGTGAGTGTGGATTAAGTTAAAAGAAATGAATATGAGGATAAGAGAAAAATAAGGGATAAGATAGAGGGGCAAGAGGTGGCTGAATGTGGGACTGTGTGCAAGGGGGAAATTGGTTGAAGTTGCTAAGGGCATGCTGAAATTTTCATTTGGTTAAGGGTGTGCCTAAATTTCTTTTTTTCCCAAAGCATAGTTTTTTTCTTCTTCTTTTCTCCTCCTATTTTTGGCATTAGAGGATTTCCTCTTCTCTTCTTCTGCCAAAACCAAAACTCCTAAGTCACTATTTGGAGTATCTTTGTTTTTCTTTTGGCTTTCTCATCCAGTTCCTTTCTACCTTATTCATTGTTGAATCTACCTAGCCTTTTTTCTGTTCATCTTTTTTCTGATCTTTCTTAAAAGCCAAAAACTCCTAGATCTCATTTGTGGCTTGGTTTTATTACTTTCAACGTTTCAATCTTCTTCTTTAATTGCCGAATCTTCTTGCAAGTGGTAGCCGAGATCTCCTGTAGAGGTAAGTGTCGACTTGTGCTATTATTTTTGAGGCCAAAGCCAAATGGCTAGTTGGTTGTTAGGTCCATCTTTAGTTTGACGTTTTCTCTGACCTCGTGTTCATTTTGGGCGGCATTCGGGATTTGAAGGAGATCTAATTGCCTAGGTTTTTAAGTCAGAAATCGGTAGTATTCGAACCATATTATTTCTTTTGGGATTTCAAGGTAAGGATTTCAATTCTTCCTAAGTTGATCAATCGGTTTCTTTTCATTATTCATGCCTTAACCTAATGTTTCGTTAAGCAATCATCATAGTACCTTCTGACCAAGATCGTTCATGGACTCGAATGTCAGCAAATCAAAGGAAGGGGTTGGATTTGTAGTCCCAGCCCCAAAGTTCAAGAAACGCGCAGTGTCTACTATTCATGATTGGCCACTGAGTTGTGGGCCGGCTTCTGAGCAGAACAATAAGCAGATAGTGGTAGTTTCGGCTAGCGATAGTGTCGAGATAGAGAGTGTCATCTTACGTGTTATCAGGTGTGTAAACTTTCAAACACACTATACTATAACTGTACTAACGTTTGTATGGGCTAAAAAAGCTGGAAAAAGGGCTATGTAGACAGTCGTGATGCCCTTAGGGGTAAGGCTAGGATTGCCAGGTACGTGACTGTATCGTTTCTTTGCATAGCCGAATGTATGTGTGGCAGACTGATGTGTTATGAATAGTATGTTGCATTGTTAGGTTTTGTATGTAGATCATGGGTATGGGATTGATATGAAGGGGAAGTGCTTAATTGGTCACGTAGTGATCGGTGGCTTTGCCACAATATATATACATATGTTCATACATTATTCTTGGTCACATTGTGATCGGTGGCGCTACCACGATGTATATATATATTTATTTGGTCAGATAGTGATCGGTGGCTGTGCCACGAAATAATATTTGGACACCTAGTGATCGTGTTTAATTGGCAGCATGACTATCGTGATGGAGTGTAGCGGATGGAGGGTTGATTGTAAAACCTCCACGGTGTGATTGGTTGGTACGAGTTGGTGTGTAGCGGATGGAAAAACTAGGTTTGGGTTGGGCTTATTGCATTCATATGTGTATGATGACATGTAGGCTAAGGCCACTGTGTGATTGTGGATAGGATGCAGTATGTATAATGTGGGAGATTTTTACACGCTGAGCCTTGGTGGCTCACCCTTTCCCCTTAACTTTTTAGGTGAACAGTAGCTCGTGGATACAGGAGCCGAGGCAGACTCGTGGAGGCCATAATTTCGATTTCTTTTCTTTATAGTTTGGCATTACTATAAGTTTATATTTTTTTGGGCTTTTCGTTATGTAATAAGGCCTTTCAAGTTGTACTTTGGTTTTTTTGTGTTTACTATTTATAGTAAACTCGACACCTCGGCACTCTAAATATTAAAGTAAAAAGTGGAGTTTTAGTAATCTAAGCATCATCGTTTTCAAGACACCGCAGTAAGCGAAAAAGTTATCTTCCAAATCGCCGGTTCTTTCTAAAATTTAACTAAGACTTGATTTTACTTCAACCTGTGACATACCAGATTCGGTCGTAACGCATGGGCCGGGTTTGGGGTGTTACAAAAGTGCTGTGGAGAAATTATGGCATTGAGAAGGCTACTTGGGAGCCATGGAACTCAATTTGATTTCAATATCCTCATATTTTCGAATCAGGTAATTTCAAGGTCAAAATTTCTTTAAGGGGGATAAAGCTATAACATCCAAAATTTAGCTTAATAAAAATGTAAAAGTATATAAAAAAATAAGGAATTGGCCAAATGGATAGTTATTAAATGTGGAATCATGAAAGTTAGTTGGAGGTCCAAAGTTTAAGTCTCATCTCTTGCAAAATAAATTAATTGTTGCAAAATTCCCTTGTTTTTTCAATGTGTTGCCATCCAAGCCTAGTAAAGGTAGGTATGAATACAATTTTTATTCAAAATAATCAACCTTTATTTTCTTCTACTTAGCCGCCCCTAATCTCCTCTCCCTCTCTTGATATTTATTTTTTTCTTTTCTTTTCTCCTTCTCCTACCATTGATGTCGTCGCACCTATCACCACCATTCTCTCTTGATTTTTCTTTCTTTTGTCTTCAAGATTGAGCATTGTAATAGTCTAATTTATACCCTAGTCGGAACTGTGGTTTCAGGACCGAAAATTTGAGTCCATATAATATTTTAATATTATTTTCTGTGACTATGAAAGTGATTATGCTTGTGTTAAAATTCCGTAAATTAATTTCTCTTTCCGTGTGCTTAATTTGACAAAAGGATTGAATAGCATTAAATATGAAAGTTATATGCTATATGTTAAAGTGCTTATGTGTTGTGGCTTATTAAGGTGGAGGCCTTATGTTGTTATTATGCCAATATATATAGATAGTGGATGGATGAAGGTCTTAAATGCCCTTAATATTTCATGTATATGTGTTAAGTATAAGGCTAATTTAGTAACTAAATTAGTAATATGTTGTTAATAAAATAAAAGGCTAGAATAATAAGCCATTTGATTCATCTTTTGTCGAAATATTGGACAAAAGAAAAAGAAAGAACAAGCTAGGGCATTTTGCACTTACAAGCTTGAATTAAGGTAAGTTTTAACTTTGGATTTTTATGATTTTTATGTTTTTGAGATTATTGCTTAGTTTACTATCAATCCCATGTCTCAATTTTGTGTATTGATGATGTTCATGAGATATGCCATTGATGATATGTTGAGTTTTGTGATGAGCTTAGTTGTTAAATGAAAGATTTGAACTAGATGAACATACTTTGTTCTTGAATTTTTAATGAATTTAGATAATTAGGGCTAAATTGAGAACATAGTAACTTGAGGGACTAAATTACAAATTTGATGGAAAATATGGGCTTGTATGAGATGTATGAACATTCGGCTAAGCATGAGTATGTAATGATTTTGTGAATTTGATGTTTTGAGAAAAATGGACTAAATTGATAAATTGTACAAATGTGAAAGCTTAAATTGCAAATAGCCCTAAATGTATGTCCTTGGATTGAATTGAATGAGTTAGTGAATAAAAGAGTTAATTCTAAATATGTATGGATCAAGAATAGAGGAAAATGGACTTAGATTGCGGGAAAGCGAAAGCAACCGAGTAGTTGTTTCTACTTTCGTGAAAATCGAATCCGAGGTAAGTCATTATGGAAATAAATGTATTTGTATTGAACCGTGTATGTTCATATGATTATTATTAACTATGAATGCTTATGATATGATCCGTACATGAATTCTGAGATAAGGCTGACTTAGTGTCGATATCTGAGAAGTCCCGTATGAACCTAGGAATAGTTAGGTTAGCTATGTCATGACATAGGTATCTGTTTTGTTTTATCATGTAAGACCACATCTGGGACGTTGGCATTGATTTGAGATTTCGTGTAAGACCACATTTGAGACGTTGGCATCAATATGAGATTTACGTGTAAGACCATGTCTAGGACATTGGCATCTTGGTGATTCGTGTAAGACCCTGTCTGGGACAGTGGCATCGATATCTGGGTGCATGTAAGACCTCGTTTGGGACGTTGGCATTGTATGACTATTTGTAGCTTTCTGAGTATCCTATTAGATTCCTATCAGTTCAACAGGCAAATCCTAGCTATGATCAATTACGTGAATGTATATTCATTTCAGGTACGTTTGGTATGTACACTAAGTGTGTATAAAAGGTAAGTACCTACGTGACTTTGATTTGAAGAAATGTATGATTGAATATGAGATTTTGAATGAGATACAAGAATGACTATGAAAGAACTATGTATATATATGATTCTTGAATTGATTAATGTGGCAAATATGGCATAGAATATGGACCTAAGCATATATGTGAGAAATTTGCTATGAATATGAATTGTGCCAATGTTTCTACATGCTTATATGCTTTACATATTAAGTTTATTTATATATAACTTAGTAAGCTTTTGGAAAGCTTACTATCTGTGTGTGTTTTCTCTGTTTTATAGATCGTCAAAGTTACTGAAGGCTCAGACCATCGAGGATCGTCATCACACTACTCAGCTTGTTTTGTTACATTTTGGAAATGTATATAGCTAGATATGACATGTTTAGGCTAGTATTTGGTATAAGTTTGTTATATGAACTTGGCCATGAGATGTGGCTAAATATAAGTTGATATGTTACTTTGAGGAAAATGATATATGATGTATGTTTTTGGCATGGTTAGATGACATTTGAATTGGTTAAGTTTTTGGGTAAGTATGAATGAATAATGCTTGTGTTCATGTGAGATTTAGTCTTGTAATTTGGTATGAATGGTATTGAATTTTAAGTTATAGTTTGAATGGATATTTTGGCATGTTCATGGTTGTTATTGTGCATAAATTGTATTGATGATTGGCTTGTAGGTTTGACTCTTAGTGGGTGGCATTTTGGCCTTACAAATGGTCTATAATGTCACACGGTTGTGGCACACGGACGTGCCTAGTGACCGTGGGGCTAAGTCAGTAGCTAGCTTAGAAGCACACGGCCAAGATATATGGGCGTGTCTAATAGCCGTGAGAAGAAGTCAGTTATGGCATAGGAGTACACGACCTTAACATAAGGGGGTGCTTGGTAACCGTGGAGCCAAGTCAGAATCGACCACTGCCAGGTTGCATGGACGTGCTTAGTGGCCGTGGTGTTAAAATAGGTTCGACCATGGGGAGGACACACGGGTGTGTCTAGCAGCCGTGGAAGGCACACGACCTGCCCACATGGGCGTGTATCCCCTGAAACTTAGAAAAGATTAAAATTTTCGAGAATTTCTGTATGTATTTCGATTTAGTCTCGACCCGGTTTATAAGCATGTTTAAGGTCTCGTTAACCAATATAAGGGACACTTTGTTTGTGTTTATTGTATGATTGTAAGAAATGTTATGAAAGTTTCCAATCTGTTTGGTAATGCCCTTAACCTTAATCTAGAGGTGGATACAGGATAGGGGTGTTATAAGCATAATCTTAATCCCTACCTTGCTGCCATTTTTCTTCAATTATAACAACCCCAAAACTGAAATCTTGAATCTCCAAGATCAACTCCAACCTTGCCGAGAAGTGCCATTGCTGTCCATCTCTATTAGCTTGTGTAAAACCTCTTTTTCGTTTAATTAATTGGGTAATCTTGGAAGTTAAAAACCTAAATTTCCAGATCATGAATTTGGGTAAATTTTAATTTTTTAAAGGTATTTTTTCAACTTGTAATTAGGTCTCAAATCATTTTAAAATTCAACCCCAATTCTAACCACCATGGGTGGTGGTGCGTGCGCATAAGTGTAGAAAGGGGGCTGTTTTGTTTCTTGCATCTTGTCCATTTAATTTCAGAATTAATTTGAGTGTTTGGACCCTTCTAATCAGCCATTAAAACCATGTCAATTAGGGAAAAATTTTCTTGATCGATTGGCCTTTTGGAACTCACAAATCGAGAAGCGTAAGTGCAATTAAGCGTAAACTAGTTTGCTGTTTCGACATAGTTGTTGGGTGAAGGTTATGGATTGATTAGATGAAGGAATTTAATCATTATTAGCTAATTATTTTCCAAGACATTATTGAATTAGGTGCTGATCCGATCGTCCCAAATCAACTGTAAAGCTGAAGAACGATCGCACGTGCAATTCACATCAAGACAATGTAAGAAATCTAACAAGTTTGGATTCGTAAAATAGTTATAATTTTGATGATTGGTTTGAACCCATAAGTGGGTATTTTGGATTTAGTTTAAAGGTAAATTGATTGAATTTATAATGAATTTTGGTTTAGGCTCGTATAAGAATTTATTAATGATAATTGGAAGATTCGCTAGTGTGCTACGAGGAAGCGAGAAATAAAGTGTGAGTCCTAAACACGTAAATTTGTTTGGTAATGGTAAATGTCATGTCATATTTGATAAATTATCTTGCTGATTGGATTGGCTTAATGGCCAAAATATTAGTTTTGTGAGTGGCCAAACTAGGTACGCTTCGAACCGTAAAAGATTGATGTGTTGGCAAAATTGCTAGCTTGACAGCATGAATGTATGATTGTGATTGTTATGCATAATTTTATCATGTGATGTGAGAATGTTTGATTGAATGGTATGAATTATTGAATGGTATGAATTACTGAGATATTAGGTTTATGCATGATTTAAATTGATGAAATATTTTCTATGATTTGTATCGATAAGGTTGCTATTTACGCACAATGAATTTCATAAAGTATGTAAAATTGAATGATATTTATAAATACCTTCTTAATGGTAATTTGCAATTTGGAAAACTATTTCCTTTTACCGAAAGTATGTTATTATTGAGGACATGTTGAACGTGTTAAATAAATAGTAAAAGTATTGAAATATGAATATATATGAGTTTGTGTGACATATTGCATATGCATTAGGTTGGGATATTTTGTGGTTGACGGAGGAGTTTTGTGGAGTACCGGCGGCATATTAAGTTCGCATATATTTGCTATCAGTGCACTATATTTGGAGTATCGAGGGGATTGGTGATTTTATCGCATAGTATATGTTATTGCCAATTGTATCGCACTATTTGATATTCGACAAATTTTCTAGATTATTGATTATTGGTGGTTTTACCACATCGAGCTATGCTCGTATTTGTTGGAGTTTGGTAGACGGGTTATGGGGAACTTGTGGTGTGTAGGGAATGGTATGGGTAGGATCTCACTTGGGCATTTGTCACAATCATGTGCTTTTAAATTGTTATTGATAACGTTTGAATGTGCTATGGGTATCTCTATAAATTTGCTTGAATGAATACGTAATGCATGGTTGTTTAGTCTTACACTGAGCTTGTTAAGCTCACCCTATTACCTTAACTTCTTAGGTAATGAATGAACTCAGGATCGAGATTCGCATGCAAACGTACGACGGACTTTAGACTCAATTTCGTTATATGATTGTACTTTAATTTTATTTTTGGTTTATTTTTCTAATTATTTTTATTATTCAGTTTTTGGGATCGTAAGCTATTTAAAACTGTGGTTTGAAACTATTTTTGTTTTGGGGATTACCATGCATGCATGACACTCATGCTTGGATTAGTTTTACAGATCTTGAGTATTGAAATTAGACTATCCATGATGCATGGCTAAGTTAATAATTTGACTAGTAATGATATTTTTCTGTTGCTAAGAAGGTATTCAAAATACTTTTTCTAAAGCAAGGATGACAATTAGGGTTTTTTTTTTTAAATTTATCACTAATTTGACTAAAGCATAGTTGGACTAAGTAAAGGGACATTTTCAAAAGTTAAAAATAGAAACAACGATTTTATAAAAGAGAGTGCTTGAAGGTTTTAAACTATCGTTAGAGTAGGTTTGACACTAAGGTGTCCAATGTGGCCTTCACGATTTGGCTGTAACGTCAATGTCGGGTTTGAGAGGTTACAATGACAATGCAGCAAAATGCTATGTATTTCATCATTAGGAACACACTTCCTAATCATTTGATAAGCACAATTTTTAACCAAGAAAGGCTCATCCCAACAGTAGTGCTTGACATCATGAAGAAATTTTCGTCTTCTTTGACTGTTGAGATCAGGTGGCAACACACCACTCACTAAAAAGTTCACTATATCGGCATCCCAAGGTAATGTCGTGGAAACTAATAGTTGTTTGTCTAGAAATTTTTCTTTAATAATTATGTCATGACCATATTCATTTCCATATTCTAACCTCGAAATGTGATTAGCCACTTGATTCTCAGTCCCTTTTCGATCTCTAGTTTCCAAGTCAAATCCTTGCAGCAAAAGTATCCACCTAATCAACCTCGGCTTAGCATCTTTCTTGTGCATTAGATACTTAATAGCAGAGTGATTTGTGTAGACTATTACCTTTATACCAACTAGATAAGAACAAAATTTATTGAACGTGAACACCACAACCAATAATTTATTTTCTGTGGTGGTGTAATTAAGCATAATGTATTTCATAAACCAAAATATGAACATATTTTAATCCCACATTTAGCATACTTTGGATGATTTTTCCCTTTAATTATGGAAATAGGTGCTCTTAATCCTTTGTTTTCATGTTTTATACTCAGGAGAGCACCGGAGGATGAAAAGAATGAATAACGAGCCAAAAATGGAGAAAGTGGGCCAAAATACGAAATCCACAAGGTCTGGACCCAAGACCACACGGCCGTGCCCTAAGAAGAGTCGACCACGACCTAGAACCCAAAAAACATGGCTGTGCCTCATTAACTGGTTCGAACACGGCCTTGCCACTATTTACACGGGTGTATGCCATGGGCGTGTCTCTGCCGCAGATAAGAAGAATTCTATTCGGATTAGGGTACTTAGAGGCAAAGAAACATATTCCAAAAGCCTATATAAAGACCCTAGAGGCCAACCTTTAGGGAGGAAATTAGCTAGGCCAAAGAGCCGAGCCAGAGCAGTTAAATTCAGGGATTTACTCGAAGAAAGCCAGTTGATTCATCTCAAGAAGCCGGAATTATAATCAAGGTGGAGGAACTCTCTCTCCTTCGATTCCTTCAGGAAGTTTTAGGGTTTTCTTATGTTTTGTTTTATCTTTTCTTCTGAGATGTTCTCTTTTACAATTATGATCTAAACCCTCAGAAGCTTGAGGGGGATGAAACCTAAGATAGATCTTGTTATTGTTATCTGAGTTGTATGATAAATACAAGATTTGTTATTAACTATGTGCTCTTAATTCTTGTTTTGGTATTTCCGGGATATTGATTCAAGTGTGATGTGCTTATGCAGAGGAGAAAGAGACCCTGTCTAAGAGTAGATCTAGCATAGTTAAGTGGATTTGCTCGCGTGCCTAGAGATAGGGTGACAAAAATCTACCAGATTAGGGTCAAACCTAATATAGGAGTCCATAGATCGAGTTATTGCAATTCTAGGGGTTTTAATTAGAAATAGATATCAATTACTCAACCTAGGGTTAGACGTTAGTAACCTCGAGAGGGTTATTAATATAAATTAGGGAATCCTACGGATCAAGTCAAGTGAATAAATTGTCTGGTTCAGAGTTAGATAACAAGCGAAGTCTAGGTGGATTCTTCCTCGGGTATTGTCCAAATCAATTGGTTTTCCCTCAAATCCTTCCCCAATTTCTTCTTTGTCTTAGCATCTTTAGCTTAGTTAATTAGTTAATTTTAGATTAGATAAAAATTCCCTTAATTTGTAGGCTAAATAATAGAAAGAGAGTTAATATTAGTACTTTTGATTCCTTTGGGTTCGACAATCTGGTCTTGCCGCTAGCTATGCTAATGTTCAATAGGTACGCTTGCCTCCATCGTTGTCTTAGTTAGTTTTTAGGTTCGATCATTCTTTTTATAAATTTTTAAGACTCGACAGACACGATCAAGTTTTTGACGCCGTTTCTGGGAAACTAAAATGTTAAGAACACTTAATTTTTATTAATTTAGCCATTTTTTTATTATTATTGAAATTTATTTTCATTATTATTTTTATTTTTACTTTGCTAATTTTCCCTTATTTGCTTTTGGCAGACAATTTTAGTTTATAGAGGAAGATGGAATTGAATAATTATCAGTGGCAATTCATGAGGACAAAGCCTACTGAAGCATCTAGTGTCTTCAACATTGACGCAGTCACCATGCTATCAAATCAGGTAGAGATGATGAATAAAAAGATTGATGGCGTATATAATTCTTTGCAGGTGCATCCGGTAATACAATACGATATGAATGGAAGAGGGGTGAACAACACAGAATATCTATCCTATGACCCTAACACAGAGAACGAACAAGTCCACTACATGGGTAACTATTCTAGACCAAAAAATAATTTTTATAATGCAAGTTGGAGGTACCATCCCAATTTCTCGTGGGATAATCAAAGGAGTCAAAGACTGGAACTTCCTCCAGATTTTCAACAACCACCTCACCAACAGGAACAGGAGTCAAACCTTGAGGAGATGCTAACAAAATTTATAGAAGTGTCAAAAACTTATTTCTAAAACACTGAAATAGCACTCAAAAATCAAGAAGCATCGTTTCAAGAGATTGAAAACAAATTAGGGCAACTTGCTAAGCTGATCTCAGAAAGACCACAAGGTATATTGCCTAACAACACCGAAACTAACCCTAGAGAGCAACCTCAAGCAATAACTACTCACGACAGTGAAGGGTTAGATGTACCAACATTGATAGAAGAGAATATGGTAGAGGAAGGTAAGGTTGAGGTAAGCCATGATAAACCAAACCAGGTAATTACAGAGTACCAACCACGTGTACCGTCCCCCAATGTGATAAAGAAAGACCACACAGAGAAACAATTCGGTAAATTTCTTAAACCTCCAAAGAAATTACATATTAACTTGCCGTTTCTTGAAGCTCTTTCGCAGATGCCAGATCCTAGACCTCGTGTCGATAAAGAAGAAATTCATGATAAATGAAGGCTTTTGATCGATGAACTAGATGAGTGGAAGACACACTTCAAAGAAAAAATAAAAATACACAAAGCAAAAAATAAGGCAACTCCATGACAAACTTAACGATGAGACAACCCAACTTAAGATAGGAGATCAGGTATTCAAAATCTTCCCAGATGGAACAATCGAGGTAACTAATCCTAAATTTAGCACTTTTAAGGTAAACACTACTTGACTCAAAATATATATCAATAATCGAATTGATCGCATGGGAAAAAATTTCCACCTCCTCAAACCACCATGATTGTGCGAATGAGAGGTAAGTCTAGCTTAAGACTTTAAATGAGCACTTCTCGGGAGGCAACCCGAGCACTAACCCTACTAATCAGTTTAGTTTATTTCTTTTCATGTTTAGGCACAAATTTTTCATACCCACACGGCCTTACACATGGCCGTGGCCATGGCCGTGTGGGTACCACAAGTAGGAAAATAGGTATGAGCTGCATCTCTATTTAAACCCCCTTCTCCCTTTTTCTTTTCCATTTGTCTTTTTTCTTTCATTTTCCATTATTTACTTACATTTTTATTTTTATTCTCTTTATTATTTTCTTCTTATTCTTCATACCATTTAGATTTAGCTTAGGATATAATAAAATCAAGCCAGCTACTTTAAGGATTCAATTTCAAACGCTTCAAGAAGCTTCTCCACGTTCACCTCCACCCAATCCTATCATGTTTCTAATTCATAAACTCCATCCAAAATTCAGTAAGTTTTACTTCTCTCCCTACCTTTTGATTTTATCTCTATATTGTCAGTTTATCTATCTTTGTACATTGAGGGCAATGTACATATTAAGTGTGGGGGGTGAAAGTTTATTAAAAAAAGTGCCTAACTTTTTGCATTATTCTCAAATCCCTGAATGATATTTTGTCTTAAAATAAGTTTCTCATATCACTAATTAGAATGAAATTACTGTTGATTCATGATTTTTATTAATATGTTTTAGAATAAGTCATTGATAATTCTGTAATGATGATTTAAACTTTAAGATACTAGAGAATCAAGCATGATGAGTATATTTTTAAAAATTAAAATTCTATTAGGTTATCTACCTAAATCTAAATTGTTACCTTGAAGTTTGAAATTTACGATGTTGACATCAAAATACCCATAATTTTTGTGAGATTTTGAGCCTTTCAAAGCATACATTCTTTTCGTGCTCACTTTATTGATTATGAGTGTGTCAACATTGATTTGTTATTCTAGATCTTGCTTCGATTATACATGTCGAGAACACACTATTGATTTGATATACGCAGATGTTAAGGCACTTAGGATTTAACCCACTTACTCTACTAAAAGCCTACCCTCATAATTGACCCCTAGTGATTTTCAGACAAGCTGATGAGATTAACTTTTCATGTTCGACTTTTGAGCGCTTAATTTTGAACCTTATACACCTTAAGTGATTTGAGTGAATCTTTTGTGATGATGTCAACTTTTGTCGATTTTGAATTAAAGGTAATTATTCGGATAAGGGGAAAACACCTATGTTTTAAGTCTAAAAACTAATGACTTTGATTGTTTGAATCTTTAGGACTCTTTGAGTTGAATTATCCATGTATAAATTATCTATGAATTCTGATGAAACATTATTAATGAATATTATGAATTGAGGAAGATCGTTTTAATTGTGAGTTGAGAATTTTGCTTGAGGTCAAGCAAAAGCTTAAGTGTGGGGGTATTTGACAATCCAAAATATGAACATATTTTAATCCAACATTTAGCATCCTTTTGGATGATTTTTCCTTTAATTATGGAAATAGGTGCTCTTAATCCTTTGTTTTCATGTTTTATACTCAGGAGAGCACCGGAGGATGAAAAGAATGAATAATGGGCCAAAAACGGAGAAAATGGGCCAAAGTTTGAAATCCACATGGCCTGGACCCAAGACCACACGGCTGTGCCCCGTAAGAAGAGTCAACCACGGCCTGGACCCTGAAAAACACGGTCATGACTCATTAACAGGTTCGAACGCGGCCTGGCCACAATTTACACGGGCGTGTACCATGGGCGTGTCTCTTCCGCAGATAAGAAGAATTCTATTCAGATTAGGGTACTTAGGGGCAATGAAACATATTCCAAAAGCCTATATAAAGACCCTAGAGGCCAACCTTTAGGGAGGCGTTCAGCTAGGCCAAAGAGTCGAGCCAGAGTAGTTAAATTCAGGGATTTACTCAAAGAAAGCCAGTTGATTCATCTCAAGAAGCCAGAATTATACTCAAGACGGAGGAACTCTCCTTTAATTCCTTCAGGGGCTTTTAGGGTTCTCTTATATTTTATTTTATCTTTTCTTCTGAGATGTTCTCTTTTACAATTATGAACTAAACCCTCATATGCTTGAGAGTGATGAAACCTAAGATGGATCTTGTTATTGTTATCTGAGCTGTATGATAAATACTTGATTTGTTCTTAACTATGTGCTCTTAATTCCTGTTTTAGTATTTTCGGGATATTGATTCAAGTGTGATGTGCTTAGGTATAGGAGGAAGAGACCCTAAGAGTAGATCTAGCATAGTTAAGCAGATTTGCTCATGCGCCTAGAGATAGGGTGACAAAAATCTACCAGATTAGGGTCAAACCTAATATAGGAGTCCATAGATCTAGTTAATGTAATCTAGGGGTTTTAATTAGAAAGAGATTTCAATTAATCAACCTAGGGTTAGACGTTAGTAGCCTCGAGAGAGGTATTAATATAAATTAGGGAATCCTACGGATCAAGTCAAGTGAATGAATCATCTGGTTCAGAGTTAGATAACAAGTGAAGTCTAGGTGGATTCTTCCTTAGGTATTGTCCAAATCAATCGGTTTTCCCTCAAGTCCTTCCCCAATTTCTTCTTTGTCTTAGCATCTTTAGCTTAGTTAATTAGTTAATTTTAGATTAGATAAAAATTCCCTTAATTCGTAGGCTAAATAATAGAAAGAGAGTTAATATTAGTACTTTTGGTTCCTCTGGGTTCGATAATCTGGTCTTGTCGCTAGCTATACTATTGTTCGATAGGTACGCTTGCCTCCATCGTTGTCTTAGTTAGTTTTAGGTTCGATCATTCTTTTTATAAATTTTTAAGACTCGACAGACACGATCAGTATTGCACGTAGTATTTTGTTTTTCCTTTGCCCCAACATGGCTCCCACATCATAATAGTTGGCATCACACATGAGTTCAAAAGGCAGTGTCCATTCCGAACCTACTACAATTGGTGTTGCAATAATTATTTTCTTTAACTTTTGAAGGCTACCAAACAATGTTTATCAAAATTGAAAGGTCTATTTTCATCCAACAAAATGCACAAGGGTTTAGATATCCTCGAAAAATCCTTAATGAATATTTTATAAAAACGTACATGACCTAAAAAACTTCTAATGCCCTTGACACTAGTGGGAGGTGGCAATTTGTCTATCACTACAATTTTTGCTCTGTCCACGTCAATATCTCTCTGCATATCCTATGTCCAAAATCAAATTCTTCACGAACCATGAAGTGTCATTTTTCCCAATTTAAAATAAGATTTGTTTCTTCACAATGGCACAAAACCAATTCTAGATTTTTCAAACAATCTTGAAAACCATTGCCGAACACAAAAAAGTCGTCTATGAATGCTTCAAGGAAATTTTCCTCCATGTCAGAGAATATGGCCATTATACAACATTGAAATGTTGATAGGGCATTACATAACCCGAATGACATCCGTCTGAGCGCAGAAGTACCATATGGGCATGTGATAGTTGTCTTATCTTGTTTATTGGGAGCTATGGCAATCTGAATATATCTTGAATAATCATCCAAAAAATAGTAGAAAGTTTTCCCATCTAGTCTATCCAACATCTAATCAATGAATGGTAGGGGAAAATGGTCCTTCCTAGTTGCCTTCTTAAGCTTACGGTAATCCATACATACTCACCATCCTGTGATAGTGCGAGTTGGTCTGAGCTCATTGTTATCATTACTTACCACTGTGACAGCTCCTTTCTTGGGTACACATTGTACAAGACTCGCCCATGAGCTGTCTAAAATCGGGTAAATGATGCCAGCATTAAGCCACATAATAATCTCTTTCTTGGCAACTTCTTTCATGATCTGATTCAGTCTTCGTTGCTGTTCAATGGAATTGCTAGGGCAATCCTCCAACAAAATGTTATGCGTGCAAAATGCAGGGCTTATTCCCTTTATATCATCTAAGGTCCATCCCAAAGCCTTCTTAAATCATTAAAGAACTTTTAACAACCTTGCCTCTTGCTTGGGTGTCAGCTTTTCAAAAATTACTACTGGCAAAGTACTGTTGTCGCCCAAATATGCATATTGCAAGTGCTGCGTCAAAGGTTTTAATTCTAGTGTAGGAGGTTCCTCTATAAAAGGTTTAGGAGGATCAAAAGATCGATTTGATAAATCCAAATATTCAAACTTCTTCCTTATTATATCCACAATCTGCTTAGCTCCCATAAATTCACCGAGTTCCTCAAAACTTACTGCTTAACTCGACTCAAGTGAGTCTTTGTCATTGTTGAAATTGCTGTGGAAAAATCTGGTGCACTTCTCCACTGCTATTTCTATCAATCCATTGGTGTGGCATTCACCATTAACATCAGCACATTTCAAAGCATTAAATACATTGAAGGTAACCTGTTGATCATTTACCCTCATAGTTAGCTCGCCTTTCTACTCATCAATTAACCTGTCTAAGAAAAGGTCTTCCTAGAATAATTGGCACATTTTGGTCAGCTTCAAATTCTAAAATAATAAAATCCATAGGATAGATAAATTTATCTACTCTTACCAACACATCTTTAATTTTACCTTTCGAATGTGCGTAGAATCAATTAGTCAGTTGTAACGTAACCATAGCAGGTCTTGCTTTTCTAATTCCCAGTTTCTTGAAAATAGACGTAGGCATTAGATTTATACTCGCTCCTAGGTCACATAACGTTTTACCAATATAATGATTTGGAATTGAACATGGGATAGTGAAACTCCCTGGCTCCTTCAACTTTGGAGGCAATTTGTTTGTCAACATTGATGTATGCCCTTCAGTGAGAGCAACAGTCTCAAATTATCCCAATCTACGCTTCTTAGACAATATACCTTTCATAAATTTCATGTAATTGGGCATTTTCTCCAAAGCTTCTACCAACAGCATGTTGATATGGACTTGCTTCAATACATTCAAAAAATCTTTTGAACTAAATATCTTGCTTAGAATTATAAAATCGCTGAGGAAAAGGTAGAGGTCATTGTCCTTCAAGTTACTGATATTGTTTTGTCATGGAATTTTTATTGACAGCATGATTGATCGACTGTTTAATGTCACAACAATAATGTGCAAGCATACACTATCGATGCAAGTATAGTAGACAGATATGAGTCTGTAGGATATCGATCCCACGAGGATGGTTGTCTTTTGTCTATCAATGTCAGTGCAATAAATAGATAGAAATGAAATAAATTGTTAGAGTGGTTGTTGAAGAAATAACTTGAAAACAATAAGATAAAATATGATAATGATAATATGGGATCCTAATGTGAATATTCAACAGAATACTAAGTGCTCACAAGGTATAAAAGGATAGGTGATTGTCGATGCATTAAATCGCAATGAATATCTTACCAAGCTTAACTTCTATATTTAATCTAAGACTTCAACATGCATATTAACCACACCTTCCGATGATGGAAATGGAACACTATTAAGAACAAGTGGATTAAATTCCTCTAATCCTCAAGCAACTTTCATTGTCATGCTTGTTAGCTTGAACTGTCGTTGCACTTTCCAGTGTCAATGACCGTAATAACATTTTCATGCTAGACACATTAAAACCCAAAGTTTAAATAGTAGAAGCAAGATTAAATAAAATAACATTTAACCCATAAATCATGTTTACTTTCGTACAAAAATGAAATATAAAGTAATCACCATCATTCAGAAATGAAATATAAAAAAAGTGGAGAACACTATTCTTAGACAATCTCGACTTGAATCATTCCATTCCCTCTTGTGTCGCACTCAGGGCTCTTCGTTAAGAGCTGATTTGCATCCCTTTCACATCAGTTCACTTGCAAGAGACTTAAGCCACCATAGTAGAAAAGCTTCAGAAGATAAGTTCAAGAAGATAATACCCCCAAAAAAAGCCTTTTCTTTCACGTGAATATTTATATTCTTTCCAAATAGCCCTGGTGTCCTTTCATCAGAACCATGCTGCCTTTGTAGTACAAGTTGGTTATACCAAACTGGACAGCGCATACATTTTTGTTCTTATCGAACAGTTGTCATGTGCGGCGACAATTTTAGGCACAATCTGAAAAATACTCATGCAGCTATATTAGTACCAAAACATGACAAAAAGGATAAATAGGCTAAGATCCACTGAGTTATAAAAAGTAATTTATTGAACTAAAAATGCTAAAATATGTACTAAAGATAACTAAATGGGGACAAATTAACCAATAAGTAAGGAGAAAACGTATGGTCTTTCTAGTACTATTAATGATCTGATTTTGCCACAACATTTTGCTGCTTACCCATTTTAGGTGTAGTATGTATTTCAGATGAGTCTGAATTCTTTCCCTGGTTGAGTCTGGAGTTGTTTTATGCTATAGTGGCATCTTGAACAATGTGTTCCAGTTGAGTCCCACTTGTAAGAGTAATTACTTTACAATGTTCCTTATCTTGTGTTCTTGAATTCTCTATATCATTTGTCAGTGCTCATTGTGGCTTCAAATTCAAAGCATTCGCTATTTTCCTTACTTGATTCTCAAGAGCTCGGAGGGCCGCAGCCCGACTCTGAATTACAGCAGCCTGATTCTAAATTACAACATCATTTTTAGCCATATATTCCTTCAACAAGGCTTCAATGGATGTCGAGGATGATGATGTTTGACACTGTTGAATATTTTGTCTTAGCAAAGGATGATTATAACCAAGTGGTTCATTCTGTCTTGCAATATTTTTTGAATTCCCCACATCTTGATGATTCCAACTAAAATTCAGATGTTGCTTCTACCCTAAATTGTAGGTGCTAGAATAAGGATTACTCTTTCAATTAAAATTACCCATGCAGTGCACAAATATGTGTTAAAGATTCGAAAGTGTCAAAGACTACTTTTAGAGCCAGGTACGAACATTATGAATTTTTGTTATGCCATTTGGCTTAACCAATGCACCTGCTGTGTTTATGGATTTTATGAACATAATATCATGGTCGTATCTACACATATTTGTTATTGTATTCATTGATGATATTTTGATCTATTCCCGAGATGAAATTGAGCATGCACAGCATTTAAGAATAATTTTGCAAACTCTGCGTGAGAAATTATTATTTGCTAAATTTCCCAAGTGTGAGTTCTAGCTTCGAGAAATTTGATTTTTGGGACATGTTGTGTTAGCATATGGTATTAGAGTGGATCCAAATAAACTATTAACTATTGTAGACTAGAAGCCTCCAAGAAATGTTCTAGAGATCAAAAGTTCTTGGTCTAGCCGGATAGTATCAGAGAGTTGTAAAAGGGTTTTTGATGATTTCTACACCACTGACAAAGCAACTCTAGAAATATGTCGAGTGTGAATGGTCCGAAGAATGTCAGGAAAGCTTTAATCAGTTGAAAAAGTTTTTAAACGAAGCCCTTGTGTTGATTCAACTAGATTCTGGCAAGGAATTTGTGATCTATAGTGATGCTTCACTAAATGGTTTAGGCTGTGTTTTGATGCAAGAAGACAAAGTGGTAGGTTATGCTTCCCAACAGTTGAAACCATATGAGAAAAATTACCCAACTCATGATATAGAGCTACGGCTATTGTGTTTGCTTTAAAGATCTGGCGACATTATTTGTACAGAGAAAAATGTCATATCTTCATGGATCACAAAATCCTGAACTATTTGATGTCACAAAATGAATTAAATTTGTGACAACGTAGATGGTTGGAGCTGCTAAAAGATTGTGATTTGAACATCAATTATTATCCAAGAAAAGCTAATGTTGTTGCTGAAGCATTAAGTAGAAAATATTTTTTTCTTTGTGTGCTTTGAATACTCGTTTGAATTGATTGATTATTGTTCCATTGTAGCAAAATTAAAAGCTAGACTGACATTTTTGCAGCAGATTTGTGAAGCTTAGAAAAGTGACTCTGAGTTGATTGCTAAATGGGAGAAGATTGAAATGACACCTGATTTAGAATTTTGTGTTAGTCTAGATGGTAGTTTGTGTTTCCAAAATAAAATATGTATTCCGAGGAATTCTAATGTTATTTATAAGATTTTATAGGTTGCTCACAGTACTAATTTTTTGATACACCCATGTAGTAACAAAATGTACAGTGATTTGGAACAAATGTACTGGTGGCTAGGTATGAAGTGAGAAATTTTAGAGTTTGTATCAAAATGTTTAATCTGTCAGCAAGTCAAAGCCGAGCATTAGGTACCTTTTGGACTGTTACAGCCCGTTATGATTCCATAATGGAAATGAGAATGAGTTAATATGGATTTTGTATCAGGGTTACCCTTGTCTCCGTGAAATAAAAATGTTATTTGGGTTATAGTTGATCGTTTAACTTAATCTGTACTTTTCATTCCAGTACATACGGATATTCACTTGAGAAGTTGACAGAACTATACGTTTTTTAGATTGTTAGACTGCATGGTGTGTTAGTGTTTATTATCTCCGATAGAGATTCACAGTTTACTTATTGATTTTGGAGTAAATTGCATGAAGCTTTGGGTACTCGACTACATTTCAATACAACATTCCATGTACAGACCGATGGTTAGTTTGAGCGAGTGATACTGGTACTTGAAGATATGCTTTGTTGTTGTATTTTAGAGTTCGAGGGTAGCTAGGAGAAATTTCTTTCGTTGTTTGAGTTTGCCTAAAATAATAGTTATCTTGTGAGTATTAAAATGGTGCCTTATGAAGCTTTGTATGGTCGAAAATGTAGAACTCCATTATACTGGACTGAATTAGGAGAGAAAAAGTTATTCGGTGTTGGTTTGATTCAAGAAACTAAAGAAAAAGTCAAAGTAATTTGTCATTGTTTGAAAGCTATTTTTGATCGTTGGAAATCAAATGCAAATTTGAAAAGAAAAGACATTGAATTTCAAGTCAGTGAAAGAGTTTTCTTAAAAGTATCGCTTTGGAGAAAAGTTATTCATTTTGGCCAAAAAGGAAAGCTTAGTCCACGATTCATCGGGCCATATGAGATAATCAAAAAAATTGGGTTAGTAGCTTACCATTTAGTTTTACCGTCTGAGTTGGATAAAATACACAATGTATTTCACATGTCGATGTTATGAAAGTATTGATCAGACCCTTCACATGTGATTTCACCTGTTGATGTTGAGATTCTGCCAGATATGTCATACAGTTAAGAACCAATCAGAATTTTAGCTCGGGAAGTTGAAGAGTTAAAGAATAAACATATAGCTTTAGTTAAAGTTCTCTAGAAATATCATGGATTTGAGGAAGCTACTTGGGAACCGAAATAAGCTATGAAAGTGCAATACCCAAACTTATTTTCTGGTAAGTTTTTTGGGGACAAAAATTCCTTTAGGGGGAGAGTTGTAAAGCCCATTTTCAGTGGTGCTAGAAATAGTAAATTTAGGAACACAATTCTAACGAGTGAGTAATTATTTTAATCTTTATTTAAATTCTATGAGATTATATTAGGGTCATATTAAAGTTTCGTAAAGAAATTTTGAAATTTAAATGGTTAATTAGGTAAAATGGACTAAATCGTAAAGGTTGTAGGGTTTTTATTAGTAGATAGTTAAGGACAAGGTTGAATTGAAATTTTTAATTAATGGTAATGTAACATCCCGAAATTGGGCCTAGTAGAATTAGGCCCATTGGGCCTTGGGCTTGGGAGCGTTTAAAATTTTTGAGAACAAGAGAACGACATTATTTCAAGTTGGACTTATTGGGAAGGTGATTTTGGAAAGTCACGGGGTTTCTAGGAAGTTCCGGTTCAAGTTAGGCCATAGGAAAATTTTAGTGTTCAAGCACTTTAAGGAAAGAAGGTAAGTGGCATTAAGGCTTATGGTAATAAGTGCGCATTTTGCTAGCACAAGTGAAGCTACTAGAGGAATGGTGTGATGTTGCATGTATAGGCTTAAGGGGTAGAGTTCGAATCCCACCTAGTGCAAATTTTGGGATTTATTTTTTATTCCTTCCCTAAGTGTAGGCCATGGTGGTAATTAAGGTAAGGAAGACTTTTTAATTTTGGAAAGGAGGCTATGAAATATAGTATGGAGAAAAATAAGGGATAATGAAAGAAAGAATCCAAAGAAAGGCAAGAGAAGGGAACATGTTGGCCTATTATGTGGGTGATGTTTTGGAAAGATTTTATTTGGTCAATGTTCATCTTTTGGTAAAGGTGATACACGGTTTGGGAGGGGTTTTGGGTAGCCGAAATTTTCATTAGTCTTTTGGCAAAATTTTTGTGCTTGTTAGGTCTAATTTTTTTTAGCATTCCTTTGTGTTCTTTTCTCCAATTTCTTCTCTCTTTGCCAAAACTCCAAAACCAATAGTGAGTATTCTTTTTCTTCTTTTATTTCTTTGTTCTGCCAAAAACATCTAGCCTTTGTGACCAAATTATTTTCGATTATTTTCCCCTTTGAAAACTGAATCTAGTCAAGCACTCTTTCTCCATCTTTCTTTTCTTTTTCACAAAATTCTCCAACTCTTCTTTCTTCTTCTTTAATCCATATTCTCATAGCTAAATTTTCTTCTTCATTTTTCCTCCATAGCCGAACCTTTCAACCCATAATCTCTCCTTCATAATTTCTTTCTCATTTGTGTTGACACCCTCTTCTTCGATCAAATCAATAAGTAGTTTCTTTTCTCTTTTCATTTTTTTATTCTTCTAGCCGAATGGGAGTTTACCACTATTCGGTTGTGTATTTTGTTTCTAAAACTGAAATGGTGTTTCCTTCTACTCTTTCACATCTTAATCATCTTTTTTTTTGTAGTGATCTAAATGGGTGGCCGAATATCATTCTAGCCTTAAGTCAACCGGTGGAGATCGGATTCAATATCGTTAAGGTAAGGAGTTTCTTTATAGATTACTTGATATCGCTCATTATTCGATTAGTTGGACTAAACAGTTATTATAGGGTCTAAAACGCTCGTTCTTTTTCTCACTCGTGGATCCTTCGGATATAGTGGTAAGCCTACTCCTATCACTAAAACAACTACTTTCTCTCATAGTAGTTTTTCAAACCAGTATTTTTCCTATGGAGGCAAGTGGTACCGATTCGAAAGGAAAAGTGATTTGTGAACTCAAAAGGAGTGGATTTGTGATTCCTACTTCTAAGTTCAAGCGTATAGCGGTATTGGCGGTTCAAGATTTCCCCCCGAGTTATGGACCATCATTCGGTGAGAATAGACAAATCGTGGTCATTCACGATATCGAGAATAAGTGTTTCTATAGATCGCTTGGTTTAGATTTAAATTTAGTAAAAAAATCTCGTTCATTAGATTAATCAAGTATTATGTTGTCATAGCTGCCGACGATCAAGAGAGTTTAATACTTATCGTAATTAGGTGAGTAATCTCACCCCGAAATCCCATAAATCTGTGATTTAGCATCATATTAGAAATATCGATCATTGTTGCCTAAATGCTTAAAATCGATAAAATGGTATGAATCAAGTTTTTTGCCTAAAATCATATTAGAAATATTAAGATTTGTCAAATCGGGGATTATTTATCAATTACAAAAATACCCCTATGGGCTGAATTACAATGTTCTATAATTGACCGATTTATCGTAACAAATCTTTGGATTCATGATTGTTGTTTATATTTGTAAATATTATGCTTTATTTTGTATGTTGCATTTACATAATTTTGAATGGGATGGGAAAAATGTTGAAGAGAAGTGTAGCCCGGTGGCATTGCCACAAATTCTGATAATGGCTATGTGCCAACCTAAATATGGCTTTGTGACATCGTGGTTATGGCTTTGTGCCAAACGTATTTACCTAAGGCTGTGTGCCAATTATATTACCGTATATGATATTCTGGTGGCTCTGCCACAATCTGTATAGTGGCTATGCCACGCATAATTATGATTTCAGTGGCTTGGCCACAATAAAAAAAATATTATAAATGGAAACTTGCTTGCGATTGGTGTGCTTGGCGGGGTGAGTTGACTTGATCCCCACAGGTGTGATGGGATGGTACAGGTGGTGTGTAGCGGATGGATTACTAGGATGGGTTGGGTTGCATATATTTTTTTCATTCATACATTTTTATGTAAATGGGTTTAGGCTGAAGATATTGCTATACAGGTTCAAGCCCACTCGACAATGGTAAGGGGATTATGCACTGAGTTCTAGTAACTCACCCCATTTCTTTAACCCTTACAAGTAATGCTCCGTGAAGTGGACTTGGGCCATGGATGACTCGGTGGAGGCCATACTTCAGAAATGGTGTTTATATTGAACTTTAGATTTTTAATTTCATTCACTTAATTACTTTTACTATTTTGGGTTTTTGGGTTGTAATAAGGCCTCTGGAATATTTTACTTTTGCTTTATGTTTGACGTACTTATTATTTTGCTTAAATTGCTTTAAATGGGAATTTTTCTAAAAACTAAAATAAAGGTTTTCTAAAATAGACTAACAAATGGATTTCATAACAAACTTATACATATGTTTTAACTCGGAAATTTTCTCTCAAATTATCAACAATATTTTCAAAAGTCACGGTTTTATAAGTCCATTAGTTCAAATTATCGATTTATCAATCAACCTTTGTGGTTAGTAGTATTTTATCAAATATTTCAAATCAAACTTGTTTTCTTGATTATAATGAATTAATACATATTTTAGTTCAAATAAAAAGGATTTTACATGTTTTCCTCATGTGACATGTCAGATCCAGTCATAACGCATGGGTCGGGTTTGGGGTGTTATAGGTAAGGGTAAAATAGTAAAATATTAAATAAACATAAACTTAATTAAGTGAAAATCATCATCTTCTTCATTTTGTTGTTTCAAAACTGAAATCTCCATTGTTTAAAGGAAGAAATATTCGGCCAAGCTCCTTTTGATGCATGGTAGGTGATTTTGATCCCGCTTTTTTTTTTTTTATGATTTTTGTGTTTTTGAACCCGTTTTAGCTTAATCTAGCTAGCCTGGAGATTAATTTGCAAAACTATTAAAGGTTCAAGGGCTTGCCATGGTTGAGCTTTAATATGTTCTGAAGTTATTTGATAGATTATTAATCTTGGTTGTTAAACAAACTTCTTTTGTTAAGTTATTTTTGATGAATTTTGAAATAGGGATTAGATTGTTGAAAGTGTAAATCCATGGGTTTTGTTGTGAATTGTTGGTAATTATGGGTTGTTCCAAGGTTCCTTGTAACATTGGTTAATTTGAATTTAGGTTAAAATGATCAATATTCAAGTTATGAGCTTAAGGACTAAATTATATAAACTTAAAATATTAAGGGTAATTTCATAATTTTACATAAATATGAATTATTGATTGAGCTGAATACTTGAAGAACTTAATTGAATGAAATTATTTATTTAGATCAAGATAAACAACAACCAGATTTAAATCGAGGAAAGGCAAAAACTTCAGATTAGTTTCAAATTCTACTTCTGTAACCATAGTTATCGTTGTAAGTTCATATGAATCATAATTGTATTAATGATAGCTAAATTGATTATTTACTATATTGTGTTAATATAAACAGACTTGAAAATGCTTATGTATCGATGTTTCGAGTAATTGACGGATAACAAATCCGATTGGAACCTTAATAATTCTTAGGATATGAACGATATGCATTAGAGATTTCATGTCTCAGGTGCTGGTCTTGAATGTCCTACCGATGGCTGAGGTCCTGCATTTCTTGTGGATTCTCTATAGCTTGTGTGAGCAGCATTGTGTAGCTAACATTTTGACCCACAACTCATGTGAGCAGACCCATTTCACAGCTCGTGTAAGCACTATTGCAAAGGAAAGTTACGGTTACATAGAAAGGCACACTACGTGTGAGCATTCCCGAGTATCTGATGTAATTCCAGATGGTTCAACAGGTAAGTAAAGGAAATGGCATGGTAAGTATACAATTGAAATCAGTCATGACCTTATGAAAAGGTTGATGAGTTAAATGATGTGTATATGAAATCTACTTACTATATGATTGTACTCATATGTGTCATGGATGAACCTGCTAACTTGTGAGTTTGATGGTGCTTGTAACAATTCGGTTTAGACCCTAGTTAGAACAGTGGTTTTGAGACTACAAATTCGAGTCAAAAAATTATTTTAATATTATTTTCTGTGGTTATAGTATGTGATTAAGCATGTGTGAAAGTTTCGTGAATTAATTTGTCCGTTTGTGTGCTTAAGTAGCGAAAAGGACTAAATCACATAAAAGATAAAAGTGACATTCTACATGTTAATGTGTTAAATTGAATTTGGTTTTTGAATGTGAAGGCCTTAAAATGAAATTAGGCCATTTATTTATGGTATTGACGGTAGTGGACTTTTAATTTAAAGATTATGTAATGTTTCATTAAGGGCAAAAATGGAAATGAATAATTAATATGATTATTAATAAAACAAAACATAAATTAAGCCATGCATTTGTGTTAATCCACTGAAAATAAAGAAAAGAAAGAAGGATTTAAACTCTTTTTGCATTCGGCACACATTTTGGCTAGATTAAGGCATCTTTTGCTTCGGTTTTTGATAATTTCTATATTTTTGTAATCGTTGCTTCGAGTACAACAAAACCCATGCCTTAATTTTGGAATTTGATGATGATTTTGAAATGTGTTATTGATGAATACTTGAGTTTTGTGATAGTTGATGATGAAATATGAAATACATGTGTTAGATTAACATGTTTTGTCTTTGGATTTTTGGTGAATTTGAGTAATTTGGACTAAATTTTGAAAATAATATTTTGAAGGACCAAAATGTAAAATAAATAAAATGTATGGACTTGTATGATCATGATGGAAATTCAGCGAAGCATGGGTACAATGGAATTTTGTGTATTTTGTGATTTTGTGAAATAGGGACTTAAATGTCAAAATGTGTAAATGTGAGGGTTAATTTGTAAATTACCCTAAATGTGTGTTTTTGGATTGACTTGAATGATGTGGTGAATAAATGAGTTAAATTTGAATATGTGTAGATCAAGAACCAAGGAAAACAGATTTAGACCGAGGAAAGTTGATAAACCAAAATATGAACATATTTTAATCCCATATTTAGCATACTTTTGGATGATTTTTCCCTTTAATTACGGAAATAGGTGCTTTTAATCCTTTGTTTTCATGTTTTATACTCAAGAGAGCATTGGAGAATGAAAAGAACGAATAAAGGGCTGAAAATAGAGAAAATGGGCCAAAACACGAAATCCACACGGCCTGGGCCCAAGACCACACGGTCGTGCCTCTTAAGAAAAGCCGAACACGGCCTGGACCCCAAAATGTACGGTCGTGCCTCATCAACAGACCCAAACACAGCCTGGCCTTGAATCACACGGGCGTGTGCGTCGCCCTACCGTAGGAAAAAAGAGTTCTATTCGGATTAGGATGCTTTTGGGCCAAGTAAGGCATGTTGAAGCCTATATAAACACCCTATGAGGCAAATTAAAGAGAAGGGTTCGACGGATGCCTTCAGTCAGGGCTTTTCGGGCGTTCAGTGATAAACCATAAAAGTAACATATTTTAATCCCACATTTAGCATACTTTTGAATGATTTATTCCCTAAATTGTGTAAAAAGGTTCTCTTAATCCTTTCTTTTCATGTTTTATACTCAGGAAAGCACCTAGAGACTAAAAGAATGAGAATCGGGCTCAAAACCAACCAAATTGGGCCAAAGAAGAAATCGACACAGCCTGGGCCCAAGACCACACACTGTGCCTCCCTAATTTTCTCTAACACAGCCTGGACCCCGAAACACATGGGCGTGTCTCTTCAGCAGACTCAACCACGGCCTGAAATCGATTCACATAGGCGTGTGCCATGGCCGTGTCCCTATCGTGGCAAAGAGAAATTTCATTCGGAATAGGGTACTTAGAGGCAAAGAAACACATTCCAAAGCCTATTCAAACACCTAGTAGAAATTCCACTCAGATTAGGATACTTAGGGGCCAAGTAAAGCATTTCAAGAGCCTATATAAACACCCTAAGCGTAACTTGAAAGGGGGCGGTTAGCTAGGCCAAGGAGCCAAGCCGAAAAGGTCAGATTTGTGGGAATCACTCGAAGATAGCTAGTTGATCCATCTCAAGAAGCCAGAATTCTACTCAAGACGGCGGATCTCTCCTTTAATTCCTTCAGGGAGTTTTAGGGATTTCTTATGTTTTGTTTTATCTTTTCTTCTGAGATGTTTTCTTTTATTGTTATGAACTAAACCCTTCAGATACCTGAAGGGTAGGAAACCTAAGACGGATCTTGTTATTGTTTTATGAACTATATGATAAATATTTGATTTGTTTTTAATTATGTATGCTTAATTCTTGTGTTAATATTTTCGGGATATTGATTCAAGTTGAATGTGCTTAGGTGGTGGAGCAAAAGTCCCTGTCTAAGAGTAGATCTAGCATAATTAAGCGGAGTTGATTGCACTCCTAGAGATAGGGTGACGAGATTTTACCGGATTAGGGTGAAACCTAATATGAGAGTCCATAGATCGAGTTAATGTGATTCTATGGGTTTTAATTAGAAAGAGATTTCAATTAATCAACCTAGGGTTAAATGTTATTCGCCTCGAGAGAGGGTTTAATATAAATTAAGGAATCCTACGGATCAAGTCAAGTGAATAAATCGTCTGGTTCAGTGTTAGATAACAAGTGAAATCTAGGTGGATTCTTACTATGGGTATCGTCTTAATCAACTGTGTTTTCCCAATAGTATTTACCCAATTCATTCTTTTTTTCCTTGCGTCTTTAGCTTAGTAGTTAGTTAATTTAGATTAAACAATCAATCACTTAATATTTAGGCTAAATAATAGAAAGAAGGTTAGTATTTGTACTTTTAGTTCCTTTGGGTTCGACAATCCGGTTTTGCCTAAGCTATACTACTGTTCGATAGGTGCACTTGCCTTAAATCTTTGTCAGAGTTAGTTTTCAAGTTCGATCATTCTCTTTATAAATTTTAAAACTCGACAAAATAACGATCATTCAGCTAGGCCAAGGAGCCGAGCCAGAGAAGCTGAATATAGGGATTTACTCGAAAAAAGCCAGTTGATTCATCTCAAAAGCGGAATCTTATTCAAGACTGAAGACTTCTCCTTCAATTCCTTCAGGGGATTTTAGGGTTTTCTTTATGTTTTGTTTTATATTTTCTTCTGAGATGTTTTCTTTTATAATTATGAACTAAACCCTCAGACACCTGAGGGGGATGAAACCTAAGACGGATCTTATTATCGTTATTTAAGCTGTATGATAAATACTTGATTTGTTCTTAACTATATGTTCTTAATTCTTGTTTTGGTATTTCCGAGATATTGATTCAAGTATTGATGTGCTTAGGTCGTGGAGCAAAATTCCTGCCTAAGAGTAGATCTAGCATAGTTAAGCGGAGTTGAATGCAACCCTAGAAATAGGATGACGTAAATTTTCCAGATTAGGGTCAAACCTAATATGGGAGTCCATAGATCAAGTTAATGCAATTCTAGGGGTTTTAATTAGAAAGAAATTTCAATTAATCAACCTAGGGTTAAACCTTAGTAGCCTCGAAAGAGGTATTAATATGAATTAGGGAATCTTACAGATCAAGTCAAGTGAATAAATCGTCTGGTTCAGAGTTAGATGACAAGTGAAGTCTAGGTGGATTCTTCCTCAGGTATTATCTAAGTCAATCGGTTTTCCCCTCAAGTCTTTCCCAAATTCCTTATTTATCTTATCATCTTTAGCTTAGTAGTTAGTTAATTTTAGATTAGATAAACAAATCCCTTAATTCTTAGGCTAGATAATAAAAAGAAAGTTAGTATTAGTACTTTTGGTTCCTTTGGGTTCGATAAGCCAGTCTTGCCACTAAACTATACTATTGTTCGATAGGTGCCCTTGCATCCATCGTTGTCTTAGTTAGTTTCCAGGTTCAATCATTCTTTTTATAAATTTTTAATACTCTAACACGTGATCAAGTTTTTGGCGACATTGCCGGGGAACTGAAATATTAAGAACGCTCAATTTTTATTACTTTAGCCATTTTTTTATTTTTTTATTTTTACAATTAAACTTTATTTTTACTTTTCTAAATTTTCTTTTCTATTTCTCTTTTCCTAGCAGGTACCTCTAGTTTATGACTAGAAGGAATGTAACACCACGGTTTAGGGGCTAGGTAATTTAAGTATAATTTAGGTGTTGGTAGGTTTTGGGTGTGTTTGGAGGTGTTTTAGAGGTTTTAAGAATGCTGGGTAAAAGGGAAGGTTTAGGAAAAGTTTTAATTTTAGGTGTAAAAGGGAATTAGGGCAAGTAGGCTTTAAAATAAATTGGTGGAATTTAGGACACAAGAAAGGAGTTGGCAAAGTGGCATGAAGGTGTTGCTTGGGGCTTGGGAAGGTGACGCCTAAGGGTAAGGTTCGATTTCTTTGGGCAAACAATTTTGTGTTATTTTTGTGCGTCAAGAAATTTGGGCTAAGTATGCCTTAAAATTTATGGTGTGGCTTGGTGTACATGGAAGTTCAGTTGGCAAAGTGGCATTCATGCGCTACTTAAGTATTTGGAGGGATGGGAGGTCGCGGTTTCGAGGCGTGCAATGACATTTTAGGCGTGTTTTCTTTTATATGCGGTTATGGGCTGGAGTAGGAAGGGTTTAAAATTAAATGTTGGGGCTTTATGGCATAAAAATCAAAGTGGCCGAATGGCTGAAGGCCTTGCTATCATTGGCTACCTCTGTGTCTGTGTTGAATCGGAAAAGCAGCAGTGGTTTTTTCTTTTATTTTGCATGGTGGGCAAAGCGGTGGGCGGTACATGGAGTCTTCATGGACAAAGTGGTGGTGTTTCAAAAGCAGTAGAAGATAAGGATGAGTTTTATTTTTTTATTTTGTATTTTAAGTTGAAGGAGTGATAAGGGTTGGTTATTTTAATTATTTTAGATAAGTGTAGAATTATTTTAGAATTAGAAAATAGGTGATAATGGTTGCTATTAGATTATTTTATTATTTTGAATTGGATGGTATTGAGTGAATTTAGGAAAGAATTTTGGGTTTGGTGGAAGTCTTGGCGAATGGGGGCCTTGGAGTGCTTGGTCTGCGTTGGAGTCTTCTAGGGGAGGGGGTGCGAATGCTTTATATAGGAGAGCACCCTTTTGGAAATTCTTTTCCTCTTTGAATCTCCAAACCGAAAGTGCACTCTCTCTTGTGCCAAATTTCTTCCACTATTCTCTTCCTATTACTTCCATTCTTCCAACCTTATTTCTTACTTTTCTTGACTAGGCCGAAACCTTGAGCCTTTCTATTTCTCTCTTTATTTCACCAAAGCTTAAAGCCAAACCTTGTTCACCATTGAGTCTATTTTGTTCGTGATTGAGGCAAACTCCCTTGAATCTCTGCAAAGCACGTGGGTGGTAAGTGTACTTTTGTGATCAATCGATTTATGTACCCTCTCTGTAGTGGCCAAAACCGAATGGTTGGCCTTAGTGGGGTTGGTGAATGCTCTATAGACTATAAGTGATGTGTTTTTTCTATTGTAGCCAACGCAAGGGAGCATTTAGGGTTGTTGATTCGGTTACTCAAGGTAAGGGTTAGGTGCTATTCGCCAAAGGGTCCTCTTTTCATGGATTTTGTTATAAACCATATTTGGCATTTGTGGTAACCGATTCTAACCTTGACCATTTAGGAGTTTCATGGTGATTAAGGAGCTTCGGGTTTTCAAGACTCATCGGTAAGGATGAGTAGTTTATGATTATTCGTTTAAGATCTCAGTATTAACCAAGTTTTGATTAGATATCATTATGGATGCGAATACCGGTCAAGGTGAGCAAGGTAAAGTCCCCGTTCAAGTTTAAGAAGAAGTCGGGTTTCAATTTATGCGAGATTGGCCACGGGTGTGGGTGTACAACGGAAAACGAAAGGCGATAACGGTAGTCTCGCTAAACGATAGTGTCGGGATCGAGGATTAGAGCTTGAGTTATAAGGTGTGTGATTAACCCATCGATTTCGGGTATATGATATGTATGCGATAGGTGTATGTGTTAAATATGTGTTAATAAGTGCAAGTGACTATGTGAACCGGATACCCTTAAAGGGTATGTCGATAAACAAAGTTAGTATCAAAACTGTTGAGATGTGGTTATTAATAAGTGTATGTGAGTATGTCTATGAATATGAATGTGTGCCGAATATCATGTACATGCTTTATTCATTATGTCATTATATTATGTTACATGTGCATGGGTGGGTTGTTTAAAGAAGGTGCGGTGTACTTGAGTACGTGGTTGATGTCGACTTTGTGCTACATCGTGGATTGGCGCCGACCGAGGTCGCGTTGTGGATCTTTTGCGATTTAGTTCGCGTGGTTACCTTGATTGATATCGGCTTTATGCCATATCGTGGCTTGATGGATTCTTGTGTGCTCCATCGTGGTTTGGTGTTAGCTATCGCTACATCGTGGTTGGCATTGGTTGCCTTTTGGAGATAAAAGAGAGGGTGACTCGATAGTCCCCGGTGTGTGGTAGGTGGTTAAGGGGTGTGTAGCGGATGGACCTTAGGATTGGGTTGGGTTTCATGTTGCATTGTTTTGTTATGAAATGATATGGAAATGGGCCAAGCCCAATATGACATGTGGATAGGTATGTTTTGGGAACATACGTGGAAATGGGCCAAGCCCGATGTCGATGGATGATGAGAAAGGGCCTAGCCAAAGGCTTGAATATGATTTGATTGTGGGCCAAGCCAGTTGTGGTAATGTCCATGTGATTATATTTTTATGTTACATTTGATAATTGGGTTAATTTGTGACTAACATGTGGGTGGATATCGGTGGTTTAATTACACCGAGTCATTATGACTCACCCAAATATTTATCCAACATCGCGGTGACTTGTTGACCGGACGGTTTGGAGAGGATGCAAGGTGGCCCATGCGAAGGAGATCAATTTAATTATTTTTAAGTAATTTTAATACTAAGTGTTTTGTTTAATATTGGTTGTAATAAGGGCCACTTTTGATTTAAAGTACTTTATTTATTATTGAAGCTTATATTATGCTTAGATATATTTTCCTTACAAATGATTTATCTTTTAATAAAATATAATAAAGTTTTAATTCACACATTTTATAATGAGCTTATATTAGTAAATAATTTCTAATGGACACATTTTTCAAAAGTTAACAAAATTTTCAAGTTTTATTCTAAAGACAAAGATTTTCCATCGTCATTCCGCAGATGACATAACAGATCCGGTCAAGGCTCGTGGGCGGGTTTGGGATGTTACAGATTGGTATCGAGCGGTTCAAAACTTCGGCTTTGAGGGTTTTGGGCCCAAAACATTTTCAAATAGGCTTTTCAAAATATGGGCTTTTATTTCAGGTTTTTCTGGCATGGCACCTGTACCTCCGTCCCGAGTCCACTGTAAGTACTTCGGACTTTTGAAGTGCTTTACTATTATGAACTGTTATGGGCTTAGTTGGGCTCGTAGAATAGAATGATAGGGCTTTTGGACCCTAGGACTAGTCTACCCAAACATATGCATAAGACTTAAGGTTACTAAACAAACCTGTGAAGTAAGTCGCAGTGTTAAGGTGTGGCAACTTTGTGCAAGCATGTCTAGGAGTGGTATTGGTGGGAGCTTGGTATTTAAGCAATCGCGTGACTCACCTCCTCCACTTGAATCCTACAGTGCGTAGCTACAGTTCACCTTAACCATGAGGACTTGTTCACAGTGAACCAATTATTAAAACCCGAAAGGATTAGCCTTCTTGTTTTAAAATTCTTGGTTTAAAATTTTCAAATTTGCCCTTTTGGTTTGTAGACCCTAAATCTGGTTTTTGAAAAAAACGTTTTTTCGATTTACCAAAATTACCAAAATGCCCTAGCAAGCAAAATTACAAAATGCCCCAGATTATAAAATTACCACATACCCTCAACTTTTGTTAAAATGATTTTTACTTTGCAAAATATTAAAATCTCTAGTTTCCAAAATATCAATATACTCCAATTTGGAAAATTTACAAAAATACCCCTGTGTTGAAAATTACTAAAATGCCCCCGACTTTCAAAATTTCTGAGTTAACCCCAACTTTAATAAAATTCTCTCACTTTGCAAAAGTATCCAAATTTTTGTATTTCAAAATAATACCCCGACTCTTGAAATTTACAAAATTACCCTGGATGACAAAATTACTAAATTACCCCCGGTTTCCAAAATTCACAGATTCTAATTTGACAAATTTTCGTAAATGCCCCGATGTGGAAATTTCAAAATGTCCTGGTTTATTAAAGTTCTAAAATTTTTTACGGTTTATTAGAAAATGTCCTCAGGAAAATGACGGAAATACCACAGGGGGTAAACAAAGTAAATGTCCGAATAGTGAATGTGTGTGGTAGATACCAATCGAATGTGCCTTTCCTGAGGAAGGAATGTGTTCTTGTTGATGAACGGATGTGTGTGTGAATGTGATTCTTGAACTAGAGTAGTAAACTCGAACTGAAACTTTGTGTGATCGAAAGAACTACTTCTAAATATCTTTCATTCCATAAAATTTGCTCGTGGTTAAATATTGGAACAATTACTAATGCATAAAACTTCTTAATTAGATAAATCAAGACGATAGAGATGAGTTCTAGGGGACGCAGTAGAGGTAGAATGGCAGCATCGGAACCGATAGGGTCTCGCCATGGGTCAGGAAGTGAAGTGCCGCCAAAGAAGGGTCATGAGGAACAAGATCGACCGGAGAAGATGAGGCAGTATCGCGGGCCATGTTGTGAGTGCTAGAGCGAGTAGCGGGAGTTAGTAGAGGAAATGGAACTCGGAAGTCGGTATCGAAAAGGCTTAGATCGAACGGAGCCGAGATCTTTAGAGGAGTGTCGGGAGTAGCTCTAACGTGGCGGAGTATTGGCTAGAAGCGATCGAAAGAATCATGGACGATTTATTTTGCACCAATGAAGAAAAGTGAAGGGCTGCTGCTTGTTGCTTCACGAAGCTTATCGTTGGTGGCTCACTGTCAAACAAGGTGTACCGGCGGATCGACTGGATTGGGATTTCTTTAAGGCCAAGTTCGAAGGGAAGTATGTAGGAGCCAGTTATTTGGACTCGCAAAGGAAAGCGTTTCTAAATCTAGTACAAGGGAATAAGTCGATAGCTGAGTACGAAGCGGAATTTGTGCGGTTAAGCCAGTATGCTAAGGGAATTGTGGCCACTGATTACGAAAGAAGTGTTCGATTCGAAGATGGGCTACGGATGAGTTATGGAGTTGATCGCCCGCACGAGAGAGAGACTTTGCCACTTTAGTAGAAAGCTCGAATTGTGAAGAGGTTAAGAAGACTATCGGGAGAACCGAGAGAAGAATAGGAACGAGAATAAGAGGAATGTTGGACCATCAAGATCGTTGGGTAATGTTCGTAAAAGACCAAGGACCGAGAACCTCAGAAATGCACTTGTACCAGTGGATCGGAATCGTCATTGTGCTCGGTGTGGAAGACCTCACATAGGAGAGTGTTGGGGAAATAGTAAGGAATGCTTTCGGTGTGGATCGAAGGCACATCTGGTTAAGAATTGTCCTCGAGCGACGAGGGGTCGTGGTTCAAGTCATGGAAGGAATGGTTCTAGTCAGAGTCAATCGAGGATGTGATATCGGGTAAGCTCCTTTGTTTTGGAATATTCTTTAATTGTTCTCCTTGTTTGTAAGTTAATTCTTTCCTGTATGATTTGGATCTCGAGTGAGAACTTAGAGGCGTAATGGGAGTATGATAGACTAAGATCGAGTCGCAGCAGAGAAGTAGAGTGTGAGTTATGATTATTCGGTAATAAGTAATTTCGAGGACGAAATTATTTTAAGGAGGGTAGAATTGTAACACCCTGGTTTAGGGGCTAGGTAATTTAAGTATAATTTAGGTGTTGGTAGGTTTTTGGGTGTGTTTGGAGGTGTTTTAGAGGTTTTAAGAATGCTCGGGTAAAAGGGGAAGGTTTAGGAAAAGTTTTAATTTTAGGTGTAAAAAGGGAATTAGGGCAAGTAGGCTTTAAAATAAATTGGTGGAATTTAGGACACAAGAAAGGAGTTGGCAAAGTGGCATGAAGGCGTTGCTTGGGGCTTGGGAAGGTGACGCCTAAGGGTAAGGTTCGATTTCTTTGGGGCAACAATTTTGTGTTATTTTTGTGCGTCAGAAATTTGGGCTAAGTATGCCTTAAAATTTATGGTGTGGCTTGGTGTACATGGAAGTTCGGTTGGCAAAGTGGCATTCATGCGCTACTTAGGTATTGGAGGGATGGGAGGTCATGGTTTCGAGGCGTCTGCAGATATTTTGGCGTGTTTTCTTTTATATCGGTTATAAATTTGGAGTAGGAAGGGTTTAAAATTAAATGTTGGGGCTTTATGGCATAAAATCAAAGTGGCGAATGGCTGGGCGCCGCTTGGTATTGGCTACCTCCGTGTCCTGTGTTGAATCAGAAAACAAAGTGGTTTTTCTTTTATTTTTGCATTTGGCAAAGGCGAGGACGGCACATGGAGTCTTCATGGACCAGTGGTGGTGTTTCAAAATCGGTGGAAGATAAGGATGAGTTTTATTTTTTTATTTTGTATTTTAAGTTGAAGGAGTGATAAGGGTTGGTTATTTTAATTATTTTAGATAAGTGTAGAATTATTTTAGAATTAGAAAATAGGTGATAATGGTTGCTATTAGATTATTTTATTATTTTGAATTGGATGGTATTGAGTGAATTTAGGAAAGAATTTTGGGTTTGGTGGAAGTCTTGGCCAAATGGGGGGCCTTGGAGTGCTTGGTCTGCTGGAGTCTTCTAGGGAGGGGTGCCGAATGCTTTATATAGGAGAGCACCCTTTTGGAAATTCTTTTCCTCTTTGAATCTCCAAACCGAAAGTGCACTCTCTCTTGTGCCAAATTTCTTCCACTATTCTCTTCCTATTACTTCCATTCTTCCAACCTTATTTCTTACTTTTCTTGACTAGGCCGAAACCTTGAGCCTTTCTATTTCTCTCTTTTATTTCACCAAAGCTTAAAGCCAAACCTTGTTCACCATTGAGTCTATTTTGTTCGTGATTGAGGCAAACTCCCCTTGAATCTCTGCAAAGCACGTAGGTGGTAAGTGTACTTTTGTGATCAATCGATTTATGTACCCCTCCTGTAGTGGCCAAAACCGAATGGTTGGCCTTAGTGGGGGTTGGCCGAATGCTCTATAGACTATAAGTGATGTGTTTTTTTCTATTGTAGCCAACGCAAGGGAGCATTTAGGGGCTGTTCAGATTCGGTTACTCAAGGTAAGGGTTAGGTGCTATTCGGCCAAAGGGGTCCTCTTTTCATGGATTTTTGTTATAAACCATATTTGGCATTTGTGGTAACCGATTCTAACCTTGACCATTTAGGAGTTTCAGCAGTGATTAAGGAGCTTCCGGGTTTTCAAGACTCTGTCGGTAAGGATGAGTAGTTTATGATTATTCGTTTAAGATCTGTATTAACCAAGTTTTGATTAGATATCGTTATGGATGCGAATACCGGTCAAGGTGAGCAAGGGAAAGTCCCTGTTCCGAAGTTTAAGAAGAAGTCGGTTTAACCAGTACGAGATTGGCCACCGGGGTGTGGGCGTACAACGGAAAACGAAAGGCAGATAACGGTAGTCTCGCTAAACGATAGTGTCGGGATCGAGGATTAGAGCTTGAGGTTATAAGGTGTGTGATTAACCCATCGATTTAGGGTATATGATATGTATGCGATAGGTGTATGTGTTAAATATGTGTTAATAAGTGCATTGACTATGTGAACCGGATACCCTTAAAGGGTATGTCGATAAACAAAGTTAGTATCAAAAGCTGTTGAGATGTGGTTATTAATAAGTGTATGTGAGTATGTCTATGAATATGAATGTGTGCACGAATATCATGTACATGCTTTATTCATTATGTCATTATATTATGTTACATGTGCATGGGTGGGTTGTTTAAAGAAGGTACGGGTGTACTTCGAGTACGTGGTTGATGTCAGCTTTGTGCTACATCGTGGATTGGCGCCGATCGAGGTCGCGTTGTGGATCTTTGCGATTTAGTTCGCGTGGTTACCTTGATTGATATCGGCTTTATGCCATATCATGGCTTGATGGATTCTTTGTGTGCTCCATCGTGGTTTGGTGTTAGCTATACGCTACATCGTGGTTGGCATTGGTTGCCTTTTTGGAGATAAAAGGAGAGGGTGACTCGATAGTCCCCGGTGTGTGGTAGGTGGTTAAGGGGTGTGTAGCGGATGGACCTTAGGATTGGGTTGGGTTTCATGTTGCATTGTTTTGTTATGAAATGATATGGAAATGGGCCAAGCCCAATATGACATGTGGATAGGTATGTTTTGGGAACATACGTGGAAATGGGCCAAGCCCAAGATGTCGATGGATGATGAGAAAAGGGCCTAGCCAAAGTGCTTGAATATGATTTGATTGTGGGCCAAGCCCAGTTGTGGTAATGTCCATGTGATTATATTTTTATGTTACATTTGATAATTGGGTTAATTTGTGACTAACATGTGGGTGGATATCGGTGGTTTAATTACACATCGAGTCATTATGACTCACCCAAATATTTATCCAACATCGCAGTGACTTGTTGACCGGACCGGTTTCGGAGAGGATGCAAGGTGGCCCATGCGAAGGAGATCAATTTAATTATTTTTAAGTAATTTTAATACTAAGTGTTTTGTTTAATATTGGTTGTAATAAGGGCCACTTTTGATTTAAAGTACTTTATTTATTATTGAAGCTTATATTATGCTTAGATATATTTTCCTTACAAATGATTTATCTTTTAATAAAATATAATAAAGTTTTAATTCACATATTTTATAATGAGCTTATATTAGTAAATAATTTCTAATGGACACATTTTCAAAAGTTAACAAAATTTTCAAGTTTTATTCTAAAGACAAAGATTTTCCATCGTCATTCAGCGGTGACATAACCAGATCCGGTCAAGGCTCGTAGGCCAGGTTTGGGGATGTTACAAGGAACCCGGTAGGACCACTACTTTACGACAGTGATATTGAAGGAACCGTACTAAGAAATCATAGAGAAGTAAGGAGAGGCTTAAATTACATACAAGAAGATCAAGAAGACGAAACCAGTACTACCGAAGTGAGAATAATCCGCCACATCAAGATATGGCCGAACATCATACTCCTCGAACTATGTATGATCCTGCTAAACCAAATTTAGCAGGAGATGAATCGAGTATTGTTAGGCCTGCTATAGCCGCTAATAATTTTGAACTGAAACCTAACACTATACAAATGATTCAATAGTTTGTTCAATTTTATGGTTTGCAAGAAGAAAACCCGAATACTCATTTAGCAAATTTTTTAGAATTCTGTTATACCTTCAAAATAAATGGCATTTCTGATGATGTCATTTGTCTTCGGTTATTTCCCTTTTCTTTGAGAAATAAAGCCAAACAGTGGTTACATTCTCTTCCACGAGGATCAATCACTACATGGGACCAAATGACTGAAAAAATTTTATTGAAATACTTTCCACCACCAAAATAGCCAAATTAAGGAATGATATCTCTTCTTTTGCGCAGATGGATTTAGAAACATTATACGATGCATGAGAGAGATACAAAGATCTATTGAGAAGGTGCCCACACCATGATTTACCTTTGTGGCTATAGGTCCAAACTTTTTACAACGGTGTGAATCCTTCAACCAAGCAGTTGATTGACTCAGCAGCTGGTGGAACCCTGAATAACAAAACTCCTGAAGCAGCTTATGAATTCATAGAGGAGATGTCACTGAACAACTATCAGTGGCCAGTTACAAGGACAAGGCCAACTAAAACAGCCGGAGTTTTCAACCTCGACATAGTCACCATGCTATCAAATAAGGTAGAGATGATGAATAAAAAGATTGATGGTTTGTGTGGTTCTTTAAAGGTACATCCAGTTATGCGATGTGACTCAAACCTAGGAGGTGTGGCGAATCCTAAGTACCCACCCTACAATCATGGCATGGAAAGCGAATAGATAAACTATACGGGTAACAATTTCAGATCTCAAAATAACCTTTATAGTAATACTTATAATCCAGGTTGGAGGAACCACCCCAATTTCTCGTGGGGTGGCCAAGGAAATAAGAGACAACAACCACCCCCTCCAAACTTCCAACAACAGCCCTACCCATAGAAAAAGAAGTCGAACCTTGAAGAGATGCTGACAAAATTCATAGCGGTGTCTGAAACTCATTTTTAGAACACCGAGACAACACTTAAAAATCAACAAGCATCGATTAAAGGAATCGAGAACCAGTTAGGGCAACTTACAAAGTTGATCTCTGAATGACCACTAGGTAGCTTGCCAAGTAACACTGAGACTAATCCAAAGGAGCAAATTCAAGCCATAACAGCTTATGATAGTGAAGTGTTAGTTGAATCTGAACCTGAGCCAAGGCGAGAACCTGTGGTAAGTGAAGGTACAATTGAGGAAAGCTAAGAAAAGCCAAAATCAGTAATTAAAGAATACAAACCTCGTATACCTTACCCTAATGTGATGAAGGAATACAATATAGAAGAATAGTTCCGTAAGTTCCTTACACTTTTAAAGAAATTTCATATTAACTTACCATTTCTTGAAGTTCTTTTGCAGATGCCAGATTCAAGGAGATTTTTAAAAGAGCTCTTAACGAACAAGCAAAAGTTAGACGAGGAGTCACAAGTGGAATTAAACGCAGTATGCTCAGCAATGTTACAGAACAAACTACCATGGAAATTAAAAGATCGAAGGAGTTTTACAATTCCATGTTTAATTGGTAGTTTATCTGTTGATAATACTTTAGCTGATTCAAGGGCAAGCATCAATGTTATGCCATCAAAAATGTTTAAACAGCTAGGGCTAGGGAAACCCAAGCAAACTAGGATGAGTATTCAACTAGCTGATAAGACTATTCGAATTCCTAGCGGCATAATTGAAGATGTACTAGTTAAAGTTGACAAATTTATATTCCCCGTAGACTTCGTTGTTTTAGATATGGATGAAGACAATAGTATCCCCTTAATTTTAGGAAGACCTTTTCTAGCAACGGCTTGATCTAAAATTGATGTTAGTAAAGGTGAACTCATACTTCGTATAGGTGAGGAATCAATTAGTCTTCAAGCTCTCGACTCAGATAGGACATCGAGTAAGAAAGGTGAGAACGTAAATTTCATTGATAAGCATTCGGTTAAACTTTCTTTTAAGGAAGCACCATGAAACCACACCACTGAGCCTGATCCCATACCTCTTGCCAACAAAGAAATATCTCATGAGGAACGACAACTTCAGATCGATGAGTTAGATGAGTGGAAGACACATTTCAAGGAGAAACTAGGAATACACAAAGTGAAATTGAAGAAACCCCCGGAAGAACCTAAAGGAACATCAAATCACTTCAAAATAAGAGATCAGGTACTATTAGATAGAACAGACCCACAAATCGCCACATCAAACCTGAAGACAAACGAAGAGATCCCCTTTACAGTACTTAATGTTTTCCCTTATGGAACAATCGAGGTAGGTAATTCTACTTTTGGTACTTTTAAAGTGAACTCCACTCGACTCAAATTATATGTTGATAGCATGAAAAAGGACTTTTCACTCCTTAAACCACCGTGAAGGTACGAATGAGAGGTAAGTCTAGCTTAAGAATTTAAACGAGCACTTCTCAGGAGGCAATCCGAGCACTAACCCTATTTATTTTTATCTCTTTTTTCTTTTAGCACCTAACTACAAACTAACCAAGTTAATGAAGCGCATATTTCCATACCACACGGCCTTACACACGGCCATGGCCATGGCCGTGTGGATACTACGAATGCTAGCTTTGGCATGGCAGAGATAGTACGAGACAGGACTAAAAATATCTTCAGATCACGGACTCAACTAACACCACGGCCATGAAACACAACTGTGGCCGACATTGTTAAACCAGTATAGGCTTGGCAATCCAGTTCTCTCATGTTGACCCCGTTCTTCAACACATTCCAAATGCTCTTGGAAGGTCTCAAACTTTCTATCAAACATGTGCTCCATTTCACACACGAGGGCTTGGAGTGTTAAATCGGGCACTCCTCCTCTGGTTGCAACATTTCGAATAGGACGAAGACCACCACCCTCCGCCACATTTTGTTTTGGGCTTCGAGAGAAGAAAATTTAAATCCTCACCATAAAACCTCATGTTCACTCACAAAGAAAATAAAAGATGACACTCCACTTGTGTTTGCACTCAAAACTAGCTTTTTTCAATCACTCTAATGATCTCAGAACTCTCGTGCCTTTTACCACTCAGTTCTCCTCTCACAGTTCCTAGAAGACTCATTTAGACTTAGAAGCAAGCTTAGGGTCTGCTTCAAAGGGTTGCAAAGGATTAAAAAAATTGGTGTAGGTATTAGGTGGGCTAAAAGAAAAAAATATGGGTTCTCAAGTGTGGCGAAATGGATTGTTTTGGATAGAAATGAAATTTGATTATTGGGAGAAAAAAACAACTTTTTTTTATAATTCTGACTTTTTTTTATACTACTAATAAGCTGAATATATATATTCTTTATTTTCTTTTTGTACACGAATTTTTTTTAATAACTTACTCTAGGGCTGCTATGAATGTCTGTACTCCTCGATTTTGCTAACTCTAATACCACATGATAAGGTTTCGTCTCATGAGTTGATTTTGAGTTGTAGTGTTGCCCGATCGTAAAATAGAGAAGTTTCGTTCAATTTAGAGTTGAGTGAATTCGGCTAATTGTAGCCTAAAGCAAAGATGGTCTTTAAGTGTTTTGGAATAGTCTAAGTGAATGTTTCTGTTAAACATAGAAAAATATGATAACTTTGAAAGGAATAATTCGGATGGATCGAAAAGGCTTAAGGTCCAAGAAAGAACCAATACTATAAGGAGTATTGACTCGAATCTTACATTGACTCTTAAGGTGGGAAGGTTGATAGCTAAAAAGGACCTTGACCCACTATCTATGAGGAGATAGGAACCAAAGGTATCGGGGTTGAACACTACACTCAAAGAGTGATAAGTTCACAATGAAAACAAGTTGAACGCCACTAGCAAAGCTAGATAAGTCAACTTGAGTCTTAGAAGAACAATGAGAGCTGAATTAAACTCACAAAGATGTAAAAAAATTCATAAAAGTATCAAAAGTTTTCTCTTAACCAAAATAATGTCTTCTTAGAATCTATTTATAGGAACTATTATGACTATTCGAATGCCTATTTGTGACCTTTCACCTTCAGCAATTAACTAAGGTTATTATAGGCATTAATTTTGTTTTTAACTCATGTAAGAAATCCAATGGTCATGTCTCTTCATTTGATCCTGGTGTAGATGAAAAGGCATGACTCTATCCATTAATGAAGACTTAATGTGATCTTATTGTGCTTAGTTGATGTCCCTTCAACTCCCTTGTAATCGAATCATAAAGCTTATGTAACTTCCTCTTTTAATGGCATCATAATGAAGGAAAAAGACTCCAAAAACTGATCAGACTTGAAGAGACACACTTGGTCCATTTGAAAAGCCACCATAATGAGCTTTGAGTGCTTCAATATCCAACAAAAATGTTCCCTTTATGCACTAGCAATTAAGTGACCAAATGCACACTCTTTTATGCCAAAATTGTACAGCCATTTGAATGTGATAGCATTTGATTCTTCTTGGCAAACAAACAACTCTATTGTAGCTTTAAAAATATGTGTCCAGCCTTTTAAACTTTCCTAGAACAAAAATTGAACACATAATTAATTTTATTTAAGAAAAATTAAACACACTATAACTTATGAATTAAAAAGTAACAGCCAAATTAAATAACACTCTAATACAAACAAATAAAATGTTTAAATGCGTAATTTAATTAAGATGTAAACTGAATGAACAAATGAGTTACTTAATGCATGACTTAATTTAATGATGCAAACTTAACTAACATGAAAGTTACATAATGCATGACTTTATTAAATGCAGAACACATATTAATGATGTTCAAACTATGATATAATTAAAGACACAAACTAAAATAACTAAAATGGATTGAAATCCTTATTTCTAGCAACAAAATATTGCTAAGATAAAAACGAGCTGGAGTAGAACTCAATGGGCTATGAATGAACAAGATGGGCTTGTAGAAGGTTGCAAGGCTTGCACGGGTGACTTGTCCACTTTCGTTCAATGAGCCTAGCAACATTCTATCCCCATACTCGATCAGCTAGAGCCGAAACAGCCTCTGTGAATCTTTTGGCTGGACCTCGAATTATCGGTCCTAAGGGTAGCTCCAAAGGTTCCTTGTCAGCCCTTGATGAGTCTTGGGGCTTGGCCGTATCAGTTATTCTTGCATTATAATTGTAACATAATTAATGACTTAATTATTTAATCATGTTGAAATTGTAATTAATTGACACAATACTTAACCAGTGCATGTTTAATCTTCTAAGGTAGTTGAGGATGAAATTAGCGACGGTATTAGACAGTACATTAGCCTTGCATAATGTGCAAGATTATTGTGATTAAATTGTTTCAAGGTTGGAATACATTGTTAACTCACTTAACCTTTTATGTGCTTATGAAGATTTATTAATTGTTTGAATTGGCATTTATAAATGTTCAAGAGATTAGTTAATTTAATAGGTATGTATGAGCAGTAGTTAGCAAATTACCAAGTTGGCGTGAATTTATTCGTAACAACATGAACATGAGTTTAGTAATTCTAAGTTAAGAAATATAATTAATCTAACACAATTATGCCATCTTAATTAAAATCATCGTTTGAAATCGTGCATTGGAACTTTTATTTTTATTATTTTATTTTACTTAGTTAAATTTTAGTTTTTAATCACTTCCTCAAAATCAAAATAGTTTTCTTCACAAAAGTGTTTTAATTGCATTAATAAATAAATTCTTTTCACAGTCCCTGTGAGTACAATAACTCGACATTTACTTGTCACTTTATTACTTGTTGCGAATGTGTACACTTGCACATTTTCATCGTTCCAAGTTTTTGGCGCCGTTGTCAGGGACTGCTTTAAAAGACATTATTTGTGAAATTGTTAATTTTACATTTTGGTCTTTTTTTTTTTGTTAAATTTTAATTCTAACATTTTTTTGTGTTTGTTTCAGGTGTTTTTGAGTATTGATCAAATTATTGACTTACTCCCTATAGACCCTAAAATTGAAAGGACTTTCAAACAAAGGAGAAGATAAATGAACCAAAGAAGGACCGAAGAGATGAATTTCAATAATCACAACCAAGATTTAAGAGGAACATTTGTTTATAATACTCACAATCTGATCATTGTTGTCGATGACAAAAATTGTGCCATTCGACAATATGCCATTCCTCTACTCAACGAGCTCAATCTGAGTATTAGGAGACCCTAAATTGAGGCACAATAATTAGAGATGAAGCCAATCATGTTCCAAATGTTGCAAAATATGGGTCGATTTAGTAGGATTCCTACTGAAGATCCACATATTCATTTTTGACTATTCATGGAAGTGAGTCTAACATCCAGGAATTAGGGGCTTTGCATTTGTTATGTTCCTGTGTGTTGGTATGCTTTGTCTATTAATTTGGTATGCTTGGGGGTCCTGGGAAGGTTTGGGGTTAAGTTAGAACCTTAGGAAAATTTTTCATTTTTTGTATTTTAGGAGGGGACTGTTGGAGACAGGCTTTAAGGTTTAATACTTGGGTTGGATGACACAAGAATGGATGTGGTAAAGTGGCAAGGGGACGCCATTTAGAGTGCAGGAAAGTGGCATCACAAGGGGGAAGAACAGGGAGGAGGTTCGAATCCCACAAGCCTCCTTTTAAAACTTTATTTTTGCGCATGAGGAGCTAGGGTGGTGGATTCGGCAAGGGCTCTCCAATAGGATGGTTGAATGGGTTAAATATTCAAATGAGTGGCCATGAGTGCTTGAGGGGATTTGAATTGGTCAACCAATTTGAATGTTTGGAAGGGAGTGAAGAAAGGAGGAAATCGTGGGATGGTATTGGGGGTAGTGTTGGTCGAATGTTGGAGAGTGGGGGGGAGTTGCGGCTATGTGAGTGTGGGAGCAAGGAGTTGATGTTTTTCGTATATGTTGGTAAACCTAGAGTCTTTGGGGGTGCCGAATTTGTGAGTTTGGGTTCTTTTGTGTGGTTTAGCTCTTGTGTGCCGAAACTCTTTAACTCACCTAAGGGTTCCTCCCTTTTCTTTTGGTGTTCTTCTTTTCAACTCTTTTCTCATCTTTTCTCTGAATGCAAACCTTCCCATTTGTGCACTTCTTGCTCGAAGATTACCAAGTCACCTAGGCCGAATATTTCTTGAACTTTCACCCTTCACGTTTGAGTTTAGTGTTCATTTGGTTACCCTCTTCACAAGCCGAATTTCTTGAAGTCACCTCCCTTGCTGATTTCTTTTTCCCTCTTTGCATCTTCCTTAAAAACATAACCGAACCTAGTTCAACCCTCTTCCCCCTACTATTTTCATTCTAACCAAATCTTCACCCCCTTCCCTTTGTCTTCTTTTTACTCTTTCATCTTTCAAAACTCTTTTTCCCCTTTACTCACTTGATTAGCCAAAACCCTTTGGGTATTTGTTGCTGATGCAAATTTTCTCATCCAATTTCTCTTTATACAAGACTTCACACCTAAACCTAGATTTTTCCTTAATGCTACAAACATTTTCTCTTTTTTCAAAGGACACACACCTCAACTTCGTTTACAATTAGCGCTTTATAAAACGCTCCAAGTTTGATTTTTTTCTTTTCTTTTCTCTTGAATAACCCGTAAATAACTCCTCACTATTAGAAATTGTTATGACATAGATATATACTAAAATTTTAAACATGGATTCTCGATATAAAGTATTTTCTCAAATTATTATGTTCTATTTTCAAAATCATCTTTGCTGTAACAATCCAGATTTGGTCATAACGTGTAGACCGGGTTTGGATTGTGAAAATTTTGATATCAGAGCCAGGTTCAAAAGCTTGACTGTGGGTATAAGGGTTAAAATGGTTTCAAAAGATGGCTTAGAAAGTGATTTAGAGAAAATACATCGAAAAGCATAGCCCCTGAGTCTCCGGCACCAAGTCCGCGACAGGTAAGTCTTCTAAACATTGGTTACTTTATATGATGTAATTGTATTGGGATATGATTGCTAGTACTAGGAATTCAACTTTAGAGATTGAAACCTATAGGAATACATGTGTTCACAAAGAATTACTCTAGTGCTAGGTAATAAACAGTGGAAGAAAATACTAATTCATAAGACTCTTAATTAAATTAAATCAAGCGATAGTCATGAGTGCGAGAGGATGTGGTCGTGGAATGCGAGGCCGTAGTGGAGGCCAGGGTGTTGGGTCTAAACCTTCAGAATAAGAACATGGGCCAGAAGGGGAGGTACCAGCACCGCCAGCAGCAAGAATGGAATTCCAGGACCAAACTGGTGGAGATGATGCTGTGCTTCAGGCGATGTTGCGTGTTTTGGAGAGAGTTATGGAGGTGAGCACAGGATCAGTGGTTTGGAAATTTATGCCAAAATGACTTCGAGCCAACGGGGCTGAGGTGTTTAGGGGCGTTTCTAGTGTGGCTCCTAATGTAGCTGAGTATTGGTTAGAAGCGGTTGAGCACATCATAGATGACCTCGACTGCACCGCAGAAGAGAAATTGAAGGGTGTGGTGTCTCTCCTCAGAGATTAGGCATATCAGTGGTGGCTCACAGTTAGAGATGGCACAGCAGTTGACCACATTATTTAGGATTTCTTTAAGTCGACATTCCAGGGAAAGTATATTGCGTCGAGCTATGTGGATGCCCAAAAAAAGGCATTTTTAAATCTAGTTTAGGGGAGCAAGTCAGTAGCCGAGTATGAGGCAGAATTCTTACGTCTGAGCCACTATGCCCGGGGTATTATTGCAACGAATCATGAGTGCTGTGTTCAATTTGAGGATAGTCTGAGAGATGAGTTACGGGTACTGATAGCTCCACAGTAGGAAAGAGAATTTGCTATGTTAGTTGAGAAGGCTAAGATAGTCGAGGAGGTAAAGAAGTCTGAAAAGCAGAATCAGGACAGAGACAGGGGTAGAAATAAAAGGAGTTTTGGGTCATCAAGGTCTGTTGGGGGTTTTCAAAAGAGGCCTAGATTAGATGGTCCGAGTCGTGTTGTGAAGCCTTTGGCTGTTAATTGGCCACCACAGTGTGCTCGATGCGGGAAATTTCATTTAGGGGAGTGTTAGGGCAGGTAATAGAGGATGTTTCAGATATGGGTCTATGGACCATCGGATTAAGGATTGTCCATGAGGGCCAGTTAGGGCACAGTCAAAAGGTCAGGGACAAGCGCAATTCAGAAAGGGTGGTTAGCAATCGCAGAGAGATTGTGGTCCAGCTAGAGGAGGAAATGGCTTTGGTCGAGGGCGTGGAGCACCGGGTAGAGGTGCTGGAAATACAGATGCAAGACAGCCAGTGTTAGTCTATGCAGCTAGGCGTCGGGAGGAAGGTGATGCACCGGACGTCATAACTTGTACGTTCCTTATTTTTGGGTTACCCTTTACTGCTTTGATTGATATTGGGTCGACACATTCCTATGTTGCTAGTGTGGTGTTTGGAACTTTAAACATGAACTTTGAGATTGCTTCTAGGGAGATGACTGTACTTAGCCCTTTAGGAAAATCAGTAGTGGTAAACAAACTCCTTAGGAGTGTACCTCTAGAAGTACAAGGAATGGTTTTCCTTGCTGATTTAATGTAACTGTCGTTCTGGGAGTTTGATTTAATCATAGGTATTGATTGGTTAGTGAAGTATCGAGCAAATTTGGACTGTGCTGCTAAGCGCATGGTGTTGAAGACTGCCAAAGATGACGAAGTCTTAGCGATAGGTGAAAGGAGGAACTACTTGTCTAATGTAGTGTCCGCTTTAAAGGCTAAAAGAATGGTAAGAAAAGGATCTAAGGCTTTCTTAGTTTTTGTCAGATCATTGAAGGCCAAGGAGTTGACTATGAAGGATGTCAGAACAGTGAAGGAGTTCTCCGATGCTTTTCCAAAAGAGCTTCCAGGGTTACCCCCGGATCGCGAGGTAGAATTCGATATTGACTCTAGGCAACTGAACAAGTTGACAATTAAGAACAAGTACCCATTGCCTAGGATAGATGACTTGTTCGATCAAATGCGAGATGCTTCGGAATTCTCAAAGATAGACTTAAAGTCAAGGTATCATCAGCTTAAGGTTAAGGAGGCAGATATTCATAAGACATCTTTTCGAACTCGTTATGGTCATTACGAGTTCTTGGTGATGCCGTTCGGATTGACAAATGCACCAACTGTATTTATGGACATAATGAACCAGGTATTCCAACCCTATCTAGACCAGTTTGTGGTAGTGTTCATAAAAGATATATTGGTGTATTCAAAGTTGAAAGAGGAGCATGATTCGCATCTTCGAATGGTTTTGCAGATTCTGAGAGAGAAGCAACTGTATGCCAAATTCAGTAAGTGTGAGTTTTGGTTGAAAGAGGTTACCTTTTTGGGTCATGTTGTATCTATTGAAGGGATTAGGGTTGACCCACAAAAAATTAAAGCTGTGTTGGACTGGAAACCTCCTAAGTCTGTGGCAAGGATTCATAGTTTTCTTGGTTTAGCTGGGTATTATAGAAGGTTTGTTGAAGGTTTCTCGTTAATAGCTGCATCATTAACCAAGTTATTACGAAAAGGGGTACCGTTCATTTGGTCAGATGAGCAACAGAAAAGCTTTGAGAAGTTGAAAAGGATTTTGACTGAGGCACCAGTGTTGATTCAGCCAGAGGCTGGAAAGGAGTTTATCATCTACTGTGATGCGTCGCACACGGGATTAGGGTGTGTCTTGATGCAAGAAGGGAAAGTGGTAGCGTATGCATCTTGGCAATTGAGGCCTCATGAGGTGAACTATCCCATGCATGGCCTTGAGTTAGCTGCAGTAGTTTTTGCCTTGAAGATTTGGAGACACTACTTGTATGTGGTGAAGTCCATCATCTACACGGATCAAAAGAGTCTGAAATATCTCCTTACTCAGAAGGAATTGAATTTGAGGCAGCGGAGTTGGATTGAGTTGTTAAAGGATTACGGTTGCTCGATCGAGTACCATCCAGGTAAGGCTAGCGTAGTGGTAGACGCATTGAGTCGCAAGGTAATATCAGATTTAAGGGCCATGTTTGCTCATCTCAGCTTGTATGATGATGGAAGCTTGTTAGCTGAACTTCAAGTGAAGCCTTCTTGGATTAGTCAAGTAAAGAGAAGAAGCAAGTTAGCGATGTACCGAGTTCAAGTTTCGCTTAGTGGCAAGGGTGAAATGAAGAGTTCATCGAATGTTGATGGGGTTTTGTGTTTTTGTGGAAAGGCTTGTATACCAAGGGATGTAGAGTTGAGGCAGAAGATTCTGCAGGAAGCGTATAGTAGCTTGTACGCCATGCATCCTGGTGGGAGTAAGATGTATAAGGATTTGCGAGAATAATTTTGGTGGCCTGGTTTGAAGCGAGAAATTACCGAGTTTGTGGGTAAGTGCTTAACGTGTCAGCAGGAGAAAGCAGAGCATCAGTTAACTTTGGGGTTATTGTAGCCGGTGAATATTTTGCAGTGGAAATGGGAGAAGATAACGATGGACTTTGTTAGTGGGCTACCCCTTACGCCTACTAAGAAAGATTTGGTTTGGGTGATTGTTGATCGATTGACAAAGTCCACCTATTTCATACCTGTTAATGTTTATTATACATTACAGAAGTTAGCTAAGTTATATGTAGCGGAGATTGTAAGGTTGCATGGGGTACCTATGTCTATCATATCGGACATGGATCCTAGGTTTGCATTACGATTTATGAAGGCGTTGTATCAAGCATTGGGTACAAGACTAGATTTCAGCATGGCTTTTCATCCACAGACTGATGGTCAGTCTGAGAGGGTAATTCAGATCTTGGAAGATATGTTGAAAGGCTATGTCATTGACTTCAGGGGTAGTTGGGAGGAGTTTCTGCCATTGGCGAAATTTGTGTACAACAACAGCTACTAGTCTAGCATTCAGATGGCGCCCTATGAAGCGTTGTATGGACGGAGGTGTCGTACTCCAACTTGCTGGACAGAGTTAGGTGAGCGGCAAATGTTGGGTCCAAATTGGTTTCTGAGACAGAAGAAAAAGTTAAGTTGATTCAGACTCGGTTGAAGGAGGCGTCCGACAGGTAGAAATCCTATGCTGATCTGAAGCGTAAGGACATAGAATATGCAGTGGGTGATCAGGAGTTTCTGAAAGTCTCAACTTGGAAGAAAGTTTTGAGGTTTGGACGGAAGGGTAAGTTGAGCCCCAGATTCATCGGCCTTTTGAGTGTTAAAACGTGTGGGACAAGTGGCATATCAGCTCGAGTTACCTCCAAAATTGAGGCAGATACATGACGTATTCCATGTCTCGATGTTAAGATGCTACCATTCAGATCCATCTCACGTAATGCCTAGAGAAGAAATCGAAGTAAGACCTGATTTATCTTTTGAGGACGAACCAGTGCGAATCCTAAATCGATATGTTAAAGTATTACGGAGAAAGACGATTCCATTGGTTAAAGTTCTGTGGCGGAATCACGGTTCTAAGGAGGCCACTTGGGAGTCAGGGGATGTTATACGTCAGCAATACCCTCACCTCTTTTGACCAGGTAAATTTCGAGGCCAAAATTTCTTTAAGGGGGTAGAACTGTAACATCCGGGAATTAGGGGCTTTGCATTTGTTATGTTCTTGTGTGTTGGAATGCTTTGTCTATTAATTTGGTATGCTTGGGGGTCCCAAGAAGGTTCGAGGTTAAGTTAGAACCTTAGGAAAATTTTTGATTTTTGGCATTTTAGGGGGGACTGTTGGAGGCAGGCTTTAAGGTTTAATACTTGGGTTGGATGACACAAGAATGGATGTGGTAAATTGGCAAGGAGAGGCCATTTAGAGTGCAGGAAAGTGGCATCACAAGGGGGGAAGCAACAGGAAAGAGGTTCGAATCCCACAAGCCTCCCTTTAGAACTTTATTTTTGCGCATGAGGAGCTAAGGTGGTGGATTCAGCAAGGGCTCTCCAAGGGGATGTTTGAATGAGTCAAATATTCAAATGAGTGGCCATGAGTGCTTGAGGGGATTTGAATTGGTCAACCAATTTGAATGTTTGGAAGGGAGTGAAGATAGGATGAAATCGTGGGATGGTGTTGGGGGTAGTGTTGGTCAAATGTTGGAGAGTGGGGGGGAGTTGCGACTATGTGAGCGTGGGAGCTAGGAGTTGGTGTTTTTGGTATATGTTGCTAAACCAAGAGTCTTTGGGGGGTGCCGAATTTGTGAGTTTGGGTTCTTTTGTGTTGTTTAGCTCTTGTGTGTCGAAACTCCTTAACTCACCTAAGGGTTCCTCCCTTTTCTTTTGGTGTTCTTCTTTTCAACTTTTTTCTCATCTTTTCTCTGAATGCAAACCTTCCCATTTGTGCACTTCTTCCTCGAACGTTACCAAGTCACCTAGGCCGAATATTTCTTCAACTTTCACCCTTCACGTTTGAGTTTAGTGTTCATTTGGTTACCCTCTTCACAAGCCAAATTTCTTGAAGTCACCTCCCTTACCGATTTCTTTTTCCCTCTTTGCATCTTCCTTAAAAACATAACCGAACCTAGTTCAACCCTCTCCCCCTACTATTTTCATTCTAGCCGAATCTTCACCCCTTCCCTTTGTCTTCTTTTTACTCTTTCATCTTTCAAAACTCTCTTTCCCCTTTACTCACTTGATTAGCCTAAACGCTTTTGGTATTTGTTGCAGATGCAAATTTTCTCATTTGGTTTCTCTTTATACAAGACTTTTGGTTGTTAGGCTGAGCGTTGTGCAATTGAGTCCGTGGCAGCGAAATCCCTCGTATAATAAGCCGAATCCCGAGGGGACGAAGTTTGTCTGCCGAAGATCCCCTTCAAGTGGTTTCCATTTGTGCAAGAATCGTTTGGCCAGAGCTATTCGAGTTCAATTCACTTGTTGATCAAGTTACTCCATGGATGCAAGTGTAAGTCAAACCAAAGAGGGGAGTGTACCCATAATCTCTATTCCTAATTTTAAAAGGCGTGCGGTGTCAGCAGTTCGGGACTATCTGCCAGGTTATGGTAGAGACCCGACGTCTACCTCGAATAGGCAAATAGCCGTCGTTCCTATTAGTAAAAGCGTCGACATAGAGAGTATAGTCTTACGCGTTATCAGGTGTCTAAAATACATACGCTTCTTTACTATTTGTGTTATTAACTGCATTGGTTGGAAGCCGAAGTAAAAGAATTAATTATTAAGATACCCTTCTTGGGTAAGATCAGAGAACTAGGTAAGTTCCACTATGATCTGTCATTAACAAATATATGTATGAATGAAATGGTTGACTGTTATGCATTAGAAGCATGATCAAAGTCGTATTGTAGGATAACATGTGCATGGACATGGGGGTATGGTGTGAAGAGGGGGAGAACATGATTCTAAAACTGTCACCAGTGGTTTGGTGCCACAAGTGGGTTGGCCCCACATGATGTTATTTGTGACTATGTCTCAGTGGTTTGGAACCACCAGTGGTTGGCACCACATATATTATTTCTGTGACTTGTCCCAGTGGTTTGGTACAACAGTGGGTTGGCCCCACATATCTATACCAGGGATTGTCACTAGTGGTTTGGTACCATAAGTGGGTTGGCCCCACGAGATGTTATTTGTGACAATATCAGCAGTGGTTTGGTACCATAGTGGCTGGGTGCCACGGATGTTGGGATGATTGGTTAGGTTGCATAACAGGCATGATCATTATGTTGTACATTATGGTCTTAAGGCCAATTTGCGAGATATGAGGACTTGCACACTGAGTCATGTGACTCACACCTTTGTTGAATCTTGCGTAATCACTAGATCGCGTGTCTTGGAGCCAAGGCACTCGAGGTGGCTATGCACCGCTATTACTTTCAGAATTTCAGATTTTATTTTGAACGTAGTTTAATTCGGGTTTTTATTATGTAATAAGGCCACTTTAACTTAAACTTGGTTTGGATTTAAATGTTGATCTTATTCATGTTAGAATCTGTCAAATGGGATTTTTCTTAAAGCTTAAACGAAGAGTTTTCCAAACTAGTAACATTCGAATCACAAGAAATACACACCTAAACCTGGATTTTTCCTTAATACTACAAACATTTTCTCTTTTTCCAAAAGATCACACACCTCAACTTCGTTTACAGTTGGCACTTTCTAAAACGGTCCAAGTCCAATTTTTTTTCTTTCTTTTCTTTTCTCTTGAATAACCCGTAAATAACTCCTCGCTATTGGCAATTGTTATGATATATATATAATGAAATTTTAAACATGGATTCACGATATAAGGTATTTTCTCAAATTATTATGTTCTATTTTCAAAACCATCTTTCCAGTAACAATCCAGATCTGGTCAAAATGTGTAAACCGGGTTTAGGGTGTTATAGTGAATGACTCATTCAAACTAGTTGGGGTGATCGAGGATGCCTTGACACTGAGGTTATTTCCATACTCCTTAAGAGATGGAGCATGAATGTGGTTGAACTTCCTACTGTACGGTTCCATAACTACATAGCAAGAGTTGGTTGAATGTTTCTTAATGAAATACTTTCCTCCATCTTTGACCACCAAGATTCGAAATGAAATCACTTCATTTCAATAACTTGATGAAGAATCTTTATATGAGGCGTGGGAGCAATTCAAGGAGTTATTACAAAAGTTCCCTCATCATGGCATTCCTTACTACATTCAAATAGAGACTTTCTATAGTGGTCTCAATATTCATCCTAGAATGATGGTTGATGCTTCGACAAATGGAGCCCTTCTTTCTAAGTCTTATAATAATGCTTATGAGATTATTGAAAGAATCGCCAGTAATAGCTATCAGTGGCCAACTAACCAAGCAGCCTTAGAAAGACGAGTAGCAAGAGTATATGAAGCAGACGCACTTGCTTCTTTGGCAGCCTAGGTATCTTTTATGTCTTCTATGCTTAAGAACATAATTGTTAATGGTTTAAATCGTAATCTGCCAGGTCAACAACAAAACCAGTTCAAAAATATTTCTGGTGAATATTCTGGAGATGGCTATTTCTTTGAAAATTGTCCATTGAAACAAGAGTCAAATTATTACATGGAAAATTAGAATTGGAAATCAAATTTTTACAACTCTTCATGGAAAAATAATCCACTTTCTCCGTGGAGTAATCAATGGGTGGACCATAGCGATTCTGTTATGCCATTTCAACCAAATTATCTACCAAAATATTATCAACAAGTGAACAACCCCCACCAACTGAATCTTCAAGTGATCTTGAGAATTTTTTGAAAGCATACATAGCAAAGAATGATACTACTTTAAGAAATATGGAGAATCAAATAGGTTAACTAAACAATGAACTTTGAAATAAATGACACTAGTTGATCAATCGAGCACTTTGTTCTTACCTTGATCTAAGTCTGAATTTCTCCTTTCTTGATCCATATAATATCAAATTCAACTCATTCAATTACATTTTCATCCAAAACTATTCACAAACACATAGTTAGGGCATTTTACACTTTAGCCCTCATAATTTCCACTTTGGCATTTTAGTCCTTATTTCACAAATACATCAAATTCATAAAATCCAATTTGATCCATGCTTAGTTGAATTACCATAGTACCCCTAGCAGCCCATAGTTCACATTTATTTCACATTTTAACCTTTCAAAGTTATATGATAGATCAAATGAATTTCAACTTTAGTAGGGGCGATCACATACGATGGGTCAGATCTATATCGTCGAAGCATCGATACGTGAAACACATTGTGAATCTTCTCTAGCTTAGGTGGCAACATCAATCTATAAGCAACTGGCCTGATACGTTCAATAATCTCATACTGTCTGATGAACCTTGGACTCAACTAGCCTTTTCTACCGAAACGAAGTACTTTCTTCCACGGAGACACTTTCAAAAACACTTTATCCCCGATCTCAAACTCAATATCTTTATGTTTCAAGTCTGCGTATGATTTCTGTCAATCAGATGCTACATTCAAACTATCACAAATCACTTTCACTTTCTGCTCAGTTTCTTTTATCAAGTCAGCCCCATAAATCTTATTCTCACTACGCTCAGTCCAATATAATGGAGTTCTGCATTTACAACCGTAAAGAGCCTCATATGGTGCCATTTTAATGCTCGATTGAAAGCTATTATTATATGCAAATTTAATCAACAGTAGATACTTTTCCCACGTACTTTCAAACTCAATAATACAACATCTGAACATATCCTCAAGAATCTGAATGATCCACTCGGATTGACCATCCATTTGCGGATGAAAAGCAGTACTAAAGTGCAACTTCGTACCTAAAGCCTCTTGTAATTTCTTTGAAATCGAGAAGTAAATCTCGGATCTCTATCAGAAACAATGGATAATGGTATCCCGTGCAATTGCACAACTTTAGAAACATACAATTCAGCTAACTTATCAAGCGAATAATCTGTTCTCACGGAATAAAATGAGCTGATTTCGTTAATATGTCAACTATTACCCAGATTGCATCTTTCTTTCTCGGAGATAGGGGCTATCCCGACACAAAGTCCATCGTGATTCTCTCCCATTTCCACTCAAGAATCATAATCGGTTGTAACAAACCAGATGGTGCCTGATGTTCAGCTTTAACTTGCTGATGGACTAAACATCTCGAAACAAAATCAGAGATATCTCTTTTCATTCCAGGCCACCAATAAAACTGTTTCAGATTATTATACATTTTCGTACTTCCCGGTTGAACAGATAAACGACTATTACGAGCCTCATTCAAAATCAACTGAATCAACTCTAAATATCTCAGACACAGATCCGATCTCGAAATCTCAGACAATCATCATTATCAACTCAAAATTCTGAATCAGAATTCAAACCACACTGAGCTCGTTTTGCTAGTATTTCATTGTCAACTTTTTGAGCATCACAAATTTGCTGCAAAAAAATGGTATTTGTAACTCCCCTTACCCGTATTCTACACCGAAACTGGGTGTGAGGCATTACCGTACTTAACTCACTTGGTCATGCAACTTTAAGCTATAAAACTTCATCCCAACTTAAAATTACTCATTACAATCAATACATTCTTATTAAGGGCCTACGAGGCCTTAATCAAGCATACGGAGGGTCTCAGAACCCAACCGGGAATTTTTGTGCATTTGAAAATTTTTGTCTAAATAAGGGCCACACGCCCGTGTGAAATGGGACATGCCAGTATGAGCAGGCCGTGTGGTCACACATGTGCCATGTCCCTAACCCGTGTGGAATTTATTTTAGTTTCAAACTTACAGGGATTTTCACATGGCCGGACACACGCCCGTGTTCTTGGCCCATGTACTCCACATGGCCTAGACAAGCCTGTGTTCTCGCCCATGTGTAAAAACCTGGGTATTCTATTTGTGACGTCAGCAACCTCATATGGGGCACACGGCCTAGGCACATGCCTGTGTGGCTAGCCTGTGGTCAACATTGACTTGAAACACTAACATGCAGGGGACACACAGCCTCGTCACACACCCATGAGACTGCCCGTGTGTCTCACACAGCCTAGACACACACTCGTGTGCCTGCCCATGTGGACAAGAACAAGGCTATTTGCCAAGCTCTTTTCGTCACCCTAGCTCACGCAACATAATTCCATTCAACAAATCACTAAGAAACTCACATTTGCAACATACATTTCCATGAATAACTTCATCTTTTCATAAATTGGTAATAGTGAGCCATCAACTATGGCAATATACAAAAGAGTTCATCTTTAAAGGAGCCAATACCTACTTGGCCAAAACAACAAAACAATTCACCTAGTCTAGCCCCTATACATGTCATACTCAAAAAACTGAGTCTAGATATACTGAGATGAGCTGATAGTGTGGGTGACCTTCCAATTATCTTTGTATCCCAACCCAACTCTTTGACACTATAAAACAAGGGAAAAGAAAAGGAATAAGCTTTAAGCATAGTAAGTTTACATGTAAACAATAAACATCATAATATGTGCTAATCAATAAATAGCATTACAAAATAAGTAAGAACAATCCACATTCCAAGATCATGCTTACTCATTTCATCTATTACCACATTCCCACCATATCACAAGCCAAATACTCACATTATTTAACATACATCCCTGCACCTATCACCACATGATCACATGAAACAACACTTAACAATTTCACAATAAGCCATTCATTGTAATACCAAACACTCAGTGGTTTCGCACTTAGCCCACCATTAATCTTTAACAGGGTGGTATCGCACATAGCCCACCAAATGTTAATATAAACAATGGTATCGCACACAGGCCATTGTGAATAAGTAATAAGGTGGTATTGCACATAGCCCACCAATAAGAATAATTAAGATGGTATCGTACACAGCCCACCATTAATTATTATGGATAATATTCCACATTTACATATCTATTTCAACGTTCATCAGGAAATTGTTCATTATCTACCAAATTCAATCCATTTAAATTGTAAATGTTCTTAATCATATAATGTTTCGATAAGTAACAACATGTGTATTTAAGATGCATCGTTTACACATAAACTTACCTCGATGTAAAATGTGTTAATTTTGCGGTTTAATCTGAAACCTTGCCTTTTCCCTGGTCGAGGTTAATTTCGCATTCTTCTTGATCTATAACAACAAAATTCACTTATTAAATCATTTTATAATCATAATACATCATAATCTCTACTTAGGCAAAAATGACCATGTTGCCCTTGTACTATGGCAAAATTACGATTTTTCCCCTAGGCTCGTAAATCATTTTTCATCACATTTTCTCATTAAACAAGCCTAGCTGAACATTTATTTCTCTTACAACTACTCATAATTCTAACTATTTCATGCATTTATTACATAATTTCAACTTTTACAACTTAGTCACATTTATTTCATGAATTGAATCATGCACACTCAGTGCCATTTAATTAGCCGAAGCTACAATTGTATCGTACATTGAGTGCCATCTCATTTAACTGAAGATGTCTCAGTATTGCACACACAGTGCCAACTAATATAGTCGATGCATTACTTTATCTCACACACATAGTGCTTTTCATCTAGTAACTATTCTATTTACGCACACTTAGTGTCACATGTCTTCGAACTCACATATCTCATTACTAACTCAACAATCACACTTCCATTCAGTTCATAAAAGATGAACAATGTTTAAATAATTCGTATTATACACGAACTTACCTCAGACATAAAAATAATGACACTAGTTGATCAATCGAGCACTTTGTTCTTGCCTCGATATAAGTCTAAATTTCTCCTTTCTTGATCTATATAATATCAAATTCAACTCATTCAATTACACTTTCATCCAAAACTATTCATAAACACATAGTTAGGGCTTTTTACACTTTAGCCCTCATAATTTCACACTTTATCATTTTAGTCCTTATTTCACAAATACATCAAATTCATGAAATCCAATTTGATCCATGCTTAGCTGAATTACCATAGTACCCCTAGCATCCCATATTTCACATTTTAACCCTTCAAAGTTTCATATGAAAGCTTGATGAATGATAACTATGTTTTGTATTTGTATTTTAATTAAGTTTATAATAAATTTTGATTCATTTTTGACAGATTCACACAAAAGGTGAAAATTGGCTCGACAAACACTACTAGAAGCACAAAATTGGGGAGCGATTTTTGAAACATCGAAGCGAATTACTTTTCAGCCTAAGACGGTCAAAATTATAAATATTAATTCATAATATAATTAATTTTAATTTTAATCCAATTTATTTTGGGTTAAATAATTATTATTAAATAAATTATGAAAGGAGGCCCAGTTGTGCTGAACCAATAAGATTGATCCAACCGAGCAAATGGGCTGCCCAAAACTGTACAAGATGCTGACCCAATCAGCTCAAATTAGCTGATTATTTGGCTTGCAAATCAGCCCATAAATTTTTCTTGAACTTGCATTCAAACCCCTCCACTTTTTGTGCTTTTAAAGATTTGGCCCTAGCTAAATTTAGCAAGTTTGAAAGCTTCAAACTTGCCACATGTGTGGCCAGCCATGGGGGAGTTAATGGCTGCTGATTTTTGCTATTTTTAGCAACCTATCCAACCTCTAAATACCCCCTTGGCTGCTCATTTGAAACACACCTCTCATCCTTTCATTCTTCACTTCTCTCTCACTTTCTCTCTTCAAAACCCTTCCTTTGCTCTTCTTTTTCCCTTCCATTCCCTTGCCGATTTTCCATCTTGGAAAAGAGTCTTTCAACCACAGTTGGAAGCAACATTCAAGTGTTTGTGGAAGCCTTGGTTCAACAAGAACAAGCGGAGAAGGAGGAGCGAAGCAAACTAGTTAAGCTTCGGAGAAGCATCAGATTTAATTCTAGTTCCCTATCCTTTATTTTTATTATTGTTGTTAAGAACATGTTTATGAATACTTGTTATTTTGATATTTTTAATTTAATTAATAGAGATTAAATTTAATTCGTGTTAGGTTGATTGCATTTCGTCCACTTAAGTTATTTTGTGTTGTTATTGGCCTTGGTAAGTTGTTTGATTAAGTAAAACCATGATTAAGTTATTCTTGCATTATAATTGTAAGGTAACTAATGAATTAATTATTTAATCGTGTTGAAATTGTAATTATTTAACACAATACTTAATCAGTGCATGTTTAATCTTCTAAGGTAGCTGATGATTAAATTAGTGACAGTATTAGATGGTATATTAGCCTTGCATAACATGCAAAATTATTGTGATTAAACTGTTTCAAGGTAGGAATACATTATTACCTCACTTAATCTTTTATGTGCTTATGAAGATTGATTAATTTTTTGAATTGGCATTTGAAAATGTTAAAGAGATTAGTTAATTTAATAGGTATGTATGAGCAGTAGTTAGCAAATTACCAAGTTGCCGTGAATTTATTCGTAACAACATGAACACGAGTTTAGTAATTCTAAGTTAAGAAATGTAATTGATTTAACACAATTATGTCATCTTGATTAAAATCATCTTTTGAAATCGTGCATTGGAACTTTTATTTTTATTTATTTTATTTTACTTATTAAATTTTAGTTTTTAATAGTTAAATTTTAGTTTTTAATCACTTCCTCAAAATTAAAATATTTTTCTTCACCAATTTGTTTTAATTACATTCATAAATAAATTCTTTTCATAGTCCCTATGGGTACGATAACTTGAGATTTACATGTCACTTTATTACTTGTTGTGATTGTGTACACTTGCACATTTCCATCGTTCCAGATCCTATTTTGTGATTTTCCCTAGTTGTTTGAAAATTTTTAATTTAATCCTTATTGTACTTAGGTAATCTTAAAAGCTTTTGTAAGCTCGATTAAGACTTGAATTTGTTTTTAATTCATATTAAACATTAATTATGACTTGTATTTTCTAATTTATTGATTGTTTTTTACATTAAATGTGTGTGAATGATCCTGTAATCAAATTGGGTAAGAGGTGTTACAAGGTTACTAGTCCGAGCTAAACCTGTATCACAAGTATCTTTGATACACCAATTGCTTGTCTGAGCTGAATATATATATTTTTGTTAGGTTACCAGCCTAGACTAAACTTTTAATGACACGTTCGATTCTTGGCCAAGTTGAAAATATAAATGTTAGGTTACCCGTTTGGTCTAAACCTTTAAAATGACATAAGGTTACCAGTCCAGGCTAAACCTGTGTCACATGTATCTTCCAGTCCGCAAAAAAATGGTGGATCTCCATATTCTTCAGTAATCAATCCGTACAAGTGTGTACAAAACTTTTACTAAGTTCACCCATGCATGTTTAACATACATATATTTCTTTACAATTTAGTCCAATTCTTACCTTTTTACCAAAATACCACAAATTAATACGCAATCAAACATACATACATAAATGAAATACATAGCAATTTAGTTGTATTTACACCATATGAACTTACCTAACAAAAATAGTAAACAAGTTAGATCTTCAAGGACTACTCAAAAATTTTGGCTTTTCTCTGATTATCCCCTATTTGATTCAATTCTTGATCCTAGCATTAGAGGGTTGAATGTCTTGAAACTTCAACAATGGTTTCTAGTTTTTCTTTCCACTAGTTTCGGTGAAGAAGGTAAACATAAAGAAGACACTTCTTTTTATTTTCCTTTTATACTTTAATTAAAGTTAACTAATTTAATTAACTAACACATGTTTTATTTATTCTAATTAATCTATTAATCCAACCTAGTAGATTCCAACAACAATTTCCACTATCTTCTAATAATAAATGGTTCATTTTCTATTTCGTCCTTTAGGTAATTAAAATCTATAGTGATTAGACTTTTACAATTTAATCAATGTACCTTAATTAACTATCAATTCAAAAAATTACTAGACCAAACTTTAATATATTTCTTTAATCACCTCGTAAATAGTAAATATATATTTACAGACTCGAACTAAAAAATAAGGATTCTGAAACCACCGTTTTCGACACCATTGCAAAATTGGGCTATTATAGTAGTTGAAAGGAAAATTAGAGTCTTGGCTAAAATGGTAAATTCAATGATATCATATTTAGGTCTTGGGCAAGGTTTTTGGGGAGAAGCTATTCTAACAGCTTGTCACATATTGAACAAAGTTCTTAATAAGGAAACTAAAATAACCCTCTATGAATAATGGAATAAAAGGAAATTAAACCTTAATTATTTTGAAGGTTTGGAGCTATAGAGCTAATGTCAAAGTTGCAACACCTAAACGTAAAAACATTAGGTGAAAGAGGAATTGAATGCATATTTATAGGATGTGCACATAATAATAAGGCATATAGGTTCATGGTAATTGAGCCAAATGATTCAATTTCAATTAATATTGTTATTAAATCAAGAGATGTTATTTTTAATGAAAATAGATTTAGTTCTATTTCGAGACAATTACTGCCACAAAAATTAATTCATTTTTCAAATGAGAATAAGATTCCATTGGAAGAAGTTGATAATAATGGTGAATCTTGTCAAGAATTAAGAAGTAAATGGAATATAAAGGTTAAGGATTTTGGACTTGTAATGCCCCAAGTTTTCTTAATTTTGGATTTTGTAATTTTGTGACACAGATATCTATCAGCTTCAGTGGTTATGTGTTCTGGGTGTGTATGAGAGGTCCCAAGGTCAAGCCATGTCTTTAGTAAATTTTGGTATTTTTCTGATTAAAGCCTTAACTAGGTTCAGTAGGCTTATGTTTAGATGTTGGTGAAATTATATCAGAATAGGCCTGCTGGTCTGGTGGTTAAGTGAAATGTTAATATGCTGGAGGTCTTATTTTCGATTCTATGGGACATCAATGTTTGTAATTTTTGCTCCTAGCTTCGACTAGAGTTGTGCTAAGATGGGGAACTAAGTGGTGATTTGTGAATAGAATTAGTAGGAGGGATATTAGGAAAGGATCATACTTTCTAAGTAGTTGTGCGTTTCCTAAATTTCTTTCTACCGAAAATAAGGTGCCCTCCCCTCCCATAGCTGAATTTTTGCACTTCCTTTTTCCTTCTCCTCTTGCCATTTCTTTCTCTCTTCCTCGCTACCATCTTATTTTTTAATCTTCTTCGTAGTCGCTTCTCTTCTGTAAAACACTGGTTCACGTCTTATTTCAGTAAGATGAGTAGAGTAGTTTTATTTTCATTGTTAGCTTATACTGATGTGCATCATTAATGTTGGATAAGGGGAGATTCAGAAACTCGTAATCGCTGTTGGGATACTTAGGTTCGGGGAATTTCGGTGACTTGATTGAAAGTAAGGTTTTAGAAGGTATCGAGTTTAACATCTCAATTTAGTTTCATTTTAAACATTAATTTTGGACGTTGGAATATCAATTCATAGGTTCTGGACTGCTTAGTGATCGTCTTAGCTTCAATCGAAACCAGGTGTGTACCCAGAAATGCAAAAAATAAGGTTTCAATGAAAGCCAAAGACCTCACTGTCGACGCCACACGAGCGTGTGGTCGTCCGTGTGGTAGGCCCTGTGCAAGGCTGTGAGCCACAGCACGGTCGTGTGATCAACGAACCAAGCCGTGTGCATGCTACACGAGACACAGGTGACCACACAAGCATGTGGGATTCTGGGATAGGCCGTGTAATCCACACGGCCAAGGATAATTTGGGCCATGTGTGTCACACGAGAGAGTGGGCCCACACGGCAGGTCACATGGGCATGTGAGCTCATATTTTTGAAATGATCTGTGAGTTTACACGGGTCGCCCAAGACGACTGTGGACCTACCATGGGGTCGGTAACCTATACTTAGACCCTTATATAAGTGATCTGTGTGTCTGATCTTTGTACCAGGCATAAATTATGATATCTGAATGTATGTACTTTTAATCGCATAATAGCATGGCATTCCTTGTATGTTGCATTGAATCGAGGTGGGTTGATATTTGGAGGAAGTATCTAAAAGGCTCTTTAGCCTGTTATCTAGCAGCTTAGCTGTAATTATCTAATTTTGTGCCACATTTTGGTACAGCATGGTGTGTAGGGATGGGTGGATTGATTTTATCCCCACATGGTGTGTAGGGTTGGATGAGTTGGTGTGTAGAGGTTAGTGGGTAGGACTCTGTTATTTTGCTCTGTTATGCATATTAATCTGAGATGGGCTAAGGCCCTAGTATACATTTGATTCTGTATCTGAGTGTGCTAAGGTCCACACCGATTCTATAATGGGCTCAAGCCCGAACTGTAGATTTATGACTGTTTTCTAATATTATGCGGTGTGCATGTTTTCTGTGGGGAGTACACACTGAGTTGCAAAAACTCACCCGTTTCTGTTTAATTTATTCAGGTAATCCCTAGCTTTAGATGGATCGGTGTAGCGGAGGACTCAACGGTGACCACTGCTTCTGCCTCATGGTTTTATACTTAATTTATGGTTTTGCTTCTACTTGGGAAAGTTTTATGTAATATGGCCTTTACGTATTTGCTTAATTGGGATTTGCAACGCTTATGGTTTTACCGTTAGCAGTAGGAAAGCTTGAGTTTTCAAAATAAACAAAGGTTCTACTAAAACACCACGATTATGCAAACTGGTTTAAATGCTTCTGCAAAATATATATTTTTTGGAAAATGGAAAATGTTTTGAAAATAGATAATGATTGAAACAAATGACACGTTATTGGAGGTAGCATAAGATAACAAAAAATGGTTTTATTGTAACCATATTTTCTAAAGAACTGTCATATGACATTACCAGATTTCGCCATAACATCTAGGCCGGGTTTGAGGGGTTACATATAGTGGTATCAAAGCGGTTGCAAAACTCAGCTGTAGATTTTGGGTATTAAAGAGTTGTCTTAAGAAATGATTTTTAACTAATTTGAAATGCTTTTGGACTTAGTATGTGGTACACCGAGTCTCCGGTGCCGATCCTATAAGTGTTCTGCAACTCTATTTATATTTTTGTAAAAATACTACTAGCATGCTTGAGACAGCCAATAGGTAGTATATTGTACTGAAAACACCCGAGGCAGTGTTAACTAAAAACTGTAGTGAGGCTGCGATTTGCGATAGCAAATTCTAAACTTTTGATACCGTTTGCATAAAATATCTTTTAATGAATATCAAAACTGTATGCTAATGCATAAAACTATTAATACAGATAAACTCTAAATTTACTATGAGCGCATGAGGTACTCGCAGATGGGGTACAAGAGGCCGGGGTATAGGACGTAGAGGGGCTCGAGCTGGGTCCTTGGTAATATGCCTAATCTAGGTACTAGTGAGACACTGGTATCACCTGCGACAGAGAATAGGTCTCGAGATCGCATGGATGGGGATGACGCACTGTCTCAGGATATGCTGAGGATATTGGAGAGGGTCGCTGGGCCCAACACCAGATCTGGGGCCTGAGGGGTCGATTATGGAACGACTTCGGTCTAATGGGGTTGAATTATTCAAGGATGTTAGTGGAGTCGCCTCTAACGAGCCTGAACATTTGATGGAGGCCATGAAAAGGATTATGGACGACATAGACTTCACTGCCGAGCAGAAGCTTAAGGGGGCTGTTTCTCTGCTTCACGATGAAGCTTACCAATGGTGGTTGATGGTTAAGGAGGGCACTCAACCCGACTGATTGACTTGGGACTACTTTAAGATGGCTTTTTAGAGTAAGTATGTGGGAGCCAATTACATTGATGCTAGGAGTCGTGGGTTTCTTAATCTTATATGGGGATCGTTCAATGGCAGAGTATGAGGCCGAGTTCTTGAGATTGAGTCGTTATGCGCGAGGCATGGCGGAGACCGAGTATGAGCGATGCATCCATTTTGAGGACAGACACAGGGACAGTTTGTGAATTTTGATAGCTCTGCAGAGGGAGCGTGAGCTTGCTACACTAGATGAGAAGGCAAAGATCGCTGAGGAAGTGAAGTGTACTAAGCGTCGAAACTGCAAGAAAGAAAAGAATAAGAGGGAATTAGAGCCCTCAAATTCTATGATAAGGCCTAAGAAGAAGGCCAAATCTAATGGGCCAGTGATAGTTGGGCCTCTTGTTGCACCTACTAGGGTGGCGCTTTGTAGAAATTATGGTAGACGCCATCTGGGCGAGTGTTGGAGGACGACTGGGGCATGTTTGAGATATGGCTCTATTGAGCATCATATTAGGGATTGTCCGCCGAGGACCAATCAGATGCAAGCCACGGGTACTGGTATTGCGCAGCCTCGGGAGTAGTTCAGCAGCCACCTAGGGGCCTAGGGCAAGCCAGGGATGGTAATGGCATGGGCTGAGGACAGAGAGCACCGGGCAGAGGTACGGGGCTGATTGAAGCGAGGCAGCCCGTATTAGTTTATGCTGTCTGTCGCCATAAGGATCGAGATGCTCCAGACGTCATCACGGGTATGTTTCTAATTTATAATTTACCTTATTTGGCACTGATAGACATAGGCTCTACACACTCTTACGTAGCTAGTTTTTTGTCTGAAACCTCGGGGATTTCGATTGAGAATACTTCGAGTGAGGTAATTGTTGTAAGTCCATTGGGGCAGTCTGTTTAAGTTAGTAAACTATATAGAGACGTCTCGTTCGAGTTTCAAGGGATAGTATTTCTTGCTGATCTGATGGAGCTTCCATTCGGGGAGTTCGATTTGATTCTGGGAATAGATTGGTTGGTCAAGCACCGGGTAAGTCTGGACTATACCAAAAAAGGATGGTTTTGAGAACCAAGGAGGACAACAAAGTACTGGTGATTGGGGAACATCGAGACTATCTAACTAATGTGATATCTGCATTGGTGGCAGAAAAGTTGGTACGGAAGGGATGTAAGGCATTCTTGGCCTACATCAGTGTTTCTGATTTTGGGGACTCTTTGGTTAAGGACATCAGAACTGTAAGGGATTTTTTGGATATTTTTCCTAAGGAATTATCGGGTTTTCCAACAAACCGAGAAGTAGAATTTGGGATTGAGCTCCTCCCGGGTACAAATTTGGTGTCTATCGCGCCCTACCAAATTACACCGAAGGAGCTCACAGAGCTTAAGGCTCAAATTCAAGAACTGTTTGGTCGTGGGTTCATTCATCCTAGTGTGTCTCAATCAGGAGCATCGATACTGTTTGTTAAGAAAAAAGATGGGATAATGAGGATGTGTATAGACTACCGATAAGTGAACAAGCTAACAACCAAGAACAAGTACTCATTTCTGAGGATAGATGATCTATTCAACCAGTTTAGAGGGGCTTCTGTGTTCTCCAAGATTGATCTACGGTCAGGATACCATCAACTGAATGTTAAGGAGGCCGATGTACATAAGATGGCATTTAGGACTCGGTATGGACATTATGAGTTCCTGGTTATGCATTTTGGGTTGACCAATGCACCAGCGGCATTCATGGATTTGATGAACCGTGTGTTCCAATCTTATTTGGACCAGTTTGTGGTGGTATTCATCAATGATATCTTAGTGTACTCAAAGACTGAGGACAAGCATGATGAGCATCTCCAAGTGGTATTGCAAATGCTTCGCGAGAAACAATTGTATGCGAAGTTCAGCAAGTGTGAATTTTGGCTCTAATAAGTAACCTTTTTTGGGCATGTGGTTTCTGTGGAGGGGATTTATGTTGATCTTCATAAGATTGAGGCTGTGTTGGATTGGAAACAGCTGAAGAATGTGTCTGAAATCTATAACTTTCTGGGCTAGCGGGTTATTATCGACGCTTCGTAGAAGGGTTCTCCTTAGTCGCAGCACCGTTGACCAAGCTTCTATGCAAGGGAGTTCCCTTTGTCTGGACTGATAGGCAACAAAAGAGCTTCGAGAAGCTCAAATATGTTCTGAGGTAGGCTCCTATTTTGATACAGTAGGAGCCTGGTAGAGACTTCGTTGTATACAGTGATGCATCGCATGTGGGTCTGGGTTGCGTTCTGATGCAGGATGTTAAAGTAGTAGCTTACGCGTCTCGTCAGCTCAAGGCGCATGAGGCTAACTATTCGACGAATGATTTGGAGTTTACAGCGGTAGTCTTCGTTTTGAAAATTTGGAGGCACTATCTGTATGGTGAGAAGTGTACTATCTACACTGATCACAAAAGCCTCAAATATCTTCTCACTCAAAAGGAGTTAAACGTTAGGCAGCGTAGACGGGTTGAACTGCTTAAGAATTATGACTACACCATTAGGTACCATCCTGGTAAGGACAATGTGGTGGCAGATGCTTTGAGCCGTAGGGCGATGACTGATCTTAGAGCGATGTTCACTCGAATCAGTTTAATCGACGATGGGAGTCTGATAGCGGAACTTCATGTTAGGCCTTCATGGATTGATCAGATTAGAAGTAAGCAGATGGGGGATAAGTCACTTGAGTTGAGGTTTTTTCAGGTTGAGAATGGGGATACTACTGATTTGAGGATTAACAGTGATGGGGTACTTTGTTTTCGCTGTTGGATCTATGTTTCGAGTGATGAGGATTTAAGACAGTTGATTCTGAAGGAAGCGCATAGTAGTTCTTATGCTATGCACCCCGTTGGAAACAAGATGTACCAAGATGTCTGAGAGTTATACTGGTGGCCAAGGTTGAAGTGTGAGGTTGCTAACTTTGTTGTTCGCTGTATGACTTGTCAGTAGGTTAAGGCTGAGCATCAGTTACCTTTGGGGTTGCTGCAGCCAGTAAAGATACCAATGTCGAAATGGGAGCGAGTAACGATGGACTTCGTTCGTGGGCTTCCTTTAACACCCACTAAGAAGGATTCTGTCTGGGTTATCATGGATCGATTGACCAAGTCTGCTCATTTCATTTCGGTCAGGATGGACTTTTCTCTCCAGAAACTAGCTAAGCTATATAAATCTGAAATAGTGAGACTGCATGGGTTCCTGTCTCGATCATCTCCGATAGGGATCCTCGTTTCACGTCTCGATTCTTAAAGAAATTACACGAGGCTCTGGGTTCAAGGTTGGACTTCAGTACTGCTTTTCATCCTCAGACAGATAGTCAATCGGAGAGGGAGATTCAAGCTGTGTTATAGATTTTCGAGGTAGTTGGGAGGAGTATTTGCCGTTGGCAGAGTTCGCCTATAACAACAGCTACCAGTCTAGCATCCAGATGGCACCGTACGAGGCCCTTTATGGCCGTAAGTGTCGCACTCACTTATGTTGGACTTATTTGGGGGAGCGACGTGTTCTGGGTCCAGAATTGGTTTCACAAATTAAAGATAAGGTCCGCTTGATTCGAGATAAACTAAAAGTGGCATCTAATAGGAAGAAGTCCTATGCTGATCTAAAGGGAAAGGATATTGAGTATTCTATGGGGAAATTAGTCTTTCTCAAGGTCTCACTATAGAAGAAAGTTTTGAGGTTCGGTCGCAAGGCTAAGCTGAGCCCTCAGTTTATTGGCTCGTACTGTATTCTGAAGTGAGTACGACCAGTCGTATATCAGTTGGAGCTTCCTCTGGAGTTGGATCGCATTTATGATGTGTTTCACGTCTCAATGTTGAGACACTACCGCTTTGATCCCACGCATGTGGTTCCTATTGAGGACATTGAGGTTAGACCAGATCTAATGTTTGAGGAGGAGCTGGTCCAGATCCTGGATCATGACATTAAAGTCTTGCGAAAGAAGTGTGTCCCCTTAGTGAAAGTGCTATGGTGGAATCATAGCACTGAAGATGCCACTTAGGAGCCAGAGGATTCGATGAGTCAGCAGCATCCTCACCTTTTCTGATCAGGTAAAATTTTGAGGACAAAATTTTCTTTTAGGGGGTAGAATTGTAACGGCCCAAATTTTTTTAATTTCGACTTTTGTAATTTTGTGACACAGATATCTGTCAGCTTCAGTGGTTATGTGTTCTGGGTGTGTATGAGAGGTCCTAAGGTCAAGCCATGTCTTGGGTAAATTTTGGCATTTTTCTGATTAAAGCCTTAACTGGGTTCAGTAGGCTTAAGTTTAGATGTTAGTGAAATTATATCAGAATGGGCCTACTGGTCTGGTGGTTAAGTGAAATGTTAATATGCTGGAGGTCTTATGTTTGATTCTCTAGTACGGCAATTGATGTAAGCTAACTCGAGGAAACCAATGATTTGCATTTCGATGCTCTCGCGATGCCCGAAGGACCTATGACTCGAGCTTGGGCCAAAAGATTACAAGAAGCGGTAGCAGCCCTTACGAGCCAATTATGGGCCAAAACTCAATCCATGGGCGAAGTACTAGCTCAGGTCCAAGCTATGTGCTCTCCATGCACATTGGTGCAAGCTCAATTTAGCTCGAATTAGCTCATTCGAGCTCATTCCAGCTTATTGAGTTATTTACTTAAAATCTGCTCAATTAAATTAATGTTTGAATAAATTAAATATTTAATTAGTAATTTAATTAAAACATATAAATGTGTCTTAAGTATTATTTAGGGGTAGAATTTATGATGTTTTACGATTAAATAAATTTTTTCCAAGTTTATTACAAGTTTTTAATGTGTCCTAGTCATAGCCGATTTTTAATGTGTCCTAAATTGCTTTAATTTAATTTGTTTAGGTGTTAATTAAAGTGTCTAGCTTGTGTTTTAATTTTGTCCAGCTGATTTGTGCTTAATTAAATTCCGTTCATGATCCTTTTAGGTGTAGTCGAATTTGTGGAGAACATTTAACATGGTGCATGCATGGAAGGTGCATTGAATCTGAAAGGTGCATGTTTGGCTGGTGCTACATTTAATTTTTGGTCACTTTTGACTTTTCCAAGTCACTATTCGGCCAAGTGACAGCTGCATAATGAATTTCCCAAGCTTGATCGGTTATCTTCCCTAAGCAGCTTCAATTCTTTTCACATGTGATGTTCACAATAAGGGCCATTCGGCAGCCATGTTCAAACCATGGAGACCATTCAAGACCGGCCATTCACACCCAAATAGGCTGCTCAGCTACTCCTTTAATGCTGTTCACTCTTCAACCCAAAAGGAATAATTTAAGAGCTGATTTAAAACATGGGTCGAACCTAGCTGCTGCCATACACTTGCAAAAATGCTTCAAATATATTCAGCCTTCTAAAATACTGTCCATTAAGCTTCCCATCAGCTAAATTTAGCTCCATCAACTTAATACCTTAACTCTGGAATTTTCTAGCTTATTCTAGGTTAGTTTTCCTTAGCTATTAAGCTCCTAACTAGTCCATTTGGCTACCTAGCTTAACACTATAAGTAGTTGCTGATTTTCAAAGTAAAATGACTTTTTCCATTTTATCAATTTAATGAACTTTGTTCAAAGAGTGAGTTTACTCCTCTCTAAAATTCGTATGAGTTTCGGTCTGACTTATCTAGCAAAGCTAGTGGTGTCAATCGTTCTCTTATTTCGAACTTATCACCAACCTGGTGTGGCGTTCGTCCATCCTTTTATACCTTCGGTTCTTACTTTGCAAAGTAACGAGTCCAGTCCATTTTCAAATTCCATCATTCACCTTAAACCAAATAGAAACTGGGGTGACACTACCATATAGTGTTGAATTGTTTCTCGTGTTTAAGTCCCTATCTTCCATCTCCTCCTCATTTCATTCTTAGTTGAACCTATCCAATTAACCCTCCATCTTATTTACATTCGTTAACCAACCTCCATTCCTAACTTGAACAAATTACAAAAGAAAATCTGATCAAAAGCTTTCGCATACTTAACTAGCTTGCTACCATTTTTCGAAGACTCCACTTCTCCTCATAGACGATCAGGCAAACCCATGAACGACTCGAATTAACCTGGGCCATCTCACATCATTTCGTATCAAAGCTATAAAAATAAGAAGCCCTGACTATTGAAGAACTCGGAATAGGATCGTGAATTAAAAAAAAATTCAAGTTGTAGTTTAAAGTTCTTATTGTATTTATTTCGAGCATTTTGAAGTATAAAAAAAAAGGAATACGAAAATATAAAATATATATATAGTGAAGTTTTTGAAAATTGTGATTCTCCTTCTCAGCTCTTCTTACCCGATCTTCAAAGCCATCATTTGGTATCACCATTCCCACCCCAACGCTACACATACTTTATTTTTATCATCTTTGTTTTTAGCCTACCCTAAACACCCTTACATTATCCTTTGCACCGACTTCTGAAGCTGACCCCAAGCCATGACAAGTCTGCTAGAAACAAACTACAAATTTGTGAGAGTGAGACGAGCGATAAAAGGCACAAGTGCATTCACTAGAGAAAAAGCCAATTTTTGAGTTAAACACGAGAGTCAGTGACTTTTTCTTTACGAGTGAACTTATGAGTTTTGTAGTGAGGATTTAAATTGTACATGTCCCAAAGTCCCGAAAGGAACATGGTGAAAAGGTAGCCTGTTCAAAATGTCTCATATTTAAATCTACAAGTATTACTATACGAACTCGAGGGACTGTTTGATCGAAAGTTGGAACTAATCCAAGAAAGTCTCGATCAAGTGGAAGGACGAGCCCAACGAAGAAGAACTCCTATAAACCCTCCTAGAAATTAAGGATGGCAACCCGACCAAGAAGATGACCTTTCTGAGCCAAGTGATCATGAAAGTGATAAAGGATCAAATGCGAGTGCCCGAAGGAGAGGCCCCCACAACCGAGGCAAACGAGATCGAGAGAGGTTCGACGATGACTTCAAAAGCATCAAGTTGTCAATTCCTCCGTTCCAAGATTGATTGGATCCCGATGCTTACCTCGAGTGGGAGAAAAAGATCAAGCTTGTATTTGAGTGCCACAACTATTTTGAGGCGAAGAAAGTCAAGCTAGCCGCTATCGAGTTCTCTGACTATGCAATGATTTGGTGGGACCAACTTACAACTAGCCGAAGATGAAATGGCGAGTGTCCTATCCAAACGTGGGCCGAGATGAAGGCTATAATGCAACGATGTTTCATTCCTTCATACTACCACCAAGAGTTGTACCAAAAGCTCCAAAATCTCACGCAAGGGATGAGAAGTGTGGAAGATTACTATAAAGAAATGGAAGTGGTTATGATACGCGCGGATGTATAAGAAGATCGTAAGGCCACCATGGCGCGATTTTTTGCTGGATTGAATCGAGACATAGCCAATGTTGTTGAATTACAACATTATGTAGAGATCATCAATATGGTGCACATGGCAATCAATGTTGAAAAACAACTCAATAAAAAAGGAGTTGTTTGAGGATATTCCATTTCGAGTGCACCCAAGTGGAACAAAGGCCAGAATAAAAATGTTTCGACGAGTCAGTCAAAAGAAGCCGTAGCACCCGTGAAGTCCAACAAGTTTATGGCCGAAACGAGTAAAGGTAAAGCCCCTAAAAATGTCCAAACTCGCTCTCGATACATCAAGTGTTTTAAGTGCCAAGGCTGAGGGCACATAGCAAGTTAATGTCTGAAACATAACACGATGATCGTGCTATCCAATGGCGAAATTGAATCGGAGGATGAAGTGCACAAAAACAAAGACGAAGTTGAGCATCCATCCGAAAATGATGAAGAAATAGAGTTTGCTTTTGAGGGTGAGATGCTCATTGTCAAACGAAGCCTCAATGCGTAAAACTCGATAAGTGAGCCTCAACGAGAAAATCTCTTTCATACTCGTTGTCATGTTTTAGGAAAACTGTGCAGCATTGTCATCGATTGCGGGACTTGCACGAATGTTGTGAGCACACTCATGATCGAGAAGTTGTCTTTGTCGACTCTCAAGAACTCAAGCCCTTACAAGTTGCAATGGTTGAACGAAGGAGTCGAGATTAAGGTGACCAAATAAGCTAAGATTCCATTCTTGCTTGGAAATTACCATGACGAGGTCTTGTGCGATGTTGTGCCCATGTATGTGGGCCACCTACTGCCTGGAAAACCATGGCAGTCTGATCGATGAGTCAAACATGATGAGTTCACGAATCAATATTGATTTAAGCATAAAGGAAAGAATATCGTTTTGGCATCGTTGTCTCCGCAACAAGTGATGGAAGATCAGCAACACTTAAGGCAACCCATGGAGAATTCGAAATAAAAGATTGAAGAATCAAAAGAAAGAAAAAAAAGGAAAATTGAGTGAAAATAATTCGAGAGATGAAGAAAATAAGAGTGAAGAAAAAAGAAAATAAAATAAAAAGAAAAATGAAAAGAAAAGTGAGAGAGACAAAATTGAAAAAGAAAGTAAAAAAGAAACAAAATGAAAAAAAGATAGGAGTTTTAATTAACCCTTGTCTGTTTCTTCTTCTTTCCAGGTTAAGCCGACCAAGGAGTTTCAATTACATTACCTTGCCAAGGAAAGGAAATTTGTGTTAAACCAGCAAGGTAAAATCGATCCTTATCTTCTCCACTTGGACGGTAAGCAAGGTGAGCTTTTCCAAATTCCTAAATCACTCAATTGGGATCACTTTAATGACTTTGTTCACTATCTGAATTTTGTGAACGTAAATTTCTTTATTGGAAGTTGTTGTCCATTTTGGATTAGTGAATATTCGTTTGCTGTGAATGATGATATTAAGGCTCTCATTTTTTGGTAACTGTGATGTAATTACGTTTGAAAATTCCATAGTTGAATAGTCTTTGCCAAGATTCTTTCATGTCCCTCATTTTAATCGGATTGTTAGTTGTGTGAGTTGTTTTGGAAAATTGAATTGTTGGGACCATGCCAACTCAAGGAGAGTAAATCGTATGAATTCTATATGACTACATTTCCTTCGAATTGTTTGGATGAAACTTTGTGGGATATTCAACAAGGTCATATCCTGTTTCCCAATGTGAATCAAGTTGTTGGTAGTTTTTGTACATCTTTCCAAATGATTTTTGTGCCGAACGTAATGCCGAGTGTTGAGACTTTGTATGCACAGAATTATGTGAGATCATGCGCCCAATTTGTTTTTAAGAAGCCAGAAGAGAATATGAGCTTCAAGGTGAACAAGTGAATTGACTTGAGGACAAGTCATTCTGAAGTGGGGGGATGATGTAAGCCAACTCGAGACAATCAACGATTTGCATTCCGATGCTCTCGCGATGCCTGAAGGACCTATGACTCGAGCTTAGGTCAAAAGATTACAAGAAGCCGTAGAAGCCCTTACTAGCCAATTATGGGCCGAAACTCAATCCATGGGTGAAGTACCAGCTTAGGTCCAAGCTATTAGCTCTCGATGCACATTGGTGCAAGCTCAATTTAGCTCGGATTAGATCATTCAAGCTCATTCTAGCTTATTGAGTTATTTACTTAAAATTTGCTCAATTAAATTAATGTTTGAATAAATTAAATATTTAATTAGTAATTTAATTACAGATATAAATGTGTCTTAAGTATTATTTAGGGGTAGAATTTATGATGTTTTAGAATTAAATAAATTTATCCAAGTTTATTACAAGTTTTTAATGTGTCCTAGTCATAGCCGATTTTTAATGTGTCCTAAATAACTTTTATTTAATTTGTCTAAGTGTTAATTAAAGTGTCTAGCTTGTGTTTTAATTTTGTCCAGCTGATTTGTGCTTAATTAAATTCTGTTCATGATCCTTTTAGGTGTAGCCGAATTTGTGGAGAACATTTAACATGGTGCATGCATGTAAGGTGCATTGAATCTGGAAGGTGCATGTTTGGCTGATGCTACACTTAATTGATGGTCACTTTTGGATTTTCCAAGTCACTATTCAGCCAAGGGACAGCCGCATAATGAATTTCCCAAGCTTGACCGGTTGTATTCGCCAAGCATCTTCAATTCTTTTCACATGTGATGTTCACACCAAGGGCCATTTAGCTGGCCATGTTCACACCATGGAGACCATTCAAGACCAACCATTCACACTCAAATAGGCTACTCAGCTGCTCATTTAATGATGGTCACTCTTCAGCCTAAAAGGGTGCAATTTAAGAGCTCATTTAAGACATAGGCCGAACCTAGCTGCTGCCATACACTTGGAAAAATGCTTCAAATACATTCAGCCTTCTAAAATGTCATCCATTAAGCTTCCCATCAGCTAACTTCAGCTCCATCAACTTAATACCTTAACTCTGGAATTTTTTAGCTTTCTCTAGGTTAGTTTTCCTTAGCTATTAATCTCCTAACTAGTCCATTCGGCTACCTAGTTGAGCACTATAAGTAGTTGATGATTTTCAATGTAAAAAGACTTTTTCCATTTTATCAATTTGAATGAACTTTGTTCAAAGAGTGAGTTTACTCCTCTCTAAAATTCGTACGAGTTTTGGTCTGACTTATCTAGCGAAGCTAGTTGCGTTAATCGTTCTCTTCTTTTGAATTATCACCAACCTGGTGTGGCGTTAGTTCGTCTTTTTATACCTTCGGTTCTTACTTCTCTAAGTAACGGGTCAAGGTCCATTTTCGAATTTCATTATTCACCTTAAACCAAATAGAAACTAGGGTGACACTACTATATAGTGTTGAATTGTTTCTCGTGTTTAAGTCCTTATCTTCCATCTCCACCGATTATCCTACACTTTATCTATCTTTATTATTTTCTACTAAACAGAACCGACTAAATATCCTTTCCTCCTCATTTCATTCTTAGCTGAACCTATCCAATTAACCCTCTATCTTATTTCCATTTGTTAACCAACCTCCATTCCTAACTTAAACAAATTATAAAAGAAAATCAAATCAAAAGCTTCCGCATACTTAAATAACTTGGTACCATTTTCGAAGACTCCACTTCTCCTCGTAGACGATCAGGCAAACCCATGAACGAATCGAATTAACCTGAGCCTTCACATATTATTTGGTATCAAAGCTATTAAAAGGAGGAACCCCGACTATCGAAGAAGCCAGAATAGGATCGTAAATTAAAAAAAATTTAAGTTGTAGTTTAAAGTTCTTATTGTATTTATTTTGAGCATTTTGAAGTATAAAAAAAATAAATACAAAAATATAAAAATATATCTATATATATAGTAAAGTTTTTGAAAATTGTGATTCTCCTTCTTAGCTCTTCTTTCCCGATCTTCAAAGCCATCGTTTGGTATCACCATTCCCACCCCAACGCCACACATACTTAATTTTTATCATCTTTGTTTTCAACCTACCCTAAACACCCTTACGTTATCCTTTGCACCGACTTTTGAAGCAGACCCCAAGTCGCAATAAGTCTGCTAGAAACAAACTACAAATTCGTGAGAGTGTGACAAGCGGTAAAAGCCACGAATGCATTCACTAGAGAAAAAGCCAATTTTGAGTGAAACACGAGAGTGAGTGACATTTTCTTTGCAAGTGAACTTATGAGTTTTGTGGTGAGGATTTAAATTGTACATGTCCCGAAGTCCCGAAAGGAACATAGCAAAAAGGTAGCCCGTTCGAAACATCTCAGATTTAAATCTACAAGCATTACTACACTAAGTCGAGTGACTATTTGATTGGAAGTTGGAACCGATCTAAGAAAGGCTCGATCAAGTGGAAGGACGAGCCCAACGAAGAAGAACTCCTATAAGCCCTTTGAGAAATCAAGGATGGAAACCCGACCAAGAAGATGACCTTTCTGAGCCAAGTGATCACAAAAGTGATAAAGGATCAAATGAGAGTGTCCCAAGGAGAGGCCTCCACAACTGAGGCTAACGAGACCGAGAGAGGCTCGACGATGACTTGAAAAGCATCAAGTTGTCAATTCCTCCATTCCAAGGCCGATAGGATCCCAAGGCTTACCTCGAGTGGGAAAAAAAGATTGAGCTTGTATTTGAGTGCCACAACTATTTCGATGCAAAGAAAGTCAAGTTAGCCGCTATCGAGTTCTTCGAGTATGCAATGATTTGGTGGGACCAACTTACAACTAGCCGAAGACGAAATGGCGAGTGTCCTATCCAAACGTGGGCCGAGATGAAGGTTGTAATGCGATGACATTTCATTCCTTCATACTACCACCAGGAGTTGTACCAAAAACTTCAAAATCTCACGCAAGGGACGAGAAGCGTGGAAGATTACTATAAAGAAATGGAAGTGGTTATGATATGCGGATGTACAAGAAGACCGCGAGGCCACCATGGTGCGATTTTTGGCTGGATTGAATTGAGACATAGCCAATGTCGTTGAATTACAACATTATATAGAGATCATCGATATGGTGCACATGGTAATCAAAGTTGAAAAACAACTCAAGAAAAAAGGAGTTGTTCGAGGATATTCCACTTGAGTGCACCCAAGTGGAACCAAGGCCCAAATAAGAATGTTTTGACGAGTCAGTCAAAAGAAATTGTAGCGCCCGTGAAGTCCAACAAGTACATGGCTGAAATGAGTAAAGGTAAAGCATTTAAAAATGCCTAAACTCGCTCCCAAGACATCAAGTGTTTTAAGTGCCAAGGCTGATGGCACATAACAAGTCAATGTCCAAACCGTAACACAATAATCGTGCTACCCAATGGCAAAATTGAATCGGAGGATGAAGTGGACAAAAATGAAGACGAAGTTAAGCATCCATTCAAAAATGATGAGGAAATAGAGCTTGCTGTTGAGGGCGATCTGCTCATTTTCAAACGAAGCCTCAATGCCCAAAACCTAGGGCCCCTTTGGTTCACCGTTTGCCTCCAGTGTGGTGAGATTGGCGTCAAAATTGCTGCTCACCGACTTCATTGTGCCGCTTGGTTCACCGTGAGGTTGATCAAAATTCATCTCCACCGACCGAGAGCTAAAATCAATCGGAGTTTAAAGGTCGGTGAGCGGTTAGAATTTATCCTCGCACAAAAATACCCATAACTTCGTCGACTATGGTTCGGAGTTTGCTCACCAAAACTTTAGTCCGGATTCCTTGCCCATTGCTTTCTGCGCACCAACATTGTGATGAATCGCTCTTCATTCTCCGGTATGCCCTCGCTTCTCTTCAATGCCTCCTTCACGATATTATGGGCTCTCGTATTCTTCGTTTTTGGATATGCTTGAACTCGATCTTTCGAAACATGATTTCTTACTCTAGATGTCTCGATAATCGCTCCAATAATCGAATAATCGGTTGTTGTTGACATTTCTTGATTAGTGAATCACCCAATATTTGTATTTTTCGAAAACCCGCTTCGGTTCCTAACTTAATCGCTTCTAACCTCGTGATATGCTTCATTGCAAACGGAGATGCAATATTGTTATGAAGAATCGATTTCGAGGCCAAATACTCATTCATCGTATTTCATACCACCAGCCTCGATGCCGCCTCAAATCTCTCGTTATCGAACGCAAAGATCAAACCGATCTTCATAATCTGTAAGTCCTCCACGCTTCTTTGATTATGCACCATGTTTGATAAAATCTTCTTTGCTCTAATCCTTCGTGTTTCGCCATGTGGTTCGGACTTTTGTGCAATGTCTTTGCTCGTTGAATGTACCCTTTCATGCAGCTCAAACTCTTATATGGATGTGTTGAAAATATTACAGACTTCTATAGAATCTTAGCTTGAAACCAGTTCAAAAGATGATGAACTTGTCTGTCAAGAGGAAGTTATCCAAAGAGGCCTTTGCTCGACTAGAAGAGTCAAAGATCGGACTTCATCACAAGGTAGATATTCTTGATTATTGTAGCATAGAATTTTGTATACCGAAGCATATGTCTAACATGTTCATTTTGTTTGAAAGACTTTACAGAATTAATTGAATTGTCAAAGAAATATTACAATGAAGTTGCTCTTCCAAAATTGGTAAACCCGAGAGTTATTTCGTCACTTTCCTTATTTTGTCTCAGTAGTTAGGTTTGTAGTAGTTTTGGCTCTAGTACTTATTATGCAATAACAAAGTTGCGATTTTGGTTCTTTAGAACTCTCACCGGTTGATGGACAAACTCGATCGATTTTATGCATACTAGAGGTCTTCGATGATCGCTCCTTGGACAAGTTGTAAGTGCCATACTCGATATATTTTCCGATTTATAAATGCTTGCCCTGTACAACATCTTTATCCAAATTTTGAAAAGGAATTCTTTAATAGTTTTCCTCTTTGTTGCCAAGTCGCCAAGCCCCGCCAATTTCTTTTCTATTTTTATGAGTGCACAAGTTTTATTAGAGTTTTTAGCATAACACATATCCACCGACGTTGCATCATAGCTTGTTAAGATTTCAGGTACATATCCATTTTGCTACCTAATCGCTTATCCCAAAATTGGCATGTGAGCCTATGATGTATAGCAAAATGGAACAATGACTTTATTATTTCCCATGATAAGTTACTAATTGGTATTTCTTTCCCTTTCAGTCAAGCTTTCGGAAAAGCTATCACATGTGCAATCACTTTGTATTCATGAAATGATTGTTCTAGCATTCAAGCATATTTTGCAGCAATGATTGCCATTGTTGTTAAAATTGATAAACCTGGTCGTGTCAATAGCTTCGTGACCTTGAACTCGATGTTTGGAGTTCCTAAGAATGGAGAACTACACAAGTCTTGCAAAATCCATTCCACGGTGTGGAAGTGGTTGCGTCTTCTTGATGAAGCGATATGAATGGGATATTAGCAACTTAGACTTCAAGGACATTAGGAAATTTGCAATTCTACGTGGATTATGCCGAAGGTATAATAGGCTATCACTTCTGCTCAAATTTTAAGGGTTTTGGAGATGGAAGTAGTTATAAGAAGCTATTTTTTCCTTTAACACTTTTTTTGAAATTACAATGGATAGTTTAATTAGTGCTTTTTATGGAAAGGGGATGCATATACCGGGCCACTTCCTTCTCTAAATAGAGTTTTAATGATGGATTTTGCTATCAAATTGGTTAAAATGTAAATTTTTCGATCAAAATTGAATAAGGAACATTCTCTAAGGTTATGTAGGGTACTTTGCATGCCAAGAGAAAGGTTATAAATCATAGTCTAGTTGTGTGTTACCAAAAATAGGATGTGGTCGTTGATGGAGCATGAAAACTAAGTATCGCTTCCTCCTTTGCTTCTTTTAGGTAGGAATTGAGTTGGTTCCAAGGATTTTGACATGGATTCTCCTAGCCCATTCCAACCATCGATATTGTCATCTGGTTCTCGTACATAAGGTTATAAATAATTCTTGAACATTGTCCTTTCTCATTCCTCAACTCTATTTGTAATTTGTTGATTTTATCATGGTTTTGTATTTGGTTGCATTCTATTTCTCTTCAAGAAGCAAAGATGCTCATCTCAGCGATGGAAGACAACTTTAGAATCATCTAAAACAAATTTTAGATAAGGAAAACTCAAGATGCCAGAACTTATGGAACCAAGGTATACATTCCAGATGATATGCCTATCATGTGCTTCATCAAACTTTATTTTCAGTAACTCTAGTCTCATTGACAATCACAGACTACATGTTTCTCGTGGTGCAAAATTAAGTAATGCCAACCTGAAGGGTGCGAACCTCCAAAGGGCTTATTTACGACATGTTAATATTCGTGATACGGTAAGTAAATCGCTTTTACAAGACACAAAATTTTGTACCAACGAAAGTATTTTCACATATGCTATACACTTCCAAATATCATACCGAATTCATTATGTAAGTTCATTTGCATTTTGTGTCTTTTCATCAAGATTTGGAAGGTGCTAAGCTTGATGGTGCCAACTTGCTTGGAGCAATCAGTGATACATATATATATATGAAATGTTTATGAAATGTTTATGATATATATATATATATTTGGTGTTGACTAGAGTAAAATGCTTTGAAATTTTTGCAGGGAAATGAATATTTTAAGCAAAAGAAATTTAAAGAAGCTATCGATTGCTACTCAAGAACGCCTGTCTCCAACAAATGTAGCTTATGCAAATAGGGCTATGGCCTATCTTAAGATCGAAAGTATAGTTCTAATCTAACGGTGCTTTTGTCAAGATGGCCATTAGCTTTGGCATTAAATGCTAATATTTATTAATCCAACCATACGTGTTTAAAATGGAACCATGTTAGATCCAAGCAAAGATTTAATGTCGACAATTAAATCGATGAAAGCACCTACTAGAATTTATCTTTCCCAACCTTATTTGTTTTCGATTAGGAAAAATTCAGCGATTTCTCCCTCTTTCTTGCTTTCTCCGCCTTTCTTGCTTTCTTGCTTGAAGCTTTCACTTCTATTTGGGTAATTTTATTTGGCCTTTGTTTGGTCATACTTTCATCCGCAAAATTTGGCAAGAAGTTCACATTACTAATGGGGTTTTAATTGAATCTTTATATATTTTCTTTTTTTCCGGTAATGGTTTCTCATTTTCGTGTATGATGTTCTTAGGTTTCTAGTCCTTTGAAAAATATCTCAGCTCTTTTGCTTTGATTATCTCTTGTTTGCTTATTTTGATTTGGTTACTAATTTCTTTCACTATTGCTGGTCTTGTTCATTTATTCTTTTCTTTTTGTTCTCTGCTAATACTTCATGTTTATTTTTATGGTAAACTGTAAATGAGAATTCTCAAATTTCATTTATTGTGGAATTTTTTTCTTTCCCCTTATGATTTTTTTTTTTTCTCCCGTCAGTAGTTGAATGATTGAAACTTGAAACATATAAGAGGAAAAGAAGCGTTGAACTTGCTAGCTTATTAGGAAAGAATGATATGCTCACTAAGTCCTCAGTAACTTCAAATCCTAGAAGGTTTCTCGGTCCAAGGAGTCCGATATTGTATAACTACTACACCTTTCCTTTAGCAAAACTTTTAGAACAAAACATGATCTTTAGCAAGGCCGAGTCACCCAGCTTTTCAATATGCCCATTCCCCAACGTTGTCCCTTTCTCGATACATGAACCGCCTGTATCCAAACACCCGCCCCACTTGAAACTATCTCTGCGCTCGATTCCTTCAAAGAAAGCAAAAACATTTGCATACAACATCAAGACTATACGTAAATATGTACAAAGAGAAAGATTGGTTTGAGTACCGTGTTGAAGGCGTCATAGTGCAAGCTATTGCCAACAACATCAACATTATGGATTTTAAACTAAAAATGGAGCCTACATGAAAATTTTATAAATGAAAAAAGTAGTTAGAAAAGGTTAAAGTAGGAAAGAGCAATGAAGAATATATATATATATATAAGCATCCATTTTAGATAAAAGAGAATACTTGAGCTTAAGTCAACAGTAATCATCGTGATGAAAAGCATTAGCGGGATTAAAATCGTCGTCCACCCCTGCTTTTTCAACTCAAAACACAAACAAAAAACGGAGACACCGAAAAGAGTTAGAGAAAAGTCTTTGTTTTCTTTTACATGCATAAACAAAAGTGTAACCATTGAGACTTGTATACCAAAATGATGGCTTAAGGTGAAGGGAAAGTAAATATACCTAAGAAAAAAGAAGAGTGGCAAAACATGTCCTGGGTAGTATTAGGTGTTTGACTTTGAAGTTCTACATTTTCTTTTTCTAAGAATGAAAAAAGGGGATGAAAGAAGAGAGATGTAAGTGGGAAAAGAAGAATGAAAATGGAAAATCCTTGGGAAGGATCTTCATTCAAGTGAGTAGACAAGATTGAAAACAAAAACCCGACCTTACTTATATCCTTATCTTCGCCTTTCACTCTCTCTTCAATTGATCCTCTCTGTTAGTTTTGTCTCCGAACCGAATAGATGATGATGATATGATGATTCTTTCTTCCTATTTCTCCGCTTGTTTGTTTTATAGACTTACCAAATTAAATGTAAAATGGACTTACCAAATTACTTTCAGATATAATAGATGGTAAAGACACGAAAATTTGTGGAAGGAGAAAGTACCTTAGCAACAAAAGCTATTTGGGATGATGAGTGACGTTGATATTTTGTGAACTTTATGTGAATGAAGTCAATCTTGGTAATAGACCGACAACTCATCTAAACTCAAAAGGATGGGAAAATGTCATTGCTCTTTTTCAAGCAAAGACACAAAAAAATTATGGGAAACCTCAATTGAAAAATAAGTGGGATACATTAAAAAAGGAATGGAGGTTATGGAGGGAGTTGCTTAAGGATTCTACAGGTATTGGATGGTGTCCATCTAAAAGACAGTTGATGCTACCGAAGAATGGTGGGCTGAAAAATACAAAGTTAGTGTTAACTTTATCATTAATTTAATGCATAAATTTTATTGAAATTCATAATTTACAAATATCAAAATCTTAGTATAACATTTAACATTTAACATGTTATGTAGGAAAATCCGGATTTTAAAGGATTTAAGAAGAAAGGAATTGAGCCACGATTGAATGATTTAATGTGGCAAATGTTTGGTGGCATTGTAGCCACTTGGAGAGAATGCATGGGCACCTTCGTGCAGTGTTCTTCCAAGTGGGGTTCCTATGGGAGATGATACACCTAATGAGGGATTTGGTGATTCGGATGGAAATAGTAATGAGAATGAAGATATTCCTACTAATGAGGTACCATCAAACCCTTCTCATGAAACACCTAATCAAGAAAGGAAACACTTGGGGTTGTACATGGTAAAGGAAAAAATCAAGTTCAAGTAGAAAATCATCCAAAATTCATTAGCTACTCATATTGAGAAATTGTGTGAGAGTATGGTCGGTCCAAGGAAGTCGGTTCGAAATTATTTTCCTCACTCTCAATATACTATTTCAAGTGCAATGGATGCTTTGCGTGATTTGGAAGATGAAATTCCAAAAAAGATGAATTGTATTATTTTGCCACCAAAATGTTCCAGATACCGGTGAAACGAGAACTGTTTTTGAACTTAGATCCAGATGTTTGGGTTTGGTGGCTTCGACGTGAGTATGCTGAACAAAATCCAATTGCATCATTTTCGTCCTTGGTAGCAACATCCTCATTTCCTTCCAACCATACCATCCACAACCTCCACCATGAGCTCCTTAACTTTATTATTGTAATATAACTAGACAACTCTTTTATATGTAAAACTAATGTATGATCTACTTTTTATATGCGTAACTAATGTATGATCTACTTTTTATAGTAAAATTAATGTATGATGTTTTTTATATTTGGTATTTTTATGCCATGCTTTTATTCAATTTTGTTGTGTTGTATATAATGTCACAAGTTATTAATTTATTTTCATTTTATTCAGGTTTTCAAAGTTATGGATGAATTTAACAATATGTATAATACTTTTATATGAATTATGATACCCATGAATTAAGTGAAGAAGCTCAACGAAGAATAGCCACAATTGTTACACAAGTTGAGCACAACAATTATCATGACAAGGAAGAACAAGTGTTAAGTTGTATTGGTACACCACGAACTTATTTCACTATGCAACCGTGTATGAATTCAAATTATCTGAGTCAAATGTGGGTGGACGAAGTATTAAATGGGCATGATGATCGTTGCATGAATAGTTTTAGGATGCCAAAAAATATATTTCACAGCTTATTGCATGATTTGCAAAGAAATTATGGCTTAAAGCATGGGAAGGTATCTGTAATGGAGAAGTTGGCATTATCATTGTATATTCTTGGAAATAGAGAATCAAATTCAAATGCAGCAGAACGATTTCAACGATCTGGGGAAACTGTTAGTCGAATTTTTACTGATATGTTGCATATATTTGCTCGAATGGGAATAGACACGATTAAACCCACTGAAGGTCAATTCGAGGAAGTACCGAACCATATTCGACATGATACAAGATATTGGCCTCACTTTAAGGTAAAAATTACACATTCTTTATATTTTTAAAATATAAATTATTTCTAACTTTTATCTCATCACTTGTTTTTATTTTAAAGGATTGTATTGGGGCCATAGATGGAACACACATAAAAGCATGCATTTCGCCTTCTTCTCAAATACCTTATATCGGACGGAAAGGTGAACCAACTCAAAATATTATGGCAGTTTGTGACTTCAACATGTGCTTCATTTTTGCATTTCTGGTTGGGAAGGAACAAGACATGACAAGAGAATTTTTTGCAAGCACTTAGAAAACAAGAGTTAAAGTTTCCACACCTCCACCGTGTCGAACTTTAATTTTTTAATTAATCTTTACATAAAAATATTAAAATTTTATTTTATTTTTAAACTTGATATTATGTTTTAATTTTCTTGTAGGAAAATATTATCTTGTGGATTCGTGGATATCCGCAAATGGCGTGTTTTCTAGGTCCATATAGGGGAACGATATCATTTACCGACTTTCATCGAGGTAATCATCGAGCATATGGAAAAAAGAAATCTTTAATCATGCCCATTCTTCGTTACGCCTCGTGATTGAACGAACATTTGGAGTGTGGAAAAAAAATGGCCAATATTAAGAGATATTTCAAGCTATTCATTCGACAAGCAAGTTTTAATAGTTATTGCAACAATGGTTTTGCATAATTACATTCGAAGACATGCTTGGTCAAATGATGAGGATTTTCAACAATTTGAGAATATACCCGACGTGCCAATCTCTTCAGGCCATTTTGATAGAGGTGAATCAAGTTCTTCTAACAATGAAAGTGACCTTGAAATTACAATGTTAAGGGAAACCATTGCAAATAGTTTAATGAATCAATATTTGTAAAAATAATTTTGTATCATAACTTAATTTCTATCAATAATGAAACTTGTTATGTCTTATGTTACTATTTTTTTATTAAAAATCATTCGGTTAGATACTTCAAAATTTGATCCAAGTATAATGTTACTATTTGAAAATAATATTTATCATTGTTATAAAATATATTTAACTATAAAAATTAAAAATAAATTTTATTTTATCTAATAAATAATTTAAATTGATTATATAATTTATTAAAATATTTATAATAAAATATTGGAAGATACATTTTAATATTTTATTAAATGATTTCATAAATTCACATACTTTAATAATTTTACATAAGTAAAATAATTTAAAAACAACTATTATATATCAATTCTAATATGATGTCCTTAATGGTCATTTTTATTTTCACCTCACCGCTACAAATTGCGTTTGAATCCAAACACACACTCCAATCATTGTTTTTAATCTCACCGCCAGGTCCAATCTCACCGCTACAGTAACTAATCTCACCGCCACCGCTGTTTTTAACCTCACCGGAGGTAAACACACCGCCCATCCAAACTAGCCCTTAGTAAGTAAGCCTCAATGAGAAAATCTCTGTCATACTCGTTGTCATGTTTTAGGAAAACTGTGCAGTGTTGTCATCAAGGGTAGGAGTTGCATGAATGTTGTGAGCACACTCATGATCGAGAAGTTGTCTTTGCCGAATCTCAAGCACCCGAGCCCTTACAAGTTGCAATGGCTCAACGAAGGAGTCGAGCTTAAGGTGACCAAACAAGTAAAGATTCTATTTTTGATTGGAATTTACCATGATGAGGTCTTGTGCGATGTTGTCCCCATGCATGCGGGCCACCTATTGCTTGGAAGACCATGGCAGTTTGATCGGTGAGTCAAACACAACGGGTTCATGAATCAATACTCATTTAAACATAAAGGCAAGAATATCATTTTGGAACCGTTGTCTTCGCAACAAGTGATGGAAGATCAGCAACGCTTAAGGCAATCCATGAAGAATTCGAAAGAAAAGATTGAAGAATCAAAAGAAAGAAAAAAAAGGAAAATCGAGTGAAAATAATTCTAGAGATGAAGAAAACAAGAGTGAAGAAAAAAGAAAAGAAAATGAAAAGAAAAATGAAAAAGAAAAGAAAAGTGAGAGAGACAAAATTGAAAAAGAAAGTAAAAAGAAACAAAATGAGAAAAAGAAAGGAGTTTTACTTAACCCTTGTCTATTTGTTTCTTCTTCTTCCCAGGTTAAGCCAACCAAAGAGTTTCAATTATGTTACCTTACCAAGGAAAGGAAATTTGTGTTAAACTAGCAAGGTAAAACCGATCCTTATCTTCTCCACTTGAACGGTAAGCAAGGTGAGCTTTTCCAAATTCCTAAATCACTCAATTAGGATCACTTTAATGACTTTGTTCACTTTCTGAATTTTGGGAACGTAAATTGCTTTGTTGGAAGTAGTTTTCCATTTTGGATTGGTGAACATTCGTTTGCTGTGAATGATGATATTAAGGCTCTCATTTTTGGCAACTATGATGTAATTGCATTTGAAAATTCCATAGTTGAACAGTCTTTGCCAAGATTCTTTCATGTCCTTAATTTTGATCAAAATGTTAGTCGTGTGAGTTGTTATGGCAGATTGAATTGTTGGGACCATGCCCAACTCAAGGTGAGTGAATCGTCTGAATTCTATATGACTACATTTCTTTCGAATTGTTTGAGTGAAACTTTGTGGGATGTTCAACAAAGCCGTATCTTGTTTACCAATGTGAATCAAGTTGTTGATAGTTTTTGTACATCTTTCCAAATTATTTTTATGCCTAACTTAATACCGAGTGTTGAGACTTTGTATGCACAGAATTATGTGAGATCATGTGCCCAATTTGTTTTTAACGAGCCAAAGGAGAAAATGAGCTTCAAGGCAAACAAGCGACTTGACTTGAGGACAAGTCACTTTAAGGAGGGGGGATGATGTAATCCAACCTGGGGCAACCAATGGTTTGCATTCCGATGCTCTCACGATGCCCAAAGGACCTATGAATCGAGCTTGAGTCAAAAGATTACAAGAAGTCGTAGAAGCCTTACGAGCCAATTATGAGCCGAAACTCAATCCATGGGCAAAGTACCAGCTCGGGTCTAAGCTATGAGCTCTCCATGTACATTGGTGCAAGCTCAATTTAGCTCGAATTAGCTCATTCGAGCTCATTCCAACTTATGGAGTTATTTACTTAAAATCTGCTCAATTAAATTAATGTTTGAATAAATTAAATATTTAATTAATAATTTAATTACAGCATATAAATGTGTCTTAAGTATTATTTAGGGGCAAAATTTATGATGTTTTAGGATTAAATAAATTTGTCCAAGTTTATTGCAAGTTTTTTATGTGTCCTAGTCATAGCCGATTTTTAATGTGTCCTAAATTACTTTTATTTAATTTGTCTAAATGTTAATTAAATTGTCTAGCTTGTGTTTTAATTTTGTCCACTTGATTTGTGCTTAATTAAATTCGGTTCATGAACCTTTTAAGTGCAGCCAAATTTGTGGAGAACATTTAACATGGTGCATGCATGTAAGGTGCATTGAATCTGGAAGGTGCATGTTCGACTGATGCTACACTTAATTGCTGGTCACTTTTGGCTTTTCCAAGTCACTATTCGACCAATGGACAGCTGCATAATGAATTTTCCAAGCTTGACCGGTTGTCTTCCCTAAGCAGCTTCAATTCTTTTCACATGTGATGTTCACACCAAGGGCCATTCAGCTAGCCATTCACACCCAAATAGTCTGCTCAGCTACTCCTTTAATGATGGTCACTCTTCAGCCCAAAATGGAGCAATTTAAGAGCTCATTTAAAACATGGGCCAAACCTAGCTGCTGCCATGCACTTGTAAAATGATTCAAATACATTCAGCCTTCTAGAATGCTATCCATTAAGCTTCCCATCAGCTGAATTCAGCTCCATCAACTTAATACTTTAATTCTGGAATTTTCTAGCTTATTCTAGGTTAGTTTTACTTAGCTATTAAGCTCCTAACTAGTCCATTCGGCTACCTTGCTGAACACTATAATAGTTGCTGATTTTCAATGCAAAAGGACTTTTGCCATTTTATCTATTTGAATGAACTTTGTTCAAAGAGTGAGTTTACTCCTCTCTTTCGGTTTGACTTATCTAGTAAAGCTAGTGGTGTCAATCGTTCTCTTCTTTCGAACTTATCACCAACCTGGTGTGGCATTTGTTCATCTTTTTATACATTCGGTTCTTACTTCACTAAGCAACGGGTCAAAGTTCATTTTTGAATTCCATCATTCACCTTAAACCAAATAGAAATCGGGGTGACTCTACCATGTAGTGTTGAATCATTTATCGTGTATAAGTCCCTATCTTCCATCTCCATCGATTATCCTACACTTTATCTATCTTTATTATTTTCTACTAAATCAAACTGACTAAATATCCTTTCCTCCTCATTTCATTCTTAGCCGAACCTATCCTATTAACCCTCTATCTTATTTCCATTCATTAACCAACCTCCATTCCTATCTTAAACAAATTATAAAAGAAAATCTAATCAAAAACTTCTGCATACTTAACCAACCTGTTACCATTTTCCAAAGACTCCACTTCTCCTCGTAGACGATAGGGCAAACTTGTGAACGACTAGAATTAACGCGGTCCGTCTCGCATCAGTAATGGTTGCAATTTTTGCTCCTAGCTTCGGGTAAAGTTGTGCTAAGATGGGGAACTGAGTGGTGATTTGTGAATAGAATTAGTAAGAGGGAAATTAGGAAAAGATCAGACTTTCTAACTAGTTGTGCTTTTCCTAAATTTCTTTTTGCTGAAAATAAGGTGTCCTCCCCTCCCATAGCTGAATTTTTGCACTTCCTTTTTCCTTTTCCTCTTTTTGTTTCTTTCTCTCTTCTTCGCTACCATTTTATATTTTTTATCTTCTATGTAGTCGCCTCTCTTCTGTGCAACACTAGTTCACGTCTTGTTTCAGTAAGATCAGTAGCATAGTTTTATTTTCATTGTTAGCTTATACTAATGTGCGTCATTAATGCTGGATAGGGAAGATTCAAAGACTCGTAATTGTTTTTGGGATACATAGGTTCGGGGAATTCTGGTAAATCGATTGAAGGTAAGGTGTTTGGAAGGTATCGGGTTTAACATCTCGATTTAGTTTCATTTTAAACACTGATTTTGGACATTGGAATATCAATTAAAGGTTCTGGAGTGCTCAGTGATCATCTTAGCTTCAATCGAAACTAGGTGTGTACCCGAAAATGCAGAAAATGAGGTTTTGACAAAATTCAAAAACCTCACTGTCGATGCCACACGGGTTTGTGTTCGCCCGTGTGGTAGGCCGTGTGCAAGGTTGTGAGCCATAGCACGGCCGTGTGATCGACGAGCCAGGCCATACACAGGCGACACGACCATGTGATCGTCGAGTGAGGTCGTATGCGAGACACAGGCTCGACCAATTGGGCCGTGTGGGCCCACACGAGTGAACCACATGAGCGTGTGGGATTCTAGGCCAGGCCGTGTGATCCACATGGCCAAGGCCAATTTGGGCTGTGTGGTCCATATGGGCGTGTGGGCCCGCACAGGCAGGCCACATGGGCGTGTGAGCTCATATTTCTAAAATGATCTGTAATGTTTAACGGGTCATCCAAGATGATTGTGGACCTACTGTAAGGTTAGTAACCGATCTTAGACCGTTATATGAGTGACCTGCCTTTCTAATCTCTATACCAAGCATGAATTATGATATTTGAATTATGTACTTTTATTTGTATTATAGCATGACATTCCTTGTATGTTGTGTTGCATTGGGTAGGTTGATATTTAGAGGAAGTATCTAGAAGGCTCTAAAGCCTATTATCTGGCAGTTCAGCTGCAATTATCTGATGTTGTGCCGCATTTTGGTACATCATGGTGTGTAGGGATGGGTGGGTTGATTTTATCCCTATATGGTGTGTAAGGTTGGACAGAGTTGGATTGTAGAGGCTGGTGGGTAGGGCTCTATTATTCTGATCTGTTCTGCATATTAATCAAAGATGGGCTAAGTGAAACACCCCAAACTCGGCCCATAAGCCCTGACCGGATCTGGCATGATCCTTGAGTAAAATGTGGTTAAGTCTCGTATGACACTTTGAAAACCGTGGTGGTTTCGAAGAAAATAGGTTTAGGTTGTTCTCAGGTTAAAAATTGAATTGTAATATAATTTTGTACTAAATCGATAATTTCATATTTCAAAAGTTACAAGTTAAAGAAATACCGAATTTTAGAGTTTAATATTATTGTTAACTTGAAAAAAATCGTAGGTGTTTGAGTTTCAAAGCAATTGATGTTGTTCTTATCATAGTAAAAACTTAAAACACATAAATAAAACAATTAAGTGATAATGGCCTTATTACATCAAATTATAACCCAAAATAAACTTAATAAGGAAACTGAAGAAAAATTGAGTTGTGCATGGCCACCTCTAAGTTCCTGCCGACCCAGTCCATTCACTGAGTGCCATTTGCAAAAAGTTAGCCCACGAAGGGTGAGTCAACAGACTCAATGTGTAACAACCATCACAGATTCTCAAAACATACAAGGCATAATAAGTCACATAAATTAATGGTAAACCATGATGCAACCCAAACCACCTAGATCCAACCTCTATACGTCACCCGTACCTACCGATCACACCGTGGGGACTACTAAATTGACCCTCTATCTGCTACACACGATCAAAGGTAGTCACTGCAGTCAACTGCGCATCACCCTTATAATTATGGCATAGCCACCAGATAATGTGACAGAGTCACCAGATTCATATTATGTGACATAGTCACCAGATAATGTGACAGAGTCACAAGATGTTGTGGTAGGAACCACCAGATCACTTCCCCTTTCACATAATCACCCATATGCCCATGCAACATACAAAACATGCTATTTTTCATACGATTTACCTTACCCCAAAATCATAACGGGATTCCACATATTTTCACATCAATGTTATTAAACGTTATTTACAAGTGTTAAAGGGGTAACGTACCTGAATACACTCGTACCATTGAATGGTACCCTTACCCATATTTTCATATTTTTCTTAACACATATCTAATATTATCCACCTAGGGGGAATTAGTGTTGGGTTACACACCTGATTATTCGTAGATCTAATAGAAATCCTGAAAATATCTCTGGTCCTTGGAGATTTTGAAATCCCTACATGGTATATGTTAGATTCGATTCTAACATTTGATGAACAAAGTAAATGGCCTTCGGCCTAAGATCACACTTCACTTACCTTGGATATTCAAATCCCGAATGATCTCCCCTTATAGACGGCTACAAACGAATCCCAAATCCCCCTTCAAAGTTTTGGCCAAAGAGAATAGGAGGGATTAGAGTCTTGCTTTTTGACAGTCAAAGAAAGAAAAGAACAGGAAATCAACAAAGAAGAGATCCCTACCGAATAGAGTGACCAAAACGCAAATGGTTCACTAGCTCTAAATGTCGACAAGAGGAGAAGGATGTCTTGGTTTTCTGCTCTTAGTGCTTAAGATCAATCGGCTATAGCCTGGAAATACCTTCGGCTTTTGATGATAGAAGGAATGGTGAGAAGAAAAAGATGAGGGAAAGAAGGTTGCGGCTATGGTGTTTCGGCTTTTGGAGTTTGCGAAAAAGAAGAGAGAATGACGGACAATAAGATTCGGCTGAGACTCTGAAATGGAGATGGAATGTTCGGCCACCAAAAGAATAGGTATAGAATTGAGTTTGAGGGGAAGAAAAGTAGTATAGGAGAAGGCTAGAAGAATTCGGCAATGGTGTGCTTTGTGAGAGGAAAAAGAAAAAGAAAGTGTTGATGAGGCTTAATCAAGAATTTGGCTTAAGGGATTTTGGTGACCGAATTTGTCATCCAAGAAGTCCCTTGGCCGGCCAACTCTCCCTCTCTCCACTCAATCCCCCTTTTCACTCTACCTTAGCCAAATCTCTAAGCTGTCAGACCCAATCTATACCTCCTCCATCAGAGTCCCTGTGCCGTCCACCACTGCCCTTCCTTGCTGAAAAATAAAACTCCAAAATGCTTCTCTTGTCGTCAACCTAGGCCCTTCTCACTCCTGTGGCGTCACCTTACAAGGCCCTAAATAGCGCCTCCTTGCCACCTTACCACTGGGTTATTTGTGTCCTAAACCACACAATAATCTCTTTAAGGCCTAGCTCCCTTAGTTCCCCTTTTTGGGCTTAAAAATCCAATAACTTCTAAGGCTCCTACCTACATCACAAGGTTCTTGAAGCCCTCAAATCACATTCTAATCATACTCAAGCATGCATTCACATATATTTAAGTAAAAATGCATAACCCCTAAATCTCGGATGTTACAGTTCTACCCCCTTAAAATAATTTCGACCTCGAAATTACCTGGCTAAAACAAGTGAGGGTATTGCTGTTGCATTGTTTCCTCTGACTCCCACGAAGCTTCCTCCGATCCACGATTACGCCATAACACTTTGGCTAGAGGGACCGATTTCCCCTGAAGCACCTTCACATCCCATTCCAGAATCCGAATCGGCTCTTCCTCATAAGACAGATCTGGTCTCAGCTCCACCTCCTCAAATGGTATCACATGAGATGGATCATATCGATAATGACGTAGCATCGAGACGTGAAACACATTGTGCATCTGCTCCAACTCCGAAGACAACTCTAACTAATATGCAACTGGTCCAACCCACTTCAGAATCCGATAAGGTCCTATAAACCTAGGATTTAACTTTCCCTTGCGACCAAATCTCATTACCTTCTTCCACGGTGAAACTTTGAGAAACACATAATCTCCCACAGCAAACTCAATCTCCTTCCGCTTAAGATTTGCATATGACTTTTGCCTGTTAGATGCCTCCTTCAACCGTGTCCGAATTACTTTAACCTTTTCTTCAGATTCTGCCATAATTTCTGGACCCAAAACCTGACGTCCTCCCAATTCTGTCCAACATGTAGGAGTGCGACACTTCCGTCCATACAGTGCTTTGTACAGTGCCATCTGAATACTTGCTTGATAGCAATTGTTGTACGCAAATTTCGCTAAAGGCAAGAACTCCTTCCAACTCCCTTTGAAGTTTATCACGCAACCCCTCAACATATCCTCCAGCACTTAAATTACCCGCCCAGAGTGGCCATCCGACTGCGGATGGAATGCCGTACTGAAGTCCAACCTGGTGCCCAAAGCTTGATGTAGGGCCTTCCAAAATCGAGACGTAAACTTCGGATCTCTATCCGAGATAATCCACACTGGCACTCCGTACAGCCTCACAATTTCTACTACATACAACTTTGCCAATCTCTGCAATGAATAGTCAACCTGCACTGGTATGAAATGTGCAGACTTCGTCAACCGATCTACTATCACCCATACCGAGTACTTCTTAGTAAGCGTAAGGGGAAGCCCACTAACGAAGTCCATGGTAATTCTCTCCCACTTCCATTGCTCAATCTTTATCGGTTGAAGCAATCCTGACGGTACTTGGTGTTCAGCCTTGACTTGCTGACATGTTAAGCACTTCCCTACAACCTCTGTAACTTCCTGCTTAAGACCAAAGCCACCAAACTGCTTAGGTAAATCCTATATAACTTACTTCCTCCAGGATGCATAGCATAAGGGCCACTATGCGATTCCTGAAGAATTTTCTGCCTTAACTCTTCGTCCTTCGACATACAGACCTTGCCTCAAAAACACAGCACTCCATCACCATTTACACCAAAATTTTGAATTCCCCATTTTGTACTTGTAGCAGCTTAGCACTTAGATCTCCATCTACCAACTGTTTCTCCTTTACCTGACTTATCCATGTCGGCTTCACTTGCAACTCTGCTAGCAAACTTCCATCATCATAGAGGCTAAGATGTGCAAACATCGCCTTTAAATTCCACACTACTTTCTGACTTAGGGCATCTGCTACAACATTCGCCTTGCCCGGGTGATACTCTATAGAGAAATCGTAATCCAACAACTCCATCCACCTTTGCTGTCTCAAATTCAGCTCCTTCTGAGTCAGCAAATACTTCAGGCTCTTGTGGTCCGTGTAGATCACCGACCTTTCTCCATACAAGTAGTGCCTCCACACTTTTAGAGAGAAAACCACTGCCGCCAACTCCGAATCATGCGTCGGATAGTTAACCTCATGTGGCCTCAATTGCCAAGACGCATAAGCAACCACTTTCCCATCTTGCATAAGGACACATCCCAATCTTGTATGGGAAGCATCACAATATACCATATAGTCCTTCCCTGCTTCCGACTGAATCAAAACCGGAGCCTCTGTCAATACCTTCTTAAGCTTCTTGAAACTCTCCTGCTGCTTATCTGCCCATATGAAAGGTACCTCCTTTCTTAACAACTTCGTCAAAGGTGCTGCTATTGACGAGAACCCTTCAACAAATCTCCTGTAGTAGCCTGCTAACCCCAAGAAACTACGAACCTCAGCAACAAACTTGGGTGGTTTCCAATCCAATACTGCCTCAATCTTCCAAGGATCCACCCTTATCCCCTCGACAGACAGCACATGCCCTAAGAACGTAACTTCCTTCAGCCAAAATTTACACTTGTTGAACTTGGCATATAGCTTCTTTTCCCGTTACACTTGTAGCACAACTCGAAGATGCTCGTCATGTTCTTCCTCAGACTTAGAATACACTAGGATATCATCTATGAACACAACGACGAATCGATCCAGGTAGGGTTGGAAAACCTGGTTCATCATATCCATGAATGCGGCTAGGGTGTTTGTCAATCTGAACGGCATTACCAAGAACTCATAATGCTCGTACCTTGTCTGGAAAGCTGTCTTATGGATATCAGCCTCTTTCACCTTATGCTGATGATATCCTGACCTTAGATCTATCTTCGAAAATACTACGGCCCCCTTAAGCTGATCGAACAAGTCATCTATCCTTGGCATTAGATACTTGTTCTTGATGGTCAACTTATTCAACTGCCGGTAATCTATGCACATGCACATAGACCCATCCTTCTTCCTCACAAATAGGATCGATACTCCCCATAGAGACACACTAGGTCAATAAACCCACGATCGAGTAACTCTTGGATCTGGGCTTTGAGCTCTACTAACTCCTTTGGTGCCATTGATGACGAGCAATTGACACAGAGTGTGCATCTACAATAAGTCAATTCCGAACTCCACCTCTCTATCTGGGGGTAACCCAGGTAGCTCCTCCGGAAAGACATCTACAAATTCCCTTACTGTTCTAACTCCTCCCACAGTTGTTTCCTTAGCCTCTAAGGCACTGATCAACATCAGAAAAGCCACACACCCTTTTCTCATCATCTTCTCTGCCTTAAGGGTAGATACCACATTTGATAAGCAATTCCGTCTCTCGCCCATCACCACAACTTCTTTGTCGTCAAAAGTTCTTAACGACATGCGCTTAGCAGCACACTCCACATTCGTATGGTACTTCACTAACCAATCCATTCCTAAGATTAAATCAAAGTCCTCAAACGACAACTCCATGAAGTCAGCTGGAAACTGCGCCCCCTGAACTTCCAAAGGTACTGCCCTAAAGAGTTTATCTAATTCTACTGATTGCCCTAAAGGACTAAGTACAGTCATCTTCCTAGGTACAATTTTAAAGTTCATATGCAGAGTTCCAGACACCTTACTAGCACTGTATGAATGGGTTGACCCAATATCTATCAACTCAATAAAGGGTAATCCAGAGATAAGGAACATACTCGTTATGACATCAAAAGGCCACCATCCTCCCTCCGATTTAATCGCATACACTAGACTGGCTGTCTCGCCTGTTACCAACACCTCCGCCTGGTGTTCCCGACCTCTTCTAGAAGCATTACCTCTGCCACCAGGACCACGACCCATGGTGGTTGCTTGCCCACCCTTCCAAACTGATTAGGACCTCGACTTATCGGCCGATTCTCGTCTGCTTTTCATGGGGGATCCCTAATCATGTGATCCTTGGACCCACACTTGAAACATCCTCCGCCTTCTTCCAACACTCTCTTAAGTGCATCTTTCCACACTGAGCACAAGTACGGTACTGTCCTCCCGTAGCAGCTTGCTGACCTCGTGACCCATCCGTTCTAGGTCTCTTTTGAACATTCCCGGATGACCCTGATGTTCTAGAACCTCTCTTTTATCTATTCTTGTCCGTGTTCTGTCTCACAGACTCCTTAACTCCTTCAGCAACCTTAGCCTTTTCTACCAACACAATAAACTCCCGCTCCTGCTATGGGGCAATCAACAATCTCAAGTCATCCCTCAATCCGTCTTCAAACCGGACACATCGTTCATGCTCTATAGCCACAATACCCCGAGCGTATCGGCTCAACCTTAGGAATTCTTCCTTGTACTCTGTTACGGACTTATTTCCCTAAACCAGCCTCAGAAACGCTTTCTTCTACGCATCAGTATAGCTAGTCCTAATATACTTCTTCTGATACGCCACCTTAAAATACTCCCAAGCGAGATCATCTGCAGTAGCACCATCCCTAACCATGAGCCACCATTGATATGACTCATCGTGAGAAGCGACACTACCCCTTTCAGTTTCTCCTCAACAGTCAAGTCCAAATCATCCATAATTAGCTCCGTCGCCTCCAACCAATACCCAGCCGTATTGGGCACTACACCAGATATACCACAGAAAAACTCAGCTCCATTGGCTCGGAGTCACTCGGGTACAGATTTCTGAGCTCCCATACCTCCACCTGCTCCAGCCACCCTATCAAGAACTCACAGTATCACCTTCAATACTGCATCATCTCCCGTCTGATCCTGATATTCAACACCAACAGCTGGGGTGGTGGCATTTCATTCTCAGACCCTTGACCAAACCTAACGGGTTTTGACACGGTCATTCGGCCTCTACCACGGCCACGCACATTACGACCACGTCCTCTAGAACTCATGCCTACGATCGCGATTTAAGCTGATTTAAGAAATTTTATGCATTAGTTTTTGTTCCACTAATTATCCACGAACAATTTTATGTAAAATAATTTAGGGGTAGTTCTTTCGATCATTTCAAGGTTTTCATTCCCAATTTTCTACCCCAATTTAGAGAAAACACATTCATTCAGTAGTATTTACTACATACATTCATCTCTTGAACACTTCCGTCCGTTCCAACCTAGGGGTATTTTCATAATTTATCTTATAGGGTATTTTTGTAATTTTCCAAATTAGGGGCATTTCGGTAATTTTATAAAATATGGTTCTAGGTGATTTTACAAAATAAGGGTATTTTGGAAATTTTTAATTCGGGGTACTTTGGCAACCTTCCATACTGTGGGTAGCTTGATAATTTTACAAGTTAGGGGTAATTTGGTCAATTTGCAAATCAGGGGTATTTTGGTCATTTTTGAATCAAAGGTACTTTGGAATTTTATAACCAAGGTTTGACTTTAGGATTATACAAAACAAGGTGACTGGTCCTTTCGGTTTTAATTATTGAATTTAGCTTTGTGATTGAGTCCTCTTGGTTAGGGTGAACCGTCATTACGCACTGTAGGATTCGAGCGGAGAGGAGGTGAGTCACTAGGACTGCTTAAATACCAAGCTCCCCCTGAATCCAATCCTAGCCATGCGCACAACGGCTGCCACACCCTTAACTCGGCGACTCACTCACAGGTTTGTTTGGTTAGACCTTAAATTTTATGTAATTCGGTGTTAGAGTAAGCTAATCCTATGGTTTAATAGTTCCTAATCTACTAATCTACGTCCCCATAATTCCCACATACAAATCACACAATGGTTATGGGTACTTACTTGGTGGACTTCCGGCCGGGAACTCAGGTGCCATGCTAGAAAACCTACTCATTCTTTAGTAAAACCCAACTTCAAAATAAGAAAAACATTTTTGGGCCCAAAAAGCCCTCAAGGCCGAGTTTTGAACTGGGCTCTGATACCAAATTGAAACACCCAAACTCAGCCCACAAGCCCTGGCTAGATCTGGCATGCTCCTTGAGTAAAACGTGGTTAAGTCTCGTATGACACTTTGAAAATCGTGGTGGTTTCGAAGAAAATAGGTTTAGGTTATTCTCAGGTTAAAAATTGAATTGTAATTTAATTTTGTACTAAATCGATAATTTCATATTTCAAGAGATACAAGTTAAAGAAATACCAAATTTTAGAGTTTAATATTATTGTTAACTTGAAAAAAACTGTAGGTGTTTGAGTTTCAAAGCAATTGATGTTGTTCGCATCATAGTAAAAACTTAAAACACATAAATAAAATAGTTAAGTGATAATGGCCTTTTTACATCAAATTATAACCCAAAATAAACCAAAATAAACTTAATAAGGAAATTGAAGAAAAATTGAGCTGTGCATGGCCATCTCTAAGTTCCTGCCGACCCGGTCCATTCACTGAGTGCCATATGCAAAAAGTTAGCCCACGAAGGGTGAGTCAACAGACTCAGTGTGTAACAACCATCACAGATACCCAAAACATGCAAGGCATAATAAGTCACATAAAATAATGGTAAACCATGATGCAACCCAAACCACCTAGATCCAACCTCTACACATCACCCGTACCTACCGATCACATCGTAGGGATTACTAAATCGACCCTCTATCCGCTACACACCATCGAAGGAAGTCACTGCAGTCAACTGTGCATCGCCCTTATAATTGTGGCATAGCCACCAGATAATGTGACAGAGTCACCAGATTCATATTATGTGACATAGTCACCAGATAATGTGACAGAGTCACCAGATGTTATGGTAGGAACCACCAGATCACTTCCCCTTTCACATAATCACCCATATGCCCATGCAACATACAAAACATGCTATTTTTCATACGATTTACCTTACCCCAAAATCATAACGAGATTCAACATATTTTCACATCAATGTTATTAAACGTTATTTACAAGTGTTAAAGGGGTAACGTACCTGAATGCACTCGTACCATTGAATGGTACCCTTACCCATATTTTCATATTTTTCTTAACACATATCTAATATTATCCACCTAGGGGGAATTAGTGTAGGGCTACACACCTGATTATTCGTAGATCTAATCAAAATCCCAAAAATATCTCTGGTCCTTGGAGATGTCGAAATCCCTACATGGTATATGTTAGATTCGATTCTAACATTTGATGAACAAAGTAAATGGCCTTCGGCCTAAGATCACACTTCACTTACCTTGGATATTCAAATCCCGAATGATCTTCCCTTATAGACGACTATAAACGAATCCCGAAATCCCCCTTCAAAGTTTTAGCTAAAGAGAATAGGATGGTTTAGAGTCTTGCTTTTTGACAGTCAAAGAAAGAAAAGAACAGGAAATCAACAAAGAAGAGATCCCTATCGAATAGAGTGACCAAAACACAAATGGTTCACTAGCTCTAAATGTCGACAAGAAGAGAAGGATGTCTTGGTTTTTCGCTCTTAATGCTTAAGATCAATCGGCTATAGCCTGGAAATACCTTCGGCTTTTGATGATAGAAGGAATGGTGAGAAGAAAAAGAGGAGGGAAAGAAGGTTGCGGCTATGGTGTTTCGGCTTTTGGAGTTTGCGAAAAGGAAGAGAGAATGACGGACAATAAGATTCGGCTAAGACTCCCAAATGAAGATAGAATGTTCGGCCACCAAAAGAATAGGTATAGAATTGAGTTTGAGGGGAAGAAAAGTAGTATAGGAGAAGGCTAGAAGAATTTGGCAATGGTGTACTTTGTGAGAGAAAAAAGAAAAAGAAAGTGTTAGTGAGGCTTAATCAAGAATTCGACTTAAGGGATTTTGGTGACCGAATTTGTCATCCAAGAAGCCCTTGGCCGGCCAACTCTCCCTCTTTCCACTCAATCCCCTTTTTCACTCTACCTTAGCCGAATCTCTAAGCTGTCAGACCTAATCTATACCTCCCCCATCAGAGTCCTTGTGCTGTCCACCACTACCCTTCCTTGCTGAAAAATAAAACTCCAAAATGCTTCCCTTGCTGCTCGAACCTAGGCCCTTCTCACTCCCGTGGCGTCACCTTACAAGGCCCTAAATGGCGCCTCCTTGCCACCTTACCACTGGGTTATTTGTGTCCTAAACTACACAATAATCTCCTTAAGGCCTAGCTCCCTTAGTTCCCCTGTTCGGGCTTAAAAATCCAATAACTTCTAAGGCTCCTACCTACATCCCAAGGTTCTTGAAGCCCTCAAATCACATTCTAATCATACTCAAGCATGCATTCACATATATTTAAGTAAAAATGCATAACCCCTAAATCCCAGATGTTACACTAAGGCCTTAGTATACATTTGATTTTGTATCTAAGTTGGCTAAGGTCCACACCGATTCTATAATAGGTTCAGGCCCGAACTGTGGATTTATGACTATTTTTTGATATTATGTGGTGTGCATGTTTTCTGTGGGGAACACACTGAGTTGTGAAAACTCACCCTTTTCTATTTAATCTATTCAGGTAATCCCCAACTTTAGACGGATTGGTGCAGCGGAGGACTCGATAGTGACCAATGCTTCTGCTTCATGGTTTTATACTTAATTTATGGTTTTGCTTATATTTGGGAAAGTTTTATGTTATATGGCCTTTACGTATTTTGCTTAATTGGGATTTGCAACACTTATGGTTTTATCGTTAGTAGTAGGAAATCTTGAGTTTTCAAAATAAACAAAGGTTTTACCAAAACACCACGATTACGCAAAGTGGTTTAAATGCTTCCGCAAAATATAGATATTTTAGAAAATGGAAAATGTTTTGAAAATGGATAATGACTGAAACAAATGACACGTTATTGGACGTAGCATAAGATAACAATAAATGGTTTTATAGTAACTATGTTTTCTAAAGCACTACCATGTGACATCGCCAGATTCAGCCATAACGTCTAGGCCGGGTTTGGGGTGTTACAGGACTAGATTTCATTATGTTCCTTGTAGAAAGTATAGGCAAAAGTGTAGGCAATAATATATATTATTTTTATAATATGGAATCTCATCCTATTACATTTGAAGAGGCAATGGAATTTTAAGACTCTTCTTTTTGGAAAGAAGCTATAAATGATGAGATGGATTCAATAGCAAGAAATCAAACTTGGACCGTAGTTGATCTTCCTCCGAGTTCCAAATTAATAGGTTGCAAATGAATATTCAAAAAGAAAATTAAGGTTGATGGAACCTTTGATAAATTTAAAGCAAGGTTGGTAGCCGAAGGTTTTACACAAAAATAAGGTATTATTTACTTTGATACCTATGCTTCAGTAGAAAGAATTGCTATGATTAAACTCTTAATATCACTTACCTGAATGTATAATTTGGCTGTCCACCAAATGGGCTTTAAAATTGCATTTTGAGTTAGAAGAGGAAGCGTACATGGAACATAAGATATGTAGGCTTGTTAAATCTCTATATGAGCTTAAACAAACACCAAAGCACTGATACCAAAAGTTTGACAAGGTTCTTCTAGCTAATGGCTATAAAATAAATGAATCTGATAAGTGCATATATAAAAAATTTGAAAATGGAAAAGGTGTCATAATTTTCTTATATGTAAGCTTGTTAAATCTTTATATAGGCTTAAATAAACACCAAATCATTGACACCAAAAGTTTGACAAGGTTGTTCTAGCTAATGGCTATAAAATAAATGAATCTGATAAGTGCATCTATAACAAATTTGACAATAGAAAAGGTGTCATATTTTGCTTATATCTAGATGACATGCTCATATTTTGCACGGGTCTGGAACAAGTAGAAAACACAAAGAAATTGTGATCAAGCCACTTTGTTATGAAAGATATGGAAGTAGTAGATATTATTCTTGGGATTAAAATAACTCGAGAAAAAAGCATTGTAGCTTTATCACAATCACATTACATTGAAAAAGTGTTTCAAAAGTTTGATCTTTTCAATTGTTTACCAGAATCTACACCCATGGATCCTAAAATAAAATTAGTATCTAATTCTAGTAGAAAAATTGATCAATTGAAATTTGCAGCTCTAATTGGTTGTTTCATGTACATAATGAAATGTGCAAGACTAGATATTGTATATGTTGTTGGGAAATTGAGTAGGTACACATGTAATACAAGTAGTTTGCATTGGCAAGCTTTGAATAGAGTACTTAGGTACTTAAAGAAAACTATTAACTATGGGTTGTGCTATAATGGATATCTTTCAATTTTAAAAGGGTATCCAGATGCTAGTTGAATTACAAGATTAGAAGATCATGCTTTTACTAGTTGATGGATCTTTATTCTTGGTGGAGGTGTCATTTCTTGGGGTTCCAAGAAATAAACATGTATTACTGATTCCACCATGGTAGTTGAATTTATTGCATTATCTATTGCATCTAAAGAAGCAAAATGGTTAAGAAATTTTCTTTATGATGTACCTCAATGGCCTAAACCAATTTCACCTATTTCTATCTGTTGTGATAGTAAGGCTACTCTAGCAAAGACATATAACCAAGTATATAATGGAAAGTCTAAACACATTGGATTAAGACTTAATTATGTTTGATAATTAATCTCTGATGGAATGATCACTATTAATTATGTGAGGATAGTGAAAACTTAACGGATACTTTGATAAAAAGTCTTACTAGAAATGTAGTGAACAAGAACCCAAAAGGGATGGGACTCAAGCCCATTAATTAAAGTCACCCATGATGGAAACTTGAATTGACCGTTGGTATAACGTCAAGTCTTGAGTTGAATTAGACAAAGTACATTATTAGTATGTGACTGCTAGCACTATAAATAAATCCATCTTAAGATTAAAGTGTTAGGTACCGATACTGATAATGGAAGGATGAGTAATGTACTCTTAATAGAGTCATAACATTAATATGTTAGAGTGTATAAATACGGGAACACTCTTGATGGGCTTGGCTCTAACAACACTCATGAAAAGAGGACACAAACACATGGTCATAATAGTCTCCTAGATACTATACATTGACCCATGTTGAAATTATTGTGTGAGATGTGTTCGATGAATCAAATGGAATAGTTGGTTTAAAGCTTAGTCTGCTATGCAATTTTGATTAACTTTAACATGTTTTCACTAAGAGAATGTTCAATCGTAAGACATTTTTATTTATGCAAATTGATTTCCAATATTATCAAAACCTAAAATATTTTGAAAACGGGGAGAGATTATTGGAACATTTTCAAATATTTATAGTGTTCCAATAACTATAAATGAAAGGGTGTAATATCTTTTAGTTATTGATCAAGAGTTATATCTATAACAGCCCGATTTAGACCCTAGTCAGAACAGTGGTTTCGAGACCACAAATCTAAGGTTGAGTAGTGTGATGAAACTTGACAGCTAAAAATGTGTTTTTATATAGTAATGGATCCTGATCGAGTAGTTACTGACGATGTAGAGAGTAACGTGCCTGCTCCCGCTCAAAGGACAGTGCCGACTATATTTAGGCCGAATGATGGTAGCCAAGAGGGAGAAGCTAAGCAAGCCTTCTTCCAAATGATGAGTGAGTGGTTCTCGGAGGTCGTTCGAACGAATCTGGCTACTCCACAACCTCCACCCCCACAAGTACCTATTGTGCCACAAGTGACAGATCTGATTCGATTAAATAAGCCTCTTGTGGATAAGATCCAAAAGTACGGGGCTGAAGAGTTTAGGGCCACCGCTGATGATGATGCTGAACAAGCTAAGTTTTGGCTCGATGAGATGTCGTTGGCCCCTGATAAATGCATTAAGTGTGCAGTTTCCTTGTTGAGAGATACGGCTTATAACTGGTGGATGACGTTGACATCAGTGGTTCCGAGAGAGAATCACCTAGGATTTATTTCAATTTAAATTTTGAAAGAAGTATATTAGTCAACGATTTATAGATCAGAAACATAAAGAGTTTCTAGAGCTGAAACAGGGTTGTATGTCAGTTACGAAGTATAAACAGGTGTTTGTAAAACTGAGCCAACATGAGCGGGAATGTGTTTCGATCGAAGATACTATGTACAAAAGTTTCATTGAATAGCTGAATGAAGACATTAAATTGTTGGTTGAAATACTTGACATAAATGAATTTGTTGTGTTAGTTGAAAGAGCCTGCAAAGCCGATGAGCTTAGTAAAAAAAAGAAGAAAGCCGATTCTTAGGCTAGAGATGAAAGAAAAAGATTGGTGAGCAAGTCATCTCAAACTTCATTGAAGAGATTTAAAGATGTGAGCAGTTGACCAAATGCTACATTTGGACATCCGAATAGAGATCATGCAAGACAAAGTGTTGGACCAAGAGCTCAATTTCTGACTAAATCAAGTGTTGGTAGTGTTAAAAGCAACAAACCTGAGTGCAAAAAATGTGGAAGGCGACACGTGAGAGAATGCTGGGGCAAGTATAATAATAGAACTTGTTACAAATGTGGATCACGAGATCACTTCATTCGAGATTGCCCAAAATTAGCTGAAGAAGAAAATATTCAGAGTGCGAGACCGAGTAATATGACAACTAAAAGTATGCCTCCTAAAAACACTGAAAATGTGAATGGAAGTCAAAGAGGGACTATTGATATAGCTGTAAGATCCAAGGCGAGAGAACCTGCCCGAGCCTATGTTATACGTGCATAAGAAGAGGCGTCATCTCCAGATGTCATCACTAGTACTTTCACTCTATTTGATACTGATGTAATTGCATTGATAGATCCAGGTTCAACTCATTCCTATGTGTGTGTGTGTGAATCTAGTATCAAGTAAGACTCTACATGTTGAGTCTACTGAATTTGTGATTAGAGTATCGAACCCCTTAGCCAAGTGTGTCTTGGTGGATAAAGTATGCAAGAATTTCCCATTGATGTTTCGGAATACATGCTTTCTGGCTAATTTGATGTTGCCACCTTTTGATGAATTTGATATCATTCTGGGTATAGATTGGCTTCCTTTGCATCATGCTATTGTGAATTTTAAATGAAAGAGTATTGATTTGAAAAGTCAGAATGGTGAGCTAGTACGAATTGAATCTAGTGATTTGAATGGGTTGCCAGCTGTTATATCATCTATGAAAGCTCTGAATTATGTGAAAAAGGGTTGCAAAGCTTATTTAGCATATGTGATTGATACAAAAGTGACAAAAAAGAAAGTGGAATCTGTACCTATGGTTTATGAATTCCCTGATGTGTTTCCTAAAGAATTGTCGGGGTTACCTCCAATCCGAGAAGTTAAATTTGGTATTGAATTAGTGTTGGGGACTACTCCTATCTCAATAGCTCCGTATAGAATGGCACCAACGAAATTGAAAGAGTTGAAATCTCAGTTGCAAGAGTTGACTGATAGAGGATTTGCACGACCGAGTTTCTTGCTCTAGGGTGCTCCTGTATTGTTTGTGAAAAAGAAAGATGGCACTATGAGAATGTGTTTTGACTATCGACAATTGAACAAAGTGATGATAAAGAATAAATATCCGTTGCCTCGTATTGATGATTTGTTTGACCAGTTTAAAGGAGCTATAGTGTTTTCAAAAATAGATTTGAGATCGGGCTATTACCAGTTGAGAGTCAAAGAATCAAATATGTCGAAGACTGCTTTCAGAACGAGGTACGAACACTATGAATTTTAGTTATACCTTTCGGACTAATGAATGCTCCTGCAGTGTTTATGGATTTAATGAATCGGATATTCAGACAGTACGTAGATCACTTTGTTGTGGTGTTTATTGATGATATTCTGATTTATTCTTGTGACGAGACACAACATGCTGAGCATTTGATGATAGTATTATAGAATCTGCGTGAGAAACAATTGTATGCAAAGTTCAGCAAATGTGAGTTTTGGTTGCGTGCGGTTAGCTTTTTGGGGCATATTGTGTTAGCTGCGGGAATACGAGTTGATCCGAGTAAGATCTCAGCTATTCTTGAATGGAAACCACCGAGAAATGTGTTTGAAGTCTATAGTTTTCTAGGACTAGCTGGATATTATAGACAGTTTGTGAAAGGTTTCTCGATGATTGCGACTCCGTTAATGAAGTTGTTAAGAAAGATGTTAAATTCGAGTGTTTAAAAAGTGCCAACAGAGTTTTGAATAGTTGAAAGCACTGTTGACAGAGGCACCTGTGTTAGTTCAAACTGAATCAGATGAAGAATTCATAGTTTACGGTGATGCATCGTTGAATGGGTTGGGCTGTGTGCTAATGTAAGAAGGAAAAGCCATCGCTTATGCTTTGAGACAGTTAAAGCCGCATGAAAAAAATTATCTGACGCATGATCTTGAATTAGCTGCGATTGTGTTTGCCTTGAAGATTTGGCGACACTACCTATTTGTTAGAAATGTCATGTTTTTACTGATCACAAGAGTTTGAAATATTTGATGACTCAAAAAAAATTGAATTTGTGACAGAGAAGATGGTTAGAATTGTTGAAAGACTACGAACTTGTGATTGATTATCATCCGAGTAAAGCTAATGTTGCTGCTGATGCTTTGAGCTAAAAGTCTATATGTGCTTTGCGAGCAATGAATGCTCAGATAGATTTGTGTGATGATAATGTGGTTTTGGCTGAGTTGAAAGTAAAGTCGATGTTTATATCTCAGATTTGTGATGCTCAGAAAAATGATAGTGAGATGATGAAAAAACGAGCTCAATATGGGTTAAATTCTAATTCAGAATTTCAAGTTGATAATAATGGTTTTTTGAGATTTAGAGATCGGATTTGTGTTCTGAAGAATTCAAAGTTGATTTTGAATGAAGATCACAATAGCCATTTGACTGTTCACCTGGGGAGTACGAAAATGTACAATGATTTGAAACAGTTTTCTTGGTGGCATGGTATGGAAAGAGACATCTTTGACTTTGTGTCGAAGTGTTTAGTTTGTTAGCAAGTTAATGCTAAACATCAAGTTTCATCCAGTTTGTTACAGCCGATTATGATTCCTAAGTGGAAATGGGAAAGAATTACGATGGACTTTGTGTCGGGGTTGCCATTATCTCCGAGAAAGAAAGATGTAATCTAGGTGATAGTTGACAGATTGACGAAATCAGCTCATTTTGTTTCAGTAAGAATAGATTATTCACTTGATAAGCTAGTTGAATTGTATATTACTGAGATTATGAAATTACATGGGGTGCCACTATCTATTGTATCTGATAGATATCCGAGATTTACCTCGCGATTTTGGAAAAGATTGCAAGAGGCGTTAGGCACAAATTGCATTTCAACACTGCATTTCATCCGCAAACGGATGGACAATCCGAGTGGATTATTTAGATTCTCAAAGATATGTTGAGATGTTGTATCCTTGAACTCAAGAATACGTGGGAAAAGCATTTACCGTTGATTAAGTTTGCATACAATAACAGTTTTTAATCTAGCATTAAAATGGCACCATATGAGGCTTTTTACGGTCGAAAATGTCGAACGCTATTGTATTGGACTGAGCTGAGTGAGAATAAGATTCACAGGGTTGACTTAATTAAAGAGACTAAGTAGAAAGTAAAGATGATTTGTGACAACTTGAAAGCAACCTCAGATCATCAAAAATCCTATGCAGATTTGAAATGAAAAGATATTGAATTTGAAATTGGTGACAAAGTGTTTTCGAAAGTGTCTACGAGGAAAAAAATACTTCGATTTGGCCGGAAAGGAAAACTGAGTCCGAGGTTCATTGGACCATATGTGTAACACCTTAACCCCGGCCTAAAAGTTAGGCCCGAATCCAGAATGTCACATTAAAGGCACAGTTTAAAATGATTTTACTAATTAACCATTTAAGGCCTAAAAGCCCAAAACCCTTGTATCTTGTTAAGTTAAGATGAAAAGCCCATATTTTAGGAAAAACATTCATATGTTAAGTTATTTCAAAAACCATGTTAACTTTAAAAAATTTTTTTAAGTTTATTAACTAGATAGTTGAAATAATAATAACAAAACCCAAAATCTACAGTCAATTAGGAGATACATGGCCTTATTACAATCCAATGAAAAACAAAGTATCTAAAATAAATTCGTTTGAACAAATTAAAGTATCTGATCAGCTTGTAGTGTGGCCATCTCCGATTCCTCTCCCACATCGAGCCGTCTATTCAGGATCACCTAAAACATTAAATAAAAGGGTGTGAGTTTCGAAACTCAGTGAGTACAACCCTTGGCAATCAAATCACTTACAATCACATTGGGCCTAAGCCCTATCAAAATCGGTGGTCTTGGCCTTAGCCAATAATGTCCTCATATCATATCATATGCAAAAAAGGTGATGCAAAACCCTCCCAAAAATCCATCTGCTACACACACCATTTCCCTTCCAACATTTATACACACCTGTGGGGATTTCTAAATCGACCCACCCATCCTCTACACACCAAAGGTAGCACCACAGCGACACTACTCAACGTTGCAGCAAAGCTGCTAATCATATAATGGGCTTAAAGCCACCGGTGGATCCACGATCGTCAAGTAACTATGCGATCCTCAAATCTTCCTCCGTACTATAATTCCCACCCATATGCATCCTAAACAGAATATCGTATGAATGCAACATGCACATGGGTAACATTCACAAAACCCATACTCATCACGTAGGGGTATTTTTGTCATTTCACAACCCAAGGGTATTTCTGTAAATCTACTTTATAGGGGTATTCAGGCAATGTTGAAAAATAGAGGTATTTTGGAAATTTTGGAAATCAGGGTTGTTTTGGTAATTCTGTAAATCAAGGGTATTCTGGTAATTTCACAATTCAAGCTATTTTAGTGATTTTACAAATCTAAGGGTATTTTGGTAATTCAAACTAAGGGTATTTTGGTATTTTTCAAACTAAAGGTATTTTAGTAATTTTCCAAACTAAGGGTATTCGGTCCCTCTCGGGTTTTAGTTATGAACTTTGGCCCATTAACAAGTCATTGTTATTAAAGTGAACAGATACTATGCACTAGGTATGATTCTAGAGAAGAGGAGGTGGGCTGCTAGGGCCGCTTAAGTACCAAGCTCTCCCTAGATCTAATTCTGGACATGTATATGTCCATTACCACACCCTAACCCACTGACTTGTCCATAGACAGGTTTAATTATTAGAAGAGTTTTATGTTATTGAAGAGTTTGTCAAACTAGGCCTAGAGTCTATTAAACCCTAACACATATTTCTAGAATCTCATAAAGTTCATTAAGTCTATTTCATGCCATATAGCCCATTAAGCCAATTACATGCTCATATAGCCCATCAAACCAATTTCATGCTCATATAGCCCATTGGGCTCAACTATGATCCAATCATACAATCGTTCATGTCAATTCATTATTCATGCCTACATATCAACCATTGCCGTTTTAGGCCCACAAGTTCGGTAGGCCCATTTAGCCACTTTTGACTTTTTGACTTTTCGACGTTGTTGATATCGTGTGTGTGTGTAGTGTTTGTACACACCTGGTAACCTCGCGTGCTGCAAACCCTTTAATCACGAACCTACAATCGACAACACTAGCGATTAACCAAGGCTTAGCACATACTTAACAAAAATCGAAACCTCACCGTACCCTTACCGTGTGCCACATGTTCTAGTGGCCCTTCCTTTGCTACTATTTGCAATTATCCTCTAGATTTGCACCCAAACGTGTATCATAAAAAATAGGTGACTCATATTCCACATTAGTCACCCCTATAAGCTATATTACATTCGGCCATTTACTAAACCAAAACTGAGTCGAGAACACTTACCACCTTGTTAGCAATCCTTACCTACCACGCTTGTGATTGTTGAGCCTTACCCTTGTTAATACAAGTTAATAAAAAAGAGGGGTTAGATAGCCCTTCGGCTTATAACAAAACTTACTAAAAATTTTAACTAAGCACTTACCGAAATCCTCCTTTGATCCTGTGGCTCAGATATCTACTGAACAACATTCGGCTTCCAACAGTGACTAAGAGTAGGTAACAATTGATTGAGGTGAAGGAACAACAACAAAGGTTTGACAAAAGTATGGATTTGGAAAAGAAGGATGATAATAATTTCGACAATAAAGGGAATTTAGCTTTGTGAGAATTTGGCAAAAGGGATGATGGGGTTTTTCTTTTTGGCACTTGAAAGAATTCAACTATAGGAAAATCAATTAAGGGGGAGAAAAAAACTAGAGAATGCTCAAAGAACCTTTCAAGCATTCGGCCCCCTCTCCTTTTAAAGCCACAGGCCGAACACTCCCCTCCCTTAGAGTCCCATTTGGCACCATCACATCCTTACTCCCCATCTCCTAACTTTTCTCTCTAATAATACCTTAATCTTATCCAAAATCTCCTCCACATCCATCAGTCCTACTTACTTCAAACTCTCCACTACAAGAGTACAAAACCAACACAACTCTTGTCGTCCACCTATGCAAAATAAAACACTCCAAAATACACTCCTCCTGCTCAAACCTTGGACCTCTTCAGCTTTCACACACACCACCTTATAGCTCCCAAATGACGCCACTTGCCACTGGACCACAAGCCCATTTGTGTTCTATTTCTTCTTCATTTACTTAAAAGGCCTACTAACTGGAGTCACTGTTCCCTAGAGGTAAAACCAAAAGTTTTCCTATACCCTTACTTGATCCCAGGACATCTCCAACACCCCTAGACACTCCAAATTCATTAACCATCAAAGCCCACAAGCCAAATGTCATTTTCTCCCTCACTTAAAATTTTTTGAGACCCAAAGCCCCAAGCCCAATAGGCCCAATACTTCTAGGCCCAAATTTAGGGCATTACAATATGAGATCATTGAACGAGTTGGGTCAGTTTCTTATATATTGATGTTGCCATCTAAGTTAGAAAAGATTCATAATGTGTTTCATGTGTCAATGCTTCGATAGTACAGATCTGATCCGTCTCATGTAATTACTCCTACTGAGGTTGAAATTCAGTCAGATTTGTCATATAGTGAAGAATTTATTCGAATTTTGGCACGAGAGACCAAAGAGTTGAGAAACAAAATAATACCTTTAGTGAAAGTGTTGTGGCATAAACACAGAGTAGAAGAGGCTACGTGGGAGCCTGAAGATGCTATGAGAGAGCAATATCCACATCTATTTACTGGTAAGATTTTCGGGGACAAAAATCCCTAAGGGGGAGAGTTGTAATAGCCCAGTTTTGACCCTAGTCAGAACAATGGTTTCAAGACCACAAATCTAAGGTGGAGAAAATATTTTAATATTATTTTCTGTGTTTACAGTACGTGATTGAGCATGTTTGAAAATTCTGTGTGACAATTTTATTGATTGTGTGCCGAATTATGAATAAGGACTTAATCGCGTAAAATGTAAAAGTTGTGTGCTGATTGTTAAATTGCTAATTTGACATGGTTTATTAAAGTAGAGGTCCTTATGTCGATATTACACCATTAAATAGTTAATGGATGATAATGGCATGGCAATTGGTGTTATTATTAAAATTCATTAAGGGTAAAATGGTAAAATGCCAATTATGTTAATATTAAAGATAAAATAAAAATATTTGATGGCCAATTTATCATCTTTCTTCCATCGAAATAAGAAATGAAGAAGAGAGTTTGAGGCTTTGTGATTTTCGGCACTAGTGAGCTTCAATTGGTAAGTGTTTTGTGTTTAGTTTTTGATAATTTTTATGTTTTTGTGATCGTTGCTTAGTGTAATATCAAACCCATGCTTAAATTTTAGAATTTGATGGAGATTTTGAGATGTGCCATTATTGAATATGTGAGCTTTGTGATGGTTGATGATGAAAAATGAAAGATAGGTGAAAGATTAACATACATTGTCTTTGAATTTTTGGTGAATTTGAGTAATTTGGGCTAAATTGAGAAAAGTGTAAATTGAAGGACTTAAATGTGAAATAAATGAAATGTGTGGGGTTGTATTAGCATGGAAAGAATTCGACTAAGCTTATATGAATAGAAATTTGGTGTATTTTGTGATTTGATGAATTAAGGACTACTGTGTCGAAATATGAAAATGTGAGGGCTATTTTGCAAAATGCCCTAATTATGTGTGTTTGGATTAAATTGAATGAATTGGTGATTGAATGAGCTGAATTTGAATATGTATAGACCAAGAAAGGAGAAATTTGAATCGAGATCGAGGTATAGACAAAGTACTCGATCAATCGACCGTTTCGGTATTTCGACGTCCGAGGTATGTTCGGATATAATACATGTTGTTAAAATATGTTTTAGTATATTGGAATGAATATGTATATGATTATGAGATTTGAAATGCTATGTGCAAAATTGGATTAGATGGCACTAAGTGTGCGAAATTGAAATCGAAATAGGGATGAACAGCACTGTGTGTACGAAGATAGCACTGTGTGTACGAAGTTATGAAAGCTTCGACTTATTGATTTGGCATTGTGTGTGCGATACCGAGATAAGTCGGTTAAAATAATACGCACTAAGTGTGCGATGGCAAATATGCTTTGGTTATGTATATGGCACTGAGTGTGCGATTAAATTAAACGAATATCAGAGGATGATCGAAATGTAATATCGAGCATTGGGTAGCTTGGAAGTTGAATAACTATGTGTTAGCTAAGGTTGTATTGAACCTTTGTGGTTGATGAGTTTATAGATGAAGTTATGAATGGAAGAATGAGTATTTTATCTATGGATGATGTGGTATGAATATTTGAGAATTGATCTATGTGATGGATTTACTTGTTTAATGAGCTTGGTTTGTTAATTTGAATGTATTATGTGACGAACTTACTAAGCTTTTGAAAACTTACTGTGTGATTTGTTTCTCTGTTTTATAGTGTTAGTAAAGTTAGCTCGGATCTGGGAATCATTAGCATCTTTATCATACTATCGGCTATCTACTTTGGGTACTTTTGAAATATGTACATAGTTGGTATATGGCATGTATAATCTAGTTGATATGGCATGTTTTGAAATGCTTAATCCTTGCCATGTGATTTGGCTTGGAAGTGGAATAATGTAGGTATTAAGTGTGAGCTTTGTAAATGATGAATGTGGTGTGAAGTAGTGAGTGACGAATATGGTATGTTTCATGCTTGAATTGGTTGTTGAGTAATGAGGTTGAAATGTATAAGTTATGATATGAATTGCATGATGCTTGTTTTGCATGATTTAGGATGTGAAATTAGTAATTTGGATGGACTTATTTGTGTTGATTTTGAGTATGAAAATAGATGATGTTGTTGATGATTAATTGGTGTATGAAATGGTATGTTTGGGTGCATTTTGAGGCATAAAATGATATTGCTTTGAAGCTTGTAGGTGTACCTAAGGGTGGGTGGCAAGTTTGGCCTTGAAAATGGCCTATTGCCCACACAGTTGAGCACACGGGCGTGTGGCTCGACCGTGTTGTTTAAAGTTTGACAAGTGAAACAAGCCAAGCTCGACCATGGCTGGACACACGGGCGTGTGATTGGCCGTGTGGTGCAAGTCAGTGTTGACCACGGGTGAGGCACACGGGCGTGTCTCAGCCATGTGGAAAAGTCAGCATGTATGCCCTGTTTTGACACGGCTTAGACACACTGGCGTGTTTAAAGCCGTGGGAGGCACACGGCCTGCCCACACTGGCATGTGACCTCTGTAGTTTTGAAAAATGTTTAAATTTTTGAGAATTTTTGTATGTATTCGGTTTGGTCCCGACCTCTTTCTAACACGTGTTTAAGGTCTCGTAGACCTTGATAAGGGACTAAGTGTTTATATTGTAATATGTTTAAGTGATAATTAACTTGGTGTCGTGAAATGGATATGAAATGTTTCAATTGTTCGGTAATACCTCTTAACCCTATTTCGGCGACGATTTCAAGTTAGGGGTGTTACATAATCACTTGATTTTTGACAAAGAATTATAACTATACAATCAACATTACTTGAATAGTTATGAAATATTATTTGAATATTTATTTCTCTTTTAAATATGTGATTATTTAGAAAAGACACTTATTGAAAGTTATGTGTCTATGAAAAGACATGAGAGTTCTTATATAGAGTAGTGAGATTTAATTTGGAATATATACCAAAATTCTCGGAAGTTCTTTCTATTATTCCTCCATCTTCTACTATTATTAGATTGTTCTATAAAAAATTACTACAGAAATTCTTTATAGAAATTGATTTTCTTGTTATACTCTGCTTAATGCTTAGTGGACTATTTTCATTAATGCAAAACGCAAATAGTCATTGGACTTCATTATATCCTCGAGGTTCGTTTGCTTAAAACTTATTTGCACACTGAGTATAGTTAGGGTGAATAGAACATTAAAAATAGTGGCTTGATAAACTTCTTGAAGTCTTGTCCTATTGTTTTGTTTTTCTGTTCGAGGAGTTGTTCATGTGTTCAAGATTTTTTCTCAATGATGTTTTGCATTAACAATTTTAACTCATTAGTAATAATTTTTAAAATATTACCTAAGGATACATGATAATATTTTACCTCTACTAGATTTTTAACTCAATTGGCACTTTGTATTTATGTTCGCTTAACTAAGAATATTTTTTTTTTACCAAACATAAAGAAGAATATTTAAAACGTACCAAAAAACTACTCTTTTATTAAATATTTTTTATAAACAAATATTACCATACCGGAACGGTGACAGGTTCTATTACCATACCCAAAAAGAAAAAAAAAACAAACTTGTACCTTTTGACCTATAACTTAGAGAAAACAAGTCTTAATTACTAACTTTCATGGAGATCGCAGTGCTTCTGTTTATACAATGATAGAATTACACAATACTATAGTAAATAATCATGTCTTGCATTCAGCAAATAACAAATACATGTTCATCATAAAGCGAAGCTAATGGACTCAAAGTGCAGGTTTTGTGCCAATCCAGACGCACAAATTTTCGCAACATCGTGCCGCATCTTCCTCGGTCCACACGCAAGAACTCCAACATCTGATTCTTTTAAGTCTAATAGTGTTTATGCAATATCGAGATGAACCATCAATTTTTCTATAAACATGGACGCCATTACTGTTTAAGGTTCTCACTCAATTAACAAGCTTACTCTTGAAATCAGGTCTTGAACCAAAATGAATCTTGGTAGCTTGGACGAGGGACTGATGGGGAAGGCTTTCGAGTTCTGCACCAGAAAACCATGGCGACACCCCTGGTGATGTTACTCGTGTTGCTATTTCTCTATTCTGCATTCGGCTCCATTCCCTTGCATTTTGTTTCTTGCACCACAAGAAAACTACACTAGAAACAATGAAAATGCAAACACAAACAAGAAACATATCCCAGAGTGCTCTATAAGAGAAATGGTAGATTTATTCAGGGTTGTGATCTATAGGGTATATATATAATAACGAGTGACAATGCCCAAAAGAAGAAGGAACATAAGGAATGAGGATGAAATTATTGCCCCAAGCCATAACCAATTGTTGGGGCCTAGTGTTGCAGAAATGGGTGAGTCTAAGGGGCTTGGCTTGAACCATGTTGTTTGGAGAGGTTTGTGGGTTTCAGTCATTGGCTGCTCTTCCTCTCTGGTGATGTATGCTTCAATCTGCAATTGTATTTGGGATATTTGTGAAGGAGTACCCGAGATGGGAAGCAACAAATCTAGCATTGCAAGGTCAGCTGAGTTCTTGAAGGCACAAATCATAATAACTCGTGGAACCTTGAAATTTGGCTTCTGGATTTGAAAAATTATCTCTTGGATTATGGAGATAAAGGGAGTAATGCCACTGCCTCCGGACACCAATACCAGGCACTCGTGCCTGTTTATAATTTAACTGGTAAATTTAGTATTTTCGCCCCTATATCGTGCTCAAGTTGGGATCAATTTGGTATAATTTGTTTTTTTTCCTTTCATTAATATTATGGTTTAGTTCAATTCACTAATATCTAGGGGTGAGCAAAACTCGATTCGATTCGAAAAAATAAAAAAAATTCAAATTTCGAATTATTCAAATCGAGTTAATCGAGTTAATCGAGTTAATCGAATCAAATCGAATTTTGAGTTTCGAATTTCGAGTTCGAATCGAGTTGAATTTTCAAATTCGAATAACTCGAATAATTCGAATAAACCGAATATAAACTATTTTTTTTTTAATTTTAAGCATTTCCCTCAAGCCCAAATATTTAATTTTATCCCTTCCCCCCCCAACCCCAAGCCCGTCAGGCGTCAGCCCAAAAATTTATCTTCCCAATTCATCCCCCAAATAAAACCCCCAAGCCCTAACACTAGCAGTAGTAGGTAACAAATTTCATCCATCGTGGGTGCTGCAGATTCTTCTTCTTCAAACCCCAAATTAATTTTCTTCTTCTTTGTTTTTCTCTGGTAAGTTGTCTAATCTCTTTTTCTACTCTTCAATTCCAAATCTATTGAGTTTCTCTTCTTCTTGTTGCACTTTTGCTTCTGTATGTTGGCTGTGAGTTTGGACACTCATTTACTCTGGGTTCTACCTTTTCTCCATTTTCGCACCTGCATTGCGTGAAGAGCCATCATCTTCATCGACTTAAACGTTCAACGGCTGGTCACTGTTCTATATCGAAACCTATCTTTGAGCAAAGGTATGTGTACTTGCTATATGTCTGGCTTAAAGCTTTCTTGAGCAAGCTAGGCTGAAGCTAATGACATGTAATTAAAATTGTTTATGACTCACTGAAACTCAATGCTAATTCTAGTTCCCAGCATGTGTTTAATACAAAAAAAAAAAAAGAATTATGCATCAGAGATTTCTCATGGAATTGACTGGAGAAAGAGAAAAAAAGTGCATGTGGTTTGTTTTTGTTTATTGCCTTGGGCGTATTGCTGTCTCTTATTATAATCTGAATACATCTACTGACTGTTGTAGACTTGTAGTGTTGTTCATGTTTTGAAGGTATGTGCTAATTCTCTTTCTCCAGTCAATGCTAATCCAAATATGTTATGGGGTGAAAAGAAAAATAATTTGTAAAATAAAAAGAAGGTACCCATGTCCAAAGGCACAAGAAGCTACTTGATGAGTTGATGAGTAGTTCTTTTCTTAAAGAAAAACATTGAGAAAAAGATAATACAAGACATTAAAATTAAAATATCTTTTCTTGCATATGTTTAATTTTTATTACTATTTTGTTTAATTAAAATTTACAAAATAAAATAAAATAAAATAAAACTTAATTAAAATCTTGTTTGGTAAGGTAATGGTGGGATATTAGCGAGCCAATTATGTATTTTATGAATATAATAAGAAATTTACTTCACAATATTATTATTCAATTTGATTCGACTATTTTATTTAAAATAAATTGTATTTGAAGTAAATTAATTCTCAATCTTTATATTCTTGATATGAAATTATCTTATTTTATATGTCAAGTCATGAAATAATTTAAAGCTTTAAAATTTTAAAAATAAAATTATAATTTAATTTCAAGAATTAAAATTTTGAATGATTTTTTTGTCTTTCCGATTGATATCCAATTCAATTCAATTCTCGAGAGTAAGCCAACACTTGATCCACAGTGTGATAAATTTAATTTCAATAATTAGAACTTTTAATTTTTAAAATTAAGGTATTAAAAAAATAAATTTTTGAAAGTAGATAAATTTTAAAATTAAAATTAAAAAATAGAAAATTAGAAAGATTCAAGGCATAAGCAAACTTATGTCTTTTTCGTGGTCAATTTTACATTATGATGTGTTCATGTCTCACTTGTGCTATGGTAACACTATCACTTGTTCATGTCTCACTTGTGCTATGGTAACACTTTGGTTGAAAATGAATTAAAGCATAAATATTATTAAGTTTGATTTTAAATCAATTATTGGTTATCATTAGTGATTGCAACAAATGTTTGCTTGTAGATGAGTGATCCAAAGCAAGATGGTTCAACTCAAAGTTCACAAAATTCTTCCCCAAGTAGAGATGATCAATCAACAACCAAGGAAAATGTTCGAAAAAGATTACTCCAAGGGCAACTTGTTGGAACCATTTCACCAAGTATGTGACTAAAGAGGGGGAGAAGAGAGCAAGGTGCAATGCATGTGATGTTACTTACACCATGGAAACAACTATGGGTTCTACAACAAATTTGAATAACCATTTGAAAACATGCCTAAAAAGACCTCGAGGTAATACTTCTGATCCGAAGCAATCAGAATTAACATTTGTGAATGTTAGGCAAGAAACAACGGATTTAACAACTTGGGTGTTTGATAAAGATGCTATTAGAAAAGCATTGGTTCATATGATAATTGTGGATGAACTACCTTTTAAAATTGTAGAGGGAGAGGGTTTTAAATACTTTCTTTCTATAGCATGCCCACGCTTTAGTCTTCCATCTCGTTGGACAATTAGAAGGGATTGTCTTGATTTGTTTAACTCCATGAAGAGTGCAATGAAGAATTGTTTTGAAAAAGATATAAGTAGAGTTTGTTTGACGACAGATACTTGGACTTCATTGCAGAGGATATCTTACATGGTTTTAATAGCACATTGGGTGGATGATGAGTGGAGGTTGCAAAAAAGAATTATAAATTTTTGCCCAATATCCGCTCATAGAGGTGAAAGCATAGGTAAAGCTATTGAAAAATGTCTTCGAGATTAGGGGATTGAGAGGGTCTTCACTATTACTGTTGATAATACATCGGCCAATTCTATTGCCATTGAATATTTGAGAAAGAAATTGAATCATCGAAATGCTTCTGTTGCAAATGGAAAATTTATTCAAATGAGATGTGTTGCACACATTCTTAATCTCATTGTGCAATACGGTATTAAGGACGTTTCTGTGTCTGTGGATCGAGTTAGAGGTGCTGTGAGGTATATAAGAGCATCACCATCGAGGTTGATAAAATTCAACCAACGGGTAAAAGAAGAAATGATAGATAGTAAGGCTCAATTGTGTTTAGATGTGCCTACTAGATGGAACTCAACATATATGATGTTAAAGGTGGCCGAAAAATATGAGCGTGCATTTGATTCATATGTACGTGATGACCGTAATTTTTTTCTTGACCTTACTGCTGGAGATGGAGTTCCTACATTTGATGATTGGGAAATTGTTCGAAGAGTTATAAAAGTATTAGAGCCTTTTTATCATCTTACACTGAAGGTGTCCGGATCTTTGCATGTTGCCTCTCATTCACTTTTTGAAGTATTGACGGATGTGCATTGTCTTTTTGATGGGTGGCAAAGTTGTGGAGATCTAGACATAGTTTCTATGACTTCCAAAATGAGAGAGAAATATAATAAGTATTGGGGTGAAGGAAACAAGATCAACATGCTAGTTTACTTGGCGGTCATCTTTGATCCACGATGTAAAATGAGTTTTTTGAACTTTGGGATCAACTTGCTTTTTCCTAATGTTGCTAATGACATTATGAAAATGATTGATAAAGAATTGCATTGCTTGTTCAACGAGTATTCTTCTAATGCCGGGATAATTCAACAGTTTGAAGGTAGATCTAGTTCTTCGACAAATCTTTGTAGTTCAATGGAAATAGATCATTCAGAAATGAAAACGAGCTTGGCCAAACAAAAGTACCTTCAGAACAAGAAACAAGTTGGATTAGAAAGCAAATCTGAGTTGGATAGATATTTGGGTGAGGATGAAGAAGTAAACAATTCAAGTTCATTTGATTTACTGTTGTGGTGGAAAATGAACAGTCCTAGATTCCCTATTCTTTCACAAATGGCTCGAGATATTCTTGCTACTCCTATTTCAACAGTTGCCTCGAAAAGTGCATTTAGCACGGGTGGACGTGTTCTCGATAGTTTTAGAAGTTCTCTAACTCCTCTCATGGTCGAGGCTTTGGTTTGCACACAAGATTGGCTTCGGAAATCTAATGATGCCATCAATCTTGAAGATTATGTTGATGAACTTCAAACCATGGAAGATGGTAATATATAAATTTTAATTTATAAAATAAGCTTTTGTGTTGTTTATATTAGTAAGCATTAACTAACACTTTTGTTTTTAAATTTGCTATACTTGTCAAAAATACCTAAAGATCAAGAAGGTAATATACTTAGCATTAGTTTATAAAGTTAAATGTTTATTTAATTTTTTTTGCGAACATTTTTATCATTTAACTAACTCATTCAATACTTTTACTAGATGTTTCAAGATTATCAATGCCAACGGTGTTTGAAGCACAAGAAGAAACTTAAACTATTCTATAATGGTTTTTGAACTGATGTGTTATTATTATTAGTTTGGTTTGGTTTGTTATTGTTGTTGGTTAATTTAGGTTGATGTTGTGTTGCTTTTGTTTATTTACTTGTTTACTTCAATTTTTTGTTGTATGATCATGTTTAAAAACTTTGAAGAATTTTTTTTTTTTTTGAAAAATTACATAAAAATAAATAACACTAAAGTCATTTTTTTAAAACTTAACTCGAACAAATATATTCGATTCGATTCGATTCGAATTTCGTCTTACTCGACTCGATTCGAAAAAAATTCAAATTAGGTTAGGATGATAAAATACGATTCGAAAACTCGATTAACTCGAAAATTTTTGATTCGATTCGATCGAATGCTCACCCCTACTAATATCATCAAGCAATTGTTTGTGGGATGAGTGGAATTTTAAAATATCCAAATTGGACCTTTTAAATTAATAAATTAGTGAAAATAAGTATTTTGACAAACGTAATTTCAGCTTTTTATTTTAGAATATTTTGAATTTTTAAAGAATTAGTCCAAATCATATGGTTCAACTTATTTAAAAAATTGATAAATTAGTAAAAGAATTATTTTGTTAATTGTATAATTTTACATATTTCAATGATATTTTATAATTTTTTAAATTTAAATGATTAAAATGTAAAATTTATTAATAATTTAATGGGTTATAGGGTGTAGTTTAGCCTAGTTATCAATTGAAAACATTCCACCCACCTCAGAAAATGAGAAGAATTAGGCCCATAGGGCCCTTCAGTTGAAACTTGAAGACGATCCAAAGATGAACCGAGTTCTTTGTAAAGCTTGTGAGACCAACTTCCTTGACATTTGATCACCACGCTAAGCTCATCAGTCTCCATATTGCAATTGGAAGAAACTGTAAAAGGATGCCATTGTAACTTCGAAATTCTAGGGACATTCACAAACAAGATGCTGGTCGGATTATAATACAATCCTGGCAGGTCCAAAGAAAAGATTAATAACAGCTGAAATCATAAATATATAAGAAGATTTAAGCAAATTAACTGCAGGATAGTTATAATGACCAGCAGTCTTGGAGAAGTTGAGTTCAAGAAGGCCACATGGTAAGATACGTGCAGACAATAATGCGGTGCGTTGTCGGGGTTGTAAGAATCTTAAGTATCTATCAATGACGAAAAGGAAGATCCCAGGAAGGATCATGAAGAAATAAGCATCGCCCACATGCAGTAAGATGTAGAGAAGGTAGAGATGGTGGGTGTCTATGAAGCATGGACACGGACACGTAATACGGGTACGACACGATACGGATACGGCAACACGGTAATTTTTAAAAAATGAGGACACGGATACGGTAAGATACAGAAATAAAAAATATTTTTATTATACATATATTTATGTTAAAATACTAAATGTAAATGAAAATATTGATATTTTTCATTAATATATAATTAATTCTTTTCCATTAAGCTGTCTTATTATTACATAAAATATGATAAAATATAGTAATAAATTATGCTAATAAATACAAAATATATTATACTAATAAATATTTTTTTTGAGTAACATCAGATTGGGCTTCCATTAATAGGGGAAAAATTACAAAAATTAACTTGGTCCAATAAGCTTGGCCCGATCAGCCTGGCCTGATAATGATCCAGCCAAAGAAAAATCTAGAATTCAAAAACCTAATAAAATAAATAAAGAAAACTAAAAAATTAAATTAAAAAATCAACCGTCCATCCTGCCCAATCAAGTCTTATCACCTTGCCAGACCATTCATTTTTGCCGTTTCATCATTAAAGGCGATTTTCATTTTCGAGAAAGGCTATAATGCTTCTCCATTACTCAAAGGCTATAATGCTTCTCCATTACTCTTCACTTTGACCGTTTAGTAGCCTTCTTCTGTTTCCTTTGCTATCTTATTTTTCAATCTGGTTCTCTCTCTATTTTTTAATCTCTACAAATAAAACCCAGCAAACTCGGGAGTATCATTGTTTGACACGTTTCAAGGCGTGTCCGGTACGTATCCGACCGTGTCAGCTGCGTGTCCATGTCGAACACCAGTACGACACCGGTACGAGATGATTTTTGCCGTGTCGGTGCTTCCTAGGTGGGTGTAGAAGAAAAGTTCAAACTTCATTCGTCTAAACTGAGGCAAGCTTGTCACCCACATTGGCATTGCAATTACAATTGCAATCACTCCTGCTATATTTGATACCCAAGTTTTGCTCCATTCCACCATCTGCACACCCAATAATATACTTACATCTATCATATTATAGTTCTCACTTTGATCTTCCAATAACAAATATCAACTATAACCGTATTAAATTTTTATTAATACAAAATTTTCAAAAAGAAAACATTGAATATGGTAAATAAGTAACCATCACATTAAGCTGATTTTATTTTACTTTTTAAAAACTATATATATTTTAGAGTTTATGAAATTAATCTTTTCAAGTTTTGGTAGTCCCTCTCAATAATATGTCTTCAAAGTTTAAATTTAAATTTTGATTCTAAAAATACAACGTGACTCACTACTATATCCAACAATAGTTGGTATTCAAATTATTATATTTAAATTTTATTCAAATTTATCTCAAAATGATATAAAATATTATAGTAATAAAATTAAATTATGAAATAGATAACCTCCAAAAGCAAAATTTACAATTATCAAGCAATATAATTATATTTAATACTTAATTAAATATTAAATAATTTTATAATATAAATTTGATATTTATAAAATTTAATATTTAATTTATTCAACATTTAATATTTCAATTTCTTAAAATTTGACATCTCTCACATGTTTGTAGGATAAATATCATATGAAAGATTGTAATAACAGAAAGTCCAAGAATCAATAAATAGAACTTAACCAACAATAAAACTACTGTATTTTTCCTAGATTAAAATGATACTATATAAAGAAAATGTTCCCCAAAACATGCATATTGTTAATTTGGTGCTAAGGTTGTTAAACGGTTGCATCGGTTATTATTCAAATAAAAGTATTATTAATTGAATTAATTTAAAATTTAAAATTTTTATTCGTTAATTAAATAAAAATTTCAAAAATCATTAACAGGTCAAATTAACGGAAACTTGTAAAATGTATTTTTTTTCTTTTGGATCAAACAAATTTAAAACAAAAAATAATGTAATGACAACAGTAAATTAAAAACGTAACTCCACATGCATAACAAATTGCAATATTAATGATGGCAAAAAACACAAGATAGCAGAAAAGTTAACAATAATTTGCAACAACCATAAAGTTGTCAGTAAAAAAACAAAAAACTGGTACTTATTTGTGATAATATTTCAAAACGAAAAGAAAACGGAAAATAATCTATTGAAGTCTTAAAAAAAAAAAAAAAAAAAAACAGAGATAATAATAATTTTAAATTAAATTAATCATTAATCAAATTTTTCAAGAAAATTATCAAACTTTAACCACATTAAATTTGTTGACTGATTAATTAACTAAAATTAAATTGATTTGACAGATTATTGGTTTCAACCCAAGTATATACACCTGTATTTGGTGCCTCCTATATGTCAGTTTTAATTATATAAAATAATGAATTTTTAATAAAAAAGAATTAAATTATTTTTGATTTAACGTATAAGAATTAATTTATTTATTTCTTATATAAATGAGGTAAAATATAATCTGACTTTTAATATAAATATCTCTATAATTCTTTTATCAGATTGAATATGAAGAGTAAAATGTAATTAGGAAAGAATGAATTGATGAAAACTATACCTCAGCCATTTGATTAGTGACGGCCCAGTAGATAATGAAACCAATTGTATGAGCAGCAAAAGGATGTTAGAGAGGTGTCCAAGCCAAATATGATATTTGATGCTTGATTCTGAGGTTAGCCCAATTAGAGGCAAAACTGATGACCCTCTTGTTACAGGGAAGAAGAGAAATGCCCAGCATATGTTCCCTATGTATCCAAGTCTTAATGATAAACTTCGGAGTTTAGCTTCCCATCTGCCCCACCAAGCATAAACAAAAATAAAAAATCCCACATATATTAATATTCAAAGTTCAAACTTAAACTAAAAACAAGTAGGGTTTTGTCGTATACGTACATTTTCTCGCCTTCTTTATGCATGTGAAGGTTTCCGAAGCTGACATACAAGTAGTTTGCAAGGGACCAGATTAAGAGAGCGAAAAAAATGGCTGCAAACGTTACCTCCAATGCAGAAACAATTCCAAGGGGAGCCATTACCACCACCGGTCGTTTCAACAAGGCAGTAGCACTGTCCAAACCCAACCTTTTAGAGTGATTAGAAGAGTCGGTCGATTTGTTTTGAAAATGGAGGTAAGCGCAACCAAAAGCAGCTATGAACATCAGGGGGAAAGAAAATAGCAAAAGGTTTGTCCCTGTTAAGTTAAAAAGTGGGTGCATGCAATGCAACGCCATGTAAAGGAATCAATCAAAAGATTTGAAGAGTGAAACAACATCGCACAGTTAGCAGCAAAAGCATCAAAGACAACAACTCACCTTGTCCTGAAAAATAAGTAGAATTGAGAGTGGTTTCCAGGTTGGGTGTCCATGTGTTTTTGTAAAGTTTAGTCGGCAGCATAACCCAAATCATCAACCACACAGCGAAAGCCACAAGGAAAATCGCCTGCACCATTCCTTTGCTGCTCATCTTCTCTCTCCTTAAAAGCTTTTACTAATATATATATATATATATATATATATATGTATGTATGTATGCATGCATGTATGTATATAAAGCCACACTCGCAGCCTGAGGTTTATATATATATGAACCAACTACGAGTATCGAATATTAAAGGGCTTAAAGAGAAAACAGCATAAAGCATGCATACATGCACTTAATTAGTTTGGATTCTTGAGGATGATTTCATCTGGTTTTTATTTTGGGATTGAAAATTTTCAATTTAATCTTGTGAGGTTGACAGATCATGGGGGATTGAGTCTCAGGAGATCTGTCATTTAATTGGGCAACTTGGTGATAAATTCATTTGGCATGTTATTGATTCAAGTGTGTGGTTTTGGTTGTGCTGGATGCTTTGCTGGAGACAAGGACCTCATCTTGCGTTGGTGTTGCTACATAGATTATGCTGATATTTAAGAAGTTTTTAATCGTAGTATATTTTTATCTTCAAATGGGAGTTTCAATGTTAAGTTTTTGGTGCATTTTGTTTTTACTTCCAATGTTTTCGTTTGCTTCAGGACGATAATAGTATATTTGGTTTACTATCCTTGGATAGTTTTATTTTTTCAGTTTTTAGTAACAATTTTATTTTGACTGACCAATATATATATATTTGATATAATCATACATGTTCTAATTTGTTTCATAGTTTAAGTACATTGAAGTGGAATGTATGTAAAATTCTCTCAACAATCAAAATTTCAAATGTTTGAAGATAAAACCACTTTAATTTTTTTCAACTTGGTAATATCTTTATATTTGATTTATTAGAGTCAAACTTAAAAGAGTAATAGTATATTAGTGGTATAAACGAATTTTAATGTATAGGGATTGTGCTTCTAATGCTAGTACATAGTTGACTTTATTTCTTGGAAATGATAGTACTGATAGTACAAGAGAAAACTTTGAAATATAAGAGAAATACAGAATAATCCGTTACGTATGCATAAATCAGAATATAGATATGAACAAAACAAATTAGACTATAAAATGAAGCAAATGTGTATATATATATATATATATATATATATGATATTCAAACACATTTGTTAAAGATAATCAAAACATATATGTAGTGATACAAATTTTTAAATTTCATAAGTAAAGTTAAAAATTGATAAATGTCTTCTAAATGCATAGTAAAATATTAAAAAAATTTAAAAAGATACATGGCAATTTTATAAGAATGTTTATGCAATAAAAAAGTATATTGTCGGTATACCAAATACTCACCAATATTTAATATAGGGAAAATATTTAGTACACTGTGAGTGAAGTTTTTAGACTCCACAAGTAGAATTAGGAATTGATAAGTGTCTTATAGGAGTATAGTAAAATATTAAAAAAATAGAGACATATGTCAATTTTTAGACTTAATGCATTATTTGGTATTTAAGTTTGATAATTTTTTTTTTCTAATGTGATACTTGTTGTAACACCCCTCACCCGTCTCCGTCGCCAGACTAATGTTATAGGAAATTACAAGCATTAACAAAACGAACATAGATAATTTCCAATTAAAGATTTTTTTAAAAACAAACATTAATAATTTCATTCAAACAACATGTCATTCAAAATAAAATGAGACTTAAATCGAGCCTACACAGTATTAAAATTGATTGTGAAATAACCAAGGATTAAATTGACTCAAAACATGAAAATAGTATAAAACTAAAAACAGAGTTACACGGCCGTGTTGCTAGGCCATGTGATAAGGCTCAGCCCGTGTGGAGCAGAGACATGGCCGTGTGGCCAAACCATGTTATAACCTATGCCCGTGTAACTCTGTGACACACGGCTGTGTCGCCAGGCCGTGTTACTCTCTGAGACCGTGTGAACCTTAATCACCAAAATTAAACAGAGCACATGGTCATGTCATACAACCATGTAGGACACATGACCATGTGACAAACCATGTCACAGGCTGTGTGTACCCAAAAACACCTTCAAACACAAGCCATTTCACACACCCTTTCTTAGGTTCCAAGCCATGCATTAACCAACATCCAAACCTAATCAAAATGTGCCAAAACATACCAAAATATATCAATTCGCAATCAACCTAAGTGTAACACCCCTAACTCGTATCTGCCACTGAAATAAAGTTGTAACACCCCTTACCCGAAATCTCGCCGGGATTTGGCACGAGAAATTACCGAACAATTTACCTAATCGCCACTTAGGCTCAACGTGACTACTCTCCCCGAATCGCTTCAACTACTTCACACTCAACCTACGAGAACTCTCGGGACCATATCGGAAGTTTTACAGTCCATAAATTTTTTTCATCTAAACAGGGAGTACACGCCCGTGCTAGATGACACACACGCTCGTGTGTAGTCACACACGCCCATGTGCTCACACCGTGCCCAAAAACCCCAACATTCTGCCAAAACTCACACGGCTGGGGCATGCCCATGTGAAATGGGGGCACGCCCGTGCACCCTTACCACATGCCCGTGTCTTCCACCCGTGGGGAGTTACTGACTAATTTAGCACGGCCTGGACACACCCGTGTCTCCTAACCGTGGAGAGCTACTGACTTAATCCACACGGCCTGGGCACACGCCCATGTCCCTACCGTGTGTCTTACACGGTTCATGCACACGGTCGTGGGATTCACCCGTGGTCTATTCTAATTAGTAATAATAAGGTGCGTGGTTAGCATGCCCTAGACACCTGCAGTGTGTCTACCCGTGTGGCACATGAAGGCTATTTGCCAAGCTTCTAGCATCCCTATATCTTACTCTACATGGGTTTATTCAACAAACTAACAAACCTCTCTTAATCCACATGCACTCACATTGATAACTTTGAAATTTCATAAATGATAAAATATGCCATCATTCTTGGCAATTTACAAAATTAATGTCTTAGCAAGAGCCAATACACCTTTGGTCAAAATAACAAAATAATCTAACTAGTCTAGTCCTATACATGCCATATACAAAATCACTAGTTTAATTATACCGAAGTAAGCAGATAGTGTAGGCGGTCTTCTAGTTATCGGCGTATCCCGGCTTGGCTCTTAAGCCTATAAGACAAGGGAAAGAGAGAGGAGTAAGCTTAAAGCTTTGTAAGTTCACATGTAAACAATATAACACTCTAAAATGAATGAACATTTTCATAGCATTATTTGCTAAGCAAGAAATCAATCTACATTCAGGATTAGGCTTACTCATTTCCTCCATTCCCAATCACATCACAAGCATAATGCATACATTCAATAATGGTTTCCCTGCACTAAGCATCACAAGGTCACTTAATGTAACACTCACCGTATCAAAATACATTACCCGGTGATTTCGCACTTAGCCCACCATCAGTCTTCATTAGGGTGGTATTGTACATAGCCCACCAAGAAGGTTAATTACGGTCGTATCGCACACAGCCCACCATCAAAATTTGATATAACACACCTACCTATCTATTCCATCATTTATACAAAAATTATTCATTAACTACCACTTTCTATCTACTTGAATTATACATGTTCTCAATTATGCTATGCACTGATTAACAACAATAATGTGCATGTAAAATGCATCGTTTACATGTAAACTTACCTCAATGCAAAATGTGTTAGCTAGTGATTTACTCGATCACCTTGCCTTTCCCACGGTCAAGGTTGATCCCGCGCTATTCTTGATCTATAACAATGAAATTCATTCATTTAGGACATTCTATGATTAATATACATCAAATTCTACACTTGGGCTAAAATGACCATTTTGCCCTTGTATATTGGAAAAATTACGATTTTGCCCCTTGGTTCGTAAATCATTTTTCATCACATTTTCCCATTAAACAAGCCTAGATGAACATTTATTCCTCTTTCAATAACCCACAAATCTAACTATTTCATGATTTATTACCAATTTACAACATTTACAACTTAGTCCCATTTAGGTGTTTTCATGACAACACCTTTCACAAAAGTTGTCTCTAACCTCCCCATCATTCATTTTCTTCCATGAAAACTCATCTAACAACATAAACTCTCTCATAGAAAGTCTCTAAACTTTAATCATTTCACAAATTAGTCCCTCATTAGTTAGCTTAAGCTTTGGGGACTCAAAAGTACAAAAATCATCAACTAAAATCACCTAAATCACTTACTTGAATGAGGATTGAGTGGCTGAAAGTTTGAACCTCCAAGAACTCTATTCTCTCTTGAATTTTCAGTGGAAAGAGATGAGTGAATAGTGAAAGATGATACATCTTTTGTTTCTCTTATTTTATTCATTTTATCACTTAATTTCTACCAACTTTGACTAGTATTTAATGCTCTTGTCCCCTTAACTTGAATGGCCGCCAACACATATAATAGGGCCTAATTTCACTTTAAAATCCTCCAATTTACAATCTATAACTATTAGGTACCTCACCTTATAAAATAGAACTTTTTCATTTATGCGATTTAGTCTTTTTGGCAATTAAGTACTCTATTGCCAAAATTAAAGCACCAAAATTTCCATATAGTCATATATTAATACGATAACACATAAAATAATACTAAAATAATTTCTTCAACCTTGGATTAGTGGTCTCGAGACCATCTGTTCTAACTAGCCCCAAAATTGGGTCATTACAACTCTCCTCCTTTTGGCATTTTTGGCCTCAAAAATCTTACCAGTAAAGAGGTTTGGATATTGCTCTCTCATGGCTTCTTCCGGTTCCTACATAGCTTCTTCTACACTGTGCTTTTGCCACAACACTTTTACTAAGGCTATGTCCTTATTCCTCAACTGTTTCACTTCTCGAGCCAAGATTTTAATCGGCTCTTCCTCATATGTCATATCCGGTCGTATCTCAATTTTCGTGGGAAAAACCACATGCGAGGGATCGAAATGATAACGCCTTAGCATTGATACATGGAACACATTGTGAATTTTCTCTAACTCTACTGGTAAAGCCAATCGATATGCCACTGGTCCAATCCTTTCGGTAATTTCATACGGCCCTATGAATCTCGGACTCAATTTAACCTTTTGACCAAATCTCAATATTTTCTTCCACGACGACACTTTCAAAAATACTTTGTCACCCACTTGAAACTCAATTTCTTTTCTTTTCAAGTCCGCATACGACTTTTGTTGGTCTGAAGCAACTTTCAGACTATCCCGAATCACTTTCACTTTTTCCTCAGTTTATTTAACTAAATCAATCCCATGGATCTGCTTATCACCCAACTCGGTTCAATACAAAGGTGTCCGACACTTACAACCATAAAAGTTCATACGTGCCATCCGTATGCTCGATTGATAACTATTGTTGTAAGCGAATTCTACCAAAGGTAGGTATCTTTCCCAACTACCTTCGAATTCTAACACACGGCATCAGAGCATATCTTCAAGAACTTGGATTACTCTCTCAGACTGATCATTAGTTTGAGGATGAAAAGCAGTACTAAAGTTCAACCTTGTACCTAAGGCCTCTTGTAACTTCTTTCAAAACCTTGAAGTAAATCTCGGGTCTCTATCCGAGATAATGGATATAGGCACTCCTTGTAATCTTACTACCTCGCAATATACAACTCGATTAACTTCTCTAGTGAATAATCAATACGCATGGCAGATAAAGTGAGCCGACTTTATTATCCTATCAACGATAACCTATACAATATCTTTCTTTTTAGAGTCGAAGGCAACCCGTCACGAAGTCCATGGTGATTCGGTCCCACTTCCACTCTGGAACCATCTTTGGTAGAAGTAATCTGGAAGGCAACTAATGCTCGGCTTTCACTTGTTGACAAATCAGACATCTTGTTACATACTTCGAGATGTCTCTTTTCATTCTTGGCCACCAATAGAATTTCTTCAGATCATTGTACATTTTGTACCGCCTGTGTATCTTGACAAATGAGTATTTTGTGCTTCTTGTAAAATTTCTGATTAACTCATCATCTTTAGGTACACAAATTCTATCATGGAACATTAAACAACCATTCGAACTTACGAAATTCGAATCACTTTTGATTCACACTTAACTCTTTTAGCTAACATCTCATTATCATTCCTTTGAGCTTCACATATTTGTTGGACAAATAGTGGCCTAGCTCTCAACTCACCAAGATAGCACCATCATCGGACAATGACAAACTCATGCTCATAGTTCTCAAAGCATACAAATATTTTCTACTTAAAGCATCTTCAACTATATTTGCTTTCCCCGGGTGGTAATCAATCACTAGCTTGTAGTCTTTCAATAATTCAACCCATCATCGTTGCCATAAATTTAACTCCTTTTGATTTATCAAGTACCTCAAACTCTTATGATCCGTAAAATTTGACACTTCTCACAATATAAATAATATCGCCAAATCTTTAACACGAAAACGATCATGCCAAGTCTAAGTCATGAGTCGAATAATTCTTCTCATGTGGTTTTAGCTGTCTCGAGGCGTAAGCAACCACCTTACCCTCTTGTATCAACACACAACCGAGACCATTTAAGGACGCGTCACTGTAGACCACAAACTCCTTTCCTAACTCAGGCTGTACTAAAATCGGTGCTTTTGTCAACAACGTTTTCAATCTCTCAAAACTCCGTTGGCAATTTTCATCCATTCAAACATAACATCCTTGTGCAATAATTTCATCATCGAGTAGCAATCACAAAAATCCCTCCACGAATGGCCTATAGTACCCGCCAAACCAAGAAAGCTTCGACTTTCGACACGTTTTCTACGGTTTCCACTCCACAATAACCGAGATCTTTCCGAATCAACTCTAATGCCTTCCCTTGACACAACATGTCCTAGGAATCCGACCTCCTGAGCCAAAACTCGCTCTTGCTAAATTTAGCATATAATTGCTTATCTCTCAAGGTCTGCAAGACAATTCTCAAATGCTTTGCATGATCACACTCATCTCAGGAGTAGACCAATATGTCATCGATAAAAACAACTAAAAACTTGTCCAAATACGGTCGAAATATACGGTTCATTAAGTCCATAAAAATCGCAGGAGCATTCATTAAATCGAACAAAGATGACCGTAAACTAATAATGGCCATACCTCATCACGAATGCTATTTTTGGCACATCTTGTTCCTTAATTCTCGGTGATAATATCTGGATCTCAAATCAATCTTGGAAAATACCATAGCTCCCTTCAGTTGATCAAATAGATCATCTATCCTCGGTAAAGGATACTTATTTTTCACCGTCACCTTGTTGAGTTGTCGTAATCTATACACAATCTCATCGATCCATCTTTCTTTTCACAAATAATAAGGAGCACCTCACGACGAAAAGCTTGGTCTTGCAAAACCCTTATCCGTCAACTCTTGCAACTGGACCTTCAGTTCTTTCAACTCCAATGGCGCCATCCTATACAGAGTGATGGAAATAGATGCCGTTCCCGGAACTAACTTAATTCCGAAATCAACCTCTCTGATTGGAGGTAGTCTAGGTAACTCTTCTGGGAATACATCCGGATACTCACATACAACCGGCACAGTTTCAACCTTTGCCTCAGTCTCTTAACTATTCAGTACAAAGGCAAGATACGAATCATATCCATTTCTCAAATATTTCTTAGGTACCACGGAAGAAATCATCACCGGTAGGTTATCTGACTCACCTGATTCAACCCAAATAACATCTTCATTTTTACACTTCAATTCAATAAATTTACTACCACAATTCACTAAAACACTATGGGCAATCAACCAGTCCATACCAAGAATCAAGTCAAACTCATCAAATAGCAGCAACATAAAGTTTGCCGGAAAATAATAACCCCTAACTGTCAAAGGACAGTTCCTACATACCTTATCAACTGACACCTATTTTCCTAGGGGGTTTGATACTTTTATCACAAATTCAGTAGACTCAATAGTCATATTCAAATTAAATTCCAATCCCATACAAATATAAGAATGGGTTCACCCGGTCAATAAAAGTAATAACAGAGGTGTCATAGAGAGAAAATGTACTCATTATTACGTCCAGTGATGATGCCTCTTCTCGAGCGCGAACAGCATAGGTTCTTTCTGGTGCCCGACCCTCTGACCTCACAGCGGTATCTCGTGATACACCTCTACCACAAGTCCTACCTCTCGGGTTCTTTTGTGGTATACCTCTAAAAGATACACTGCTTGATCTTACCTCCTGCTTCTTTTCCTTGTCATCTCTTTCAGGACAGTTTCAAATGAAATGGTCGTGGGATCCACACTTGTAGCAATTTCGATTGTTTCCCAACACTCCCAGTGTGATATCTCCCACAACTTGGGCACTCTGGTTTGGACTTTGGATTGCTCACACTTGCCATTGAGGTGGCCTAAACTCTTGAATCAATACGATACCTCGATCTCTGCGAATACCCGACCGACGTAGTCATCCGAGGGTTCCTTCTAGACCTCTTCGATTGAGATTGGTATGACCTACTCATCGGCCTCTTCATCGCATCAGGAGCCTCACTCAGGGCTTTCCTCTTTTCCTTACTCAATTCTTCGGCCTTACTAGCCCGATCCACCAGTATTACAAATTCTTTTAGCTCTAAGATCCCAACTAAAAGTTTGATGTCTTCATTCAACCCGTCTCCAAACCTCTTACATAGGGTAGCTTCCGTGGATACGCATTTCTGTGCGTACTTACTGAGCTGAACAAATTCGAGTTCATATTCCGCCACAATCATTGTTCCTTGCTTTATCTCAAGGAATTCCTTCCGCTTCTGGTCTATAAAACTTTGACTTATATACTTCTTTTAGAACTCCTCCAAGAAAAAGTCCCACGTTACCCTCCCTTTAGGAACTACCGATGTCAACGTTTTCCACCAATAGTACGCCGAGTCCCTCAGCAAAGATACATCACATTTCAAACTCTCCTCGGGTGTACAGGAGAGCTCATCAAAAACCCTCATTGAGTTTTCAAGCCAGAACTCCGCCCGTTCAGGGTTATCATCTTTGTTAGCTCGAATATTAGCCCTTTGCTTCCAAATTTTATCTACTGGGGCTTATTTGTCCTCACTATTTCTACACATTGGGGAGCCACAAGAACTGGCTGAGGTATAGGAGGAGGTGGAGGAGGTTGAGCATTGGGATTAGCTCGTACATACTCGGTGTACCAATTGCTCATCATTTAGAGAAAGGCTTCTCGAGCCTCTTCTCCTTGATCCCTAGTCTCGGGTTCACTTTACACAGGAGCCGACGCATTACTAGCTACGACATCAGCAACCGATTGATTGGAATCTATATACTACATAAAATAAATTTTTAAAATCATCAGAAGCCACCACAATATCATTATACGCTTATGGCATGTATAGCTAGACTCCCACACACGCTACGGTAGTCCTAGAACCGACTAAACCATAGCTCTGATACCACTAAATGTAACACCCCTTACCCGAAATCCCTACCAAAATTGGGCACGAGATGTTACCGAATAATTTACCTGATCACCACTTAAGCTCAACGTGACTATTCTCCCGAATCGCTGCAACTACTTCACACTCAACCTATGAGATCTCAATCGTACCTACGAGAACTCTCGGGACCATATCGAAAGTTTTAAAGTCCATAAAATTTCTTTTCATCTAAACAAGGAGTACACGCCCGTGCTAGATAACACACACGCCCGTGTGTAGTCACACACGCCCATATGCTCACACCATGCCCAAAAACCCCAACATTCTGTAAAAACTCACACGGCTAGCGCATGCCCATGTGAAATGGGGGCACGCTCGTGTACGCTTACAACATGCCCGTGTCTTCCACCCGTGGGGAGTTACTGACTAATTTAGCACGGCCTGGACACATTCGTGTCTCTTAACCGTGGGGAGCTACTGACTTGATCCACACGGCCTAGGCACACGCCCATGTCCCTACCGTGTGTCTTACATGGTTCATGCACACGGCCATGGGATTCACCCATGGTCTATTCTAATTAGTAATAATAAAGTGCAGGGTTAGCACGGCCTAGACACACGTCCGTGTGTCTACCCGTGTGGCACATGAAGGCTATTTGCCAAGCTTCTAGCATCCCTAAGTCTTACTCTACATGGGTTTATTCAACAAACTAACAAACCTCTCTTAATCCACATGCACTCACATTGATAACTTTGAAATTTCATAAATGATAAAATATGCCATCATTCTTGGCAATTTACAAAATTAATGTCTTAGCAAGAGCCAATACACCTTTGGTCAAAATAACAAAATAATCTAACTAGTCTAGTCCTATACATGCCATATACAAAATCACTAATTTAATTATACCGAAGTAAGCAGATAGTGTGGGCGGTCTTCTAGTTATCGACGTATCCCGGCTTGGCTCTTAAGCCCTATAAGACAAGGGAAAGAGAGAGGAGTAAGCTTAAAGCTTTGTAAGTTCACATGTAAACAATATAACAATCTAAAATGAATGAACATTTTCATAGCATTATTTGCTAAGCAAGAAATCAATCTACATTCAGGATTAGGCTTACTCATTTCCTCCATTCCCAATCATATCACAAGCATAATGCATACATTCAATAACGATTTCCCTGCACTAAGCATCACAAGGTCACTTAATGTAACACTCACCATATCAAAATACATTACCCGGTGATTTCGCACTTAGCCCACCATCAGTCTTCATTAGGGTGGTATTGTACATAGCCCACCAAGAAGGTTAATTACGGTCAGACGCTTTACGTACCCACCATCAAAATTTGATATAACACACCTACCTATCTATTCCATCATTTATACAAGAATTATTCATTAACTACCACTTTCTATCTACTTGAATTATACATGTTCTCAATTATGCTATGCACTGATTAACAACAATAATGTACATGTAAAATGCATCGTTTACATGTAAACTTACCTCAATGCAAAATGTGTTAGCTAGTGATTTACTCGATCACCTTGCCTTTCCCACTACCAAGGTTGATCCCGCTATTCTTGATCTATAACAATGAAATTCATTCATTTAGGACATTCTATGATTAATATACATCAAATTCTACACTTGGGCTAAAATGACCATTTTGCCCTTGTATATTGGAAAAATTACGATTTTGCCCTTGGCTCGTAAATCATTTTTCATCACATTTTCCCATTAAACAAGCCTAGATGAACATTTATTCCTCTTTCAATAACCCACAAATCTAACTATTTCATGATTTATTACCAATTTACAACATTTACAACTTAGTCCCATTTAGGTGTTTTCATGACAACACCTTTCACAAAAGTTGTCTCTAACCTCCCCATCATTCATTTTCTTCCATGAAAACTCATCTAACAACATAAACTCTCTCATATAAAGTCTCTAAACTTTAATCATTTCACAAATTAGTCCCCTCATTAGTTAGCTTAGGCTTTGGGGACTCCAAAAGTACAAAAATCATCAACTAAAATCACCTAAATCACTTACTTGAATGAGGATTGAGTGGCTGAAAGTTTGAACCTCCAAGAACTCTATTCTCTCTTGAATTTTCAGTGGAAAGAGATGAGTGAATAGTGAAAGATGATACATCTTTTGTTTCTCTTATTTTATTCATTTTATCACTTAATTTCTACCAACTTTGACTAGTATTTAATGCTCTTGTCCCCCTTAACTTGAATGGCCGGCCAACACATATAATAGGGCCTAATTTCACTTTAAAATCCTCCAATTTACAATCTATAACTATTAGGTACCCTCACCTTATAAAATAGAACTTTCGCACTTTATGCGATTTAGTCCTTTTTGGCAATTAATTACTCTATTGCCAAAATTAAAGCACCAAAATTTCCATATAGTCATATATTAATACGATAACACATAAAATAATACTAAAATAATTTCCTCAACCTTGGATTAGTGGTCTCGAGACCACTGTTCTAACTAGCCCCAAAATTGGGCTATTACAACTCTCCCTCCTTTTTGGGATTTTTGCCCTCAAAAATCTTACCAGTAAAGAGGTTTGGATATTGCTCTCTCATGGCTTCTTCCGGTTCCTACGTAGCTTCTTCTACACTGTGCTTTTGCCACAACACTTTTACTAAGGCTATGTCCTTATTCCTCAACTGTTTCACTTCTCGAGCCAAGATTTTAATCGTCTCTTCCTCATATGTCATATCCGGTCGTATCTCAATTTCCGTGGGAAAAACCACATGCGAGGGATCGAAACGATAATGCCTTAACATTGATACATGGAACACATTGTGAATTTTCTCTAACTCTACTGGTAAAGCCAATCGATATGCCACTGGTCCAATCCTTTCGGTAATTTCATATGGCCCTATGAATCTCGGACTCAATTTAACCTTTTGACCAAATCTCAATATTTTCTTCCATGACGACACTTTCAAAAATACTTTGTCACCCACTTGAAACTCAATTTCTTTTCTTTTCAAGTCCGCGTACGACTTTTGTTGGTCTGAAGCAACTTTCAGACTATCCCGAATCACTTTCACTTTTTCCTCAATTTATTTAACTAAATCAATCCCATGGATCTGCTTATCACCCAACTCGGTTCAATACAAAGGTGTCCGACACTTACAACCATAAAAGTTCATACGTGCCATCCGTATGCTCGATTGATAACTATTGTTGTAAGCGAATTCTACCAAAGGTAGGTATCTTTCCCAACTACCTTCGAATTCTAACACACGGCATCAGAGCATATCTTCAAGAACTTGGATTACTCTCTCAGACTGACCATTAGTTTGAGGATGAAAAGTAGTACTAAAGTTCAACCTTATACCTAAGGCCTCTTGTAACTTCTTCCAAAACCTTGAAGTAAATCTCGGGTCTCTATCCGAGATAATGGATATAGGCACTCCTTGTAATCTTACTACCTCTGCAATATACAACTCGACTAACTTCTCTAGTGAATAATCAATACGTACCGGTATAAAGTGAGCCGACTTTATTATCCTATCAACGATAACCTATACAATATCTTTCTTTTTTGAGTCGAAGGCAACCCCGTCACGAAGTCCATGGTGATTCGGTCCCACTTCCACTCGGGAACCATCACTGGTAGAAGTAATCTGGAAGGCAACTGATGCTCGGCTTTCACTTGTTGACAAATCAGACATCTTGTTACATACTTCGAGATGTCTCTTTTCATTCTTGGCCACCAATAGAATTTCTTCAGATCATTGTACATTTTTGTACTGCCCGGGTGTACTGACAAATGAGTATTTTGTGCTTCTTGTAAAATTTCTCGGATTAACTCATCATCTTTAGGTACACAAATTCTATCATGGAACATTAAACAACCATTCGAACTTACCCGAAATTCAGAATCAGCTTTTGATTCACACTTAACTCTTTTAGCTAACATCTCATTATCATTCCTTTGAGCTTCACATATTTGTTGGACAAATAGTGGCCTAGCTCTCAACTCAGCCAGTATAGCACCATCATCGGACAATGACAAACTCATGCTCATAGTTCTCAAAGCATACAAATATTTTCTACTTAAAGCATCTTCAACTATATTTGCTTTCCCCGGGTGGTAATCGATCACTAGCTTGTAGTCTTTCAATAATTCAACCCATCATCGTTGCCATAAATTTAACTCCTTTTGATTTATCAAGTACCTCAAACTCTTATGATCCATAAAAATTTGACACTTCTCACAATATAAATAATATCGCCAAATCTTTAACACGAAAACGATTGCGGCCAAGTCTAAGTCATGAGTCGGATAATTCTTCTCATGTGGTTTTAGCTGTCTCGAGGCGTAAGCAACCACCTTACCCTCTTGTATCAACACACAACCGAGACCATTTAAGGACGCGTCACTGTAGACCACAAACTCCTTTCCTAACTCAAGCTATACCAAAATCGGTGCTTTTGTCAACAACGTTTTCAATCTCTCAAAACTCCGTTGGCAATTTTCAGTCCATTCAAACATAACATCCTTGTGCAATAATTTCATCATCGGAGTAGCAATCACAGAAAATCCCTCCACGAATGGCCTATAGTACCCCGCCAAACCCAGAAAGCTTCTGACTTTCGACACGTTTCTCGGCGGTTTCCACTCACAATAACCGAGATCTTTCCCGAATCAACTCTAATGCCTTCCCTTGACACAACATGTCCTAGGAATCCGACCTCTCGGAGCCAAAACTCGCTCTTGCTAAATTTAGCATATAATTGCTTATCTCTCAAGGTCTGCAAGACAATTCTCAAATGCTTTGAATGATCACACTCATCTCAGGAGTAGACCAATATGTCATCGATAAAAACAACTAAAAACTTGTCCAAATATGATTGAAATATACGGTTCATTAAGTCCATAAAAATTGCAGGAGCATTCGTTAAATCGAACAGCATGACCAGAAACTAATAATGGCCATACCTCATCCTGAATGCTATTTTTGGCACATCTTGTTCCTTAATTCTCAGCTGATAATATCTAGATCTCAAATCAATCTTGGAAAATACCATAGCTCCCTTCAGTTGATCAAATAGATCATCTATCCTCGGTAAAGGATACTTATTTTTCACCGTCACCTTGTTGAGTTGTCTATAGTCTATACACAATCTCATCGATCCATCTTTCTTTTTCACAAATAATACCGGAGCACCCCACGGCGAAAAGCTTGGTCTTGCAAAACCCTTATCCATCAACTCTTGCAACTGGACCTTCAGTTCTTTCAACTCCAACAGCGCCATCCTATATAGAGTGATGGAAATAGGTGCCGTTCCCGGAACTAACTTAATTCCGAAATCAACCTCTCTAATTGGAGGTAGTCTAGGTAACTCTTCTGGGAATACATCCGGATACTCACATACAACCGGCACGGTTTCAACCTTTGCCTCAGACTCTTAACTATTCAGTACAAAGGCAAGATACGAATCATATCCTTTTCTCAAATATTTCTCAGGTACCACGGAAGAAATCATCACCGGTAGGTTATCTCACTCACCTGATTCAACCCAAATAACATCTTCATTTTCACACTTCAATTCAATAAATTTACTACCACAATTCACTAAAACACTATGGGCAATCAACCAGTCCATACCAAGAATCAAGTCAAACTCATCAAATAGCAGCAACATAAAGTTTGCCGGAAAATAATAACCCCTAACTGTCAAAGGACATTCCTACATACCTTATCAACTGACAACTATTTTCCTAGGGGGTTTGATACTTTTATCACAAATTCAGTAGACTCAATAGTCATATTCAAATTAAATTCCAATCCCATACAAATATAAGAATGGGTCGGCCCCGGGTCAATAAAAGTAATAACAGAGGTGTCATAGAGAGAAAATGTACTCATTATTACGTCCAGTGATGATGCCTCTTCTCGAGCGCGAACAGCATAGGTTCTTTCTGGTGCCCGACCCTCTGACCTCACAGCGGTGTCTCGTGATACACCTCTACCACAAGTCCTACCTCTCGGGTTCTTTTGTGGTATACCTCTAAAAGATACACTGCTTGATCTTACCTCCTGCTTCTTTTCCTTGTCATCTCTTTCAGGACAGTTTCAAATGAAATGGTCGGGGGATCCACACTTGTAGCAATTTCGATTGTTTCCCCAACACTCCCCAGTGTGATGTCTCCCACAACTTGGGCACTCTGGTTTGGACTTTGGATTGCTCACACTTGCCATTGAGGTGGCCTAAACTCTTGAATCTGAATACGTATTACCTCGATCTCTCTGTGAATACCCGACTGACGTAGTCATCCGAGGGTTCCCTTCTCTAGACCTCTTCGATTGAGATTGGTATGACCTACTCATCGGCCTCTTCATCGCATCACGAGCCTCACTTAGGGCTTTCCTCTTTTCCTTACTCAATTATTCGGCCTTACTAGCCCGATCCACCAGTATCACAAATTCTTTTAGCTTTAAGATCCCAACTAAAAGTTTGATGTCTTCATTCAACCCGTCTCCAAACCTCTTGCATAGGGTAGCTTCCGTGGATACGCATTTCTGTGCGTACTTACTGAGCTGAACAAATTCGCGTTCATATTCCGCCACAATCATTTTTCCTTGCTTTATCTCAAGGAATTCCTTCCGCTTCTGGTCTATAAAACTTTAACTTATATACTTCTTTTGGAACTCCTCCAAGAAAAAGTCCCACGTTACCCTCCCTTTAGGAGCTACCGATGTCAACGTTTTCCACCAATAGTATGCCGAGTCCCTCAGCAAAGATACATCACATTTCAAACTCTCCTCGGGTGTACAGAGAGCTCATCAAAAACCCTCATTGAGTTTTCAAGCCAGAACTCCTCCGTTCAGGGTTATCATCTTTGTTAGCTCGAATATTAGCCTTTGCTTCCGAATTTTATCTACTGGGGACTTATTTGTCCTCAGTATTTCTACACATTGGGGAGCCACAGGAACTGGCTGAGGTATAGGAGGAGGTGGAGGAGGTTGAGCATTGGGATTAGCTCGTACATACTCGGTGTACCAATTGCTCATCATTTAGAGAAAGGCTTCTCGAGCCTCTTCTCCTTGATCCCTAGTCTCGGGTTCACTTTGCACAGGAGCCGTCACATTACTAGCTATGTCATCAGCAACCGATTGATTGGAATCCATATACTACATAAAACAAATTTTTAAAATCATCAGAAGCCACCACAATATCATTATACGCTTATGGCATGTATAGCTAGACTCTCACACACGCTACGGTAGTCCTAGAACCGACTAAACCATAGCTCTGATACCACTAAATGTAACACCCCTTACCCGAAATCCCTACCGAAATTGGGCACTAGATGTTACCGAATAATTTACCTGATCACCACTTAAGCTCAACGTGACTATTCTCCCCGAATCACTGCAACTGCTTCACACTCAACCTATGAGATCTCAATCGTACCTACGAGAACTCTCGGGACCATATCGAAAGTTTTACAGTCCATAAAATTTCTTTTCATCTAAACAAGGAGTACACGCCCGTGCTAGATGACACACATGCCCGTGTGTAGTCACACATGCCCATATGCTCACACCGTGCCCAAAAACCCCAACATTCTGCAAAAACTCACACGGCTAGTGCACGCCCATGTGAAATGGGGGCACACTCGTGTACCCTTACAACATGCCCGTGTCTTCCACCCGTGGGGAGTTACTGACTAATTTAGCATGGCCTAGACACATTCGTGTCTCCTAACCGTAGGGAGCTACTGACTTGATCCACACGGCCTGGGCACACGCCCATGTCCCTACCGTGTGTCTTACACGGTTCATGCACACGGCCATGGGATTCACCCATGGTCTATTCTAATTAGTAATAATAAAGTGCAGGGTTAGCATGGCCTAGACACACGTCCGTGTGTCTACCCGTGTGGCACATGAAGGCTATTTGCCAAGCTTCTAGCATCCCTATGTCTTACTCTACATGGGTTTATTCAACAAACTAACAAACCTCTCTTAATCCACATGCACTCACATTAATAACTTTGAAATTTCATAAATGATAAAATATGCCATCATTCTTGGCAATTTACAAAATTAATGTCTTAGCAAGAGCCAATACACCTTTAGTCAAAGTAACAAAATAATCTAACTAGTCTAGTCCTATACATGCCATATACAAAATCACTAACCTAATTATACTGAAGTAAACAGATAGTGTGGGCGGTCTTCTAGTTATCGGCGTATCCCGACTCGGCTCTTAAGCCCTATAAGACAAGGGAAAGAGAGAGGAGTAAGCTTAAAGCTTAGTAAGTTCACATGTAAACAATATAACACTCTAAAATGAATTAACATTTTTATAGCATTATTTGCTAAGCAAGAAATCAATCTACATTCAGGATTAGGCTTACTCATTTCCTCCATTCACACATCCCAATCACATTACAAGCATAATGCATACATTCAATAATGGTTTCCCTACACTAAGCATCACATGGTCACTTAATGTAACACATCACCATATCAAAATACATTACCCGATGGTTTTGCACTTAGCCCACCATCAGTCTTCATTAGGGTGGTATCGAACATAGCCCACCAAGAAGGTTAATTACGGTGGTATCGCGCACAGCACACCAGAAAATTTATTAGACGATGGTATCGCAGACAGCCCATCGTAATTAAACAACAATGTGGTATCGAACTTAGCCCACCATCAAAATTTGATATAACACACCTATCTATCTATTCCATCATTCATACAAGAATTATTCATTAACTACCACTTTCTATCTACTTGAATTATACATGTTCTCAATTATGTTATGCACTGATTAGAAACAATAATGTGCATGTAAAATGCATCGTTTACACGTAAACTTACCTCGATGTAAAACGTGTTAGCTAGCGATTTACTCGATCACCTTGCCTTTCCCATAGTCAAGGTTGATTCCGCGCTCTTCTTGATCTATAACAATGAAATTCGTTCATTTAGGACATTCTATGATTAATATACATCAAATTCTACACTTGGGCTAAAATGACCATTTTGCCCTTGTATATTGGAAAAATTATGATTTTACCCCTAAGCTCGTAAATCATTTTTCATCACATTTTCCCATTAAACAAGCCTAGCTGAACATTTATTCATCTCTTAAAAACCGACAAATCTAACTATTTCATGCATTTATTACCAATTTACAACATTTACAACTTAGTCCCATTTAGGTGTTTTCATGACAACAACTTTCACAAAAGTTGTCTCTACCATCCCCATCATTTATTTTCTTCCATAAAAACTCAGCTAACAACATAAACTCTCTCATGAAAAGTCTCTAAACTTTTAATAATTTCACAAATTAGTCCCCTCATTAGTTAGCTTAGGCTTTGGGGACTCCAAAAGTACAAAAATCATCAACTAAAACCATCTAAATCACTTACTTGAATGAGGATTGAGTGACTTAAAGTTTGAACCTCCAAGAACTCTATTCTCTATTGAATTTTCGGTGGAAAGAGATAAGTGAATAGTGAAAGATGATAACATCTTTTGCTTCTCTTATTTTATTCATTTTATCACTTAATTTCTACCAACTTTGACTAGTATTTAATGCTCTTGTCCCCCTTAACTTGTATGGCCAACCAACACATATAATAGGGCCTAATTTCACTTTAAAATCCTCCAATTTACTATCTATAGCTATTAGGTACCCCCACGTTATAAAATAAAACTTTTGCACTTTATGCGATTTAGTCCTTTTTCACAATTAAGTACTCTATTGCCAAAATAAAAGCACCAGAATTTCCATATAGTCATATATTAATGCCATAACACATAAAGTAATACTAAAATAATTTCCCTCAACCTTGAATTAGTGGTCTCGAGACCACTATTCTGACTAGCCCCAAAATTGGGCTGTTACAAAAGTTGCGGAGCATTACCGGAGTTTATAGTTCAATTACAATTAATTTATGTCATTTCCTATTCGTTTCCTAGTATCAATCACAATCAAACATAATGTCCCTCATATGGGTCTTCGAGGCCAAAAATAAATATTAGAATTGTATCGGGACTAAACTGGGATCACAGTAAATTTTTTGCAAAATCTTAAAATTTTTCTTAGGTGCAGGGGACACACACTCGTGTGGCCAGACCGTGTGAACCACACGGCCAATGACACGCCCATGTCCCAAGCCGTGTGGGCATTCGATGTGAGGCACACGGCCGTGTCCCAACCCGTGTCCTTACTTGTGTAATCTCTGACTTGGGTCACATGGTTATCCACACGCCCGTGTGTTAGGCCGTGTGGACAATTTAATTTTCAAAAATTAGGTGCAGGATTCACACGGCCATGTAACACGTCCGTGTGTTAGGTCATGTGACTCACACAGCTGAGACACATGCCCGTGTCTCTATCCATGTGACCAATTTTGAGAATTCTGTTTCACTCGTGTGTCACACATGGTTGAGACACATGCTTGTGTGGACAGAATAAGGCCATTTTTCAAGCCTTATTTCTCACCCTTTTTACCTTGCACCTACATCAACACTTCAATATATTCACCAACCAATTCAAGGCATATAAATCAAATTAATATTCAAGTTTTATACATGACATGTTGCTCACACTTTCAAGTATTTATCTTACCCTTTTCTAATCATATACTTACCCAAGTGTGATTATATTTAAGTTACTAATCCAAACATACTCATATACCAAACATGATATAACATCATGCATCAATATATTAAATATGTTATCAATAGATATTCCACTGGCTAATTACAACCAAAACATTTACATACCCTTACTTGTCACCATTATCCTATACATGCAATTATACCAAAGTAAGTTTCTTATTATACCAAAACAAGCTGGAGGATAGTGTGATGATGCTCCAACCGATTTCCAACCTTCATGAGCTTCTCATTACTATAAAAAAGAGGAAAGAAAACCAAGTAAGCATTTCAAATGCTTAGTAAGTTCATATAACAGGAATTTAACTTACCATATATTTTCATTTAAGATAAGCATACAAAAAATGCATCCAAACAATTTGGCTAATAGCCTAAAACACAACTTCATCAATCATGTTAGTCAAGTAAATCACATAATACTGAGAACATGGATGAACTCATCGTTTAATGATTTTCATATACGTATGCTTTCCATATCATTATTCCATATTACATGTACATTTCCATGACAAATCATTTCAAGTTCATTTTAGCCATGTCAAAACTTTACCCGTTGAATTTATTTGAAATATCGATGGATACGCTTATGTAGTACACTTAAAGTGTACAAACTAAAATCCGTCAATTCATATCCAAAGGTACCCAATTAGAGCACATAATCAGGAAGCACAGTCTCGAGCCATATGTCAGTATGCTCAGATGAGCCATGTAACAGGATGCTTATCTGGGCTATATAGGAAACTCCTAAGAGTTTAGAATAGAAAGCTCATTGAGCTTAACAGGTAACTCCGAAGAGTCATTAACAGGGAGCTCCGGGTAGCATAACAGGGAGTTCAAGCAAGCCATGTCAGGAAGCTCATAAGAGCCGATATCAGGACGCTCATGAAAAGCTGCGTTTGTGTCTGCAATAATTGTTGGACCACAACCGATCGAATCATGTAATAGGACGCTCACAAAGAGCTGCAGTAGTGTGTAATACATGCAGGATCACTATCAATCAAGATGCTCGTAGGAACTATATAACAGGACGCTCGAGAGGGCTTATAATAGGATTGCTCGTCCGAGCTATAGTCTGTCCGCAACATATTGAGGACTATAATCAATACGGGAAAATATTGTATCTATCGAATTTCATTACTCATACGAGACTCAACATGTATCTAACTTTATCGATCACATATTCAATTTCACATCAATAGCATTTACATAATTCATACATACAACTTTCAATTTAAGCATATAAATAAACACAATTTAGTTACACGAACTTACCTCGTTACTTGTTCGTATAAAAAAATCTACTAATCCGATACTTTTTCTTTTCCTCAATCTAACTTCGTATTTGAGTTTTTCGAATCTATATAAATGAGTTTAATATCAATTTAATCCATTTCATACTCAATTCACTTATTAGGAAAAATTACTATTTTGCCCCTATACTTTTTATAAATGACAATTTTGTCCCTAGGCTCGAAAAATAAAGTTCATGCAATTTAATCCGTATTCCAAGCCTAACCGATTTTTACATGTTACAATAAAAAACCCATGAATTTCACAAAAATAAGAATTTTCCTTGGGTTTTACCACTTTTCAATTTAGTCCCTAAATCATAATTTCATCAAAATTCTCTTTGTAAAAGTTGTTTATCAATTAACAACCTTTCATTTTTTATCATAAATTTCAAACTTTTAGCATTTACATCCATGGAAAAAATTATATACTTTGATATCTTTACAAATTAATCCCCAAAATAGATAGATTAAACTATTATGAACTCGAAAATATAAAAATTATTAAAAACGGGACAAGATTACTTACCCAATTAAACCAAGAAAGCTTGCTTTCACTTTTCTAGGGTTTCCACGTATTTTTGGGGAAGAAGATGATATAAAATGATGATATTAAACATTTATTTAATTTATCATCTTTTATTTATTTCATTTCCAATTTAGTCCTTTTCTTTTTCTAATTTTCCATGAATGAATCATCAAAAATATCTACTAACTTTTCTTAATGATCTAATTACCATATAAGGACCTCAAATTTTGAATTCCATAGCTATTTGATACTTTTAGCTACTAGAACTCAACTTTTGCATTTTATGCAATTTGGTCCTTTCCACAATTAAATATGAAATCAGTAAAATTTTCTTATTGAAATTTTCATATGTCTTTCCTATCATAACACAGACCATGAAATATTATTAAAATAAATTTTCTTTCTAACTCTGATTTGTGGTCCAGAAACCACTGTTCCGATTTCACTGAAAACGGGCTATTACACTAAGTGCCTAACCAATATGTCCTCATTGGCACCTCAATTCAAACATTAACATTAAACATTCAACTCAAAACATAATTAACATGTTAATCTTATTCAATCATCAACTATGACTCAAATAATATATGTCAAAATCATCAATTTATACCAACTTATATTACAACTCAAATTATGTTCAACTAATACCATAATGACCTTCTACCATTGTACTAATTATACAACAACATTTCCAACCATTGGCACATATAAGAACCACAATACAACCATTCATTAAAACTTAACTAAGCATATAACCAAACATTATATCTCAATGTCAACCATTTCACATAACAAAATTAACATAACATTTCCAAATAACTTCATCACATCCATTATATAAACCTACCATGAAAACATGAAACTTCACATTATATAACAACTTTAAACACATTAAAATTCAAAAAAGAATTTAGAACTCATCAACTCCAAATATCCTATGTAGATGCCACAAAACCAAAATAACAAATCAACAAACTACCGAAATAGAAGCTGGATTGTGCGGGCTTCAAAGTTGATCTGTCCAACCAGTTCCACAAAATGCTAACTACAGAAAATAAGAACATACAGAGTAAGATTAAGTAGCTTAGTAAGTTCATATATGAAATTCAAATCAACTTAGCTCAATTAAACAATGTGCAAACTAATTTAACTTAGATTAATTAAACCTGACAATCATTTACGAGAATATGAATGATCAGTACAGAATTAATTCATCAAATAATTCATGCTCATCATCGATTTTCCCAAAACCTTCATGTATCCATATACATGTCATTGCATAGATGCCAAATAAAACATTCTAGCATGATTTTACTTTGATACACACCTTTTAATGGATAAACACAAGAAATAACAAATCATCACAATTTTCATAGCCCGATGAACTATACCAACATGACTCAGATACTCGGGTTTCCCAAAACACATCAGAGAGTGTCAAAATGCTAACAGAGGCACCAAAGTACAAATAGAGGCATCGAAGTGCAATTAAAGGCACCGAAGTGCAAACAAAGGCAACAAAGTGAAAACAGAGGAATCGAAGTGCAATTTTGTACAAGCACACATTCTAACCCTATTGGTTTGCCAATCATATCCTAATATTTTACTATGTTTAAATGGGCATTTTAATAAAGTTTATTACAATTATAATTCAAAAGCACTTCCAAAATCAAACTCGTACACATGCTATCAATAAGCTAATTTCATTTCAATATCATATAACCGTAATATCCCAAATATTCATCAACTACCAAATATCTATTTTCTCACCTGTAATTAATTGTAAGCATTTTAAAGTTTACAACTTATTATCGAAATTTAACATCAAATATAATTGAATGAAAACATATTAGCACAAGTTATAAAAAAAATACATATACTTATTAATACTATGAACTTACCTAAGATATGCTATCAGTTGACTCGCAGGGACTAATTTACGATTTTCCCTTTTTCCTGGTTATCCTCTATACGATTCAATTTTTGATCTATATAATGATTAAATTCAATTTATCAAATTCACATACATTGTCAAACTCATTTCTATGCATGTGACCTTTAAATGAGAAACACATACATGGTTAGTGGCTCTAGAATCAATGAATCAATGGTCTATTGAATCTTCCTCTAAGAAAATATCTACCATAAAGAGTTCCATACATTTTCCCTTAGTGGCTAGGTAATCCTTCCACTCTTTTCAGTTGGCCTTGAAGTGTCATTTCTTGTTTGAGAAGAAACACTTAGATAAGTTTTTATGCTTTTTCATTCTCTTCCTTTCCACTTTAGGTGGCCCAGAGGACTTAGCCATGTTTCACTTAGCATGCTTTCCCTTCCCTTTAGAGGAAAAAGCAACCGCTAAGTTTTCTTCTACTTTTCAGACCAGTTGACCTTCATTCAACACCAACTCATAGGATTGTAATTCCTTCACGAGTTGTGTAAGCGTCAGATTCTTTTTTTGCAACTTATAAATGTTGGATCATGGGTAAGCCCCGTGGCATAGCAGAAAAATTATTTCAACTATCATCAACCATGGATCCAAGTACGAGGAATGAATCAAGTTGAAATAGGGTCAAAGATATACCTTTTTCAATATGATCCCCTTTTGTGATGTCGATTCCAAGCCGCAACAAAGTCATCTCGACCTCTACATAGACCACCTAATCAAAGAACAAACAAAAATTTTTTCCCTTGAACCTTTTAGAGATAATTCAGAAAAATGACTACTAGACCATCTCTGTTATTTTCTTGGTAACCCTCACATAATCAAAGATTTTTCATCCTTTTATTTTTCTTTAATATCACATAATTAGAGAAACGAAATTATTCCCATTAATTTTAGAGAAACATATGGAAAGCATATTAAGAAAACCATATATTCTTTCCAAAAGAATATCAACTTCTATGTCTTTTGTCTTTGCTCGAGATTATTATTATAACTATTTATATTAATAATTTTGTTACACTATATTCAATTACTATTTTATATGAATGAAATTCATATATTAATTTTAACTATGTTCTATTTGTGTACAACAAGTTTGTACATATAATGCGTTCAATATTTAACTATCAAATTAAATTAATTTAATTAATGTTACAGTTAAACACAATACCAACTGTATTTGGATTCTATTCACTTCAACCATAGGGTGTGACCTTGTAGGCTCTTGTAACATTGGTAGGAATACTAGAACATTTCTAATGTCACAAGCAATGAGTGACATCTAGCAATGCATCAATTTCACCCAAGTTACAAGAAGTTGTGATTTGACATAATCTTTCTGAAATAAATTTTTTATGTATTATATCATTTTATCCTTTATATGTAGATTGGACACAAGTTATGGCATAGTCACACTTGTATAGTTCAATCTCATATTTCTTGATATTCTGAGTAGACTAAAATAAACAAATAAGTGTGATATCTCATATCAGTTTCTTTGAGCATGGTCATGCATTTTTAGTCTCACTTCATCAAGTGGCCTAAGATATTTCTCCCATTATGTAGGAGGGGCAAATCCTATCTTGATCAATCATATCCCACTACATAAATTGTGGCATACCCTACATCAATCTTTATAGTACAACCTTTTACAGTAGACGTTTGACTGTATCAAAATATACGACTCACGATGTTGGGACAATAATGATCTCAAGTCTGAGGATCGTATACATAGTCACCACTATTAGTAATGTTGTGACTATTACTTAATAAGCCAAGAAATATACTCATAGCAGGTCAGTCCAGTATGTTGTTCTCTAACACATACCCATGTATTGATTTTAATTGTAACATCCCCAAACCCGGCCCACGAGCCTTGACCAGATCTGGTTATGTCACTGCGGAATGACGGTTGAAAATCATTGTCTTTAGAATAAAACTTGAAAATTTTGTTTATTTTCGGGAAGTAATTCCATTAAAAATTATTAAATAATAAGCTTGGTTTGAATTAAAACTTTATTATATTTTATTAAAAGATAAATCATTTGTAAAAATATTTCTAAGTACGATATAAATTTCATCATCCATAAAGCAGTACTTTAAACAAAAGTGGCCCTTATTACAACCAATATTAAACAAAACACTTAGTATTAAAATTGCTTAAAATAATAAAATTAATCTCCTTCGCATGGGCCACCTTGCATCCTCTCCGACCCGGTCCGGTCAACAAGTCACCTGCGATGTTGGATAAATAATTGGGTGAGTCATAATGACTCAGTGTGTAATTAAAACCACTGATATCCACCCACATGCTAGCCACAAATCAACCCAATTATCAAATGCAACATATAAATATAATCATTTAGACATTACCACAACTGGGCTTGGCCCATAATCAAATCATATTCAAGCTTTGGGCTAGGCCCTTTCTCATTAATCCATCGACATTAGGCTTGGCCCATTTCCACGTATGTTCTTAAAACATACCTATTCATATTCCATATTGGGCTTGGCCCATTTCCATATCAATTTATAACAAAACCATGCAATCATGATACCCAACCCAATCCTAAGGTCCATCCGCTACACACCCCTTATCCAAATTTACCACACACCGGGGACTATCGAGTCACCCTCTCCTTTTCCCTCCATAAAGGCAACTAATGCCATCCACGATGTAGCGGATAGCTAACATCAAACCACGATGGAGCACACAAGAATCCATCAAGCCACGATATGGCATAAAGTCGATATCAATCAAGGTAACCACGCGAACTAAATCACAAAGATCCACAACGCGACCTCGATCGGCGCTAATCCACGATGTAGCACAAAGTCGACATCAACCACGTACTCAAAGTACACCCGCACCTTCTTTCAAAACCCACCCATGCACATGTAACATAATATGATGCTGAGATGATGCATGTACATGATATTCACAAATATAGGCATGCTCACATAGTTAAAATCAATTATCACATATTATCCAATTTGCTACTAACCTGGTCGTCATCATACCCCTTTTAGGGTATCCATTACACATATGGCACTGCATTCATTAGTAAACATATAGCACAACAGAGATCATACAAATCCCGGAAACAATGGTCTAACTACACACCTTATATCCTGAAGCTCTAAACCCTCGATCCCGATGCTATTGTTTAGCGAGACTACCGTTATCTGCCTATCGTTTTTCGTTGCACGCCCACACCCCGGTGGCCAATCTCGTACAGCAGAAACCGATCTCTTTTTGAACTTCGGGATGGAGCTTTCCTTTTCCTCAAGACCGGTATTGGCCTCCATCGAAAGTCACTTAATCGTAATCAACCGGTTAACCAAATCGTCAAAACTAAATATTGAACCTTTACCAAATATTGCTTACCAAAATATCTTGAATCCGGAGAATTGATCTATGTCCCTAAATATCCTTGCTTCTCAAGGTGATTTGATTTCAAACAAATCTCAAGACTACGAAAAGGTCCTATTTGTAATCGACCACACCTAAAACGCATAAATGGTTAGCCCTAATAGCCTTCGGCTTTTAAATAGTAAAAGAATGATTAAAACATGGATCTTTACCACCACCTACCGATTCTGGCTACCAACGATTGAGGAGAAGAATCCGAAGAGATCCACACCACACCTAGAATTTGACCAAGTTGCAAACTAATAGGAGAGGAGAAGTTTCGGCTATCAAGGGATTAAAAGAGAATTAATAAAAAGCAACCACCGATTAAATGGTCAAAGAAGAAATCGGCAAGGGTATAAGTGCTTGGGAGGATTTGGTTTCAAGGTAGAAAAAATAAGAAAATTCCACTTGAACCTTGACTAGGTACACAAGACTATGGTGACCAAAATGCACCAAATGTGGACTAAAAGAATTGACAAAGGTCAAAAGAAATTTATGAAAGAAGGTGCCCATTTAAATAGCAATTTTGGCACATGCTTCCCCTTGAAGACTCCCACTTTCTATTTGCTACTTCAAAGCTCCAGGCCACTAATTCAAATTGATTTGAATTAGCCAACTACTTTATCCATATCATATAAAAAAAAATTAAACCACCAAAGAACCATTATCTCTATTTACAAATTTTAAACTAAATAAAATAATCCTATGTTTATCAAAATAAATAAAACAAACTCCCCACCAAATTAATTTAAAAACTAAACACTAATCTAATCTTATCCTTTTGAAGCTCCCATGTGCCGTCCATCACTTTACCAAGTCTGCGCAAAAGGAAAAAATAAACTCAAACGCCACTCCTTGGTTCGAACACAGGACCAACTTCGCACACCTTTCCCCAACGCCTGTGCCACTCGGCCACATTGAATTTCTTGACATAAAGCCCCCACATTTATTTTTAAACCCTTCCTACCTCAGCCCATCACAAGCAAAATATAAAACTCCCAAACTGCTGCTCTAGCCCTCGAACCCGCGCTCTCTCTTCCCTCCAGCGCCTAAGTGACGCACGCTAGCCACTTGACCAACGAGTTCTTTGTGTCAAAACACGCCCCAACTCCTTTTTAAGGCTTCCATCCCTGTAGCGCCATAACCCAAAAATATTAAAACCACCTTTGTTGCCACTTGGACTCAAACCCAAGCCCTCAATGGCGCTACTTCCAGCCCCCTTAAGCAGCGTATGAAGCCACTTTGCCAGTGCCATTCTTGTGCCATAAATTACCGAAAATTATTTTAAGGCCTTCCTGCCCTATTCCCCTTTTTGCACTAAAAATCCAAAATTTTCCAAGGTACTCCCCGTTCATCCAATCATTCTTAAAACCTCTAAAACACATCCAAAAACACCCAAAAACCTTCCAACACTGGAATTATACCCGAATTGCCTAGCCCCTAAACCAGGGTGTTACAATTCTACCCTCCTTAAAATAATTTCGTCCTCGAAATTACTTTGCTAATGAACGTCCGTACAACCTATCTTACCACCTTACGCTTATGCTGCGCACTCTGATCTTACTAAGACTATCCTACCTTCCCAACACAGTCTCTAAGTTCGCACTCAAAATTCCAAATACCTCTCTTAGCAACACAGAAAAGGGCTAACTCATAAGCAAGCAAAGTAATTAAAGCATGTACCAAAGCAAAGGAGCTTACCCGCTATCACATCCTTGGTTGACTCTGACTAGAACCATTCCTTCCATGGCTTGAACCACGACCCCTCGTCGCTCGAGGACAATTCTTAACCAGATGTGCCTTAGATCCACACCAAAGCATTCTTTACTATTTCCCAACACTCTCCTATGTGAGGTCTTCCACACCGAGCACAAGGACGATTCCGATCCTTTGGTACAAGTGCACTTACGTGGTTCTCGATCCTTGGTCTTTTCTCGGGCATTACCAAACGATCTTGATGGTCCAACATTTCTCTTATTCTCGTTCCTATTCTTCTTTCGATTTTCCCTTATAGTCTTCTTAACCTCTTCAGCGATCCGAGCTTTCTCTACTAAGATGGCAAAGTCTCTTTCTCTGTGCGGAGCGATCAACTCCCGCAACTCATCTCATAGCCCATCTTCGATTCGAACACTTCTTTCGTAATCAGTAGCCACGATTCCTTTGGCGTACTGACTTAGTCGCACAAACTCAGCTTCATATTCCGCTACCGACTTATTCCTTGCACTAGATTTAGAAACGCTTTCCTTTATGAGTCCAAATAACTAGCTCCTACATACTTCCCTTTGAACTTGGCCTTAAAGAAATCCCAATCCAATCGATCCATTGTTACACCTTGTTTGACGGTGAGCCACCAACGATAAGCTTCGTCACGCGAAACAAGCAAAGCAGCGCCTTTGACTTTTCTTCATTGGTGCAATCCAAATCGTCCATGATTCTTTCGATCGCTTCTAGCCAATACTCGCTACATTCGAGCTACTCCCGACACTTCTCTAAAGATCTCGCTCTCATTCGATCTAAGCCTTTTCGATACCGACTTCCGAGTTCCTTTTCCTCTACTAACTCCCACTACTCGCTCTAGCTTTTCGCAACATGGCCCGCGATCATCGTCATCTTCTCTGTCGATCTTGCTCTCTACGCTCATCTTTGGCGGCACTTCACTTTCGACCCATGGCGGACCCTATCGATTCCGATGTCGCCATTCTACCTCTCTGCGCCCCTAAAACTCATCTCTATCGTCTTGATTTATCGATTAAGAAGTTTTATGCATTAGTAATTGTTCCACTATTTAACCGTGAGCATATTTTATGAATGAAAGATTTTAGAAGTAGTTCTTTCGATCACACAAGGTTTCAGTTCGAGTTTTACTACTCTAATTCAGAGAATCACTTTCACATTCATCAATAGAGACACCTTCATTTCTCAATGAAGACACATTAATTCATCATCACAACACATTCATTCCTCGTAGAGGCACATTCGATGGTATCTACCACACATTCACTATTCGGACCTTCCCGCCTGCTTTCTACCCCTGGGTATTTAGTCATTTTGTCCTCTGAGGACATTTCCGTAATAAACCGGAGAAATTTTAAAACTTAATAGACCGAACATTTTGAAATTTCCACATCGGAGGGCATTTCTAAAATTTGTCAAATTAGAATCTGCAGAATTTTGGAAACCAGGGTATTTTAGTAATTTTGTCAACCAGGGTAATTTTGTAAATTCAAGAGTCGGGGTATTATTTTGAAATACAAAAATTTGGATACTTTTGCAAAGTGAGAGAATTTTATTAAAGTTGGGGTTATCTTAGAAATTTTGAAAGTCAGGGGCATTTTAGTAATTTTTAACACAGGGGTATTTTCGTAATTTTTTTTCCAAATCAGAGTATCTTAATACTTTGGAAACTAGAGATTTTGGTATTTTGCAAAGTAAAAATCATTTTAACAAAAGTTGAGGGTAGTGCGGTAATTTTACAATACAGGGGCATTTTGTAATTTTGTCACTAGGGGCGATTTGGTAATTTTGGTAAATCGAGAAAAATGTTTTTCAAAACCAGATTTAGGGTTTACAAACCAAAAAGGGTAAATTTGAAAATTTTAAAACCAAGAATTTTAAAACAAGAAGGCTAATCCTTTCGGGTTTTAATAATTGGTTGACTGTGAACAAGTCCTCTTGGTTAAGGTGAACCAGTAGCTACGCACTGTGTAGGATTCAAGTGGAGAGGAGGTGAGTCGCGGATTGCTTAAATACCAAGCTCCCTTGAATACCACTCCTAGACATGCGCACACAAAGTTGCCACACCTTAACTCGGTGACTTATTTCACAGGTTTGTTTAAGAGCTTTAAGTTTTATGCATATGTTTGAGTAGACTAATCCTAGGGTCCAATAGCCCTATCATTCTATTCTACGAGCCCAAATAAACCCATCACAATTCATAATAGTAAAGCACTTCAAAAGTCCAAAGTACTTACCTGGTGGACTTCGGGTCGGAGGTATAGGTGTCATGCCAGAATAACCTGAAATAAAAGCCCATAATTTGAAAAGCCCATTTTGAAAATGTTTTTGGGCCCAAAACCCTCAAAGTGAAGTTTTGAACCAGCTCGATACCAAATCAGTAACATCCCCAAACTCGCCCACGAGCCTTGACCGGATCTGGTTATGTCATCTGCGGAATGACGGTTGAAAATCCTTGTCTTTAGAATAAAACTTGAAAATTTTGTTTATTTTAGGAAGTAATTCCATTAAAATTATTAAATAATAAGCTTGGTTTGAATTAAAACTTTATTATATTTCATTAAAAGATAAATCATTTGTAAAAATATTTCTAAGTACGATATAAATTCATCATCCATAAGCAGTACTTTAAACAAAAGTGGCCCTTATTACAACTAATATTAAACAAAACACTTAGTATTAAAATTGCTTAAAAATAATTAAATTAATCTCCTTCTGCATGGGCCACCTTGCATCCTTTCCGACCCGGTCCGGTCAACAAGTCACCTGTGATGTTGGATAAATAATTGGGTGAGTCATAATGACTCAGTGTGTAATTAAAACCACTGATATCCACCCACATGCTAGCCACAAATCAACCCAATTATCAAATGCAACATATAAATATAATCATTTAGACATTACCACAATCTGGGCTTGGCCCATAATCAAATCATATTCAAGCACTGGGCTAGGCCCTTTTCTCATTAATCCACTGATTACTGGGCTTGGCCCATTTCCATGTATGTTCTCAAAACATACCTATTCATATTCCATATTGGGCTTGGCCCATTTCCATATCAATTTATAACAAAACCATGCAATCATGATACCCAACCCAATCCTAAGGTCCATCCGCTACACACCCCCTTATCCAGCCTACCACACACCAGGGGACTATCGAGTCACCCTCTCATTTTCCCTCCATAAAGGCAACCAATGCCATCCACGATGTAGCGTATAGCTAACATCAAACCACGATGGAGCACACAGCAATCCATCAAGCCACGATATGGCATAAAGCCGATATTAATCAAGGTAACCACGCGAACTAAATCGCAAAGATCCACAACGCGACCTCAGTCAGTGCCAATCCACGATGTAGCACAAAGCTGACATCAACCACGTACTCGAAGTACACCGTACCTTCTTTCAAAAACCCACCCATGCACATGTAACATAATATGATGTTGAGATGATGCATGTACATGATATTCACAAATATAGGCATGCTCACATAGTTAAAATCAATTATCACATATTAGCCAATTTGCTACTAACCTGGTCGTCATCATACCCCTTTTAGGGTATCCATTACACATATGGCACTGCATTCATTAGTAAACATATAGCACAACAGAGATCATACAAATCCCGAAAACAATGGTCTAACTACACACCTTATATCCTGAAGCTCTAAACCCTCGATCTCGACGCTATCGTTTAGCGAGACTACCATTATCTGCTTATCGTTTTCCGTTGCACGCCCACACCCCGGTGGCCAATCTTGTACACCAGAAACCGATCTCTTTTTGAACTTCGGGATGGGAGCTTTCCCTTTTCCCTCAAGACTGGTATTGGCCTCCATCGAAAGTCACTTAATCAGAATCAACCGGTTAACCAAATAGTCAAAAACTAAATATTGAACCTTTACCAAATATTGCTTACCAAAATATCTTGAATCCCGGAGAATTGATCTATGTCCCTAAATATCCTTGCTCCTCAAGGCTGATTTGATTTCCAAACAAATCTCAAGACTACGGAATGGTCCTATTTGTAATCGACCACACCTAAAATGCATAAATGGTTAGCCTTAATAGCCTTGCTTTTGAATAGTAAAGAATGATTAAAACATGGATCTTTACCACCACCTACCGATTACGGCTACCAACGATTGAGGAGAAGAATCAAGAGATCCATACCACACCTATAATTTGACCAAGGTGCAAACTAATAGGAGAGGAGAAGTTTGGCTATCAAGGGATTAAAGAGAATTAATAAAAAGCAACCACCGATTAAATGGTCAAAGAAGAAATCGGCAAGGGTATAAGTCGCTTGGGAGGATTTAGGTTTCAAGGTAGAAAAAATAAGAAAATTCCACTTGAACCTTTGGCTAGGTACACAAGACTATGGTGACCAAAATGCACCAAATGTGGACTAAAAGAATTGACAAAGGTCAAAAGAAATTTATGAAAGAAGGCGCCCATTTAAATAGCAATTTGGCACATGCTTCCCCTTGAAGACTCCCACTTTCTATTTGCTACTTCAAAAGCTCCAGGCAACTAATTCAAATTGATTTGAATTAGCCAACTACTTTATCCATATCATATAAAAAAAAAATTAAACCACCAGCAACCATTATCTCTATTTACAAATTTTAAACTAAATAAAATAATCCTATGTTTATCAAAATAAATAAAACAAACTCCCCCCAATTAATTTAAAAACTAAACACTAATCTAATCTTATCCTTTTTGAAGCTCCCAATGTGCCGTCCATCACTTTACCAAGCTGTTGCAAAAGGGAAAAAAATAAACTCCAAACGCCACTCTCTTGGTTCGAACACAGGACCAACCTCTTGCACACCTTTCCCCAACGCCTGTGCCACTTACCACATTGAATTTCTTGACATAAAGCCCCACATTTATTTTAAACCCTTCCTACCTCAGCCCATCACAAGCAAAATATAAACGCCTAAAGCTCTTTGCTCCGACCCTCGAACCCGCTCTCCTTCCCTCCAGCTCCTAAGTGACGCACGCTAGCCACTTGACCAACGAGTTCTTTATGTCAAAACACGCCCCAACTCCTTTTTAAGGCTTCCATCCCAGTAGCGCCATAACCCAAAAATATTAAAACCACCTTTGTTGCCGCTTGACTCGAACCCAAGCCCTCAATGGCGCTTACTTCCAAATTTCTTAAGCATAAGATGAAGCCACTTTGCCAGTGCCATTCTTGTACCATAAATTACCGAAAATTATTTTAAGGCCTTCCTGCCCTATTCCCCTTTTTGCATTAAAAATCCAAAATTTTCCAAGGTACTCCCCGTTCATCCAATCATTCTTAAAACCTCTAAAACACATCCAAAAACACCCAAAAACCTTCCAACACTGGAATTATACCCGAATTGCCTAGCCCCTAAACCAGGGTGTTACATTAATATCCCTATGTCAATGACAACACTCTGTCATCAATCAACTACACATTAGTTTTAGTGCATTATTATTGTCCAAGCCCACAATAATACTTGACTAAGGACATTTTACGAATAATCATATTATTCCCAAGACTTTATTATTAATCAATTTATTTACACACAGAGAAAAAGAAACTAGAATAACAATGACAGTGCCTTATATTAAGAAATAAGGTAAAACAAGTATGTGGTTACAATCATCTTATGATTGGTCTTTGGGCATACTCTAATAATATGCAACCTAAAGCCTAAAAAGTGATTAGACAAGCTTTTGAAAACCTTCTTTATTTGCGTGTTTTGATCCTAATTGGACTCATTATCCACAACCTTGGCAAAGTAACCCATAAAAGTGACCATATGGTATTTGACTAGAGTACTGGGTTTCTAGTGGGCATTCATCAAACTAGTTATAGTTGATTGTCAAGCCAAGGTAGCATATCCTCTGAACATGTCGTTTAGTTTGTCTAAAATCGCTTTGATAGTCTTACAACTCTCCAACTACTTATAAAAGGTGTTGCACACGCTTGCCAACATGTAGTAATGAGCTATCTCATCAAACTCTTCCCAGCATTTTTCAAGCCTTAGCTTGATTGGCCGTAAGGCATTTATCATCAAGAACTGTTTTGAGTTTCTCATAGCTTAGGACAATCAGGAGGTTCCTTTTCCATTCCTTAGAATTATTTCCATTATGTTTCTTCTTAGTAAGTACATTTAGTATGGGAGTAGGTGTCATTTTTCAATCTAAAAATAAAACATCCACTCATTGATATCTTTGTATTAAGCAAATATTAAAATCTTTTTGCAACAAACAATATGCACTAATATGATGCATGCATCTTACATTAAACCTTGAAAACATTTGTAAGTCATTACAACGATAATTCTTACACCCATTGAATTAAGTCACCATGGGGTAATCTTATTCAACTAGTAAGACCATGGATTTCCATCCAATTAATACATGAACCTAATCCTTTAACTATTCATACGTACTAATAATCATTTAACGTTTGATCATCATTCTAACTTAAGGAGAGCTTTGTAGGAAGTTACTTAACTAGAACAATCTTGAATGTATAACCATCAATTCAACATCTATCACTCCATGTACCACAAATGAGTCATCGTAGGATAATCTCAACGAGTAACATGTGTGACATGTTTTCCTCTATAAAAGGGAAAACTTCTTCAGTGAAGCCCACATGATAATACCTACCTTAGGGCCGACAAATTATCATATGCTATCACAAGATAGTTATCTCCTTTTAAGGAAATCTCCTTAGTGAGGTCCACATGGCAATACCTACCGTAGGGTAAGAAAATTGTCATGTCATCACAAGAGACCATTGATAGAGGCTATAGGTCTTGTTTAGGGACCTTCTCCCACTTAATATTTTAAAAAAATGAAAGGTTTTTAACTCAAATTTCAATCATGAATGATTAAAATGTGACATTGTTTTCCTAAACTATATGACATGCTTAACATGCATATGCATGAACATACTGTTTAGTTAATTTAAATATCACCATGTTATCATAAAAAAGCATAAAATTACCAGCACCCTAGTAAAATAGACAATAAAATTACAATTATTACCCCAAAGAATACTTTGGGTCTTCTGGTGAAAGCCACATATTTTGGTTTTTGGGTTTTTCCAAAAAAACCCAAATGACTTGAAAAACACCGAAAGGATCTATTGTCGAACTACTGTCGCCACCATGGATCTCTATTACTGTAATAAGTGTTGCCCTCGTCGACCAGCCACTTCCATTGGACCACCAATGACCACAGCACCAGATGACCACTAGTCGACACTTTTTCATTATTTTTCTGTAATGCCCCATAACCCGACCTAGAAGTCTAGACTGAATCCCAAAGGTTACATTGATCACCGGAGTGACCATAGGAAAATTTAGGATCAACAAATGAGAAAACAAATAGTATTTAGGTTACATAAAAATTATCAGTTATCAAATCCCGATATCTCAAAATACAGTTGTTTAATCCAAATAATGTCTACTTGCATTTAACACAAAATTTCATACCACAGTATTTAAAACAAAACTTACAGTCCAAAAATGTTTAACTAAGACTCAAATTTACAGAAAACACTTTATTAACTAGTTTTAAAAATGTGACACTTTTGAGACCTCTACACACTGAGTCCAGTTATAGAAACAGAAAATGAGAGTACTTACAAAGGGATAAAATGAGAGGGGTGAACTATACAAGCTCAATATGAGATCGGAACGACAGAAAAACAAAAATTAAGTGCCACAATAAAAAAATTTCACAATGGCAATCCGATATCCAAATAATCATCACAACCAGAATAGACGCATTAGTACTGAATACGATGATCTATATAACGTTAATCTCACAATCAGACAAACAGACAAAATGTGGAACAAATGTATCGACATGAAACCTACCCATCCAGCCAAACACCTCTTCGCCCCCCAATTACACCACAAATGAGCTATAAGAAGCTCAACCAGCCCTGCACACCACATAGGACCTCGAAAGCCCATCCAACCCTACACACCATGCATGTAGAACAAAGCCACGTAAATAATAGTATATAAATGAGCTGCCAAAAGAATCGTACTGTGCGGTAAACTGCTATATAGACGTATTGCAGTTGAAACTGCCAAATCAGACTAGACTTCCTTCTCTTCATATCCTAAACCCGAAATCATAATGCAAATGCAAGAATACACATCAAACATTGTCAATTACACAGATGAAGAAGCTCGTAATCAGTCAATGAATTACAAAATCTATGTACAGAGTTTCTAAACAGTCACACACAAGCCCACATCACTTAACCACTGAAGCATATACTCATTTATTAGGCAATACCACATTCATGAGTCACCTAACTAATGCAGCGATTGCATATAACAGATATGTTTGAGTCAAAAAAGAGTCCCGACTACCCTTACTAAGACCTAGCTAAGGGTCGAAACACACAGAACCACAAACAGGTCATAAATCAACACAATACAAAAATTTGGCGAGGCAGGACCACAAGGGCGTGTGCCCCGACCGTGTAGGGCTCTACATGCACATGTGAAGGCATCATACGCCCGTGTGGAGGGGGCATACGCCCGTGTGAGCAGCCCTTATAACTCACTGTCCAAAAATGCTAAAAATTAAGAACAGAAGAGACACGGCTGTATGGAGATCTCACATGCCCATGTAGGACACATGCCCATGTGGCCAGACCGTGTGGCAAAAAAATTCATCAAAAACCATAAATTCCTAATGCACACGCCTGTGTACCCAAGAGACATGGTCATGTGAAAATTGAGTAATTTCCCCAAATCAGTCACACGACCGTGTGGTACCTAATCCTACCTGGAAACCCTAATTCCCAAATCTACACCGGCGTGTGAACCACCCATGTTGGGGCACACACCCGTGTGGCCACCCATGTCGTCATGAAATCACACCGAAATAGGCTACAAAAAATATGCCTTTAATGCCGAAACAATCTCCCACCATCAATAATACAGAAATACACCAAAAACACTCAGAATTTCAAGTAATTCCACCACAATCAACACTTCGATTGGTCAATTTTAAAAAAACACAAAATATGTCAAAATTAACGGATCCAAAATAGAATTTCAATAATGAAAGGAAAGTTTTCAAACCCACACCTAAATTCGCGATTCTAACACAAAAGAAAATCGAAACTCCTCCCCAACAAATTCTGAAATCTCAATTACACAAACAAAAACCCATATCATCACCATACCAATCTAACACATATGAATAACCTAAAGTTGTTCTACCAAAAAAATAAGAACACCACTTACCTCTGCTCGAAACCTTGAACTATCCAAAAACCATCAATGAAAATTAAAGAGAAGAACTTAAAGGCAGAGAAACGTATAATTTTTAAATCCCGAAGAAAAATAAAAAGAAGAAAAGAAAAATAAAATCTTATAAGAGAGAGTGGGGAAAGAAACAAGAGAACGTGAAAATCACTTTAGGAAGTTTTTATCCAAAAATATCATTAAAATAAAAATAAAAATAGGTATTTTGGACTTCAAAACCAAACTAAATCAAAATTATTTCCCCAAACCACACACATGACTGCTCGAACTCAGAACCTAGAGGCACACTAACACACAACAAACCACCGGACCAAAAGGCCCATTCTGTCACCTAAACGCGCAACTAAACACAATAGCACAACCTACTCACTGACTCTAACCCCAAAGCTCAAAACTCATTTGGGGTGTTACATTTTTGGTTGGATAAGTTTGGTTTGCATTGTTTCGATTAGTTTTGGATGTGTCTCAGTTCTCTAAGATTTGTCGAAAAATTCATTTGCATAAAAAACTCAAGTCTGTTTCTAGCTCACATGATTTTTTCTAAAATAAATAAAACCTACATGGAGATGATAGTCCAAAATCTTATTACATGTCCTAAAATTTATTAAAACCTGAAATTGCATCCAATCTAATTTCTACAAATCAAAAAATTGGCAAAATGCTTTATCATGTATGTAATAAAATAATAAAATACATTCATTCACATACATAACCCAAAATGTGCATATATTTACAAGAATGTCACATCTTATTAAAATTAACCAAACATGAAAAAAAGAGAAAATTTGGTATCAGTTTATACTATAAACATAGCGCAACCTAGATCTTATACCAATTTTGGAAAAATTAGGTTAAAAATAATTTTTGTCACAACAAAAAATTAAAATTTGAAAATCGAATGGTTTGTGATATTTATAGCAATAAACTTTTTTCCTGAAAAATACTTATGCTTTGAGCAAAACGGATACTAGATGCTACCAGCTTTCAACCAAACAATCTTCTTCACTGTTCTCATACAACGGATTTCTTTAAGTGTGGGCTCGAGCAATCACGAACCAAACACAAAACTAGAAACACTTTATTACTTTCAGTACGAAAGTAATTCTCTCTCAATAGAAACTGGTAGATTTGTGATTCCCATAAAATAGAATTTATACTTAGAAAATAAGTTCTCTCTACTTTCTGGAAGAATAGCAATATTTCAAAGTTATGTGTAACTTTTGTTGTGTAAAAGTAATATTAATAGCTCTACTAGTGTCATCTATTTATAGGGAGATATAGAAGAATATTGGATGAATTATTACAACATAAATAATATTTATTTAATAGAAAAATCGGTCCTCTAGTTGAACTAAAGAGGGGGCAGCACACCCTAGTAAAATATATTGGGTTTGTCGCCCCTTATATATAATATGAGGGGATTTGAGCCTCTCTTGTATTGGGTCCAATTTATACGTGCTTCCTGGACTTTTAACCCGTCACTTTATAATTTAATTCAACCCAATACATATTTTTATATTTTCTAAAATAAATATTATTTATTTAATTAACTTAACTATATAAATTAGTTTTCCAATTAAATAATTTTTTAACCCAATTCTAATTTTGTTAAAGTCATGACAACTTTACCATAAAATAATCTATGAGAAAATATATTTTATTTCCATATTCAACAGATTAAAATGACTAATTAATTTAATTTCATTTTTAACTTCAATTATTTATTTAAATGATAATTCAAAAATCTTAATTCTCAAATCATTTCTATACTTAGTGAGAAAACACATTCATTTGCAAATATGACTCATTTCTCTAACTTTGTCATTTCCATCCATTTATGTCCATTTGACTCTACATGCAATTCACTTATGGTTTGAACGAGCTAGCGAAGGGACCGATTGAACATATGTAATTAGTGCTCAAATAATTTATAAGTAAGTTTCAACTTTTCACTTATTAATTATGTACTTATTTAGTCACTAATTCATTTCACTATAGTATCGTGGCTGAGCCATTCAAATTCAATTCAAATTCTTATGACCAATTCAACCACAGAGTTCCAGTCCAGTTCTAACACCTCCCCAGCTCTAGCAACAAAATACACATACAATTGCGCATGTCATACCTCGAACCTCAGACTCCTTGCCACACATGTAGCGCCACCTTGCCACTAGATCACCCACTCTCTTTGTGTCACATTTTACCTTCAATAAGTTAAAAGGTCTAAAGGCCCAAATCTAGGTTCCTTTAAAAGAAAAACCAAAGCAAATTGCAAGAGCCAGGACTTGAACCCAGGGCTTCTCCAATACTTCTTACGACCCTTAACCACTAAAGCAGACATACTTTTGTGTTATTCACTTGAACAGCTAAATTCCAATCCCTCCGATATGCAAAGCCCATTTCTTCTAGGCCCAAAAGTCGGGGTGTTACATTATGTGTATAATAATGCATGGTTAATGTTGTTAAATATTTACATGCAAACTTACTAAGCTTTATGCTTACTCCCCCTTTCTTTTCCATTTCTTATAGTATCGCCAACCTAGCTCGGGGATCGAAGGACGTCGGAGACTTGATCACACTATCAATTGGAAGTTTTATGTATAGTTAGTCTCAACATTTTGAGTATGGCATGTATAGGGACTTGGTCTTTTTGTTATATGTCATATTGGTTTAGCCAAATGTGTTGGCTTATGATGATATTTGATTCATTTCGTATAAGACCATGGGATGTGGCTCATATTGATAATTGGGTTGTAAACCTATTCATATATGCATGCATGTGCCAATGTCATTATGATATGGCCTATGGTTATTGATGGTCGAATAATAAGGAGTTGCCATGTATGAGCCATGTTTATGAATGTTTAAGTGCTTACATGTGCCATGTTGGATGTCATTGAGATGTGTAAATGTGCACTTGTTATTGAGGGGGACAAATGGCTTGGACAATAGTCTAATTTTGTCCACCTGGTTAGGCACACGAGTGTGTGTCTAGGCCGTGTGTGACACAGGGCTTGCCCCATAGGCGTGTGTTATGGCCGTGTGTCCCCTGCACCCTAATTAATGCAAAATAGAATGCCTAGTAGTAAACACACAGGCATGAGACACGGCTGTGTGAGAGACATGGCCATAGGACATGGGCATGTGCCCAGCTGTGTGAAGTCTGCACTTGATTTTAGGAATTTAATTCATCACATGGCCTAAGGACATAAGCGTGTGCCTTCGCTGTGTGACCTTATTTGGTTGATGACGTCATAAATAGATTGTCACCTATTTTGGACACAGCCTGAAGCACGGGCGTGTGATATGCCACACTAGCGTGTGGACCTTTTTAATGAAAATTTTCTAAGTTTCCCCCCAAGTTTCTAAAGTTCTCAATTTAGTCTTAAACCACTGTAATGCCCCAAAATTTAAATTTTTGTTTTTACGGATGTATGACACAAATCTATATCTGCTTCAGTGGTTAAGTGTTCTAGGAGTGTGTGAGAGGTCCCAAGTTCAAGCCATGACTTGGGCAAATTTTAGAATTTTTATAAATAAAGCCTTAACCTGGCCTAAAGGGCTTAAGTTTAAATTTTGGGTAAATTATATCAGAATGGGCTTGTTGGTCTGGTGGTTAAGTGGTGTGTCATTATGGTGGAGGTTTGTGTTCGAATCCCTGCGCAGGCAAGGGTATTATTTTTTTTGCTCAGATTTCGGGATAGAGTTGTGTAATAGGGGATTCTGAGTAGTGGATGTGAAGTGGGAATTAGGGGAGAAGATTAAGGGATTTTTGGGGTTATCAGGATTTTATTTTATTTTTTTCCCAAAATTGAATTTTGGCTCCCTTTTCCAAAAAAATTGTACCACCCCAAACCCGGCGCAGAAGTTAAGCCCGAATCTGGTGTGTCACATTGAAGAAAATGTATAAAGGATTTGTGATTCATACTAAAATAAGTTTTATTAAAATCAAGAAAACAAGTTTGATTTGAGACATTTGATAAAATGATACTGACCTCGAAGATTGATTGATAAATCGATAAATTTGAACTAATGCTATTATAAAACTGTCTTTGCGATTGTTAAAAACTTGTTTGAGAATTACACCTCTTCTTTAAAACCCAAAACACTTAAGCAATTGTTATCTACTTGAAAATGTAATTATCTTTAAAAACCTTTTTGGTTGCGAAAACATATTTGAAATAAACGATTTACGAAAATATGACGTTTGGAAATAGAGTTGCAGAAACATTTTGAAAACATTGCGAAAACGTAGATAAAATACAAGTATTTTTGAGAGGTTAATTGATGAGTCGAAAATTGAGGTAGTGAATCGTAATCGTGACTTTTGAAAATGTAAATCGATAATTTGAAAGAGAATTTCGAGTTAAATCATTTGTAAAAGTTTGTTATGAAAATCATTTGTTAATCTATTTTGGAAAACCTTTACTTAAGATTTTAGAAAAATCCCGCTTAAAAACAATTCAAGCATAATATTATGTACGACAAAAACATAAGCAAAATAAAATGTTCTAGAGGCCTTATTACAACACAAAATAAACCCAAAATAGTAAGAATAATAAAGTGAACGAAATCAGAAACTAAAGTTCAATAAAAACCATTTCAAGTATGGCCTCCACTGAAGTCATCCATGGCCCAAGTCCACGCCATCGAGCATTACCTACAAGGGTTAAGAGAAAAGGGGTGAGTTACAAGAACTCGATGTGAAATCCCCTTACCGTTGTTCACTGGGCCAAAATCTCATTAAGTAATTATTTGGGCCTAAGCCCACATGCAATAATAATAATGTAATGAATATAACATGAATATGAAATGCAATTCCCAAACCAAGCCTAGTATTCCATCCGCTACACACCACCCGTACCAACCAATACACCCGTGGGGAGCTTTAGTCACCCACCCCGCTAACACACCAAACGTAGACATTAAGCCATTTATATCAAATTATTTGTGGACAAGCCACCAAAATAATAGAATTTACGTGGCATAGCCACCAGACAGATTGTGACAGAGTCACCAAATATGTGGCAGAGCCACCAAAATTATGTAGCAAAGCTACCAAAACTTCTCTTCATCATTATCCCATCCCATGCAATTCATGTATATGCATCATACATATCAAATCATGATATTTACAAATATAATAACAATAATTAAAAATTCAAAATTTATGAAAAACAAATTGGCCCAACAAAACTTTGCAAAATCGGCCCATTAAAGCAATATATCAAATTGGCCCATTTTATCACATATCCATTCGACCCATTTAATCACATATCAATTCGGCCCATTTAGTCACATATCAAATTGGCCCATTTAGTCACATATCAATTCGGCCCATTTAGTCACATATCAATTTGGCTCATTTAGTCACATATCAAATTGGCCCATTAATCAATATGTCCAATCGGACCATAAGGCAGAATGTCAATTTAGTCCATTAAGCAATATCGTATTTCATCCCTTTAGGGGCATTTTGGTAATTCATTAATCTTACCCACTAAGGGTATTTCGGTAATTTGGCCCATACGGGTATTTTCGTAAATTGGTAATATTACCCACTAAGGGTAATTTGGTAATTTCGCAATCCAGACTTAACTACTAATTTGGGCATAAAAATTTAAACTATCCAACTGCGTCGTACTGACTAAATTGACTATAACTTGAGTTAGGAAACTCGAAATCTAAATTCGTAAATTTTATTTGAAATAGACTCATATATCTTCTTATTAAAATGTTTCCAAAATTTTGGCTTAACCATTTAGTACATTTTATTCCTTAAAGTTTCCCTTGTTCCACTGTCCAATGATTTTGACCTCTTCTTCCTTAATTTCAAATATCTCATTGTACGGTTTTCATATACTGCTCCCACTTGTTTTTATTGAAAATAGGCTCACTAAGGAATCCATACATATAAATTATATCCCATAATTCACTTTGTAAAATTTTATATGATTTTTCCAAGACAAATTAGGGAACCATGAAGTCATTCAGAACCAGTCTCACTAAAATTAACATATCTCAGAATATAAAATTCTTTTTCCTTCTCCGTTTCTTCCTTATCAAAACAGACACGGTAAGCTTTTATTTGATATCTCATCCACTTTCTAATTTCCTTTCTCCTATTTTTCATGATTTTTCAAAAACACGTCACTGTTTCTAATCGAAACTATTTTATTACAAAATATAATTACCACTACGATCATACGCACGCCGAGTGATTATGGATGCTGATTTTTGGTTTTCTTCGGTATTTCGATAGATTCACAGAATATTTCATAGAAAATTTTAGAGAAGTGTGAGATTACACACCATTTCAGATATGTATATGAAAGGTATGGGATTACACACCTTATTACGGGATCTATAACACGATACTCTTTGTGGCACCTAAAAGTACAATTGGTCAACAATTAGTCCAAACTCAATTTACCACTTCAACCAAATATTTTGATTGATCAACAATCTATATCACTTACCAACAATCCGAGTCTCTTATTACGAGGGATAGATTGAGCGATTTAGTCCCTAAAAATATAATCGATTAGTCACAACCACCATCTCGTTAAGCAAAATAACCGGTCAACGAAAAGATCCAAAAAGAACCATGATGAATCCCTTACCTTAACGATATTAGTTTCGATTTCTAACGATTGTACAATGGCTATGGATGAGTCAAAGTTTTGGCCTTCCACTATAACTCGATTGATCAAACGAGTGAGTGTCAACACAAATGAGTAGAAATGATTAAAACAAAGGAGAAGATGTACAAGGTGTTTGGAGTGTTTCGGTCAACACCAAAAGAGATATGAACCAAAAAGAAATGTGAGTATTTCGGCAACAAGAAGAATGGTGAAAGATGGATTAAAGTTTTGGCACCCAAGGAAAAGTGAAGAAAATATCCTCACTAATGGCTTGTAAATTCGACACAAAGCAAAAGAAGGAGTTTGGAGAAAAACACAAAATAGTGCAAAAGTGATTTTTGCCTAACAACACCAAAATTCTACCAAATAACCAAGCAAAATTCAGCTACCTCCCTTTCCCCCAAAACTGTCCACATATATGACCATAATGGTCAAAAGTTGGCCAACCATACCTTCCATAACACTTCCCTTGAAAAAGGCCACATGTTCCCCTTACTTGCCCTTTTCTTTTGATTCCCTTCCATCTATTCTTCCTTACCATATTTCCTTAGCCACCTTGCCTTATTAAAAGTCCACCTTGCCTTATTTTTTCCTCAATCTCCTCTCCATCACCTCAATCTCCTCTCCATCTCCATGATATCCTCCATGGATCCCTCCACTTGTCCCCTTATCATCTCTTCTCCTTTTTGGCAAAAATAAAACTCCTTTGCTTTCCATGAGATTCGAACCCTAATTCTCCCATCAGCCAATTCACACCACTTGCCACTAAGCCACAAGCTCCTCTTGTGTCTCCTAAATGCACCCATTTATTCCTAAGTCCTACTTCCATTAGCCATATCCACTAAAAGTTCAAAAATAAAAATTCTTCCTATGGCCTAACTTGAACCCGAGACTTCACAGAAACCTCGTAACCTTCCAAATTCACTTAACTAATAAGTCTAATTTGTAACAATGCCATTCTCTTATTCTCAATTATTGTAAACAGTCCTACGCCCAAGGCCCATTGGGCCCAATCCTACTAGGCTGAATTTTGGGATGTTACAAAAATTTTGCCGTCTATTCTTCTCCCTCTCCTCTTGCCAGAATTCTCTAAGTTTTTCCATCTTTCTCTCCTTTTTCTTCTTCTTGATTTTTCACTAATCCATTTATTTTCCTTTGTTTTCGTACGCAGTTAGTGCTCACTTAGTTTTAGTAAGTGTTTCTCTTCGTTTCTGTCATGAATCTCTTAGTGACTAAAGTGGTAATGTTTTTTCTCTGTGATTTGGGCGTAGAGGGAGGCTCAGACTGGTGAATTCAGTGTTCTCATCTTAACAATAGTTAAATGGAGGGTTATCGTTGGTGGTAAGTTGGGTTTATGTTCATTCTTGGTTGTCAATTCGCTTGTAAATCTAGTAAATTGATGTTGAGTATCTTGATTTTAGGCCTTGAAGTGCTCGAGAGTGATTAAGCATCAAAACGATACCATGTGTGTACCCGAAACATAGAAAATGAGGTTCACCGAAAAGCCAAAATTGCTTGCTGTCGAGAAATAAGATAATTAAGAGAAAATGATGTGAAAAATTGTAGAGAAAGGAAATAAGGGTGTTAAAAACTAGGAAATCAACATTTTGCACTAAAATAGTTTTGGATAGCAGCAGTAGTCTAACTTTGAAAAATCAAAAAAATAGTTTAAATTGAGTTAGAGGTTGAGTAAAATATAAAATTAAATTTTATTGAGTCTAGTCTTTCATGAAAGAAACATTGTAAGCAATGGAATTGTAAATCATGAGTTGTAATAAATTTTGTGAGACAAGGTCAGAATAATTTCGGGTTCCCCTGTTCTGACTTTGGAATATCATAAAAAATTGTAAAAAAATTATTAGGAGTTTAAATTTATATGTTTAAATCCTAAATGAGTCTATTTTCAAGAGAAACAAATGGAAACATCATCTAAATTCCGTACTAAGAGATAAATTTTTAGTAAGGAAAAGTTAAAGTTGTCAAAATAGCATAATAGGGATAACTTTAAAGATTTTACTGTACTTATTTGATAAACTATAAATTCTGAAAATTTTATGGTAGAAAGGTATTTGAGTCTAGTTAATGCAGATCTTAATTTGAAATTCTGTAGCTCAAGATATAAATAATTTTGTGATAATGGCTCAAGTAGACAGCTTTGAATGAACATATAAGTAAATAGTGAAAACATATATGAGTATTGAGCTAGCATGGGTTACTTTAAAAATAGATCACACGGCCAAGGCCAATTTGGGCCGAGTGGGCTACACGGGCGTGTGGGCCGACGCGGGCAGATCACATGGACGTGTGGGCCCATTTTTACTGAAATGTTTTTAAGGTTGCACGGGTCGCCCAATTCGACTGTGAACCTATTGTAGAGCCGGTAAGCGCTACTTAGACCCCTAAATGTTTGAAATTAACTAAATGATATCTGTACTGGGCATGTTAATATCTAAACTAAATATATGTACTGAAATTGCATAATAACATGTCATCCATTGTATGTTGCATTGCATTGGGTTGGGGGTTGTTATTCGGAGGAAGTGTACTGAAAGGCTTTAAGCCTAATTTACTGGCAGCTCAGCTACAAACTACTGTTTTGTGCTGCATTCGGTACTACTTGGAGTGTAGGGATGGGTGGGTTGATTATATCCCCACATGGAGTGTAAAGTTGGATGGAGATGGTGTGTAGAGACTGGTTAGGTAGGATTTTGCTCATCAGATAATCATATCGCACATGACATCGTGTGATGGGCCAAGGCACTACTGCATTTTGACACTATACTAAGCTGAGCTAAGGCCCAAACTGTCATTGATACTAAAAAGGGCTTAGGCCCTAAACTGTTCAACTGTGCACTGTGAATACTGATTGTTTGCTTGTTTCTGTGGGATTACACACTAATTTTATGTAAACTCACCCTTTTTGTTTAATGTGCACAGGTAATCCCCAGACTTAGACGAATCGATACGACAGAGGACTCAAGAGTGACCACAGTAATTTTTGGACTTCATGGTTTTCAATTTACAATTTATGATTTGATTATTATTGATTATTTGGGTTGTAATTTAAGGACCCTCTGAGACTTTGGTTTTAAACTTGGGTTTTTATTTATTTATTTTACTTTATGGATTTATACCTGCTGGTCATAGGAAATTCAGTTTTCAAAAAGTTAAAGTAATTTCTAAATGCATAATGACCTAGACTGTTTTATTAAAGCTTCCGCAACGAGGTTTCAAAAACACTATCCATAACGTCTAGGCCGGGTTTGGGGTGTTACAACCACTCCGAATGTATGTTTTGGGCCTGTTAGACTTGTTTAAGGGACGATATGAATGTTTATGAAAAGTTTTAAATTTGAGTGGAAATTCATGTCTTGGTTTTGTATGATTGCTTGCGTATAAGTCTGGTAATGCCTCGTACCCTATTTTAGAGTCGAATACGGGTAAGGGGTGTTACATCATTAAACATGCATGCATGACAATTTAAAATTTAAAAGTAAAAATAACCCATAAAAAGTTCAATGTCCAAAATAACAACCCAAATAGTTTACAAACCATTTATTAAAAATTCCATCTGAGAGACTCCTTCGTATGCTGAAACCAAGTTCTAAGCTTGTGAATCATCTGAACAGGTTAATAAGCACACCAACATATATGTGGATGAAGCCACCAAATTCGCAGACAAGCTGTCAAAACATGTAGGTTGTGGATCAACCACCAAATTTGTAGATTAATATTACCACATCTTCCTCCTTACACATGTCCCAACCCCATGTAATACAACTTGGCATACAAATCACATAGCAAATCAATTAACATGATAATCATGCTTCATGTAGATATAAGTTTCATTATCAAAGGTATTCCATGTTATCACAATAGACAAATAGCCATGATTTTTTCACAACATGAGATTAGAAAATATTTATCAATCATAACAATATTTGTCACATCATATAATAAAAATGAAATAAGAATAACTTACCATAAAACCTCAAAGTCACTCTCTTGCAACAATAAAAACATTATGTTTTCCTTTATATAATAGATCGATAAATTTTAATTAAATCCTTATGTATTTAACTTGTATAATAAGCACACCTTTTTCAATTTCAATCATAAATCCAAATAAAGCTTGATCACCTCCAATCCAAAAGAATTATGACTTTGATTCGCACTTAAAGAAACTATTCATGTAATTAGTATTCTTTTATCTCCAATAAAAGAATTGTCCAAAATAAAAATCATCCACAACTTCACAACTTAAATACTTACTTCTTTATTCCAAAATGATCCAAGATAAACACTTCTAAAGTTCATGACTTGAGTTGTTGTGAGGATCTAATTTAATGAAAAGTTTGAATGGATTGGATTAGTGTTCATGAAAAGAAAATAAAATACATAAGAGAATAAAATTAAAAGAGGAAATAAAAAATACTTGTTACCCAAATATTGAGAAATATTTCAAAGGTTGAAGAAGTTTCCAATGATGATAAAATAATAGAAATAAAAGAGAAGAAAAACAAGTAAAGAAATGTGTTTTTGGGTGGTGGTACTTGAATAATTATATGCTTTTGATATGGTGCTGGTGTGGTGGTGCATTGGTGGTTGAATGGTGGTGGTGTGGTGGTTGTATGGTGGTGATTTGGTGGTGATAGAGTGGTGATACGGTTTGTAATAGAAATATTAAGCATAAATAAAAGAAAGAACAATGAGGAGACACCTTAAGGGGGTGGCACAATGTAACACCCCTTACCCGTATTCTACGCCGGAACCGGGTACGAGGAGTTACCGTACTTAACTCACTTGGTCATAGAACTTTAAGCTATAAACTTCATCCCAACTTAACATTACTCATTAAAATCAATACATTCTCATTAAGGGCCTACGAGGCCTTAATCAAGCATACGGAGGGACTCAGAACCCAACCGAGATTTTTTGTGCATTTAAAATTTTTTGTCTAAACAGAGGCCACACGCCTGTATGAAATGGGACATGCCCGTGTGGGCCGGCCGTGTGGTCACACACGTCCATGTCCCTAACCCGTGTGGAATTTATTTTCATTTCAAACCTACAAGGGTTTTTACACGACCAGGTACACGCTCGTGTTCTTGGCCTATGTACTCCACACGGCCTAGACATGCCCGTGTTCTCGCCCGTGTGTAAAAACTTGGGTATTCTGTTTGTGATGTCAGCAACCTCATATGGGGCACGTGTGGCTAGGCTGTGGTCGACATTGACTTGAAACACTACCATGCAGGGGACACATGGCCTCGTCACACACCCATAGGATTGCCCGTGTGTCTTATACGGCCTAGACACACACCTGTGTGCCTACCCGTGTGGATAAGAACAAGGCTATTTTCCAAGCTCTTTTCATCATCCTAGCTCACACAACATAATTCCATTCAACAAATCACTAAGCAACTCAAATTTGTAACATACACTACCATGAATAACTTCATCTTTTCATAAATTAGTAATAATGAGCCATCAACAATGGCAATATACAAAAGAGTTCATCTTTAAAGGATCCAATACCTACTTGGCCAAAATAACAAAATAATTCACCTAGTTTAGCCCCTAGACATGCCATACTCAAAATACTAAGTCTAGATATACCAAGATGAGCTGATAGTGTGGGTGATCTTCCAATTATCTTCGTATCACGACCCGACTCTTTGACACTCTAAAATAAGGGAAAAAAAAGGAGTAAGCTTTAAGCTTAGTAAGTTTACATGTAAACAATAAACATCATAATATGTGCTAATCAATAAATAGCACTACATAATAAGCAAGAACAATGCACATTCCAAGATCATGCTTACTCATTTCATCTCTCACCATATTCCAACCATATCACAAGCCGCATGCCCACATTATTTAACATACATCCCTAAACTTATCACCACATGATCACATGAAACAACACTTAACAGTTTCACAATAAGCCATTCATAGTAATACCAGACACCCGGTGATTTTGTACTTAGCCTACCATTAATCTTTAACAGGGTGGTATCGCACATAGCCCACTAAATGTTAATATAAATGATGGTATCACACATAGCCCATCGTGAATAAGTAATAAGGTGGTATTGCACACAGCCCACTATTAATTACTATGGATAATTTTCCACATTTACATATCTATTTCAACGTTCATACGAAAATTATTCATTATATACCAAATTCAATCCATTTAAATCGTAAATGTTCTCAATCATACAATGCACCAATAAGCAACAATATGTGTATTTAAGATGCATCATTTACACACAAACTTACCTAGGTGTAAAATGTGTTAATTTTGCGGTTTAATCTGAAACCTTGCCTTTTCCTCGGTCAAGGTTAATTCCGCGTTCTTCTTGATCTATAACTGATAAACCATAATTTATACATATTTTAACTCCATGCTTGGCTTATTTTTGGATGAATTTTCATTAGATTTGATGCTCCTAATCCCTTAATTTCATGTTTTACATTTAGGAGAGCTTAGGGAGTCGAAAAGAATAAGAAACGGGCCAAAACGGGAAAAACTGGGCCTACATATGAAATCAACACGGCCTAGAACAATGAACACTGTTGTGTGTTACAAGCAGGATCAAACACGACCTGGATCAACGTACACGAGCAGATCACACGGCCGTGTGTGGCGAGCAGAAGCGAGCACGACCTAAGGCTATCGAACACGGGCGTGTCACTGCCTTATCAAAGTTTAATTCTATTCGGAATAGGCCACTTATGGGCCAAAAGAGGTGTTCCAAAGCCTATATAAACACCCTACGGGGAAACCTAAAAGAGAAGGCCAAATAGAAGGCAAAAAATACTCCAAGACAACCATCAGTAGCTTAGGAGAAGGATCTTCATCAAGACTGAAGATCTGCATCAAGTTCTTTAGAGGTTTTTGGGTTTTCTTATGTTTTGTTGTTTTCCTATTTTAAGATGTTTCCCTCTATCAGTATGAACTAAATCCCTTAGATACCTAAGGGGATGAAACCTAAGACGAATCTTATTATTATTTGATTTATAAGATAAATACTTGTTCTTATTCTTAATTGTGAGTTTTTATTCTTGTTTTGATAATTCAGTTTATTGATTTAAGTCGAATATGCTTATTCAGAGGAGCAAAAGTCCCTGTTTAAGAGTAAATCAACACAATTAAGTGGAGTTGATTGCATCCCTAGAAATAGGGTGACAACAATCTGTCGGATTAGAGTCAAATCTAATAAGGGAATCCATAGATCGAGTTAATGCGATAATAGGGGTTTTAATTAGAAAGAAATTTCAATTAATCAAAATAAAATTAGTTGTTTTTAGTCTTGAAAGAGATATTAACATAAATCAGGGATTTCTATAGATTAAGTCAAGTGAATAAATCATATGAATCAAAAGTAATAAGTGAAGTCTAGGTAGATTCTTCCTTAGGTATTACATTTATCACATAAGTTGTCTAAAAGTATTTTTCCAATTTGTTCTCTGTCGTTTTTTAATTAAGTTTTACTTTAAAAGAAATCACTCCAATTCTTAGGCTAGATAATAAAAAGATAGTAATTACTAGTACTCTTGGTCCTTGTGGATACGATATTACCGGTTTTACCATAACTATAGTATTCAATGATAGGTACGCTTGCCTTTATTGTGACCATAGTTAGTTAGAGACACATTAGTAACAATAAAATTCATTCATTCAATTATTTTATAATCATAATACATCATAATCTCTACTTAGGCAAAATGACCATTTTGCCTTTGTACTATGGCAAAATTACGATTTTGCCCCTAGGCTCGTAAATAATTTTTTCATCACATTTTCTCATTAAACAAGCCTATATGAACATTTATTTCTCTTACAACTACTCATAATTCCAACTATTTCATGCATTTATTAAAACAATTTTAAGTTTTACAACTTAGTCCCATTTAGGTGTTTTCATGGTAACACCTTTCACAAATGATGTTCCTTGACTCACTAACATCCATTTTCTTCCATAAAAACTCAGCAAACATCATGAACACTCTCATGGAAAGTCCCTAAACTTGCAACAATATTGCAAATTAGTCCCTTCATTAGCTAGCTTTAGCTTTGGGGGTTCCAAAAGTATAAAAATTATCAACTAAAACCACCAAAATCACTTGTGTGAGGATAAGTTGCTGAAATTTCAAAACTTTCAAAACCCCCCTCTATACTGGTATTTTCGGTGGTGAAGGTGATGAAGAAAAATGGATGATATCATCTTTTCTTATTTTATATATTTCCTTCAAATTAGTCCACCTAACCCACCAAATTTTGACCAATTTTAAGTCTATTGTCCCCTATGGCTGACTATCAACATTAGGAAGGTCTAATTTCACATTAAAGACCTTCAATTTAAATTTCCTTATCAATTTAATAATTCTAGCTTGTAAAATGGAACTTTTGTACTTTATGCGGTTTAGTCTTTTTTCGCAATTAAGCTTTAAATCACTAAAATTAATGCACCAAAATTTTAATGCATCCTTATAATCATGCTATAACACATAAAATAATGTCAAAATAATTTTCTTCAACCTTGGGTTAGTGGTCCCGAAACCATTGTTCCGACTAGCCCCAAAATTGGCCTGTTACAACTTTCCCCTCCTTTAGAGATTTTCGCCCTAAAAAATCTTACCGGTAAAAAGGTTTGGATATTGTTCTCTCATGGCTTCTTTAGGTTCCCACGTAGCTTCTTCCACACCGTGTTTTTTCCATAACAATTTTACTAAAGCTATGCTCTTATTCCTCAACTGTTTAACCTCCCGAGCCAATATCTTAATTAGCTCCTCTTTATAAGTCATGTCCGATCGTATCTCAATTTCCGATGGAGGGATCACATGCAAAGGATCGGAATGATATCGTCGTAACATCAATACATGAAACACGTGTATTTTCTCTAACTCTACCGGTAAAGCCAACCGATATGCAACTGGCCCAATCATTTCGGTAACTTCATACGGCCCTATGAATTACGAACTCAATTTGCCCTTTTTACCAAACCAAATATTTTCTTCCACAGGAATACTTTTAGAAATACTTTGTCGCCCACTTGAAACTCGATTTCTTTCCTTTTCAAATCTGTATACGACTTTTGTCAGTCTGAAGCAGCTTTCAAACTATCACGGATCACTCTCACTTTCTCCTCGGTCTCTTTAACTAGATCGACACCATGAATTTGCTTCTCACTAAGCTCAGTACAATACAAGGGAGTTCGACACTTACGACTGTATAAAGCTTTGTACGGTGCCATCCATATACTCGACTGATAACTGTTGTTATAAGCAAACTCAACCAAAGGTAGATATCTTTCCCAAATACCTCCGAACTCTAACACACAACATTAGAGCATATCCTCAATGTAACACCCCAAACCCGACCTAAACGTTACGACCAGATCCGGTGTTTCACAGGGAAAGGTTTGTAAAAAGACTTTCAAATTTTAATGAAAGCCCATAAGTTTGCGGCTCTTTTTGTTTTTTCTCTTCTTGTTTGTTTTAGGTGATGTTTTGAAACCAGTGGGTTGTAGCTTAAGAAAAATTCGAGTTTAATTGATCGTTAATTCGTTATCTTTGTTAGCACTTGGGGGAAAATGAACGTTTAATGTTACTGCTGTTAAAAAAACTTTAGTTTACTTCCGGCTTAAAAGAAAACATGTTAATGTCATGGCATAAGTACATGCTAATGATTAAAACCCAAATATCAGTTTAAAAAGGCCTTATTACAACAACTAAAATCCCCAAATTAAAGCAGTTTTAAGAAAGAAACTGAGTTTACGGAAAATGACATGCTATAGCCTCCACGAGTCCGCTCTGGCTCCCTGATCCATGATCTACTAACTACTTGTAAGGTTAAGCAGAGGGGGGTGAGTCACCAAGACTCAGTGTGTAAATCCCCCTTAAGTCACATAAAATGGCCCCAAGCCCACAATCACATATTGGTCCCTAGCCCATCTTCAAACAACATATAAGTTTATGAATGTAATGCACCTAGCCCAACCTAGATTTTCCATCCTCTACACATCACCCATACCAGCCCATCACACCATGGGGATTTCTACAATCAACCCTCCATCCGCTACACTCCTTATGTGGCACCTAGCCACTGGTGACAGAGTCACAAAATATCATGTGGGGCCAACCCACTTGTGGTACCAAACCACTAGTGACAATCCCTAATAATCATGTATGTGGTACCAACCCCTTGTGGTACCAAACCACTAGGACAAGTCACAAAATCATATGTATGTGGTACCAAATCACTGGTGGTTCTGAACCACTGAGACTTAGTCACGGAATCAAGAATGTGGGGCCAACCCACTTATGGTACGAAACCACTAGTGACGGTCTTAAGCACTTCCCCTTTAATCAACATACATTTATTAACTCATTTGTAACAACAAGGTACTTACCTGATATTTCAACCATACCCACAAAGGTATAACGACTATCCATTAGTCGCTTTGGCTTTTCAGCCCCAATTGATTAGTATCATATAATAATATTAAAGTGTGAAATTTTACACACCTGGTTATGCACATCACTATGCTATCTATGTCGACACTATCACTATAGGAGACTATCGCTAATCGCCTCTTATTACGCTTCGGGTTTAGGCTACAACACCGTGGCCAATCACGAATGGCGATACATGGCGCTTCTTAAACTTAGGGGCTAGGACTACGGGTCCAACCCCTCCCTTCGCTTGGCTAAGATTTGAGTCCATGAAAAAGACCTTGGTCACTAAACCGGATTAAGGCATTGAAATTGAACCAAAAGAGAATAGACACCCAAAGGCTAAGGGTTCTTACCTAGATTAACAAATCTCAAAGATTTAAAAAGGTTTGGACCATGTAACGGTCGAATACCCAAGTCGGCTAGAACCGGATGTCCCTTAACGCACTTCAATCGCAAACCAGAAGTCAGAAGAATGCGAAGACAGAAACCCCCTTCAATCGGCCAAGAATTATAGAATACGATTAATGTCTACGGCGCTCAAAAGAGAGAAAGAGCAAAAGAAAACAAAGAAATACTTACCAAAATCACTAGAGAAATTGATTGGGGAGTGGAAGAAGATGAGTGACGTCAATCCACTGGAATAAAAGTCGAATGAAGAGAATATGAATGTTAGAGAGATTCGGCTAACCAACAAATAAGAACTGCCTAAACAAATGATAAGTTTCGGCTTTCTTTTTAAAGAAATTGAGAGAAGAAAATAAAGAATAGGTGACTAGGGAGATTCGACTAAGCAAAAAGAACTTACCAAAGAAAGAATGCCGAAGATGTTCTGCTCTCGAAAAGAAAGGAATGGAGAAGAGAGGTGCTATCTACCAAGAAAGGTTCGACTATGGTGTTGAAGAGAAAAGAAGATGATAGAGTTTCGGTAGGAGGGGTAACTTCAGAGGGTTTCAGCTTTTTAAGATAATTGCCAAGAAAAATGAAACAAAAGTAGAGGGTGGATGGTAATGTAAGTTTTGGCTAAGTACCAAAAGAACAAGAAGAATAGAAGAGAATTAGAAGGTGTTTCGATTTTGGTAACTGAGAGAAAAGAAAGTTAAAACAAAATGGTATAAGGGTGTTTCGGTTTTGTCAATAAGGAAATAAAGAAAAAAGAATGTTTTAGGTGCTCTCTAGCTAGCCAAAATTCTCACCACTCCCTCAAATGCTACCATCTAAAATTCGGCTACCTCCCAAGACCACTAAACCGTACACACACTTACACACCTCACTTCCCACATTCAACCAAACACTCTTCCTCTCTCCCAATCCCATGATTCTCTCCACCAATTACTCTCCACTCTCAATTCAAACTTGTTGACCAATTCTTCCTCCTTGAATTCCTCTCCTCCCTTCATTCAAATGTGTTGACCCATTCAACACTCATCCACCAGAGTCCAAGCGAATCTTCCTCTCCCTCACCTTGGCGTCAAAAAGAAATCCCCAAAAGGGAAACCACCCTGCCAGCTCTCCTGAGGCGTCACCTTCCTGAGCCTTAAGTGGCACCTCCATGCCTCATTACCACTCCTTTTCTTGTGTCAACAACATATAAGCAACAACCTTTAAGTCCTATCCTTCCACCTCTCCTCTAAAGTGCCTAAAGCACCCTAAACTAGCATGTTAAACATAGCATACACACACAAACACATCGAATGCATAGCCCCTAACTGTCGAGACGCATACGCAACAACCTTTCCATCTTACATCAACACACATCCTAAACCCGTGTGTGAAGCATCACAATAAACCACGAACTCCTTCCCAGCCTCCGGCTGAATAAACACCGAGCCTCCATCAGAATCCTCTTTAGCTTCTCAAAACTTTCCTGTTGCCTGTCAGCCCAACCAAAAGGTACCCCTTTCCGCAACAACTTGGTTAAAGGAGCCGCAATCAAGGAGAATCCCTCAACAAATCTTCTATAATACCCATCTAGACCAAGAAAACTCCTAATTTCTGCAACAGACTTAGGTGGCTTCCAGTCCAGCACAGCTTCGATCTTTCGAGGGTCAACCCTAATCCCCTCAGCAGACACAACATGACCCAAAAAGGTAACTTTTTTAGCCAGAACTCACACTTGCTGAATTTGGCAAACAATTGCTTTTCCTTCAGAATTTGTAAAACCACACGAAGATGCGAATCATGTTCCTTCTCTGACTTTGAATACACCAGAATATCGTCTATAAATACTACGACGAATCGGTCCAGATAGGGTTGGAAAACCCAATTCATCATGTCCATAAACGTGGCTGGTGCATTGGTCAAACCAAATGGCATCACCAGGAATTCGTAGTGGCCATAGCGAGTCCGAAATGCCATCTTATGAATGTCCGCCTCCTTGACCTTAAGCTGATGATAACCTGACCGCAAATCTATCTTCAAAAAGACTGAAGCCCCTTTTAGTTGATCGAACAAGTCGTCAATTCTCGACAGCGGTACTTATTCTTGATAGTTAATTTGTTCAATTTACGGTAGTCAATGCACATATGCATTGATCCATCCTTTTTCTTGATGAATAGCACCGGCGCTCCCTAAGGTGATACACGCGGTCGGATAAAACCTCGATCTAAAAGTTCCTGAATCTGAGCTTTCAATTTCACCAATTCCTTGGGCGCCATCCTATATGGAGCAATCGATACAGGCGCTGTCCCCGGATAAAGATCAATACCAAATTCCACCTCTTAATCCGGAGGCAATCTTGGAAGCTCTTTTGGAAACACCTCAGAAAACTCCCTCACTGTCCTAACATCCCCCACAGCCAAATCCTTGACCTCCAAAGTACAAACCAGAGCTATGTATGCCTCACAACCCTTCCTCACCATTCGCTCAGCCTTTAAAGCAGATATTACGTTAGATAGGTAGTTCCTCCTCTCACCTATTACCACCACCTCTTCATCCTCGAGAGTTCCTAATACCATGCGCTTGGCAGCACAATCCAAATTTGCTCGATATTTTACTAACCAATCCATGCCTAGAATCAAATCAAACTCCTCGAATGGCAATTCCATCAGATCAGCCAAAAAAACCACCCCTTGAACTTCTAAAGGTACATCTCTATAAAGTTTGTTCATCACTACCGATTGTCCTAACAGGCTAATTATGGTCATCTCCCTAGAAGTAATCTCAGAGTCTATTCTTAAAGTTCCAGATACCCTACTAGCAACATAAGAATGTATTGCTCCTCTATCAATTAATGCAGTATAAGGTAACCCGTAAATAAGGAACGTACCAGTTATGACGTCCGGTGCATCTCCCTCTTCTTGACGTCTGGCTGCATAGACCAGCCCAGGTCATCTTGCATCACTGCTCCCATCACCTCTTCTTGGTGCTCCACATCCATGACCAAAACCATTACCCCCTCTGGCCGGACCACGACCTCTCTATGGTTGCTGACCACCTCTACCTATTTGAACATAACCTTGACCCATTGATTGCGCTCTGCCCCTCTCTTATGGACAGTCCCTTATTCGATGCTCTGTAGACCCACACTTGAAACAGGCTCTACTACCAGCCAAACACTCACCAAAATGAAATTTATCACATCGAGCACACCTCAGAGGCCGACTATCAACTAGCAGGTCTCACAACCCGATTCGGCCCTTCAACCCTAGGCCTCTTCTAAAACCATCCAACTGATCCTGACAAACCAAAATTCCTTTTATTTCTATTCCTCTCCTGATTCTGCTTTTCAGATTGCTTCACCTCCTCGGCTATCTTAGCCTTTTCCATAAGAACAACAAATTCCCTCTCTCGCTGTGGAGCTATCAGCACTCGTAACTTATCTCCCAGCCCATCCTCAAACTAAACACAACGCTCATAGTCTATGGCCATAATACCGGGCATAATGACTTAGCCGTAAGAATTCCACCTCATACTGGGACATCGATTTACTCCTCTGAACCAGATTTAGAAATGCCTTACTTTGCGCATCCACATAACTTGATCCGACATACTTCCTCTAGAATCCTATCTTAAAGAAATCCCAGGTGATATTATCAACCGTCGTGCCATCCCTCCCCGTGAGCCACCACTGATAGGCTCATCTCAAAGAAGAGACACGATTCCTTTCAACTTCTCCTTTGCCGTGAAGTCAAGATCATCCATTATATGCTCAACTACTTCTAACCAATACTTAGCTGCGTTGGGAGCTACGCCAAAAACGCCCCTAAACATTTCGCTCCATTAGCCCGGAGTCGTTTCGACACAGATTTTGAGCCCCCATTCCCATGCCTGTCCCAACAACTCTCCAAGACCCGTAACATCGCCTGAGATATCGTATTATCCCTGCCTGTTTGGTCTTGAAATTCGGCTTCCACTACTGGCAACACTAGTATCTCACTTTTTGACCCGTGACCAGATCCTACTGGTTTCGATACAGCAATCCTGCCCCTACCACGACCACGTACATTACGTCCACGTCCCCGAGTGCTCATGACTAACGTTTGCAACTTACTCTGATTAAAAATTTTATGAGTTAGTTATTTCTTTCACTGTTTAACACTGAGCAGTTTTATGGAAAATAGTCTTAGAGAGTAGTTTCCGCAAAACACATCAAAGTTTCAGTTCCTATAATCTGGGTCTCCTAGAGCTAACAACCATGTTCACTTACATTAACAATAATTTCATGCATACATCATCAAAAATTTTAGAACACTGACCTGGGTGGATCGGGTGCCGACGGACTCGGATGCCATGTTCCAATCAAAACATTCCTTCCTAAAAATCATTTAGACCAACTTAATAAAACATTTATTAAACCCATTTCCATAGCCCAAGTTTAGTAACCTGGCTCTGATACTAAAATTGTAACACCCCAAACCCAGCCTAAACGTTACGACCCGATCCGGTATGTCACAGGGAAAGGTTTGTAAAAAAACTTTGAAATTTTGATGAAAATCCATAAGTTTATGGCTTTTTTGTTTTTCTTTTCTTGTTTGTTTTAGGTGATGTTTTGAAACTAGTGGGTTGTAGCTTAAGAAAATTTCGAGTTTAACTGATCGCTTATTCATTATCATTGTTAGCACTTGGGGTAAAGCAAACGTTTAATGTTACTGCTGTTAAAAAACTTTAGTTTACTTCCGGCTTAAAAGAAAACATGTTAATGTCGTGGCATAAGTAAATGCTAACGATTAAAACCCAAATATCAGTTTAAAAAAGCCTTATTACAACAACTAAAATCCCCAAATTAAAGCAGTTTTAAGAAAGAAACTGAGTTTATGAAAAATGACATGCTATGGCCTCCACAAGTCTGCTCTGGCTCCCTGATCCACGATCTACTAACTACCTGCAAAGTTAAGCAGAGGGGTGAGTTACCAAGACTCAGTGTGTAAATCCCCTTAAGTTACATAAAATGGCCCCAAGCCCACAATCACATATTGGGCCCTAGCCCATCTTAAAACAACATACACGTTTATGAATGCAATGTACCCAACCCAACCTAGATTTTCCATCCTCTACACACCACCCGTACCAGCCCATCACACCGTGGGGATTTCTACAATCAACCCTCTATCCACTACACTCCTTATATGGCACCTAGCCACTGGTGATAGAGTCACAAAATATCATATGTAGGGCCAACCCACTTGTGGTACCAAACCACTAGTGACAATCCCTAATAATCATGTATGTAGGGCCAACCCACTGTGGTACCAAACCACTAGGACAAGTTACGAAATCATATGTATGTGGTACCAAACCACTGGTGGTTCCGAACCACTGAGACTTAGTCACGGATTCAAGAATGTGGGGCCAACCCATTTGTGGGACCAAACCACTAGTGACAGTCTTAAGCACTTCCCCTTCAATCAATATATTGATAAACCGTAAAAGTAACATATTTTAACCCCATATTTAATATGCTTTTAAATAATTTAGCCCTTGATTTATGTAAAAAGGTGCTTTTAATCCTTTATTTTCATGTTTATACTCAGGAAAGAACCCGAGGATAAAAATAACACAAAATAGGCTTAAAACGGTGTAATTGGGCCTTAGCAAGAAATCAACATGACTGGCCCAAAACTGCACGATCATGTCTCGACAATTACCTAGAGCACAACCCAACTCACGAGTTACATGGTCGTGCATCATCTCATTACCATACACGGGCGTGCCTGGTGATCTACATGGCCGTGCCCAAAATGACAGAATCAAGGCACGACCCAACCCTAAAATTACATGAGCGTGTGCCATGGGCATGCCCCTACCGTGAGAATAAGCAATTTCACTTGGAATTGGATGCTTGAAGCAAAAGAAGCATACTCCTAAGTCTACTCAAACACCCTAATAGTAATTCTACTTGAAGGAGATACTTAGGAGCCAAGTATAGCATCCCAAAGCCTATATAAACAACCCAAGTATAGCATCCCAAAGCCTATATAAACAACGCAAGGCAAACATTAAAGGGGAGCTTTTGGCAGAGCCTTTTAGGCCGAATCATTCATCTTTTAGGGAGTCACTTGAAGATAGCCAGTTGATCCATCTCAATAAGTTGAAACTCCATTCAAGACGGAGGATCTCTTCTTCAATTCCTTCAGGGGGTTTTAAGGAGTTCTTATGTTTTGTTTATTTTTTACTCTTGAGATGTTTTCATATTTAGTTATGCACTAAACCCCTCAGATACCTGAAGGGCATGAAACCTATGATGGATTTTGTTATTTGATTTCTAAATTTATATGATAAGCACTTGGTTTGTTCTTAATTATGTTGCTTAATTTAATTTGATGTGCTTAGGTGGAGGAGGAATAGACCCCGCCTAAGAGTAGAACTAGCATAATTGAGCGGAGTTGATCGGGTGCCTAAAGATAGGGTTACGAGATTTTGTCGAATTAGGGTGAAACCTAATAGAGGAATCCATTGATCAATTTACTGCTTCCTTAGGGGTTTATTATAAGAGAACGAGAGTTCCACTAATTAACCTAAGGTTAGACGTTATTTGCATTCAGAGAGGGTTTAATATAGGTTAGAGAGTCTCACGGATCAAGCTAAGTAAAAAAATTATATGGTTTGGGAATAAATAATAAGTGAAGTCATAAGTGGATTCTTCCTGAGGGTATCGTCTTTATCAACCGAGTTTTCCTAAAGTCTTTCTCCAATTCATTCTTTTGTCTTTGCATTTAGTTTAAGTATTTCGTTAGTTTAATAATCCAATCACTCTATATTTTAGGCTAAATAATAGAAAGAAAGTGAGTAGTAGTACTTTTAGGTTCCCTTGGGTTCGATAAGATATTCTTGCCTGAGCTATACTACTGTTCGATAGGTGCACTTGCCTCTATTGTTGTCACAGTCAGTCTACAGGTTCGATCATTCTTTATAAATATTAAAACTCGACTATTTGACATGATCAAGTTTTTGGCGCAGTTGTCAGGGAACTCTAAAATATTAAGAAAGCTCTATTTCTATTACTTTAGCTATTATTTTTATTTTTAAATTTCTCTTTTATACATATGTTTTTGTTTTTATTTTTCTAAATTTCTTTCTTTCTTTGCATATTAGGTACCTCTAGTTTATGACTAGAAGAAATCCGAGAGGACCATTAGAATACGAAAGTGGCATTGAGGCTACCGCTCATAGAAATCGCAGAGAAATAAGATGAGCCCTAGACTATCAAAGAGAAGAACAGTAGAGATCCAATTCTACTGAAGGGATGGATGAGAACAATCCACCAAATATGCAAGAACAGAATGCTCCGCATACTATGTATGATTATGCTAAACCTAATTTGACAGGAGCAGAATCTAGTATGGTAGGCCCGCTATAGCTGCTAATAATTTTGAATTAAAGCCTAACACAATATAAATGATTCAACAACTCGTTCAATTTGATGGTTTGTAGGACGAGGATCCAAATCACTCATATATCTATTTTTTTAGAATTCTGTGATACGTTCAAAATAAATGGCATTTCTGACGATGCCATACGTCTTTGGTTATTTCCTTTTTCATTAAGGAACAAAGCAAAGTAGTGGTTGAACTCGTTACCACAAGGGTCAATCACCACATGGGATCAAATGACCGAAAAAGTTTCTTTTAAAATATTTTCCACCAGCCAAAACGGCTAAATTTAGGAATGATATATATTCTTTTGTGCAGAATGACGCAGAAACATTATATGATGCATGGGAAAGATATAAGGATCTCCTAAGGAGATGCCCACACCACAGATTACCTTTGTGGCTTCAAGTCCAAACTTTCTACAATGGTGTGAATTCTCCAACTAGGCAAATGATTGATTCATCAGCTGGTGGAACTTTGGATAATAAAACTCCTGAAGCGACTTACAATTTTATTGAGGAGATGTCATTGAACACCTATCAATGGCAAATTACAAGGGCTAAACCGACAAAATCAGCCGGAGTTTTTAACATAGACGCAGTGACAATGTTGTCAACACAAATGGAGTTAATGAATAAAAAGCTTGATAATTTATGTTCTTCACAGGTACATCCAGTAATGCAATACGAAGCAAGTGGGAATGTGGCAAATTCTGAGTACCCACCTTACCAACTAGGAGCAGAAAACGAGCAGACAAATTATATAGGTAACAATTTCAAATCTAATAATAATCTTTATAGTAACACTTACAATCTAGGTTGGAGAAAGCACCCAAAATTTTCGTGGGGAGGACAAGGAAATCAAAGGCAGCAACCTCTTCCAAATTGCCAAAATCAACCTTATCCACTGGAAAAGAAGCTGAGTCTTGAAGAGATGCTGAAAAAGTTCATGGTAGACACAGATGCCCGTCTCCAAAGAACTGATACAACACTTGATAACCAAGGAATATCGATCAAAGAAATCAAGGAACAAGTCGGGGAAATCACTAGGTCAGTGGGACAACTCACAAAGCTTGTTTGAACGCCGCAAGGACGTCTACCAAGCAACACGTAAATAAACCCAAAAGAACAGATACAAGCCATCACATCTTAAGAGGATACAAAGGTAGACAAGCCCACCTCAGTACAAAAAACCAAGGAAGAAATAGGTAAAATAGAGGTAGCACAAGAAAAACTGGTAATTAAAGAGTACCACCCTCAAATACCTTATCCGGAAGCATTGAACAGAGATGATTCAGAGGAACAATTCGGTAAGTGTCAAAAACTTCTAAAGAAATTACACATTAACTTACCTCTTCTTGAAGCTCTTTTTCAGATGCCCGACTCAAGGAGATTTTTAAGACAACCCTTAACAAACAAACGCAAAATAGATGAAGAGCACCATGTGGAACTTAACGCAACATGCTAAGCAATGCTACAAAACTGACTACCGCAGAAATTAAAAGATCCAGGAGTTTTACGATTCCATGATTAATTGGTAGTTTAACTATTGATAATGCGTTAGCTAATTTAGGGGCAAGTATAAATGTCATTCCTTATACACTGTTTAAACGACTAGGTCTAGGGAAGCCCAAACAAACTAGGATGAGTATCCAACTAGCTGATAAAACTGTTAGAATTCCTAGGGGCATTATTGAAGATGTTTTAGGAAAAATCGATAAATTCGTTTTCCTAGTAGATTTTGTTGTTTTAGACATGGATGAGGAAAATTCAATCCCTTTAATTTTAGGAAGACCTTTTCTTGCAATTGCCAAGACTAAAATTGATGTTGTTACAAGAGAACTCATACTTCGTGTAGGAGATGAATCAGTCAATCTTCAAGCTCTCGACTCAGCCAGAACCACAGAAGATGAAGGTAAGAAAGTCATTTCAATAGATAATCAAATTTTTCAACCTTCATCGCAGGAAACATCACAAAGTATCAAAACTGAGCCAACACAAAATCGTACGATCAACAATTTAGAAGAGCAGAAGATACACACCAAAGAAAAGCCGGATCCACACGAAATAAAAACTGAGTAACCACCAGAAGAGCTCATTGGGACATCAAATCACTTTAAAATAGAATATCAAGTGCTGTTAGATAAAGTCGATCCTTACATCGTTCAATGTAATCAAGAAACAGAATAAATACTCCTTCGGTACACGATGTTTTCCACACGAAATAGTCGAGGTAAGCAATCCAATGTTCAACAATTTCAAGGTAAACTCTTCTCAACCTAAACTTTGTCACGAAAATAAAACTGTTAGTAAGAGGGAAAATATTCAAACCTTTAAACCTCCCTAAATTTTCAAAGCCTAAGACAGTCTAGCTTAAGACTATAAACAAGCGCTTCTCGGGAGGCAACCCAAGTGCTAACACTTTTTATTTCTCAAAATTATTTTTTATTTTATTTTCTTTTCTCTTTTCTCTCTTCTCTCTCCACAATTAAAACTAAGATGCAGGTTTCCAGGCCACACGGCCTTACACACGGCCGTGCCCGTAGTCGTGTGTACCACCAGAACCACCACGCTAGCAGAGCAGAGTCGTGTAAGTCAGTCCAACCACCCCCAACATCACGGATCCAACCACCCACAGCACAAGCACCAAAAAAAATAGCACGGTCGTGACTCACAATTGTGCTAAGATACTGACTTATTTAGCACGGGCATACCACGCCCGTGCAGTCCAACCGTGCTCCTATACTGGCTTTTTAGGAACGGGCATGCTACCCAACAACACAGGCATGGAAGGACAACACACCCTACAACACGGTCTTGCGATACGGTCGTGTGAATCGACACACCCTCGATACACGAGCGTGGGAACATGCCAGATTTGAAATCTTATTTAACTCCCCATAGCCCATCTTCTTTGTCCAATCTTCTTTCTTATTCCTTCTTTCTTTTTTTCTTTCAAATTTTTCTTCCTATTCATAGAAAAGATCCAAGACACTTGAGCAACACAAAAATCATGTCGAAGAAACGTAAGCATCATCTCCTTAGAGGAGACCTCAACATGAGTTCATGCCGATAGCTTCACTTAATTGACACGCCAAGGGTCTCGAAAATATTTTCGGTTCTATTTTTCTTTTCTCATCTCCTTTATTTTCCTTATCTTTCCTTATTTCCTGCTTAAACTAATTTATTTCATAAAGGTTTCTTGGTTTTAGGTTCTAAAGGCTACTTGGGAATCACGCACCACAGCCTTCGAGGTCACATCCACCTTGCGAACCATCCAACAATAAGGACTCCTCAGTCCATTAGTATTTTCTTTTAATTTCAATTTTCTTCTTAGTCTCCTTCATTTTATTTCCTTAATCTTTAATTATATTATTAGTATAATATTATTATTACCCTAGTTCTCTTGGCTATATCTTCACAAGCTACCCAATTTCTTCATCTAGCAAATTGCTTTTCGGTAGCCACTCCACCGGGCCCATAAAAAACACCATCACCGCCACCAAAGACTCCAGGGATCATCTAGGTTTTAGGGAGTATTACTTTCCCCACTTATCTTTTTGATTTGGCACATAAATTTCATTACCTATCTTTGTACATTGAGGGCAATGTACATCTTAAGTGTGGGGGTAATAGTGCCTAACTTTTTGCATATTCCTCAAAACCCTGAAATTAGTCTTGATCTTAAGTATTTTTCTCATATTATTAATTAGGATGAAATTTCTAAGGATTTATGATTTTTATTGATATGTTTTAGAATAAGTCTTTGTTAATTGTGCATTGATAATTAAATTTGAAGAATACTAGAGAATCGAACATGATAAGTCTACTTTCTAAAAAATTAAAATGGATAGGTTGTTGAACTGAATTTAAGTATCACCTTGAAGTTCAAAATTTATAAGGATTGATGTCAAAACACCCATAATTTTTGTGAGATTTTGAGCCCTATAGAGCATGTATCCTTTTTCGTGCTCACTTTAATTGATTATGAGTGTGTCCACTTTGAACTGTTATTCTAGAACTTGCCTCGTTTATACATGTCAAGACCACATTAATGATTTGATACACTAAGATGATAAAGGCACCTAGGTTTTAACCCGTTCACTCCACTAAAAAGCCTACCTACATAAATAAGCCCTAGCGAACCCCGTTGAATCCTAACAACCTTTTTATTGAATCACCCACTAATATTAACCCAAAATCCCTTTGTATTTGTTATCATCATTCCTTTGACTACCCTTTATCGAGAATTGATTTGATCAATTGCTGAATTAGGTTATTTCAATCACCAAAGTTCCTTCTATTATGTTTATGTTAGTTTGTTCTTAAAAAAAAATCCAAGTATATTCAATATTAGTAGTATATAAAAGAGCTTAGAACATTTAAACTCCAATTGTTAAAGAAAAAGCTTGTATTAAAGTATTTTCAAAATTTGAGTGATGAAAATACTCTTATTATAGAGTAATTATCAATAGTAGATATTGTTAGTTTTTCATTCGATGTAAATATTCATATTTAGTTCATTATTTTTAGATTAGGTAATTAGTCAATTCAATCTCGATTATAACCTCTAATTCAGCCTGCATCCACACCTTTTAACCCTAGCCCCGTTATAACCTTGATTAAAGACCTTTTGATTTGTGTATCATCTCATATACAGTGGTGGAGATTTGATTTTCAGGCAAGTCTATGGGATTAACTTTTTAGGTTTGACTTAGAGTGCTTATTCTTGAACCTTAAACACCTTTGAGTGATTTGAGTGAATCTTTTGTGAGGATTTCAATCCTTGTCGATTTTGAATTAAAGGTAAGCACTTAGATAACGAGAGGCACCTATGTTTTCATCCTATAAAGGTATGACTTATCGTAATTGAATCTTTAGGGTTTTTGAGTTGAATTATCCATGTATAAATTATCTATGAATTATGATGAGACATTGTCGATAGGAATTATGAATTATGGAAAATTTGTTTTAATTGTAAAGTTGAGAATTTTGCTTGAGGACAAGCAAAAGCTTAAGTGTGGGGGTATTTGATAAATCGTAAAAGTAACATATTTAACCCCATATTTGGTATGCTTTTGGATGATTTAGCCCTTGATTTATGTAAAAAGGTGCTTTTAATCCTTTCTTTTCATGTTTATACTCAGGAAAGCACCCGAGGATAAAAAGAACACAAAACGGCCTTAAAATGGAGTAATTGGGCCTTAGCAAGAAATCAACACGGCCTGGCCCAAAACCTGCACAACCGTGTCTCGACAATTACCTAGAGCACAGCCCAACTCACGAGTTAAACGGTCGTGCATCATCTCATTACCACACACGGGCGTGCCTGGTAATCTACATGGTCGTGCCCAAAACGACAGAATCAAGGCACGACCCAACCCTGAAAATACACAGGCGTGTGCCATGGGCGTGCCCCTGCCGCGGGAATGAGCAATTTCACACAGAATTGGATGCTTGAAGCCAAAGAAACATACTTCTAAGTCTACTCAAACACCCTAATAGTAATTCTACTTGAAGGAGATACTTAGGAGCCAAGTATAGCATCCCAAAGCCTATATAAACAACCCAAGGCAGACACTAAAGGGGAGCTTTTGGCAGAGGCTTTTAGGCCAAAGCATTCATCTTTTAGGGAGTCACTTGAAGATATCCAGTTGATCCATCTCAAGAAGTCGGAACTCCATTTAAGACGGAGGATCTCTTCTTCAATTCCTTTAGGGGGTTTTAGGGAGTTCTTATGTTTTGTTTATTCTTTACTCTTGAGATGTTTTCATATTTAGTTATGCACTAAACCCCTCAGATACTTGAAGGGGATGGAACCTATGATGGATTTTATTATTTAATTTCTAAATTTATATGATAAGTACTTGGTTTGTTCTTAATTATGTTAATTAATTTAATCTGATGTGCTTAGGTGGAGGAGGAATAGACCCCGCCTAAGAGTAGATCTATCATAATTGAGCAGAGTTGATCGGGCGCCTAGAGATAGGGTTACGAGATTTTCCAGATTAGGGTGAAACCTAATATAGGAATCCATTGATCGATTTACTGCTTCCTTAAGGGGTTATTATAGGAGAACAAGAGTTCCACTAATTAACCTAAGGTTAGATGTTATTCGCCTCGAGAGAGGGTTTAATATAGGTTAGAGAGTCTCACGGATCAAGCTAAGTGAAGAAATCATATGGTTTGGGGAATAAATAATAAGTGAAGTCATAGGTGGATTCTTCCTAAGGGTATCATCTTTATCAACTGAGTTTTCCTAAAGTCTTTCTCCAATTCATTCTTTTGTCTTTGTATTTAGTTTAAGTATTTCGTTAGTTTAATAATCCAATCACTCTATATTTTAGGCTAAATAATAGAAAGAAAGTGAGTAGTAGTACTTTTAGGTTCCTTTAGGTTCGATAAGATATTATTGCCTGAGCTATACTAATGTTCGATAGGTGCACTTGCCTCTCTTGTTGTCGCAGTCAATCTACAGGTTCAATCATTCTTTATAAATATTAAAACTCGACTGTTTGACACGATCACATATCTAACCCATGCATAACATATGCAAACCAAATGAAAATATCATGCTATGTAAATGAACAGTATCATTATGGCATACATTTATTAACTCATTCGTAACAACAAGGTACTTACCTGGTATTTCAACCATACCCACAAAGGCATAATGACTATCCATTAGTCGCTTTAGCTTTTCAGCCCCAATTGATTAGTATCATATAATAATATTAAAGTGTGAAATTTTACACACTTGGTTACGCACATCACTATGCTATCTATGTAGACACTATCACTATCGGAGACTACTGCTAACTGCCTCTTATTCTTCTTAGAAGCTGGCCCACAACGTGGTGGCCAATCACGAACAGCAGCACCGTGCACTTCTTGAACTTAGGGGCTGGGACTAAGGGTCCAACCCCTTCCTTTGCTTGGCTGACATTTGAATCCATGAAAAAGACCTTGGTCACTAAACCGGATTAAGGCATTGAAATTGGACCAAAAGAGAATAGACCCAAAGGCTAAGGGTCCTTACCTAGATCAACAAATCCCGAAGATTTAAAAAGGTTTGGATCCTGTAACGGTCGAATACCCAAGTCGGCTAGAATCGGACGTCCCTTAACTCACTTCAATCTCAAACCAAAAGCCAGAAGAACGCGAAGACAAAAACCCCCTTCAATCGGCCAAGAATTATAGAATACGATTAATGTCTACGGCACTCAAAAGAGAGAAAGAGGAAACGAAAACAAAGAAATACTTACCAAAATCACTAGAGAAACCGATTGAGGAGTGGAGGAAGATGAGTGATGTCAATCCACTGGAACAAAGGTCGAATGAAGAGAATATGAATGTTAGAGAGATTCGGCTAACTAACAAATAAGAACTGCCTAAACAAATGATAAGTTTCGGCTTTCTTTTTAAAGAAATTGAGAGAAAAAAATGAAGAATACGTGACTGGGGAGATTCGGCTAAGCAAAAAGAACTTACCAAAGAACGAATGCCGAAGATGTTCTGCTCTTGAAAAGAAAGGAATGGAGAAGAGAGGTGCTATCTACCAAGAAAGGTTCAGCTATGGTGTTAAAGAGAAAAGAAGATGACAGAGTTTCGGCAGGAGGGGTGACTTCAGAGGGTTTCAACTTTTGAAGATAATTGCCAAGAAAAATGAAACAAAAGTAGAGGGTGGATGGTAATGTAAGTTTCGGCTAAGTACCAAAAGAATAAGAAGAATAGAAGAGAATTAGGAGGTGTTTCAGTTTTGGTAACTAAGAGAAAAGAAAGTGAAAACAAAATGGTATAAGGGTGTTTCAGTTTTGTCAATAAGGAAATAAAGAAAAATAATGTTTTAGGTGCTCTCTAGCTAGCTAAAATTCTCACCACTCCCTAAAATGCTACCATCTAAAATTTGGCTACCTCCCAACACCACTAAACCGTACACACACTCACACACCTCACTTCCCACATTCGACCAAACACTCCTCCTCTCTCCCAATCCCATGATTCTCTCCACCTATCACTCTCCACTCTCCATTCAAACCTATTGACCGATTCCTCCTCCTTATATTCCACTCCTCCCTTCATTCAAATGTGTTGACCCATTCAACACTCATCCACCAGAGTCCAAGCCGAATCCTCCTCTCCCTCACCTTGGCGTCAAAAAATCCCCAAAAGGGAAACCACGCAGCTCAAACCTGCTCCCTGCCAGCTCTCCTGAGGCGTCACCTTCCTGTGCCTTAAGTGGGGCCTCCATGCCTCATTACCACTCCTTTTCTTGTGTCAACAACATACAAGCAACAACCTTTAAGTCCTATCCTTCCACCTCTCCTCTAAAGTGCCCAAAAAAAGAATTTTGGCCAGGACTTCGGCTTATCCCTAAGCCATTCTTGGACCCCAAAGCACCCTAAACTAGCATGTTAAACATAGCATACACACACGAACACATCGAATGCATAGCCCCTAATTTAGGATGTTACACTCAAGAACTTGAATCACTCTTTCAGATTGGCCGTCAGTTTGAGGATGGAACATAGTACTAAAATTCAACCCTGTACCTGAGGCCTCCCACAACTTCTTCCAAAATATCGAAGTAAATCTCGGATCTCTATCTGAGATAATAGATATAGGCACCCTATTAAGTCTCACTACCTCAGCAACATACAATTCAGCTACCTTATCAAGCGAATAATCTACTCACACCAGTATAAAGTGAGCCAACTTCATTAGTCTATCAACAGTGACGCACACAACATCTTTCTTTCTTGTAGTCATAGGCAACCTCGTTACAAAATCCATGGTGATCCGATCCCACTTCCACTCGGGAACCATCATCGGCTGAAGTAATCCCGAGGTACTTGATGCTCAGCTTTCACTTGTTGACAGATCAAACATCTTGTCACAAAATGAAATATGTCTCTTTTCATACTCAACCACCAATAAAATTTCTTCAAATCATTGTACATTTTCATGCTACTAAGATGTACTGACAAGTGGCCATTGTGTGCTTCATGCAAAATTTTTAGATCAACTCAACATCTTTATGTACACAAATCCTATCATGAAACATCAAATAACCATCTGAACTCACCCGAAAATCTGAATCATTTCCCGATTCGTACTTAGCTCTCTTAGCTTGCATCTCTTTATCATTCTTTTGAGCCTCACATATCTGTTGAATAAATAATGGTCTAGCCGTCAACTCGGCTAACATAGAACCATCCTTAGACATTGCTAAGCAAGTACTCGTAGCTCTCAAAGCATACAGGGATTTCCCACTCTAGGCATCCTCAACCACATTTACTTTCCCCGGATGGTAATTAATTACTAGCTCATAATCTTTCAATAATTCGAGCCACCAATGCTATCACAAATTCAAATCCTTTTAATCCTTCAAGTACTTCAAGCTCTTATGATCGGTGAAGATTCAACACTTCTCACCATATATGTAACACCCCTTGCCCATGTTTGAGCCAGAAACGGGTTTGAGGCATTACATAGATAATATTGCTTAAATATCTAGAATAGGGTTATAAAATTCCATTAAACCCTATCACTTGCACATACTCGGCCCAGGATGCCCTAAATAGACTTTCGAAAAGTATGATAATCTTTTCGGGAACTCTCATGAGTTCGAGAAACTTTTTAATCAAAATAGAGGCCACACGCCTATGTAGGCCTAAGGACACGCCCATGTACCCCTAAGGCATGCCCGTGTCTTCCACCTGTGGTTGACACTGACTAATGTTACACGGCCTTGACACGCTCGTGTCACTAACCTGTGTGCCAAACCTTGGCATTCTGACTTATCTACACGGCCTATACACACGCCCGTGCACCCCAGCCGTGTGGTGATTCAAATCCCAAGTGCAAGATGCAGACTTCACATAGCCTAGGTGCAAGCCCATGTGCAAGCCGTGCCTCCCACTTGGTCTAGACCCACACCCGTGTGTCTACCTAAGTGGGCAATTAGTAGGATATATGCCAAGCCTTTGCCACCCAAGAATGGACACATACATACTTCTACTCAAAACAATACAATTCTTATCCAAAAAGCAAGGATAAGAACTCATTTCAACATACAAGATAATTAAAGGGACAGACACTTCATGAATTCCATATTCATTAAACAAAAGAGCTTGTCAAGTATTTGCCTAACTCATAAGGCCATTTACAAAATGACTTTTACTAACTTACATAGTCAGCACTTTGACTAACAATTACAACTTAGCAAAATACTAGAGCCCTATACATGCCATATTCAAAATAAATCTAAAATTTTTATACCAAAGTGCTTTCGATAGTGTGATTTTCAAACTCCTACGTCCATGATCCTCGAGTTACCTTGGCAATACTACAAGAAAGAAGGGCAATGAAGAAGGGGTAAGCATAAAGCTTAGTAAGTTTGCATGGAAATAAATAACAATAATAAGCTCATAAAATAATCCATCCACGGTATTTGCTAATTCTACTCGAGTCAAGGCTTCTTGACAATACTTACTTATTGCCCTTATCTAGTAAATACCGTACCACATATCGAAACCAATTCTTCGTGACTCATTCATGAGAACCTGTATTCACTCATTCACATGACTTAAATATCATTCACATCTCTACTTCTAAATTATCTACTTATCGCACTATTCACAAGCGATAGTCAAAGATGTGTGTTTATCATCACTACTATAAGTATAAAGCCAATGCCACATCCTCGAGGTGGTCTTACATGGAGTCACCTCTAGATGCCAATGCCATATCCCGAATATGGTCTTATATGGGATAACTTCTAGGTGCCAATGCCATATCCCAGTTATGGTCTTATAATAATTTCCTACCATGTATCGATGCCATATGGTCTTATACAATTTTCATATTCATTACAGAAGCCATATCCCGGATATGGTCTTATAGGGAATCTCAACTCAGTGCTGAGGCCATGTCCAAGACATGGTCTTATACGGGACCTTATCTATTTCATATCTCAATGATAGCATTTCTATATTCAATATGGCCCATTAGGATTTCAACATCTCATTCACATTAACTACTGAATTTGGTAGTGCGTCATGCATTAATATAATGCCAAGCATTCCTCAACATGATAATATAAATGTTACTTAAATCACATACAAACTTACCTCGATTTTAAAATGAGCTAGCTTGTCAATCTAATTCGAGACTTTGTTCTTTCCCTGATCAAGGTGGGTCCTCGATTCTTCTTGCTCTATAATAGCAATTTAACTCATTTTAATCACTGTATTAATGAAAACATTTCAAAAATCATGTTTAGGCAAAATTACTATTTTGCCCCTAAATTTTGGCAAAATGACCATTTTTCCCCTAGCCTCGGAAATAAATTCTAATTGTATTTCTACTTTCAACAAGCCTAGGTGAACATTTAATACTCTTATAGCTGTCATCAAAACTCAACATTTCGAATACTTACTACAAATTTTGTAACCTTTTCATTAAGGTCCTATTTGGTGTTTCCATGCTAACACCTTTCACAAAAGTTGTTCATTTACTAACTAAGACTCAATTTCTTCCATAAAAATGCAGCAATTAAGAATGAAGGCTCTAATGGAAAAACTCTAAACTCTTCACCATATTGCACATTAGTCCCCTCATATGAAAGCTTAAGCTTTAGGGGTCTCAAAAGTATAATTATCTTCAAGAAAAGTTCACTAGAACACTTACTTGTGAAGAGATGAGTGTGCTGAAATTTTGAAGCTTTCTACCCCCTATTTGTTGCTAATTTTCGGTGGAAGAGAAAAGGAGAAAATTTGATATTTTTTCTCTCCTTATTTTATTAATACAAGTCAAATAAGTCACCAACTATCACCAACTTTGACCAACGTTGTCCATCTTTGTCTCCTATGGCCGACCATGCGAACTTTAGGGGTCTAATTCCTTGTAAAGACATCCAATTAACAATCTATGGCTATTTTGTACTTTTAGCCTATAGAATGGAACTTTTGCACTGTAAGCAATTTAGTATTTTTTCGTGATTAAACATGAAATCGCTAAAATTAAAGCACCGAAATTTTTATGCACATATGCTATCATGTTCTAGCTCATAATATAAAATGAAAATTTATCTCTCTAATCTCGAATTAGTGATCTTGAGATCTCTATTTTGACTAGCCTCTATATCAGTCTGTTACAATTCTCCCCCTTTAAGGATTTTTGTCCTCAAAGATCTTACCGGTGAAAAGGTTGGGATACTGGTTTCTCATCGTGTCCTCAGCTTCCCATGTAGCCTCTTCTATTCCGTGCCTTTGCCATAGGACTTTCACTAGGGCTATGCTTTTGTTTCTTAACTGCTTGACCTCACGAGCCAAAATTCTAACTAGTTCTTCACCATAAGTCAAATCCGGTTGTATATCTATCCCTGTCGGTACTAAGACATGTGAAGAGTCTGAACGGTATCGGTGCAACATAGATACATGAAAGACGTCATGAATCTTTTCTAGCTTAGGTGACAAGGCTAATCGATAAGCTATCGGTCCTATCCTTTTAGTAACTTTATAAGGTCTGATAAAGCGCGGACTCAATTTTCCCTTCCGGCCAAATCTGAGGACTTTCCTCCAAGGTGATACTTTCAAGAACATTTTATCACCGACTTTGAATTCTATCTCTTTCCTTTTTAAATCTGAATAGAACTTCTGTCTATCAGAGGCGATTTTCAGGCAGTCACGTATCACTTTTACTTTCTCTTCAGTTTCCTTAACCAAGTCAAACTTGTGTATCTGTTTCTCTCTGAGTTCTAACCAACACAAGGGTGTTCGACACTTACGCCCATACAATGCCTCATAAGGCACCATCTTCAAACTTGACTGAAAGCTGTTGTTGTAGGCGAATTCCACCAATGGTAAGTATTTCTCCCAATTATCATGGAATTCTAAAACACAACACCGAAGCATATCTTCTAGTATCTGAATTACCCTCTCTAACTGGCCATCAGTTTGTGGATGGAAGGCTATACTGAAACTCAATTTCGTGCCCAATGCTTCTTGCGGCTTTTTCCAAAATCGTGACGTGAATCTCGGATCTCTATCTGAAATGATCGACAATAGTACACCATGAAGTCTTACTATCTCAGACATGTACAAGTCTGCCAATTTATCGAGTGAATAGTTGATCCGCATTGGTATAAAATGGGCTAACTTAGTAAGTCTATCAACCACTACCCATACTGTATCTTTCCTCTTAGGAGTCAACGGTAAGCCCGTCACGAAGTCCATAGTAACATGGTCCCACTTTCACTCAGGAATCATAAGGGGCTGAAGTAAACCTGAAGGTACTTGATGTTTAGCCTTCACTTGCTACAAATCAGGCATTTTAATACAAATTCGAAAATATATTTCTTCATACCCAACCACCAATACCATCTCTTCAAATTATGGTATGTCTTTGTGCTGCCTGGGTGTATATTCAAAGACCTTTATGTGCTTCATACAAAATTTTGTGAATAAGCTCGTCATTCATAGGTACACAGACTCGATCTCGAAATGTCAGACATCCATCAAGATTTACTCGAAAATCTGTCTCAATGCTCGAATCACATAAAACTCTCTTGGCTTGCAAACTGTTATCGTCCTTTTAAGCTTCACAAATCTCTTGGAGAAATAATGGTTTAGCCCTCAACTCGGCTAAAATTGAACCATCATCTAACAAGGTCATCTAATTACTCATGGCTTTTAGTGCAAATAATGATTTTCTGCTCAAAGCGTCGGCGACTACATTTGCCTTTCCCGGATGGTAGTCAATTACCAACTCATAATCTTTAATCAGCTCTAACCACCTTCGTTGCCTCAAATACAATTCCTTTTGAGTCATCAAATATTTTAGGCTTTTGTGGTCAATGAAAATCTGACACCTTTCACCATATAAATGATGTCTCCAAATTTTTAGTGTGAACACAATTACGGCCAACTCTAAATCATGAGTCGGGTAGTTCCTCTCGTGCGACTTCAACTATTTAAAGGCGTATGCAATCACTTTACCCTCTTGCTTAAGTACACAACCCAATCCGTTCAAGGACGTGTCCCTAAAAACCACAAATTCTTTTCCCGACTTTGGTTGCACTAGAACAGGAGCCTCAGTCAACAGTGTCTTCAGTTTCTCGAAACTCTATTGACACTTCTCTGTCTAAATGAACTTCACATCTTTTTACAAAAGTCTCATCATCGAGGTAGCTATCATGGAAAACCCCTTGACAAAACGCCTATAATAGTCGGTTAGGCTTAGAAAACTCCTCACTTTAGTTACGCTCCTCGATGGTTTCCATTCCATAATTGCAGAAACCTTACTCAGATCGACTCTAATCCCATCTCCCGAGATAATGTGTCCCAAAAATCCCACTTTCTTAAGCCAAAATTCACCCTTACCGAATTTGGCATTCAATTGTTTTTCTCTCAAAACTTGTAGAACCATACTCAAATACTCGGCATGATCGTTCTCATCTCAAGAGTAGATCATTATGTCATCGATGAAGACCACAACAAATCTATCTAAGTATGGTTGAAAAATGCCATTCATCAAATCCATGAAGATTGCGGGGGCATTTGTTAGACCAAAAGGCATGAACAAAAATTCATAGTGGCTGTACCTAGTCTTAAATGTGGTTTTCGGCACATCCGAGTCCTTGACTCTCAACTGATATTACCCTGACCTCAAATCTATCTTGGAAAATACTGTAGCTCCATTTAGTTGGTGAAATAGATCATCAATCCTTGGCAACGGGTACTTATTCTTCACCGTCACTTTATTGAGTTACCTATAGTCTATACATAGTCTCATGGAACCATCTTTCTTCTTCACGAATAGAACAGGAGCACCCACGAAAAAAACTCAGCCTCACAAAACCCTTATCCGTTAATTCTTGCAACTGTGCTTTCAACTCCTTCAGTTTAGTTAGGGCCATTCTATATGGAGCAATAGAAACAGGGGCAGTACCCGGAACTAATTCAATCCCAAATTCAATCTCTCTATCCGGAGGTAACCCTGGCAACTCTTCCGGGAAAACATCTAGGTACTTGCATACTATGGGTACTGACACAATTTTCAACTCAGTCTCTTTAGTGTTCAACACAAAGGCAAGATAAACCTCATACCCCTTCCTTAGATACCTCTGAGCCGACATGGTCGATATAACTATTGGTGACCTATCCGGATTATCTGATTCAATACGAATAAAATTAGCATTTTTATCTCTCAACTTGATATGCTTCTTCTAGCAATTCACAATTACACCATGGATAATTAACCAATCGATCCTGAGGATGCCATCAAACTCGTCAAATAGTAATAATATAAGATCGACCGAAAAAAATAACCCTTAATCATCAAAGGGCACCCTTTACAAACTCTATCAACCAACACACACTTGCCTGGGGGATTAGATACTCTTATGATGAATTCAGTAGACTCTATAGGCATGCTCATGCTAGAGACTAATTTCATGCATATGTATGAGTGGGTGGATCCCGGGTCAATTAAAGCTAGAACAAGAGTATTATAGAGAGAAAAGATACCTGTGATCACGTCGAAGGAAGATGCCTCTTCACGAGCACGAATGGAATACGTCCTCGCCGGTGCTCTATCCTTGACTCTAGCAGCTTGCTCTTTAGAAGAATCCTTGCTTCCCATCTCAATCCCCAAGTTTCCCAATGGTCTTCCCGTAGTGGAACTTTCCGATTTTGCATTCTGAGGCTTTTCTTTCTTGCCCACCTCGGGACAATCTCTAATAAAGTGGTCTAAGGATCCACATCTAAATCAAGCTTTTTCATTAGCCCGGCACTCACCAGAATGGTGCCTACCACACTGAGGGCATTCCGGTCTACTCGGTCAAACATTGCCCACACTAGCAATTGATGTGGTTTGCTCTTTCGATCTCGAGAATCGTAGCCCTTACTTCGGGTTAAAAACCCCACTGAAGTGACCGATCGAGTAGTGAAATTCCTTAATTTCTTAGATGAAGATTGGTGAGACTTATTCAATTGCCTCTTCCTCAAGTCACGAGACTCATACTCAGCTCTTCTCTTCTCTTTAGCCAACTCCTCGGCTTTACAGGCTCTATCCACCAACACTACAAATTCTTTTAACTCGATGACCCCCACTTATAGGCGGATATCTTCATTCAATTCGTCCTCGAATCTCTTGCACATATGGCCTCGATAGACACGCACTCTTATGCATACTTGCTAAGCCTTACAAATTCCCATTCGTAGTCGACCGCTGACATATGACCTTACTTCAGCTCAAGAACTCCTTTCTCTTGTGGTCGATAAATCTTTGGCTGATATACTTCTTCTGGTATTCCTCTTGGAAGAATTCCTAACTAACTCTCTCCCTTGGCACCACCGACACTAGGGTGTTCCACCATTGATAAGCTAAATCTCTTAGGAGAGACACTGCACACTTTAAGCACTCTTCAGGCATGCAGGATAACTCCTCAAATACCCGGATGGTATTCTCAAGCTAGAATTTCACTTTCTCCGGGTCATCATCCTTATTCACCCAAAATTTCTTGGTTCTTTGCTTCTGGATCTTATCCACCGGAAGCCTTTCTCTTCTTACCACCTCAACCACTTGAGGGCCTACTGGAGCGGGTTCAGGAATTGGTGGAGGTGGAGGAGGTTGAGCATTAAGAGTTGCTCGGATATACTCCGTATACCAATTTCTCATCATGTAGAAAAAGGCTTCTCGAGCCTTTTTCTCCCGAATCAAGGTCTCGGGTCTACTATTAGTTAGGGGCAGTCCCTTGAGCGGGAGCCGGTGCATTACTCATAGCATCATCAGTTGTAGTTCTGGCCGGATCAGAATCCATGTACTACATAAAACATAATTTTATACTTCAAGAGCCATCACACTATCATTACTCAAACACTCTTACATATGGCATGTATAGCTAGACTCGTACTTACGCTACGTTAGTCCTAGAATCGACTAAACTGTAGCTCTGATACAATAAATGTAACACCCCTTGCCCGTGTTTGAGCCAAAATAAGGTTTGAGGCATTACATAGATAATCTTGCTTAAACATCTAGAATAGGGTTATAAAATTTCGTTGAACCCTATCGCTCGAACATAATTAACCCAAGAGCCCCTAAATAGACTTTCGAGAAGTATCAAAATCTTTCTAGCAACTCTCACGAGTTTGAGAAACTTTTTAATCAAAATAGAGGCCACACGCCTATGTAGGCCTAGGGACACACTGTGTATCCCTAAGGCATGCCCGTGTCTTTCACCCGTGGTCGACACTTACTAATTTCACACAGCCTTGACACGCTTGTGTCACTAAACTATGTGCCAAACCTTGGCATTCTGACTTATCCAAACGGCCTATATACATGCCCTTGTACCCCAGCTGTGTGGTGATTCAAATCCCAAGTTTAAGGTGCAGACTTCACACGGCCTGGGTGTACACCCATGTGCTAGCTGTGCCTCCAATACGGTCTAGACCCACACCCGTGTGTCTACCTAAGTAGGAAATTAACAAGCTATATACCAAGCCTTTGCCACCCTAGAATTCACACATACATACTTCTACTAAAAACAATACAATTCCTATCCCATAAGCATGTCTAAAAAATTATTTCAACATACAAGATAATTACAGAGACATACACTACATGACATATTCAAAATAAGTCTAAAATTATTATACCAAAGTGCTATCAATAGTGTGATTTCTGAACTCCTACGTCCACGATGCTCGAGTTACCTTGGCAATACTACAAGAAAGAAGGGCAATGAAGAAGGGGTAGGCATAAAGCTTTGTAACATCCGGGAATTAGGGGCTTTGCATTTTATTTTGCTTCTGTGTAGTTGGTATGCCTTGCCTGTTGTTTGAGTGTGTTTGGGGGCCCCAGGAAGGCTCGGGGTTAAGCAGAAGCCTTGGCAAAAATTTTAATTTTGGGGCACTTTAAGGGAGAGCTAGGTGGGTCAAGCTTTAAGGATTACAGCTTGTGTTTGATGACACAAAAGTGCAGTGGTATAGTGGTAAGGAGACGCCACTTAGCATGCAGAGAAGTGGCATCATGGGAGAAGCTGAGAGGGAGAGGGTTCGAATCTCTCAAGTAGCACAGGAGGGTATTATTTTTTTAGCTTAGGCAAGGGAGGCAGCTGGATGGTAATCAAACTCTGGAGGAGAGAGGGGGCACCTGGTCAAATAATTCAAATAAGTGGTGGAAAGCCATTTAGAGAGTTTGAATTATTCAAACCAAATTGTATGAGTGGATGTGAGGGGATTAAGGAGAGAATCTAGGAAGAAACATGGGGTTGGAGATGAGAAGGGAGTTGGCTGAATTTTTGGATAGTGATAGGGGAAATTCGGTCATATGAGGTCTTTGGAGGGTGTAGGCATTTAGTTTTGGTGGAGGGGTTAGGTGCCAAAAGTTTGGTGTGTGTTTAGCAAATTTTAGTGTTGAGAGTTTTTCTTTTCAGCATTTGGTGTGCTCTTCTTTTCAACCTATTTTCTTTCTATGTTTGCCAAAAATTTCTAAGGCTATTATTTGGTCATCTCCTCTTTGGTAAAGTCGAAACCATTTGGGCACTCCTTTCCCTTCTATTGTTTTCTTTATTCTCTCATTTGCTTCACTTCCTAAACTCCCATCCCTTGGCTGAATTCTCTTAAAGCTCTCATTCTCTTTCTCATTTACTTAAAGCCGTAGCACGCCTTTTGCTTCTTTCTCTATTGTCGAAACATCTATTTGCTTCAACTTCTTCTCAATTTCTTCTAAAGCCAAACCTATTTCCCATTCCTCCTTTTTGAGTTTTGCTTTCACTTTTTCCTCTTTAACCGAATCTCCCTTGTGCGTTCTTTTACCTTATTCAGTTTTGGTTTCAGTGAATTGTTGTCACTCATCCTCTTAACTCTCTCAAATTGGGTTCTTCCTGTTTAGTGGTAAGCGTTCTTATTCTCTCTTGATCCATTCTTTTCCCTTATTGGTTGCTAAAGCAAAGGTGTTAATTTGGTGCTTTGGGTGCTTTGGCTGAATGTAGGAGGGGCTTCGCTTTCGTACTTTTTCTGTATCTGGCTAACGGTTAGAAGATTATTGGTAAGTGATGGATGGCCGGATGGATAGTAAGGATTCATGTGGTTTTTGTTGGGCCGAAAGGTCACTTCTTGTTTGGAGAACCGATTCTAAGTTGGTGTTGTTGTAGGGACTTCAATGATTCCTTAATCCAAGTCTATTAGCTTTCGATTTGGTTGATCTAGGTATGAACTCCTTCGTTTGAGTATCTATTTCGACTTTTATCATATTCAATGCCTTAACCCGGTCTTTTGACCAAGATCTTTTTCATGGAATCAAATACCAGCCAAGCAAAGGAGGTGGTTGGACTCATAGTCCCTAACCCTAAGTTTAAAAAACGTGCGGTATCGGCAGTGCGAGACTTCCCTCCGGGTTATGGACCGGCTTGGAATCTGAATCGACAGATAGCGATTATTCCCTCTTCTGAGAGTGTCGGTAGTATTGAGGGCCTAGTTCTCCTCGTATTCAGGTGTGTAATTCTCACACAATTGCCTATTGTTTTGTTAATTTGTACATGCATTGTTATATGCTGAAACCTCCGTATTGGCTATTGGGTTACCCATGGAGGGTAAAGACGAGACATCAGGTCAGTGACTTCTGATTATGCTATAAAAGCGATTTTGTTAACATGTTAGTATATACACTCTGAACATCTCATGTATATCAATATATGCTGCATTCATATATCATGATTTTATGTGCATGGGAATGGACACATGTTTAAAATGAAAGGGGAAGTGTATCTGGTGGCTATGCCATTTCAGCCTGGTGACTCTGTCACAATCTACGTCACATTTATCTGGTGGCTCTGCCACACTCTGTTCTGGTGGCTATGCCATTTCAGCCTGGTGACTCCGTCATAATCTAACGATGAGCACCATGACTGCCATCGACGGTGTGTAGCAAATGGAGGGTCGATTGTAAAAATCCCTACTGGTGTGGTTGGCAGGTACGGATGGTGTGTAGCAGTTGGTTAACTAGGTTGAGTTGGGTTTTTGCATCATTTTGCATATGCTATCTATTGTACTTTACTGTAGGGCTAAGGTCCAATCTGATTTTGAATGGGCTTCGCCCAGTGTGATTATGAAAAGGGGGCTACAGCCCAGTTGAGAAGCGAATAGGCTTGGGCCCGTGATGGTGCTTGGCAATTGCACACTGAGTCTATTTGACTCACCCTTTTGCTTAACATTTTTGCAGGTAATTGATAGCGCTGCAGACTTGGGCTAGAGAGGTTTTCGATTGGCCATGCACGGTTTTGTTAATTAGAACTTTACTTTATTTTTCTTTAAATTTTAGGATTTTTGTTATGTAATAAGGCCACTTTAATTTGGTTAAATTTTGATTTAAACTTTGGAAATTTTAAATACAAATAATTGATAAGATGTTTTTATAAAATGAAATTAAAAGTTTTCGTACAACTTAATTAACAAATGGGCAAACGAATTTTTGATGATGAAATTCTAACCTAATCTTTTAACATGCATTTTTTTTTTCACCTAAATACAAAGATTTGGCTAATTAAAGTTTTCCTTAAATGACTATGGAATTTTACTTGAACTACTGAACTTGAAGTTTTAGAAAAGCACTTAAAATCATTTTCTAAAGCTCGCTAAGTTACATTCTTCCCAAGTGACAATCCAGATCGGTAGTGGTGCTTGGGCCGGGTTTGGGGTGTCACAAGCTTAGTAAGTTTGCATGGAAATAAATAGCAATAATAAGCTCATAAAATAATCAATCCATGGTATTAGCTAATCGTACTCGAGTCAAGGCTTCTTGACAATATTTACTTACAATTTCCCTTATCTAGCACATACCGTACCACATATGAAAACCGACTCTTCGTGACTCATTCACGAGTACCTGTATTCACTCATTCACATGACTTAAATATCATTCACATATCTACTTCTAAATTCATCTACTTATCCTACTATTCATAAGGGATAGTCAAAGATGTATGTTTATCGTCACTACTGTAAGTATAAAGCCAATGCCACATCCTCGAGGTGGTTTTACATGGAGTCACCTCTAGATGCCAATGCCATATCCTGAATATGGTCTTATATGGGATAACTTCTAGGTGCCAATGCCATATCTCGGATATGGTCTTATATGAAATTTCCTATCATGTATCGATGCCATATCCTGAATATGATCTTATAGATTTTCATATTCATTACCGAAGCCATATCCCGGATATGGTCTTATACGGGATCTCAACTCGGTGCCGAGGCCATGTCCCTGACATGGTCTTATATAGGACCTTATCTATTTCATATCTCAATGATATCATTTCTACACTCAATATAGCCCATTAGGATTTCAACATCTCATTCATATTAACTACTCAATTTGGTAGTGTGTCATGCATTAATATAATGCCAAGCATTCCTCAACATGCTAATATAAATGTTACTTAAATTCACATACAAGCTTACCTCGACTTTAAAATGAGCTAGCTTGTCAATCTAATCGAGACTTTATTCTTTCCCCGATCAAGGCGGGTCCTAGGTTCTTCTTGCTCTATAATATCAATTTAACTCATTTTAATCACTGTATTAATAAAAGCATTTCAAAAATCATGTTTAGGCAAAATTACTATTTTCCCCATAGACTTTGGCAAAATGATCATTTTTCCCCTAGGCTCAGAAATAAATTCTAATCGTATTTCTACTTCCAACAAGCCTAGTGAACATTTAATACTCCTATAGCTGTCATCAAAACTCAACATTTCGCATACTTACTACAAATTTTGTAACCTTTTCATCAAGGTCCTATTTGGTGTTTTCATGCTAACACCTTTCACAAAAGTTGTTCATTTACTAACTAAGTGTAACATCCCAATTTAGGGCATAGTCAGAATAGTGGTGCGAGACCACAAATATGAGGTATATGTATGATTTTTTAAGGTTTATGCCATGTTTGCATGTTAGTGTGAAAGTTTCATGAGGCAATTTTGTTAATTTGCGGTTGAATTGTCTAACAGGACTAAATTGCAAAATTTACAAAATGTGAGATTCTAGAAGTTATTTGTATGAAATAACTTTAGAATATCAATTAGAGGTCCTTAATGAGCTATTTTTCCAATTTCTAATTTGTGGACAGAATTGGGCATGGATGAGTTAAAATAGGAAGTTTGTCAAAAAGTGCATTTTTGTCATTTGTCAATTAAATGATTAAAATGGGAAAAGATGATAGAATTTTCATTCATCTTCTTCTCCAAGACTGCCGAAAATTTCAAGAAGCCATTGTTAGTGCTCTTCAAATTTTCAAGCTTGCTAGTAAGTGCATCTAAGCCCCGTTTTTGATATTCTTCGTATTTTTGAAGTCCTTGTAGCATGAGTAAGCTATTTTTAGCTATATGTTGAGCTAAGATGGATGTTCAAAAATATGCCCATGTATGACATGCATGTATTTTGATGTTTTATGGAATAATATGAAAGCATGATGTAGTAGAAACATCTTTTGCTAAGTGATTTTTCATGAAAAATACATGTAGGGACTTGTTTGTGAAAGTCTTGAGTTTGGTCATACATGTGTGATTTAGTGAGAATTGATTATAGCTTTAGTTGAGTAAATGGTTCGGCTAAGCATGAAAGATTATAAAGTTCAATGAAAATCACTTTACGAGCCTTGGGGCAAAAGTGTAAATATAGGAAAGTTTAGGGACAAAATGGTAAATTTGCTAAAGTATGAGATAGTAGTCAATTTAGTCAATATGTGTATTGAGTGATTTAATTTATCATTATAGATCAAGAAAGACGAAGCCCGGATCGAAACTGAGGTAAGAGTAAAGTGGTGGACTAAATTGCACATTTCAATACTTTTGTGTACCGAGGTAAGTTTGCGACTAAACGATGTAAATATGCATTTACATTCTTAATTCTTGCTAATGTGTAGCATGATTGAGAACCTATGCGGTTCTAGTGGAATAAATGAGATAATAATTATGAATGGATTACAAGTAGACCTGTGAATGTGTAGTGATAATGCTTGATGGTGGGCTAAGTGCGATACCACCTTAATACTCAACAATGATGGGCTATGTGCGATACCATAGTTAAGTATATTATTTAGTGGGCTATGTGGGAAACCACTATGAATACCTTTGTTGGTAGGCTAAGGGTGATACTATCCTATAAATTGAATTTGGTGGGCTAAGTGCGAAACCACCGAGAAGTAGCTGTGTGGATGTATTACTAAGAAATAATGATGTGTTGTATATTGAGTAAATGTGATATTGAGTGCAGGGGTGCATGTCAATGATTATGAGTATGTGACTTATGATGTGTTTGAAATGTGATAAGGGATAGAAAGAGTAAGCATAATTGTGGATGTGAATTTATTTGGTAGTATAATGCTAATTATTGTTTAGTTTATACTATAATGCTGAAATTGCTAATGTGTAAACTTACTAAGCTCAAAGCTTACTCCTTTTCCTTGCCCTAGTCTTATAGAGAAGGAAGGTTGTATCGAGATACATGGATTAATCAGAAGATCGCCCACACTATCAGCACACTCTGGTACAGTAGACTTGATGTTTTGTATATGGTATGTATAGAGGCTAGACAAGTTAGTGACTTTTGTTGAAAATGGCTAAGATGTGTTGGCCTTTAGATGGATAATCTATTTTGTATAATGCCATAGTTGTTGGCTATTTTATTATATAAAAATATGTAGTTACCCATATGAGTTTGTGTTTCAATATTAGTTGATTATAGATGAATTGGATGAGTGCATGTTGAGTATGATTGAGGAGTGAAAGAACTTGGCAAATAGTTTTTTTCTTGTCCATTTGGATAGGTACACGGGCATGTGTTTAGGCCATGTGTAACACACAGACAGCCCATGGGTGTGTGCATTGGCCGTGTCAATTTGGCAGAATTGAGTAGTGAAGGCCACGGGCTAGCCACACAAGGATGTTCTAGACTCAAGGCCCTGTGAGGTAGTCAGTGTGCACCATGGGCATGTAGTTAGTGGGGCATTGATAGAATGCTTGAGTTTTATGTGCAGTTTGGGAGCATGGGCGTGTGTGACTACCCACGGGTGTGTGTTATCTAGAACAGGCGTGTAGTCCCTGTTTAGATGGAGAAAATTTTAAGGTTCAAAAAAAGTTTTGCTATAGTCTCGAGAGCCTCATATGTATGGGTGAGGCCTCGTAAGTTAAGAATGAGGTTGTGGTGATGACGTTGAGAGAGTAGTCACATTGAGCCCTGGGATGATCAAGAGGTTTTAATCCGATAATGCCTCAGACCCAGTTCCGGCATAGAATATAAGTAAGGGGTGTTACATTTAGTGGTATCAGAGCTATGGTTTAGTCGGTTATAGGACTACCATAGTAGGTGTAAGAGTCTAGTTATACATGCCATAAGCGTATAATGATAGAGTCGTGGCTTCTGATGATTTTAAACTTGTTTTTATATAGTGTATGGATCCTGATCAATCGGCTGCTGATGACGTAATTAGTAATGCGCCAGCTCCCGTGCAAGGGACCGCGCCTGTGCAGAGTGAACCCAAGACTAGGGGTCAAGAAGACGAGGCTCGAAAAGCCTTTCTCTAGATGATGAGTAATTGGTACTCGGAGTATGTATAAGCAAACGCTAATGCTCAACCTCCTCCTATACCTCAGCCAGTTCTAGTGGCTCTTCAATATATAAGTAGTGAGAGTAACAAAGCCCCCGGTGGATAAGATTAGCAAATATTGGGTTGAGGAGTTTAGAGCTAAGGTTGATGATAACCCTGAGAGGGCAGAGTTCTGGCTAGGAAACTAAATGAGAGTGTTCGATGAAATCTCATGTACACTTGAAGAAAACTTAAAGTGTGCCATCTCTTTGCTAAGAGACTCGGCATGCCATTGGTGGAAGACGTTGACGTCGGTAGTCCCGAGAGAATGGGTGACGTGGGACTTCTTTCAAGAAGAGTTCTAGAAGAAGTATATAAGACATAGTTTTACCAATAGGAAAAGGAAGGAATTTCTTGAGTTGAAGCAAGGAAGAATGTCAGTAGCAAAATATGAGTGCAAGTTTGTTAGGCTTAGCAAATACGCTCAAGAATGTGTGTCGACTAAAACCATTTTATGTAAAAGGTTCGAAGATGGACTGAATGAGGATATCAAACTCTGGTGAGTATTCTGAAACTGAAAGAGTTCGTAGTGTTGGTTGATAGGGAAAGTAAGGTCGAAGAATTGAGTAAGGAAAAGAGCAGGGTGGTGAGTGAGGCTCGAGATGCGAGAAAATGGCCGATGGGCAAATCATACCAGGCTCAATCAAAAAGATCCAAGGAGGCGAATCCTCGAACCACTACATCAGTTTGATATTCACCTCGAGGTCAAGGCAACACATGTTCTGGTTCAAGAGTCCAAGCCACCTCGATGGAAAGTGTGGGCAATCCGAAGAACAAACTATAGTGTCCAAGTTGTGGTAGATATCACACTGGAGAGTGTTGGGGAATCAATCGAAACTGTTATAAGTGTGGTTCCCTTGACCATTTTATTCAAAATTGCCTCGAGAGGGATGACAAGGAAGAGAAGCAAGAGATAAGATCTAGCAATGTACCTACAAGGAGTAGGCCACCAAAGAACACGGGAGGGGAAACTAGTGGTAGATGCGTGTCACGAGATTCTGTTGTGAGACCGGAGGGTCGAGTGCCTTCAAGGACGTATGCCATTCGCACTCGCGAAGAGGCATTCTCCAGATGTGATAACGTGTACTTATTCTTTCTATGATACCTTTATTATTGCTTTAATTGACCTAGGGTCTACCCATTCCTATATTTGTATGAAAATAGCATCTAGTTTGAGTATGATCGTTGAGTCTACGGACATTGTGGTTAAGGTGTCAAACCCGTTAGGTAAGCATGTGTTAGTAGACAAGGTGTGTAAGAATTGTCCTTTGATGATTGAGAGTAATTGTTTTCCTGCGAACTTGATGTTGTTGCGGTTTGATGAGTTTGATTTAATCCTTGGAATGGATTGGTTGACTACACATAGTGTCTTAGTGAACTGTGGTTGTAAGTTTATCGAGCTGAAATGTGAGAGTGGAGATGTTATTCGGGTTGAATCAGGTGGATCGGATACTCTACTAGTGATGATTTCTTCCTGAGTGGCCGAGAAATGCTTGAGCAAGGGATGTGAGTCATATCTCGCGTTTGTATTAAATACTCAAGAGTCTGAGGTGAATATTGAATAGATATCGGTGGTATGTGAACATCTGGATGTATTTCTGGAAGAGTTACCTGAATTACCTCTAGTGAGAGAGATCAAGTTTGGGATTGAGTTAATTTTGGGAACGACACCTATTTCAATTGCTCCGTATAGGATGGCACCTGTAGAGTTGAAAGAACTGAAGGTTCAGTTGCAAGAGTTGACGGATAAAGGTTTCGTGAGACCGAGCTACTCACCGTGGGGTGCTCCGGTATTATGTGTGAAGAAGAAAGATAGGTCTATGAGGTTGTGCATAGATTACAGACAACTCAACAAGGTGACGGTGAAAAATAAGTATCCTTTACCAATGATGATCTTTTTGATCGACTGAAGGGAGCTTCAGTGTTCTCCAAGATAGACCTAAGGTTTTGTTATTATCAGTTGAGAGTGAAAGAGCAAGATGTTTTGAAAACTACATTTCAAACAAGGTATGGCCATTACGAGTTTCTGGTCATGCCGTTTGGTTTAACGAATGCACCTGCAATTTTTATGGATCTGATGAACCGTGTCTTCAGACTGTATGTGGACAAGTTTGTGGTTGTCTTCATTGATGACATATTGATCTATTCTCGGAATGAGAATGATCATAAAGAACATTTAAGAATTGTCTTGCAAACTTTGAGAGATAAGCAGTTGTATGCTAAGTTTAGCAAGATTGAGTTTTGGCTCCGGGAGATCAGATTCCTAGGACACATTGTGTCGGGTGATGGTATCCGAGTTGATCCAAGTAAGATATCGGCTATTGTGGATTGGAAACAGCCAATGAACGTATCAGACGTTAGAAGCTTTCTGGGTTTAGTGGGATATTACAAACGTTTTGTAAAGGGGTTTTCTATAATTTCCACCCTGATGACGAAACTATTACATAAGGATGTAAAGTTTGATTGGTCTGAGATATATCAACAGAGTTTCAAGAGGTTGAACACATTATTGACTGAGGCACCGATTTTGGTTCAGCCAGAATCGGGAAAAGAGTTATTGGTTTGCAGTGATGCGTCGTTTAATGGTCTCGATTGCGTGTTGATGCAAAAGGTAAGGTAGTCGCTTACGCCTCGAGGTAATTAAAACCGCATGAGAAGAATTATCTGACTCACGTTTTGGAGTTTGTTGCGATTATTTTCGCATTAAAGATTTGGCAACATTACTTGTATAGGGAAAAATGTTGAATCTTTACGGATCACAAGAATTTAAAGTATTTGATGGATATGAAGGATTTGAATTTGAGACAGAGGCAGTGGCTTGAGTTATTGAAAGACTATGAGTTAGTCATCGATTATCACCCGGAAAAAGCAAATGTGGTTGCAGATACCCTAAGTAGGAGATCCTTATATGCTTTGAGAGCCATGAGCACGAGTCTGACATTGCCTGATGATGGGACTATTTTGGCCGAGTTGAAAGATAGACCACTATTTGTCCAACAGATAAGGGAAGCTCAGAGAAAAGATAGTGAGATACAAGCTATGAGAGATAAGTGTGGATTGGGAAGTGATTCTGGTTTTCGAGTGGGCTCGGATGATTGTTTGATGTACCATGGTAGAATTTGCATACCAAGAGATGAAGAGTTAATCCAAAAAGTTTTGCATGAGGCGCATAGTGGTTATTTGTCAGTACACCCAAGCAGTACGAAAATGTACAACGATTTGAGAAAGTTTTGTATGAAAAGAGACATTTCAGATTTAGTGGCAAAATGTCTGATTTGTCAACAAGTGAAAGCTGAGCATCAAGTGCCTTCGGGATTACTTTAACCTGTGATGGTACCCGAGTGGAAATTGGATCGGGTTACCATGGATTTTGTGATAGGGTTACCTTTGACTCCGAAAAAGAAAGATGATGTGTGGGTTGTTGTGGATAGGTTGACGAAGTCGGCTCACTTTATTCTAGTATGTGTTGATTATTCACTGGATAAGTTAGCTGAGTTGTATGGGACAGAAATAGTGAGATTGCATGGTGTGCTTGTGTCTATAATATCAGATAGAGATCTGAGGTTTACTTCGAGGTTCTGGAAGAAGTTGCAAGAAGCCATGGGTATGAGGCTAAATTTCAGTATTGCGTTCCATTTGCAAACTGATGGTCAGTCTGAAAGAGTAATTCAAGTTCTTGAAGACATGCTTCGATGCTGTGTGTTAGAATACGAAGGTAGTTGGGAAAGATATCTACCTTTGGTTGAATTTGCTTACAATAACAGTTATCAGTCGAGTATACGGATGGCATCATTTGAGGCCTTGTATGGTTGTAAGTGTCGGACTCCTTTGTATTGGACTAAGCTTAGTGAGAAACGAATCCATGGGATTGATTTAGTCAAAGAAACTGAAGAGAAAGTGAAAGTGATCCGTGATGGTCTGAAAGCTGCTTCGGACCGACAGAAGTCGTATGCGGATTTGAAGAGAAAAGAAATTGAGTTTAATGTGGGTGACAAAGTTTTTTTTTGAAAGTAAGCCCATGGAAGAAGATCATGAGATTTGGACGAAAAGGGAAATTGAGTCCAAGATTCATAGGGCGTATGAAATTACCGACAGAATTGGACCAGTATTTTACCATTTGGCCTTGCCGGTGGGATTAGAAAAGATTCATAATGTGTTCCATGTGTCGATGTTGCGACGATATCGCTCCGATCTTTCCCATGTGATTCCTTCAACGGAAATTGAGATAAGACTGGATATGTCTTATGAAGAGAAGCTGATTAAGATTTTGGCTCGAGAAGTGAAGCGATTGAGGAATAAGAACATAGCTCTAGTGAAAGTGTTGTGGAAAAAACACGGTGTGGAAGAGGCTACGTGGGAGATGGAAGAAGCTATGAGAGAGCAACATCCAAACCTCTTTACTGGTAAGATTTTTGGGGGCAAAAATCTCTAAAGGGGGGAGAATTGTAACATCCTAATTTAGGGCCTAGTCAGAATAGTGGTGCAAGACCACAAATTCGAGGTATATGTATGAGTTTTTGAGGTTTATGCCATGTTTGCATGTTAGTGTGAAAGTTTCATGAAGCAATTTTGTTAATTTGCGGTTGAATTGTCCAAAAGGACTAAATTACAAAAGTTACAAAATGTAAGATTCTAGAAGTTATTTGTATGAAATAGCTTTAGAATATCCATTAGACGTCCTTAATGAGCAATTTTCCCAATTTCTAATTTTTGGACAAAATTGGGCATGGATGAGTTAAAATAGGAAGTTTGTCAAAAAGGGCATTTTGGTCATTTGTCAATTAAATAATTAAAATGGGAAAAGATGATAGAATTTTCATTCATCTTCTTCTCCAAGGCTGCCAAAAATTTTAAGAAGCCATTGTTAGTGCTCTTTAAATTTTCAAGCTTGCTAGTAAGTGCATCTAAGCCCCGTTTTTGATATTTTTCGTATTTTTGAAGTCCTTGTAGCATGAGTAAGTATTTTTAGCTATATGTTGAGCTAAGATGGATGTTCAAAAATATTCCCATGTATGACATACATGTATTTTGATGTTTTATGGAAGAATATGAAAGCTTGATGTAGTAGAAACATCTTTTGCTAAGTGATTTTCCATGAAAAATGCATGTAAGGACTTGTTTGTGAAAGTCTTGAGTTTGGTCTTACATGTGTGATTTAGTGAGAATTGATGATAGCTTTAGTTGAGTAAATGGTTCGGCTAAGCATGAAAGATTATAAAGTTCAATGAAAATCACTTTACGAGCCTTGGGGCAAAAGTGTAAATATAGGAAAGTTTAAGGACAAAATGGTAATTTTGCTAAAGTATGAGATAGTAGTCAATTTAGTCAATATGTGTATTGAGTGATTTAATTTATCATTATAGATCAAGAAAGACGAAGCCCGGATCGAAACCGAGGCAAGAGTAAAGTGGTGGACTAAATTGCACATTTCAATACTTTTGTGTACAGAGGTAAGTTTGCATCTAAACGATGCAAATATGCATTTACATTCTTAATGCTAGCTAATATGTAGCTTGATTGAGAACCTATGCGGTTTTAGTGGAATGAATGAGATAGTAATTGTGAATGGATTACAAGTAGATATTGGAATGTGTAGTGATAATGCTTGATGGTGGACTAAGTACGATACCACCTTAATACTTAACAACAATGGGCTATGTGCAATTCCATAGTTAAGTATATTATTTAGTGGGCTATGTGTGAAACCACTATGAATACATTTGTTGGTAGGCTAAGTGCGATACTACCCTATAAATTGATTGTCGTAGGCTAAGTGCGAACCACCGAGAAATTAGCTGTGTGGATGTATTATTAAGAAATAACGATGTATTGTATATTGAGTAAATGTGATATAGTGCAGGGGTGCCTGTCAATGATTATGAGTATGTGACTTATGATGTGCTGGAAATATGATAAGGGATAGAAAGAGTAAGCATAATTGTGGATGTGAATTTATTTGGTAGTATAATGCTAATTGTTGTTTAGTTTATACTAGAATGCTTAAATTGTTTATGTGTAAACTTACTAAGCTCAAAGCTTACTCCTTTTCCTTTCCCTTGTCTTACAGAGAAAAAGGGTTGAATCAAGATACGTGGATTAATCAGAAGATCACCCACACTATCAGCACACTTCGGTACAGTAGACTTGATATTTTGTATATGGCATGTATAGAGGCTAGACAATTTAGTGACTTTTGTTGTAAATGGCTAAGATGTGTTGGCCTTTAGATGGATAATCTATTTTGTATAATTCTATAGTTGTTGGCTATTTTATTATATAAAAAGATGTAGTTATCCATATGAGTTTGTTTTACAATATGAGTTGGTTATAGATGAATTGTATGAGTGCATGTTGAGTATGATTGAGGAGTGAAAGAACTTGGCAAATAGCTTTGTTCTTGTCCATTTGGATAACTACGTGGGCATGTGTCTAGGCCATGTGTAACACATGGCCAGCCCACGGGCGTGTGCATTGGCCATGTCAATTTGGCAGAATTGAGTAGTGAAGGCCACGGGCTAGCCACACAGGTGTGTGTCTAGACTTAAGGCCGTGTGAGGTAGTCAGTGTGCATCACGGGAGGTGAGCACGGGCGTGTGCCCTAACCGTGGGGCATTGGTAGCATGCCTGAGTTTCATGCACGGTTTGTGAGCATGAGCGTGTGTGACTACCCACGGGCGTGTAGTCCCTGTTTAGCTGGAGAAAATTTTAAGGTTCGAAAAAGTTTCGTTATAGTCTCGAGAGCCTCGTGTGTATGGGTGAGACCTCGTAAGTCAAGAATGAGGTTGTTGTGATGACTTTGAGAGAGTAGTCACGTTGAGCCTCTGAGACGATCAAGAGGTTTTAATCTGGTATTTCCTCGGGACTGGTTCCGGCATAGAATACGGATAAGGGGTTTTACACTAAGACTCAATTTCTTTCATAATAATGCAGCAATTAACAATGAAGGCTCTCATGGCAAAACTCTAAACTATTCACCATAAGCTTTAGGGTCTCAAAAATACAATTATGTTCAAGAAAAGTTCACTAGAACACTTACTTGGAAGAGATGAGTGTGCTGAAATTTTGAAGCTTTCTACCCCCTATTTGCTGCTAATTTTCGGTGGAAGAGAAAAGGAGAAAAGTTGATATTTTTTCTCTCCTTATTTTATTATTACAAGTCAAATAAGTCACCAACTATCACCAACTTTGACCAACATTGTCCATCTTTGTCTCCTATAGCCGGCCATGCTAACTTTAGGGGTCTAATTGCCTCTTAAAGACCTCCAATAAACAATCTATGGCTATTTGGTACTTTTAGCCTATACAATGGAACTTTTGCACTGTATGCAATTTAGTCCTTTTTCGCGATTAAACATGAAATCACTAAAATTAAAGCACCAAAATTTTCATGCACATATGCTATCATGTTGTAGCTCATAATATAACATGAAAATAAATCTCTCTAATCTCGGATTAGTTATTTTGAGATCACTATTCTAACTAGCCCCTAAATCAGGTTGTTACAATATAAATAATGACGCCAGATCTTTAATGCGAAAGCAATCGCAGCCAATTCCAAATCATGAGTCGGATGATTCTTCTCATGCAGTTTTAGCTGTCTCGAGGCGTAAGCTACTACCTTACCCTCTTGAATCAACCCACAGCTGATACCATTTAATGAAGTATCACTGGAGACCACAAACTCTTTCCCTGACTCAGGTTGTACTAAAACTGGCGCCTCAGTCAACAATGTTTTCAATCTCTCAAAACTTTGTTGACATTTCTCAGTCCATTCAAACTTGACATCCTTATGCAACAATTTCGTTATCGGGGTGGCAATCATGGAAAACCCTTTTACGAACCGTCTGTAGTACCCCGCTAAACCCAAAAAGCTTCTAACTTCTGACACATTTCTTGGCGTTTTTCACTCCACAATAGCAGAGATCTTACTCGGATCAACTCTAATACCATCACCCTACACAATGTGTCCTAGGAAACCGACCTCTCGGAGCCAAAACTCACTCTTTCTAATTTTAACATACAACTGTTTGTCTCTTAAAGTCTGCAAAACAATTCTCAAGTGCTTTGCATGATCACTCTCATCCCGAGAATAAATCAGTATGTCATCGATAAAGACAACTACAAACTTATCCAAATACGATCAGAAGACACAATTCATTAAATCCATAAAAATCTCAGGAGCATTCGTTAAACCAAATGGCATGACAAGAAACTCATAATGGCCATACCTCGTCTAAAATGCAGTTTTCGGCACATCTTGCTCCTTAACCCTCAACTGAAAATAACCAGACCTTAGATCTATCTTGGAGAACACTGTAGCTCCCTTCAGTTGGTCAAATAAATCATCTATCCTTGGTAAAGGATACTTATTCTTCACTGTCACTTTGTTGAGTTGTCTGTAGTCTATGCACAATCTCATTGACCTATCTTTCTTCTTTACAAAAAATATAGGAGCACTCCACTGTGAATAGCTCGGTCTTGTTAAACCCTTATCCGTTAACTCTTGCAACTAAACCTTTAGTTCTTTAACTCTAACGGTACCATCCTATACGGAACAACTGAAATAAGTGCCGTTCCTGGAACTAACTCAATCCCAAACTCAACCTCTCTAATTGGATGTAATCCAGGTAACTCTTCCTGGATCACATCTGGATATTCACATACCACCGACACTGATTCAATCTTTACCTCTGACTCTTGAGTATTCGGCATAAAGATGAGATAGGACTTGTATCCTTTCCTCAAGTATTTCTGGCTACCATAGTTGAAATTATCACACGCAAATTATCCGATCAACTTGATTTAACTCGAATGACATCTCCATTTTCACATTTCAATTCAATAAACTTGCTACCACAGTTCATTAAAACATTATGAGCCGTCAACCAATCCATACCAAGAATCAAGTCAAATTCATCAAATGGAAACAACATAAGATTTGCTGGAAAAATGACCTCTAACTGTCAAAGGACAATTCCTACACACCTTGTCAACTAGCACATGTTTACCTAATGGGTTTGACACCTTTACTACAAATTTTGTAGACTCAACAACTCATACTAGATGCCAGTTTCATGCAAATGTAAGAATGGGTAGACCCCGGATCAATAAAAGCAATAACAGAGGTGTCATGAAGAGAAAAAGTACCTGTTATCACATCTAGAGATGATGCCTCCTCGCGAGCACGAATGGCATAAGTCCTTGCAAGTGCCTGACCCTCCGGTCTCACAGTAGAGTCTTGAGGTGTACCTCTACTACTGGTCCCACCTCCCGGGTTCTTTTGTGATCTACCCTTCAAAGATACAATGCTTGACTCACTTCTTGCTTTCTTTCCTTCTCCTCCCTCTCTGGATAATTCTAGATAAAATGGTCAGGTGAACCGCACTGGTAACAATTTCGATTGTTCCCCCAACACTCCCCAGTGTGATGCCTACCACAATTTGGACACTCTAGTTTGGGCTTTGGATTGCTCACACTTGCCATCGAGGTAGCTTGAACTCTCGAGCCTGAATATGTATTACCTCGATCTCGATGTTAATACCCAATTGATGCAGTCATCTGAGGGTTCAACTTCTTGGACCTTTTCGATTGAACTTGGTATGATTTACTCATTGGCCTTTTTCTTGCATCTCGGGCCTCACTCACGGCTTTCCTCTTTTCCTTATTCAGTTCTTCAGCCTTACATGCCTTATCAACCAACACCACAAACTCTTTTAACTCCAAAATCCCAACTAGAAGTCTGATATCCTCATTCAGCCCATATTCAAACCTCTTACACAAGATAGCTTCTATAGACATACATTCTTGTGCATACTTGCTCAGCCTCACAAACTAGCATTCATATTCTTTCACAGTTATATTTCCTTGCTTCAATTCAAGAAATTCTTTCCGTTTCTTGTCCACAAATCTTTAGTTTATATACTTTTTTCGGAACTCTTCCAAAAAGAAGTCCCACGTTACCCTCTCTCTTAGAACCTCCGAAGTTAACATCTTCTACCAACGATAGGCCGAGTCCTTTAGCAATGACACAGTGTATTTCAAGATCTCCTCAGGTGTACAGGAGAGTTCATCAAATACTCGCATGGAGTTCTCAAGCCAGAACTCTGCCCTCTCGGGGTCATCATCTATATTAGCCCTAAACTCCTCGGCCCCTTGCTTTCAAATATTGTCTACCGGGGGTTTGGTCATCGTCACTAAATCTATACCTTGAGGAGCCACAGGAACTGGCTGAGGTATAGAAGGGGGTGGAGGAGGTTGAGCATTAGGGTTTGCTCGTACATAATCCGTGTACCAATTACTCATCATTTGAAGAAAGGCTTTCCGGCCTCTTTTTCTTGACCCATAGTCTTGGGTCCACTCTCTACAGGCGCGGTCCCTTACGCGGGAGTCGGTGCGTTACTAGCTGCATCATCAGTAGCCGCTCGATTGGGATCCATTTGCTATATAAAAATAAAGTTTAGAATTGTCAGAAGCACCACACTATCAATATACGCTTATGGCATGTATAACTAGATTCATTCACACACTATAGTAGTCTGAGAACTGACTAAACCATAGCTCTGATACCACTAAATGTAACATCCCTTACCCGTATTCTATGCCGGAACCAGGTACGAGGAGTTACCGTACTTAACTCACTTGGTCATACAACTTTAAGCTATAAAACTTCATCCCAACTTAACATTACTCATTACAATCAATATATTCTCATTAAGGGCCTACGAGGCCTTAATCAAGCATACGGAGGGTCTTGGAACCCAACCGGGAATTTTTGTGCATTTGAAAATTTTTGTCTAAACAGGGGCCACACGCCCGTGTGAAATGGGACACACCTGTGTGGGCAAGCCGTGTGCTCACACACGCCCATGTCCCTAACCCATGTAGAATTTATTTTAATTTTGAACCTACAGGGGTTTTCACACGGCCGGACACATACCCGTGTTCTTGGCTCGTATGCTCCACATGGCCTAAACACGCCTGTGTTCTCACCCGTGTGTAAAAATCTGGGTATTCTGTTTGTGACATCAACAACCTTATATGGGGCACATGGCCTAGGCACACTCCCGTGTGGCTAGCCCGTGGTCGACACTAACTTAAAACACTAACATGAAGGGGACGCACGACCTCATCACACACCCATAGGACTACCGTGTGTATCACACAGCTTAGAAACACGCCCGTGTGCCTACCCGTGTGGACAAGAACAAGGCTATTTTCCAAGCTCTTTTCATCACCCTAGCTCACAAAACATAATTCCATTCAACAAATCACTAAGCAACTCAAATTTGCAACATACACTACCATGAATAACGTCATCTTTTCATAAATTGGTAATAATGAGCCATCAACTATGGCAATATACAAAAGAGTTCATCCTTAAAAGAGCCAATACGTACTTGGCCAAAATAACAAAAAAAATTCACCTAGTCTAGTCCCTATACATCCCATACTCAAAATACTAAGTCTAGATATACCAAGATGAATTGATAGTGTGGGTGGTCTTCCAATTATCTTCGTATCCCGACCTGGCTCTTTAACACTATAAAATAAGGGAAAAGAAAGGGAGTAAGCTTTAAGCTTAGTAAGTTTACATGTAAATAATAAACATCATAATATGTGCTAATCAATAAATAACACTACATAATAAGCAAGAACAATCGACATTCCAAGATCATAGTTACTCATTTCATCTCTCACCACATTCCAACCATATCATAAGCCAAATGCCCACATTATTTAACATACATCCCTACACTTATCACCACATGATCACATGAAACAACACTTAATAGTTTCACAATAAGCCATTCATAGCAATACCAAACACACGGTGGTTTTACACTTAGCCCACCATTAATCTTTAACAGGGTGGTATCGCACATAGCCCACCAAATGTTAATATAAACGATGGTATCACACATAGCCCACCAACAAGAATAATTAAGGTGGTATCGCACACAACCCACCATTAATTACTACGGATAATATTCCACATTTACATATCGATTTAAACGTTCATACGAAAATTATTCATTATCTATCGAATTTGATCCATTTAAATCGTAAATGTTCTCAATCATACAATGCACCATTAAGTAACAACATGTGCATTTAAGATGCATCGTTTACACATAAACTTACCTCGGTGTAAAATGTGTTAATTTTGCGATTTAATCCGAAACCTTGCCTTTTCCCTAGTCAAGGTTAATTTCACGCTCTTGTTGATATATAACAAAAAAATTCACCCATTCAATCATTTTATAATCATAATACATCATAATCTCTACTTAGGCAAAAATGACCATTTTGCCCTTGTACTATGGCAAAATTATGATTTTGCCCCTAGGCTCGTAAATCATTTTTTCATCACACTTTTTCATTAAACAAGCCTAGCTGAACATTTATTTCTCTTACAACTACTCATAATTCCAACTATTTCATGCATTTATTACATAATTTCAACTTTTACAACTTAGTCCCATTTAGGTGTTTTCATGGTAACACCTTTCACAAAAGTTGTTCCTTGACTCACTAACATCCATTTTCTTCCATAAAAACTCAGAAAACATCATGAAAACTCTCATGAAAAGTCCCTAAACTTACAACCATATTGCAAATTAGTCCCCTCATTAGCTAGTTAAGCTTTTAGGGTTCCAAAAGTACAAAAATTATCAACTAAAACCACCAAAATCACTTACTTGTGTGAGGATAAGTTGCTGAAATTTCAAAGCTTTCAAAACCCCCCTTTATGCTGGTATTTTAGGTGGTGAAAGTGATGAAGAAAAATGGATGATATAATCTTTTCTTATTTTATTTATTTTCTTCAAATTAGTCCACCTAACCCACCTAATTTTGACCAATTTTGAGTCTATTGTCCACTATGGCCGGCTATCAACATTAGGAAGGTCTAATTTCACATTCAAGACCTTCAATTTAAAGTTCCTTAGCAATTTAATGCTTCTAGCTTGTAAAATGGAACTTTTACACTTTATGAGATTTAGTCCTTTTTCGCAATTAAGCCTTAAATCACTAAAATTAATGCACCAAAATTTTCATGCATCCTTATAATCATGCTATAACACATAAAATAATGTCAAAATAATTTTATTCAACCTCGGGTTAGTGGTCCTGAAACCACTGTTCTGACTAGCCCCAAAATAGAGATGTTACACACAAGGAGGAGGGGAAGAAGGAGAAAAGAGAGAAAATTTTTTATGTAAACAAAATAAAATTAAAGAGAGGGGATGGAGTGGACGATCACCTAGTGAAACCCCCTAACAAAATAGTTAAGAGGGGGACAAGAGAGTTAGGGAGAGTAAAGCATAATAATTTTAGGAGCTTTACCATTTCAAATTTAAAATATGGACTTACAAAACAAAATAAAGAATAGGAGTTACATGCTATAAGGTGGACGTGCATCGGAAAGCTAGACCTTAAGTTTGTTAAGAGTTATTTAAGCTTCTTAACCACTACACCACTTCTCAAGCTTGTTTAATAATTAACAACACTTAATAGAATTTTGGGATGTGACAATACAAAACCATTGTTAACATGCAACCATTTTTGGAAGAGGAAATTGGAAGAGAAGACACAAATTCTCTCTCTTCGGTATCTCGTTTAACAGGTTTGTAACACCTAATACTGGACCAGATCACCAGGTCTGGGTACCAAGTGTCACAATTAACATGAGTAACTTAACCACTTTTATAACTTGATTTACTTACAGAACTTAGACTATAGTAAGTTTTATTTTTATTCTTGTTACCATTCAACTTAACCACCTATAGACATGCAAACATTTGGACTGAAAGTACTGCAGCAAAATAGATATAAAATAAAGAAGCGGTGTCCTCAAGTAGACGGGTCAAAATATAATATACTTTATTTTACAATGAAATACTTGGAAAGAATTCGAGGATCATACCCAATGGATTGCATATTAGAGAAATTTATTATTAAATTAATTACAAAAATAATTAATAATCTAATCGATTACAAGTTAGTATTATGACACTAAAATTAAAATATTACTTAAACTAATTAAATTAATTAAACTAAAATAACCTAATTAAATTAATTAATCTAAAATAACTTAATGAATTTTCATATTCCTAGTGTCAACGATGCAAACTTTAGCCTAAGTTTGGTTAACCAATAGAAGATTAATTTGCTTCAATGGTTGTAATTAATAAAAGAACTCAAGTTTTAATGATAAATTAATTATAAACTAGACAGTATGATCTCTCGGCCTCTACTACCTAACAAATCGACTAGTACATGCTTATTCTCGGCCTCACTTTCCTGACCAAGATACATCCATGATTTACTCGGTAACCTCATCTCTCGATCCGTTTACCTTTATTACTTCCTATGGTTTATTCATACCAATTAATTCGTAAGAAAATCCCTCATTAATTTACTAATTACTCACACATCCACTTGTTAAACTACTTAATCATTTAAATAGTTCTATAACCAAAACATGGTATATATAATATAAACACCAGATTTATTCTAATATTCATACTAACGTTAATGGGCAGAGAAACATAATATAAATAAAAGAATAAAATGTAAATAAAGAAATTGCTCACTGATAATTAATTGAGGTGCAGTCCTGGAGCAATCCCTACTCGTAATCATCTTAACATCAAAACAAGAAGAATTCTGACTAAGCAAACATAAATAAATTACAAAGAAAAAATAAAACTATTTAATTCCAACTAAGTTTTTATCCAAGACAGTCTTTAGCGAACTTACTTTCTACGAGAGTCTTCGGTGGACTTCTCTCTCATTCTTATGACATCTTTACCCATGAATGCATAGGACTAATGCCTACATAATCGTCTCGCTTTGTTATAGAAAAAGCTAATTACTCATCAAACGCTAGCATACTTATACAAGGGATATCTATTTACCAAGATATTGAAGAAATTGCTCCTTTCCACCCCATGTTCCTGCGTTAAGATGCTTCCATTAATTCTACTTATCGTCGTATTTGGTGGCTCCTCTTATTACCAGGTTTACTCACGTTCTCAAACGTGTCATGCTAATTCTGTCAAGTTGTTCATCACATGAGTCATACAATGATTACCCTTTTCGTGCCCTGATGGCTTCCTGATTCACTATTCTGGCGAACTTCATCTGTTATCATAGCCCAGCTATGGTCTTACACCAAACATTGCCATGTTTATTGTCCTGGCGGGCTTTATATGTTTCCATTACCTAGCTATGGTCCTAAACCGTACGATGCCATGTTTATTATCCTGGCAGATTTCATATGTTATCATAACCCAATTATGGTCTTACATCATACGATGCCATGTTTATTGTCCTAGAGAACTTCATATGTTGCCATAGCCCAGCTATGGTCTTACACCATACAATGTCATGTTACTGTCTTGGCAAACTTCATATGTTGCCATAACTCAACTATGGTCTTACACCATACAATGCCACGATTACTGTCCAAGTGGACTTCATATGTTATCATAGCCCAACTATGGTCTCACACCATATGATGCCATGTTTACTATCCTGACAAACTTCAAATTTTGAGGAATCAATCAACATAACCCCTAAACTCGGTCTAAACATTATGGTCAAATCTTGAATATCATATTGGCCATGATAATAGTGCATAAAACATTTAGCTATTTTCTCTTCAAAAATCGTTATCTCTTTTATTTTAAAATCAGTGTGTTGATTTGCTTAAGATAAACTAAGGTAAATCCTTTGAAGTTCTGGGAAAGATATATTCAAAAAAATCAAATAACTTTGAAAGTATAAGTTTGAGTATTTAAAGTAAACGTCTTAATTTCAAATTGTCACAACAAAAATTTAAGAAAAAATCTTCTACATCGATTATAAATCTTTACTAGATAAAATGTTAAATATATAAACAATTAGATTTTAATTTTTCGTAAAAACATATGCTTGATTTTGTAATAAAGTTTCTAAGTCGAAATCATCACTATATTGAAAATTCAGTTTTCTGTACTGGTTTGATAAACCATTTGATTTATGTTTTCAAACCAAATCATGCAAAATATCCCCAAAATTCCAAAATCAACGTCCATACCATAGTCCGTTATAATAATAAAACAATCCCCAAAATACCAATAATAAAGTTTAGCAATTTATTCGCAAAATATCCAAGTTCTCCTCCATAAGCCCAACCCATGTCCTAACCTCGTGGGTTATCTATAAAGTCAAGAAATTGAGGTGTAAGTTTTTAGAGCTCAATTTGAAATCAACATAAAAGAAAACAGTAATCAAATCATACATATTTCACTTAATTTCTCATATAGCAAGGAGCATGAGAATGTCGATGCAACTTTTTCGAAGATCGGTCCAAGTTTTTCAAAAATTTCCTACCCATCTCCTACACAACAATAAAAAGTTCCTCAGAACTTGTCCATCCAATAACACTCCACGTTGTGGCCAAGCCACTCAATATCGTAATCAAGTTGCATAATGTGATTCTCTCTGTAGCTTCCAATCAGTAATCCCAACAACGCCTCTAAATAACTCAACTCCATTAGAACCTTAACTACCCGTTTTAGTATTAACTCCAGCTACTCGTTGTAGCACCATCAGCATGGCTTATGGCACAGTATCATCAACAGTCTCATGCTAGCTCTCATCAATAGTGGATGCATATTCAATGTAACCTCCTAAACCCGGACAAGATATTATGGCTAGATTGAGAAGACTAGATTAGCCACCAAAATGGCTAAGTTAACTTACTTTATTTTTTAATACCTTAAATAAGCTCACTTTAGAGGAATCGTAGTTGTACTTTGAGTTAGCTTAAAATCATTCATTAATTACGTCGTGTATATTTATGATTAATTTTATTGTTGATCTGTTTGCTTGTTGCTCTTCTTTAAAAAAACTCGATGTTAAACTAATGTAGCAGAAAAACCATTATTTCAAGTCATTTTTGAAACTTAGTTGCCTTATTGATTTATTTTTCAAAAATGGTTCCTTTGCAATGTGGCAGAAACTAGGAAACAATATCAAATTTTACTTAAGCCCGATCTCATGCATTATTTGATTATTATGCTTGAGTAATTAATGCATGCAAAAATCCCAGAAGAAAAGTTACCAAGCCACAAACTACAAGTCATTAAAAATTACAAACCAAAACCAATAGGGACTGATTAATACTTATTACAAATTGTCTGAGGTCCAAGGTGATTCTTCGAATGTCGAGTCTAGTCCTAATTTCAAGGTTTACCTGAAAAGTTAAACACTATTAGGGGTGAGTTTATGAATGGCTCAACATGAGTCGAACGATTATTTAAATGAACAAAAACATCAAATACAATGAAACATATTAGCATTAACAGAAGAAAACAGAACCATCATATGAATTTCATATCATTACATAGCCATTATCAAATTCATGTCAAATGGTGTATGAGCATGGGACATCAATCATTTGAGTAATAATCATTAATTTTGATTCCATTCAATGCAACACAATACAATGCATACCATAAATCGATAACATTTGAATATGTCATGAGCATGATGCAATGCAAAAAGGTTCCTACCCGTACCATCCGCTACACACCACGAGTTCCCCAAAACCCACATCTGAACTCCAAAACATTATGGGCTTAAGCCCGTTGTGGTTAAAACCACTGATAACAATATGCAAAAAATTCTGCCAGTAAAAATGTAGACAAGCTGCCAGTAAAAATGTGATAAATCATCATTCCCCTCGGTACTCCAACTGCAGTGCACTGACTACGAATAATGCAGACTTAATATGCTGCTAGTACTCCACGGAACTCCTCCATCAACCATAAAACCTCAACCTAATGCATATGCAATATGTCACACAATCTTATACATAATCATATCTTAATACTTTTCACATTCATTTGACATGCTCAACATGTCCTCAATAATCACATACTTTCAGTAAATGGAAATAGTGTTCCAATCTTTCAAATTACCATTGTGTTGGTATCAATCAATATCGTTCAATTTCACATACTTTACAAATTTTCATTGTGCATAAATAACACCCTTTTTAGTACACAATATAACAAATATCTCATGTTCTTAAATCATACATAAGCTTAATATCTTAACACATTATATCATTTAGTTAAACATTCTCATATCTCATAACTCAAATATGCAATTACAAACTCTATCAAACTAGCAATTTTGCCAACATGTCTATCTTTCAAGGCTCGAAACATACCTGGTTCGGCCACTCACAAAATCAATAGTTTGACTATTAAGACAATCCAATCAAAACCTAATTTATCAAATGTAACATGACATTTAACATTTTCAAATAATTTTATGAGCTTAGGACCACACCTTATTTTTCGCTTCCTCGCAACACAATAACGATTTTTCCAATTTTCCTTAATAATTTCTTAAACAAACCTAAACCAAAAGTCAGTATACATTCAATGAATTTACCATTAAACAAGACCCCAAAAACCCACTTATGATTTCAAACCAATTGTTGAAATTATAACTATTTTATGAATCCAAACTAGTTAGATTCCTTACAATGTATCAATGTGAACCGTATGTACAATCGTTCTTCACCGTTACGAATGATTTGGGGCATTTGGGTCAACACCTAATTCAATAATATGATAGAAAATAAGTAGCTAATTAATGGTTAAATTCATTCATGTAATCAATTCATAACGTTTACCCAACAACTATGTCGAAATAACAAACTAGTTATCCTTAATTGCACTTACGCTTCACGATTTGTAGGATCCGATTGGCTAATTGATCAAGAATGTGTCTCCCTAATTAACATGTGATTAAAGGATAATTAGAAGGTTTCAAAGACAATTTAATGTTTGAAAAATATTAGCAAGATCCAATAAACAAAAAAACCCCTTTCTTGCATATAGGCGCACGCACCATCACCCATGGTGGCCAAAATTGGGGTTGAATTTTAAAATAGTTTGAGATCTCATTAAAATTTGGAAAAATACCTTTGAAATCATTTAGAAACCCCAAAATTATAGATCTGGAAATTTTGGTTTTTAATTGACAAGATTAATTAAGAAATTGAAGAAAAAAAGATCTTACCCAAGCTTTTTGAGAGAAACAGCAATGACACTTTCTTGGCAATGTTCGAGGTCGATCTTGGTTTTCAAGATTTTAGATCTGGGGCTGGTTTAGATGAGGATAAATGTCAGCAATAGATTAAAGGAGATGGTTGTAATACCCCAAACCCGGCCCATGCGTTGAGGCCACATCTGACATGTCACATGAGAAAAATACTACTAAGTCCTTTTTCATTAATAGATCAATTAAAACGTTTCCCATTATAAATATTATTGAATAAAAGATCGATTGATAATTTAATAAATTTGAGATATGAAAATCTTATAAGTCGTAGCTTTAAAATATCGTTAATGGTTTGAGAAAATTTTAAAATAATTTTGAAAAGCATTGATAAAAATTTAAGATAAATTTTCGAGTTAAAAATATGTTTATAAAAATTTACTATGAAACCCTTTTATTTAATCATTTTAAGAAAATGTTTATTTAAGATTTTAGAAAAATTTCCATTTGAAATGCTTAGAGCAAATTATAAATTCATCAAACAATAAACAAAACAAAACTAAATCCAGAGGCCTTATTACAACCTTAACTCAAACAGCAAAGCAATTAAAAATACTAAAGAAATCCATCCAAATTAAACCGTTTTTGTAGTATGGCCTCCACCGAGTCATCCACGGCCCAAGTCTCCATCACTGATTATTATCTGAAAAGGATAGGGAAAAACAAGGGTGAGTTACTAGAACTCAGTGTGTAATGCACTTATCGTTGTCCACTGGGCCAAAATATCATTAAGCAGTTATTTGGGCCTAAGCCCATTTACAATATTAACAATATAACAAAATATAACATGTATGTGAAATGCAATTCCAAACCAAGCTTAATAATCCATCCGCTACACACCACCCATACCAACCAACACACCTGTGGGGATCTTTAGTCAATCCACCCCGCCAACACACCAATCGTAGGCATTAAGCCATTTATAGCAAATTTAGTTGTGGTCAAGCCACCAGAATAACAGAATTTATGTGGCATAGCCACAGATAGATTGTGACAGAGTCACCAAATATGTGGCAGAGCCACCAAATAGCTTCCTCAAATCATCATTATCCCACCCCATGCAGTTCATGTATATAATGCATAACGAATCAAAATAATTTATTCGGATATTTATTACAAAAAAAATTATGGCCCATTATAACAATTTATCAAGTTGGCCCATTAAGTAGAGAATCATCTTGGCTCATTTCACAAATTTTCAGATTGGCCCGTATAGCAATTTATCAATCGGCCCATATGTTCATATATCAATCGGCCCATATAGCAATTTATATCGATTTGGCCCACGTAACAAAATATATCGACTTGGCCCATCAAAGGTATTTTCGTAATCTTTCACAGTGCTAATACCAATTTTTATAAATTTTATCAAATAATGAGATCTAAGCCAATTTTTTTGATTTCACCAAAATACGATTTAATCAAGCGATTTATTAACAATACTGTAACACCCCAAACCCGGTCTAGACGTTACGACCAGATCTGGAATGTCACATGGAAAAGTTGTAAAAATAACTTTTTAAAATCTTAAGAAAATATTGTAAGTTTGAAAAACTATCCGTCTAGGGTGATGTTTGAAAACCAGTGATTTAATGTTTAATGAAAATTTAAGGTTTGAGTCAAATTCCATTTGTTAATTTAGGTGAGGTTTGAGAAAATGATTGCTTAATGTTGCTTAGGTTTTGAAAACTCCAATTTGATTATGATGTTAAAATGTAATAATGTCATACTTAAATAAATAATAAAATAATAAAACCCAAAAACTATCTTAAAGAGGCCTTATTACATAACAAAATTCCCAAATTTAATAATTACTAGAAAATAAACGACTTTACGAAAAGAAATACTTTATGGCCTCCACGAGTTTTCCCCGGCTCCCTGATCCACGATCTACTGATTACCTACAAGATTTTAGCAGAGGGGTGAGTCACCGAGACTCAGTTTGTAAATCCCTCTTATGTCACACACATGGCTTCAAGCCCACAATCACATATTGGGCCTCAGCCCACTCATAATATCATACACAATTATGTTATGCAATATGTGTCCCATTCCAACCTAGTTCTTCCATCCTCTACACACCACCCATACCAGCCCATCACACCGTGGGGATTTCTACAATCAACCCTCCATCCGCTACAGACCTCATACGTGGCATTAGGCCACTTGTGGTTCTAGACCACTGTGATACTAGATCACCGTGACAAAGTTACTATTAATATACGTGGGGCCAACCCACCATGGTAACAATCACCGTGACAATCCCTGATGAATATACGTGGGGCCAACCCACTGTGGTAACAACCACTGGGACGAGTCACTAATCATATATAATCGTGGTATTAAACCACCGTGGCACCAAGCCATCGAGACATGGTCACTATTATCATATATGTATCCGTGGGGCTAGCCCACCGTGGTAACAACCACCGTGACAGTCTCAAATACTTTCCCTTTCACATGATTTCCCAACCCATGCAGAACTTACAATCATATGAATGCACATACATATTACAATCCTTATTCCATACCCATCAAGAGATTAATAGAATCACATACCTGGTATTCCCATTTCTATCCACAAGAGTATTACGACTGCTTCTCAGTCATTTCGGCTTTTTAGCCCAAACAGTAAATAGTACAAACAAACAAATAATTAAGAAGTTTAAAGTTTACACACCTGATAACAAGCAATACAACGCTTTCTATATCGACACTATCACTAACAAGGACTATTGCTATTTGCCTACTATTCTGTTCTGAAGCCGGTCCACAACCTGGTGGCCAATCTCGAACCACAGACACCGCTCATTTTTTGAACTTAGGGGCTGGGACTACAGGTCCAATCCCCTCTTTAGATTGGTTGGCATTTGTGTCCATGAACGATCTTGGTCAGAAGATGCTATATTGAAACAATAATTGCTTAACGTAACATTGGGTTAAGATAGCGAATAATGAAAGGAAAACCTGATCAAATAACTAGAGAAAAACCTTTACCTGGAGATCCTGAATGGGGGGATAAGATTCAACTGATTCTCTGACTTGGAATTCAATTGATTCGGCTTAACAAGATTTCTAATAGGTGCCCCCGAAGAGAAAAGAAAAGGCAAAAGAGTGTAAATCACAACAATAGCATCACCAAGCCAATTAGCCATTCGGCTTTGGCTACCAAAAACCGAAAGAACAAAAGGAAAAGATGACAGTGTCCCTCTTACCTTAATTTGATAGAAACCGATTGTCCCTCAAGCCCCCCTTCAATCAAAGGCCAGATGCTGGAAAAATATGAAGACAGAGCCCTACCTACATTCGGCCAAAACACCAAGGAACCAAGTTCATCACTTTGGCCTAACAACTAATCAAGAGGAAGAAATACCGAAAGAGGAGAAGAATCTTACCACAATTAGGAAGAAGCCGAATGAGAAGGCTAGAAGAATAATAGGCGGCGATCCAAAAGAAAGAAAAGAGTGAGTGATTAAAGAAGGAAAAAGAAATCAAAATGGAGATAATTTCGACTTTTGCAGGAAAGTAGAAAAGAAAAGAATAAGGGAATGATGGAAAGAAAAAATCGGTGTGGTGCTTTCGGCTATGAGGCTTAAGAGTATGAGTGGAGAGAAGGAGAGATTCTGTAGAGGCTAGAAAAGGTTACGACTTAGAAGTCTTTGGTGAAAAGAGAAAGTGAAGAAGAAAGAGGTGCACCAATAGTCTCACCAATTTGGCTAGAGAGCAAAAGAAGGGAGAAAAGAAGTTGGCTTAGCAAATTCGGCACTCACCCCTAACAACCAAAAATGCACAAATGACAACAAAGAAACAAAGCCTAAGACCTTTAGACTTTCGACACACCCACAACAAGCCAAAACTGATTCCCCCTCCCTACACCAAGTGTCCAAGATTCGGCCACCACCTTCACCCATATGCTATCCCATGTTTTCCTCCTAGTTTCACTCTAGTTCACATATTCAAACAATTTGAATAATTCAAATCTCCCAAATAGCTCTCCACCACTAGTTTGAATTGTTTGACCAGGTCTTGTCTCTCTCCTCTAGAGTCTGATTACCATCCAGCTACCTCTCTTGCTTGAGCCAAAAAAATAATACCCCCTACTTTCCAAGAGATTCGAACCCTCTCCCTCTCAACTTCTTTTGTGACGCCACCTCCCTGCATGATAGGTGGCGTCTCCCTGCCACTTTACCACTGCAACTCTTGTGTCTTCAACCACTAGCAAAAATTACTTAAGACCTGCCTCCGCTTGCTTTCCCCTAAAGGTACCCAAAATTGAAATTTTAAAGCTTTCGGCTTAACCCCAAGCCTTCTCGGGGACCCCAAATATACCCAAACAATAAATAAGGCAACCTAAGCACACCAAATTAACACACAGAGCTTAGCCTACCCAACGAAACATATTAAATGCAAAGCCCCTAATTCAGGATGTTACAAAAATGATAATAGTCTTTAACCCACTGAATATGGTGTGAGAATACACACCTGATTATTGTAAGCACTACGCTCTCTCGATTGTCGACACCTAAAATATTACAACGCTTGATTAGTCGGCATAAGTGATTTATTAACACTAAATAAACAATCTACGGTGCTTACCCTTGGAATCATGAATGACCACAATTTGTCGATTTTCCCTGGTTAACGGTTCACCACCCAGTAGAAAATCTCGAATCGCTGATGCCTCAAAATTGCTAACGACCTCGAATAGTTGATTCTCATCGGATGAGGGTCCACAACCCGGTAGGAAATCCTGAATCGTCGATACCGTCCTTTGCTTAAATTTAGGAGTAGGAATCGCTAATCCGCCCATTTTTCGATCTCCAATCACTATCCCTTTCGATTCAATATTCCTTGACTCCATTGAAATCAAATATTAGTCAAAACTAATATTACATTGTTATGAACGATTTTTTAAGGAATAGAGTCGGCTTACCACAAAAATACATATGATCTCAAGATGAAAGATCGAGCGATAATTTCCCTATAATAAAATCGATTAATCATCACCATCTTAACGAATAAAAAGTGATTATAGAATTCGTGAAGAACTCTTACCGTAAAGATTTTAGGATTGATTTCTAGCGATTAAACGATGACTTCGAAAAAATCCAAGTTTTGGCCTTCCACTATATTTCTACAGAGAAGAAAAGTGATTTCGAATGAGAGAAAAAATATGGTGATGGTCTCGGTCAAAATGACCATCCAAAAACCAAAGTATGGATTCGGCCATAAGAGAAAAATAAGAAAAATAGAAAGTTGAAAGAACACTTACCGATTGATCAAGGGTGAGTGACAACTCAAATGAAAAGAAAGATTAATGATAAGATGAAAAGATTTCGGCTATAGAGGAATGAAGGGCACAATATTCGGCTATGGTGAAAAGGATTAGAAATTGAAGGGTTTTGCAAAAACGAAGAAAAGGAAAAAGAAGAAGAATGGTTCACAAGCTTGGTTTTCATGAAAGATGAAAGAACAAGTTTTGGTCTCAAAGGTTGGTGTACATTCGGCAATCAAAAGAAAGAAAATATGAGAATATGCCCATTTTGAAGTTTCGGCAAGAGGGGAAATTTGGAGAGAAAAGAAAAATGTTTCAAATGTTGCATAATAAAATTTTGGCCAAAACAATACCTAAAGTTTTTACCGATTGCTCAAGACAATTTCGGCTAAGAGAGTAGAATTTTTTTGAAAAAGAGGCACACTTGATGCTAATGGAATTGACCAAAACTAGCACTAAAGCCTAACCAAAAATACTAACAAAAGTTTGGCCATCCCCCTTAGCCCCAAAAACCGTCCATATTCATAGCCAAATGGTCAAAAGTTTGGCCACCCAAACTTTCCAAAACAATCTCCATGAAATAAGCCACATGTTCCCCTTACATGCCATTTTATTTTGATTCCTTCCCCTAATTTCAACCTTTCCATAATCTCTCTAGCCATATTACCTTAAAAATAAAAGTCCAACTTACCATAATAACATGCTTGGCCGACACTTGATGAAGAGTGCAAAAATAAAAGTCAAATTACACACAAAGGGATTTGAACCTCTTCCCTCAAGGTACTTCACTTAATGCCATAACCTCTTTACTAATTGCTCACATATGCTAACCATTTACTCATTTATTCCCATATGCTTTAGGATCACTTACTCCATTTCTCAAAGTGCTAAATGCCAAAATTTTTTACAAGGTCCAATTAAACCCCGAGCCTTCTCAGGACCTCCTAAACATAAAAAATTAATAATTTAACTAGCTTAGCACCAAAATAACGCAACACATAAAATTCCAAATTTTAGTATGTTACAATTCTACCCCTATTAAAGAAAATTTTATCCTCGAAATTTACCTGATTAAAAGAGATGGGGATAATGCTGCCGAATCGTTTCCTCAAGCTCCCATGTAGCTTCCTCCGCTCCGTGATTACGCCTTAGAACTTTGACTAAAGGTACTGACTTCCTTCTCAGCACCTTTGCGCCCCGATCTAAAATTTGCACTGGCTCCTCTTTAGAAGACAAGTAAGGTCTTAACTCAACTTCCTCTACTGGTATTATATGAGATGGATCTGATCGATAATGCCTTAACATTAAGACATGAAAAACACTATGTATCTGACTCAACTCCGAAGGTAACCCAATTTGATAAGCTACTGGCCCAACACGTTTCAACACACGGTACAGTCCGAAGAATCTAGGGCTCAACTTGCCCTTCCTTCCAAATCTAAAGATCTTCTTCCAAAGTGAGACCTTTAGAAAGACTTGATCTCCCATCGCAAACTCAATATCCTTACGCTTCAGATCCGCATACGATTTTTGTCTATCCGAAGCTTCCTTTAACCACACTTGAATTACCTTTACTTTTTCCTCCGTCTCCGATATCAAATCAGGACCCAAAAACTTTTGTTCCCCCAATTCAGTCCAACAAGTAGGAGTGCGACACCTACGGCCATACAACGCCTTGTAGGGTGCCATCTGGATGCTAGATTGATGGCTATTATTATAAGCAAACTATACCAACAGTAGAAAATCCTCCCAACTACCCCTGAAGTCAATCACACAGCCCCTTAACATGTCTTCCAGAATCTGGATTAATCTCACTGACTATCCATCTAACTGAGGATGAAATGCCGTGCTGAAATTAAGCTTGGTTCCCAAAGCTTCATGTAAGGCTTTCCAAAACTGTGTTGTAAACCTAGGGTCCTTGTCTGAAATAATAGACACTGGAACCCCATGTAACCTCATGATCTCATCTACATACAACTTGGCCAACTTCTGCAATGAGTAATCCGTACGAACATGTAGGAAATGGGCAGTCTTCGTCAATCGATCCATAATTACCCAGACAGAATATTTCTTAGTAGGCGTCAAGGGTAACCCACTAACAAAGTCCATCGTTATCTGTTCCCAATTCCATAATGGAATCTTCACCAGTTGTAGCAATCCGATGGTAATTGATGTTTCACTTTTACTTGTTGACATGTCAAGCACTTACCTATAAAATCAATAACCTCTCGCTTCAACCCTGGCCACCAATACTGCTCACGGAGTTCTCGATACATTTTAATTCCCTCGGGGTGCATAGCATATGGGCTATTATGTGCCTCACGCAGAATCATTTGACTCAATTCTAAATCTTTGGGCACACAAATTCTTCTGTGAAAACACAATACTCCATCACCATTCAATCCAAAATCCCCTATCATACCACTTTCCATTTGTTGAAGTAAGGAACCCAACCTTTCATCTGATAAATGCTTTTCCTTAATCTGACCTACCCACGTAGGCTTCACCTGAAGTTTGGCTAGCAGACTACCATCTTCATACAAGCTGAGATGAGCAAACATCGCTCTCAAATCTGATATCACCTTACGATTCAACGCGTCTGCCACTACATTAGCCTTTCCGTAATAATACTTGATTGGGAAGTCATAATCCTTCAACAGTTCTATCCACTTCCGCTGTCTTATGTTCAACTCTTTTTGGGTAAGGAGATATTTTAGACCCTTATAATCCGTATAGATGATCGACTTCTCTCTGTACAGGTAGTGTCTCCAAATCCTCAAAGCAAACACTACTGCAGCCAACTCCAAATCATGAGTGGGATAATTTTTCTTTGTGCGGCCTTAACTGACGAGATGCATAAGCCACCACCTTTCCACCTTGCATTAACACACATTCCAAGCCCGTGTGTGACGCATCGCAGTAAACAATAAACTCTTTTCCAGCCTCAGGTTGAATCAATACTGGCGCTTCCGTCAGAATCTTCTTCAATTTCTCAAAGCTCTCTTGCTGCTGATCTGACCACAAAAATGGTACTCCTTTGTGCAATAGTTTAGTTAGGGGTGTAGCAATCAATGAAAACCCCTCAACGAAACTCCTGTAATAACCAGCCAATCCCAAGAAACTCTGAATTTCGGCAACTGACTTTGGGGGTTTCCAATCCAACACAGCCTCTGCCTTCCGAGGATCAACTCTAATTCCTTTAGCCGACACAACATGTCCCAAGAAGGTCACTTCCTTAAACCAAAATTCACACTTACTAGTTTGGCATAAAGTTACTTTTCCCGTAATATCTGTAATACTACCCGTAAATACGAGTCGTGCTCTTCCTCATTCTTCGAGTAAACCAAGATGTCATCTATGACCACCACTACGAACCGGTCTAAATAAGGTTGGAAGACTCAGTTCATCATGTACATAAATGTAGCTGGCTCATTTGTCAGCCCAAACGGCATCACCAAGAACTCATAATGCCCATAACGAGTTCGAAACATAGTCTTATGAATATCCATTTCCTTGACCTTAAGTTGGTGATATCCCGATCTCAAATCTATCTTCGAGAAAATCGAAGCTCCTTGCAATTGAACGAATAAGTCATCGACTCTCGGTAACAGATACCTATTCTTGATCATCAACTTATTCAACTGCCTATAATAGATACACAAACGCATCGACCCATCCTTCTTTTTGACGAACAAGACCGGTGCTCCCCACAGTGACACACTCGGTCAAATGAATCCCCAATCAAACAACTCCTGAATTTGAGGTTTAAGCTCTGCCAACTCCTTCGGCGCCATTCTCTAAGGAGCAATGGACACCGGAGTCGTTCCTGGCAATAGCTCAATGCCAAACTCTACCTCTCGATCTGGGGGCAATCTAGGAAGTTTCTCGGGGAAGACGTCTGAAAACTCTTTCACCATTCTAACACCTTCCATCGAAAATTCCTTGGCATCCAACGCATTAATGAAGGCTAGAAAGCTTCACACCCTTTTTGCACTAACTTTTCTTCCTTAAAGGCAGATACCACATTAGATAGGTAATTTTTCCTTTCACCTATCATCACCACTTCCTTATCTCCCGAAGTTCTTAGCATCGTCCACTTTGCAGCATAATCCAAATTCGCACGGTGATTCACCAGCCAGTCCATACCCAAAATAAAATCAAACTCACCGAAAGGCAGTTCCATCAAATTCGCCAAAAATGTTCCTCCCTGGATTTCTAAGGGCACATCTCTAAACAATCTATTCACTATTAAAGATTGTCCTAACGGTCTAATTACTGTCATCTCTCTAGCAGTAATCTCATATCTAATGTTCAAATTTCTAGATACAACACTAGTAACATACGAATGGGTGGATCCAATATCTATCAAAGCAGTATTAGTACATCAGATATGAAGAACATACCTGTTATCACATCAAGTGCATCACCATCCTCTCGGCGTCTGCCGCATAAACTACCCTTGGCTGGCTCACCTCCATATTATCCCTAAAGCCAGTACCTCTATCTAGTGTACCCTGACCTCGTCCTCCACTGTTTCCACCTCGACCTGGCCCACGGCCTCTCGGTGGCTGCTGAGCGCCTCTAGCTGGTTGCATATCTTGAGTCTGAGCAGTCATTTGAGGGCAATTTTTAAGATGATGATCCTTAGAACCACATTTGAAACATCCACTGGTTCTCTTCCAGCATTCATTCGGGTGTCATTTTCCACAATTCGTACATGGCTATATCTTGTTTGTAGTAGCTGGTGCCCTAGCTCGAGTTGGCTCATCACTCCTGAGCCTTTTTGAACCTTTTAGCAAGACCTGAGTACTTAAAGTCCCTCTTGCTCTTGCCTCTATCTTTTTCTCAGTTTTGCTGCTCCGAATGCTTAGCCTCTTTAGCTATCTTGGCTTTCTCCACAAGTGTGGCAAAATTCCTTTCTTGTTGTGGGGCAATCAGTACCTGCAACTCATCACTCAACCCATCCTCGAAATGCACACAGCATTCATAGTCAGTTGGCACAATACCTCGGGCATAACGACTCAGACGCAGAAATTTTGCTTCGTAAGTAACCACAGTCTTACTTCTTAGACCATATTTAAGAATTCATTCCTTCGGGCATCCACATAGCTAGCCCCAACATACTTTCCTTGAAATGCTATTTTGAAGAAATCCCAAGTAACACGATCAGCCTGAGTGCCCCCGAACAGTAAGCCACCATTGATGCGCCTTATCTCTCAACAAGGACACAACTCCTCTCAATTTTTGCTCGGTGGTACAATCCAGATTGTCCATGATTCGATCCACTGCCTCGAGCCAATACTCTTCTACAATTGGGGCTGCACCTGAGATGCCCCCAAAAACTGCGGCACCATTTGATCTAAGTAACTTCGAAATTGATCCACGAGCTGCTGGCCCAGTTCTAACCCCAACAACCCTTTCCAAGACTCCCAGCATTGCTTGGGACAGAGCGATGTCCTCCCTCATACAGTCTTGTGATCCAGTTTCAGTCACGGGTGACGCAGGTGCATCCATTTCTGACATATGACCGGACGCTTCAGACGCAACCCTAGCACCTTAGCCTCTACCACAACCACGTCTACCGCATCCACGTCCTCTAGCGCTCATATTTGGTAATTCGATTTAATCTGATTAAAAGTCTTATGAATTAGTATACTATTTCAGTGTTTATTACACAATGTTTTATGAAACATAAGAAGTAAAGTTGTTTTCGTAATCGCATCCTATAGTCTCAATATCTATAATACCTAAAACTAGAAGTTCTAGAGTATTCCTACAATCATATCATAACCATTATAATCATACAATAACATACTTACTTGACTTGTTACCGGATACCCGTGGTGCCATACTTCTTTTAAAACATACGTTTACAATTTAAAACAGCTTTGGAAAATATCTTTGAACCCGAACCACTGTCGAGTTTTGAACCGAGCTCTGATACCATAAAATGTAACACCCCAAACCCGACCCATGCGTTGAGGTCAGATCTGACATGTCACATGAGAAAAATACTACTATGTCCTTTTTCATTAATAGATCAATTAAAACGTTTCCCATTAAAAATATTATTAAATAAAAGATCGATTGATAATTTAATAAATTTGAGATATGAAAATCTTATAAGTCGTAGATTTAAAATATCGTTAATGGTTTGAGAAAAATTTAAAATAATTTTGAAAAGCATTGATAAAATTTAAGAGAAATTTTGAGTTAAAAAATGTTTATAAAATTTACTATGAAACCCTTCTTATTTAATCATTTTAAGAAAATATTTATTTAAGATTTTAGAAAATTTCCATTTGAAATGCTTAGAGAAAATTATAAATTGTCAAACAATAAACAAAACAAAACTAAATCCAGAGGCCTTATTACAACCTTAACTCAAATAGCAAAGTAATTAAAAATACTAAAGAAATCCAAATTTCCAAATTAAATCATTTTTGTAGTATGGCCTCCACTGATTCATCCACGGCCCAAGTCTCCATCACTGATTATTATCTGAAAAGGATAGGGAAAAGCGGGGGTGAGTTACTAGAACTCAATGTGTAACCCACTTACCGTTGTCCACTGGGCCAAAATCTCATTAAGCAGTTATTTGGGCCTAAGCCTATTTACAATATCAACAATATAACAAAATAGAACATGTATGTGAAATGCAATTCCCAAACCAAGCTTAATAATCCATCCGCTACACACCACCCGTACCAACCAACACACCTGTGGGGATCTTTAGTCAACCCACCCCACCAACACACCAATCATAGGCATTAAGCCATTTATAGCAAATTTAGTTGTGGTCAAGCCACCAGAATAATAGAATTTACGTGGCATAGCCACTAGACAGATTGTGACAGAGTCACCAAATATGTGGCAGAGCCACCAAATAGCTTCCTCCAATCACCATTATCCCACCCCATGCAATTCATGTATATAATGCATAACGAATCACAATAATTTATTCAGATATTTATTACAAAAAAATTATGGGCCATTATAACAATTTATCAAGTTGGCCCATTATGCAGACAATCATCTTGGCCCATTTCATAAATTTTCAGATTGGCTCGTATAGCAATTTATCAATCGGCCCGTATAGCGATTTATATCGATTTGGCCCACGTAACAAAATATATTGATTTGGCCCATCAAAGGTATTTCCATAATCTTTCACGGTGCTAATACCAATTTTTATAAATTTTATCAAATAATGATATCTAAGCCAATTTTTTCGATTTCACCAAAATATGATTTAATCAAGCGATTTATTAACAATACAATAATAGTCTTTAACCCACTGAATACGGTGTGAGAATACACACCTGATTACTATAAGCACTACGCTCTCTCGATAGTCAACACCTAAAATATTACAACGCTTGATTAGTCGGCATACGTAATTTTTAACACTAAATGAACAATCTACGGTGCTTATCCTTGGAATCACGAATGACCACAATTTGTCGGTTTTCCCTAGTTAACGGTTCACAACCCGGTGGAAAATCTCGAATCGCTCATGCCTCAAAATTACGAACGACCTCGAATAGTTAATTCTCATCGGATGAGGGTCCACAACCTGGTGGGAAATCCCGAATCGCCGATACCACCCTTTGCTTAAATTTAGGAGTAGGAATCACTAATCCGCTCCTTTTTTGATCTCCAATCACTCTCCCTTTCTATTCAATATTCCTTGACTCCATTGAAGTCAAATATTAGTCAAAACTAATATTACGTTGTTATGAACGACTGATTTAAGGAATAGAGTCGGCTTACCACAAAAATTCGTATGACCTCAAGATGAAAGATCGAGCGATAGAGTCCCTATAATAAAATCAATTAATCATCACCATCTTAATGGATAAAAAGTGATTATAGAATCCATGAAGAAATCTTACCTTAGAGATTTTAGGACCGATTTCTAGCGATTAAATGATGACTTCAGAAAAATCCAAGTTTCAGCCTTCCACTATATTTCTACAGAGAAGAAAAGTGATTTCGAATGAGAGAAAAAATATGGCGATGGTCTCGGTCAAAATGACCATCCAAAAACCAAAGTATGGATTCGGTCATAAGAGAAAAATAAGAAAATAGAAATTTGAAAGAACACTTACCGATTGATCAAGGGTGAGTGACAACTCGAATGAAAAGAAAGATTAATGATAAGATGAAAATATTTTGGCTATGGAGGAATGAGGGGCACAATATTTGGCTATGGTGAAAAGGATTAGAAAAGAAAAGATGTTTGAAGGGTTTTGCGAAAAAAATGAAAAGGAAGAAGAAGAAGAATGGTTAACAAGCTTGGTTTTCAAGAAAGATGAAAGAACAAGTTTTGGTCTCAAAGGTTGGTGTACATTCGGCAATCAAAAGAAAGAAAAGATGAGAATATGCCCACTTTGAAGTTTCGGCAAGAGGGGAAATTTGGAGAGAAAAGAAAAATGTTTCAAATGTTGCATAATGAAATTTTGGCCAAAACAATACCTAAAGTTTTTACCGATTGCTCAAGACAATTTTAGCTAAGAGAGTAGAATTTTTTTGAAAAAGAGGAACACTTGATGCTAATGGAATTGACCAAAACTAGCACTAAACCCTAACCAAAAATACTAACAAAAATTTGGCCATCCCCCTTAGCCCCAAAAACCGTCCATATTCATAGCCAAATGGTCAAAAGTTTGGCCACCCAAACTTTCCAAAACAATCTCCATGAAATAAGCCACATGTTCCCCTTACATGCGATTTTCTTTTGATTCCTTCCCCTAACTTCAACCTTTCCTTAATCTCTTTAGCCATCTTACCATAAAAATAAAACTCCAACTTACCATAATAACATGCTTGGCTGACACTTGATGAAAGAGTGCAAAAATAAAAGTCAAAATTACACACAAAGGGATTTGAACCTCTTTCCTCAAGGTACTTCACTTAATGCCATAACCTCTTTACTAATTGCTCACATATGCTAACCATTTACTCATTTATTCCCATATGCTTTAGGATCACTTACTCCATCTCCTTAAAGTGCTAAATGCCAAAAATTTTCACAAGGTCCAATTAAACCCTGAGCCTTCTCAAGACCTCCTAAACATACAAAATTAATAATTTAACCAACTTAGCATCAAAATAACGCAACACATAAAATTCCAAATTTTTGGATGTTACAATGGTGCACAATCTTGATGCAAAAAGAAGAAGAAAGAGATGGTAAAATGGGAGGTGTAGGCGAAGACAACAATAGGAGGAATAAAGAAAATTGAAGAGAAAAGAGAGGAAGAGGGTGAACGGCTAGAGTAGAGAAAAACTGAATTAAAGGCTGAAAAATAAAATAAAAAGTTGTATTTATACTTAGGATTCAAGGGTATGGATGGCACGCACATTAAAAAAACAAGGGATTTTGTAAAATTTAATTATCTCACAAAGGAAAGGATTCAAACCTGGGACCTCAATTTAATTTTCATGCTTTTACATTTATCAATTAACCACTAGGCTATTTCCATATTTTTGAAATAATTTTGCAATATTTATTTCAAAACAAGACATGTCACAAAATAATAAAAATGGAGTGAGAGAAGGGATTTGAACTTGGGTTTCAAGAAACGTTTCACTAACACTTAACCAATAAACAAATACCTAATTTATTTCCTAAAAATGAATAGATAATATCCAAAAATAAGGTAGGAGGACTCTCTATTGATTTATATACCCGATTCTACTAACCTCTAATTTTTGGGATGTTACATTCAACATGCTTAGCCATTGGCTCGAGAGCGCGTACTTGCGACGCAGACGAACCAACTTGGGTTCCTTAACTTTTTTTCTCCACGAGCTCTCATGCCTCGAGTTCGTACTCAACGAATATTCATCTTTCTATCAAATATCTAAGTTTTGTGGAATTATCTGACAATTTTTAAAAACAAGTTTTTGTTATTAATCTTGTATGCTTTCAATCTAGTGGTTTAGCCACAGTTCCACTATCTATAGTTTCATAGTTTATAAGTTCTCAATCTAAAGTTTTAGTATATAAGTAGCTTCATAATCTATTGTTTCAGTACGTAATAAGTACTTATCTTGGGTTGGCTTCAAAGTCTCAGATTCTTTTGAAGAAAATACAACTTTTGTAAAAACAAGTTTTTAGCTGTGGCATGAACTTTCCCCAAAATACCCCTCTACTATATATGCAAGCAAACCTTAAAAACAAACATGGTCCGAGTTTTAAACTGAGCTCTGATACCACTAAATGTAACCTCCTGAAACTCAACCTAGACGTTATGTTCGAATTTCGAAGATCACATTTGCCATGATAATGATGCAAGAAACGTTTAGCTATTTTCTCTTCAAAATTTGTTGTCTCTTTTATTTTAAAATCAGTGTGTTGATTTTATTGAGATAAACTAAAGTAAATCCTTTAAACTTTTGGGAAAGATATTGTCAAAAAAAAAATTGAATAACTTTGAAAAGTCTAAGTTTGAGTATTAAAGTAAATGTCTTAATTTGAAATTATCGCGTGAAAAATTTAACAAAAAATCTTGTATATTGATTATAAATCGTTACTAGATAAAATGTTAAAAATATAAAAAAATTAGATTTAATTTTAGTAAAACATATGCTTTATTTTGTAATAAAGTTTCTAATTCGAAATCATCATTATATTGAAAAATTCAATTTTCCGTACTGGTTTGATAAACCATTTGATTTATGTTTTCAAACCAAATCATGCAAAATATCCACAAAATTCCAAAATCAACGTCCATACCACAATCTGCAAATAATAATAAAACAGTCCCAAAAATGCCAATAATAAATTTTAGCATGTTATTCGCAAAATATTCGAGTTCTGCTCTGTAAGCCCAACCCATGTCCTAATATCATGGGTTATCTATAAAGTTAGGAAATTGAAGGGTAAGAGCTTTCTAAGCTCAGTGAGCAATCAACATACCATAGTCATAGCAACATGTAAATTTCACATAATTTCACATATGGTAAGGTGCATGAGAATTTCAATGCAATTTTTTCGGAAATCAGTACAAGTTTTACAAAACTTTCCTACACATCTCCACTACACACCAAAAAAAAAAAATCCCCAGAACTCGTCCATCGAATAACACTCCACGTTGTGGACAAGCCACTCAATTTTGTAGTTAAACTGCCAAGTTTTTCTCCTTTCATAATCAACCCAACCCCATGCATGTGATATGGCATATGAATAGTATTATCAGTAGGCATCCTTAACATGGGAACCAAATTTAAGATTGACATAATTGACATGCTTAACATGCAAATCCAATATCAATTAATATAACAATAGCATGATTAAAACATATATATCATGCAAAATCAATTTTACCATAAAATCACATGTCACGAGAATTGTTGTATACACATTATTTACTGTTAATATTTCATCAAAACATTTATAACATACAATCACCAAAATAATTAGTTCAAAATACTTGTGTTTTTCCCCTTTTTATCAGATTTCGATCTCTTTGGAATACTTAATGTATCCCCAGTATTTCACAACATATATGTATTAATCATAGTTTCAATCTTAATATATATTTAATATTATTTTTATAAAAAAACTCATAATTAAATTTCCTAATACGTTAAATTTACACCTCGATTGGTATATCCAATAACTCGATCACAAATTTGATTCCAACTCTAGGGAAAGAAATCCAATCTTGAATCCTTTTATTAACAAATTAATAATATGTTAAAACACTTAAAACAATACATTGAAGTCTCATTACGAAATTCAGTTGAGGAACTTACTTATCTATCTTCCAAGCAAGAGTACTTTTTCCTAAGGTAAGAATACAAAACCCAGCAATATGAAGAAGAACGCTTCACAAGTGTATATGTAACAGTCCGATTTTGGGTCTAGTCAAAATAGTAGTTTCATGACCAAAAATTCGACGCATTAAAATTCATTTTTATTATATTTTTGTGGTCTACAATTTTATGGAACAATTTTGTGAAAATTTTGTTCGAAAAGTTTGACGTTTGGGCACTCAATTTAGTCAAAAGGGCTAAATTGCAAAAAGTGAAAAACTTGATTTCTATATGTTAGAGGTATCCAATTGCTATGAGATTTTAAATTAGAGGTCCTTAAATGGTAATTAGATCATTGGTTAAGTTGGTGGACAAAAATGGACATGGTTTGGCATGTTTCTCAAATTTTTCATTAAGGGCATTTTAGTAATTTGGTAATTAAATGAATTAAAAAGCCAAATTAAAAGCCAATTTTTGTCTATCTTCTTCCTCATAGCTGAAATTCACAAGGGGGAAGCCATAGCTAGGTTTTGGCCACTTCCAAGCTTGATTATCAAGAAAAATGCGGTTCGAAGTTAGAACGGAGGAAAAACGAGTATTTGATGATTTAGTCCTTTTCGCCCTTTTTATGTCAAGGTAAGTTCGTATGTAAATAATGCATTGTTATATTTATGTTTTGAATGCTTTAAAATTGTATGAATTGTGATTAACTCTATGGAATCTCAGTTGAACCTTAGGAATAGCTAGGATACAAATGTCATGACATTAGGGTTATTGAGATTATCTAGGATATGGCATCAATATGAGACATTTATGTAAAACCATATCTGGGGTATGGCATCGATGTGAGACTTCGTGTAAGACCATAGCTGGGCTATTGGCATTGATATGAGATTACATGTAAGACCATATCTGGGATATGGTATTGGTACGGTACTATGTGTACGAGATCCCTGAATACCCTTTAGTATTCCAAATGGTTCAACGGAAAATTCAACGGGTATGTCAAAGATGAGAAAGTATGTGAATATGTTATGTGATGGTATAGGTATGTACATAAAAATCAAAGAAAATGAGCTCAGTATATGATGAACCAGTGGTAAGATTGTGATTGAGTAAGTTGTGCTTATGAAGCTTAAATGACAATTATGTTGACATGTGTTATGAAATTCATATGATGAGCCATTAGTATATGACAATTATGTTGACATGTGTTATGTTGATATTAAATGACATTTATGTTCATATGACATTTATGAAGTTTTAATGACATTTATGTTGATATATGTTATGTTATTCATATGATGAGCTAAGGGCAAGAATGTGATTGAGTAAATTATACTCATGAAGTTTAATGACATTTATGTTGAAATATGTTATGTTATTTATATGAGGAGCTGTTGGTAAGATTGGGATTGAGTAAGTTGTGTTCATGAATTTTTAATGACACTTATGTTAATAATTGTTAAGTTATTTGTATGTCAAGTGTATGAATAATGTTTTGTATTATTGCATATGAACTTACTAAGCTATATAATATAGCTTAACCCCCCATTCCTTTCCCATGTCTTTTAGGGTTATTAAGCTACCTCAAATTGGTGTTCACCGGAGATCCTATCACACTATCAAGCTATCATTTTAGGTACAAGTGAATTCAAGTATTTTAAGTCTATGGCATGTATAGGGACTTATTCATTTTGTTAAATGTGTCATTGTGATTGTAGCCGTTGGCTTGTGGTTGTCAAAGGTTTGTTTTTCTATTTGGCCATGTAAGTTGGCTCATATTGGCTAACATGATTGTAACAATAAGTATATTCATATGTGTGTGCTAACGACTTTGGTGATACGGTCATGGTATGCTTGGTGAATGATAGAAATGTTATTTATGACATGAATGTGAGATGTTTGAAAATGTGGTCTATTGATGAAATGATAAGGTAGTTTACAATTAGGTATCTTGAAAGTAGTCAATTGTAACTTAGTAAATGCTATGAGTATGGTAGATGTGGATATTGTGTTGATCATAATTGTGGATGATTTGGTTACCTATGTATGTTATGTATGTGCCTCGAATTGGTGTAAGTGTATGTGTGTACAAGGGTGGCAAATGGCTTGGTAAATAGCCTTTAATTTGTCCACATGGGTAGACAGACGAGCATGTGTCTAGGCCGTGTGTAACACCCCAAACCCGGCCCAGAAGTTAGGCCCAAATCTGGTGTGTCACATTGAAGAAAATGTATAAAGGATTTGTGATTCATACTAAAATAAGTTTTGTTAAAATCAAGAAAAACAAGTTTAATTTGAGACATTTGATAAAATACTACTAACCTCAAAGATTGATTGATAAATCGATAGATTTGAACTAATAATCTTATAAAATGTGACTTTTGAAAAGGACATTGAAAATTCAAAGAAGATTTCCATGTTAAAAATATTTGTAAAAGTTTATTATGAAATCCATTTGTTAATCGATTTTGGAAAACCTTTATTTAAGTTTTTAGAAAATTCCCATTTAAAATAATTTAAGTAAAATAATAAGTATATCAAACATAAAGCAAATAATAAAATACTCCAGAGGCCTTATTACAACATAAAACCCAAAATAGTAAAGTGAACGAAAATAGAAATCTAAAGTTCCAAAGTAAAACACATTTTTGAAGTATGGCCTCCACCGAGTCATCCATGGCCCAAGTCCACATCACTGAGCATTACCTGAAAGGATTAAGAAAGAAAAAGGGGTGGTGAGTTACAAGAACTCAGTGTGAAATCCCCCTACTGTTGTTCACTGGGCTTGAACCCATTTAGCAAAAATTTGGGCCTGAGCCCATCTAACAATAACTTGGGCCGAAGCCCATTAAGCATAATCTTGGGCCAAAGCCCATTTACAAAACATAATATACCAAATGAATCAAATGAATGTAATGCAATCCCAAACAAACCTAATAATTCATCCGTTACACACCACCTGTACCAACCAAGACACCTGTGGGGATCAAGTCAACCCACCTGTGGGGACACACCAAAACGCAGGCAAATTGCCATTTATAATAATAATTCGTAGGCCAATGGCTATTTATAATCGCAGGCATTTAGCCATTTATAATATCAGAATTTGTCGCGAAGCCACCAGAATAACAGAATATACGTGGCATAGCCACCAGACAGATTGTGACAGAGTCACCAAAATATGTGGCAGAGCCACCAGAACTTCTCTTCAATATTATCCCATCCCATGCAAAATCATGTATATGATGCATAACAAATCATTATTTTTACAATATAACAATAGTAGTTTATTTGGATATTTATTACAAAATTATAGCCCATTATAACAATTTATCAAATAGGCCCATTTAGCAAAATATCAGATTGGCCCATATAACAAAATATCAGATCGGCTGTAACACCCCAAACCTGGCCCAAACACCACGACCGAATCTGGCATGTCACTAAGAAGATTTAGTAAGACATGTCGCATTTTTGGAAAACATTTGTCGAGTTTAAACATGTATTCCGGAAAACTTAATGATTTGATAATTTATAAAAGATATAAATTTTATATGATGTCTTAGTTTAATTAAAACGTAAAATCTAGATGTATAATAATAATAAAAGCCCAAAATAAAACTGAAAAAAATATAAAGCTAGTGGCCCATGGCCTTATTACAATAAAATATAAAACCCAAATTAATTTAACATTTTGAAGGGAAATTTAAGTAAATGGCGTCTTTGCTGTAACAATTCAGACTCTTGCATGGCCACCTTGTGCTCCCCTCCAGCCTAGTCCGATGTACTAAGTGCTACCTGGAAAAAAAATGTTAAATAATAGGGTGAGTCACAAGACTCAGTGTGTAACCCTCGTGCACCATCAGACTGGGCCTTTGCCCAACAGAACAGAAAATAAAATATAATATATCAGGAATTATGCAAAGCCCAAAACCAATCCTAGGTTTCCATCCGCTATACACCACCCTTACCTGCCAATCACACCATTGCGGATTTCTACAATCAACCCACACCGCTACACACCAACGATGGCAGTCATACTGCAGTTAGCTGCTCATCGTCAGATCATGGCAATAGCCACTACAATAGATCATGGCAAAAGCCACTACAACAGAACACTTCCCCTTTCATCAATCACCCAACCCTGTGCAATCACAGAAACCAGCATACATGTTTATCATATCAAATCAACAGAACCATTCACTTTAGAATGACAGAGATCACTAACCTAGTGATTCGCCTTTACCCTCCTCGGGTTTTCAACAACCGTGCCGGTATTTTGGCATTTAACAAAATATAACAGATTTATAAGCATATACTAACAGGCAATCCAAATGGTGTGAGAATGTTACACAACTGATTACACTCAACGCTACACTATCGAGGTCGACGCTCTCCCTAGCCCAAATCGTGACTATCAGACCACTATTCTGCCGGGCAAAAACTCACTAAATCGGTTGAATCCCAGAGTTAATGAACTTGGCCAAATGGTTGGTTCAACCCCTACACCACAACCAATGAGATTCGGCTAATGAAGAATGGATTAAAGAGAAGTGACCCTTCGACCAATTAGGGAACATAAGTCCACACAAAAATCCTATCTCCTTACCTTCAGTTTTCTTCGAGATACGGCACAAGCAGATACCACAGAGAGGATTCGGCTTATAGGAATGAAGAGTGAGAAGAAAAGAACCATCCATCAAGACATAAAGTAAGTGATTTGGTTTAAAATAAGGATGAGAAAGAAAAGAGATAGCAGAGAGGAATCGTCAGAGAACTTACCACCCCTGGGATGTTGATTCGGCTATGGTGAGACTTCAGGAAAAGAGGCTGAACTTTTGGAGATTTCAGCTATGGAAGGGAATGAGGGTGTAGCTTCGACTTTTAGTGAATGGAAGATGAATAATAATGAATATCAAAAGATTCGGCTAGAAGGAGGTTTCAAAGAAAAAAAAAAGGGAGAGGGAAGTGGTGATTCCGGCTTTTGAAGAGTGAATATGAGAAAAGAAAGAAAACAAATGCTTAAGATGGCCTTTAGAATTGGCACACCCTCCTAAAGCCAAAACCGAATGCCCCTCTCTTTTCCAGCTCTTCACAATTTTGGCTTACACTAACCTTCTAAAGATAGCTCCTATCTTTCTTCTCTATCTCAATCTTATCCACCCCCCCAGGAGAGACCTAGCTAGTACCACTTCTTCCTCCATTTATCATCTCATTATCTCTCAATTATTCAAATTATTTAATTCATTTAACTCCCTATTTGATAGCCTTGGTGCCATCCCCCTTGCTCCCTTTTAAGTGCTGAATTTGGCCCAACAACTTAGGCTCTAAGCACCCAAAACTTGGGCCCTCTCCATCAACTAGTGACGCCACCCTTAGCTCCTTTATGGCGCCACCTTACTTTGGGCCACAAGCCCAACTTGATATTTTAAACACAGATACCTACCTTCAAACCCTATGGTGACTAAACAGAATATTTTAACCGTGGTCTCAGCCCATTCCTGAGCCCAATCTGGACCCTAAACCCTCAATTTAATACTTAACCATCAACACACAAAATGCACAAGCCCACTAAATCAGGATGTTACAGTTCTACCCCTTAAAGAAATTTCGACCTCAAAATTTTCCTGATCAGAAGATATGGGGATACTGCTGTCGCATAACATCCTCTGGTTCCCATGTCGCATCCTCCGCACCATGGTTTCGCCACAAAACCTTGACCAAAGGGACGGACTTCCTTCTCAACACTTTTACGTCTCGATCCAAGATTTGCACTGGTTCCTCCTCAAAAGACAAATCTAGCCTTACTTCAATCTCTTCCACCGGCACAACATGTGATGGATCAGAACGATAACAGCTTAGCATTGAGACATGGAACACGTCATGTATCTACTCCAACTCTGAAGGCAACTCCAATCCATAAGCCACTGGGCCCACGTATTTCAGTACCCGATAAGGCCCAATAAACTAGGGACTTAGCTTACCCTTCCGACCAAACCTCATTACCTTTTTCCACGGTGATACTTTCAAGAAGACTTGATCTCCTACTGCAAATTCCATGCCCTTTCGTTTAAGATCCGCATACGACTTCTGCTGATCAGACGCTTCCTTCAACCGAGCATAAATTAACCTAACTTTCTCTTTCGTTTCTGATACTAGATCTGGGCCCAACACCTGACGCTCACCAACTCTCTCCAACAAGTTAGGGTATGACATTTCCTTCTGTATAACGCTTCATAAGGCGCCATCTGAATACTAGATTGATAACTATTATTGTACGCGAATTCTACCAAAGGAAAATACTCCTCTCAGCTTCCCCTAAAATCAATGACGCAACCCCTTAGCATATCCTCCAAGATTTGAATTACCCTCTCTGACTGACCATTAGTCTGTGGATGAAAAGAGATGCTGAAGTCTAGCCTTGTTCCCATTGCCTGATGCAGAGCCTTCTAGAACTGTGACGTGAACCTAGGGTCTCTATCCGATATAATCGACACAGGTGCACCATGCAGTCTCACCACCTCAGCCACATACAGCTTAGCTAACCTTTGCAGAGAAAAGTCGACATGAACTGGTATGAAGTGAGCAAACTTCCTCAGTTGATCCACAATCACCCAAATTGAATCCTTCTTAGTGGGCGTAAGGGGTAACCCACTAACAAAATCCATTGTGATTCTCTCACATTTCCATTGCGGAATATTTACTGGCTGCAACAACCCCGAAGGCAACTGGTGTTCCGCTTTCACTTGCTCACACGTCAAACATTTACCCATGAATTCTATTACTTCTCACTTCAGACCTGGCCATCAGGATTGTTCTTGCAAATCTCAGTACATTTTAACCCTTCTAGGATGCATAGCGTATGGGCTACTATGCGTCTCCTGAAGAATCATCTGCCTTAACTCCATATCCTTTGGCATACAAACTCTCTTACGGAAACACAGAACCCCATCCCATTCAAACTATAGTAGTCTCCTTCACCACTTTGCACTTGCCAGAGTCGAGCACTCAAGACATTGTCTAGAAGATACTTCTCTTTGATCTGATTTGTCTACAAAGGTCTTACTCGGAGTTCCGCTACCAAACTGCCATCCTCATACAGAATAAGATGAGTGAACATCGCCTCAAATCCGCTATCGCCTTCCTACTCAGTGCATCTGCCACCACATTAGCCTTACCCGGATGATATTCGATCGAGTAATCATAGTCCTTCAAGAGCTCAATCCACCAACGTTGTCTCGAATTCAACTCTTTCTGGGTAAGGAGATACTTCAGGCTCTTATGGTCCGTGTAAATAACCGTCTTCTCCCCATACAGGTAGTGCCTCCAGATCTTCAGAGCAAACACTACCACCGCCAATTCTAAATCATGCATAGGGTATTCAATTCATGCGGTCTCAACTGTCGAGACGCATATGCAGCAACTTTTCCATCTTACATCAACACACATCCTAAACCCGTGTGTGACACATCACAGTAGATGATAAATTCTTTTCCCGTCTCTGGCTAAATTAACACTGGCGCTTCCGTCAAGATTCCCTTCAGCTTCACAAAGCTCTTCTGCCGTTTGTCGATCCATACAAACGATACTTCCTTCCTCAACAACTTAGTTAAAGGTGTCACTATCAATGAGAACCCTTCAACAAACCTTTTGTAGTACCCGGTCAAACCCAAGAAACTTTGAACTTCCGCCATAGACTTCAGCAGTTTCCAATCCAATATGGCTTCTATCTTTCGAGGGTCCACCCTAATTCCCTCTACGAAAACTACATACCCTAAGAAAGTCACTTCTTTCAGCCAGAACTCACACTTACTAAACTTTGCATACAACTGCTTCTGCCTCAGAATTTGTAACACCACACGAAGATGTGCATCATGCTCCTCCTCGGACTTGGAGTAAACTAGGATATCATCGATAAACACCACAACAAACCTATCAAGATATGGTTGAAATACCCGGTTCATCATATCATTAAATGCTGCTAGTATATTCGTCAACCTGAACGGCATCACCAAAAATTCGTAATGACCGTATCGAGTCCGAAATGCCGTCTTATAAATGCCTCTTTCCTTTACCCTTAACTGGTGATATCCTGCCCTTAAGTTAATCTTAGAAAAGACTGAAGCTCCTTTGAGCTGATTGAACCGGTCGTCGATTCTTGGCAGTGGGCACTTGTTCTTAACCGTCAGATTATTCAATTGACGGTAGTCCACACACATACGCATGGATCTGTCCTTCTTCTTCACAAACAGGACCGGGGCTCCCCACGGAGACACACGCGGTCAGATAAATCCACGATCCAACAGTTCCTAGATCTGGGCTTTGAGATCCACCAGCTCCTTCGGCGCCATTCTGTACGGAGCAATAGACACTGGAGCTATACTAAGTAGCTCTATTCCAAACTCCACTTCGTGATCTGGGGGTAATCTTTGTAATTCCTAGGAAAGACATCTGTAAAATCTTTGACTATTTGAACCTCATCGACAGTCACCTCCTTAGCATCCAATGCACTGATAAGGGCTAGAAACGCGTTACATCCCTTCCGAATCATCTTAACAGCTTTTAATGCGGACACTACGTTGGACAAATAATTCCTTCTTCCTCCTAACACAACCACCTCTCCGCCTTCCGGGGTACTCAATGCCATGCGCTTAGTCTAACAATCCAACTTAGCACGGTGTTTAGTCAACCAATCCATTCCCAAAATAAGGTCAAACTCTCCAAACGGTTATTCCATTAAGTCTGCCGGGAACACTACTCCTTGAGTCTTTAAAGGTACGTCCCTAAATAGTTTGTCCACAACCCTAGATTGTCCCAGAGAGCTAACCACAGTCATCTTCCTAGTAGTTGTTTCAGAGTCTAAACTTAGGGTCTTAGATACCAAACATGCAACATAGGAGTGGGTTGACCTAATATCAATCAAAGCAAGGTATGGGCTAGCAATAAGAAATGTATCGGTTATGACGTCCGGTGCGTCACTATCCTCCCGTCGACGTGCTGCACAGACTAGACCCGCTACATTGCATCTACATTTCCAGTACCCCTACCAGGTGCTCTACGACCCGAACCAAATCTATTTCCTCATCTGGCCGCGCCATGACCCTAAGACCGGTGACCACCTCTCCTAACTCGATCGTAACCTCGTCCATGGTCGTTCTCGCTCCACCTATGGACAGCCTTTAATCATATGCTCAATGGATCCACACCTAAAGCATCCACCGGTTCTCCTTTTACACTCCCTATAATGCAACTTCCCATATGAAGGACATGATCGATTCTAACCCATCGGAGCACGAGCTGGCCCATCAGACCTAGGCCTTTTTTGGAAATTCCGGATGATCCCGTCGGCCCAAAATTTCTCTTGTTCTGATTCCGATCCTTATCCTTATTCTGCTTCTCAGTCTGCTTCACCTCCTCAAATATTTTAGCTTTCTCGAACAGAACTGCAAAGTCCCTTTCTCGCTGCGGTGCCACTAATACCCTCAATTCATCCCTTAGTCCATCCTCTAACCACACGCAACGCTCATAGTCAGATGCTACAATTCTCGAGAGTAACGGCTCAACCATAGAAATTTGGCTTCATATTTTGACACAAATTTACTTCCCTGTACCAAGTTCAGGAATGCCTTCCTCTGCCATCCACATAGCTAGCCCCGATGTACTTTCCTTGAAATGAGTCCTTAAAGAAGTCCCAATCAATATGATCTGCAAGAGTACCGTCCTTCACCATGAGCCACCACTGATAGGCCTCTTCTCGAATAAGAGAAACGACCCCCTTCAACTTCTCCTCCACAGTGAAGTCAAGGTCACCCATTATGCGCTCAGTTACCTTTAACCAATACTCAGCTGTGTTAGGGGCTATGCCAGAAACTTTTCTAAACACCTCTGCTCTATTGGCTCGGAGTCGTTTAGACACAGACTTCCGAGCTCCTGAACCCGTGCCTACTCCAGCCACTCTTTCAAGGACCCGCAGCATCGCCTGAGACACTGCATCATCTCCACCCATTTGGTCCTAGAATTCTTCCTCTGCAGCTGGCAGATCCAGCATCTCATTTCCTGACCCGTGGCCAGACTTTACTGGTTCGGGCATAATCATCCTACTCCTACCACGACCACGCGACGGACATCCTCGACCCCTTGTACTCATCATCCTAATATCGCTTTTATCTGATTTAAGAAAATTTTATGAATTATTAACTCTTTCCACTGATTATCCACGAACAATTTTATGAAAAAGTAGTTTGATAGTGGTTCTTTCGAATTCAGAATTATATCTGAAGGTTCAGTCTCAAGTCTACTACCCTAATTCAGAGAATCACATACATTCACAATCAGCATACATAAGGCATTCACAAACTTACGTTCATCACCTAGGGGCATTTTCATAATTTATCCTACAGGGGTATTTTCATAATTTTCAAAATAGGGTATCTTGGTGGTTTTACAAAATAGGGGGTATATCTGGGGGGTATTTCGGTAATTTTGTAAACCAGGGGTATTTTGGTAGTTTCACAAATCTTGGTAATTTTTACAAATCTAGGGTATTTTGGGAAATTTTTACAAATCAAGAGTATTTCAAAAATTTTACAAAACTAGAGGGTATTTTAGTGATTTTGAAAAATAGGGTGGCTGGTCCATTTCGGGTTTTAATTATAAATTTTGGCCTGTCAACAAGTCCTCATGGCTAATGTGAACAGACACTACGCACCAGGTAGGATTCTAACGAAGAGGAGGTGAGTCACTAGGACTGCTTAAGTACCAAACTCTCCCTGGATCCAATCCTAGACATATGTATGCCTGTTACCACACCCTAACCCAGTGACTTGTTCATGGACATGTTTAATTAGATTAAGTTTTATGGAGTTTATTGTTTGGTGTAAGCTAGGCCTAGGGTCCAATAATTTCTATCTTACTAACATATGGCCCCATAAAGCCCATTAAGCCCACATACATAACATACAATGGTTCAGAATACTTACCTGGCGGACTTGGACTAGAGACGCAGATGGCATGCCGAGAGAACAATCCTGTATTACATATTTTTGAAACCCATCTTTAGAAAATATTTTGAGCCCAAAAACCCCAAAGCTGAGTTTTGAACTGGGCTCTGATACCAATTTGTAACACCCCAAACTCGACCCAAACACCACGACCAGATCTGGCATGTCACTAAGAAGATTTAGTAAGACATGTCGTATTTTTGGAAAACATTTGTCGAGTTTAAACAAGTATTCCGAAAAACTTAATGATTTGATAATTTATAAAAGATATAAATTTTTTATGATGTCTTAGTTTAATTAAAACGTAAAATCTAAATGTATAATAATAATAAAAGCCCAAAATAAAATCGAAAAAAATATAAAGCTAGTGGCCCATAGCCTTATTACAATAAAATATAAAACCCAAAATAATTTAACATTTTGAAGGGAAATTTAAGTAAATGGCGCCTTTGCTGTAACAATTCGGACTCTTGCATGGCCACCTTGCGCTCCCCTCTAGCCCAGTCGATGCATTAAGTGCTACCTGGAAAAAAATGTTAAATAATAGGGTGAGTCATAAGACTCAGAGTGCAACCCTCGTGCACCATTAGACTGGGCCTTAGCCCCACAGAACAGATAAAAATATAATATATCAGGAATTATACAAAGCCCAAACCCAATCCTCAGTTTCCATTCGCTACACACCACCATTACCTGCAAATCAAACCATTGGGGATTTCTACAATCAACCCACACCGCTACACACCATCGATGGTAGTCATGCTGCAGTTAGCTGCTCATCGTCAGATCATGGCAATAGCCATTACAACAGATCATGGAAAAAGCCACTACAATAGATCATGGCAAAAGCCACTACAACAGATCATGGCAAAAGCCACTACAACAAAACACTTCCCCTTTCATCAATCACCCAACCCGTGCAATCACAGAAACCAGCATACATGTTTATCATATCAAATCAACAGAACCATTCACTTTAGAATGACAAAGATCACTAACCTAGTGATTCGCCTTTACCCTCCTCGGGTTTTCAACAGCCATGCCGATATTTCAGCATTTAACAGAATATAACATATTTATAAGCATATACTAACAAGCAATCCACATGGTGTGAGAATGTTACACACCTGATTACACTTAACGCTACACTACCAAGGTCGATGCTCTCCCTAGCCCGAATCGTGACTATCGGACCACTATTTTGCCGGGCAAAAACTTACTAAATCAGTTGAATCCCGGAGTTAATGAACTTGGCCAAATCGTTGGTTGAACCTCTACACCACAACCAATGAGATTTGGCTAATGAAGAATGGATTAAAGAGAAGTGACCCTTCGACCAATCAGGGAACATAAGTCCACACAAAAACCCTATCTCCTTACCTTCAGTTTTCTTCGAGATACGACACAAGTAGATACCACAGAGAGGATTCAGCTTCTAGGAATGAAGAGTGAGAAGAAAAGAACCATCCATCAAGACATAAAGGAAGTGATTCGATTTAAAATAAGGATGAGAAAGAAAAGAGATAGTAGAGAGGAAATCATCAGAGAACTTACCACCCCTGGGATGTTGATTCGACTATGGTAAGACTTCGAGAAAAGAAGCTGAACTTTTGGAGATTTCGGCTATGGAAGGGAATGAGGGTGTAGCTTCGGCTTTTAGTGAATGAAAGATGAATAATAATGAAGATCAAAAGATTAGGCTAAAAGGAGGTTTCAAAGAAAAAAGAAAAGGGAGAGGGAACTGGTGATTCCAGCTTTTGAAGAGTGAAGATGAGAAAAGAAAGAAAACAAATGCTTAAGATGGCCTTTAGAATTTTGGCCCTCCTAAAGCCAAAACTGAATGCCCCTCTACTTTCCAACTCTTCATAATTTTGGCTAACACTAACCTTCTAAAGATAGCTCCTATCTTTCTTCTCTATCTCAATCTTATCCACCACTCCATGAGAGACCTAGCTAGTACCACTTCTTCCTCCTTTTATGAGCTCATTATCTCTCAATTATTCAAATTATTTAATTCATTTAACTCCCTATTTGATAGCCTTGGTGTCGTCCCCCCTTGCTCCCTTCTAAGTGTTGAATTTAGCCCAACAACTTAGGCTCCAAGCACCCAAAACTTGGGCCCTCTCCATCCACTAGTGACGCCACCCTTAGCTCCTTTGTGGCGCCACCTTACTTTGGGCCACAAGCCCAACTTGACATTTTAAACATAAATACCTACCTTCAAACCCTATGGTGACTAAAAAGAATATTTTAACCATGGTCTCAGCCCATTCCTGAGCCCAATCTGGACCCCTAACCCTCAATTTAATACTTAACCATCAACACACATGATGCACAGGCCCACTAAATCAGGATGTTACATCGGCCCATATAGCAAACTATCAGATTGGCCCATATAGCAAATTATTAGATTGGCCCATATAGAAAATTAACAAATCGGTCCATTAAGGCATTCTTGTATTTCAGCCCTTCAAGGCAATCTTATCAAATCGAGCCATTAAGGCATTTTCATAATTCGACCCACAAGGGTATTTTCGTAACTCGGCACATAAAGGGCAATTTCGTAATTCGGTAATTTTACCCACTAAGGGTAATTTGGTAATCTCGCAAACCAGGAGCATTTCGATAATTTACCCTCCAAGGGTATTTTCGTAATATTGCAACCTCGGACTTAATTACTAATTTGGGACATAAAACTTGAAACTGTCTATCTGTGTCATATTGACTAAATTGACTATAACTTGGGTTAGGAAACTCAAAATCTAAATCCGTAAATTTTCATTGAAACTAAACCCATATATCTTCTTACTAAAATTTTTCCAGAATTTTTTTCTTAACCATTTAGTACAGTTTATTCCTTAAAGTTTCCCTTGTTTCACTGTCCAACGATTCTGACCTCTCTTTCCTTAATTTCAAATATATCACTGTACGGTTTTCATATACTGCTCCCACTTGTTTCTATTGAAAATAGACTCACTAAGAAATCCATATAAATTAAAACCCATAATTCACTTTGTAAAATTTAATACGATTTTTTGAAAATAGATCAGGGAACCACGAAGTTAATCAGAGCTAGTCTCACTAAAATTAAGATATCTCAGAATATAAAATTCCTTTTTTCTCCGTTTCTTCCATATCAAAATAGACACAGTAATCTTTAATTTGATATCTCATTCACTTTATAATTTCCTTTCTCCTATTTTTCATTATTTTTCAAAAACACATCACTGTTCTAATCGAAACTATTTTATTACAAAATATGGTTAGCACTACGAATATACACACTCCCGAGTGATCACGGATGCCAGTTTCCTATTTTCTTGGGTATTTCGACCGAATCACAAAACATATCATACAAAATTTCAGAGAGATGTGAGATTACACACCATTTCAAACATGTTTTCTCAAGGTATTGGATTACACACCTTATTCGGAATCCGTAACACGATATTCTCCGCGGCATCTAAAGATACAATTGATCAACAATTAGTCCAAAAACCAATTTACAACTTCATCCAAGTATTGCGATTGATTAAAAACCTATATCACTTACCAACAATCCGAGTCTCTTATTACGAGAGATATGTGTTCGACTTAACCACTATTTCCGAAAAATCCAGAAGTAGAGAGTATCGAGTGATTTCGTGCCTAACAACATAAGCGATTAGCCAAACTTTCAATCCGATTAACACCATAACCGAATAGCAATATCGAATAGACTATGAAAAGAATCCTTACCTTAATCGATGATAATCCCGATTCCCACCCATTGGCTTATGACTACGAATGAATCGATAAGGATTTGGTATTAGGCCACCTACTAGAACTCTACAAAAAAGAGTTGATCAAATATGAGAGTGATGGAGAGAGTGATATTTCGATAAGAAACAAAGTGGAAAACCCGTATAGTGATGAACATACATATTCGGCTAGAAAGAGAAGAAATAAAAGGATTAGAAATGAAGCCCTTACCCGATTCAACCAAGGAGAGATGTCCAGCACACAAAAATGGGGAAGATAGAAGATGATAGAAATTTAGCTATCAAAAGAAGATGAACAAAAGATGAATATTTGACCAAACAAAAGAGAAGAAAGATGCACAATTGTGATAGGAGGTTTCGGCAAAGAGAATAGCAAATTGGAAGAAGATGATACAAAAGTTGCAAATAAGATTTTTGGCCAAAACAATACCAAGACCTTACCAAATGCCAATGTAAAAATTTCAGCTACCTATCTACCCCCAAAACCGTCCACATGCATTACAATATTGGTCAAACATTTGGCCAACCACATTTTCCATAACATTCTCCCCTTTTTGTTCCAACATGTCCTCCATACTTGCCTTTTTCTTTTGATTCCTTTCCCAACCTCAACCTTTCCTAATTTCCTTAGCCACCTTACCAAAAATAAAGAAGTCCACCTTGCCATATATACCTCTTGGCCGACACTTAAGGAGAGCATGCAAAAATAATAGTCAAAATTTGCACATAATGGGATTTGAACCTCTTCCCTTAAATTCCTTCACTTGATGCCATAACATTTTTACTAATTGATCATTTATGCTAACAATTTACTCATTTATTTCTATAAGCCTTGAAGCTACTTACCATCTCTCCTTAAAGTGCTACAATACCAAATTTTTCCTAAGGCCCAATTAAACCCGAGACTTCATAGAAACCTTGTAACTTTCCAAACTTACTTTCTTAATAAGTCCAACTTGAATTAATTCCATTCTCTTGTTCTCAAAATTTTAAACACTCCTACGCCCAAGGCCCAATGGGCCCAATCCTACTAGGCCCAATTTCGGGATGTTACAGTGTGTGGCACACAGTCTACCCCACAGGCATATGTTCTGTCCGTGTGTCCCCTGCACCTTAATTGTTGCAAAACAAAATGTCTAGAATTGAGCACATAGGCAGAGACACGGGCATATGTCTCAGCCGTGTGTGCTACACGGTTTAGCACACAGGCGTGTGGCACAATCATATGGAACAAGTCAGAGATTAGCCTAATTTAAACATGGTCTAAAGTAGGGGCATGTCCCAGGGTCACACGAGCGTGTCCCTTGGACCACACAGGTGTGTGAGCCCTGTAGTTAGCAAAATTTTCTAAGTTTTGTAAAAATTTTAAAGTTCTCGGTTTAGTCCTGAACCACCTCCAAAGCATGTTTTGGGCCTCGTAGGCTCGTATAAGGGAGTTTATGATTGAACATGAATAGTTTTAATTTGGACGCAAAATTTATGAATCAAAAATGTATGTTTGCTTGTATTTATGTTCGATAATGCCTCATACCCTATTTTGGCGTTGAATACAAGTAAGAGGTATTACATTTAGTGGTATCAGAGCTATGGTTTAGTCGATTCTCAGATTAACGTAGCATATGTGAGTCTAGCTATACATGCCATATTACTACAAGTGATAGTGTGATAACTCCCAGCTCTAGTGAAATTGTTTTGTTGAGGAAAATATGCCTTCCAATCAAGCTATTTTCGAAAACACTGGAAGAGATACTAAGATATTTGAAAATGTGTATGTGATGAGTCGAAACTTGGAAAGGTATGAATAAAAGTTCCTGATATGTATGTGATGATGTATGAAATGAAATAACCATAAGTTGAGAAATATGGATAAAATGTTATTGTTCCAGTTGAAAGTTGTATTTCAATAGATTATGGTGATTTTATGAAATGGACAAAATGTTTTAAATGTTGCAACAAGGATTTAGCCCGGAAGGGTAATCCTGAATTAAGCCCTCTCGAGCATACGTTATAAAAAGGATTTAGCCTGAATTGGCAATCCTGTTATGTCATATGTGGCTTGAGAGTGTGCTCCATGAATATGTGTAAAAAAGGGTACTTTTGAGTATGAATTGGCGGATTTTTGACATGCATACCTTGAGTATACTACCCGAGAATCCATCGAAATTACAATAGTTCACTAGGAATTGTTCTTGAAATATGGAAAGGTGAAATGAAATGGAAGCTTATAATGTGATAAGCTCATCCATGTTGAAATATGGAAAGTATGAATTTGTTTGATTAAATGAATGTGATTAGTAAACTTACTCAAAATTTATGGGATGTATGTTTAAGTACACTTGTTTGAATAAAGGTAATCAAAAAGTTTTTGTAATATAAATATGTATGATAATTAGCTTGAAGTGAATTATATGACTGTGAAGATATTATGTTGATGATGAATGCTAAGTTATATGTGTATATTTATGAGAGTCGAGTTAGAGGATTTACGACCTCACCCCCTTACCAATGTGGTATTTCATAACGAGATATCATGAGATTTAAGTTAAATGAGCTCACAAGTAAGAGACTAAGGAGTTCACTAGCGGAATAACTAATAATGTGGTCAGAGTTTAGAATAGTTTGGCAAGTGAATACAGTTCTGGAAAAGATGCTAGGTTATTCTAAAGATCGTTCGGATTTCGCGATGTCATGGTTAAAGAAAAAGTTAATCTTAGCTAACCGACTCATTCAATTATGATGTCTAAAGTATGTATTTGCTGGAATTTCTTCTGGATTGATTTTCGTTAGTGAATGGAATAATATGGGATTAGTGATGACAGAATTAGTTAGAGAAATGATATTTGAATCGAAAAGATGTCTGAGTGTAACAGTTGTAATTGAATAAATTATGATGATCTCTCCTGGGTATTTTATGTATTAATTTATCCTCAGAGATATATGTGATTATTCGTTTTTTAATGAAATTCTTATCGTATGAGAATGCTAGTTGCTTATAATGTTAGATGAGAGCACTATTGATCTGGTTGGTTGATGAGCAGTATTTCTTATCTCTCTCTGTGGGATTCTATTCTATTATGTTTGGAATAAAAGTTGGTGAAAATATATGTGAGACTATTCTTCCTTTTCTGCTAATTGTTGTTTTGTTATATATATATTTGGAAAATATATTATCTCTATTACAATTGATTCCATAGCATATAAGCATTGTTTTTCTTCTAGTTTTCTCTGAGGAATCATCAAAATCTTTATTATTTTCTTAATAGTCATGTTCTCGGACTTCCAGTATCATATCTTATCTTGGATTTCTTTATCTCAGTTTTCTTATCAACCTTATTTTGTAAATTTTCAATCATGGCTCATCTTTAAAGTGTGTTCTTTGGCTTGTGATAAATATGTCTATTATGGTTGTATTTCTAGTTCGATTATGGGAACGTGGTGATTCTGGTATCAGGATTTCTCTAATTTTCGTGAAAGGAATTGACATCAACAAAGGTATAGATAGTGGGAGCTTAAGCTCAAATTGTACAATGGTTTTCTTTTCTCAAGTAAGTTTGATTAAGGTCAAGTTCAATCAAAATATTTTTTTTCCTTGAGCTAATATGACTATAAAGATCCTTTGATTAATGTAACAACCCTTACCCATATTCGACGCCGGAACAGGGTACAAGGCGTTACCGGGCTTATAAGCAACCAATCATACAAAACCAGGACATGAATTTCCACTTAAATTTAAAAATTTTCAAAAACATACATATCATCCCTTAAACGTGCCTACGAGGCTCAAAACATACATTGGGAATAGTTCGGGACTAAACTCAGAACTTTACAAAACTTTCAGGAAAAATTTAGAAAATTTTCCATGAAAAAGGTCCACACGCCCGTGTGGGTGAAGGGACACCCGTGTGGCATATCACATGCCCGTGCTTCAGGCCGTGTCCAAAAATAGGGTACATTCTGTTTATGGCATCATCAACATAATAGGGTCACACGACCAAGTCACACGCCCGTGCGCTTAGGCTGTGTGGCGAATTAAATTTCAAAAAATTTAACTGCAGACTTCACATGGCCTGGGTAGATGCCCATGTCCTATGTCTGTGTCTCTCACACGACTGAGACATACGATCGTGTATCGTGCCCGTGTGTTTACTACTGGGCATTCTATTTTGCATTAATTAAGGTGCAGGGGACACACGGCCTGATCACATGCCCATGGGGCAGACTGTGTGTCACACACGGCCTAGACACATGCCCGTGTGTCCACCCTTGTGGACAACTTTGAGGCTATTTTACAAGCCAATTTCCACCCTCAATAACACATGCACACTTGCACATTTCATTGGCATTTATCATGGAAAAAATGAGCACTTAAATATTCATAAACATGGCTCATGCATAACAATTTCATATCACTTATTCATGCTCATGTTACCATACCTTTATTAAGCCAAACTTACCAAAATCTCATGCATTATGTGACATCAAATTTACAGCATTTAACACATTTATACCCTAGTTATTATCTTGTCATTTACTTATACTTCCATCATCAAGCACCCATAATCACATCCACCATTCAACCATGCCAATGAATTTTAATCACAACATGTATGCCCTTAGCACATGCATGGATATATGAATAGGTTTACAACCCAATAATCAATATGAGCCACATCATATGGCCTTGCACAAAATGAATAAAATATTATTATAAGCCAACCCATTTGGCTAAACCAATATGACATATAAAAAAAAGACCAAGTCCCCTATACATGCCATACTCAAAATGTTGAGACTAACTATACCCAAATGTCCAATTGATAGTGTGATCGAGTCTCCGACGTCCTTCAATCCCTGAGCTAGCTTGGCGATACTATTAGAAAATGGAAAGGAAGGGGAGCAAGCTTAAAGCTTAGTAAGTTCACATGCAAATAATAAGCAACATAAATCATACAATTAACATAAAGCAAAGTTTCATAAATGTCAACAAGTCTCGTAAGTATAATTTTCTCATATGCATTCTTACCACATGTTCATAGCATACCAAGTCCTTTACTCATGAGTTTTATGTACATACCTATACCAACTCATAACACACTCTCATATTTCCTCATCATTAACTTACTCGTCAAATAACACACTGATTTGCCCATTGAACACTTGGAATAATATCGGATACATGGAAAGCTTGCATATAGTGCTTCATACGTAGCCACATGCTACCTCATATCACATATCACACATTGCTCGCTCTCGAGCTAATCACGGGCCTGCTCACATAAGCTGACAATCAGGATGTAGCTACAGGGGCTGCTCACACAAGCTGACAGGTACTCGCAACACATGCCGGCCCACCCAGCCACAGTAGAACGTACAAGACTAGCACCTGGATTCACATAAACACATATCGCATATCTCATGAGCTCAATTCATATAGTTCCTAGTGACATATCACTCGTATTCTAATCTATTCCTAAAGTTCAAATGGAATTTTCTCTCTTGTCAGAACTTTGTCGAACTTGTCGAATGTATTCATAAAATCAAATATACAATTCATACAATATAAAAAATTTTAATAAATAATCACAACATTGCATTATTTACATATGAACTTACCTAGGTATAAAAATAGTAAAAACGGATCTAATAGTCGTACACCTTGTTTTTCCATCGATCAAGGTCCGTCCTCATTTTTTCTTGCTTATTGAGCTTGAAAGGATGAACAAAACCCTAGCTATGGCTCCTTAGAAATTTCGACAATGGGGGAGGAAGATGGACACAATTTTTGACTTATTTTCCCTTTTTATTCTTTTATAAACCAAATGATAAAAATGCCCTTAAGGCATTTCTTTCAAATTTTTCCTATTCATGCCCATTTTTGTCCAAAAATATGGAAATTGGTAGAATCTCATATTTTGCAACTTTTGCAATTTAGTCTTAAAAGTTGAATTGAACACTTATTCACAAAATTTCTTCATGAAACATTCACACAATCATGCGAACATGCCATGGACCTCAAAATAATCATAAAAAAATATTTCTAGTTCGAATTTTTGGTCTCAAAACCACTATTCCGACTAGGCCCAAAATCGAGATGTTACAATTCTCCCCCTTAGGGATTTTCATCCACTAAAATCTTACCGGTGAAAAGATTTGGGTACTAGTTTCTCATGTTTACCTCGAGCTCCCATGTAGCCTCTTCAAACCCGTGTCTTTGCCAAAACACTTTCACAAGGAAAAACTTTTGTTTCTCAATTGTTTGACTTCCTGAGCTAAAAACTTAACCGGCTCTTTGCCATAAGTCATATCCGGTAAAATCTCAACTTCTGTCGGTGAAATTACATGTGAAGGGTCTGATTGGTATCGGCGCAACATAGACACATGGAACACATCGTGAATCCTTTCAAACTCAGACCGCAAAGCTAACCTATATGCTATCGGCCCTATTCTTTCGGTAATCTCATACGGTCCAATAAAACGCGGACTCAGCTTGCCTTTCCGGCCAAATCTTAGAACTTTCTTCCACGAAGACACTTTCAAGAATACTTTATCACCGACTTGAAACTCAATCTCTTTCCATTTCAAATCCGAGTAGGATTTCTATCTATCTGATGCTGCTTTTGAACAATCATGAATTACCTTTACTTTTTCTTCAATTTCTTTGACTAAGTCAACCCCGTGAATCTGATTTTCTCTGAGTTTAGTCTAATACAACGGTGTTAGGCACTTATGCCCATATAATGATGCCTCATAAGGCACCATTTTCAAACTCGACTGAAAACTATTGTTGTAGGCAAATTCCACCAATGGTAAAAACTTTTCCCAAGTACCCTGGAACTCAAGAATACAATGCCGCAGCATATCTTCAAGAATTTGAATTACTCGTTCTGACTGACAGTCAGTTTCCAGATGGAAAGCGATACAAAAATTCAATTTTGTACCCAAAGCTTCTTGTAACTTTTTCCAAAACGGCAAAGTGAACCTCGAATCTTTATCCGATATAATCGACAAAGGCACTCCGTGCAGTCTCACAATTTTAGAAATATACAATTCGGCTAGCTTATCCAATGAGTAATCAGTACGTACCGGAATAAAATGAGTCAATTTCATAAGCCTATCAACCACAACCCAAACGTCATCTTTCTTCTTGGTGACACGGGCAAACCCGTCAAAAGTCCATGGTAATTCTGTCCCATTTCCACTCGGGAACCATCACAGGCTAAAGTAAACCCAAAGGGACTTGGTGTTCAGCTTTTACTTGCTGACAAATCAGGCATCTTAAACAAATTCGGAAATATCTTTTTTCATACTCGGCCACCAATACAATTTCTTCAAGTCATTATACATTTTTGTACTACCAGGGTGAATAGACAAATAGTAACTATGTGCCTCACACAAAATCTTCTGAATCAACTCGGTATTTTTAGGAACACAAATCCTATCTCGAAACATTAAGCAATTATCGAAACCAATCCGAAAATTTGATTCAATACCCGACTCATACTGAACTTTCTTGTCTTGCAATCACTGTGACTTTTCTGAGCTTCATTAATCTCCTGGAGAAACATCAGTCTAGCTCTTAACTCAGCTAGAATAGAACCATCATCTGACAAAGCCAATTGAGCGTTCATAGCTCTCAAAGAAAATAGCGACTTCCAACTCAAAGCATCAGGTTCCACATTCACCTTTCCCGGGTGATAGTCAATCACTAACTCGTAATCATTTAACAACTCCATCCATCTCCTTTCCCGTAGGTTCAAATCCATTTGAGTCATCAAATACTTTAGACTTTTATGATTAGTGAATACTCGACATTTCTCCCATACATGTAACACCCCTAACCCATAACTGTCACTAGACTAGGGTTAAGAGGCATTACCGAACAAACAAAATCTTTTACAGACATTTTATAATACAATTCATCAAACACAATCAAAGTGTCCCTTCTATAGGCCAACGAAACCTTATTCATGCTTTAGAATAGGGTCGGGACTAAATCAAACACATATGGAATTTCTCAAAATTTAAAAAAAAATTTCTAAGTTACAGAGGTCACACGCCCGTGTGGGCAGGCCGTGTCCCTCCCACGGCCTCAATCACGCCCGTGTGTCTGAGCCGTCTGAAAACAGGACATACATACTAAATTTTCCATACGGCCATGGACCCGCCCGTGTGCCTCACCCGTGGTCGATCCTGACTTGTTTGAATTACAATCATGAGGGACATGGTCGAGCCACACGCCCGTGTGCTGAACCATGTGGCCAATTATAGGCCATTTTCAAGGCCAAATTGCCACCCACACAAGGGTCATCCCTACAAGAAATATTCCAATTCATTTCAAGCACAATTGACAACCAAAGCCATGTCAAATAATCAACAAATCTCCACATTCAATCTCATTTCCAATCATGTTAATCTGCATATCAATTTGCATAACTAAAACACATATATATCCAAGCATGATACATCCACATTTTACCCTACATATAATCATTTCATTGATCAAACATGTGCACTCATATTGCATCAATAGGCATACCATAATCTTGACCATTTCACTTGCCATCAAGCCATACAAAACATACATCATATGCCTTATTCATTCATGCACATTATCAACATTTACCTAGCCAAATCACTTGGCTATTTACACTTCCAAACATATACCATAATGTCTAACCTATACATGCCATATTTAACTATATACACATTTTCAAAATACTAAAATGAGATTAGGTAGTGTGATGATGATCCTTGACGATCCTCGAGCCTCTCGTAGCTTCAACGATCTATAAAACAAAACAAACACACACAAAGTAAGCTTTTCAAAAGCTTAGTAAGCCATATACAAATAAACTTAACATAAATAATTCATAAGCATAGCTATTTGAATTCATTAATATATCTTCAATTCAAGCACATAAATAAACTCTTTGGCTCACTTGATTTGCCATTGCTTACCAATTCATCACATCTCAAATATCTCATTTGCTCATATTTCAAATATTCATTTGCATTAATGCACATACATACTCACCTTTCATGCTTATACAAAGCATACATATCAACGTACCTAAAATGGGTATACAATTCACATATTCATTCATTTCTCAAACTTGCCCATTGAACCTTTCAGAATCAAACAAGATACTCAGAATGCTCGGAATAGTCGTACAATGCCAACGTCCTAGATGTAGTCTTACATGTAACCAAATATCGATGCCACTATCCTAGACAGGGTCTTACACGAATCAATACGATGCCAATGTCCCAGACATGGTCCTACACATAAATCTCATATCGATGCCAACGTTCCAAATGTGGTTGTACACGAAATCTCAAATCAATGCCAACGTCCCAGATGTGGTCTTACATGATATCAAATATTGGACACTTATGTCATGACATACGTAATCCTATCTATTCCTAGGTTCGTACGGGACTTCTCGGACATTAACAACTTGTTGATATAAACATATATCATCGGATTTTACATACATTCCATTTTGATTGTTATTCATAGCAATCCAATTTCATATATGCACAAATTACTCAATTCAAATACATTTATTTGTATATCGACGTACCTCGTACGTGAAGAACAAAGATAAACGGCTATTCAATAACTTTCAACTTCCCTCGATCTAAATCCATTTTCTTCGGTTCTTGATCTATACATATTCAAATTTAACCCATTTATTCAATAACTCATTCAATTCAATCTAAGAACACATATTTAGGGAAATTTACAATTTAGCCCTCATATTTTCACATTTTGACATTTTAGTCCCTATTTCACAAAAATCACAAGATACACCAAATTTCAAGTTACCCATGCCTAGCCGAATTTTCACATGCTTCATACTAGTCCATATATTCGATTTATTTCACATATTAGTCCTTCAAAATTTCATTTTCTCAATTTAATCCAAAACACTCAAATTCAACAAAACTCCAAAGACAAACTATGTTAATCAAACATACATCTTTCATAATTCACCATCAAACATCATAAAACACAAGAGTTCATCAAAGGCTCATTTCAAAAACATCATCAATTCTCAAAATTAAGACATGGGTTTTGAAGTTTACGAAGCAACGATTACAAAAACGTAGAAATTATCAAAAACCGAAGCAAAACATACCTTGAATTTGGATCAAACCCAGCTAAAACCTTGAAAGTTCTTATTCTTTCTTTTCTTTTGTATATTTAGCCAAAATAAGATGATAACATTCATCTTTTAATTTGTTTGTTTTATTACAAGCATATTAATATCCATTTTACTAAAATGACCTTAGTAAAATAATTAGAAAATCATATGTTTTATGTTTAAAACTGTCTATTAACCAACCACCATCTCAAAAATGGTTTAATTGCCACAATTGGCCTCCCCATTTAAAAGCCATCTCAAATAGGTGCCTTTTCATAAAGCATGCAAATTTTGCATTCAATGCAATTCAATCCTTTTATCAAATGAAGCACCCAATCAGACAAATTAATTCACAGAAATTTTGCACATGCTAATTCACATATCATAAGCACAGAAAATAATATTAAAATATTATTCTAACTCAGATTTATGGTTTTGAAAACATTGTTCCAACTAGGGTCTAAATCGAACTGTTACAATTCTCCCCCATTAGGGATTTTCGTCCCCGAAATTCTTACCATTAAATAGATTCGGATATTGCTGTCTTATTGAATCTTCAGGCTCCCACGTAGCCTCTTCCATTCTATGTCGATGCCAGAACACTTTTACTAACGAAATTTTCTTGTTTCTCAACTCTTTCCCTTCACGAGCTATGATACGAATTGGCTTTTCTTCATAAGTCATATCAGATCAGATTTCAATCTCAGACGGATTAAACACATGTGATGGATCAGATCGATATCTACGGAGCATCAAAACACGGAATACATTGTGAATCTTTTCTAGCTCATAGGGCAACAACAATATATACGCAACTTGTAACACCCCAAACCCGGCCTAGAAGTTAGGCCCGAGTCTGGGATGTCACATTAAAGGCACACTTCAAAATGATTTTACAAATTAACAATTTAGGGCCTAAAAGCCCAAAACCCTTGTATCCTGTTAAATTAAGAGGAAAAACCCACATTCTAGGAAAATGTTCATATGTTAAGTTATTTCAAAACCATGTTACCTTTAGAAATTTTATGAAATTTATTAAGCGGATAGTTGAAACAATAATAATAAACCCAAAATCTGAAGTCAATTAGGTGTTACATGGCCTTATTACAATCCAATGAAAAAAAACAAAGTATTTAAAATAAATTCATTTGAACAAATTAAAACATTTGAATAAATTTCTGAACTTGGTTCTTGATCTCTTTGATCGATGCTTGTTGATTATCGAACGTTGTCTCAATTTTTTGGGGATGGGTTTCTGTGGCTGCCATGAATTTTGTCAGCATCTCCTCAAGACTTGACTCCTCTTCTTGTTGGTGAGGTGGTTGTTTAAAATTTGGAGGAAGCTTCTGTCTTTGGCTACTTTGATCATCCCACGAGAAATTGGGATGGTAACTTCAACCTCCATTATAAGTGTCATTATAAAAATTTTTTGTGGTCTAGAATAGTTATCATATAGTGAGCTTGCTCGTTTTCCATGCCATATCTAGAGGGTAGGTACTATAGATTCGCCATGCCTCCTAAATTCGAATCATATTGCATTATTGGGTGTACCTGCAAAAGACTATTTAAAACATCAATCTTTTTATTCATCATATTTAGCTGGTTTGATAGCGTGGTTATTGGGTCGAGGTTATAGATATCGACTGCTTTTGTTGGCTTTGTCCTCATAACTTGCCACTGATAGTTATTTAGTGCCATCTCCTCTATCTGCCAAAATCAAATAAAACAAAATTTAGCAAAATCAAAATTTAACCTAAAAGTAAAATTGCGGAAAAAAATATAATGGCCAAAGTAATAAAAATAGATCTTTGTTAATATTTTAGTTCCCTGACAACGGTGCCAAAAACTTGATCATTGTTTTGTCGAGTTTTAAAATTTACAAATAGAATTATCAAACCTGGAAACTAACTCTGACAACGACTTAAGGCAAGTGTACCTATTGAACAGTAGTATAGCTTAGGTAAGACCGAATTATCGAACCCAAAGGAACTAAAAGTACTAATACTAACTTTCTTTTTATTATTTAGCCTAAAATGAGTGAAGTTGCTTTAATCTAAATTAATGACTACTAAACTAAAGACGCAAAGACAGAAAGAATGAATTCGAAAATAACTTGAAGGGAAACTCAGTTGATTACGAAGATACCCTCAGGAAGAATTCACCTAGACTTCACTTGTTATTTAACACTGAACCATACAATTAATTCACTTAGTTTGATCCGTAACACTCCCTAACGTATATTAAACCCTCTCTCGAGGCGAATAACGTCTAACCCTAGGTTAATTAACGTAAATCTCTTTCTAGAATAATAACCCCTAGAATAGCAGTAAATCGATCTATGAACTCCCATATTAGGTTTCACCCTAATCCGGCAAAATCTCGTCACCCTATCTCTAGGCGTGCGATCAACTCCGCTTAATTAGGCTAGATCTACTCTGAAGCAGGGTCTATTCCTCCTCCACCTAAGCACATCAGATTTAGATTAAGTATGCATAATTAAGAACAAACTAAGTATTTATCATATAATTCAGAAAACAATAACAAGATTCATCTAGGTTTCATCCCCTTCAGGTATCTGAAGGGTTTAGTTCATAATGAATAAAGAAAACATCTCAAGAGAAAAGATAAAATAAAACATAAGAAATCCCTAAAACCCCCTAAAAGAATTGAAGGAGAAATTCGTCGTCTTGAGTAGAATTTCAGCTTCTTGAGATGGATCAACTGGCTATCTTTGAATAATTCTCACAAATCTGACCTTTATGGCTTGGCTCCTTGGCCTAGCTAATCGCCCTGACAAAAGCCCTTGCAGAAGGCTTCTGCCGAACTCCCTGCTTAAGTTGCCCCCTTGGGTGTTTATATGGACTCTAAGATGCCTTACTTGGCCCCTAAGTATCCTAATTCAAGTATAATTCCTACTAGGGTGTTTGGATAGGCTTTGGAGTGTGTTTCTTTGTCTCAAAGTATCCAAATCTGAGTGAAATTACTCTCTCCCGCAGCAAGGGCATGGCCATGGTACACGCCCGTTTAAATCTTTTTCAGCCCGTGTCTCGATTCTGTTGATTGGGGCACGACCGTGTAAATCGTGTCATGGCCGTGTCTTAGTTAATTGTTGAGGCACGATCGTGTAGCTTGAAGTCCAGGCCGTGTCGATTTCCTCTTTGGCCCAAATTGGCCCATTTTAAGCCCGTTTCTTATTCTTTTCGTCCTCGAGTGCTTTCCTGAGTAAAAACATGAAAAGAAAGGATTAAGAGCACCTTTTTACATAAATCAAGGGCTAAATCATCTAAAAGCATACTAAATGTGGGCCTAAAATATATTACTTTTATAGTTTATCAAGGGGCATTTTAGTACTTTTGCAAAATAGGGGTATTTTGGTACTTTTACAAAATAGGGGCATTTCAGTAATTTACAAATCTATGGGTATTTTAGTAAATATAAGGGTATTTTTGTAATTTTACAAATATAAGGGTATTTAGTCCCTCTCGAATTTTAGTTATGAACTTTGGTCAATCAACAAGTCCTCGCAGCCAAAGGGAACAGACACTACGCACTAGGGAGGATTCCAGAGAAGAGGAGGTGGGCCACTAGGACCGCTTAAGTACCAAGCTCTCCCTAGATCTAATCCTAGACATGCGTATGCCAGTTGCCACACACTAACCCAACGACTTGTTCATGGACATGTTTAATTAGGTTAAGTCTTATGAAATTTAAGAGTTGTTCAAACTAGGCCTAAAGTCCATAAACCCTAACATACTTGTCTACGTCCCCATAAAGCCCATCAAACCCAAATTACATCCTTATGGCCCGTTAGGCCCAAATCACATCCTTATGGATTGTTAAGCCCAAAGCAATTCCAAACCGTGTATTATGCTTGACTAACTTAATTCATACACCAAACCAAACAAACTCATCCAACCTAGCCTTAGGGCCCATCAGGGCCATTTAGCCACTTTCAGCTTTTCGACTTTTTGGCATTACCGATTTCGTGTGTTTAGTGCTTGTACACACCTGGAAACCTCGCATGCTACAAACCCCTTAATCACGAACCTACAATTGACCACACTAATGACTAACCATGGCTTAACACATACTTATCAAAAACTGAAACCTCACCGTATCCTTACCGTGTGCCTCACGTTCTAGTAGCCCTTCCTTTGCTACTATTTGTGATTATCCTCTAGATCTGCACCCAAACACCTATATCATCAAAACCAAGTAACCCATATTATACATAAGTCACCCCTATGAGCCACGTTATATTCGGCCATTCACTAATCCATAATTGAGTCGAGAACACTTACCACCTTTTTAACGATCCTTACCTACCACGCTTGCGATCTTTGAGCCTTACCCTTGTTAATACAAGTTAACGACAAGGAGGGGTCAGATAGCCCTTCAGCTTTTAACAAAACACACTAAAATGTTCAACTAAGCACTTACCGAAATTCTCCTTTGATCTTGTGGCTTAGATATCTACTGATCAAGATTTGGTTTCCAAACGTGACTAAGAGTAGATAACAATCGTTTGAGGTGGAGGAACAACAACAAAGGTTCATCAAAAGTAGGGATTCGCTAAAGAAGGATGATAATAATTTCGGCAATGAAGGGAACTTGATTTTGTGAGAATTCAGCAAAAGGGATGATGGGGTTCTTCTTTTCGGCACTTGGAAGAATTCGACTGTAGGAGAACCGATTAAGAGGGAGAAGAAAAACTAGAGAATGCTCAAAGAACCTTTCAAGCCTTCGGCCCCCTCTTTTTATAGCCACAACCTGAATATTCCATCCCCTAAAGTCCTATTCGCACCAACTCCTCCCTTTCCTCATCTCCTGATTTTTCTCCCTGATAACACCTTAATCTTATCCGAAATTTCCTTCAAACCCATATCACCTGCTTACCTCAATCTCTCCACAGCAAGAGTTCAAAACCAACACAACTCTTGTCATCCACCTACGCAAAATAAAACACTCCAAAAATACACTCCTAATACTTAAACCTTAGACCTTTTCAGCTTATACACATGCCACCTTATAGCTTCCAAGTGACGCCACTTGCGACTGGACCACAAGCCCATTTGTGTCATATTTCTCCTTTATTTACTTAAAAGGCCTACTAACTGGAGTCACTGTTCCCTAGAGCTAAAACCAAAATTTTTCCTATACCCTTACTTGATCCCAGGACATCTCCAACACCCCTAGACACTCCAAATTCATTAACCATCAAAGCCTACATGCCAAATGTCATTTTCTCGCTCACTTAAAATTTTTCTGAGACCCAAAGCCCAAAGCCCAATACTTCTAGGCCCAAATTTGGGGCATTACACAACTAGTCCAACACACTCGATAATTTCATATTGCCCGATGAACCTCAGACTCAATTTTCCTTTGTCCAAATCGGAGTATTTTATTCCATGGTGATACTTTTAAGAAAACTTTATCACTGATCTTAAATTCAATATCTTTTCGTTTCAAGTCCGCATAGGACTTCTGACGATCAGACGCTGCTTTCAGAATGTCACGGATTACTTTCACTTTCTGTTCAGTGTCTTTTATCAAATCAACCCCGTGTAACTTATTTTCACTGAGCTCGGTCCAATACAGAGGTGTTCAACATTTACGTCCGTATAGAGCCTTGTAAGGTGCCATTTTGATGTTCGATTGAAAACTATTATTATAAGCAAATTCAATCAATGGCAGGTACTATTCCCACGTACCATCAAACTCAAGGATGCAACATCTCAACATGTCCTTAAGAATCTAAATAATCCACTCGAATTGAGCATTCGTCTGCAAGTGAAAAGCGGTACTGAAATGCAATTTTGTACCTAAAGCTTCTTGTAATTTCTTCCAGAACCATGAAGTTAATCTCGGATCTCTATCCGATACAATGGATAATGGCACTCTGTGCAATCTCATTATATCAGAAATGTAAAGCTTAGCTAACTTATCAAGTGAGTAATCCGATCTCACCGAAATAAAATGGGCAGATTTTGTCAATCGATCAACTACAACCCAAATCACATCTTTCTTTCTCGGAGTCAATGGCAATCCAGAAACTAAGTCCATCGTCACTCTATCCCATTTCTGTTCGGTAATCAGAATCGGTTGTAGCAAACCAGATGGAACCTGATGTTCAGCTTTAACTTGCTGACAAACTAAACATTTCGAAACAAAATTAGAGATATCCCTTTTCATACCAGACCACCAACAATGTTGCTTCAAATCATGATACATCTTTGTACTTCCTCGATGAATAGATAAGCGACTGTTATGTTCTTCATTCAAAATCAACTGAATCAACTCTGAGTTTATCGAAACACATAATCGATCTCGAAATCTCAAGCAATCATCAACATCAACTCGAAATTCAAAATCAGAGTTCAGATCACACTGAGCTCGTTTCGCTAATATTTCATTATCAACTATCTGAGCATTACATACTTGCTGTAAAAATAACAGTTTTGTTTTCAATTCAGCTAACACTGAACCATCATCAGACAGATCTAAATGAATATTCATAACACGTAAAGGAAATAGTGATTTTCGACTCAATGCATCGGCAACAACATTTGCCTTACTTGGGTGATAGTTTATCACAATCTCATAGTCTTTCAACAGTTCTAGCCACCTTCTTTGTCGCAGATTTAAATCTTTCTGGGTCATCAGATACTTCAAACTTTTATGATTTGAAAACATATGACATTTCTCACCGAACAGATAATGTCACCAAATCTTTAATACAAATACAATCGCAGCTAGCTCAAGATCGTGTGTTGGATAATTCTTTTCATGAGGCTTTAGTTGTCTTAAAGCATAAGATATAACTTTGCCTTCTTGCATCAGTACGCATCCAAACCATTCAATGAAGCATCACTATAAATTACAAACTCTTTGCCTGATTCTAGCTGTACCAAAACTAGAGCTTCAGTCAACAGAGTTTTCAATCGATCAAAACTTTTCTGACATTTATCGGACCATTCATATCTGACATCTTTCTGAAGCAATTTAGTCAGCGGAGTAGCTATCATAGAGAATCCTTTTACAAATCGATGATAATAACCAGCTAGTCCTAGAAAACTACGAACTTTAGATACATTCTTCGGAGGTTTCCAATCCAGAATAGAAAAAATCTTGCTCGGATCAACTTGTATTCCCTAAGCCGATACAATATGTCCCAGAATATTGACTTCACGCAACCAGGATTCACATTTTCTTAATTTCGCATATAATTGCTTTCCTCTCAGAGTTTGCAACAAAATTCTCAGATGTTCAGCATGTTCAATTTCATTTTGAGAATAACTCAAAATGTCGTCAATGAAAACAACAACAAATCGATCTAGGTACGGTCTAAAAATTTTGCTCATCAGATCCATAGATTTCGTTAGTCCGAATGGCATATCTAAAACTCATAATGCCCGTACCTCATTCTAAAAGTAGTTTTTGGAATATCTGAATCTTTTACTCTCAACTGGTAGTATCCCGATCTCAAATCTATCTTTGAAAACATTTTAGCTCTTTTAAGCTGATTAAATAGATCATCGATTCTATGCAACGGATATTTGTTCTTTATAGTCACTTTCTTCAACTGACGATAATTAATGCACATTCTCATTGTACCATCTTTCTTTTTCACAAACAGAACAGGAGCACCCCAAGGTGAGAAACTCAGTCTAGCAAACCTTTGTCAGCCAATTCTTGCAACTGTAACTTTAACTCTTTCAACTCTATTGGTGTCATTCTATATGGAGATATCGAAATAGGAGTCGTACCAGGCAATAGATCAATACCAAATTTGACTTCACGTAATGGAGGCAATCCCGATAGTTCTTCAGGAAACACATCAGGGAACTCACAGACAATAGGCACTGATTCAACTTTCCTTTCATTCACTTTTGGTCAATCACATAAGCAAAATATGCTTCATACCCCTTTTTCACATAACTTTGAGCTTTCAACACAGATATCATAGAAGGTGACCCAGTCAAATCATTTGATTCAATACGAGCTATTTCACCATTTTGACATCTCAAATCAATAGTCTTTCTCTTGCAATTCACAACAGCATCATGCAATGGCAACCAATCCATACCCAAAATTATGTCAAACTCGTCAAAAGGTAATAGCATTAGATCAATAGGAAAACAGAAATCTCGAAACATCAACAGACAATTCTTGTATACTTTGTCAACTAGGACACTTTTACCTAAGGGGTTTGATACTTTTATAACAAATTCAGTAGACTCTACAGGCAAAGTCTTACTGGATACTAAGTTCATGCATATATATGAGTGGGTAGAACCTGGGTTTATCAATGTAATCACAGAAGTATCATAAAGATTAAATGTACCCGTAATAACATCTGGAGATGAAGCTTCCTCATAGGCTCGGATGGCATATGCTCTAGCAGGCGCTCTAGCTTTAGATTTCACTACGGTGTCTCTCATAGTTCTTTGACTACCACTGACATTTCTTGTGTTTAGAGAGGGTCTACCTCTAGCTGCAACATTATCCGATCTCGGGTTCTGAACAATCTCTTGTTCAATAAACTCTAGACAGTCTCGAATAAAATGATTTAATGATCCATATCTGAAGCATGCCCGGTCATTCAATCTACAACTTCCCAATTCCTTTTACCATAATTTTTTACATTCAGATCGCTCGGATTGGATGTTTCCAACACTTTCCATTTAAGTTGTTGGAGCTTTGGAGCTCAACTGTGATCTAGCTCGATCTCTATTTGATTGTCCCACATTAATTCTCGAACAACTTTGTTCATCTCTGGATTTCGTTGAAGCAGACTAAAATGATTTACCAAAAAATTTATTTCTCACATCTCTAGTTCCAGACTCAACTTTTCTTTTATCTTTCCCAAATGCCTCAACTTTGCACGCTCGATCAACAAGCACAACAAACTCTTTTATCTCAAAATCCCGACTGGCAAGCGGATATCTGCATTAAGCCATCTTGAAATCTCTTACACATTATTGCTTCAGACAATACACATTCCCAAGCATACTAACTCAATCTCACGAATTCTCATTCGTATTCAGTGACAGACATGCGACCTTACTTCAATTCCAAAAATTCTTTCCGTTTCTGATCAATAAACCTCTGACTGATGTATTTCTTTTGGAACTCAATCTGAAAGAAATCCATGTGACCTGCTCTTTTGGAACAATAGAAATCAACGTCTTCCACCATTGATAGGCCGCGTCTTGTAACAAAGATACAACACATTTTATACATTCTTCAGAATTTAGTGACATTTCATCAAATACCTGGATTGTGTTTTCTAATCAGAACTCGACTATCTCGGCATCATCATCAATGGTAGCCTAAACTCTTCAGCCCCATACTTGCAGATTTTATCGATTGGAGGCTTATTCAACAGATTTATACCCATTACCAGGGGCATAACTGAGGTCTGAGGGGGATTAGGCGGGGGTGGAGTTTGTGAAATAGCCGGATTAGTTCTTACATATTGACTAAACCATTCGTTCATCATCTAGAAGAAAGTTTGTTTAGCTTCTCCCTCTTGACTGCCCATAGCAAGTCTTAAATTAGATGGCACTGTCCCTTGAGCGGGAGCAGGCGCATTGCTTTCTACATTGTCAACTATGGCTCTTTTGGGATCCATTACTATATGAAATACACATTTTACACGTCAGGATTCATCACACTATCACAATTCATATATATGGCATGTATAGCTAGACTCTCACACACTACGTTAGTCCGAGAATTGACTAAATCGTAGCTCTGATACCATCCAAATGTAAAACCCCTAACCCATAATCGTTGCTGAACTAGGGTTAAGAGGCATTACCAAACAAACAGAATCTTTTACAGACATTTTATGATACAATTCATCAAACACAATCAAATTGTCTCTTCAATAGGTCAATGAGACCTTATTCATGCTTTAGAATAGGGTTGGGACTAAACCGAGCACATATGAAATTTTTCAAAATTTTAAAAAATTTGTAAGTTACAGAGGTCACACGCCTGTGTGGGCAGGTCGTGTCCCTCCTACGGCCTCAGACACACCTGTGTGTCTGAGCCGTGTGAAAACAGGGCATATATGCTGACTTGTCCACACGGCCGTGGACACACCCGTGTGCCTCACCCGTGGTCGATCTTGACTTCACCACACGGCCAGTCACACGCCCGTGTGTCCAACCCGTGGTTGATCCTGACTTGTTTGAATTACAATCATGAGGGATATGGTCGAGCCACACGCCCCTGTGCTTAACCATATGGCCAATTATAGGCCATTTTTAAGGCCAAATTGCCACCCACACAAGGGTCATCCCTACAAGCAATATTCTAATTCATTTCATGTACAATTGACAACCAAAACTATGTCGAATAATCAACAAATCTCCACATTCAATTTCATTTCCAATCATGTTAATTTGCATACCAATTTTCACAATTAAATCACATATATATCCAAGCATGATACATCCACATTTTACCCTACATATAACCATTTCATTAATCAAACATGTGCACTCATATTGCATCAATAGGCATACCATAATCTTGACCATTTAACTGGCCATCAAGCCATACAAAACATGCATCATATGCCATATTCATTCATGCACGTTATCAACATTTACCTAGCCATATCACATGGCTATTTACACTTCCAAACATATACCAAAATGTCTAACCTATACATGCCATATTTAACTATATACACATTTTCAAAGTACCAAAATGAGATTAGGTAGTGTAATGATAATCCTTGACGATCCCTGAGCCTCTCGTAGCTTCAACAATCTATAAAACAGAACAAACACACACAAAGTAAGCTTTTCAAAAGCTTAGTAAGCCATATACAAATAAACTTAACATAAATAATTCATAAGCATAGCTATTTGAATTCATTAACATATATTAAATTCAAGCACATAAATAAACTCTTTGGCTCACTTGATTTTCCATTTCTTACCAATTCATCACATATCAAATATCTCATTTGCACATATTTCAAATATTTATTTGCATTAATGCACATACATACTCACCTTTCATGCTTATACAAAGCATACATATCAATGTACCTGAAATGGATGTAAATTCACATATTCATTCATTTCTCAAACTTGCCCGTTGAACCTTTCAAAATCTAATAGGATACTCATAATGCTCGGAATAGTCATACAATGCCAACGTCCCAGACGTGGTCTTACATGTAACCAAATATTGATTCCACTATCCTAGATGGGTCTTACACGAATCAATACAATGCCAATATCCCAGACATGGTCTTACACGTAAATCTCATATCGATGCCAACATCCCAGACGTGGTCTTACACAAAATCTCAAATCAATGCCAACGTCCCAAATGTGGTCTTACATGATATCACATATTGGACACCTATGTCATGACATACGTAATCCTATCTATTCTTAGGTTCGTACGGGACTTCTCGGACATTAGCAACTTGTCGATATAAACATATATCCTCGAATTTCACATACATTCCATTTCGATTGTCATTCATAGCAATCCAATTTCATATATGCACAAATAACTCAATTCAAGTACATTTATTTGTATATCGACTTACCTCATACAGGAAGAACGAAGATAAATCGCTATTCAATAACTTTCGACTTACCTCGATCTAAATCTATTTTCTTTAGTTTTTGATCTATACATATTCAAATTTAACCCATTTATTAAAAAACTCATTCAATTCAATCCAAGAACACATATTTACAAATTAGCCCTCACATTTTCACATGTTGACATTTTGTCACTATTTCACAAAAATCACAAAATACACCAAATTTCAAGTTACCCATGCCTAGCCAAAATTTCTCATGCTTCATACTAGTCCATATATTCCATTTATTTCATAAATTAGTCCTTCAAATTTTCATTTTCTCAATTTAAACCAAAATACTCAAATTCAACAAAACTCCAAAGACAAACTATGTTAATCAAACATATATCTTTCATAATTCACCATCAAACATCATAAAACACATGAGTTCATCAAAGGCTCATTTCAAAAACATCATCAATTCTCAAAATTAAGACATAGGTTGTGAAGTTTACGAAGCAACGATTATAAACGTAGAAATTATCAAAAACCAAAGCAAAACATACCTTGAATTTGAATCAAACCTAGCCGAAACCTTGAAAGTTCTTATTCTTTATTTTCTTTTGTAAATTCGGCCAAAATAAGATGATAACATTCATCCTTTAGTTTTTTTTTATTTTATTATAAACATATTAATATCCATTTTACTAAAATGGCCTTAGTAAAAATAATTAGAAAATCATATGTTTTATGTCTAAAACCGTCCATCAACCAACCACCATCTTAAAAATGATTTAATTGCCACATAAGGCCTCTCCATTTAAAAGCCATCTCAAATAGGTGTCTTTTCATAAAGCAGGCAAATTTTGCATTTAATGCAATTTAATCCTTTTATCAATTTAAGCACCTAATCAGACAAATTAATTCACAAAATTTTGCACATGCTAATCCACAAATCATAAGCACAAAAAATAATATTAAAATATTATTTTAACTCAGATTTGTGGTCCTGAAACCACTGTTCTGACTAGGTTCTAAACCGGACTGTTACAATATAAATGGTGTCTCCAAATCTTCAATGCAAACACAATGGCGGCTAGTTCCAAATCATGTGTCGGATAATTTTTCCCATGTGGTTTCAACTGCCTCGAGGCATAAGTTATTTCCTTGTCTTCTTGCATAAGTACACAACCCAATCCATTCATGGATGCATCACTATAGATCATAAACTCTTTTCCTGATCCAGGTTGTACCAAAACTGATGCCTCGTTCAACAATGACTTTAGTTTCTCAAAACTCTGTTAACATTTTTCTGTCCATTCGAACTTGACATCTTTCTGTAACAACCTCGTCATCGAAGTAGCAATCATGAAAATCTTTAACATTCTGTCTGTAATAACCGGCTAAGCCTAGAAAGCTTCTAACCTTTGACACATTCCTCAACGAATTTCATTCAACAATAGTTGAAATCTTACTCAAGTCAACACTAATACCATCACCTGAAACAATGTGGCCCCAAAATCCAACTTCTCCAAGCCAAAATTCACTTTTACTAAACTTAGCATACAACTGCTTGTCTCTCAAAGTTTGCAAAATCGTTCTCAAGTGCTCAGCATACTTGGTCTCATCACGAGAATAAATCAGTATACCATCAATAAAAACAACAAAAAATTTATCCAAGTATGGTCAAAAAACTAAGGTTCATCAAGTCCATAAACACAGCAAGAGCATTTGTTAAACCAAAATGCATAACTAAAAATTCATAGTGACCATACCTCATCCGAAAAGTAGTTTTCGGCACATCCGAGTCTTTAACTCTCAACTAGGAGTAACAGGACCTCAAGTTAATCTTGGAAAATACTATGGCTCCCTTCAATTGGTCAAATAAATCATCTATTTTCTACAAAGGATACTTATTCTTTATGGTCACCTTATTGAGTTTTCGGTAGTCAATGCAAAGCCGCATAGATCCATCTTTCTTTTTCACAAATAATACCAGTGCACCCCACGAAGAAAACTAGGTCTCGCAAAACATTTGTCTGTCAATCCTTGTAACTGAGCTTTTAACTCCTTTAATGGTCGAAGCCATTCTGTACAGAGCAATCGAAATAGGTGTAGTACCAGGGACTAACTTAATACCAAATTCAACTTCTCTAACTGGAGGCAATCCAAGCAACTCCTCCGAAAACACATCCGAATACTTGCATACTAATAGCACTGACTCAATCTTTAACTTAGACACTTTGGTATTCAACACAAAAGCAAGATAAGATTCATACTCCTTTCTCATATACCTCTAAGCTGTCATAGAAGAGACCATAACTGGCAATCTATCCGAATCATCTGATTCAACCCGAAGAATATCACCACTTTCATATTTTAACTCAATAATTTTTCTTCCACAATTTATTACCACATCATGAATGGTCAACTAATCCATACCAATAATTACATCAAATTCATCAAATGGAAAAAGCATAAGATTAGCCAGAAAACAGTGACCTCTAATCATCAAAGGACAATTCTTACATACTTTGTCAACTAACACATACTTGCCTAATGGGTTTGACACTTTTATCACAAATTCTATAGACTCAACAGGCATATTCATGCTAGATACCAATTTCTTACAAATATAAGAATGGGCTGATCCCAGATTAACCAAAGCAACAACATGAGTATCATAGAGAGAAAATGTACCCGTAATCACATCAGGGGATAAAGCCTCTTCTCGAGCGCAAACGGCATAAGTCCTCGCAGGTGCTCTACCCTCGGATCTAACAATCGGATCTCTAGGTGCTCTCTTGCTACTTGCTTTATTTCTCAGATTTCTCTATGGCCTCCCTCTATATGTAGTATTGCCCGATCTTGCACTCTGAAATTTCTCTTTTTCAACCATCTTGGAGCAATCCTTGATAAAATGATCATGTGATCCACACTTGAAACATGCCCGGTTATTCATCCAGCACTCACCGGGGTGACGTCTGCCACAATTTTGACACTCAGGTCTATTAGGTCAAGCGTTACCCACACTCGCTATCGACGTAGTCTGAGCTTTATGACCCGAATACTGTTTCCCATAGTTTCTGTTCGAAAACCCAACTGAAGCACTTGATCGAGTATTAAACTCTCTCAGTTTCTTAGATGAAGACAGAAATGACTTACCCATCTATCTTTTCTTCAAATCCCGAGACTCTAACTCAGCTTTTCTTTTCTCCTTAGCTAATTCCTATGCCTTACAAGCTCTCTCTACGAGCACAACAAATTCTTTTTGTTCAAGGACACCAACCAACAATCGGATGTCTTCGTTTAACCCATCTTTAAATCTTTTACAAATGATGGCCTCAGTCAATACACACTCTCGAGCGTATTTGCTTAATCTCACAAACACACGCTCATATTTTGTTACCGTTATTCGACCCAGTTTTAACTCGAGAAATTTTATTCTTTTCTGATCAATGAACCTTCGGCTAATGTACTTCTTACGGAACTCTTCTTGGAAAAATTCTCAATTAACTCTCTCCCTTGGTGCAATTGACACAAGGGTGCTCCACCACTGATAAGCCGAGTCTCTCAAGAGTGACACAACACATTTCATACATTCCTCTGGTGTGCATGATAACTCATCAAATACCCTGATGGTATTCTCAAGCCAGAACTCTTTCCTTTCGGGATCATCATCTATACCTGTTCAGAACACTTCAGCTCATTGCTTTCGTATCATATCAACTGGAGGTCTATTCAATCTTATGAAATCTATACCTTGGGGTGCTACGGGGATAGGTTGAGGAATAGGCAGGGGTGGAGAGGGTTGAGCATTCAGGTTCATTCGAACGAACTTCATATATCATGCGTTCATTATATACAGAAAGGCTTTCCAAGCCTTTTCTCCTCTTCCCTGACTCACAGATACATGTTTGCTCTCAACTGGCATTGCCCGTTGAGTAGGACCCAATGCATTACTTTCTACATCATCTGCCATAACTCGATCGAGATCCATTACTATATGAAAACACAATTTAAAAGGTCAGGAGTCGTCACACTATCATAATTCATTCCATGGCATATATAGCTAGACTCGTACAAATGCTATGTTAGTCTAATAATCGACTAAACGTAGCTCTAATACCACTAAGTATAACACCCCTTACCCGTATTCGACGCTGGAACAGGGTACGGGGCATTACGGGGCATCTACACAAGCAATCATACAAAATTGAGACATGAATTTCCACTTAAATTTAAAACTTTTCAAAAACATACATATCATCCCTTAAACGTGCCTACAAGGTTCAAAACATACATTGGGAACAAATCGAGACTAAACTGAGAACTGTATAGAACTTTCGAGAAACTTTAAAAATTTTCCATGAAAAAGGTCCACACGCTCATGTGGGTGAAGGGACACGCCCGTGTGGCATAACACACGCCGGTGCTTCAGGCTATGTTCAAAAATAGGGGACATTTTGTTTATAACATCATCAACATAATAGGGTCACATGCCCGTGTGCTTAGGCCATGTGGCGAATTAAATTTCAAAAAAATTAAGTGCAGACTTCACACGGCATGGGCACATGCCCATGTCATATGTCCGTGTCTCTCATACGGCCGAGACACACGGCCGTGTCTCATGCCCGTGTGTTTACTACTGGGCATTTTGTTTTGCATTAATTAGGGTACAGGGGACACACGACCAGATCACATGCCCATGGAGCAGACCTTGTGTCACACACGGCCTAGACACATGCTAATGTGTGTCTACCCGTGCGGACAACTTTGAGGCTATTTTCCAAGCCAACTGCCACCCTTAATAACACATGCACACTTGCACATTTCATTGGCATTTATCATTGCAAAAATGAGCACTTAAATATTCATAAACATTGCTCATAGATAACAATTTCATATCACTTACTCATGCTCATGTTACCATACCTTATTAAGCTAAACTTACCAAATCTCATGCATTATATGACATCAAATTTACTCCATTTAACACATTCATGCTCTGGTTATTATCATTCCATTTACTTATACTTCCATCATCAAACACGTATAATCACATCCACCATTCAACCATGCCAACGAATTTTAATCACAACATGTATGCCCTTAGCACATGCATGGATATATGAATAGGTTTACAACCCAATAATCAATATGAGCCATCACATGGCCTTCCACAAAATGAATCAAATATCCTTATAAGCCAACCCATATGGCTAAAACGATATGACATATAACAAAAAGACCAAGTCCCCTATACATGCCATACTCAAAATGTTGAGACTAACTATACCCAAATGTCCAATTGATAGTGTGATCGAGTCTCTGACATCCTTCAATCCCTGAGCTATCTTGGCAATACTATTAGAAAATGGAAAGGAAGGGGAGTAAGCTTAAAGCTTAGTAAGTTCACATGCAAATAATAAGCAACATAAATCATACAATTAACATAAGGCAAATTTTCATAAATGTCAACAAGTCTCATAAGTATAATTTTCTCATATGCATTCTTGCCACATGTTCACAGCATACCAAATCTTTTACTCTTGAGTTTTACGTACATACCTGTACCAACTCGTAACACATTCTCATATTTCCTCATCATTGACTTACTTGTCGAATAACCCACTGATTTACCCATTGAACACTTGGAATACTATTGGATACATGGAAAGCTTCCACATAGTGCTTCATACGTATCCAAATGCTACCTCATATCACAGATTGCTCACTCTCGAGCTAATCACGAGCCTGCTCACACAAGCTGACAGTCAGGATGTAGCTACACAGGCTGCTCACACAAGCTGACAGATATCCGCAACACATGTCGAGCTACCCAGCCACTAGTAGAACGTACAGGACTAGCACCCGGATTCACATAAACACATATCGCATATCTCATGAGCTGAACTCATATAGTTTCTAGTGACATGTCATTCGTATCCTAATCTAGTCCTAAGGTTCAAGCGGGATTTTCTCTCTTATCGAAACTTTGTCGAACTTGTCGAATGTATTCATAAAATCAAATATACAATTCATACAATATCAAAACATTTAACAAATATTCATAACATTGCATTATTTACATATGAACTTACCTCGGTACAAAAATAGTAAAAATGGATCTAATCGTCCTACATCTTATTTTTTCCTCGATCAAGGTCTGTTCCTCATTTTTTATTGCTTATTGAGCTTGAAAGGATTAACAAAACCCTAGCTATAACTCCTTAGAAATTTCAACAATCGGGGAGAAAGATGGACACAATTTTTAACTTATTTTCCCTTTTTATTCTTTAATTAACCAAATGACAAAAATGCCCTTATAGCCTTTCTTTCAATCTTTTCCTATTCATGCCCATTTTTGTCCAAAATATGGAAATTGGTCAAATTGCTATTGAAGGATCTCTAATTAATAATTCAAAGCTATTTCCTACTTAAATATTCTAGAATCTCATATTTTGCAACTTTTTCAATTTAGCCTTAAAAGTTGAATTGAACACTTATTCACAAAATTTCTTCATGAAACTTTCACGCAATCATGCGAACATGTCATGGACCTCAAAACAATCATAAAAAATATATTTCTACTTTAGATTTGTGGCCTCAAAACCAATATTCTGACTAGGCCCGAAATTGGGATATTACAATTAGCATGTGAGGAAATTTTGAAAGATTGTATGTTTGAATTATTTTAATAGCATAAAGAACTGAGTGTTTTGATATGATATTATTTGATAGTTTAGATCAAATCAGTTGTTTTTATCTGAGCAAGCTGGCTAGTTGAAAGGTAATTTGAGTTATATGCATTTAAGTTTATCCTCAAGTACGAAGATAAAATCTTGTACATTCATGGGTGAATAGACGAACAGTTTGAAAGAAGAATTCATATTTTAGAAGGTATGATACGGAGATATACCTATTAGATTTGTTCTAATCAAATGATGTTGTTACGAGTTAAAGCTGTTTCGATTGATAAATTTATCACATTTGTGAAAGTTTGAATGGCCTGTTGCATGTTAGCAAAGTTGAAAATTGATGAAGTGTTATTAACCGAAACACTAGTTCTGGGATCTGTTTGAATTGAGTAAAGAATTCATAAGTTTTCAGTGATACACTATCGAACAGATTGGAATGTGATTAATACAAGAATGTAAAATGATAGTTTATGCTTTCAGACTGATAAAGTTACAAGAAAGGAACTGTCCGAATGGTGATTTAGAGTCGGCCACATTTTTATATCTGTGTTGAGAATTTGATAGCGTCGGTTGACCAACGAAAAATGTCATATATTTCCTGATCCCAAAAGTTTAAAGTATCTAATGTCATAGAAGGATCTAAAATTTAAAACAGCATAGACAGCTTGAACTATTGAAAGATTGTGAGCAATTATCGAATAACCTTTGAGAGAGCAGATATAGTTGTAAATGCTTGAATGGAAAACCTTTGCTTATTTTGTGAGCATTGGATACATGATTAATCTTATTTGATGACGGTCTGAATCGAGCTAAATTAGAAGCTAAAGCGATGTTTTCTTTGCAAGATTGAGAACCTCAGGAATGTGATAGTGCGTGGTAAACTAAACGAATATAGTGTGAGATGACTTTTGATTCTGAATTTCGGGTCTGATCTGATGACAATTATCATTATTTTGACATAGAATTTGTGCACTGAGTAATTCAGAGCTTATGTAGAAATTTTTTTACAAAGCCCAGTAGTAGCTCGTTTGTTCATTCATGGAGTAATAAAATGTACAATTATTTGAAATAGATGTTCTGGTGATCGGGTATATAACATGATAGACTAGTTAAGTTATATGTTTTAGATACTATCCAATCAGAAATCATACAGAAAGTAAAAGTGATTCGTGGTAGTTTAGAATCCACTTCAGATTGTCGAATAACGTATGTGAATTTGAAACATGGGGATATGAAATTCTCGTTCTGCGATAGCGTATTTCTGAAAGTATTTCCTTGGAAAAAGATTCAAAAAAAATTTTTGTGTATCTATGTTGCAATGGTATCGATTGGACTCTATGGATATGAATTCTCTGATAGAGATTAAGATTCGGTTGATGTGTTGTATAAACCAAGAATCGTTTGAAATTTTGACACAAGAGATTAAAAATTTGGAAATAAAAGCATAACCTTAGTGAGAGTTCTTTGACAGTGTCATGAGATAGAGGAGTCTACATGGAAATCATTTATATTCTGGTAAGATTTTCGAGGGCAAAAATTGTAACATCCTTAAATCGGGGCTTTGCATTTTATCTGCTTGCATGTAGTTAGTATGGTTGTCATATTAGTTTGGGCTATTTTGGGGTCTAGGCATTAGCCAAGGATAGGCCTGTGTTTCTTTGAAATTTGCGTTCTGGGCTTCTAGAAGAGGGGAGCTGCTTGAGCTAGGTGTTAAGAGTAATTGGTAGCTAGATTTGACGCAAGAATCCAAGTGGTAAAGTGGCAAGGGAGGCGCCACTTAAGGCACATGGGAGTGACGCCTCATACAAGTTGGAGGGCCTGAGTTCGAGTAGTAGAAGTCCCCTTTCTGCTTGTTATTTTTGACGCCAAGACAAGGGAGGAGTTGTGCTCAGGATGGACTGTGGTGGATATGTGTTGAAGGAGTCAACAAATTCAAATAAGTGGTAGAGAGAATTCTGAGGAGTTTGAAACATTCAAATGAGTTTGAATGTGTGGCCAGGAGAATTTCATGGAGGAAAAAGGGGGATGGACACTTGAGCCTAGAGTTGGCCAAATGTTAAACACTAGGGGAGGGGGAGAATCAGTTTTGGCTAGTTTAGGGGGTGACCGAATGTGGGTGTAGGCCTGGGTGAGGTGTGCAAATTCGACTAGTTAGGGAACCTTAGAGATTTTTCTTCTCATTTCTTTTGGTAACCAAAATTAAACCCCTCTCATTTGGCATTTTTGCTTTTTTTCTTCTTTTCTCTCATCTACTCAAATCGAATACTCTCCTGGGTCTCCTCCTCGTTTCTATTCTTTTTTTTTTTTGTTGTTAGCCGAATCTCTTCTACTTGCTTTTCTTCATTTTGTACCAAAGATGAAATCATCATTCCACCTCTCTTTCAATTTCTTTCATCTCCCAATCTCTCTTGTGCCGAAATACTTAAACTTGTCTCTTCTTTTCTCATCTCTTGACTATACCCAAAACCCCTTGATTCTCATCACCTTAGTTTAAATATGCTATCAATCACTAAAAGCTGAAGATCACATTTTTTATTGCTTTTAGCTGAATCATTGCAGGATTGGTAAGATCTCTGTCGTTTCTTCTTTGCAATATCTCTTTCTTTCTCATCTTTTTTCAAAATCGAATCACTTTCTTATTATCTGGATGATTGATTCTTTCTTTTCACTCTTTCATTTTAGAAGTCGAATATTCTTGGTGGTGTCTGCTTCCCAAATTTTCTCCTCTTCTTGACTAGTATCGAATTATCTTAAGTGCCAGAGGGATCTCTTGTGTTAAGGTTAGTGATGTTCTCTTGAATCGTTATTTTTTTTCCGGGATTCTCATGCCAAAGTCGAATGGCTAGTTGGCCTTATGTGAGGGCTTGGACGAATGTGGGTGGTGAAGGGTGGTATCGATTTTCAGTGGAGATATTCGAGATTCACTTGACTTGTTGATCAGCATTTCGAAGATTATCGATCTAGGTAAGGGTGTTTGCTTTAAGTATTTGGTTAACATTTTAGTTTGGGTTTCACTGCTTTAATCTAAGTTAGTGACTAAGGTGTGTTATGGACTCGAAGGCTAACCAAACGGTAGGAGGGGTTGGATCTGAGACCCCAACCCCTAAGTTCAAGAGGCGGGCTATGTCTGCGGTTCATGATTGGCCACCTGGGTATGGACCAGCATCTGAACAGGTGAGTAGACAGATAGCGGTAGTGTCGTTTAACAATAGTGTCGATGTAGAAAGCGTAGTTTTGCGAGTAATCAGGTCTGTAACCCTTACACACTTCATACGTTAATATGTTATTGTGTTGTATATTGTCTAAGGCCGGATTAACTGTAGCAAGTGATAAATTACCCTTGTGGGTAAAAGCGAGGACTCCGGGTAAGACCATTTTGGTGGTTGTTGTGATGTGATGCTATTAAATATGACATGTACCATGTTTATTCAATTAAATGTTAGTCATGATAATAATATGTTGAAAAGTATGTGCATGAAACATGGATATGATGAGAGGAGGGGGAAGATATGATTTTCAGACCGTCACTAGTGGTTTGGTACCATACAGTAGGTTGGCCCCACTTCTCATTATCTTGTGACTAAGTCTCAGTGGTTTGGTACCACAAAGTGGGTTGGCCCACATGATTATTTGTGACTACGGTCACCAATGGTTTGGTACCACATATGATTATCTTTGTGACTCGTCCCAGTGGTTTAATGCCACAGTGGGTTGGCCCCACATGATATAAAAAGGAATCATCATCAGTGGTCTGGTACCACAATGTGGGTTGGCCCACACATGATTATTGTGACCTCGGTCACCAGTGGTTTGGTACCACATATATTTAATTGTGACTTCGGTCACCAGTGGTTTGGCACCACCAGTGGTTTGGTACCACACAGGGTAGAATTAGGAGTTTCGGATGGATAGGTTGGATGGGTTGCATGTCTTGCATATTTGCATATGAATCTATGTAAGAGCTTATGATCTATCTGATGCGGATTTATGCACTGGGTCTTGATAACTCACCCCTTTCCGTTAACATTTTACAGGTGATTCTTAGATCGCGGAGGAGGAGCCGAGGAGGACTTGAGGTGGCCATGCAGAATACTTTGGTTTTTACTTTACCATTTACTCTAGACTAAATTTTCCTTTAAGTTTGATTTTTGGTTGTAATAAGGCCACTTAAATTTAATTTTTGGGTTTATTATTTGGTTTGGGGTTTCCTTTTTTTAAAAAAAAAAAGAAAAGTATTATTAGCATTTAAACGTTAAAAACCATGTTTACAGATCTATAAAAAGAATGTTTTCCCAAACTTAGCTATATCTTTGGGTTTTTGAAAAAAATTACTAGCATCGGGTGACTTTAATCACCAAATAACAGCAAGACAACATTGTCTCTTTAAATTGAGGCCCATACTATTTTCAAACAATTCTATTATTATAAACTCATTTTTTTTCTAAAATTTTTCAAATAGCTCACTCAAGATTGAAACAACATACTGGTTTCAAAAATTTTTCATCCCTATGGCACACCAGATTCGGTCGTAGCATTTTGGCCTGGTTAGGGTGTTACAAAAATCCCTAAAGGGGGGAGAGTTGTAACAGCTCGATTTTGGGTCTAGTCAGAATAGTGGTTTTGGACCACAAATCTGACGTAGTAAAATTAATTTTTATTATATTTTTATGTTCTACAATTTTATGGAATGATTTCATGAAATTTAGTTCGAAAATTTTGATGTTTGGGCACTCAATTTAGTTAAAAGGACTAAATTGCAAAAGGTGCAAAACTTGAATTCTATATGTTAGAGGTATTCAATTGCTATGATATTTTAAAATATCGATCCTTAAATGGTAATTAGAGTGTTGGTTAAGTTAGTGGACAAAAATGGACATGGTTTGGCATGTTTCTAAAGCTTTTCTTTAAGGGTATTTTAGTAATTTGGTAATTCAATGAATTAAAAAGCCAAATTAAAAGCCAATTTTTTCCATCTTCTTCCTCATGGCCAAAATTCACAAGGGGGAAGCAATAGCTAGGGTTTAGCCTCTTCCAAGCTTGACTATCTAGAAAAACGAGGTTCAGAGTTAGAACGAGGGAAAAATGAGTATTTGACTATTTAGTCCTTTTTGCCATTTTTATGTCGAGGTAAGTTCGCATGTAAATAATGCATTGTTATATTTATGTTTTAAATGCTTTAAAGTTGTATGAATTGTGATTAACTCTATAGAAGTATTTGTCAAAGTTTCGACAAGCGAGAAATCCCGGTTGAACCATAGAAATAGCTAGGATACAAATGTCATGACATTAGGGTTATTGAGATTATGTGTAAGACCATATCTAGGATATGGCATCAATATGAGACATTCGTGTAAGACCATATCTGGCATATGGCATCCATATGACTTCATGTAAGACCATAGCTGGGCTATTGGCATCAATACGAGATTACATGTAAGACCATATCTGGGATGTGTACAAGATCCCCGAATATCCTTTAGTATTCCAAACGGTTCAACATGAAATTCAACGGGTACAAAGATGAGAAAGTATGTGAATATGTTATGTGATGGTACAGGTATGTACATAAAACTCAAACAAAATGAGCTCAACATATGATGAACCAGTGGTAAGATTATGATTGAGTAATTTGTGCTTATGAAGCTTAAATGTCAATTATGTTGACATTTGTTATGAAATTCATATGATATGCCATTAGTATATGAAAATTATGTTGACATGTGCTATGTTTATATTAAATGACATTTAAGTTCATATGACATTTATGAAGTTTTAATGACATTTATGTTGATATATGATAGGTTATTCATATGATGAGCTGAGGGCAAGAATGTGATTGAGTAAATTATACTCATGAAGCTTAATGACATTTATGTTGAAATATGTTATGTTATTTATATGAGGAGCTGTTGGTAAGATTGGGATTGAGTAAGTTGTGTTCATGAACTTTTAATGACACTTATGTTAATAATTGTTAATTTATTTGTATGTCAAGTGTATGAATAATGTTTTGTATTATTGCATATGAACTTACAAAGCTATATAATATAGCTTAACCTCTCTTTCCTTTCCCATGTCTTTTAGGGTTATTAAGCTAGCTCGAGTTGGAGTTCACTGGAGATCCTATCATACTATCAAGCTATCATTTTGGGTATAAGTGAATTCAAGTATTTTAAGTTTATGGAATGTATAGGGACTTATTCATTTTGTTAAATGTGTCATTGTGATTGTAGCCAATGTGTTGGCTTGTGTTTGTCAAAGGCTTGTTTTGCTATATGGCCATGTAAGTTGGCTTATATTGGCTAACTTGATTGTAAGCCTAATTATATTCATATATATGTGCTAATGACTTTGGTGATATGGTTATGGTAAGCTTGGAATCTAACACCCCTTACCCGTGTTCAATGCCAGAACAGGGTACGAGGCGTTACCGGACAATAACGCTTGCAACTAAACAAATTCAAGGCATAAATTTTTATTTAAAATTTAAAACTTTTATCTTATATCATCAAATCCCTAAATGGGCCTACGAAGCCCAAAACATGCTTTGGGAGTGATTCGGACTAAATCAAGAACTTTTAAAACTATTGGAACATTTAGAAAATTTCCTTGTTTTGAAGAGTCACATGCCCGTGTGGGCAGGCCGTGTAGCCCAGGACACGCCCGTGTCCTTCACCCGTGTAACTCTCTATTCATGACGTCATCGTTCATTTTGGATCACATGACCAAGTCACACCCCCGTGTGCTAAACCGTATCCTCCACACAGTTGAGACACACGGCCGTGTCTCTGCCTATGTCGTCAAGAAGTTGGCTAATTTCCAAGCCAATTCCTACCCTATCCTGCCCATACTTGAGTATAACTTGAATAACACATTTCATGACATATTAAAGCTACCAAAATATCCACCACACACACGTAATAAGTCATAGCATACAAGTTATTGGCCACATTAAATGGCCTTACACAACAATGAACTCCGAATATCATGGGTCATTATTCTAGGACAACGCATAGTAACGTATACACATGACCAAGTTCCCTATACATGCCATAACCTTAAATATAAAATCATCGATACCTAAATTGTAAGCTTAATAGTGGCATAGGTTTTCCAGCGACTTCCAACCCGAGCTAACCTGAGTACATTATAAAAACAAAAAACAACAGAGTAACCTATAAAGCTTAGTAAGTACGTATGTAAATAATAAACAATTTACTATCATGCTTTTAACTATCCTCATTATAAGCTCTCAAGATAATACCATCATTATTGCATAAAATTTCACAATTCATTTATGTTCATCTTGAGCTGTTTACTCAAGTTACAATCACTAAATTATTTTTATCTGAAGTTACGAAACTCAAAATTAAGATCCACTAATTTTTCCTATAACTAGACTCACATATATTCTTACCATAAAATTTCCAAAATTTTTAGTTTAGCCAATCAAGACATTTTATTCTTTAAAGTCTCCCCTATTTTACTGTCCAACAGATCCGACCCCTCTTCCCTAAAAATTAATTATCTCATTGTGAATAACTCGAATGACATTATAATTTGTTTCTATTGAAAATAGACTCATTAAGAATTTCAAAAATATAAATTTTATCCAATTATATATTTTTGCAATTTTTAATGAATTTTCCAACTTAGAATAGGAGATTCCGAAATCATTCTGACCCTATCTCACTAGAATCCAATTATCTCACCATATGAAATTCTTTTGCTTATTATGTTTCTTTTATGTAGAAATAAACTCAATAATTTTGATTTTCATCTCTTATTCAACCTAAAATTTGATTTCCAATATTTTTGGTGATTTTTCAAAGTTACACAACTGCTGTTGTCCAAAAATGTTTTATTTCAAATTTCACTCTTTCATGTAACATCATAACAATATGCTCACATTCAATAACATAATTTGATTAGCATGAATAATACAAAAATTTATCACTTCACTTACTCATTTTAATCCTTACCAAAATTCATCACATAACGTGTAACATTCAAACCTGCCCAAACGTTAGGGAAGAATATGGTCGTAATTCTGAAGAAGAACTTTTTGAAACCCATTTTCTAAATCCACTTAAGTTTTGTTTGAAAACTGCTCATTTTAAGTTATCTTGCTGAAATTATACTTGTCCAATTTGAAAATTTAATTAAGTCAAGTTATTACACAAACTTTCAGATGTGCCCGATGGCACGATAGAATATTTTTCGTGTTAATTTTATAAAACGCGTGATTCAAATTTTATAGTAAAATGAAATTACCCAACATATAAGAAAAACTAAAGTAAGGTAATATGAGGCCTTATTACATCCGAAATAAAACAACCCAATAACCAAATTTAAAATAACAAAATTAAAGTCCATTAAATTCTAAGTCCACCGCATGGCCTCCTCAAGTCCCTCGGCTCCATATCCATGATCTAAGCATCACTGAAAAAATAATGGAGAAGGTGAGTCACCAAGACTCAGATGTAACCCTTCCCCGTTTTAAAATATTTTCATACACAACATATAACATTTAATATGCGAGAATAATGTGTACCCAACCTAGCCAACCATACGCCCTTGTCTACCCGTTGTGGTACCAAACCACTTTGGTGGTGCCAAACCACTTGGTGACATATAGTCACAATGTGTTACCAAAACAACGGTGTCCGTGAGACACAAATCGGGTGATGGGGCCAACCCATCGTGTGATACCAAATCACGGCGGACGATCCCATATCTCAAGTGGGGCCAACCCACGGTGGTGTTAACCACAGGGATAAGTCGCTATTGAGGTACCAAACCTCTGGAGGTACCAAACCTCTGGTGACATATAGTCACGGTGTGTTACCAAAACACTGGTGCCCGTCGGCACGATTAATACTGCCCCCTCCACTCATCAATCCCGCATCAATCACATATTTAAATCTCATGTATTAATGCAACATGCTTACCAAAAGCATCGAATAACAAGTGCACATTTTTAGGGACTTACCCGGATTGCCAACTATACCGATATGGTATATTATCAATGCTACATAGAAATCAAGTTAGCATTCACAACAAACAGCATATTAACAAGTTATATGTGTGTATGTACACACCTGTTACCACGATAGTCTTAAATCCCGAAGATAATCAATCGGCCACACTCTAAGTCCTTGCCCCTATATTCGGCCAACTATCAAGGTTAGTAATATGGCCATTCGGCCAAACCAAATAATTTAAAGGGGTCATATTTTGTACCCGCATCCTTACCTAATCGCTTGAATCCTAGCTTCGGCACCCGAATCGCAAATCTGGTTCATAAACTACAGTTGGTCAATATTAGCAACCATAGCTTTCGGCTTTTCTTAATCATTAGAGGAGTAATCTTTTATAAGTAGACACTTACCACCACCTACCCAAAACCGAATGTCAGAGAATGCCAGATCCGATCTCTCTGTTTTGAGATCCCGAAGTGCCTATCATCGATTTCAACACTGGTTAGAACTCTTGCTACTAGTTGCCGAAACTTCGGCTTCCATTCAATCCCATAAGTCGACAAGAAAAAGAAAATACAGAAGGAGGGTTCGGCCATCCCTTACCTTGATAATCGATTGAATTACAAAGAAGTCCCGGAGTATCAATGCCACTGCACCATTCGGCCAAAGTGAAATATAAAGAAAAGGGATTTCGGCACTTTGATAGAAATTTGATTCGGCTAGGGGGGTTTAAAACAAGGATGGACTTTTGGTGAAAAGAAGAAAGGTAGATAGATGATTGGCTAGTAGGAAATAAAGAAGAGGGATTAAAGAATGAGGTTTGGCAAGGATAAGTAATGAGGGTTTGGCTATGGTTTTGGAGAGGATGTAAAAGAAAAACAAAATATAAGATGAGAGGGTTTGGAGATTGACTAGCAAACTTGGAAAAGAAAACAAGGAGATCACTTAGGTGCTTTTATAAGCATTAAGCAACTCCCCTCTTTCATAAGTCCTTGCCGTCCACTCCTCCTCAATAAAGAGTCCAAGATTCATCAATCTTCCTTGAATCACTCTAGGCCACCCATTCAAACTAATATGATTTAATTTCTAATAATAAGTAATAATCTCTTAATAATCCATGTAATATCCCTATTATCCTTAAAATAAAATCCTATTATCCTTCTTTTAACTTATTATTTATCATCAATAAATAAATAATAATAAGAGTTTAAAGAGAGGAGAAACTCTCCCCATGTGCCGTCAAAATAAAGAACAAAGAGGATTTCATGACTCGAACACAAGCTCTCCCTTGCTCCTTGGTGGCGTCACATGTAGCTCTTAAGTGGGCTTGCTTTGCCACTTAATCTAGGCTTATTTTATGTCCAAATTATCCCCATTTATTCTTATAACACCCTCTTGCTAAGGCTCCCTACCTTTAAGAGTTAAAACTAAAATTTCCTACCAAATTGAGCCAACACAGCGCCTTAAATTGATCATCATTATTCCACAATTAATGACACAGCAGTTCATACATAAGAAAAATAATTAAATTCCAGGTAACCCCATTTTTGGGATGTTACAGTTCTACCCCCCTTAAAATAAATTTCGTCCCAAAATTACATAACTAAAACAGATGAGGGTATTGCGGTCGTATCATATCCTCAGGTTCCCACGTAGCTTCCTCGGCATCATGGTTTCGCCATAGCACTTTTACTAAGGGCACGACTTCCCTCGTAGAACCTTTATATCTCTATCCAAGATCTGAACCGGTTCTTCCTCAAAAGATAAGTCGCGTTAACCCGATTTACATCACGGGCACCACATGTGATGGATCGGACCGATACTGTCTCGGATTGATCGTGAAAGGCGTCATGTATCGACTTAACTCTGCCGGCAGTTCAAGTCGATAAGCTACCGGTCCTACCCGCTTGATCTTGTATATGGGCCAATAAATCTTGGGCTCGACTTCCTTTTCGCCCAAATCTTAGTACCTTCTTCCAAGCGACACCTTCAGAAAACCTTATCTCCACAAAGATACTCCATTTCCTTGCGTTTGAGATCGGCATAAGACTTCTGCCTATCTGATGCTTCCTTGAGACGAGACCGAATCACTTTGACTTTGTCTTCAGTCTCTGCTACCATTTCTGGGCCCAACACTTGTCGTTCACCCAACTCCGTCCAACACGTCGGAGTTCGGCATTTCCGTCCATACAGTGCTTCGTATGGTGCCATCTGAATACTCGCTTGGTAGCTATTGTTGTAGGCGAACTCGGCTAGAGGTAAGAATTCCTCCCAACTACCTCGAAATTCCAAGACACAACCCCTCAGCATATCTTCTAAGATCTGTATGACCCTTTCTGACTGCCCGTCCGTCTGCGGATGGAAAGCTGTGCTGAAATCTAACCGCGTACCCAACGCTTGATGTAACGCTTTCCAAAACCTCGAAGTGAACCTTGGGTCCCTATCTCGAGATAAGCGATCTGGTACACCATGTAATCGACTATCTCACCACATACAACTTTGCTAGTTTACGGGTGAGTAGTCCATTCTCACCGGTATGAAGTGAGCTGATTTAGTCAGACGGTCTACGATCACCCAAACTGCATCTTTCTTGCCGGGCGTAAGGGGTAGACCACTGACGAAATCCATAGTGATCCTCTCCCATTTCCATTGAGGGATCTTAACCGGTTGAAGTAACCCGATGGTGGCGGTGTTCACCTTAACTCACGCGACCGTCAAACACTTCCCTACGAATTCCGTTATCTCACGCTTCAACTCGGGCCACCAGAACTGTTTTCGTAGATCTCCATACATCTTGCTTCCTCCCGGATGCATAGCGTATGGGCTGCTATGAGCATCCTGGAGAATTTTCCGCCTCAACTCCATATCTTTTGGCATACAAGGCCGTCCACGAAAACATAGCACGCCATCACCGGTCGACTATACCCTTCTAAACCACCATCCTGAACTTGCATTCTCTTAGCATTTAACCCTTCATCCACCAATTGTTTATCCTTAATCTCCTCGATCCATGTTGGCTTAACTTGAAGTTACGCCAAAAGGCTTCCATCGTCATATAGGCTCAATCGAGCAAACATTGCTCTTAAATCGCCACGACCTTCCGGCTCAGCGCGTCGGCCACCACGTTAGCCTTACGGATGATATTCGATGGAGCGATCGTAGTCCTTTAACGACTCAATCTATCGGTATTGTCTCGATTCGAGATCCTACGTGGGAAGATACCTCAAACTTTTGTGGTCCGTAAAATTACCGACTTCTCCCCATAAAGATAATGTCTCCATACTTTCGAGGAAGAGGCATTGCGGTAACTCCGGTCGTGAGTTGGATAGTTAACCTCATGCGGTCTCAGCTGTCGAGACGCATAGGCTACTACCTTTCCATCCTGCATCAACACACACCCCAAACCAGTGTGAGATGCATCATAATAGACTGTGAATAATTTCCCTGCCTCGGGTTGTACTAGAACCGGAGCTTCCGTCAAAATTTTCCTTAGCTTATCAAAGCTTTCTTGCTGCTTCTCCGTTCATACAAATGGAACACCTTTCCTTAGCAACTTAGTCAACGGCGCTGCGATCAAAGAAAACCCTTCCACAAATCTCCGATAATACCCTGCTAAACCCAGAAAACTCCGTATCTCTGCCACCGACTTAGGCGGTTTCCACTCCAATACCGCTTCAATCTTGCGGGATCCACTCTAATCCTTCCACGACACTCACGTGACCTAAGAAAGCCACCTCCTTAGCCAAAATTAGCACTTCTTGAATTTGGCATACAAGCTATTTTCCTCAACACTTGCGAACTATCCGTAAATGCTTGTCATGCTCTTCCTCCGTCCTTGAGTAAACCAATATGTCGTCTATGAACACTACGACAAATTGATCTAGTCTTCTTTGAAAACTCATTCATTAGATCCATGAACGCCGCGGTGCATTGGTCAACCGAATGGCATCACTAGAAACTCGTAATGCCCATACCGAGTTGAAACGCCGTCTTGTGAACATCGGCCCCTTCACCTTAAGTTGATGGTAACCCGACCTAAGGTCTATCTTGAAAAACAAGCGCCCCTTTCAAGCGGTCAAACAAGTCATCGATCCGAGGCAATGGGTACTTGTTTTTGATCGTTAACTTGTTTAAGCGGCGATGTCGATGCACATTCGCATAGAACCGTCCTTCTTCTTGACAAACAACAAAGCGCTCCCACGGAGATATACTAGGTCGAATAAATCCTTTATCCAAGAGCTCACGAATTTGAGCCTTGACTCCACCAATTCCTTTGGTGCCATTGATGAGTGCTATAGACACGGTGCCGTTCGGGTAGCAAGTCTATCTCGAATTCGACTTCCCGATCCGGAGGCGGACGGAAGTTCTTCGGGAACACATCAACAAATTCCCAACCGTTCGAACCTTTCCAACTCTCGACTCCTTAGCTTCCAAAGCATGATTGAACCAAATCGCCTTACAACCCTTCTTGACCATCTTTCCCGCCTTCAAGGCAGACACCACATTGGATAGGTAATTCCTTCTATCACCTATCATAACCACTTCACCACCTTCAGCCGTCTTAAGAACCATGCGCTTAGCCGCGCAATCCAAATTCGCCTGATACTTAGCCAGCCAATCCATTCCAAGGATCAAATCGAACTCCCCGAATGGTAGTTCCATCAGATCAGCCCCAAATACGACCCCTTGGAGTTCTAGGGGTACGTCCCTAAAAGTTTGTCTACCACTACTGAGTGACCTAAAGGACTCACTCGGTCATCTCCTAGCAGCGATCTCGAGTCTAGGTTCAAAGTCTCTACCACACCTCGGCTACATACGAATGTGTAGACCCCACATCAATTAATGCATAATAAGGAGACCAAAATCGAAGCGTCGGTTATGACATCCGGTCGTCACCCTCCTCATGACGCCTTGCCGCATAGACTAAGCCAGTCGCTAGCCTCATGTTGCTGAACCTCGCCTCGAGTTCCTCGACCTCGGTTAGGACCATTGCTTCCTCGCCATTACCACGACCCTCTGCGGTCCCACATTTACATCCGAGTGCAGTTACGCCCCTCAGGTGATTCCGAGCTTCGCTTTGGGGACAATCTCGACCCGATGTTCTAAAGATCCACACTCAAAACATCCTCTATCGCCGGTCGAACAACCTCCCCAATGGGACTTCCCACGATTACCTTTGGCCGGCCTCTCGATTAGTAGCTACGGGCCTTCTTTGCTGATTTGGCCCACTGCTAGCCTTCTTGATCATTACCTTTGGATCCGGTGACCCAAATCCTCTCTTTTGATTATTCCTACTATAATTACGCCTCACGACCTCCTTGATCCCCTCGGCTACTTTAGCCTTTTCCACTAGAGATGAAAACTCACGAACTTGCTGCGGAGCAATCAGTAACCTCAAGTCATCTCGGAGTCCGTCCTCAAAGCGGACACAGCGCTCGTGTTCAGTAGCCACGATGCCTCTAGCATACCTACTCAGTCTCAGAAACTCTGCCTCGTACTCGGCCACGGACTTAGTTCCTTGTACTAGACCCAGAAAAGCCTTCCTCTGCGCGTCAGTGTAGCTAGTGCCCACATACTTCTTCTGAAAAGCGGTTTTAAAGTAGTCCCACGTAAGATCATCAGCTGTGGCTCCATCCCGAACTGTCAGCCACCACTGGTACGCTTCATCCTTTAGAAGCGACACCGCCCCTTTCAGCTTTTCCTCCTCGGTCAGGTCAAGATCATCCATTATCCTTTCTGTAGATTCCAGCCAATACTCTGCTACACTGGGTGCCACTCCTGACACACCCCGGAACACCTCAGCTCCGTTGGACCGAATCCGCTCGGGAACAGATTTCTGAGCTCCTAAATTTCCACCATTTGACCACCAATTCGAGGATTCGCAACACTGCCTTGCGATCATCGCCTCTCCTCGTCGATCGCTTCTCCGCTCCAAAAAGTGGAGGTGGTGGTGGCGGTGGTACATCATTTTCGAACCTTGTCACGACTGACGGGTTCGGACACCGTCATCCTACCCTATCGCGTCCACGGCGTCCACGTCCTCTAGAACTCATTCTATCTCTGCGCTTTTAATGCGATTAAGAGAAATTTTATGTATTAGCGTTTGTTCCACTTCATTACTCATGAAGAAATTTTATGAAGAAATTTTAATTAGGGATTCTTTCGTGCAAACAAGGTTTCAGTCTTCTATCCTAGTTCACACAAAGAAGTTCTTGCATCCATTCCTTAATACTTTCCATACCTATTCGCTCTTCGGACATTTCTGCCCATTTCTAACCCAGGGGTATTTTCGTCATTTTCCTACAGGGGTATTTTCGCAATAAAAGAGATTTTAAAACTTTAGTAGAGTAGGTTGTTTTGCAATTCTCAACACTGGAGGGTATTATTAAAAATTGATAAGATTTGAAGTTATGGCATTATTTCGAAAACCAGGGGTATTTTGGTAATTTGGTCCTCCAGGGGTAATTTTGTAATTTTGTAAATCAAGGATGTTTTAACCATTGTAAAACTCTGAGGGTCCCTTTTGAGAATTTTTCTTTCTTAAAACGGTGGTGTTGCAAAAATTTTGTACTCAGGGGCATTTTAGTAATTTTATAAGTTGAGGGCATTTTCGTAATAATTTTTTTCAAAACCAAAGTGTTTCATTGAGGATTTCCAAAGCTGAGTTGAATATTGGAGAAGTAGTTAAAATTTTGGACAAAACCATTGAGTTGATGTTTTATGGACCAAGGGTATTTTAGTAATTTTACCCCTAAGGGCATTTTCGTAATTTTCCACAAATCAAGCTTTTTGGGGAAAAATATTGTAAAAAGAGTTGTTCTTACTTTTGAAAGAGTGATTTGAAAAGTTTTGAAACCAAGTTTTGTTGTTTCATTCTTTTTTTGAAAATCAAGGCTAATTCCTTTCGGTTTTAGTCATTCAGTTTAGCCTATGACCGAGCCCTCTTGGTCGGGATGAACAAGCTACGCACCAGGCGGGTTTGGTGGAGAGGAGGTGAGTCACTGGATCGCTTAAATACCAAGCTTCCACCGAACCTTTCTAGACATGCGCATGAGGTTACCACCACTGAGCCCTACGAGTTAGGGTGAACCCAAGCTACGCACGGGTAGGATACTGCGAAGAGGTGGTGAGTCACTCGGATTGCTTAAATACCAGGCTCTTAGGTTCCAATCCTAGACATGCATCTGGGTTACCACACCCTAGCTCGGTGACTAAGTCATAGATTGGTTTAGTTCTTTAAGTCTTATGTTTAGCTTGTGTGTTTGAGTAATCTAATCCTAGGGTTCAAATTCCTATAAGTCTATCTACGTTCCATGCTTCCTACCCTTCTACAGAATATAATTCACACAGAGGTTTAGATGTACTTACCTGGGCGGATCGGTGCCGGAGACTCGGGCCATGCTGCTTTAAAACCCAAAATCAATTAATAAGGCCTACTAAAACATTTTTGGGCCTTGGGCCCCATGTAGAAGTTTTGAACTGGCTCGATACCAATTTGTAATATTCAAACCCGGCCCAAACGTTAGGACCGAATGTGGGTCGTTCTGAAGAAGAACTTTTGAAACCCATTTTCTAAATCCACTTAAGTTTTGTTTGAAAACCGCTCATTTTAAGTTATCTTCTTTGAAATTATACTTGTCCAATTTGAAAATTTAATTAAGTCAAGTTATTACACAAACTTTCGGATGTGCTCGATGGCACGATAGAATATTTTAGTGTTAATTTTATAAAAGCGCGTGATTCAAATTTTATAGTAAAATGAAATTACCCAACATATAAGAAAAACTAAAGTAAGGTAATATGAGGCCTTATTACATCCGAAATAAAACAACCCAATAACCAAATTTAAAATAACAAAATTAAAGTCCATTAAATTCTAAGTCCACCGCATGGCCTCCTCAAGTCCCTCGGCTCCATATCCATGATCTAAGCATCACCGAAAAAATAATGGAGAAGGTGAGTCACCAAGACTCGATATGTAACCCTTCCCCGTTTTAAAATATTTTCATACACAACATATAACATTTAATATGCGAATAATGTGTACCCAACCTAGCCAACCATACGCCATCTGTCACCCCGTTGTGGTACCAAACCACTTGGTGGTGCCAAACCTTGGTGACATATAGTCACAATGTGTTACCAAAACACCGGTGTCCGTGAGACACAAATCGGGTGATGGGGCCAACCCATCGTGTGATACCAAATCAACGGCGGGCGATCCCATATCTCAAGTGGGGCCAACCCACGGTGGTGTTAACCACGGGGATAAGTCGCTATTGAGGTACCAAACCTCTGGAGGTACCAAACCTCCGGTGACATATAGTCACGGTGTGTTACCAAAACACTTGGTGCCCGTCGACACGATTAATCCGCCCCTCCACTCATCAATCCGCATCAATCACATATTTAAATCTCATGTATTAATGCAACATGCTTACCAAAAGCATCGAATAACAAGTGCACATTTTAGGGACTTACCGGATTGCCAACTATACCGATATGGTATATTATCAATGCTACATAGAAATCAAGTTAGCATTCACAACAAACAGACATATTAACAAGTTATATGTGTGTATGTACACACCTGTTACCACGATAGTCTTAAATCCCGAAGATAATCAATCGGCCACACTCTAAGTCCTTGCCCCTATATTCGGCCAACTATCAAGGTTAGTAATATGGCCATTCGGCCAAACCAAATAATTTAAAGGGGTCATATTTTGTACCCGCATCCTTACCTAATCGCTTGAATCCTAGCTTCGGCACCCGAATCGCAAATCTGGTTCATAAACTACAGTTGGTCAATATTAGCAACCATAGCTTTGGCTTTTCTTAATCATTAGAGGAGTAATCTTTTATAAGTAGACACTTACCACCACCTACCCAAAACCGAATGTCAGAGAATGCCGATTCGATCTCTCTGCTTTGAGATCCCGAAGTGCCTATCATCGATTTCAACACTTTGGTTAGAACTCTTGCTACTAGTTGTCAAACTTGGCTTCCATTCAATCCCATAAGTCGACAAGAAAAGAAAATACGAAGGAGGGTTCGCCATCCCTTACCTTGATAATCGATTGAATTACAAAGAAGTCCCGAGTATCAATGCCATTTGCACCATTCGCCAAAGTGAAATATAAAGAAAAGGGATTTGACACTTTGATAGAAATTTGATTGACTAGGGGTTTAAAACAAGGATGGACTTTTGGTGAAAAGAAGAAAGGTAGATAGATGATTCGGCTAGTAGGAAATAAAAGAAGAGGGGATTAAAGAATGAGGTTTCGGCAAGGATAAGTAATGAGGGTTTCGGCTATGGTTTTGGAGAGGATGTAAAAAGAAAAACAAAATATAAGATGAGAGGGTTTGGAGATTCGGCTAGCAAACTTGGAAAAAGAAAACAAGGAGATCACTTAGGTGCTTTTATAAGCATTCGGCAACTCCCCCCCTCTTTCATAAGTCCTTGCCGTCCACTCCTCCTCAATAAAGAGTCCAAGATTCATCAATCTTCCTTGAATCACTCTAGGCCACCCATTCAAACTAATATGATTTAATTTCTAATAATAAGTAATAATCTCTTAATAATCCATGTAATATCCCTATTATCCTTAAAATAAAATCCCTATTATCCTTCTTTTAACTTATTATTTATCATCAATAAATAAATAATAATAAGAGTTTAAAAGAGGAGAAACTCTCCCCATGTGCCGTCAAAATAAAGAACAAAGAGGGATTTCATGACTCGAACACAAGCTCTCCCTTGCTCCTTGGTGGCGTCACATGTAGCTCTTAAGTGGGCTTGCTTTGCCACTTAATCTAGGCTTATTTTATGTCCAAATTATCCCCATTTATTCTTATAACACCCTCTTGCTAAGGCTCCCTACCTTTAAGAGTTAAAACTAAAATTTCCTACCAAATTGAGCCAACATAACGCCTTAAATTGATCATCATTATTCCACAATTAATGACACAGCAGTTCATACATAAGAAAAATAATTAAATTCCAGGTAACCCCATTTTTGGGATGTTACATAACGAATTCATTGTTTACTTGAAATTACACTTAGTCGAATTTTGCCGATGAAGACTTTGGAGTAATTACGAATACACGGTGGTTTCGCACACAGCCCACCAATAATAATAGATTCATGCTGGTATCACACACAGCCCACCAATAATAAAAGATTACGGTGGTATCGCACACAACCCACCAATAATAACAGATTCACGGTGGTATCGCACACAACCCACCAATAATAATAGATGCTATCCGGTGTACATAGTAGCCTGCACTTAGTACTACACATGTGACCATAGCTATTTTATTCCACAATTTCACATAAAACCATTTCTCGATGCCATATTCTAACTATGGTCTTACACGATTTCACTTAGTCACACTTTGCCATGACTCATTCATGGTATTTTCCATCAATTCATCTTTTAGTAACGAACGAAAGTGTTCAACTTTGCATTCGCAAGTCTCAGACATTGAATTTTCATTGTACAGCAAATAATATAATTAAAATTCACAAATTATTCATCAATTTATCAAATAAACATTTATGATTAACATACGAACTTACCTTGGTATGAAACGACGAAATAAGTCAATTACTCAATTATCTTGCTTTTCCCCCGATCTAATTACGAACCTCATCTCCCTTGATTTATAATAACATATTTAATTTATTTTTTTCATCATGCTACTCAAATTAGCCCAATTTCACATTTTTGGTAAAATTACATTTTTACCCCTAAACTTTGTCATATTTACGCTTTTTCCCTTAGGTTCGTTAAATGAAATGTGTTCAATTTCTTTACTACTCATGCATAGCTAAACCTTTTTCATGCTAATAGCTACCCAAATTTTCCATTATTTCACACCTTTATTACCTATTTTACAACTTTTACAAAATGGTCCATTTTAGGTGTTTTCATGAAAATCACTTAACAAAAGTTGTTTATTTAACAACCAAGATTCATTTTATTCCATAAAAATGCAGAAAACAACATGAGTATTCTCATGGAAAAACCCTAGACTTTCAACCATTTTGCAAAATAGTCCCCTCATTAGCTAGATTAAGCAACAAGGGTTCCAAAAATACAAAAATCATCAAAAATGACCATCAAAATCACTTACTTGAGAGAGTTAGAAGTTGCTGAAATTTTCAAGCTTCCATGACCATTTCCTTGGGTAAGAATCGGTGGAGAAGAAAGAGAAATAAATAAAGATGGTAGCTTTTTGCTATTTTGTCTTATTACACCTATTAATTTATTTACCAATTTAACCTTTTAATAACTTCACCGAATCACCTACTACATGTTCATCTTTGTCTCCTCACTTTTCTATTGGTATAATTACCATGCAAGTGCTCATACTTTTCAATTCTATAGCTATTTAGTGCCTATATCAATTATACCTCAAGTTTTGCACCTTACATGATTTAGTCCTTTTTATCAAATTGAGCACTCAAACGAGAAAATTTCTTTATGAAAATTCTACACAACTTTAGTATCATACTGTAGACATCAAAATAATAATAAAATAAATTTTTTGATGTCATATTTGTGGTCCCGCAACCACTGTTTCGACTAGGCCCAAAATCAGGATGTTACAATTCTTCCCCCTTAGGGATTTTCGTCCCCGAAAATCTTACCAGAATCTAGATTTGATATTTGTTTTCTCAGTGCCTTATCAATTTCTCACATAACCCCAGATTCTCCATTCTTTAATCTCGCAAGCTAAGATTCTGATCTGTTCTTCACTTTTCATCAAATCAAACTAAATTCCAACTTTTCTTTATAACTAAATCGAGAATTTCTATTTCCACAGCTATACTTTCACAAACATTTAGTTCACTATCTTAAATTCAACGATTTTACATATCAAGTCTGTATATATTTTCTTTCAATCTGAAACTGCTTCTAACTATTATGAGTTACTTTCATTTTCTGCTCAAATTTTATGATGAAGTCAATCCCGTGGATCTTTTCTTACAAAACTCTATCAAGTGTCAACCGGGTTCGGTAATTGCAACCATACACACTCCGTACAAGGCCATCTTTACGCGCAACTAAAAGATTATTATTACACACAACTCAATTAATGGTAATTGTTTTTCTCATTTGCTTTCAAATTCTAAAGCACCACAACAAAACATTTCCTCGAGGATCTAAAATTCCCTTTTGGGTTAACTATCTGAAACATTAGAGTTTAGCACGCTGATTGATCTAAAAGTCTCCGACATGTATAATTCAATCTATCAAAAGAGAAATCTTTACATACCGAGATAAAATGTGCACACTTCTCCACACGATCAACAATAATTCAGACATCATCTTCCTTTTACACAAAATTCTTTGAAATTTTATTTCTCACCACTCAAATAGTAACACAAACTGTAACAGTCCTGAAGGTACTTGATAATCAGTTCTAGCCTATTGATAATTCAGACATCTGTACACATAGTTAGAAGTATCATGTTTCATACTATTCAATAGAACAATCGTCTCAGATTATTGTACATCTTAGTACTCCCCGAATGAACAGATAATTATTTTATAATCTCAAGGTTTCTTAATACACAAACTCTATCTCGAAACAATGAATAATCATCAGTTGCAAAGCACACATAGGTTTCCTATTTAGAACATCTCTGACTATAATAGTTTTTCAATGGATAATAATCAATCACTAACTCAAAAGCTTTCGACAGTTCAAACCATCTTAGCAGTCCCAAATTCAGGTCTCTTAAAAACATCAAATGTTTTAAATTTTTGTGGTCATCGATAGGTTACATTACTTATCAAATAATTAATGTTGCTTACTATCAAGAATAATTGCAAATAACTCGAATAATCTTTCAAACAAATAATCTAATCAAACTAGACATCTGAATCAATCTTGACTGTCAAATTATAACTTTTCAATTATTAATCAACGAAGCTTTGAACCACCCTGAAGCCACAACCATCACATGCATTAAAACCATAGTGCCATAATAAGGTCGACATCTTAACTGTATGGATAAATAATATCTCAGGAAAATCTAGGAATAGAGCATTTTTTCTTTTGCACTGTAATCAACTGTGACCAAGGCTATATAATCCCCCATATACTAAGTAGAAATTAGCTGGTAGAAACAGAATACTATCATCACCTGAATTCTATCCCAACTTTTAATTTAACAAAAGAGAGATAGGATACCAGTGTAAGATGGAACAATGCCAAACATAGCCCCAACAGACAAACCATGCTTTCGTCTATTAGTATATTTAGTTAACATTTTCATTCAATAAGAATTTCATCTAAAACATACAGTCATATATACCTCTGAGAGTAGATAAATACATATGGTACTCAGAAGAAATCATCATAAACCACTCAACTATAATCACAGCAATCAACTATCTTAGCAATTCAAACATTATTCCATTGTCTATCTCTAATACCACTGATTTCTCATTATTCCATTACTAATAGAAATCATTTCAGAGGAACTTCCAATTAATACATACATTCTTTAGGTATCATACCTGAGCAATTTGTCTCATCGAATTTAACTTCTTCTTTAACCATGACATTGCATAATCCGTATAATCCTTAAAATAATCTGATATTTCTTTTAAAACTGAGTTCATTTGTCACACTATACTCAACTTTGTTTGCATTACTAATTATTTCACCACTGAACTCTTTAGTTCACACTTATAAACTTATTCAACATGATTCTCGTAAAATTTCGTCATAGAGCAAGATTGGTAAGGGTGAGGTCGTAAAGCCTCTAACTTAACTTTCATAAATACATACATATGACTCAGCATTCATCACTAATGTAATACCATCATAATCACATAGTTCATTCCAAGCAAATTAACACATCTATTTATTATACGAATGTTTTCTATCATCCACAATTTCAAACAATGAATTTACTTACTCGAGCTCAATATTAATATCTAATTAAATTCCAACACTTGACTTCCATTTTACTTACTGACATTTATCAAATTAGAGAATGCCTTACGGGTTTGAGTACGTCGTTCACTTGATGCCATAGTCCAACGATGGTCTTACACAAAGTCTCACATCAATGCCATGTCCTAGACATGGTCTTACACGGAATCACAATGCCATAGCCCAGCTATGGTTTTGCATTCCATACTTTTCCATGGTCCAACCATGGTCTTATCCGTCAATTCTTCATTGAATGATCGTACTCATTTCCTGCGTTCTACTCAATTTGATCTTCCAATTAGATTTTCATACTACTATAATATTCATGGTTCAATAACAAAGACATAAAGCAAAACATCATATTATCTCTAATTTAGCAATTAAACATAAAATTCTACCATATGAACATACTGATTACACTTATTCAAGTAAGTGTACATAAACATACATTCTATCTATTTGAGTAAATTTGCTTACCATATTCATTTAATCAAATATGTTGAGCACATAACATCATATGCATGCCAAGCAAACACGGATGGGCTTTTCACCATATAAACTTTTATTTTATTCTATGTTTCCACTTTTCTCAGCTCATGGTTATCTCACTTTGTACATTAACACATACTTATCATGAACTTCTATTCATACCTTTCTAAGTTTTGTCTCATCATAAACACATTTCAATCACTTCAGTATCATTTTTCAGCATTATTGAAAATAGCACGGTTGGAGGTCATCTCTGTCTTAACAAAATTATTTCGATGGAGCCAGGAGATATCACACTATCGGGTAGTAACGTGGCATGTATAGTTAGACTCTCTCACACATGCTGGGTTAGTCATAGAATTGACTAAACCATAGCTCTGATACCACTAAATGTAACTCTCCTTACCCATGATCAATGCCAGATCAGGGTACGAGGTGTTACAGGACAATAACGCTTGCAACTGAACAAATTCAAGGCATAAATTTTTGTTTAAAATTTAAAATTTTTATCTTATATCATCAAGTCCCTAAATGGGCCTATAAGGCCCAAAACATGCTTTGGGAGTGATTCGGGACTAAATTGAAAACTTTTAAAACTATTGGAACATTTAGAAAATTTCTTTATTTTGGAGAGTCACATGCCCGTGTGGGCAGGCCGTGTGGTTACACCCGCCCGTGTGGCCCAGGACACGCCCGTGTCCTCCACCCGTGCAACACTCTATTTATGACATCATCATTCATTTTGGATCACACAACCAAGTCAAACACCCATGTGCTAGACTGTGTGCTCCACACGATTGAGACACACGGCCGTGTCTCTGCCTGTGTGGTCAAGATATTGGCTATTTTCCAAGCCAATTTCTACCCTATCCTGCCCATACTTGAGTATAACTTGAATGACACATTTCATGACATATTAAAACTACCAAAATATCTGCCACACACACATAATAAGTCATAGCATACAATTTATTAGCCACATTAATGGCCTTATACAATAATAAACTCGAATATCATGGGTCATTATTCTAGGACAATGCATAGTAACATATACACATGACCAAGTTCCCTATACATGCCATATCCTTAAATAGAAAATCATCAATACCTAAATTGTAAGCTTAATAGTGTGATAGGTTCTCCGGTGACTTCCAACCCGAGCAAACCTGAGCACGTTATAAACACAAAAAATAAAAGAGTATGGTATAAAGCTTAGTAAATACGTATGTAAATAATAAACAATTGATTACCATGCTTTTAACAATCCTCATTATAAGCTCTCAAGATAATACCATCATTATTACATAAAATATCACAATTCATTTATGTTCATCTTGAGTTGTTTACTCGAGTTACAGTCACTAAATTATTTTTATCCAGAGTTACAGAAATCAAAATTAAGATCCACTAATTTTTCCTAAAACTAGACTCATATATATTCTTACCATAAAATTTTCAAAATTTTTGGTTTAGCCAATCAGTACATTTTATTCTTTAAAGTCTCCTTTTTGCTTGCAATGGGATTCGAACCCTTGCCCTCTCCTATGCTCCAGACGCTACATGCCACCACAACACAAGCTCCTTTTGCGATTTAAAACATGCGCAACTAAATATAAGCCTATGGGCCAAAGTCTAAGTTCATTTAAAAAGAAATCAAAATGAACTGCAAGCGCCAAGACTTGAACCTTGGACCCCTTGCTTCCTCTATGGCATCACTTTCTTGTCTCCCATGTGGCGCCATTTTCCACTAGACCACAACTCTTTTTGTGTCATTTTTTCCACAATTTATTCTTGAAGCCTACTTACTTACTTCCAGGGTTTTATTCACCTAAAACCAAAATTTTTCCTAAAGCCCAGGTTTGATCCTGGGACTTCATGGAATCCCCCTAACCTTCCAAAATCACTCACCTAATAGATCAACAATGCATTAGTGCCATTCTTTTATTCTTAAAAATTTTAAACGCTCTTACACCAAGGCCTAATAGGCCCAATTCTACTAGGCCCAAATTCGGGGTGTTACATGAAAAATGATATTGAGGTGATTGAAATGTGTTTATGATGAGACGAAACTTAGAAAGGTATGAATAGAATTTCATGATAAGTAAGTGTTAATGTACGAAGTGAGATAACCATGAGCTGAGAAAAGTGGAAATATAGAATAAAATAAAAGTTTATATGGTGAAAACCCCATCCGTGTTTGCTTGGCATGCATATGATGTTATATGCTCAACATATCTGATTAAGTGAATATGGTAAGCAAATTTACTCAAATAGATAGAATGTGTGTTTATGTACACTTGCTTGAATAAGCGTAGTCAGTATGTTCATACGGTAGAATTTTATGTTTAATTGTTAAATTAGAGATAATATGATTGTAATATCCTAGACTATGGCCTATGCATTAATTGCTTAATTATATGAAATAACATGCTTATGTGTGTTGTGGATGTGCATTATGGATTTTTGTGAACCTTAATGTATAGTTAAATACTGTAGAAATTCTTAGATTCTAAGTCTAAAAGAGGGAGCTAGTCTGTTAAGGCCTTAAAAGAAATAGTAGAGGAGTTGTGACATGGAAAATGGGCTTGGTATAGTGGCTTGGAGGCGCCACTTAAGGCCTCTGGGAATGATGCCACAAGCAGTGTAAATGGGTCGAGGTTCGAGTCACAAGGAAAGCAAATAAAAGATTTTAATTTTGCTACAAGGAGGAGAGGATGTGTACAGCACATGGACTATGGAGGAGAGAAAGTGGACGGCACAGGGACACTTCAAGATTTGGCTAAGGAAGAGTGAATTAGGGGATTGGATAGTGAGAGGATGTAGTGGCCGGTCAAGGGACTCTAGGCTTAGTAATTTCGGCAAGAGGGGGGATAATTAAGGCTATTTTTCTTTTCTCTTTTGAAGCATCTGCCGAATTCTCTAGCCACTCTTCTCTTTCTCTCTTTATTTTGTCAAAATTGAAAATAGGATCCTCTTAAGCCATTGCCGAATTCTCTTTAAGTCTTATACACCCTCCTCTTTTTCTCTTGATTCTCCAAAAGCCGAATCTCAAGGTATCCTAGCCGATTTCTTCATAACTTCAAAAGCTAAAATCCGTTGAATAATATCTAGCCATAGCCGAATCTCTCTGTGGATCCAACAAAGAGCAATCAATTTCTGTCATAAAGGTAAGGATCAATTATCGATTCTTTTAATCTTTTTCTTAAAGCCGAAAACAAGGTTCTAATCCCCTTAATGTTTTGGCCGAAACTATGAAGGATTCTTTCGGGATTTCCATAGGGTCGACTTCTAAGGAAACCATCCGGGATTTCAGATCTAAGGTAAGTGACATAGTGGTAAGTGATAAGTAGTTTCGGTTAAAGGCCATCTCCATGGATTTATTGTATATAGCCGATTCTAACAATTGGTAGGCAGGGATTTCGATTACTCAAGGAGCAAGAGACAATTTTCGGGATTTAGATCCACAAGGTAAGTGCTTAAGATATTCAGCCAAGGCTTATTTGGTGATTAGATCTATTTCTTAATTATTTAAAAGCTGAAACTAACCGAATCAAGTGACTTAGTGTTAGCCGATTGCAAGGAAGGAAAGACTACAAGTTTCGAGATTTGTTAGTAGTGAAATCGACAATAAGGTAAGATTTCAGTTTCGATAGTCCTTCGGGATTTAATTAATTAGCCGAATGGATTTATGCTAAATTATTTAAGGTTGGCCGAATATAGGAACTAAGATCTAAAGCATTAGATCGGGTTTTCAGGAATTCAATAAAGCGTTAAGAAAATCAGGTGTGTACCCCCACACTAAGCTTCAATTAAATTATGGTTATGCGTTAAAATATGTGTTAATAAATATATGCATGAAGTGGCTAAAAGTACCATGCAATGGTATGAACGAAATACTCAGGTACGTTTTCCTACCCCTACTATGAGTATATTGTGAAAAATATCCGTTAAGGCACATAAATGCAAATATAAGAATGTGAATAAGCATAAGGCATAATATTTGCATGTTCTGTATGACATGGGCATATGGGTGATATGTAAAGGGGAAGTGAATTGGTGGTTTTATACCCCAATATCTGAATGTGCTGACTTATGTCACAATATAAGAATGTGGTGACTTATGTCACAATATATGAATGTGGTGACTTATGTCACGAATTTTATAAGAGGCGATGAGCACGTCATTGCAATGACTACCTCGATGGTGTGTAGCGGATGGAGGTTGACTTAGTAGTCCCACGATGTGACGGTTAGTGCGGGTGATGTGTAGCGGATGGATATATAGGCTTGGGTTCGGGATTGTATCATTTTATTTAAATGCTATATGAATATGTATGATTTGATATGCCATAACTGTTGAGACTTAGTGTTGATAGTACTCATTGAGTCTGTTTGACTCACCCCTTGTGGGAATATTTTTCAAGTGACACACAGTAATGGACCGGGTCGGCAGGAGCTTAGCGGTGACCATGCTCAGCACAAATTCTATTAGTTGGATATTTCATTTTATTTAAGTACTTTAAATTTTATTTTGGGGTTTTATTTTGATGTAATAAGGTTATAGTATGAACTGTTTACTCATGCACTTAAATTATTTTACTATGGCACGATATTTATCAAATTAAAGTTAATCCTTCTTAATTATAAATAACAAATTGTTTTAACACCTAATCGACACGGGTTTTAAAATTTGAGCCCAACCCAAATCAACTATTTTCAAAAACACGAAAAAAATTTTAGCAAAGTTTCAAATAAGTTTCGAATGGATTTTCTTAGAAGCATGCCGGATCTGGTCAGGGCTTGTGGGCCGGGTTTGGGGTGTTTCAATGATGTTTTGCTTTATGTCTTTGTTATTGAACCATGAATATTATAGTGGTATGAAAATTTAATTGGAAGATCAAATTGAGTAGAACGCAGGAAATGAGTACGATCATTCAATGAAGAATTGACGGATAAGACCATGGTTGGACCATGGAAAAGTATGGAATGTAAGACCATAGTTGGGCTATGGCATTCTTATTCCGTGTAAGACCATGCCTGGGACATGGCATCGATTGTGTAAGACCATAGTTGGACTATGGAATCAAGTGAACAACGTACTCAAACCCGTAAGGCATTTTCTAATTTGACAAATATCGGTAAGTAAAATGGAAGTCAAGTGTTGGAATTTAATTAGATATTAATATTGAGCTCGAGTAAGTAAATTCATTGTTTGAAATTGTGGATGACAGAAAACATTCGTATAATAAATAGATGTGTTAATTTGCTTGGAATGAACTATGTAATTATGATGGTATTACATTAGAGATGAATGCTAAGTCATATGTATGCATTTATGAAAGTTAAGTTAGAGGCTTTAAGACCTCACCCCCTTACCAGTGTTGCTTTATGATGAAATTTTACGAGAATCATGTTGAATAAGTTTATAAGTGTGAACTAAAGAGTTCAGTGGTGAAATAATTAGTAATGCAAACAAAGTTGAGTATAGTGCGACAAATGAACTCAGTTTTAAAAGAAATATTAGATTATTTTAAGGATTATACGGATTATACAATGCCATGGTTAAAGAAGAAGTTAAATTCGATGAGACAAAATATTCATGTATGATACCTAAAGAATATATGTATTAATGATTTCTGTTAGCAATGGAATAATGAGAAATCATTGGTATTAGAGATAGACAGTGGAATAATGTTTGAATTGTAAAGATAGTTGATTACAGTGATTATAGTTGAGTGGTTTATGATGATTTCTTCTAAGTACCATATGTATTTATCTATTCTTAGAGGTATATATGACTGTATGTTTCAGATGAAATTCTTATTGTATGAAAAATGTTAACTAAATATACTAATAGACGAAAGCATGGTTGTCTGTTTGGGCTATGTTTGGCATTTTTCCATCTTACTCTGGTATCCTATCTCTCTTTTGTTAAAGAAAAAATGGTGATAGAATTCAGGTGATGATAGTATTCTGTTTCCACCGGCTATTGTCTACTTAGTATACGGGGGATTACATAGCCTTGGTCACAGTTGATTACAGTGTGCAAGAAAAATGCTTTATTCCCAGATTTTTCTGAGATATAGGCACTAAATAGCTATAGAATTGAAAAGTATGAGTACTTGGATGGTAATTATACCAATAGAAAAGTGAGAAGACAAAGATGAACATGTAGTAGGTGATTCGGTAAAGTTATTAAAAGGTTAAATTGGAAAATAAATTAATAGGTGTAATAAGACAAAATAGCAAAAAGCTACCATCTTTATTTATTTCTCTTTCTTCTCCACCGATTCTTACCCAAGGAAATGGTCATGGAAGCTTGAAAATTTCAGCAACTTCTAACTCTCTCAAGTAAGTGATTTTGATGGTCATTTTTGATGATTTTTGTATTTTTGGAACCCTTGTTGCTTAATCTAGCTAATGAGGGTGCTATTTTGCAAAATGGTTGAAAGTCTAGGGTTTTTCCATGAGAATACTCATGTTGTTTTCTGCATTTTTATGGAATAAAATGAATCTTGGTTTTTAAATAAACAACTTTTGTTAAGTGATTTTCATGAAAACACCTAAAATGGACCATTTTGTAAAAGTTGTAAAATAGGTAATAAAGGTGTGAAATAATGGAAAATTTGGGTAGCTATTAGCATGAAAAAGGTTTAGCTATGCATGAGTAGTAAAGAAATTGAACACATTTCATTTAACGAACCTAAGGGAAAAAGCGTAAATATGACAAAGTTTAGGGGTAAAAATATAATTTTACCAAAAATGTGAAATTGGGCTAATTTGAGTAGCATGATGAAAAAAATAAATTAAATATGTTATTATAAATCAAGGGAGATGAGGTTCGTAATTAGATCGGGGGAAAAGCAAGATAATCGAGTAATTGACTTATTTCGTCGTTTCATGCCAAGGTAAGTTTGTATGTTAATCATAAATGTTTATTTGAAAAATTGATGAAAAATTTGTGAATTTTAATTATATTATTTGTTGTACAATGAAAATTCAATGTCTGAGACTTGCGAACGCAAAGTTGAACACTTTCGTTCGTTACTAAAAGATGAATTGATGGAAAATACCATGAATAAGTCATGGCAAAGTGTGACTAAATGGAATCGTGTAAGACCATAGTTAGAATATGGCATCGAGAAATGGTTTTATGTGAAATTGTGGAATAAAATAGCTATGGTCACATGTGTAGTACTAAGTGCAGGCTACTATGTACACCGGATAGCATCTATTATTATTGGTGGGTTATGTGCGATACCACCGTGAATCTGTTATTATTGGTGGGCTGTGTGCGATACCACCGTAATCTTTTATTATTAGTGGGCTGTGTGCGATACCAGCATGAATCTGTTATTATTGGTGGGGTGTGTGTGAAACCACCCTGTATCTGTTATTATGGGTAGGCTATGTGCGAAACCACCGTGTATCCGTAATTACTCCGAAGTGACCATCGGTAAAATTCAACTAAGTGGAATTTCATGTGAACAATGAATTCGATATGTGATGAATTTTGGTGAGGATTAAAATGAGTAAGTGAAGTGATAAAGTTTTGTATTATTCATGCTAATCAAATTATGTTATTGAATGTGAGCGTATTGTTATAATGTTACATGAAATAGTGAAATTTGAAATAAAACAATTTTGGACAGCAGTAGTTGTGTAACTTTGAAAAATCACCAAAAATGTTGGAAATCCAATTTTAGGTTGAATGTGATATGAAATTAAAGATTATTGAATCTATTTATACATAAAAAAACATAATAAGCAAAATAATTTTATATGGTGATATAATTGGATTCTAGTGAGACAGGGTCAGAATGATTTTCCCTATTCTGACTTGGAAAATTCAATAAAAATTGTAAAAAAATATATAATTGGATAAAATTTATATTCTTGAAATTCTTAATGAGTCTATTTTCAAGATAAACATATGAGAATGTCATTCGAGTTATGTACAAAGAGATAATTAATTTTTAGTGAAGAGGGGTTGGATCTGTCAAACAACAAAATAGGGGATATTTATTTTGCTAAGTTGGGGCGACAGGTAGTTGTGATGGAATTTAACTCTGCTGAAGGAGGGATCCCACATCAGGAAGCTAGCATGAGGGAAGGTGAGAAGCTGGCTTTAAATAGAGCAATCTATGATGAGAGTAGGCACACCTTGGTTGGCGTTTCGTTATGAGAGTGTTGAAGCGTGGATTAGCTTCAGATTCCTATCAGGTGTGTATTTCACACTACTCTAGTTCTAGAGCAGCAAATGTCGAAATACTAGTCACACGACGATGGTAGCCACACGAGCATGCGAGCGCAGGTATGGGAGCTTTGATGCGATAGTTGAGGCCCTCATTAGTGTTCTCATGGGTTTAGGCTGCCTTGGGACAAGTGGGCCCAATAGGCCTATGGGCCCATATGAATAAAGTGTATGATTGTATAGTAGATATTGGATTGGTCTATGTGAATATCATATCTGTAGTTAAATTTAGTCTAAATGGACCACACGAGTGTGTAGGTCCATTTGGGCCGAGAATGGGTCGTAAGCCCATTCACATCATTATCCCTGTTTAGAATACTTTGGTTTAACTGGGCAAATCACAGTTTGATTGGTCTAGTGAAGGTAATGGTGCTCTTGATTATTCAGTACTCTACGTGATAAGGATCGGTGCTAAGGGATTGGCGGCACACTCGTAATCAAGGTGTGTAATCTCACACCCCTATTGTTCTTTTAATGCGATGTTCTGTGAATCGGCTAAAAGCCGAAATACCAAAAAGCCAAAATATCGGCATCTGAGATCACTCGAGTGTGCAAGCGCTCGTAGAGATAAACCAAACCACAAGTGTTCGCGATAGACAGTTGAGACTGTCACAAACTCTCTCGTGGGACTGAGGCTGTAATGGGCCTTGTTGAACCGACGTGGACTGAGTGGGCCTAATGGGCTAATGGGCCCACAAGGGTGAAATCCATGGTAAGTGCCAGGTGATAGATATGGCTACAAAGTTTGCAGAGCCGTGACCAAGAATAGGCTAAATCGGCCACACAACATGTGAGCCCCGCTCGGGCCGAAATGGACTTTAGGGCCAATTGTACCGTTTTGACCAGAAAGGGAACCTGTGTCGCTCGAGGCGATAGTAGACCTCCGAAAAGGTTGTTAGATGACTAAGATTACCGAAATACCCTCTATGTGTAAAGTTACCGAAAAACCCCTATAGGGCAAAATTACCAAAAGACCCGTGATTTATGAAATTACTAAAATACCCTTGGTTTATAAATTACTGAAATACCCCTATAAGGTAGAATTATCGGATTACCCCTATAGGGTAGAATTACTGAATTACCCCTGTAGGGTAAAATTACCAGATTACCCCTGTAAGGTAGAATTATCGAATTACCCTCGTAGGGTAGAATCACCGAATTACCCCATAGGGTAGAATTACCGAATTACCCCTGAGGGGTAGGATTACCGACATACTCTTATAGAGTAAAATGGCTGATTTACCCTTGTGGGTAAATGACTGACTTGTGCTATGATTTGACCGGTTTGACTGTGATCGTATGACTGTGTTTTAGCAGACACAACATGTCCTAGAAAGGTAACTTCTCTCAACCAGAATTCACACTTATTGAATTTGGCGTAACTGCTTTTCTCTCAGAATCTGCAGAACCACCCGAAGATGCGAATCATGCTCCTCCTCCGTCCTCGAATAAACCAAGATATCATCTATGAACACTACAACAAATCGATCCAGATTGGGTTCGAAAACCCAGGTCATCATGTCCATAAACGCAGCTGGTGTATTCATCAACCCAAACGGCATCACTAGGAACTCGTAGTGACCATAACGAGTTCGGAAAGTTGTATTATGAATATTTGCCTCCTTGACCTTAATCTGATGATAGCTTGACCTTAAATCTATTGTTGAGAAGACTGAAGCTCCTCGTAGTTGATCAAACAAGTTGTCAATCCTTGGCAACGAGTTCTTGTTCTTGATCGTCAACTTGTTCAACTGCCTATAGTCAATGCACATCCGCATCGACCCATCCTTCTTCTTAGCAAATAACACCGGTGCTCCCCAAGGTGACATACTTGGTCGGATAAAGCCCCGGTCCAACAGTTCCTAAATCTAATAAGTTCCACCAGCTCCTTCGATGCCATTCTATATGGAGCAATGGACACTAGCGCTGTTCCCAGAAGAATATCAATACCGAGCTCTACCTCGTGATCCAGAGGTAATCCTGGAAGCTCTTCTGAAAAAACATCAGAGAATTCCTTCACTATTCTAACATCCTTTACAGTCAACTCCTTAGCCTCCAGAGCACTGATGAAAGCCAATAACGCTTCACACCCTTTTCGCACCATCCTTTCAGCCTTTAAAGCGGACACTATATTGGACAAGTAGTTCCTTCTTTCACCTATCACTAACACCTCATTATCCTCAGGAGTCTTTAACACTATGTGCTTAGCAGCACAATCCAAGTTCGCTCGATACTTTACCAACCAGTCTATGCCTAAGATCAAATTGAACAAGCCGAATGGCAGTTCCATCAAATCAGCCAGAAAAACTATCCCTTTAACTTCTAAAGGCACACTCCTAAAGAGTTTGTTCACCACTACAGATTGTCCTAAAGGGCTAAGGACAGTCATCTCTTTAGAAAAATCTCAGATTCTATGTTCAGAGTTCTAGATACAGCACTAGCTATATAGGAATGCGTGGACCCAATATCAATCAATGCAGTAAAAGGTAACCCAAAAATAAGGAACGTACCGATTATGACGTCCGGTGCATCGCCCTCCTCTGGTTCACGCACATCTGTGTTCCCAGCACCTCTGCCTGGTGCTCCACGCCCTCAGACAAAACCATTTCCACCCCTAGTGGGACCACGACCTCTCTGTGGTTGCTGACCACCTTTCCCGCTGAACATAATCTTGACCCACTAGCCGCTCTCTGTTTGGCTCTTGCGGACAATCCCTTACCCGATGATCCACTAATCCACACCTGTAACATCCATTACTTCTTGCCCAGCACTCCCCCGAGCGAAACTTCCCACATGTAACACATTACTGAGGCCGATCAACAACATCAGGCCTCGCAACTCGACTTGGCCCATTGAACCTAGGCCTCTTTTGGAAATTCCCCGCAGATCTTGATGACCCAAGATTTTTTTATTCCTACCCTTATCTATATCCTGATTCTATATTTTAGATCGCTTTACCTCTTCAGCTATCTTAGCCATCTCAACCAATACGGCAAACTCCCTTTCTCGTTGCTGGGCTATCAGTACTCACAACTCATCCCTAGACCATCTTCCAATCGGACACACCGCTCGTGATCTGTTGCAACAATACCCCAAGCATAATGGCTTAGACATAGGAATCCTCATACTCGGCCATTGACTTATTCCCCTGGACCAAGTTTAGGAATGCCTTTCTCTGAGCGTCCACATAGCTCGACCCAATATATTTCCCCTGGAACACAGACTTAAAGAAATCCTAGGTAATACGATCAGTCGTTGTACCATCCCTTACCGTGAGCCACCACTAATACGCCTCATCTCGGAGGAGAGACACCACTCCTTTCAGTTTCTCTTTTGCGGTAAAGTCAAGATCATCCATGATACGCTCAACCGCTTCTAGCCAGTACTCAGCTACATTAGGAGCCACACCGGAAACACCCCTAAACATTTTAGCCTCATTGGCTCGGAGTCGTTCAGACATAGATTTTCAAGCCATTGATCACGTGCTCACTCCAGCAACTCTCTCCAAGACACATACCATAGCCTGAGACACGGCATCATCTCTACCAGTTTAGTCTTGAAATTCTGTTTCCGCAACTGACGGTGCTAGCACTTCACCTTCTAGCCCATGCCTTGATTCTGAAGGTTCAGACCCAACACCCCGGCCTCTACCACGGTCGCGCATGCCATGTCCACGTCCTCTAGCAGTCATCACTACTGATGCGACTTAATATGATTAAAATTTTTATGAATTAGTATTTTTCTTCCACTATTTATTACGGAGCAATCTTATGAAAAATAGCATTAAAAGTAGTTCTTGTAAATGCATATACACCTATAGGTTTCAATCTCTGAAGTTGAATTTACTAGCAATCATAGCACAATCCAATTACTTCATGCAAAACAACCAATGATTATAAGACTTACCGTGCGGATTGGTGCTGGAGACTCGGGTACTATGCTTCCAGAAAACATGTATTTTTCTAAACCATTTTCTAAAACAACTTTTGAAAACATTTTTGGACCTCATACTTACAGGCTAATTTTTTAAATTGGCTCTGATACCACAATTGTAACACCCCAAACTCGTTCAATATGTTACGACCAAATCTAGTTTGTTACAGGAATGGTAGTTTTGAAAACAAGTTGTGGAATGTAGTATTTAGTGAAAGCCTTCTAAATAGGGTTCCTATCTTGAGAAATAATTTAAAGTTTCGTTAGAGAATATATTACAAACTTTTATTAAAAATAACTAGGGGTTAAAAATTGGTTTGTTCATATAAGTTGGACTCAGGAAATTTCGGTAATGTGATATTTTGAAACCATAAATTGAAGGTTTAAGAAAAAATTCTAGTTTTAGCTAACTAGTTATTCGCCATCTTTTGTTGTAGTTTTGAAAACTATTTTTTTATGTTTTTAATTTAAGAAAAACCCCATAGTTGAAAGCTTATCATATGTATGACATCAGCATTAAATCCAAACCAACTTTAAGTTAAAGCGGCCTTATTACATAACAAAATCCTGAATTAAAATAAGTTCAAAATAAAGTAACGTAGTTTATGAAAGAAATAGTAACGCATGGCCACAGAGTCCTTGACTCCAAAACCCACGATCTAGTGATTACGGAAAATTCAGCGGGGTGAGTCAAGAGACTCGGTGTGTAAATCCGTATAAGCATAAGCGGCCTTGAACCCACAAGGTACAGCATGTTTATCATGTATGTAATGCAGCCCAACCCAACCTAGTACTTCCATCCTCTAGGTCACCTATATCATCCAAACACCCATGGCATCCTGCCACTGTGGTTCTTGACCACCTTGGTCCCAGACCACTCGTGACAAAGTCACTAAAATATATATAATCGTGGGGCCAACCCACTGTGGTCTCAGACCACCATGATGATCTCTAATTAGTTTATGTATACGTGGGGCCAACCCACTATGGTCTTAGACCACCGAGGCAAGTCACTGATATACATTTATGTGGTTTCAAACCACCATGGTTCTTAGACCACCGTGACAAAGTTACGGATTCACACTTCCCCTTTCATTCAATCCTAAGCCCATGCTCATTTCATCATACCAAAAATGAATGCAAACATACTCTCAATGTGTAACAGATATTTATTTCATACATGCATATAATCAAAAGTATCATCATAGTAGAACTTACCCGGTACCTCCAACCTTACCCACAAAGGTATCTTGACTATTCAAATAGTTATTTTAGCTTTCAGCCAATACAGTTAATAACACAAACAATAAAGAAGTGTGTGAGTAATATACACCTGATAACGCGTAACACAAAGCTTTCTACGTCGACACTTTCACTAGCAGAGACAACGAAAATTTACCTATCCCAGGTAGACGTCAGCTCTCTACCACAACCTCGTGGATAATCTCAAACTGCCGACACAGCACACCTTTTAAACTTTGGAAAGGAGGCTATGGGCACACTCCCCTCCTCAGCATGATCGTTTCTTGTATCCATGAAATAGACTTGATCAAAGGTAGAGAAAACATCGATTGACTATCAAACGAATTGATTAAAGCAGACTATAACCAATAAGGGATATAACAACCAAGAACCGAAAAGAAGTGACTCCTACATTGGTAAATGATGAACCACACAGCAACTGGTTCGGCCTTGAATCAAAGATGAGTTGTGAGAGAACCAAAAGTTCGGCCTAGCAACAAAAGTTGCTCCTTGAGTAATCGGCTAAGAAAAACTTAGAGGAGAACAGTATCACACGAGATTACCTTGCGTTGATGATGATGAAAAACCAAGATAGATTGGGTAGAAAAGAGTAGCCCCTCACGTCTTAGGCTATACGAGCAGCATCGATTAGCATGAAAAAGAACTAGAGGTTCGGTTAGTGAAGAAAGAGATAGAAGATTCAATTTTTAACAAAAGAGAGAAAAGAGAATCATTACCTTCAGCCACCAAGTAACAGGATGAAACTGGTTCACTTGACCAAGAAAGCTATTCGACTAAAGAGAGGAAATGAAAAGTGTTAATGGAGATAGTGCTAGGTTTCGACTAAAGAAGAATATGAGTTCGAGAGATGATTCGACTAGGAAAGAAAATGGTAGAGGAGAAGGAAAGTTTTGGCTTGGCAAGAGAGGAGATGATAGGAAGGGAGGTTCAGTTATGGTGTTTAAAAGAATAGAGCAAAGGAGAAGAAAGAGATTCGGCAAGGGGGTGGCTTCAAGGGATTTCGGCTTGTGAAGGAGATAGCAAAAGAAAATGAGCTAGAATGTGAAGGGTGAAAGGTGAAGAGAGATTCGGCCAAAGATGATTTGGTAACCTTGAAGAAAAAGAGGTTCGCGAATGGGGAGGTTTGTAATCAAGAGAAAAAGAGGAGAAATAAGTTGAGACAACAAAAAGAAAAAGAGAAGAACCCTTAGATGTACTTAGGGAATTTCGGCACACAAAATTCACTCACCAAATTGGCAATTCGGCACACACACTACCCCAAGCTCTCGGTTTTATCAACACACATCAAATGCCGTCAGCCCCTAGCCCCAACAACACACATAGCCAAAATTTCCCCTCCCCACACTCCAACATTCGGCCAACACTGCCCACCTTCACCATAACCCCCGATTTCCTCCTACATTCACTCCCCTTCATTTGTTTGAATAAGTTTGACAAATTCAACACCACAAACACCTCATGGCCACCCATTTAAATGGCTTGACTCATTCAACCAACAACCATGAAGAGTCCAGCCGCAAGCCACCTCCTTAGCTCCCTAAGCACGAAAAATTAAAGCTTCTGAATGCTACTAACGAGACTCGAACTCATTCACCTTGCTGCTCCCTTATGACGCCACACCCCTGCACCTTAAGTGGCATCTTCTTGCCACTCCACCACACCTCTTCTTGTGTCAACTAAAACAAGAAATTACCCTTAAGACCTGCCTCAACCAGCTCTCCCCTAAAGTACCTAAAAACAAAATTTTTACTAAGGCTCTAACTTGACCCCGAACCCTCCCGGGACCCCCAAACATGCCAAATTACAAACAAAACAAGCCAATCACACAGAAAACATAAAAATACAGAACCCCAAATTACAAGATGTTACATGTTTTATTTCAAATTTCACTCTTTCATGTAACATCATAACAATATGCTCACATTCAATAACATAATTTGATTAGCATGAATAACACAAAACTTTACCACTTTACTTACTCATTTTAATCTTCACCAAAATTCATCACATATCGAATTCATTATTCACATAAAATTCCACTTAGTCGAATTTTACCGATGATCACTTCGGAGTAATTACAGATACACGGTGGTTTCGCACATAGCCTACCCATAATAACAGATACATGGTGGTTTCACACACAGCCCACCAATAATAACAGATTTATAGTGGTATCGCACACAGCCCACCAATAATAATAGATTCACGGTGGTATCGCACATAGCCCACCAATAATAACAGATTCACGGTGGTATCACACACAGCCCACCAATAATAATAGATGCTATCCGGTGTACATAGTAGCCTGCACTTAGTACTACACATGTGACCATAGCTATTTTATTCCACAATCTCACATAGAACCATATCTCGATGCCATATTCTAACTATGGTCTTACACGATTTCACTTAGTCACACTTTTCCATGACTCATTCATGGTATTTTCCATCAATTCATCTTTTAGCACTGAACGAAAGTGTTCAACTTTGCGTTCGCTAGTCTCGAACATCAAATTTTCATTATACAACAAATAATATAATTAAAATTCACAAATTATTCATCAATTTATCAAATAAACATTTATGATTAACATACGAACTTACCTCGGTATGAAATGATGAAATAAGTCAATTACTCGATTATCTTGCTTTTCCCCCAATCTAATTTCGAACCTCATCTCCCTTGATCTATAAAAACACATTTAATTTATTTTTTTCATCATGCTACTCAAATTAGCCCAATTTCACATTTTGGTAAAATTACATTTTTACCTCTATACTATGTCATATTTACGTTTTTTTCCCTTAGGCTCGTTAAATGAAATGTGTTCAATTTCTTTACTACCCATCATAGCCGAACCTTTTTCATGCTTATAGTAGCCCACATTTTCCATTATTTCACATCTTTACTACCTATTTTACAACTTTTACAAAATGGTCCATTTTAGGTGTTTTCATGAAAATCACTTAACAAAAGTTGTTTATTTAACAACCAAGATTCATTTTCTTCCATAAAAATGTAGCAAACAACATGAATATTCTCATAGAAAAACCCTATACTTTCAATAATTTTGCAAAATAGTCCCCTCATTAGCTAGATTAAGCTACAAGGGTTCCAAAAATACAAAAATCATCAAAAATGACCATCAAAATCACTTACTTGTGAGAGTTAGAAGTTGCTAAAATTTTCAAGCTTCCATGGCCATTTCTTTGGGTAAGAATCGGTGGAGAAGAAAAGAAATAAATAAAGATGGTAGCTTTTTGCTATTTTTTCTTATTACACCTATTAATTTATTTACCAATTTAACCTTTTAATAACTTCACCAAATTCACCTACTACATGTTTATCTTTGTCTCCTCACTTTTCTATTGGTATAATTACCATGCGAGTACTCATACTTTTCAATTCTATAGCTATTTAGTGCCTATATCTCAAAAAACACGAGAATAAAGCATTTTTCTTCTGCACTATAATCAACTGTGACCAAGGCTATATAATCCCCCGTATACTAAGTAGACAATAGCCGGTGGAAACAGAATACTATCATCACCTGTATTCTATCACCAATTTTTCTTTAACAAAAGAGTGATAGGATACCAGTGTAAGATGGAACAATGCCAAACATAGCCCAAACAGACCAACCATACTTTCGTCTAATAGTATATTTAGTTAACATTTTCATATAGTAAGAATTTCATCTGAAACATACAGTCAGGTATACCTCTGAGAGTAGATAAATACATATAGTACTCAGAAAAAATCATCATAAACCACTCAACTATAATCACTGTAATCAACTATCTTTACAATTCAAACATTATTCCACTGTCTATCTCTAATGCCACTGATTTCTCATTATTCCATTACTAATAGAAATCATTTCAGAAGAACTTCCAGTTAATACATACATTCTTTAGGTATCATACCTGAATATTTTGTCTCATCGAATTTCACTTCTTCTTTAACCATGACATTGCATAATCTGTAGAATCCTTAAAATAATATGATATTTCTTTTAAAACTGAGTTCATTTGTCACACTATACTCAACTCTGTTTGTATTCCTAATTATTTCACCATTGAACTCTTTAGTTCACACTTATAAACTTATTCAACATGGTTCTCGTTAACACTGGTAAGGGGGTGAGGTCGTAAAGCCTCTAACTTAATTTTCATAAATACATACATATGACTTACCATTCTTCACTAATGTAACACCATCATAATCGCATAGTTAATTCCAATCAAATTGACACATCTATTTATTATATGAATGTTTTCTGTCATCAACAATTTCACAAAATGAATTTACTTACTCGAGCTCAATATTAATATCTAATTGAATTCCAACACTTCACTTCCACTTTTACTTACCGATATTTGTCAAATTAGAGAATGCCTTACAGTTTTGAGTGTGTCGTTCACTTGATTCCATAGTCCAACTATGGTCTTACACAAAGTCTCACATCGATGCCATGTCCCAGACATAGTCTTACACGGAATCACAATGCCATAGCCCAGCTATGGCCTTACATTCCATACTTTTCCATGGTCCAACCACGGTCTTATCCGTCAATTCTTCATTGAATGATCGTACTCATTTCCTGCGTTCTACTCAATTTTATCTTCCAATTAAATTTTCATACTACTATAATATTCATTGTTCAATAACAAAGACATAAAGCAAAACATCATATTATCTCTAATTCAACAATTAAACATAAAATTCTACCATGTGAACATATTGATTACACTTATTCAAGCAAGTGTACATAAACACACATTCTATCTATTTGATTAAATTTGCTTACCATATTCACTTAATCAGATATGTTGAGCACATAACATCATATGCAAGAAAAGTAAATACGGATGGGCTTTTCACCATATAAACTTTTATTTTATTTTACGTTTCCACTTTTCTCAGCTCATGGTTATCTCACTCTGTACATTAACACTTACTTATCATGAAATTCAATTCATACCTTTCTAAGTTTCATCTCATCATAAACACATTTCAATCACCTTAGTATCATTTTTGTGTAACGCCCCGAATTTGGGCCTAGTAGAATTGGGCCTATAAGGCCTTGGGCGTAGGAGCGTTTAAAATTTTTGAGAATAAGAGAACGGCACTAATGCATGTTGGATCCATTAGGTGAGTGATTTTGGCAGGTTAGGGTGCTTCCATGAAGTCCCGAGATCAAACCTGGGCTTTAGGAAAAACTTTGGTTTTAGGTGAATAAAACCGTGGGAGTAAGTAAGTAGGCTTTAAGAATAAATTGTGGAAACAAATGAAAGAAAAGGAGTTTTGGTCTAGTGGCAAATGGTTCCACATGGGAGACAAGGAAGTGATGCCATAGAGGATGCAAGGGGTCCAACGTTCAAGTCTTGGCGCTTGCAGTTCATTTTGATTTCTTTTTAAATGAGCTTAGACTTTGGCCCATAGGCTTATATTTAGTTGCGCATGTTTTAAGTCACAAAAGGAGCTTGTGTTGTGGTGGCATATAGCTTCTGGAGCATAGGAGAGGGCAAGGGTTTGAATCCCATTGCAAGAAAAAAGGGATATTTCTTTTGCTAAGTTGGGGCGACAGGTGGTTGTGATGGAATTTAACTCTGCTGAATGAGGGATCCCATATCGGGAAGCTACCATGAGGGAATGTGAGAAGCTGGCTTTAAATAAAGCAATCTGTATGGAGAGTAGGCACACCTTGGTTGGAGTTTGGGCATGAGAGTGTTCGAAGTGCGGATTAGCTTCAGATTCCTATCAGGTGTGTATTTCACACTACTCTAGTTGCAGAGCAGCAAATGCTAAAATACCGGTCACACAATGATGGTAGCCACACGATCATGTAAGCGCACGTATAGGAGCTTTGACGTGATAGTTGAGGCCCTCATAAGTGTTCTCATGGTTTTAGGCTGTCTTAGGCCAAATGGGCCCAATGGGCCCGTGGGCCTATATGAATAAACTGTATGATTTTGTAGAAGATATTAGACTAGTCTATGTGAATCTCATATCTGTAGTTAGATTTGGGTTAAATGGGCCACACGAGCGTGTGGGTTCATTTGGGCCGAGAATGGGCCTTAAGCACATTCGCATCATTATCCCTGTTTAGAATACTTTGATTTAATTGGGCAAATCACAGTTTGATCGCTCTAGTGAAGGTGAAGGCGCTCTTGATTATTCAGTACTCTACGTGATAATAATCGATGCTAAGGGATTGGCAGTACACTCGTAATCAAGTTGTGTAATCTCACACCCCTGTTGTTCTTTTAATGCGATGTTCTGTGAATCGGCTAAAAGTTAAAATACCAAAAAGTCAAAATATCAACATCTGAGATCACTCGAGCATGCAAGCACTCGTAGAGATAAACTGAGCCACAAGTGTTGGCGATAGACTGTTGAGAATGTCATGAACTCTCTCGTGGGACTGAGGCTGTAATGGGCCTTGTTGAACCGACGTGGACTAAGTGGGCCCAAAGGGCTAATGGGCCCATAGGGCAAAATCCATTGTAAGTTTTGAGTGATAGATGTGACTGTAAAGTTTGCAAAGCCGTGACCTAGAATGGGCTGAATGGGCTACATGAACGTATGAGCCCTGCTTGGGCCAAAATTGGACTTGAAGCCCAATTGTACCATTTTGACCAGGAAGGGAACCTGTGTCACTCGAGGCGATAGTAGACCTCTGAAAAGGTCATTAGATGACCAAGATTATCGAAATACCCTCTATGGGTAAAGTTACCGAAATACCCCTGTAGGGTAAAATTACCGAAAGACCTGTGATTTATGAAATTACTAAAATACCCTTAGTGTAACATCCTGAATTAATGGGTCTATGTGTTTAGTGTAAGGATATGTTTAATATGTTAATTTAAGTGATAGGGGTCCAAATTGGGCTCAGGACTAGGCAAAGGCCTTGGTTAAATTGTCTGATTGGGCATTATAGAGTTAAAAGGTGGTAATTGTGTTTAAAATACTAATGTTGGCTTGTGGCCCAACAATAGGTGGTGCTGCAAGGGAGTTAGAAGGTGGCGGCACTAACAGTTAAAGAGGCTCAAGTTTTGGCCGCATGGAGCCCATGTTTTTGGGCCATTTTCGGGACTTAAAGGGGAGCAAGGGGTGACGCCACAACAAGGGTGTAAGGGGCCTAAAATTTAAGTACTATGGAGCCCAATTCTCTTAATTTAAGTAAGCTAAATTTGGCATTAGGGTTAGGTGAAGTGGACGGCAACAAGGCTAAAAAATAGGAGGATTTACATGGATTTTATAATTGATAATATAGAAGATAAAATGGAGAAAAGATAGGAGTTATCAAGGAAAGGTGATGGCTAAAAATCCACCACCTAGAGGAGTAAATAATTCGGCTACTTCATGAAAAAAGGGGTGCCAAATTTTCCCTTTTTATTAACTTGATTTTTAGTTATCAAGAAGGGTACTTTTAATTTTTGATAGGAGTGCCGAAATTTCTATAAATAGGGGGATATCTCATTAATTTTGGCATTTGAACCCTAATTTCTTCTTCTTCTATTGTGCCAAAATTCTTAGTCTTTCCCTCTACAATTTCTTTTCTTTAATTTCTTCAAAAGCCGAAACCTCTCCCTTCACTCTCTTTTCCATTCTTTTCCTCTTGTGCCGATTTCTCTAAAAGTCAAAATCTCTATAGTTTTTCTCTATTCATCCCATTTGTGAGTTGGTTCTATTTCTTTCGGCATTTAAATCTTCCTCATTGACATTGTCAAATCCTCTCCAGTGCTAGTCGAATTCCTTGTGTTAAGCTAAGTGTCGACTTCTGTTGGTTTCTCATTTTCTATTTCAGTTTTTGAAAGGCAAAAGCTGAAAAGCTAACAGTTTAATGGTTCTATGTTGGGCGGCATTCCGGGATTTGAAGGAAACTTGGTCGTCTAGATCTAAGAGCCGAAAATAGCTAGTCTCCAATTTCAGGATTTTAAGGTAAGGAGATTTTCCCTAGATTTTTACTAGATTCGTTCATTATATGCAAGATCTAAACTTTATGATGAGGATTAACGATCATATATTGTGATAGTAGCTCTGACAAGGACTTGTGATGCAATTAAATATGGATCAGGCAAAAGAGAAAATCCCTAAGTTTAAGAAATGAGCGGATCCGTCGTTCGAGATTGGCCACTTGGTGTTGGATCAGCTTCTGAACAACACCTTAGGCAGATAGCAGTTGTGTTGACTACGGATAGCGTCGACATAAAAAGTATCATTTTATCGGTAATCAGGTGTGTAGATCTCTAACACACACTCTCTAATTATAATTTATGTGTAGTGGGCTAAAAAGCTGAAAAATGGCTGTGTAGACAGTCGATTAAAACCCAAAAAGGGTTAGGCAAGGATGCCAGGTACACAATCATAGAAATCTCTATGTATATTGAGACATGCGAAAGCCTGTATGATGTTCTCTTTATGTATGTATGCATGGGGTGGGAATATAATATGAAAGGGGAATTGCATGATGGGTCATACGGTGACCAGTGGTAGAAATCCCACGAATATAAACATGGGTCATATGGTGACCGGTGGTAGAAATCCCACAAATATAAATGTTAGGTCACATAGTGATCGGTGGCTATGACACATGGTGTGTAGCGGATGGAGGGTTGATTGTAGAAATCCCCAAGGTGTGATGGTTGGTACGGGTTGGTGTGTAGAGGATGGAATTCTAGGATGGGTTGGGCCATTCATTATGTATTGTCTATCAGGTATTATGATTGTTGCCTCTATGTATGGGCCAATGCCGATAATGTGTTTGTGGGCCTTAGGTCAGTGTGTTCAGGATGTATACACTGAGTCTTAGTGACTCACCACTTTTCTTTTTCTCTACTCTTTCAGATGAGCTGTAGATCGTGGACATGGGAGCCGAGACAGACTCGAGAGGCCATCAAGTTTTTTTCTATAGATTAAGTTTGATTTTCTTTTTTTTATTATTTCTTTGGGACTATTTATCTAATAAGGCCACCTTAACTTAGACTTCGATTTATTTTTGTTATGTCAGGATTTGCAAAACTTATTTTTTTTTAGTCTCCAAAATAAAATGAAATAATAAATGGGCTTTTCAACCCAATCAACGCAAGTAGTAAAGTTATTTACAAAATCTCACATTTAAAGGATTACTCGGCTAAAATAAACTAAGTTTTTCCAAAACCTTTCAGAGAAAAGTTTTCAATGTTCAACCAGTAGCATACCAGATCCGCTTGGAACTTATGGGCCGGGTTTGGGGTGTTACATTTTGGTATCAAAGCCCATTTCAAAACTCGAGCTGTGAAATATGCCTAGGGATGTTTTGTAAAGTTGAGGAGAATTTGAACAAAACTTTGGAAGAAGATATGGCCTTCGAGTCTATCGACACCCGATCCACGCAGGTAAGTATTCTAACCCTTGATGTGATGTACTTGTTGGGTTGATGGGCTTGAGGGATAAGACTACTAGGATAGTAGCAATGGACCTTAGGCCTAGTTAAACAACTCTTCAAATCCATAAGACTTAATCCAACTAAACAAACCCGTGACCAAGTCGATGGGTTAGGGTGTGGCAACAGGCATACGCATGTCAAAGATTGGATCCCGGAAGAGCTTGGTATTTAAGCAGTCCTAGTGACTCACCTCCTCTTTTCTGGAATCCTACCTGGTGCGTAGTGACTGTTCACCTTAGCCATAAGGGCTTGTTGACGGGCCAAAATCTATAACTAAAACTCGAAAGGGACCAGTACCCCATTTCTTTTATAAAATTACTTATATGTCCTTGATTGTGTAAATTACCCAAAAGCCCTAGGTTGAGGAAATTTACCAAGATACCCTTGATTTTACCGAATGACCAAAATACCCTTAATAGAAAAATTACCAAAGTACCCTTGTTGAGGAATTACTAAATTACCCCTGATTCACGAAAGTTACCACAGTTGACAAAATTACCAAAATACCCTCAGATTGTAAAATTACCAAAATACCCTTATTTTGAAAAATCACTAAGAAACCCTATTATTTTTAAATAAAAATTTACCAAAATACCCTTGTAGGATAAATTATGAAAATACCCCGGGTAGTGAAATGACAAAAATACCCTTATATGATGAATGTGAGTTCATGGATGTTGGTTGTATGTTGATGGTTGATTGTGTGTAACTCCTAGGACTAGGAGATACAAACTTAAAATTGAACTCGTTGCGAATTTGAAATAACTACTTTTAAACCCACTATTCATAAGACTGTCCGTGGTTAATTAGTGGAAGAAAACTAATATATCATAAAATTTCTAATCAGATAAATCACGAATGGTAGGATGAGCACTAGAGGACGTGGTGTGTGTGGCCGAGGTAGAGGAAGAATTACTGTGTCAGAACCCGTAGGGTCTGGTCACGAATCCGAAAATGAGGTACTAGTGCCACCAACTGTGGAGGCAAAATTTTAAGATCAGACGGCCGGAGATGATGTTGTATCTCAGGTTATGTTAAGGGTTTTGGAGAGAGTTGCTGGAGCAGGTATAGGCACAGGAGCCCAAAAATTTGTACCGGAGCGATTTAGGAGCAACGAGGCAGAAATGTTTAAAGGAATCTTTGGTATAGCCCTGAGCTCAACTGAGTATTGGTTAGAGGCAGTTGAACGCATAGTAGACGATCTGGACCTCACAGAGGAAGATAAATTGAAAGGGGTTATATCTCTCTTGGGGGATGAAGCGTACCAATGGTGGCTCACGGTTAAGGATGGTATGGTGGCTGACTGCATCACATGGGAGTTTTTCAAAATAGTGTTTCAAAATAAGTACGTTAGATCAAGCTATGTGGATGCGTAGCGCAGAGCATTCCTAAACCTAGTTCAAGGAAGTAGGTCCGTAGCAGCGTACAAAGCAGAATTCTTACGCCTGAGCCGTTATGCTCGACGGATAGTGGCTACGGAGCATGATCGATGTGTCCGATTTAAGGATGGCCTGAAAGATAAATTACGGGTGTTAATAGCTCTATAACTAGAACGGGAATTTGCGGTGCATGTGGAAAAGGCTAAGATAGCAGAAGAGGTGAAACGGATGGAAAAACTGAACCGAGATAGAGATAGGGGTAAAGGTAAGAGAAACTTTGGATCATCGGGAATAACTAGAGGTAATGAAAAAAGACCCAAGCCAGATGGGCCGAGACGAGATAATAGACCTGTTGCTACTAGTCAAACATCGAAGTGTGCTCAATGTGGTAAGTTCCATGCGGGTGAATGTAGGGCGAGGCAGTGGGAAGTGCTTTAGGTGTGGGTCTTTTAACCATCAAGTTAGAAAATGTCCGCAGTGAAAAGGCAATGAAAGGCCCACGGGCCAAGGGAAAGTTCAACCTAGTAGAGGAGGTCGTGGGGCAGCCGGAGGTGGTAACGGTTTTGGTTGGGGTCGTGGAGCACCAGGTCAAGGGGCAGGAAACACTGAGGCGAGACAACTGGGGTTGGTCTATGCTGTCAGAAGTCGAGAGGAGGCTGACGCACCGGATGTCATAACCGGTACGTTTTAAATTTTGGCTTGTCTTACACTGTATTGATTGACATTGGGTCGACGCATTCGTATGTAGCTAGTAGCGTATCTGGAACTTTAAGGTTAGAACCTAAAATTACCCCTAGGGAAATGACTATAGTTCGCCCGTTAGGACAATCGGTGATAGTGGATAAACTCTATCGGGAAGTACCTCTAGAAGTTCAGGGGATAGTCTTTCGAATGGATCTAATGGAATTACCGTTCGGGGAGCTTGATTTAATTTTAGGCATGGATTGGGTTGTAAGTATCTAGCTAATCTAGATTGTGCAGCCAAGCATATGATGTTAAAAACCCCCGAGGGTGATGAAGTGTTGGTGATGGGAGAAAGGGGGAACTGTCTGTCAAACGTGGTGACTGCCCTAAGAGCGAAAAAGATGGTGAGGAAAGGATGTGAGGCAGTCTTGATGTTTGTTCGTGCTATGGAAGCTAAGGAACTAACAGTGGGAGACGTTAGGATGATGAAGGAATTTTCTGATGTTTTCCCTGAGGAGCTTCCGGGATTACCTCCGGATCGTGAAGTGGAGTTTGGAATCGATCTTCTTCTAGGGACAGCACTAATATCTATAGCTCCATATCAAATGGCGCCGAAGGAGTTGGTGGAGTTGAAAGCGCAGATTCAGGAGTTGTTGGATAAAGGGTTTATTCGACCTAGTGTGTCGCCGGGGAGAACCTTGGTTTTATTAAATCAAGAAAAGGATGGGTCAATGCGTATGTGTATTGACTATCGCCAGTTGAATAAGTTAACGATCAAGAACAAGTACCTATTGCCAAAGATAGATGACTTGTTCGATCAGTTAAAGGGGGCCTCAGTCTTTTTGAAGATAGATCTGAGGTCGGGGTACCATCAGCTTAAGGTTAAGGAGGCTGATATTCATAAGACAGCCTTTAGGACTCGCTATGGTCACTATGAGTTCATGGTGATGCCATTTGGGTTGATCAACGCACCAGCGGCGTTCATGGACATGATGAACCGAGTGTTCAAACCCTACCTAGATCTGTTTGTCGTGGTTTTTATTGATGACATCTTGGTTTATTCAAGATCGGGAGAGGAGCATGATACACATCTGCGAATGGTTCTGCAGATTCTAAGGGAAAAGCGGTTGTATGCCAAATTCAGTAAGTGTGAATTTTGGATGGAGGAGGTTACTTTTTTGGGGCACGTTGTGTCGGCTGAGGGGATTAGGGTTGACCCTCAGAAAATTAAAGTGGTGTTGGATTGGAAGCCTCCCAAGTCGGTGGCAGAGATTTGGAGTTTCCTTGGTTTGGCCGAATACTATTGAATGTTTGTTGAAGGATTCTCCTTAATTGCAAAGACCGATTGACTAAGTTATTCTGGAAAGGAGTTACATTTGTTTGGTCTGATAAGTAGCAAGAGAGTTTCGAGCAGTTAAAAAGAATTTTGATGGAGCCTCGGTCTTGATTGGTGAGGTCGGGAAAGAATTTGTGATTTACTGTGATGCGTCACACACGGGATTAAGGTGTTTGTTGATGCAAGATGGAAAGTTTATAGCATACGCATCTCGGCAGTTAAGACCGTATGAAGCAAATTATTCTACCCATGACTTGGAGTTGGCATCGGTGGTTTTTGCTTTGAAGATTTGGAGGAATTATCTTTACGGGGAGAAATCTATCATTTTCACTGATCATAAGAGCTTGAAGTATATTTTGACTCAGAAGAGTTGAATTTAAGGCAGGGGAGCTGGATCGAGTTGTTAAAAGATTATGATTGCTCGATCGAGTATCATCCGGGTAAAGCTAACGTAGTAGCAAATGCTCTAAGTCATAAAGTAAACCCTGACTTAAGAGCAATGTTTGCTCACCTTAGTCTATAAAATGATGGAAGGTTGTTAGCTGAACTACAGGTGAAACCCTCATGGGTTGACCAGGTTAAAGAGAAGCAACAGACGGATGAGTTGTTGAAAGAAAGGTTTCTGGTAGGGTCAAGTGATGAATCGACAAAATTTAGTGTTGATAAGGATGGGCTATTATGTTTCCAAGGAAGAGTATGCATGCTGAGGGATCCTGAGTTGAGGCGAAGGATTTTGCAAGAAGCACATAGTAGTCCATACGCTATGCATCCCGGAGGGAGTAAGATGTATCGAGACTTACGGGAGCAGTTCTGGTAGCCAAACTTAAAATGAGAGGTGACTGATTTAGTGGCCAAGTGTTTAACCTGTCAGCAGGCCAAGGCAGAGCATCAATTACCATCAGGGTTATTGCAGCCGGTGAAGATTCCCCAATAAAGTGGGAAAGGATCACAATGGACTTTGTTAGTGGGCTACCCCTCACACCTACTAAGAAAGATTCGATCTGGGTGGTTGTGGACCGTTTGACGAAGTCTGCTCACTTCATACCAGTGCGGGTCGATTACTTTTTGCAAAACCTGGCTAAGCTGTATGTAGCAGAGGTGGTAAGGTTGCATGGAGTACCGGTATCGATCATATCGGATAGGGACCCTAGGTTCACCTCGTGATTTTGAAAGGCGTTACATCAAGTGCTGGGAATGAAGTTGGATTTTAGTACAGTGTTTCATCCTCAGACCGATGGACAGTCTGAGCGGGTGATTCAAGTCTTGGAGGACATGTTGAGAGGGTGTATCATTGATTTCAGAGGTAGTTGGGAGGAGTTCTTGTCGTTAGCAGAGTTTGCTTATAACAACAGTTACCAGTCAAGTATTCAGATGGCACCCTACGAAGCTTTGTATGGGCGAAAGTGTCGTACTCCTACATGTTGGACGGAATTAGGGGAACGTTAAATTTTGGGTCCAGACTTGGTCACCGAGATGGAGAAGAAGGTCGAAGTAATTCAGGCTAGACTAAAAGAGGCGGCAGATAGATAGAAGTCCTATACTGACTTAAGGCGTAAGGACACAGAGTTTGCGTGGGGGACAAGGTATTCCTAAAAGTCACCGTTGAAGAAAGTGCTAAGATTCAGATGTAAGGGTAAGTTGAGCCCCAGATTTATCGGACCATATCAGATGTTTAAGCGAGTAGGACCAGTGGCATATCAGCTTGAGTTACCTCTGGAATTAAGTCAAATTCACGATGTATTTCACGTCTCTATGTTAAGACGTTATTGTTCGGATCCATCTCACATAGTGCCTGTGGAGGAAATCGACGTAAGACCCGATCTATCCTTCGAAGAGGAACCGGTAGAAATTTTGGATCGTGATGTCAAGGTGTTGCGAAGGAAAATAGTCCCATTGGTTAAGGTGCTGTGGCAGAATCATGGTTCTAAAGAGGCTACGTGGGAACTCGAGGAAGCAATGCGGCAGCAATACCCCCATCTTTTCTGATCAGGTAATTTCGAGGACGAAATTTCTTTAAGGGGGTAGAACTGTAACATCCTGAATTAATGGGTCTATGCGTTTAGTGTAAGGATATGTTTAATATGTTAATTTAAGTGATAGGGGTCCAAATTGGGCTCAAGACTAGGCAAAGGCCTTGGTTAAATTGTGCGATTGGGCATTCTGAGTTAAAAGGTGGTAATTGTGTTTAAAATACCAGCGTGGGCTTGTGGCCCAACAATAGGTGGTATTTGCAAGGGAGTTAAAAGGTGGAGTCACTAATGGTTAAAGAGGCCCAATTTTTACAGCAAGGAGCCCGTGTTTTTGGGCCATTTTCAGCACTTAAAAGGGAGCAAGGGGTGACGCCACAACAAGGGTGTAAGGGGCCCAAAATTTAAGTTCTATAGAGCCCAATTCTCTTAATTTAAGTAAGCAAAATTCGGCATTAGGTTTAGGTGAAGTGGACTACAACAAGGCTCAAAAATAGGAGGATTTACATGGATTTTATAATTGATAATATAGAAGATAAAATGGAGAAAAGATAGGAGCTATCAAGGAAAGATGATGGCCGAAAATCCACCACCTAGAGGAGTAAATAATTCGGCTACTTCATGAAAAAAGGGTGCCGGATTTTCTCTTTTTATTAGATTGATTTTTAGTTATCAGGAAGGGTACTTTCGATTTTTTGATAGGAGTGTCGAAATTTCTATAAATAGGGGGGATATCTCATTAATTCTAGTATTTGAACCCTAATTTCTTCTTCTTCTATTGTGCCAAAATTCTTAGTCTCCCCCTCTACAATTTCTTTTCTTTAATTTCTTCAAAAGTCGAAACCTCTCTCTCCACTCTCCTTTCCATTCTTTTCCTCTTGTGCCGATTTCTCTAAAAGCCGAAATCTCTATAGTTTTTCTCTATTCATCCCATTTGTGAGTTGGTTCCATTTCTTCCGGCATTTAAATCTTCATCATTGACATTGTCGAATCCTCTCCAGTGCTAGCCGAATTCCCGGTGTTAAGGTAAGTGTCGACTTCTGTTGGTTTCTCATGTTCTATTTCGGTTTTTGAAAGGCAAAAGCCGAAAAGCTAATAGTTTAATGGTTCTATGTTGGGCGGCATTCGAGATTTGAAGGAAACTTGGTCGTCTAGATCTAAAAGCCGAAAATAGCTAGTCTCCAATTTCAAGATTTTAAGGTAAGGAGATTTTCCTAGACTTTTACTAGATTCGTTCATTATATGCAAGATCTAAACTTATGATGGGGATTAACAATCATATATTGTGATAGTAGTTCTGAAAAGGACTTGTGATGGAATTAAATATGGATCAGGCAAAGGAGAGAATCCCTAAGTTTAAGAAACGAGCGGTATCTGCCATTCGAGATTGGCCACTTGGTTGTGGACCGGCTTCTGAACAACACCTTTGGCAGATAGCAGTTATGTCGACTACGGATAGCGTCGGCATAGAAAGTATCATTTTATCGGTAATCAGGTGTGTAGATATCTAACACACACTCTCTAATTGTAATTTATGTGTAGTGGGCTAAAAAGTCGAAAAGTGGTTGTGTAGACAGTAGATTAAAACCCAAAAAGGGTTAGGCGAGGATACTAGGTACGCAATCATAGAAATCTCTATGTATATTGAGACATATGAAAGCCTGTATGATGTTCTCTTTATGTATGTATGCATGGGGTGGGTGTTGTAAGCCCAATTTTCCCCAACCCACCTAACCCATCAACCCAGACCCAGATCATTAGCCCAATCTACCCCCAACCCAAATAACAGTTAACCCAATGCCCAGGCCCAACCGAAATAGGCCCAAACACCAAATTTTTCAGAAAAAATAAATAAAACCCTAAAAGTGCGCTTGATTCTGCTGCGCCTCTAACCCACATGCATTCGCGTCCCATGGCCACTGACCTGACCACTTACCTTTGTTGAAAGCTACAGGCCACCGACCACAGCCCATGTTGCGTCTCCATCGCCCAGCACTACCCAAGCCTACAAGCATTAAACAAAGAAGTGACAAAAAGCTTGTAAACAATGGCTATAAAAGCCATTTCTAAACAAATTGTACAGGACTTTTTTTTCTTTTTCATTTTTTGAATCAATACTATACAAAAAGACTTCGAATACAAGCACAAATAGATTAAGCACAAAAAGGGATAGAGATTAAGGCACTAAAATCGACTAAAAATCTAAAATAGAGGCAAAAAAGGTGATTTTCTCTCCCTTTTATTTTCGAAGCATTCTTTTTTTCTCGGCATATATGTCTACATATTATTAAAGAATATTAAAAAGGAATAAAAATACAAAATTTTACCATTTTTTTGAACTTCCGACCACCGCACGTAGTAGTCGACGACGGCGAAGACGCGACAGACGTCGGCCGGGGCAACGCCGGCGAACTAAACCTGCAGAGAGAAAAAAGAGAGGGGGATGAATTTTTTTTTTTGTAAAAGGATGAAATGAAAATTTTTGGGGATATTTTGCCTTTTATAGGCACATGAAACGACGCCGTTTTGGCCAGCGTCCTTAAGCCCCAAAACGACGTAGTTTCACCTGTTCCGACCCGAACCCGACCCGCTCCAGGTAGGATCCGCGTGTTTTCTTTTTTGCGGAAGGGTTAATTGCACTTTTAGCCCTTCCGCTTTTTTAGTGCTTTATAATCAGACTTTTATTATTTTAAAATCCCGTCCAATATTTTATTTTGGTTTTCAATTCGGTCCCCTTTTGTTGTTGCGCGTTTTGGCCGGAGGGGTTTATTACATATTTGGTCCCTCCGCTTCCTCCGCGCATACAAATAGGTCTTTTTCTTTTATTTTTGTTTCGAATTGACCCCAAACTTTCGTTTTAAATTCAATTTGGTCCCTTTTTCAATTATCTTGCAAATTTTTTATATATATATTTTATTGCTATTATCATTATTTTTATTATTGATTATTATTAGTTAACATTATTGTTATTTATTGGTATTATGACCATTGTTTTTTTATTATTTCCTTATCTTTATCACTATTTTTACTCTTTTCTTCATTATTATTAGTTACTAATATTATTACTATTACTATATTATTATTTCTATATAATACATATATCTTGTTACTATCATATTGATTAGTTAGTAATGTTATTATTATATTTATTTTCAATATTGACGTATTTTTTATAAATGTTTTACTATTATTTTATTTTATTTTATTTTTCTTTTCTCTAAAAATTATTACTATTATTTTACTTCCTTTATTATCCATTATTATTATCACTATCATTATTATTATTATTATTATTATTATTATTATTATTATTATTATTATTATTATTGTTATTTTCATTATTATCATTTAAATCGCTATTTCTCATTTGTTACTATCGTAATACTTCCAATATATTTTATATCATCCTTACTTATACGTATATGTGTCCTTTTATTATCCTTTTCACGCATAACATCGTGCTTTTTTTGCGTTTCCACGCTAATTTGTCTCGATGCCTCAGTTTCATAACAATCAATATTTCGTATTAGAGATTTGAGAAGATCGATCCAAACTCACTGGGTTCCGATTTTCCTCATTTAAACTATTTTGAAATCGCGATTTAAGTTTTTAACAAAACACTTAATCTCGGATATTCGAAATGTCGCGCCTTAACTTACTGGACTCGACGTCTAGGTACCTCGAGATAAGTTTCTTTTTCTTCTAAAATAGAGGCAATATCCCTAATTTGGGTTTTCGGGAAAATGAGCCCTAACTTTCTAGGTTCTGACTTCTCGTTTGACAAATGACGGGAGATCCTCTTCAAATATAAAGCCAAGTTTTAAAAGGCGAGCTTAGTTTCGGGAATATAAAGTATTGCGCCCTAACTTACTGGACATAATGCTTTATCTCTTCGAAAATAAGAGAGTCTTAACATCCCTTTCGATCCTTTCAAGTTTTAGAAATAAAAAGTATCTATTTTCGAATCATTTCAAAGTTTTCAACATTAGGACATCGATCAATCAATTTGATACCAATTTTGGGCGTATCGAGGATGCTAACCCTTCCTCGTGCGTAATCAACTCCCGAACTTGTTTTCTAGATTTCGTAGACCAAAATCATTGTTTTGATAAATCAAACTGTTTATTAAAAACAACTGTTTTACGAGGTGACCGATCACACCTCATCAAAAATGATTGGTGGCGACTCCCCTCTTTTTCATTTTCAAAACCCGAGTTGACCACGTTGTTTCCTGTTTTATTCAAAAAATGGTTACGACAGCTTGGCGACTCCACTGGGGACTCGAGGGTCAGGCCATAGATTGATTGATTTTTGTCCTTTTAATTAAAATGGTTTCAAAAAATCATGCTTCTTTTAATGCACTTTCAATATTGGGTCTCGTAAATACTTCGGCATTGCATTGCAAGACCGTTGTGGTCACACCTTTAAGTGGGAGCGAGAAGTTATACCTTCGTGAGGTTTTCACCTCCGCATGGGCTAGTGGACTGCTTTCGGGATACATCCGTACCTATGTCTTCATGAAGCTTTCACTTTTGCATGGCCATAGGGAAATGTATTCCCCTGAACCGAACTCAATCGTATGAGCCTATAATGGGTGAGGATCAAGGAATCTGCTGGTTTGGGTACCTCGAACTTTAGAACTCAACCACATGTAAAGAGCCTAAGAACCCATCCCGAGTCGAACTATGCCGAACCTTAGTAGTTACCCAGATAGGCGTTTGTGTATTTTACATGCTTTATATCTCATTCTGTGGTACTAATTGAGGATGTTTTATTTCCTCTACATGTCATTTCCATTTTTAAGAGGCATCAATTCATGGTCCATTTCTGAGTTAGAAAGCTGGTTATGGAAAGCAAATTTCTTGATAAAGTGGAGGCCATCCGCACCTGGTCAGAGCAAAGCCAATTAGAAAGAGGGGACAGCTTAGCTGAGGGATATGTGTCAAAATTACGGGATTTCACCAATATCAGTGTCACGCAGAATGAACTCCAGGAGTTGACCCAGTGTGATGACGAGACAAAGCAGTTGTTCCATATTACCTACGGTGATCTACCATACCTGCTTGATGTCAAAATAGATAAGCACTTATTCCGAGCAATGACTCAGTTCTGGAATGCTGTTTATAACTGTTTCTCATTCGGGAAAGTAGATTTGGTTCCCACGGTAGAGGAATACGTGACCTTGATACGTTGTCTGAGAATTCAAGTTGATAAAGCTTATTCCAAAGCAGTTAATAGCCCGACTTTTGCTAGGAAATTGATGAATATCACGGGAATGATCGAACAATGGGTTTCAGCTAGAATACAAGAGAAAGGCGAGGGGAAATGCATACCTTGGATATATTTGAGGGACCTGATCTTAACGCATCCTGATGCAAATAAAAAGATTGACATCTTGGCCTTATGTATTTACGGTTTGGTGATCTTCCCAAAAGCTCTAAGACATATTGACGAAGCAGTTATTGATCTATTCGACCGATTAGACAAAGGGGTCACACCTGTTCCCACTATCTTGGCCGAATCATTCAGATCCTTGAATGCATGTCGGAGAATAAGTGAAGGCAGGTTTATTGGATGTGCGTAGTTGTTATTGGCCTGGTTCCATAGGCACTTCTGGAAGGTGGAGAAAGTGTCTTATCGATTTTTGTCGGAGAATTGCTCCCCGTTGAAAGAAATAGTAGCTACGCCTAGGAGAGAAGACGTGTCCGAAAAAAACTGGATAGCGCTCCTTCAAAACCTTCAAGAAGACGACATCGAGTGGAAGGCTCCTTGGATGATTCCCGATAAGGTCCTTTATCGTTGTGGAAACTTCGACTAGGTTCTTCTACTGGGAGTTTCCCTTTACTAGTCCTAAGACAGTATAGTTCAAGACAGTTTGTACCAACGACATACGAGCGAGCTCAATGCGAGTTCTCATCTGAAGGGGAGCTATAAGAAAAGGTTAAAGAGATCTCTAGTGCACGGAATCAGATTCATAGAATGAGAAGATTATCCGCAGGCCCGAGGATGACCCCAAAATACAGTGAATGGAGGGCTAGGAGAATCAATGATAACATCCCCGAGCCAAATCCAGAAGGCACCCGATTGAGAAAAGAATGCTTGCGAGTGGTCCCGTCAGAATTAGAGATTGTGAAACAAGATTTTGAACGATTGAGTTTGGAACTTGGAAAAAGGATAGAAAAGATACTCCTCCAATTGAGGTGGACGGTCAAAAATTAGAGGCTGAGAAACTTAGAAAAAAAATGAAAGGTAGAGGAAGACCGAGATAGCTTGAAGACGGAATACAAGAAGATGCGTCTGACGATAAAAAACACTGGATTAGGGAAAACTTCAGAACAGTGGCGACAAGAGATCCGAGAGGAAAAAGCCAGAGTTAGCCATTGGGAGAAGAAGTTTCGAGAGATACAAATGCAAAAAGAGTCCTTAGAGAAGGGCATGACAGAAAACCAAAAGGAGAAAAGGGACTAAAAGCTCAAATAGCTGAGCTTGTGTGGTCTCTGCACCACTATCGAAGTCAAGACTCAGAAAGCAAACTGAAATCAAGTCTGAACAGAATCGAGGAAATGAAGGGTAAGGTTGAAGAGCTAGAATTGGCATTTCACAGTAGTGAGCTCCGAATTGAGCTTCTGGAAACAAGAGAAAGGCGTTGGGAGGAGGAGCTTCGCCATTCTTGCGAGCAAGTTAGAAGCCAGAATTACCTCATGTGCGAAGCGATAATCTAGATTTAAGAGGTAGCTGATCACATACAGACTTTGGCTGCGGAAGTTGACATATTGAGTGTGAGATATGAGCTACCGTCGGGTTATAATCAAGAGCTAATCTCTTTGCTTGGGAAAATCAAAACATTAGGCCTTAGGGCGAAAGCATATTTGTAATCAGCTTTATGTAAAGGGTTTTGCCTTCTAATAAAGTTTTCTAAAATGAAGTTGATCAGAATCGATGTCTTCTTATTGCATTCATGCATTTGCATTGCATCATATTACATGCATTTAAGTTTATAAAGATGGGCCTAATTAGCTAAAAGTGTCAGAAAAGAGAGAGAGAGAAAAAAAGAAGTGAAAGGAGAAAATCTGGAAGCGGAACATCACTACAGAACACGCGCTAAAACTAGGAAAATGGATCAAAGGTTCGAACAATTTTAGAAAGAAATGTAGGAACAAATGCAAGAGCAAATGTTAAAACTCCAGCAGGAAATGAGGGACCAAATGTTGGAGGCTCAGAGGAATATGATGGCCCAAATGGCCCAAATGATGAACGGGGCAATGGATAAGGGGAAAGGTCCTATGCCTCCAGTCAAGGAAAGTAGTGAAGGCATCCCCGGGTTTTACCCCGCCACACGCAAGAACAAGGCCTGAGGAGTATATCCTAAGGCCACCAGTTGCGATCAGGCCCCAACAAGGGTAGGATGACGCTAGACCTCTCATGAGCCTCCATGCAGGCTCCGGATCCCAACCAGGAGATAACCCGGCCAATCCTGTTGTACCCGATTTAGATATGGCAGAGAAAATGGGGTCGAGAGAAGAATCTTTAAGGCAGTTAGAGGATCGTTACAAATGGCTGGAAGAAAAATTCAAGGCGCTAGAAAGTATCTATCATCATCATGGGATTGATGCAAAAAATTTAAGTCTAGTTCCGGATTTAGTACTGCCTCAAAAGTTTAAAATGCCTGACTTTGAAAAATATGGTGGGACTAGCTGCCTGGAGGCCCACATTACCATGTTCTACAGGCGAATGGCTGGCTACGTGAACAATGATCAACTCTTAATCCACTGTTTCTAAGAAAGTTTAGTGGGCGCAGCTACTAGATGGTATAATCAGCTTAGTCGGGCCAACATTAGTTCTTAGAGAAATCTGGCTCAAGTATTTCTAAAGCATTACAGCCACATTACGGACAGGGCACCAGATAGAATTACTTTGCAAAGCATGGAAAAAAGGCAAAATGAAAGTTTCAGACAATACGCTCAAAGGTAGAGGGAGGTCGCCATGCAGGTCCAACCACCCCTCTTAGAAAAAGAGACTACCATGCTCTTCATTAATACCCTGAAGGCCCCTTTCATAACTCATATGATAGGGAGTACGACTAAAAGCTTTACCGACATAGTAATGGTGGGAGAGATGATTGAACATGCCATAAGGGGCGACAAGATCGAGGCAAGAGAAAGAGCTAGGAGGGTCGCTCCTAAGAAGAAAGACAGTGAAGTAAATAATGTGAGCATACACAAGGCGATCACGGTTAATCGGCCAAAGGCAGTCACCTCTAGACAACAAGGTCCGGCAAGACAGGAATCGAGAACCAGACTAAATACTGAAAAAATTCAATTCACGCCAATTCCAAAAATGTATAAGGAGCTATACCAGACCTTATTCAACGAGCATATCGTGTCCCCGTTCTATCTGCAACCATTGTAACCTCCATACCCTAAGTGGTACGACCCTAACGCTCAATGCGATTACCATACAGGGGTAGTGGGGCATTCAATAGAGAATTACCTCACCTTTAAAAAGGTAGTCGAGAGGCTAATAAAGATGGAGGTCATAACACTCGACGATTTGATAAAAAAGGGGAACCCACTACCCAATCACGAGGGTAGAGGGGTAAACACGATTGGTGAGGAGGTGGTGAGAAAAATCAAGAAGGACGTCATGGAGGTGAAAACCCCATTGAGAGTAGTCTGGAAGGAAATGACAAAAAGAGGATTGACAGATTCAGACCCTGTGAAAAATTGGAGGTATATAAAGAACTACTACAAACTCCATAAAACAAAAGGGCACGAGATTCAAGAATGTACCCAGTTTAGAATCTTGGTGCAAAACCTTATGGACAACAAGGAACTGGAGTTTATGAAAAAGGAGTAGAGGAAAGGAATGAATGTGTGATTGAGAAAGAATTGATGAAGCCTGGAGTCAATTACCCGAGAATCATAATCTCACAAAACATGGAAGGTGGGGTGCGGGAAAGGCAGAAGATTATAATTCAGAGACCTGCTTCTTTTCCCTACAAAAATAGTAAAAAGGTACCCTGGGACTACAATTGTAATGTGATGATACCAGGGGCGGAAAGCTCCACTAGCATTTCTGATGAAGTCAAGAATGAAGGGTCCTATCTGGCGTAGTGGGAAGCGATGCGACCCTAAGAACAAAGGCATGAACCAAGTGAAACCAAAGACTGTGCTGATTGGGCAGAAAAAAACCCGAAGCCCCTGTCAATGAACCCGTAAAAGAGGAGGAGGCCAAAGAATTCTTGAAATTCTTGAAACATAGTGAGTACAATGTGGTAGAACAGCTGCGCAAACAACTAGCTCGCATATCCGTGCTAGCCCTGCTGTTAAGCTTAGAAGTGCACTGTAAAGCACTGATGAAGGTACTGAATGAAACTTATGTTACTAAGGATATATCCATTAATAAATTGGACCGTCTGGTTAGTAACATAAGTGCTGACAATTTTATTTACTTCAGTGATGATGAAATCCCACGAGGAGGCATGGGACCAACAAAAGCCTTGCACATAACTACTCATTGTAAGGGATACACTCTGTCGAGTGTGTTAACAGATAATGTATCAGCTTTAAATGTCTTACCTTTGGCTACACTGAGGAGGTTGCCTATAGATAGCTCTCACATGAAAGTATGCCAGAACATAGTGAGAGCATTTGATGGCACCAAAAGAAGAGTGATGGGAAGAATGGAAGTGCCATTATTGATCGGGCCTAACACATATGAAGTAGATTTTCTAGTCATGGACATCAACCCTCTTACAACTGCTTGTTGGGAAGGCCTTGGATTCATTCGGCAGGTGCTGTGCCTCGTCATTGCACCAGAAACTGAAGCTGGTAATAGAAAATCGACTGATAAATATAAACACTGAAGAAGACATCATAGCAACGATTACCAATGAAGCGCCATAGCTAGAAACAAGTGAGGAGGCCGTTGAATGTTCCTTTTGATCCTTAGAGTTCGTAAATGCTACTTTCATCTCGGAGGGAAATGAAGTCTCGATGCCTAAGCTATCCAAGACCATGAGGATGGGCCTACGAATGATGATAGGAAAAGGGGCTCTACTTGAAAAAGGATTGGGCAAACATCTCCAAGGGAAAGTTCAGATCCCGATGTTAAAAGAGAAGAGAGACCGTTTTAGCTTGGGTTTCAAACCAGATGCAAAATAAATGAGGAAGGAAATAGAGAAGAAACAAGATAGGAGAAGGGCAAGGTTGAACGGAGAGGACGTCAAGTAGGAATCAATGACATTCCCCCACATATCCCGTACCTTTGTATCAGGAGGAATGATCTACCCGGAGAATCTTCCTCACATCAATGCCATACACGACAAGGAAACCGATCAAGGAAACCTGTTGGGCATTCGCCCATACGAACCTGGTGAACAATTGGACTGCAGAGGAATTTCCTATAGTTTTTAGAGATTATACAGAGTAATATTCAGAATGCACTCATTGTTTTAAGCCTAGAAACAATGAGATTTCTTTTGTGAAATAGGCTCATGTTCGGATATTTTGTTCCAATGAAATGTATCTTTAATTCTAACAAACTTTTTTTTCATTTCTTGTTCCCATTCATATCATGTGAATAGTTATCCTTCAATTCATTTATTCTTTGTACATCCCTTGATACCCATCACAGGTCCCTAGCCATCAATGATATGAGCAACGATACTACAGATTTAGAGGTCCGTTTTGAGCAAGACATGTGTTTAGAGGAATCTCAGGATTTTGAAAGTGACAGAGAATGTGACTTGCCTCCAGATTTGTTGAGAATGGTAGAGCAAGAAGAAAAACATATCCTACCGCATAAAGAGTCAGTGGAAGTGGTGAACCTGGGAGAAGGACAAGAAGTGAAGATTGGAGCTTGTATCACGGTAGAGACCAGGCAAGACCTCATCAAGTTACTCTAAGAATTCAAGGATGTATTCGCATGGTTGTATTAAGATATGCTCGAATTAAGCACTGATATCGCGGTACACTGGTTGCCCATAAAAGAAGAATACAAGCCCGTCCAATAGAAGCTTTGAAGAATGAGACCGGATGTTTTGTTAAAAATAAAAGAAGAAGTCGAGAAACAATTTAACGCTGGATTCTTGCAAGTGGTTAAGTATTCGGATTGGGCGGCTAATATCGTCCCTCTCCCTAAGAAAGATGGGAAAGTGTGAATGTGTGTAGGCTACAGGGATCTAAACAAGGCTAGCCCGAAAGATAATTTCTAGTTGCCTCACATCGACACCTTAGTAGACAATACGGCGGGCTATTCATTGTTCTCCTTCATGGATGGTTTCTCGGGATACAACCAAATAAAGATGCATACTGAAGATATGGATAAGATAATATTTGTCACCATGTGTGGGACGTTTTGCTACAAGGTGATGCAGTTTGGGCTAAAAACATGGGAGTGACATATCAGAGAGCCATGGTAACCCTATTTCACTACATGATGCACAGAGAAATTGAGGTTTACGTCGATGATATGATCGCCAAGTCCTGAACTGAAAAGGAACATGTGCAGGTTTTAAGGAAACTATTCTTGAGGTTGAGGAAATTCCATCTAAAACTTAATCCAGCAAAGTGTACCTTGAACTCGATGCAGGAAGTTGCTCGGATTCGTGGTCAGTAAAAAGGGGATTGAGGTTGACCCAGACAAAGTCAAGGCCATACAAGAGTTGCCTCCACCACGTACCCAAAGAGAAGTCAGAGGTTTCTTAGGAAGGCTAAATTACATCGCTCGGTTCATTTCACAACTGACTGAAAAATGTGACCCCATATTCCATCTTCTTAAGAAAGGCAATCCGGGCACGTGGGATGAAGAATGCCAGAAGACCTTTGACAAAGTAAAGCAATACCTATCCAATGCCCCAATATTGACACCGCCTCATCCAGGTAGGCCGTTAATCCTTTATTTGACAGTGCTCGATAATTCAATGGGATGTATGCTTGGTCAGCACGACGATTCAGGAAAAAGAGAGAAAGCAATATACTACCTTAGTAAAAAATTCACTGAGTGTGAAACAAGGTACTTTCCAATCGAGAAACTATGTTGTACCTTGATTTGGACAACTCGAAGATTGAGGCAGTATATGTTGTATCATACGACATGGCTCATCTCGAAGCTAGATCCTCTAAAATATATGATGGAGTCTACCGCTTTGAACGGAAGGATGGCCAAGTGACAGATTCTGCTTTCTAAATTTGACATAGTCTACGTGAACCAAAAGGCAAAAAAAGGGAGTGCAATAGCAAACTTTTTAGTCAATAGAGCCCTTGAAGATTACGAGCCTTTAGACTTCGATTTCCCTAACAAAGATTTGATGTATGTGGCAAACTCTGGAGAGGGTGCCTCGGAAGATCATCCTTGAAGATAAATTTTGATGGAGCATCAAATGTCGTGGGTAATGGAATTGGGGCAGTTCTGATATCCCCAAAAGGAGACCATTACCCATTTGCTTGCAAACTGGATTTCGATTGTATTAATAATATGTCTAAATATAAAGCTTGCATCATGGGTCTCCGCGCCGCTATTGAATGCAAAATTAGAGTATTGGAAGTTTATGGAGATTCTACCCTCGTAATCTATCAACATAAAGGGGAATGGGAAACCAGGGATCCAAAGCTGGCCATCTACAAAAGATTGACCCAAGATTTGATCAGAGAGTTTGACGACGTCACTTTCCGTTATTTACCCAGAGACGAAAACCAGATGGCTGATGCTCTGGCCACCTTAGCCTCTATGGCTTGAATAAACGAAAATGAGGATATGAAGCCTATACGGATGAGCATTCATCAGACCTAGCCCATTGCTACAATATTGAGGAAGAAGAGAAAATCGGCTTACGATGGTACTACGATATACTGCGGTACGTGAAAAAGCGTGAGTACCCAAACCAAGCAACTAAGAACGATAAAAGGACGCTGAGAAGACTAGCTTGTGAATACGTCCTGGATGGAGAGGTCCTATACAAGAAAAGGAAAGATCAAGTGCTGCTGAGATGTGTGGATGCCGCCGAAGCTAAGTTAATCCTGGAAGAAGTCCATGAAAGCGTCTGTGGGACTCACGCCAATGGTTTCACAATGGCCAGACAAATAATGAGGTTTGGATATTATTGGTCCACCATGGAAGGAGACTGCATCAACTATGCCAAAAAATGTCACAAATGTTAGATTTATGGAGACAAGATTCATGTCCCTTCATCACCTTTACACGTTATGACTTCCCCATGGCCATTTTCTATGTGGGGCATGGATGTCATTGGACCAATCTCACCTAAAGCTTCAAATGGGCATTGGTTCATCTTCGTGGTCATCGACTACTTCACCAAGTGGGAAGAGGCCGCCTCATATGCTAACGTCACTAAGTCAGCGGTCAGTTGGTTCTTGAAGAAAGAAATTATTTATCGATATGGAATGCCTGAGAGGATCATATCAGACAATGCATTGAACCTAAACAACAGTACGATAGCGGGAGTTTGAAGCCAATTCAACATTAAACACCACAATTCGTCTCCGTATCGTCCAAAAATAAATGGGGCATGAAAAATGACCGAGACTTACAAGGATTGGCATGAAAAATTACCGTTCACGCTCTATGCTTATCGAACATCCGTCTGAACCTCTATTGGGGCAATGCCTTTCTCATTGGTCTATGGGATAAAGGCAGTTCTACCTATTGAAGTGGAAATACCTTCTCTTCGAGTATTATCAGAAGTGAAGATGGATGAAGCTGAATGGATCCAGGCTCGATATGATCAGTTAAACTTAATTGAAGAAAAGAGATTAAGGGCTATCCGTCACGGTCAGATGTACCAAAAGTGAACCATGCGAGCTTACGACAAAAAGGTTCACCCATGGGAATTTCACGATGGGGACCTCGTGTTGAAAAAGATCCTTCCCATACAAAAGGATTACAGAGGAAAATGGATGCCGAACTGGGAAAGACCGTATGTGGTAAAGAAAGCTTTCTCGGGAGGTGCACTGATTTTGACTGAGATGGACGTGAAAAGGTTGCCTAATCCCGTGAACTTAGATTCAGTTAAAAATACTTTGCTTGAAATGGAAGAGGCCAAGGTGAAAACCCACAAAGGGCACTTTGAGACTTCAAAAAAAAAAAGAGAGGCCAAGGTGAAAACCCGCAAAAGGGCACCTTGAGAACAAAGGGCTTTTGAGTTGAAAACCTAAAAAGGGCGGCTCAAGTTTTGAATGGACACATCGCGATCTTGCAGCGCTAGAATCAACAAAAGAGGAAGCACGTTGCATATCGGGGCATCGACAAAACACTATAAGTCTTCTAAACACATGACAGACTCAAAGCAGTCTTCTTGAAGTTTGTATATAGACGCCCAATTGGCGATGTCTAGGGCATCTGATCCATGTTGTTTATTTTACTATTTTTGAGTCCTTTTTCTTCGTAAAAAAGAGATATGTTCCCAGTTAATTTTTTTTGTTTCATAGATAATTCATTTTAACTCTCTTTGAAATCGACCTACTGTTACCCATCATTAAAATGCTGCATTGAAACAACAATTAGTGAATTAACAATTTCACAAAGGAAAGTTTCGTGTATTACTTTAGAAATCTCTAGATAAAATAGGAAATCGAGACAGGACAATTTTTTAGAATTTTCACGAACACATGATAAAGACACTAGAGAAAGAGGGGTCTTAATGGAGACCATTTCTTCAAAGTTCCTCGCCCGATTCAGTAATCGTGGCAGGGTGAATAATGTTACTTGGTCACTTAGAAAATGTATGACAGGCCAATTTTTGATAGGAAAGATTCAAAAACCCTAAATTGCTGAGGAACGAATCCAAAATGAACTAAGTCGGGTATTCTTCAAGTAGGAGTTGTGAACTTTTGGGGAAGACAGCTAGAAGTCAATGTAGGCTCGTGTTTCGAGGCCTAAAATTGGCTTTGAAACTTCCACAGGGGCAAGTCATTCATGCAAAAATGGTTACTGCAAGGGAAACGAAGATAAAACTTTGACAGATAAATGAGTGCTAACACCTTGAATAGGAATCATACTCATAACATTTTTCTCATTACAATCATGGCATCCTAATCATTAGGCATGAGCATGTACTCATTCTGCAGGTTATGTCCTTAAAAGGACACTATAGGAACAGATGAGGGAATGGCAGATTTGAACTTCCTGAAGTTGTAGGAAGCAGATCGAAGATATCAGTCTGGTGGTCCTTGAGTTTACAGGGATCAGAATGAAGATAGCAGATTTCACCTTCCTGAAGTTGCAGGAAGCAGATCGAAGATATTAGTCTGGTGGTCCTTGAGTTTGCAGGGATCAGATTGAAGATAGTAGATTTGACCTTCCTGAATTTGTAGGAAGAAGATCGAAGATATTAGTCTGGTGGTCCTTGAGTTTGCAGGGATCAGATTGAAGATAGTAGATTTGACCTTCCTGAAGTTGCAGGAAGCAGATCGAAGATATCAGTCTGATGGTCCTTGAGTTTGCAGGGATCAGATTGAAGATAGCAGATTTGACCTTTCTAAAGTTGCAGGAAGCAGATCGAAGATATCAGTCTGATGGTCCTTGAGTTTGCAGGGATCAGATTGAAGATAGCAGATTTGACCTTCCTGAAGTTGCAGGAAGCAGATCGAAGATATCAGTCGAGTGGTCCTTGAGTTTGCAGGGATCAGATTAAAGATAGCAGATTTGACCTTCCTAAAGTTGCAGGAAGCAGATCGAAGATATCAGTCTGGTGATCCTTAAGTTTGTAGGGATCAGATTGAAAGTAGCAGATTTGACATTCCTCATGTTGTAGGGAGCAGATCGAAGATTTGCAATGGAGCAGATTGAAGATAGAAAGTCTGACGTTCTTGATGTTGCAGGGAGCAGATTGAAAATAACAAATTTGGCATTCCTGATGTTGAAGAAAGCAAATTGAAGATGGCAAATCTTGTCTCCTTGAAGTTGCAAGAGTAGATTAAAAACAAACTTTATCTCCCTGAAGTTGCAGTGGAGCGGGTTTAAGTTGCAAGTCTTATCCCCCTGAAGCTATAGCGGAGCAAACTAAAATAGTGAATCTTACTTCCCTGAAGTTGTAGTGGGACAAATGGAAGCTATAAATAAATAGATCTTATCTATCTAAAGTTGTAGTAGAGCAGATCAAAACAAGTCTTATCTCCTTGAGGTTGCAGTGGAGTAGACTGAAGATAGTTAAACCTATCTCCCTGAGATTGCAGGGGAGCAAATTGAAGTTACAGGTCTTATCTCACTGAAGCAACGATGGAGTAGATCGAAATGACAAGATGCGGTGGACCGGAATGAGGTTACCTGAAGAAAAGTACACCAAAGAAGCTAAAGCCCAGCGAGACTGGGCAAAATTGGTCTTTCTTATGTCTTTGCTCTATTACCGTTGCACGACAATGAGCAAAGAGGGGCAGCTGTTGTAAGCCCAACTTTTCCCAACCCACCTAACCCATCAACCCAGACCCAAATCATTAGCCCAATCTACCCCCCACCCAAATAACAATTAACCCAATACCTAGGCCCAACCGAAATAGGCCCAAACACCAAATTTTTCAGAAAAAATTAAAAAAACCCTAAAAGTCTGCCCAGTTCCTGCGCCGTCTCTGACCCCTATCTGTTCGCGTCCCATCACTACCGACCCCAGCCACTTGCACTGTCGAAAGCTGCAGGCCACCGCCCATAGCCCATGTCGCGTCTCCATCGCCCAGCACCGCCCAAGCCTGCAAGCATTAAACAAAGAAGTGACAAAAAGCTTGTAAACGATGGCTATAAAAGCCATTTCTAAACAGATTGTAGAGGACTTTTTTTCTTTTTTATTTTTTGAATCAATACTATACAAAAAGACTTCGAATACAAGCACAAATAGATTAAGCACAAAAGGGATGAGATTAAGGCACTAAAATCGACTAAAAATCTAAAATAGAGGGAAAAAGGTGATTTTCTCTCCCTTTTATTTTTGAAGCATTCTTTTTTTCTCGGCATATATGTATACATATTATTAAAGAATATTAAAAAGGAATAAAAATACAAAATTTTACCCTTTTTTTGAACTTTCGACCACCACGTGCAGTGGCCGACGGCGGTAGAGACGCGACGGACGTCGGCCGGGGCAATGCCGGAAACTAAACCTGCAGAGAGAAAAAGAGAAGGGGATGAGTTTTTTTTTGGTAAAGGGATGAAATGAAAATTTTTGGGGATATTTTGCCTTTTATAGGCACATGAAACGACGCCGTTTTGGCTGGCGTCCTTAAGCCCCAAAACGATGTCGTTTCACCTGGTCTGACCTGAACCCGACCCGCACCAGGTAGGATCCGCATGTTTTTTTTTGCGAAAGGGTTAATTGCACTTTTAGCCCTTCCGCTTTTTCAGTGCTTTATAACCAGACTTTACTTATTTTAAAATCCCGCCCAATATTTTATTTTGGCTTTCAATTTGGTCCCCTTTTGTTGTTGCGCATTTTGGCCAGAGGGGTTTATTACATATTTGGTCCCTCCGCTTCCTCCGTGCATACAAATAGGTCATTTTCTTTTATTTTTGTTTCGAATTGACCCCAAACTTCTATTTTAAATTTAATTTGGTCCCTCTTTCAATTATTTTGAAAATTTTTTATATATATATTTTATTGCTATTATCATTATTTTTATTATTGATTATTATTAGTTAACACTATTGTTATTTATTGGTATTATGACCATTTTTTATTATTTCCTTATCTTTATCACTATTTTTACTCTTTTCTTCATTATTATTAGTTACTAATATTATTACTATTACTATATTATTATTTCTATATAATACATATATCTTGTTACTATCATATTGATTAGTTAGTAATGTTATTATTATATTTATTTTCAATATTGACGTATTTTTTATAAATGTTTTACTATTATTTTATTTTATTTTATTTTTCTTTTCTCTAAAATTATTACTATTATTTTACTTCCTTTATTATCCATTATTATTATCACTATCATTATTATTATCATTATTATTATTATTATTATTATTATTATTATTATTATTCATTATTATCATTTCATCGCTATTTCTCATTCGTTACTATCGTAATACTTCCAATATATTTTATATCATCCTTACTTATACGTATATGTGTCCTTTTATTATCCTTTTCACGCATAACATCGTGTTTTTTTGCAGTTTCACGCTAATTTGTCTCGATGCCTCAGTTTCATAACAATCGATATTTCGTATTAGAGATTCGAAAAGATCGAGCCCTAACTCACTGGGTTCCGATTTTCCTCGTTTAAACTAAACAACGGAATATCCTTTTTGAAATCGCGATTTAGGTTTTAAACAAAACACTTAATCTCGGATATTCGAAATGTCGTGCCCTAACTTACTGGACCCGACGTCTAGGTACCTCGAGATAAGTTTTTTTTCTTCTAAAATAGAGGTAATATCCCTAATTTGGGTTTTTGGGAAAACGAGCCCTAACTTACTGGGTTCTGACTTCTCGTTTGACAAATGATGGAGATCTTCTTCAAATATAAAGCCAAGTTTTAAAAGGCGAGCTTAGTTTCGGGAATATAAAGTATTGCGCCCTAACTTACTAGACATAATGCTTTATCTCTTCGAAAATAATAGAATCTTAACGTCCCTTTCGATCCTTTCAAGTTTTAGAAATAAAAAGTATCTATTTTTGAATCTTTTCAAAGTTTTCAACATTAGGACATCGATCAATCAATCTGGTACCAATTTTGGGTGTATCGACGGTGCTAACCCTTCCTCATGTGTAATCGACTCTCGAACTTGTTTTCTTGATTTCGTAGACCAAAATCGTTGGTTTGATAAATCAAACTGTTTATTAAAAACAACTATTTTACAAGGTGACCCGATCACACCTCATCAAAAAAAGATTGGTGGCGACTCCCCTCTTTTTCATTTTCAAAACCCGAGTCGACCGTGTCATTTCCCATTTTATTCAAAAATGGTTACGAAAGTGGGAATATAATATGAAAAAGGAATTGCATGATTGGTCATATGGTGACCGGTGGTAGAAATCCCACGAATATAAACATGGGTCATATGGAGACCGATGGTAGAAATCCCACGAATATAAATGTTAGGTCACACAGTGATCGGTGGCTATGCCACGTGGTGTGTAGCGGATTAAGGGTTGATTGTAGAAATCCCCAAGGTGTGATGGTTGGTACGGGTTGGTGTGTAGAGGATGGAATTCTAGGATGGGTTGGGCCATTCATTATGTATTGTCTATCATGTATTATGATTGTTGCCTCTATGTATGGGCCAAGGCCCATAATGTGTTTGTGGGCCTTAGGTCAGTGTGTTCAAGATGTATACACTAAGTCTTGGTGACTCACCACTTTTCTTTTTCTCTACTTTTCAGATAAGCAGTAGGTCGTGGACAGGGGAGCCAATACAGACTCGAGGGGCCATCAAGTTTTTTTTCTATAGATTAAGTTTGGTTTTCTTTTTATTATTATTTATTTGGGACTATTTATGTAATAAGGCCTCCTTTACTTAGACTTCGACTTATTTTTTGTTATGTCGGGATTTGCAAAACTTATGTTTTTTTTTAGTCTCCAAATTAAAATAAAATAATAAATGGGCTTTTCAACCCAGTCAACGCAAGTAGTAAAGTTATTTACAAAATCTCACATTTAAGGGATTACTCGGCTAAAATAAACTAAGTTTTTCCAAAACCTTTTAGAGAAAAGTTTTCAATGTTCAACCCGTAGCATACCAGATCCACTTGGAAATTATGGGCCGGGTTTGGGGTGTTACATTTTGTTATCAGAGCCCAGTTCAAAACTCGAGCTATGAAATGGGCCTAGGGATGTTTTGTAAAGTTGATGAGAATTTGAACAATAATTTGGAAGAAGATAGGGCCTTCGAGTCTACCGACACTCGATCCACACAGGTAAGTATTCTAACCCTTGATGTGATGTACTTGTTGGGTTGATGGGCTTGAGGGACGTAGACTAGTAGGATAGTATCAATAGACTTTAGGCCTAGTTAAACAACTCTTCAAATCCATAAGACTTAATCCAACTAAACAAACCCGTGACCAAGTCGATGGGTTAGGGTGGCAATGAGCATACGCATGTCTAGGATTGGATCCGGAAGAGCTTGGTATTTAAGCGATCCTAGTGACTCACCTCCTCTTTTCTCGAATCCTACAGTGCGTAGTATTTGCTCACCTTAGTCATAAGGGCTTGTTGACAGGCCAAAATCTATAACTAAAACCCGAAAGGGACCAGTACCCCATTTCTTTTATAAAATTACTTATTCGTCCCTAATTGTGTAAATTACCCAAAAGCCCTAGGTTGAGGAAATTTATCAAGATACCCCTGATTTTGCCGAATGACCAAAATACCCTTGATTGAAAAATTACCAAAGTACCCTTGTTGAGGAATTACTAAATTACCCCTGATTCACGAAAGTTACCAAAGTTGACAAAATTATCAAAATACCCTAGAATTGTAAAATTACCAAAATACCATTATTTTGAAAAATCATCAAGAAACCCTATTATTTTGTTTTTTTAAAATAAAAATTTTTACAAAAATACCCCTAGGTAGTGAAATGATGAAAATACCCTTATATGATGAATGTGAGTTCATAGATGTTGGTTGTATGTTGATGGTTGATTGTGTGTAACTCCTAAGACTAGGAGATACAGACTTAAAATTAAACTCGTTGTGAATTCGAAAGAAGTACTTTTAAACCCACTATTCATAAAACTGTCTGTGGCTAATTAGTGGAAGAAAACTAATAAATCATAAAATTTCTAATCAGATAAATTGTGAAAGGTAGGATGAGCACTAGAGGACGTGGTATGCATGGCCGAGGTAGAGGCAGGATTGCTGTGTCAAAACCCGTAGGGTCTAGTCACGAATCTGGGAATGAGGTACCAGTGCCACCAGCTGTGGAGGCAGAATTTCAAGATCAAACGGCCAAAGATGATGTTGTATCTCAGGCTATGTTAAGGGTTTTGGAGAGAGTTGCTGGAGTAGGTATGGGCATAGGAGCCCGAAAATTTGTACCGGAGCGGTTTAGGAGCAACGGGGCAGAAGTGTTTAGAGGAATCTCTGGTATAGCCCCGAGCTCAGCTGAGTATTGGTTAGAGGCAGTTGAACACATAATGGATGATCTAGACCTCACGGAGGAAGAGAAATTGAAAGGGGTTATATCTCTCTTGAGGGGTGAAGCCTACCAATGGTAGCTCTGCAACGAGAACGAGAATTTGCGGTGCTTGTGGAAAAGGCTCAGATAGCAGAGGAGGTGAAACAGACGAAAAAGCTAAATCGGGATAGAGATAGTAGAGGTAAGAGAAACTTTGGATCATCGGGAACAACTAGAGGTTATCAGAAAAGACCCAGGCCAGATAGGCCGAGACGAGATAATATACCTGCTGCTGCTAGTCAGACACCGAAGTGTGCTCAATGTGGTAAATCCCATGTGGGTGAGTGTAGGGCAGACAGTGGGAAGTGCTTTAGGTATAGGTCTTTTGACCATCTAGTTAGGAACTGTCCACAGCGAAAAGGCAATGAAGGGCCCATGGGCCAAGGGAATGTTTAGCCTGGCAGAGAAGATCGTGGGGCAGCCAAAGGTGGTAACGATTCTGGTCGGGGTCGTAGAGCACCAGGTCAAAGGGCAGGAAACACTAAGGCAAGACAGTCGGGTTGGTCTATGCTGTCAGACGTCGAGAGGAGGCTGACGCACCGGATGTCATAACCGGTACGTTTTTAATTTTTGGCTGCCTTACACTGCATTGATTGACATTGGGTCGACGCATTCGTATGTAGCTAGTAACGTATCTAGAACTTTAAGGTTAGAATCTAAAATTACCCCTAAGGAAATGACTGTAGTTAGCCCGTTAGGACAATCAGTGATAGTGGATAAACTCTAACGGGAAGCACCTATAGAGGTTCAGGGGATAGTCTTCCGAACGGATCTAATGGAATTACCATTTAGAGAGTTTGATTTAATTTTAGGCATGGATTGGCTTGTGTAGTATCAAGCTAATCTAGATTGTGCAGCCAAGCATTTGATGTTAAAAACCCCCGAGGGTGATGAAGTGTTGGTGATGGGAGAAAGGGGGAACTGTCTGTCAAACGTGGTGACCTCCCTGAGAGTGGAAAGGATGGTGAGGAAAGGATGTGAGGCAGTCTTGATGTTTGTTCGCGCTATGAAAGCTAAGGAACTAACAGTGGGAGACGTTAGGACACTGAAGAAATTTCCTAATGTTTTCCCTGAGGAGCTTCTAGGATTACCTCTGGATCGTGAAGTGGAGTTTGGAATTGATCTTCTTTCAGGGATAGCACCAGCAGCTATAGCTCCATATCGAATGGGCCGAAGGAGTTGGTGGAGTTGAAAGCGCAGATTCAATAGTTATTGGATAAAGGGTTTATTTGACCTAGTGTGTCACCGTAGGGAGCGCCGATTTTATTCGTCAAGAAGAAGGATGGGTCAATGCATATGTGTATTGACTATCGCCAGTTGAATAAGTTAACAATCAAGAACAAGTACCCGTCGCCAGGATCGATGACTTGTTTGATCAGTTGAAGGGGGCCTCAGTCTTTTCGAAGATAGATCTGAGGTCGGGGTACCATCAGCTGAAGGTTAAGGAGGATGATATTCATAAGACGGCCTTTAGGACTCGCTATGGTCACTATGAGTTCATGGTGATGCCATTTGGGTTGACCAACGCACTAGCAGCGTTCATGGACATGATGAACTGAGTGTTCCAACCTTATCTAGATCGCTTTGTTGTGGTTTTTATTGATGACATCTTGGTTTATTCAAGATCGGGAGAGGAGCATGATACACATCTGCGAATGGTTTTGCAGATTCTAAGGGAAAAGCGTTGTATGCCAAATTTAGTAAGTGTGAATTTTGGCTGAAGGAGGTTGCTTTTTTGGGCACGTTGTGTTAGCTGAAGGGATTAGGGTTGACCCTCAGAAAATTGAAGCGGTGTTGGATTGGAAGCCGTCCAAGTCGGTGGCAGAGATTCAGAGTTTCCTTGGTTTGGTAGGATACTATCGAAGGTTTGTTGAAGGATTCTCCTTAATTGCAGCATTGTTGACTAAGTTGTTATAGAAAGGAGTTCCGTTTGTTTGGTCTGATAAGCAGCAAGAGAGTTTCGAGCAGTTAAAAAGAATTTTGATGGAGGCTCGGTGCGGATTCAGCTGGAGGCTGGAAAAGAATTCGTGATTTACTGTGATGTGTCACACACAGGATTAGGGTATGTGTTGATGCAAGATGGAAAGGTTGTAGCATATGCATCTCGGTAGTTAAGACCGCAAGAAGAAATTATCCCACCCATGACTTGGAGTTGGCATCGGTGGTTTTTGCTTTGAAGATTTGGAGGCATTATCATTACAGGGAGAAATCTATCATTTTCACTGATCATAAGAGCTTGAAGTATCTTTTGACTCAAAAGGAGTTGAATTTAAGTCAGAGGAGGTGGATCGAGTTGTTAAAATATTATGACTGCTCGATCGAGTATCATCCGGGTAAAGCTATCGTAGTAGCGGACGCTCTAAGTCGTAAAGTAATCTCTGACTTAAGAGCAATGTTTGCTCACCGTAGTCTATATGATGATGGAAGGTTGTTAGCTGAACTGCAGGTGAAACACTTATAGGTTGACCAGCTTAAGGAGAAGCAATGACGGATGAGTTGTTGAAAGAAAGGTTTCCGGTAGGGTTAAGTGATAAATTGACAAAATTTAGTGTTGATAAGGATGGGCTGCTATATTTCCAAGGGAGAGTATGCATGCTGAGGGATCCTGAGTTGAGGCGAAGGATTTTACAAGAAGCGTATGGTAGTCCATACGCTATGCATCCCGGAGGGAGTAAGATGTATCGAGACTTACGGGAGCAGTTCTGGTGGCTAAACTTAAAACGAGAGGTGACTGATTTAGTGGCCGAGTGTTTAACCTATCAGCAAGTCAAGGTGGAGCATCAATTACCATCAGGGTTATTGCAGCCGGTGAAGATTCCCCAATGGAAGTGGGAAAGGATCACAATGGACTTTGTTAGTGGGCTACCCCTCACACCTACTAAGAAAGATTCAGTTTAGGTGGTTGTGGACCGTTTGATGAAGTCTGCTCACTTCATACCAGTGCGGGTCGATTACATTTTGCAAAAGGTGGCTAAGCTATACGTAGAAGTGGTGGTAAGGTTGCATGGAGTACCGGTATCGATCATATCGGATAGGGACCCTAGGTTCACCTTACGATTTTGAAAGGCGTTACATCAAGCGCTGGGAACGAAGTTGGATTTCAAGATCTGATGCTTCATCCTCGGATCGATGGACGATTCGGCGGGTGATTCAAGTCGTGGAGGACATGTTGAGAGGGTGTGTTATTGATTTCAGAAGTAGTTGGGAGGAGTTCTTACCGTTAGCAGAGTTTGCTTATAACAACAGTTACCAGTCAAGTATTCAGATGGCACCCTACAAAGCTTTGTATGGGCAGAAGTGTCGTACTCCTACATGTTGGATGGAATTAGGGGAACGTCGAATTTTGGGTCCGAACTTGGTCGCCGAGACGAAAGAGAAGGTGGAAGTAATTCGGGATAGACTAAAGGAGGCGGCAGATAGATAGAAGTCTTATGCTGATTTAAGACGTAAGGACATAGAGTTTGTAGTGGGGGACAAGGTATTCCTAAAAGTATCGCCATGGAAGAAAGTGCTAAGATTCGGACGTAAGGGTAAGTTAAGCCCCAGATTTATCGGACTATATCAGGTGTTGAAGTGAGTAGGACCAGTGGCATATCAGCTTGAGTTACCTCCAGAATTAAGTCAAATTCACGATGTATTTCACGTCTCTATGTTAAGACATTATCGTTCGGATCCATCTCACATAGTGCCTGTGGAGGAAATCGAGGTAAGACCTGATCTATCCTTTGAAGAAGAACCAATGGAAATTCTGGATCGTGATGTCAAAGTGTTGCGAAGGAAAACGGTCCCCTTGGTTAAGGTGCTGTGGCAAAATCATGGTTCTGAGGAGGCTACGTGGGAACCCGAGGAAGTAATGCGGCAGAATACCACCATCTTTTCTGGTTAGGTAATTTCGAGGATGAAATTTCTTTAAGGGGGTAGAACTGTAACATCCTAATTAATGGGTCTATGGGTTTAGTGTAAGGATATGTTTAATATGTTAATTTAAGTGATAGGGGTCCAAATTGGGCTCAGGACTAGGTAAAAGCCTTGGTTAAATTGTCTGATTGGGCATTATAGTGTTAAAAGGTGGTAATTGTGTTTAAAATACCAATGTGGGCTTGTGGCCCAACAATAGGTGGCGCTACAAGGGAGTTTGAAGGTGGCGTCACTAACAGTTAAAGAGGCCCAAGTTTTGGCCGCAAGGAGCCCATGTTTTTGGTCCATTTTCGGACTTAAAAGGGAGCAACGGTGATGCCACAACAAGGGTATAAGGGACCCAAAATTTAAGTTCTATGGAGCCCAATTATCTTAATTTAAGTAAGCTAAATTCGGCATTAGGGTTAGGTGAAGTGGATGGCAACAAGGCTAAAAAATAGAAGGATTTACATGGATTTTATAATTGATAATATAGAAGATAAAATGGAGAAAAGATAGGAGCTATCAAGGAAAGGTGATGGCCGAAAATCCACCACCTAAAAGAGTAAAGAATTTGGCAACTTCATGAAAAAAGGGTGCCGAATTTTCCCTTTTTATTAGCTTGATTTTTAGTTATCAGGAAGGGTACTTTCGGTTTTTTGATAGGAGTGCTGAAATTTCTATAAATAGGGGGGATATCTCATTAATTCTAGAATTTGAACCCTAATTTCTTCTTCTTCTATTGTGCCAAAATTCTTAGTCTCCCCCTCTACAATTTCTTTTCTTTAATTTCTTCAAAAGTCGAAACCTCTCCCTTCACTCTTTTTCCATTCTTTTCCTCTTGTGCCGATTTCTCTAAAAGTCAAAATCTCCATAGTTTTTCTCTATTCATCCCATTTGTGAGTTGGTTCTATTTCTTCCGGCATTTAAATCCTCCTCATTGACATTGTCGAATCCTCTCCAGTGCTAGTCGAATTCCCTGTGTTAAAGTAAGTGTCGACTTTTGTTGGTTTCTCATGTTCTATTTCAGTTTTTGAAAGGCAAAAGCCGAAAAGCTAATAGTTTAATGGTTCTATGTTGGGCGGCATTCCGGGATTTGAAGGAAACTTGGTCGTCTAGATCTAAAAGCCGAAAATAGTTAGTCTCTAATTTTGGGATTTTAAGGTAAGGAGATTTTCCTTAGATTTTTACTAGATTTGTTCATTATATGCAAGATCTAAACTTTATGATGAGGATTAAAGATCATATATTGTGATAGTAGTTCTGACAAGGACTTGTGATGGAATTAAATATGGATCAGGCAAAGGAGAGAATCCCTAAGTTTAAGAAACGAGCAGTATCCGCCGTTTGAGATTGGCCACTTGGTTATGGATCGGCTTCTGAACAACACCTTAGGCAGATAGCAGTTGTTTCGACTACAGATAGCGTCGACATAGAAAGTATCGTTTTATCGGTAAACAGGTGTGTAGATTTCTAACACACACTCTCTAATTGTAATTTATGTGTAGTGGGCTAATAAGCCGGAAAGTGGCTATGTAGACAGTCGATTAAAACCCAAAAATTGTTAGGCAAGGATGCCAGGTACGCAATCATAGAAATCTCTATGTATATTGAGACATATGAAAGCCTGTATGATGTTCTCTTTATGTATGTATGCATGGGGTGGGAATATAATATGAAAGGGGAAGTGCATGATGGGTCATATGGTGACCGATGGTAGAAATCCCACAAATATAAATGTTAGGTCACACAGTGATCGATGGCTATGCCACATGGTGTGTAGCGGATGGAGGGTTGATTGTAGAAATCCCCAAGGTGTGATGGTTGGTATGGGTTGGTGTGTAGAGGATTGAATTCTAGGATGGGTTGGGCCATTCATTATGTATTGTCTATCATGTATTATGATTGTTGCCTCTATGTATGGGCCAAGGCCCATAATGTGTTTTTGGGCCTTAGGTCAGTGTGTTCAGGATTTATCCACTGAGTCTTGGTGGCTCACCACTTTTCTTTTTCTCTACTCTTTCAAATGAGCAGTAGATCGTTGACATGGGAGCCGAGACGGACTCGAGGGGCCATCAAGTTTTTTTCTATATATTAAGTTTGGTTTTCTTTTTTTTTTATTATTATTTCTTTGGGACTATTTATGTAATAAGGCCTCCTTAACTTAGACTTGGATTTATTTTTGTTATGTCGGGATTTGCAAAACTTATGTTTTTTTTTTAGTCTCCAAAATAAAATGAAATAATAAATGGGCTTTTCAACCCAATCAACGCAAGTAGTAAAGTTATTTACAAAATCTCACATTTAAGGGATTACTTGGCTAAAATAAACTAAGTTTTTCCAAAACCTTTCAGAGAAAAGTTTTCAATGTTCAACCCGTAGCATACCAGATCTGGTTGGAACTTATGAGCTGGGTTTGGGGTGTTACACTTAGTTTATAAATTACTGAAATACCCTTATAGGGTAGATATATCAGATTACCCCTATAGGGTAGAATTACTGAATTACCCCTGTAGGGTAGAATTACCGAATTACACCTGTAAGGTAGAATTACTGAATTACCCTTGTAGGGTATAATCACCGAATTACCTCATAGGGTAAAATTATCGAATTTCCCCTGAGGGGTAGGATTACCGACATACCCCTATAGGGTAAAATAACTGATTTACCCTTGTGGGTAAATGACTGACTTGTGCTATTATTTGACCGATTTGACTATGATCGTATGACAGTGTTTTAACTAACTTGGCTATGGGTGTGTGTCTGATGTCTGATATGCTGTTAATATGTGTTGAAATGTCTATTACTGAGCATGATCATTTTGTTTACATGTGTAATGACTGAGCATGACATACACTGCATACATAACATATTAAAAAGTTATTACCAAAAAAAAAAACTTTATTTTTTGCAGAAACTTAATTAAAATGACTGACTTATGAAAACGTAATGTTTACGACCTATTCGCGAAAGCGTAGTATTTTGAAAGCCGATACTATTTTAGAAAACCGTGATACAAAGTTTAGTAGATTTAAAACATAATAAACTAAAAATCCAAAACTAAAACCAGAATTTAAGAGAGGCCTTATTACAAAATATTTACCCAAGTTAAAAATAAGTAAAATACTAGAGTCCAAAACTACTCGTAGTGTGGCCACCTCTGAGTCCTCTAGTACATCGAACCGCTTACTGAGGATTACCTGAGAAAAAATATTAAAAACAGGGTATGAGTTTACGAAAAATCAGTGTGCATAACCCTCATCAATAAGAACATGAATCACAACAGTTTGGTAGAAGCCCATTTCAATGTGAGTGGCAATTGGGCCTTAGCCCATAAAAGCCTCAGTTGGGCCTTAACCCATAACTATCACAAATCATATTTATCTGGGCCTGAGCCCATCTCAAATAAAACCACATATGCAATGCATTAATACCCATACTAACCCTGCACTCCGTCTCCTGTCCAACCCTACACTCCTGTGAGGATTTAATCGACCCACCCATCCCTACACTCCTTATGTAGCACCGGTTGCGACACTAACTTATCGGTGCAACATAGCTGCTCAGTGGCTAAAAGCCTTTGGTGGATTCACAGTCGTCAAGCGACCATGCGATCCTATCTGCACTTCCCCTTTCGAATAATCCCATCCCCATGCAACATAATAACACATGAATGCAACATACAATAATAATCATACGATAACAATCATAGATCATATACAAGAATAATCATATAACATGTAGGGGTATTTTCGTAATTTACCTACCAAGGGTATTTTCATAATTTACCTACCAAGGGTATTTTTGTAATTTACCCACCAAGGGTATTTTTGTAATTTACCCACCAAGGGTATTTTTGTAATTTACCCACCAAGGGTATTTTCGTAATTTATCCACCAAAGGTATTTTCGTAATTTACCTACCAAGGGTATTTTCGTAATTTACCTACCAAGGGTATTTTAGTAATTTACCCACCAATGGTATTTTTGTAATTTACCCACCAAGGGTATTTTAGTAATTTCACAAATTAGGGTATTTCGGTAATTTTACAAATTGGGGGTATTTTGGTAATTTTACAAATCAGGGTATTTTGGTAATTTCACAAATCGAGGGTATTTCGGTCCCTTTTGGGTTTTAGCTATGAACTTTGGCCCATCAACAAGTCTTCGCGGCTAAAGTGAATAGACACTACGTACCAGGTAGGATTCTAGAAAAGAAGAGGTGGGCCACTAGGGCCGCTTAAGTACCAAGCTCTCCCTAGATCCAATCCTAGACATGCGTATGGTCGTTGCCACACTCCAACCCAGGACTTGCTTACGGACATGTTTAATTATTAGAAAGTCTTATTGAATTTAAGAGTTGTTCAAACTAGGCCTAAGGTCCATAAACCCTAACATAAATGTCTACATCCCCATAAGCCCATCAAAGCCAAATTACAACCTTACGGCCCATTAGGCCCAAATTTCATCGTATGGCATATTAGGCCCAAGGCATATCCAGATCATGTATCAAGCATGGCTAACTTAATTCATACAATCAACCAAAGCATTTTATCAAACTTAGCCTCAGGGCCCACCGGGCCCATTTAGCCACTTTCGGCTTTTCAGCTTTTCGGCATTGCCGATATCGTGTGTGTAGTGTTTGTACACACCTGGTAACCACGCGCGCTACAAACCCCTTAGTCACGAACCTACAATCGACATCATCTAACGGTTAATCATAACTTAATATACACTTATCGAAAACCGAAACCTCATCGTAACCTTCACTGCACCTCACGTTATAGTAGCCCTTCCTTCGCTACTATTGGCGATTATCCTCTAGGTCTGCACCTAAACGCCCACCAAGGTATATTAACTCTCCTCATAGAATGCTCTATATATAGCTAGCTTCTCACCTTCCTTCTTTGTAACTTACCGATGTGGGATCCCTCCGTTAGTAGAGTTTAAATCCAACTTAAACTCTTCTCGTCCAATCCGTAAAATAAATACTCCCTTTCTTGTCATGAGATTCGAACCCAAGCTCCCTTGTAGCATAATCCACGCCGCTAGACACTTGGCCACAAGCTCTTTTTTGGGTCTAAAATCATGCACAACTAAATATAACCATATGGCAAAATTCTAGAGTCCATTTAAAAAGAAATCCCAAAATGCAAGAGCCAAGACTTGAACCTTGGACCCCCTTCCTTCCTTGTGGCATCACCCCCTTGTCCCTTATGTGGCGTCACTTTGCCACTACACCACACACCCCACTTGTGTCATTTTTCCCCACATTTTATTCTTAAAGCCTACCTACCAACTCCCGGGGTTTTTCACCTAAAACCAAAATTTTTCCTATAGCCTAACTTTAACCCGGGACTTCATAAAAGCCTCCTAACCATCCAAAATCACTCACCTAATAGGTCCAACTTGCCTTAGTACCATTCTCTTGTTCTCAAAAGTTTTAAACGCCACTACCCCCAAGGCCCATTGGGCCCAATCCTACTAGGCCCAAATTCGAGATGTTACACCAATCACGAACAGCAGACACCGCGCGTTTCTTGAACTTTGGGATTGGGACTTCAGATCCAACCCTTTCGATTTGTTGACATTCGAGTCCATGAATGACCTTGGTCAGAAGGTACTATAATAATTGCTTAATGAAGCATTAGATTAATACTCGAAAAATGAAAGGAAACCGAATGAACCACTCAGGGAGAATCGAAACCCTTACCTTGAAATCTCAAAACAGTAACACGGCTCGAAGGCTAACGATTTTTGGCTTAGAAATCTAGGCGACTAGATCTCCTTCAAATCTCGGAATGTCGCCCAAAAAGAACACGAGACTAGTGAAAACGTCAAACTAAAGATGGCCCTAACCACCCACTAGCCATTCAGCTTTGGCCTCAAAAGCCGAAAAAGATTACAAAAATAATAGCATAAGTTGACACTTACCTTTACAGAGGATTTCGGCTACCACTTGCAAGAAGATTCGGCAATTAAAGAAGAAGATTAAAATAATGGAAGAAATAAAACCAAGCCACAAACGAGATCTAGGAGTTTTCAGCTTTTAAGAAAGATTCGAAAAAGAGATGAACAAGAAAAGAGGCTAAGCGTTTTTGGCTTTAAAAGAATAGAGTTAGGAGTTTTTTTTCAGTTTTTGGCAGAAAAAGAGAAGAAGAACCCTTGATTGCCGAAATTAGGAGGAGAAAAGAATAAGTGAAAGAAACCAAAAAGCTATGCTCTAGGAAATAATGAAATTCGACACACCCTTCACAAATGAGAATTTCGGCATACCCTTAGCCATTCAACCGATTTTCCCTTGCACACAGTCCCACATTCGGCCATCTCTTCCCCTTCTATCCTATCCCTCATTTTTCTCTTATCCTCATCTTCCTATCTTGTGACTCAATCCATACCCACTCGTTTAGAGTCCCAGCTGAAACCACCTCTCACTTCTTAGGCACATATTATAAAAAAAACTCCTTTTTGCTTAGCATGGGATTCGAAACTGCTCCCTCCAAACATGCTTGTGACATCACCAAACTGCTCCCTTAGTGGCGCCTCCTTGCCTCTTTACCAATTGAATTTTTTGTGTTAACTTTTCCATTCAAGTACCCTTAAGGCCACTTCACCTAGTTCTCCCCTTCAGTGACTAAAAACAAAATTTCTTCCAAGGCTCAGACCTAACCTCAAGCCTTCCCAAAAGCTCTAAACACATTAGACACACACACATAGCATGGCATACATACACAACACATCACAAATGCAGAGCCCCTAATCTAGGATGTTACAGTTCTACCCCCTTAAAAGAATTTCGTCCCCAAAATTACCTGGTCAAAAGAGACTGTCGTATAACATCCTCTAGCTCCCATGTAGCTTTCTTTGATCCGTGATTACGCCATAGAACCTTAACCAAAGGAACCGATTTTCTTCGCAAAGCTTTAACATCGTGCTCCAAGATCTGAATGGGTTCCTTCTCAAAAGATAAATCAGGCTTTACTTCAAGTTCTCCAACGGTATCACATGAGATGGGTCTGAACAGTAAGGTCGCAACATTGAAATATGGAATGCATCATGAATCTTACATAGCTCCGAAGGTAGCTCAAGCTGATAAGCAACTGGTCCTACACACTTTAACACTCGATAAGGCCCGATAAACCTAGGGCTTAGCTTACCCTTTCGTCCAAACCTTAGAATTTTCTTCCACGATGATACCTTTAAGAAAACCCGATCACCAACTGCAAACTCTATGTCCATTCGTTTTAGGTCAGCGTAAGACTTTTGCCTGTCCGACGCTTCCTTTAACCTAGCCCGAATCAACCCACCTTATTCTCCATTTCCAATACTACTTCCGAACCCAAAACCTATCATTCACCTAACTCGTTCAACATGTAGGAGTACGACACTTTCGCCCATACAACGCTTTATACGGTGCCATGTGAATACTGGACTAGTAGCTGTTATTATACACGAATTCCTCCAATGGTAGAAAGTCCTCCCAGCTACCTTTGAAATCGATAATGCAACCTCTCAACATGTCTTCCAAAATCTGAATCACCCTTTTTGACTGTCCGTCCATCTGTGGATGAAACGCCGTACTGAAATCCAACTTTGTCCCCAACGCTTGATGCAATGCCCTCCAAAATCTTGACGTAAACCTAGGATCTCTATCCGAGATAATGGACACAAGTACTCCATGCAACCTCACAATCTCCGCTATATACAACTTAGCCAACTTTTTTAGAGAGTAATCAACCCGAACTGGTATAAAATGAGTGGACTTCATCAACTGATCAACGACTACCCATACCGAATCCTTCTTAGTAGGCGTAAGGGGTAGCCCACTAACAAAATCCATAGTGATTCTCTCCCATTTCCATCGTGGAATCTTCACCGGCTGCAACAACCCCGAAGGTAACTGATGCTCCGCCTTGACCTTCTGACATGTTAAATATTTACCCACAAATTCGGTTACTTCCTACATCAGACCTGGCCACCAAAATTGTTCTTGTAAATCCTGATACATTTTGCTTCCTCCCGGATGCATAGCACATGGGCTGCTATGCACTTCCTAAAGAATCATCCACCTCAATTCCATGTCCCTTGGCACACAAACCTTCTTTCGAAAACACAGAACCCCGTCATCGTTCAGCTTATAGTCCCCCCTTCACCATGTTGCACTTGAGATAGTCGGGCACTCAAGTTATCATCCTGCAACTGCTTCTCCTTAATCTTATCTATCCCATGTTGACTTTACCTAAAGCTCAGCTAACAAACTCCCATCTTCATACAGGCTTAGATGAGCAAACATCGCCCTTAGATCCAAGATCACCTTCCGGCTTAGCGCATCCGCCACCATGTTAGCTTTACCCAGATGGTATTCAATCGAACAATCATAATCCTTTAATAGTTCAATCCACCTCCTCTGCCTAAAATTCCACTCCTTCTGGGTGAGGAGATATTTCAAGCTTTTATGAGATGACGGACTTCTCTCCATACAGATAATGTCTCCCAATTTTCAAAGAAAAAACCACTGCCGCCAATTCCAAATCATGCGTAGGATAATTTAGCTCATGAGGTCTTAACTGTCGAGACGCGTAAGTAACCACTCTTCCGCCTTGCATCAGCACACATCCTAACACGGTGTGTGAAGCATCACAATAAACCATGAACTCCTTTTCAGCCTTCGGCTGAATCAACACTGGAGCTTCCGTCAACACCTTCTTCAGCTTTTCAAAACTTTCTTGCTGCTTGTCACCCCACACAAAAAGTACTCCCTTCCTCAAAAACTTGGTCAAAGGTGCCGTAATCAAGGAGAATCCCTCAACGAACCTCCTGTAATAACCAGTAAGACCCAAAAACTCTGAATTTCCATCACAGACCTGGGTGCTTTCCAATCCATGATAGCTTCAACCTTCCGAGGATCAACTCTGACCCCTTCAGCCGACACAACGTGTCCTAGAAAAGTAACCTCCCTTAACCAAAATTCGCACTTACTAAATTTTGCATATAATTATTTCTCCCTCAGGATTTTTAATACCACTTGCAGATGCGAATCATGCTCCTCATCCGACCTTGAATATACCAGGATATCATCTATAAATACTACCACGAGCCGGTCCAAATAAGATTGGAACACCGATTCATCATATCCATAAACGTTGATGGTGCGTTAGTCAACCCAAATGGCATTACCAAGAATTTGTAATGGCCATAACAGGTCCTGAAAGCTGTCTTATGAATATCCGATTTTTGAACTTAAGCTGATGGTATCCTGATCTCAAATTTATCATTGAGAATACTGACGCCCCTTTCAGTTGATCAAACAAGTCATCAATCCTTGGCAACGGATACTTGTTCTTGGTGGTCAACTTGTTCAGCTGACGGTAGTCAATACACATACGCATTGATCCATCCTTCTTCTTGACAAATAGCACCGGCGCTCTCCAAAGTGATACACTTGGTCGAATGAAACCCCGATCCAATAATTCTTGAATCTGGGCTTTCAGTTCCACCAAATCCTTTGACGCTATCCTATATGGTGCAATAGATACTGGTGCCATTCCCGGAAGAAGATCGATTCCAAATTCTACCTCGTGATCTGGAGGTAGTCCGGGAAGTTCTTCTGGAAAAACGTCAGAATACTCCCTCACCGTTTTAACATTCCCCACAATTGAATCATAAACCTCCAAAGCACAAATAGAACCTATAAATGCCCTACACCCTTTTCTCATCATTCTTTCAGCCTTTAGAGTGGATACTACATTAGACAAGTAGTTCCTCCTTTCACCTATTACCACCACCTCATCCTTCTGACTAGTCCTTAGTACCATACGCTTGGCTGCACAATCTAGGTTCACTCGATATTTCACTAACCAATCCATACCTAAGATTAGATCGAACTCCCCAAAAGGCAGTTCCATTAAGTCCGCCTAAAAGACTACCCATTGCACTTCTAGAGGTACATCCCTATACAGTCTATTCACCACTACCGACTGACCTAGTGGGCTAATTACAGTTATCTCCCTAGAAACAATCTCAAAGTCTATACTTAAAGTTCCAGAGACTACACTAGCAACATAAGAGTGCTTCGATCCAATATCAATTAATGCAGAGAAAGGCAAACCAAAAATCAAGAACGTACCGGTTATGACATCCGGTGCATCCCTCTTCTCTCGATGTCTTGCCGTATAGACCAACCCCAGCTGTCTTGCATCGGTGTTCCCTGCACCTTTACCTTGCGTTCCACGACCCCAACCATAACCATTACCTTCTCTGGCTGGACCGCGACCTCTCTATGGTTGTGGACCTCCTCTACTAGGCTGAGCATTAGTCTGTTCTACCGGCTCTGTGCCACCCCAATCCTATGGACAGTCCCTAACCAGATGATCCGAGGACCCACACCTAAAACATTTCTTGTCACCTACCCAACATTCACCCGAATGAAATTTATTACACAGACCATACCTTTGAGGTTGACCATTACCCCCAAATCTCACACCCTGTCTCGGCCCATCCATCTTAGGTCTTTTCTAGAAACGCCCTATTGACCTCGACGATCCAACATTCCTCTTATTCCTATCCCTGTCTCTATCATTACTCCGCTTTTCGGTTCGCTTAACTTCCTCGGCTATCTTAGCCTTTTCTACTAAAACTACAAATTCTCGCTCTTGTTGTGGAGCTATCAACACCCGCAGATCATCCCTCAAACCATACTCAAATCGAACACAACGCTCTTGCTCGACGGCCACTACCCCTCGAGCATAACGACTCAAGCACAGAAATTTTGCTTCATAAGCAGCTACCAATTTACTTCCTTGAATCAGATTCAGAAATGCCCTACGCTGCGCATCCACATAACTCAATTCAATGTACTTACTCTGGAATGCCGACTTGAAAAACTCCCAAGTAATGCGGTCAGCCATCGCACCATCCCTGACCGTAAGCCACCATTGGTACGCTTCATCCCGAAGAAGAGGCACCACTCCATTCAGCTTCTCCTCTTTCGTGAAGTCAAGATCACCCATTATACGCTCCACTACTTCCATCCAATACTCAACTGTACTAGGAGCTACACCGAAAATTCCCCTAAACATTTTCGCTCCATCAGCCCTAAGTCGCTTTGGCACAGATTTCTAAGCTCTCGTACCCATGCCAGCTCCTGCAACTCTCTCCAACACTCGGAGTATCGCCTAAGACACCGTATCGTCTCTGCCCGTTTGGTCCTGATACTCAGCCTCCATAGCTAGTGGCACTGGTATCTCATTTCGGACCCATGACCAGACCCTACTGGTTCCTACATAGCAATCCTGCCTCTACCTCGGCCATGCACACCATGTCCCCTAGTGCTCATATCTAGCATTCACGATTTATCTGGTTAAAAATTTTATGAATTAATACTTTCTTCCACTAATTAATAACGAACAGTCTTATGGAAATTAGTTTAAACAGTAGTTCTTTCGAATTCAAAATCAATCTCAAGTATGTATCTCCTAGTTCTAGAAATCACATACATTCCACATCCATATGCATCACAAATAGAGCATCGCATAACAGCATCAAACACAAAAGTGACATCCATAGACTCACCTTCGTCACATAGGGGTATTTTTATCATTTCACTACCCAAGGGTATTTTCGTAATTTCACCCTATAGGGGTATTTTTATAATTTCACAAAATAAGGTATCTGGGTAATTTTACAAAATAGGAGTATTTTGGTAATTTTTTAAATTAGGGGTATTTCGGTAATTTTCTCGAACTAGAGGTATTCTGGGTAATTTACAGAACTAGGGTATAAGTAATTTTACAAAAATAGGGTATTGGTCCCTTTCGGGTTTTAGTCATGAATTTTGGCCCATTAACAAGTCCTCTCGGCTAAAGTGAACAAACACTACGCACCAGGTAGGATTCTAGCGAAGAGGAGTGGGCCACTAGGACCGCTTAAATACCAAGCTCTCCCTAGATCCAATCCTAGACATGCATATGCTTGTTACCACACTCCAACCCAACGACTTATCCATGGACATGTTTAATTAGAGAAATTAAGTTTTATGGATTTTAAGAATTGTGTACTTAGGCCTAAGGTCCATAAACCCTAGCATACTCGCCTATGTCCCCATAAAGCCCATTAAATCCAATCATGCATACCACATCAAAGGTTAGAATACTTACAGGTGGATCGGGTGCCACCTGCACTCAAGGCCATATCTCAACCCAAAACTTTTTTCTCAAACTCACTTCAAACTATAAAACACCACTGGACCCAATTCATAGCCTGAGTTTTGAATCGGGCTTTGATACCAAAAATGTAACACCCCAAACCTAGCCCATACGTTACGACTGAATCTGGTATGCCACAAGGTGAAGTAAAATCAAGCCTTAGTTATATTTACAAAAAATCGACGATTTGAAAGATAACTTTTTTTTTATTAGTATGTGGTTTTTTGAAAACATGATGATTAGTTTAATGAAACTCCAATTTAACTTTAATATTTAAACCACCGAGGTGTCGTGTTTGATATAAACCACAAAATAATAAAATAAATCGAAGTACAACCTTGAAAGGCTTTATTACATAACGAAAATCCAAAATTGAAATAAACTTATAGAAATGTCAAACTATAAGGAAAAGAAATTGGAAGTATGGCCACCACGAGTCCACCTCGGCTCCTGCATCCACGAGCTACTGCTCACCTGAAAAGTTAAGGAAATGGGTGAGTCACCAAGACTCAGTGTGTAAAACCTCCCACATTATACATACTGCATGAAGCCCACAGTCACACATTGGCCTTAGCCCACATATCAACATACAACGCATGAGATGCAATAAGCCGAACCCAAACCTAGTTTTTCCATCCGCTACACACCAACCCGTACCAACCAATCACACCGTGAGAATTTCTACAATCGACCCTCCATCTGCTACACTCCATCACGACAGTCATACTGCCAAGTATACACGATCACTAGGTGACCAAATAATATTTCGTGGCATAGCCAACGATCACTATGTAACCAAAAATAATGTATGAACATATGTATATATATCGTGGCAAAGCCACCGATCACCACATGACCAATTAAGCACTTCCCCTTCATATCAAACCCATACCTATGATCTACATACAATCCTAACAATGCAACATGCTAATCATAACACATTAGTCTATCATACATACATTCGGCTATACAAAGTAATGATACAGTCACGTACCTGGCAATCCTAGCCTTACCCCTAAGGGTATCACGACTGTCTACACAGCCCTTTTTTTAGCTTTTCAGCCCACTCAAGCGTTAGTACAGTTATAGTATAGTGTGTGAAAGTTTACACACCTGATAACACGTAAGATAACACTTTCTATATCGACACTATCACTAGCTGAAACTACCGCTATCTGCCCACTATTCTGCTTAGCAGCCGGCCTACAACCTAGTGGTCAATCACGAACAGCAAACATCGCGCATTTCTTGAACTTTGGGACTAGGACTACAGATCCAACCCCTTTCTTCGATTTGCTAACATTCGAGTCCATGAATGACCTTGGTCAGAAGGTACTATAATGATTGCTTAACGAAACATTAGATTAATACTCGAATAATGAAAGGAAACCGATTGAACCACTCAGGGAGAATCGAAACCCTTACCTTGAAATCTCGAAATAGTAATGCGGTTCAAAGGCTAACGATTTATGGCTTAGAAATCTAGGTGACTAGATCTCCTTCAACTCCAGGAATGCCGCCCAAAAAGAACATGAGATTAGTGAAAACATCAAACTAAAGATGGCCCTAACCACCCACTAGCCATTTGGCTTTGGCCTCAAAAGTCAAAAAATATTACAAAAATAATAACACAAGTCGACACTTACCTTTACAGAGGATTTTGGCTACCACTTGCAAGAAGATTCAGTAATTAAAGAAGAATATTGAAACGATGAAAGAAATAAAACCAAGCCACAAATAAGATCTAGGAGTTTTTGACTTTTAAGAAAGATCTGAAAAAGAGATGAACAAGAAAAGAGGCTAGGCATTTTCGGCTTTAGAAGAATAGAGTTAAGAGTTTTTTTCAATTTTTGGCAGAAAAAGAGAAGAGAACCCTTGATTGCCGAAATTAGGAGGAGAAAAGAAGAAGAGAAAGAAATCAAAAAGCTATGCTCTAGGAAATAATGAAATTCAGCACACCCTTCACAAATGAGAATTTCGGCATACCCTTAGCCATTCAACCGATTTTCCCTTGCACACAGTCCCACATTCGGCCATCTCTTCCCCCTCTATCCTATCCATCATTTTTCTCTTATCCTCATCTTCCTATCTTGTGGCTCAATCCATAGCCACTCCTTTAGAGTCCCAGCCGAAACCACCTCTCACTCCTCAGGCACATATTATAAAAAAAACACTCTTTTTTTGCTTAGCATGGGATTCGAACTTGCTCCCTCCAAACATGCTTGTGGCGTCACCAATCTGCTCCCTTAGTGGCGCCTCCTTGCCACTTTACCAATTGAATTTTTTGTGTTAACTTTTCCATTCAAGTACCCTTAAGGCCCACTTCACCTAGTTCTCCCTTTCAGTGATTAAAACGAAATTTCTACCAAGGCTCAAACCTAACCTCAAGCCTTCCCGAAAGCTCTAAACACATCAGACACACACACAGAGCATGGCATACATACACAACACATCACAAATGCAGAGCCCCCAATCTAGGATGTTACATTTAGTGCCTTAATTAATTAGACCTCAAGTTTTACACCTTATGTGATTTAGTCCTTTTTATCAAATTGAGCACTCAAACGAGGAAATTTATTTATGAAAATTCCACATAACTTTAGTATCATACTGTAGACATAAAAATAATAATAAAATAAATTTTTTGATGTTAGATTTGTGGTCCTGCAACCATTGTTTTGACTAGGCCTAAAATCAGGATGTTACATGAAAATGATAGAAATGTTATTTATGACATGAATGTGAGATGTTTAAAATGTGGTCTATTGATGAAATGATAAAGTAGTGTACAATTAGGTATCTTGAAAGTAGTCAATTGTCACTTAGTAAATGTTATGTGTATGATAGATGTGGATATTGTGTTGATCATAGTTGTGGATGATTTGGTTACCTAAGTATGTTATGTTTGTGCCTTGAGTGTAAGTGTATGAGTGTACAAGGGTGGCAAATGGCTTGTTCAGTAGCCTTTAATTTGTCCATAGGAGTAGACACACGGGCATGTGTCTAGGCCGTGTGTGACACACGGTCTGCCCTACGGGCATGTGTTCCGGCCGTTTGTCCCGTGCACCTTAATTGTTGCAAAATAGAATGTCCAAAATTTAGTACACGGGCAGAGACATAGGCATGTGTGTAATATTCAGGATTTAGGGGTTGCGCATCCATCTTGTTTTGTGTGTTTGGTATGTTGGTATGTTTTTTGAGCGTGTTTAGAGTCCTCAGGAAAGTTCGAGGTTAAGTCGGAACCTTGGCCAAAATTTTATTTTTGGGCACTTTAAGAGGGAAGCTGGCTAGGGCCAGGGCTTAAGGTATTTTGATTGGGTATGATGACACAAGAGTTAAGATGGAAGAGTGGCAAGGAGGCACCACTTAGGGAGCAAGGGAGTGACGCTTCAAGAGGAGCAGAGGGGAGCAGGTTCGATTCACGTTGTCAGCAGAATAGCTTTTATTTTTGCTCATGTGTCATAGGGCTGGATGATGGAATCGGTTGGGAGCCTTGAAGAGTGGAGGTGGCTTGGTCAAAGTTTTTGAATGGTTGGACAAGAGTAAAAAGGGGGATTTGGGAACTTTCAAATTATTTTGAATGGTTCAAACCATTTTCAAATGTGTGTTCAAGAGTGTTTCAAGGAGGAAGTTGGGGGATTGAAGTGAGGTAGGATGCTAGCTAAATTTTTGAAGGGTGTGCTAGGTGGGTTAGGCATTCGGTTCTAGGGGGTGTTGGTGCCAAAATTTTGTCAAGGGTTAGCCGAGGTGGTGAGCTTTCTTTTTCGGCATTTTGAGTGTATTGCACCTTGGTCACTTTTGGTTCTCTCCTTTGTATAACCGAAAATCCCCAAGAGCTCTATTCATTCTCCTTTAGCCTAAGCCAAAACTAATTCTCCTTCTCTTTTCTCTTTTGCAATTTGAGTTCTGTTTTCCCTCTCCATCAAGCCGAAATAAGCCTCTCATATTCTTTTCTCAAAGGTGTTTTCTTTTGGTAACCTCTAGGCCAAACATTCCATCATCATTTCATTTCTTTTTTCTTTTCTCTCTTCTTCCTCTTAGCATTTTTGGTAACAAGTGAGCATTTCTTCTTCATCTAAAAGCCGAGCCCCAACACTCACTCCCTCTTTTCTTGTCATTTCTCTTTTATTCATATTTTGATCACACCTTTAAGCCCCTTAGCCGAAACTTCTCCACTCCAACACCACTCCATATCATTTTTCTCTTCTTCAATTGTTCATCATAACCAAACCTATTTCTCAATTCCCCTATTTTGGAACCCTACTTTTATTTGTCATTCAAGCTGAAATTGAAACACCCCAAACCCGGCACAAAAAGCCTAACCGGATTTGGTATGTTCCTCGAGTAAAACTTTAGCAGAATATCATTTTGTTCAAGAAAACTTGATGATTTTAAGTAAAACGGATTAACTTAAAGATCGAGTTGGGCTTAGTTGAAAAATAGATTTGTATTTTCTTAAAACATATATATATATATTACTGACAAAAACCTTTTTAAATTATGTATCGAAAATCATTTAGTTATTTACTTGATAATTGTTCATGGCAGAATTTAAAATAAATCCAAACACAAAATTAAAGATAGTTTATAGTGGCCTTATTACATAAAATTGGCAAATCCATAATAAAGTCTAAATATTAAATTTTAAATAAGTTTAAGTAGGAAAATTTCCAAACTTCATTATTTGAGCAATGGCCACCTCGAAATCCTTGCTGTCCCGATCCATCGCACTACGAATTATCTGAAAAGTTGTCCCACAAAAATGGGTGAGTTATAAACTCAATGTGTAACACATACATCAAAAAGTCCATTTTATCATATGCTTTAAAGCCCAAAAGTTTCACATATGGCCATAGGCCCATTTAACTCATATTTAGCCCAAAGGCCCATTTAGCTCATAATTAGCCCAAAAGCCCGTTTTCATAGCAGATTAAAAGACAATCAATTAAATAACATGGATATGTATAAATAATGAAATGCAAGCCCGGCCCAACCTAAATATCCATCCGCTACACACCACCCGTACCAACCAACACACCGTGGGGATTACTAAATCGACCTCTATCCGCTACTCACCATCGAAGGCGATTCTTTGCAGCTAACATGCACATTGCCCTTATAATATTGTGGCAAAGCCACCAAACAGATGTGACCAAGTCACCGATCAAGTCCAAATTTCAAATATGTGACCAAGTCACCAGATTCACATATGTGACCAAGTCACCGGAGTCAAATATGTGACCAAGTCATGGAGTCAAATATGTGACCGAAGTCACCAAAATGTGGTAAAACCACCGAATACTTCCTCCATTATCAAATATACCCATATGCCCATGCACATACATATCAAATCGATTTCATGCTATTTACCCCACAAATCATAATATAGTCATGCTTATTTCACTTTTATGCAAATAGCAAAATGAACAAAATATTGGGGTAAACATACCTGAATATTGTATACCACTGAATGGTATCCAAAATCACAATCATATACATGGTCATATAGTCACATTTAAATTTATGTAAATCTTATGAGATTTTTAATGTAAGGTTACACACCTAGTGACAGTGAGAACAATACTCTCTCACTCGTCAACACCTATTTGATTAACACACTTGGTTAGTATACACTATTGCTAAAAAAAATTGTACTTATTGATGAGGGATCTAAATCCTTACCTTCGGATTCTCGAATGATAGTTATTTGTGGTTTTTCTCCACTAGATGGATCAAAACCCGCTGATAATCCACCAACGTAAAGTGGTTCGGTTGTACGCACTACTTCAAATAACTGATCCTCGTTAGCAGAGGGTCCACAACCCGGTGGAAAGTCTCTAACCGCCGATACTGCCCTTCATTTGAAGTTTGATGGTAAAGGAATGCCTCCTTTCTTCCAAACACTCCGTACAGCCCTTTTCTTACCTATCTTGTTAGTCTTAAATCACCCCTAAAAATACGATCGATTAGCGATCCATCCAAAAAGATTTGATATAACCAAAAGGGAATAATCTTACCTTAGATGATTCGAAAGATCACTTCTTAAAAGTCTTCTTCAACAAGGATCCTTGAAAATCCTTTCCAAGGATTCGGCCTAGGAGAGAAAATAAGAGATCATGTTTCTAAATTTGCTAAAGTAAAAAGAAATAAATAATAAAACGATGGACGGGAAGTTTTACTTACTCACTTGAAGATTCAGCCTAAACAAAAAGAAAAGAAGGATTGATGATTCGGCTTGGACAAAAAGATAAAAGAAAAAGATAGTGATTTTTAGTATATAATAGTTTCGGTTTTCAATAAAAGAAAATGAGAAAAGAGATTGAAAAAGAATATGATTCGGTCTTGAAGAAAAATAAGAAAAGGATTGATGATTCTTGGTTTAAAAGAAAATAGTTTCTATAGAGAGAAGAAAGAAAGAAAACAAAAGTGAGAAGGAAAAAGAAAAGGAAGAAAAAGAGAAAGATCAATGAGAAAGGAGATTGGTTTTGGGGCTTAGGTGCATTCGACCAAGAGGGAGAAATGAAGAAGAAAATGGTGCTTGATCTTTTGTGGTTTCGGCTATGAGAGGAAAGGAAGAAAAAAGAGAAATAGAATGAAAAAGAAAGAAAAAGAAAATGAAAGAGAAGGCTTTTGGTGAAAGTTATATTCGGCACTAAAGAGGAAGAAAAGAAGTGACTTCAAAAGTGACAATATTTTGGCATCAAAAGAGAGATAAAATTTTGAGAGGAAAAGGTACCTATTTGGTCAAAAATACCAATGCCAAAACAAAGCAAACTTGTACCAAATGCCAATGATAGTTTGGTTTAGGGAAAGGTTTTGGAAAAGGGAGAAAAGATGGACAATTTGCTAGGATTATTGGCCAACTAGCACCCTAATGGCTACACTAAATTTTCTGGTCAACCTAGCCAACATCATCCCCCTTTTCCTCCTTGTTTCTTCCCCATCATATCCAAAATTTGCTACACAATTAAACCACCCTCTAGCCCCTTATGTTGTCTAGGTTCATGGTCAAATGACCATGAACACACTCCCAAAAATTGCCCAATATTATGCTTTTTGTCCCCTCATCTTATCATCAACTTATGATTCCATACCATAAGTTTCTAGCTTCCTTTTCACATGGTCAAATAGCCAAAATTAAAAGAGTACTCATCCATTCTAGAAGGTTCTTGGCCGACACTTATAGGGAAGAAAACAAAATAAAATCCTCCCTTATGCTAGCTAGAGATTCGAACCTCTCTCCTCAAGCACACATCCATGCATCTTAACCACCTTGCCAATTACTCAATTCATGCTAGAAACCTCTTGTCATTAATTCTTAAAGCCTAATTTGCTTAGCTCTCTCTTAATTATTAGAAATTAAAAGTTTTACTAAGCATTCACTTAATTAATGAAGCTCAAATAACTTCCAAAATACACTTAATAATAATTAAGCATGCAACATCATTCAATTAAGTAAGATGCATAACCCCTAATTATCAGGATGTTACAGTTCTACCCCCTTAAAATAATTTCGTCCTCGAAATTACCTGGCTAGAATAAGTGAGGGTATTGCTATCGCATCGCTTCCTCCGGTTCCCACGAAGCTTCTTCTGATCCGTGATTACGCCATAATACTTTGACGAGAGGAACCGACTTTCTCCGTAAAACCTTTAAATCTCGCTCCAGAATTTGAATTGGCTCCTCTTCATATGACAAGTCTGATCTTAATTCCACCTCCTCAACTGGCACTACATGAGATGGATCTGAACGGTAACGGCGTAACATTGAAACATGTAACACATCATGCATTTGCTTCAATTCCGAAGGCAAATCTAACTGATATGCCACAGATCCGACCCGCTTCACAATTCGATAAGGTTCAATGAACCTGGGACTTAGCTTCCCTTTGCGTCCAAATCTCATCACCTTTTTCCAAGGTGAAACCTTTAGGAAAACTTGGTCCCCCACAGCAAACTCTATTTCTTTACGCTTAAGATCTGCATACGATTTTTGTCTGTCAGATGCTTCCTTTAACCGAGCCCGAATTATTTTAACCTTTTCTTCGGATTCAGCCACTAACTCTGGACCCAAAATCTGACGTTCCCCTAATTCTGTCCAACATGTAGGAGTGCGACACTTTCGTCCATATAGTGCTTCATATGGTGCCATCCAGATATGGATTGGAAACTGTTGTTGTACATAAATTTTGCCAACAGTAAGAATTCCTCCCAACTTCCCTTGAAATCTATCACACATCCCTTAACATATCTTCTAAGATTTGATTACTCTTTCAGATCGACCGTCGACCGAGGATGAAATGCCGATCGAATCCAACTGTGCCCAAAGCCCGATGCAATGCTTTCCAAAATCACGACGTAAACCTCGGATCTCTATCCAAATAATCGACAATGGCACTCCATGCAATCTCACAATCTCACCACATATAACTTCGCCAATTTCTCGCAAAGAGTAATCAAACCGAATCGGGATAAAATGTGCAGATTCATCAATCGGTCCACTATCACCCATACTGAGTCTTTCTTAGTAGCGTAAGAGGAAGCCCACTAACAAAGTCCATGGTGATTCTCTCCCACTTCCACTGTGGAATCTTTATTGGTTGAAGCAATCCCGAAGGTACTTGATGTTCAGCTTTGACTTGCTGACACGTCAAGCACTTTCCTACAAACTCCGTAACTTTCCGCTTAAGTCCAGGCCACCAAAATTGATCTCTCAAATCTCGGTATAACTTACTTCCTCCAGGATGCATAGCATAGGGGCTACCATGCGATTCCTGCAGTATCTTTTGCCTCAACTCCTGATCCCTTGGCATACAGACTTTACCTTTAAAACACAATACTCCGTCACTGTTAATACCAAAATCTTCCACTTTCCCACTCTGCACCTGTCGAAGCTTTTCACTCAGATCATCATCTACCAATTGCCTCTCTTTCACTTGACTTAACCATGTCGGCTTAACTTGTAGTTCTGCCAACAAGCTTCCATCATCGTAAAGACTAAGATGTGCAAACATCACTCTTAAATCTGACACCACTCTCCGACTTAGAGCGTCTGCCACCACATTCGCTTGCGGGTGGTACTCGATAGAAAATCGTAGTCTTTCAACAACTCTATCCACCTTCGTTGCCTCAAATTCAGCTTCTTTTCGAGTCAAGAGATATTTCAGACTTTTTGGTCCGTGTATATCACTGACTTTTCCCCGTATAAATAATGTCTCCAGACTTTAAGAGCAAAGACTACAACTACCAACTCCAAGTCATGCGTCGGGTAATTAACCTCGTGCGGTCTCAACTGCCGAGATGCATAAGCAACTACCTTCTCGCCTTGCATCAGAACACATCCTAATCCGGTGTGAGAAGCATCACAATACACGAAGAAATCCTTCCTTCCTCAGGTTGAATCAAAATCGGAGCTTCCGTCAAAACTTTCTTGAGCTTCTCAAAACTCTCTTGCTGCTTATCAGCCCACACGAAAGGTACTTCCTTTCTCAATAATTTCGTTAAAGGTGCAGCTATCGATGAAAATCCTTCGACAAATCTTCGATAATATCCGGCTAAACCCAAAAAATTGCAAACCTCAGTTACGGACTTAGGTGGTTTCCAATCTAGCACAGCCTCAATCTTCCGAGGATCCACCCTTATCCCTTTCGCAGATACTACATGGCCTAAAAATGCAACTTCTTTCAGCCAAAATTCACACTTGCTGAATTTGGCATACAGCTTCTTTTCCCTTAAAACTCACAACACAATTCGGAGATGCTCATCATGTTCCATTTCAGACTTAGAATACACCAGATGTCGCCTATGAATACCATGACGAATTGATCCAAGTAGGGCTGAAAAATTTGGTTCATCATATCCATGAATGCATTGGGGCATTAAATCAATCCGAATGGCATTACCGTAAATTCATAATGCCCATATCTAGTTCGAAAAGTCATCTTATCGATATCCGCTTCTTTCACTTTAAGTCGATGATACCCGACCTTAGATCAATCTTTGAGAATACCGCACTCCTTTGTCGATCGAACAAGTCGTTGATCCTCGGCAAAGGATACTTGTTCTTAATGGTCACTTATTTAACTGCGGTAATCTATACACATCCTCATCGATCCGTCCTTCTTCTTCACAAAAGGATCGGTGCTCCCTATGGAGACACACTAGGTCGAATGAATCCACGATCAAGCAACTCCGAATCGAGCCTTAAGCTCAACCAATTCTTCGGTGCCATTCTATATGGAGCAATAGAAAGCTGGCGCTGCTCTGTGCAATAAATCTATCCCGAATTCTACCTCACGATCCGGAGGCAAACCCGAAGTTCTTCCAAAAACATCTACAAATTCCTTTACTGTCCTGACTTCATTAGTAGTTGTCTCCTTAGCTTCCAAAGCATTCACTAACATCAGGAAAGCTTCACATCCCTTTCTAACCATCTTTTCCTCCTTAAGAGCGGATACTATATTAGATAAGTAGTTCCGTCTCTCGCCCAACACTACAACTTCCTTGTCATCAAAAGTTCTTAAGGACATTCTCTTAGCAAAGACAATCCACATTTGCTCGGTACTTCACAAGCCACCCATGCCTAAGATTAGGTCAATTCTCCGAATGGTAACTCCATTAAATCACCTAAAACTGTATCCCTTGAACTTCTAGAGGCACTTCCTTAAAAGTTTGTCTACAACTCATCGCCTCATCCTAAAGGACTAAGTACACCATCTTCCTAGGTACGATTTCGTAAGTCACATGCAAAGTCCCATATACTTCACTAGCGATATAGGAATGAGTTGACCCTATATCTATCAAAGCAATAAAGGGCAACCCGTAAATCGAACGCGTTCAGTGATAACATCAAAAGGCCATCGCGTTTTCTCTCGATTTAACCGCATACACCAAACCTGGTTGTCTCGCCAAAGCTACCATCGCCTCGCTCAAGTTTCGTGACATTTTCTAACCATTGCCCCTCCATTTGGACCACGGCCTCTTATCGGCTACTGTCCACTTTTGTCAGCCTAATTAGCACCCTGACTTGCTGGACGATTCTTCTCTAAATTCATCGGGCAATCCTTGATCATGTGATCCTTCGAACTGCACTTGAAACATCCGCCGATCTTTTTCCAGCATTCTCCCGAGTGCATTTTTCCACATTGAGAACAATTACAATTTTGTCCACCCATAGCAGTCTGTTGACCTCGCGGTTTATCTTTTCTTGATTTCTTCTGAAAATTTTCGGACGACCTTGAGGACCCAAAGCTTCTCTTATTCTTGCTTTGGCCTCTGTCCCGATTCTGTTTCTCGGTCCGTTTAGCCTCTTCGGTAATTCTTGCCCTTTCCACTAAGATTACAAAATCTCTTTCACGGTGTGGAGCAATCATCACTCGAAGCTCATCTCTAAGTCCATCTTCAAATCTGATACACCGTTCATATTCCGTAGCCACTATCCTCCGCATAACGGCTAAGTCGCAAAATTTCGTGATCATATTCAGCTATCGACTTGTTCCTTGTACTAGATTCGAAATGTCTTCCTCTCGGGAGTCGATGTAGCTAGCTCCAACATACTTTCCTTGAATTTCACTTTAAAATACCCCAATCCAGACGATCCACGTGGGTATTCTCCTTGATAGTGAGCCACCACCGGTAGGCTTCATCACGGAGAAGTGAAATAGCACCTTTCAATTTCTCTTCATCGGTGCGATCTATATCGTCCATGATCCTCTCGACCGCCTCCACCAATATTCAGCTACATTAGAGCTACTCCAGATACTTCTCGAAAACCTCGGCTCCATTCGATCTAAGTCTCTCACCATGACTTTCGAGACCCATTTCGAACTAGCTTCTGCTACTCGTTCCAAAACTCGCAGCACAGCTTGTGATACTGCGTCACCTCCTTCATTTTGTTCTTGAAAGTCCACCCCAACAGTTGGTGGCGGAGCTTCATTCTCTAACCTTGACCAGATCGAATCGGTTCAAACAATCATTCTTCCTCTTCCACATCCACGACGCCCACGCCCCTAGAACTCATGTCTACTACGCAGATATCTATTTTTACGAAAAGTCTTATGTATTAGAGTCTTTTCACTTCTTATTAAAGGAAAGTTTTATGAAACAGATATTCAGTAGTTTTTCCGTAGTAGCACACAAACACCTAAGGTCCATGTCTCTAAAGTGTAGTTTCCTTAGGCTTATCACATGTTCATATCACTTATCAATAAGGATACATACCTGATGGATCTGGGCCGAGAACTCGAGTGCCATGCTCTTATAAAACTATTTAACTTAAGAAAACTTTCAAAAGTCATTTAGGCCAAATTTTTGAAAACGCTAGGGCTTCAAAACCCAAGGCCGAGAGTTTAAATCTGGGCTCTAATACCAAGCTGAAACACCCCAAACCCGCCCAAAAAGCCTAACCGGATTTGGTATGTTTCTCGAGTAAAACTTTAGCGGAATATCGTTTTGCTCAAGAAAACTTGATGATTTTAAGTAAAACGGATTAACTTAAAGATCGAGTTAGGCTTAGTTGAAAAATAGATTTGTATTTTCTTAAAACATATATATATATATATATTACTAACAAAAACCTTCTTAAATTATGTATCGAAAATCATTTAGTTATTTACTTGATAATTGTTCATGGCAGAATTTAAAATAAATCCAAACACAAAATTAAAGATAGTTTATAGTGGCCTTATTACATAAAATTGTCAAATCCATAATAAAGTCTAAATATTAAAATTTAAATAAGTTTAAGTAGGAAAATTTCCAAACTTTATTGTTTGAGCAATGGCCACCTCGAAATCCTTGCTACCTCGATCCATCGACTACTTAATTATCCAAAAGTTGTCCCACAAAATGGGTGAGTTATAAACTCAATGTAACACATACATCAAAAAGTCCATTTTATCATATGCTTTAAAGCCCAAAAGTTTCACATATGGCCATAGGCCCATTTAACTCATATTTAGCCCAAAGGCCCACTTAGCTCATAATTAGCCCAAAAGCCCGTTTTCATAGCAGTATTAAAAGACAATCAATTAAATAACATGGATATGTATAAATAATGAAATGCAAGCCCTGCCCAACCTAAATATCCATCCGCTACACACCACCCGCATTCAACCAACACACCGTGGGGATTACTAAATCGACCCTCCATCCACTACACATCATCGAAGGCGCTTCTTTGCATATCAACATGCACATCGCCCTTATAATATTGTGGCAAAGCCACCAAACAGATGTGACCAAGTCACCGATCAAGTCCAATTTCAAATACGTGACCAAGTCACTAGATTCACATATGTGACCGAAGTCACCGGAGTCAAATATGTGACCGAAGTCACCGGAGTCAAATATGTGACCGAAGTCACCGGAAATGTGGTAAAACCACCAGAATACTTCCTCCATTATCAAATATACCCATATGCCCATGCATATACATATCAAATCAAATTTCATGCTATTTACCCCACAAATCATAATATAGTCATGCTTATTTCACTTTTATGCAAATAGCAAAATGAACAAAATATTGGGGTAAACATACCTGAATATTGTATACCACTGAATGGTATCCAAAATCACAATCATATACATGGTCATATAGTCACATTTAAATATATGTAAATCTTATGAGATTTTTAATGTAAGGTTACACACCTAGTGACGGTGAGAACAATACTCTCTCGTCGTCAACACGTATTTGATTAACACACTTGGTTAGTATACACTATTACTAAAAAAAATTGTACTTATTGATGAGGGATCTAAATCCTTACCTTCGATTCTCGAACGACAGTTATTTGTGGTTTTTCTCCACTAGATGGATCAAAACCACCGATAATCCACCAACGTAAAGTGGTTCGATTGTACGCACTACTTCAAATAACCGATCCTCGTTAGCAGAGGGTCCACAACCCGTGGAAAGTCTCTAACCGCCGACATCGCCTTCGCTTGAAGTTTGATGGTAAAGGAATGCCTCCTCTCTTCCAAACACTCAGACGCCCTTTTCTTACCTATCTTTTTAGTCTTAAATCGCCTTTAAAAATATGATCAATTAGCGATCCATCCAAAAGATTTGATATAACCAAAAGGAATAATCTTACCTTAGATGATTCGAAGATCACTTAAAAGTCTTCTTCAACAAGGATCCTTGAAAATCCTTTCCAAGGATTGACCTAGAGAGAAAATAAGAGATCATGTTTCTAAATTTGCTAAAGTAAAAAGAAATAAATAATGAAAATGATGGACGGAAGTTTTACTTACTCACTTGAAGAATCGGCCTAAACAAAAAAAAAAGAAGGATTGATGATTCGCTTGGACAAAAGATAAAAGAAAAGATAGTGATTTTAGTATATAATAGTTTCGATTTTCAATAAAAGAAAATGAGAAAGGAGATTGAAAAAGAATATGATTCGGTCTTGAAGAAAAATAAGAAAAGGATTGATGATTCTTGGTTTAGAAGAAAATAGTTTTATAGAGAGAAGAAAGAAAGAAAACAAAAGTGAGAAGGAAAAGAAAAGGAAGAAAAGAGAAAGATCAAAGAGAAAGGAGATTGGTTTTGGGGCTTAGGTGCATTCGCCAAGAGGGAGAAATGAAGAAGAAAATGGTGCTTGATCTTTTGTGGTTTTGGCTATGAGAGGAAAGGAAGAAAAAGAGAAATAGAATGAAAAAGAAAGAAAAGAAAATGAAAGAGAAGGCTTTTGGTGAAAGTTAAATTTGCACTAAAGAGGAAGAAAAGAAGTGACTTCAAAAGTAACAATATTTTGGCATCAAAAGAGAGATAAAATTTTGAGAGGAAAAGGTACCTATTTGGTCAAAATACCAATGCCAAAACAAAGCAAACTTGTTCCAAATGCCAATGATAGTTTGGTTTAGGGAAAGGTTTTGGAGAAGGGAGAAAAGATGGACAATTTGCTAGGATTATTGGCCAACTAGCACCCTAATGGCTACACTAAATTTTCGATCAACCTAGCCAACATCATCCCCCTTTTTCCTCTTTGTTTCTTCCCCATCATATCCAAAATTTGCTACACAATTAAACCACCCTCTAGCCCCTTATGCCGTCTAGGTTCATGGTCAAATGACCATGAACACACTCCCAAAACATTGCTCAATATTATGCCTTTTGTCCCCCTCATCTTATCATCAACTTATGATTCCATACCATAAGTTCCTAGCTTCCTTTTTCACATGGTCAAATAGCCAAAATTAAAAGAGTACTCATCCACTCTAGAAGGTTCTTGGCCGACACTTATAGGGAAGAAAACAAAAATAAAATCCTTCCTTATGCTAGCTAGAGATTCAAACTCTCTCCTCAAGCACACATCCATGCATCTTAACCACCTTGCCAATTACTCAATTCATGCTAGAAACCTCTTGTCATTAATTCTTAAAGCCTAATTTGCTTAGCTCTCTCTTAATTATTAGAAATTAAAAGTTTTACTAAGCATTCACTTAATTAATAAAGCTCAAATAACTTCCAAAATACACTTAATAATAATTAAGCATGCAACATCTTTCAATTAAGTAAGATGCATAACCCCTAATTATCAGGATGTTACAATCAGATTCTTCCTAGTGGTGCTTGGTCAAATATAGGAAGGGTTCGAGTTCTTAACTTCGATGATCTATCAAGATAAGCGTATAACCCCTGGGTTCTATCAATTTCATCAAGCAAACGAGGTGATTTAACTCGTGATTCTAGCCCCTAAATTTAAGAAGCGTGCGATGTCGGCAGTTGAGACTGGCCACCAGGTTGTGGGCCAGCTTCTGAAAGGGATAAACAGATTGTTGTGATCCCCGCGAGTGAGGACGTTAGTGAGATCGTTAGCTTAGTTCTTCAGGTTTATAGGTGTGTAATTATCACGCTATTTCCTTTTGTGTTTAAATTATATGTGTTATGGTTGAAAACAGAAATATCGATAATGGTGATTGAATTTCCCAAGATGGGTAAAACCGAAACTTCAGGTTAGTATGGTATGTTTTATTTTCATTAGTTTTGTGGATAGCGTGACGATATGTATACATAAAATATTATGTGGATGACATCTTATAACCTATTGTTATACTACATTGAATGAGCATGGGATTTGGTTATTAACGTTATACAGGGGAAGTGTACATCAGTGACACAGTCACACGGAAGGATGTTAGGGTGCCTCATTTTGGCATCGGTTATTTGGTCACCTAGTGATCGATTATTTAGCCACATAATGATCGGTGGCTAGGCCATGTTTTATTATCTTTGCGCAGCATGACTGTCAGCATGACTGCCAAAGTGGAGTGTAGCGAATGGAGAGTCGATTGTAGAAATCCCCAGGTGTGTTGAGGATGGACAGATGAAGTGGAGTGTAGAGGATGGAAAATTAGGCTGGGTTGGGTTATCATGTTAATCATTGTTGCATCATATGAATTGGGCTTCGGCTGGTGGTGTTTTGGGGCTTTGGCCCATATGTGGATTTACGTGGAATAATTGCACACTGAGTCTTGTGACTCACGCTTTCGTTTAACAATTGCGGTGATTTTAGCTTATCGGATGAATCGGGTGGAGGGATCTCGAGGTGGCCAAGCATGGGTTTTATTAGTAAACACTATTTATATTAAGATTTATTATTTTACAAATTTTTATTTTGAGTTTGTAATAAGGCCATTATAAAATTCGGTAATTTTCTTTTGGGTTTTAAACTTTGGTTATAATAATTGCAAACTGCTCAATGGAACACTCTAGAACTTAAAATGCAAACTGAAATTTTATAACCTTCCAATGATGCTTCTTTTAGAAATAGTTTTTATCAAAAACTTAATTATCAAAAAATAGGTAAGTGTTTTTAAATATCACCTAATTAAAAGGCTCGGCTATTTAATTTTCTAAGTTTATTAAACAGTGGGTTTTCAACTGAGCCTCAAAACTTGGGATTTCCAAAGAGACTTAAAATTTGGAATTTCGTAAAATTTTCTCAATATTTCCCTAGTGACATACCAGATCTGGTCGAAGCGTTTGGGCCGGGTTTGGGGTGTTACAGTGTGTCTCAGCCGTGTGTGCTACAAGGTTTAGTATACAGGTGTGTGGCACGGTTGTGGCACAAGTCAGAGAGCACCCTAATTTGAACACGGTCTAAAGCATGGGCGTGTCCCAGGGTCACATGGGTGTGTGAGTCATGTAGTTAGCAAAAATTTTCTAAGTTTTGTACTAATTTCTAAAGTTCTCGGTTTAGTCTCAAACCACCTCCAAAGCATGTTTTGGGGCTCGTAGTCTCGTAGAAGGGACTTTATGATTGAATATGAATAGTTTTAATTTAGACGCAAAATTTATGACTCAAAAATATATGTTTGCTTGTGTTTATGTTTGGTAAAGCCTCGTAACCTGTTCCGACATTGAATAAAGGTAAGGGGTGTTACAGTATAAAAACATCATTAGTTTTGGCCTTAAGAAATGGAACAAAAAGATTGATATTGAAAATGTCAAAGTTTAAGTACGATAGTTCCAAAAATTAGAAGAGCCCTTGATTCCACGGTTGTTTGATTTATGGAGGAGGAACGATGGCTAACAACATAGCACAATAAAAAAAGAATGGATTAGTAAAAGAATATAAACTGTCGCACTGTTTGAAGTATTTGAAACATAACTGGCTTTAGCTCGAATTGTTGTGGCTCAATTTCGAGCCTTCTAATTCCCAAATTAAGCTGATTAAACAATGGCATGACATACTGTCTTAAGGCTTTATCCTATCATCAGCAATAAGGATAGGATTTTGAGCATGATTTGCTCCATTTCCTTGGTTTTGGTTTTGATTTTCAAAATTCAACTCTTCGATCCTTCTTTGAGCTGCTTGTCTTATTCTTTGTCTAAAAGTTGTTCTATTTTAGGATTTACATAGAGTAAGTTGATAATTCCATCAATACTAGTAAACACTTGAAACAATCATGGAAAAAAATAATTAAATTAAAATTAAACAAAAAATAGACCAAAATGAAAAATTAATAATTTCAGAAATAATATCTTTTAAAACAGTTCCCAGCAATAATGCCAAAAACTTGGAATGACAAAAATGTGCAAGTGTACACAATCGTATCAAGTAATAAAGTGACAAGTATTTCGAATTATCGTACCCACAAGGACTGTACAAGTAAATATTTATTAAGTATAAATTTAAATAAATTGGCAGAGAAAAATATTTTGATTTAAAAGAGGTGATCTAATAACCAGGAATCAACTAAGTTAAACTATAATTCCAATGCACAATTTCTAAAAAGGTTTTAACCAATATGACATAAGTGTATTAGATTAATTTTATTCTTTAACTTAGAATTATTAAAACTATGTTCATGTTGTTACGAATAATTTCATGGCAACTTGGTCTTTTGCTAACTAATGCACACACATACTTATTGAATTAATCAAAAAATATATTCCTATGTTAAATAAATCAATTCATAAGGGTATAAGATAGAGTGAATTAAATATATTTCTATACTACACAATTTAATCACAATTTATCCTACAAGTTATGCAATGCAAGAATATTGTTTAATATGATTGCTAATTTAATGCTCAATTACCTTAGAAGATTAAACATGCACCAATTAGATGGTTTCAATTAATTATAATTTCAACCCAAATAATAATTAATTCATTTGTCACCTTACATTTAAAATGCAAGCATAACATAGGCATAATTTTATCTAATTGAACAAATTGCCAAGGCCTGTAACAACACAAACACATTTTCAATAATTTAAGTGGATAGAACGCAATTAATCTAACACAAACAATATTTAAGTCATTTTAATTAAAATAGAAGCATCAAAAAACATTCATGTTTATGATCATAAAATAAACATAAAATATAAAGAGAAGAGAACTAGAAGCCAAATCTCGGTGATCCTCTGAAGATAGACTATCGTGCTCCTTTTCCTCTCAACTTGCTCTGTCATCAACAGACTTCAAGAATCCTTGATTTCTGCTGCTCCAAGAGGCGTGCTAGCTCTTTCTCAAAAGGGAAAATTGACAAATGGAATGGGAAAGAAAATGAAAGGCAAAGGTGAATGAAGGGAAGAAGTAAAAGAACAGATGAGTGAATGATGAATGATGTGTGAAATGAGGAACCCAAGGGGGCTATTTATACTTGAAATTGGCAGCTAAAGTTAGCTAAAAATAGAACGAAATCTTCCTTCATATGGTTGGCCATTCTTGGTGGGAGGAGTGATTGAATGATTTTGATATCTTTAGCTTGGGGATTGAGTGAAAAATCTAGAAAAGAGGAGAGGTTAGAACAAAAATTGGGAAGATTTCAGGGGTTTTTGTACGTCTTGAAATCATCTTAAATTAGCTAATTTGATTAGCAAGTTGGGACGGCTTGGGCTACTCTCTTATGCTTGCCATCCTTCCTCTTTATTTGCTCAATTCAGGCCCATTTTCTCCTTTTCAGGCTGTCCACTTTTTCTGATAAAAATTTAATCGGACCAACAGATTTAAGAAAGTCCAAGAGCATATATTTAATTCCTCCATGGCTATTAATTCATCATCTTCTACTCCAAAGATGCCTCAACAATTAATTCTTTTAAGGTGACTACTGAGCTGATTTTTCACCCTTTGTGCAAACTATCAAAAATAACCTAAATTATGCAAAATTATTATAAAAATAACTAAATTTCAAATTTTTTTATAAATTAAGTTCAAATTAATTATTTTATAATAAAAATATAAAATTCGATAGAAATTACTTAGAAACTGCATGAATTAGTGCTCAAAAGGTACTAAAAAGTCTATATATTTTAGTGTTTCCAACCATACAATGTCATGTTTATTGTCATGGCGGACTTCATATGTTGCCACAACCCAACTTTGGTCTTGCACCATACTATGCCATGTTTGTTGTCCTGGCGAACTTCATATGTTGTCATAGCCCAGCTATGGTCTTACACCACATGATGTCATGTTTACTATCTTGGATGACTTCAGATTTTGAGAAATTAATAAACCTCTTTCGAGGTGTCTCCCCTAAGGACTGGTCAATAACCTTCATCATGATGTCACTCTATAGAGTCAATAAACTATTGTCATGGTGTCACTCTAGTGAGGCAGTAAATAACCATTTCACGATGTTGCCCAACTCCCTTGGGTCCCATAACAATCCGCCCTTTCCTCCTCTATGCCAACTTTTTCTATCCTCATCTACCCCATCAAGATAATTCCCTCTGTACTCCGCATACAATATAAACATATAGTTCGTACATATATGATGCGAGGATCAAGGCCCAAATCAGACTCATGAACATGATGGGATCAAATTTCCTCAAGGCCCAAAAACAAGGTTGAACGCCAACCAAATCTGAGCAAGATTGAACGGAAGCATCCAAGACTTTGTTACCAAGGCCCTAGATGCGCACATGACCGAAAAAGAAAATCAAGAATCACTTTCTTGTTTTTCTTGTTTTCAAGAAAATCAAGAAACTGAATCTTGGTCAAATTTTGCTATTTCAAACAATTTCAAGAATCAAGAAAACCAAGATTTTACATTGTGGAAATCTTGGTCAAAGAAACCAAATCTTATAGCCAAGGTGCATTAGATTTAATGTACAAGCTTGAACAAGCCAATTTCGAGAGAAAATGAATCACAAGAACAAGTTCTTGAAAACTGGCCCATCAAGATGTCTATAAGCCCATCCTAAATTTTGGAAAGTAATTTAATTGAATATCAGACCAAATTATCAAAGTGGCCCAAATTGTAAAATATTTAAACTATAGGTCCAATTTTATTTTAATAGATGGATCATCATGTAAGAATTTAACCAAGGAGCCCATTTAATTCAGTTGGCTGAATTCCCATTAAAAGTCTAACTTAGAATTATTTTTTTTATTTGATGAGTTGTCATGTCAGTTATTCCATTAGGGTTAGGAAAACTTTTTTGGGGGCCTATAAGTAGTATGGACGTTGACCCTTATACACATATAATTGAATTATGTTTTTTTGAGTTAATAATAATTCTCTTTGAGCTTTTCTTCAAGAATTGCTCTTTAGTTACTTCTAGAAGTTGTTTTAACAATCTTTCAAGCTGTGAGAATCATTTTCAAGCTTTTTCTTGCCAAGATCTTTTTCTTGGAGGGAGAATTAGAGCCATTGAAAGGAATTGTAGATTCTTAATGTTTCTAAGGCTTCTTAGGATGTCATCTTCTCTTTTCTATCCTTAATTTATCGTTTCTTGCTTGTTTAAGTTAGTTCTTGTTGTTTTGGCTTGTTGATTTTATTGATTTTCTTTCTAGGTTAAAGTTGCTTCAGGAAAGATGTTCTCCTATCTTGTTCCATCAAGAAACACATAAAAATTATGAGTTTAAATCTTTTCTTGTTGCTTCAAACATTCTTGCACAAAATAGTTTGCTTTTGTCTTTAAAATCACTTCTAACAAATCTATTTGTGTTTTGTTTATCCAGATCTGGTTGGAGCATTTTCATGAGGTACAAGGAACGTATCTTTCTATCCAAAAACTCCTAATTCATTCTCTTTTGGACTCTTTACTAGCCAGTTTGTCTTTCTTTTGTTATAACTTCGTCTTTTATGACAACTAATTTGTTATAATTTCATTTGACTCTCTTTTATGACAACTAATTTGTTTTTGTTGTTTCTCATTTCAGTTTACATTCTTCTAGAGATCTAGGATAAATCCATAGCTTAGACAAGCTATGATCCTATTCTGCATTTTTGTCGTATCATTCTTTATCATTTGGTATCAGATTTGGGCGTTTTGGGTGTTCATTGTTGATTTCTAATCTAATTTCCATTGCAAAACAGCCTATAAGTAGTTTTTACCTAGAATGCTTTTCAAGAAAAAATATTTTTGTGTGGGTAAACATTTTTCAATTGATTTGAAATTTTATATACTGATTCTTGACACTGTATTACAATATAAAAGAATATTTTCCAAGAAAAAAGTGATCAAAAAAGTACAAAAAAAAAGAAAATATGAAAAAAAATATTCTGTAAGTTGAATTTTGTGACAAAACTTTCCAGATCAGATCTAAATTATTTGAGAAGGCTTTATTTTAAATTTTGTGATTTTTAGAAATCGAGAACACCTGAAACAAAGTTTGTTAACCAATTTTTTAGGTTTTCGGTTTTCAACAAATTTCATTGACTCTTAGCCTTAGGTTTTCATTTGTTTTAGTTTTTTATTATTCCTTTACACATTCTATTACTTTATTGTTTCTTTTGTTAGTAGGTTAAAGCACGTTGCACATTCCTTCCTCCGTGCAACACAATTATTTGGTGCCTAGCCACTTTTGTGCTCCTAGTGTCATTAGGATATTTGGTAACTAGATCCTTTACCATTCTGTAAATGGGTTAAAAGGAAAGGACAAACAAAAAAGACTGAGAGAAAATAAGCCATTAGTGCTAAAAGTCAAAATTCAAACGGCCCAATGGTGAGTGAATCCCCTAGTGGTAAAAACAGAGTGCAAAGTCTATTTGTAAGAGTAAAATATGTGCGGAGAGCCCTATTAAACAAACAACCTTGTATCCTTGTGAGGTTTAGGCAAAATTATTTATCTTTAACTGACCTTAACAAATCTTTGCCTAGTGTGTCCAAATCTCTTTTGTAGGATTATGCAGATGTTTTCAATGAGGCCCCTAAAGGTTTACCACCTTTACGAGGAATTGAGCCCTAAATTTATTTAGTACCTAAAGTATCCATTCCAAATCGCTTAGCTTCCCGAAGCAATCCCGAGGAGACAAAGGAGATGCAAAGGCAAGTAGAGGAACTCTTAGAAAAGAGGTATATTAGAGAAAGTTTAAATCCTTGTATTGTCCATGTCCTATCGATGCCTAAGAAAGATGGTTCATTCTGAATGTGTGTTGATTGCTACCCAATCAAAAAAATAAAGGTAAAGTATAGGCATCCAATCCCTAGACTTGATGACATGCTTGATGAATTACATGGTTCAACGATTTTCACTAAAATTGACTTAAAAAATGGTTATCATCAAATTCATATGAGGGAAGGGGACGAATGAAAAACAACCTTTAAAACTAAGTTTGGAATGTATGAATGGCTTATTATTCCTTTCAGTCTAATTACTGCACCTAGTACTTTCATGAGATTAATGAATCATGTTTTAAGGCCTTATTTGGGTAAATTTGTGGTAGCATATTTTGATGATATTCTAATTTACTCAACTTCTTTAGATGCTCATGTTTTCCATGTTAAATCTATTTTGGACATTCTAAGAGCTGAAAATTTATTTGCCAACCTTGATAAATGCACTTTTTGTTGTGATAAACTAATTTTTTAGGGTTTATAATAATAAGTGCTCAAGGTAATCATGTTGATAAGGATAAAGTAAAGGCAATAAGAAGTGGCCCACTCCTTAATCGATTACTGAGGTGAGATCTTTCCATGATTTAGCAAGTTTTCATAAACGTTTTGTGAAGGATTTCTCCACTATTTCCACCCCATTAACTGAGGTTATAAAAAAAGTTGTGGGTTTCAAGTGAGGTGAAGCTCAAGAAAAGGCTTTTCAAGCCTTAAAGGATAAATTATGTTCTTACCTGATCTTTCTAATACTTTTGAACTTGAATGTGATACCTTAGGCATTGGAATTAGTGATGTGTTGATGCAAGATAAAATGCCAATAGCATATTTCGGTGAAAAACTAAATGGGGTGCAATTGAACTACTCAACTTACGATAAAGAGTTATTGGCATTGGTGCGAGCTATCCAAGTGTGGCAACAGTACTTATTACCCAATAAGTTCGTTATACATACGGATCATGAGTCTCTTAAATGGCTAAAGGGACAAGATAATTTGAGCAAAAGACATGCTCGATGGATAGAATTTATAAAAACATTTCCACATGTAATTAAGTACAAAACAAGTAAAGAAAATGTAGTTGCTGACGCCTTCTCTCATATATATCCTTTGATAACTACATTAAATACTAAAGTATTAGAATTTGAGCATATAAAAGATTTGTACACAAATGATGCTGATTTTGCACATATCTTTGCTAATTGTGGGAATAGTGTCTTTGACAAATTTTATCTTGTAGATGGGTTTCATTTTCACCTAAACAGGTTATGTGTACCATATTGCTCTATGAGAGAGTTACTAATTCATGAGGCACATAGTGGAGGCTTAATGGGACACTTTGGTGTTGCTAAAATGCTAGATATTCTACAAGACACTTTTTTTTTGGCTGCACATGAAGAAGGATATTAAAAAGGTATGTTCTAAGTGCATTTCTTGTAAACAAGAAAAATCTAAGGTAACGCATCATGGACTCTATACTCCTTTGCCGATTCCTTCTTCACCATGGATAGATTTATCCATGAATTTCATTCTTGGTTTGTCAGGAACTAAAAAGGTTTGAGATAGTATATTTTTTATTGTTGATAGGTTTTCAAAAATGGCGCACTTTATTCCTTATCACAAAATAGATTACGCTACACATGTGGCAAACTTATTCTTTAAAGAGGTGGTGCGACTACGTGGAATACCTTGCACAATTGTCTTTGACAAAGAAGTAAAGTTCCTAACCACTTTTAGAAGGTATTATGGGGTAATCTTGGTACTAAAGAATTATATTCCACTACATGTCACCCCCAAACCAATGACTAAACTGAGGTAGTAAATCGAGTTTTACGTGCTTTACTACGAGCTGTTGTGGGTAAGAACCTTAAGAATTGGGAAGAATGTTTACCATTTGTTGAATTTGCATACAATTGATCTATTCACTCTATGATTGGCTATTCACCATTTGAATGTATTTATGGTTTTAACCCACTAACTGTACTTGATCTTATGCCATTACCTATAGAAAATATTTCAAGTTTAAGTGGTGAGAAGAAAGCTGAGTTGGTGAAATCAATGTACGAAAAGGAAAAATAATGGATTGCAAAAACAAATGACACAAATGCCAATAAAGCTAACAAGGGGCGTAAATAAGTTAGCCTTGAACCCGGTGATTAGGTTTGGATCCATATGCACAAAGAGTGATTCCCAAGTAAAAGAAGGACTAAATTGGACCCTATGGGTTATGGGCATTTCCAAGTACTCAAGCGGATCAGTGACAACGCCTATCAAATAGATGTGCCTGGTGAGTACAATGTAAGTTCTACTTTTAATATTACTGACTTAACTCCATTTGATGTTTCAGATTCAAGGACAAATATTTTTTAGGAAGAGGGGATTGATTCGAGTCTGAAGGTCCAAAATTAGGCTCATGAATGTGATGGCTCAAATTTCCTCAAGGCCCAAAACGAGGTCGAAGACCAAGAAAATCTGAGCAAGATTGAACAGGACAATCCAAGACTTTGTTACCAATGCTTTAGATGCACACACGACCAAAAAAAATCAAGATTTAGCTTCTTATTTTCAAGAAAATCAAGAAACCGATTCTTGGTCTAATTTGTTGTTTTGGACAATATCAAGAATCAAGAAAATCAAGATTTCAAAAATTATAAGTCTTGGTCCTAGAAACCTAATCTTGCAGCCAAGGCATATTGGATTTCATGTACGAGCTTGAATGAGCCAATTTCTAGGGAAAACGAATCACAAGACCAAGTTCTTGAAAAAAATGGCCCATTAAGATGTCTACAAGCCTATCCTGAAATTTGAAAAGTAATTTAATTGAATATCAGACCAAATTATCAAAGTGGCCAAAATTGTAAAATATTTAAACTATAGGTCCAATTTTATTTTAATAGGTGGATCATCATGTAAGAATTCAGCCCAAATGAGCCTATATAATTCATTTGGCTGAATTCTCATTAAAACTCCACACTTAGAATTATTTTGTTTTTTTTTATTTGATGAGTTGTTATGTTAGTTGTTCCATTAGGGTTAGGAAAACTTATTTTAGGGGCCTATAAGTAGCGAGGACGTTCACCCTTATACAGATAAAATTGATTTATATTTTTTTTGAGTTAATAATAATTCTCTTTGAGTTTTTCTTCAAGAATTGCTCTTGATTTTTTTAAAAGTTGTTTTAACAATCTTTCAGGTTGTGGGAATCATCTTCAAGCTTTTTCTTGCCAAGATCTTTTTCTTAGAAGAGAGATTAGAGCCATTGGAAGGAGTTGTGGATTCTTAATGTTTCTAAGGCTTCTTAGGATGTCATCTTCTCTTTTCTATCCTTAATTTATCGTTTCTTATTTATTTCAGTTAGTTCTTATTGTTTTGGCTTGTTGATTTTATTGATTTTCGTTCTAGGTTAAAGTTGATTCAAGAAAGATGTTCTCTTAGATTGTTCCATCAAGAAACACATCAAAATTAGGAGTTTTAATCTTTTCTTATTGTTTCAAACATTCTTGCAGAAAACAGTATGGTTTTGTCTTTAAAATCACTTCTAATTTGTTTATGTTTTATTTTTCCAGATCTGGTTGGGACATTTTCTTGAGGTCCAAGGATGATTTCTTTCCATCCAAGAAACTATAATTCATTCTCTTTTGGACTCTTTACCAGTCGATTCATCTTTATTTTATTTTAATTTCGTTTGACCCTCTTTTGTGACAACTAATTTATTTTTGTTGTTTCTCGTTTCAGTCGTCTAGAGATCTAGGAAAAATCTGCAACTTAGACAAGTTACAATCCTATTTCGCATGCATGATGTATCATTCTTTATCAATATCATTTCAATAACTAATACATTAAGGAGTACACCTCTTTACTCACATCGATACTCCAACACAATGTACATTCGGAGATGATGTGAGCACGTAATCCATTTAGAATTACCAGTCACTCGATTGCTTGATCGTTTCTGAACAGGTACTTGTTACGAAAGAAATAAGATAGAAAATCCTTGAATCAACAACTTGTACAAGAAAAGAACCAACGCTATTGAATGTGACCCGTTTTCTATACGACAAAAAATTGGAAACAAGAATTAAATTCGAACAAATCTTGACCCGTTGTTTATGAAAGTAACAAGAACCAGAAGTATAAAAAAGAAAAAAGAATGCCACAAAGCAATAAGCCTTGATAAGTTCAGTTTGTATGTTCTTTAAGAACTCAATAGAGAAATCTCACAATACGCAAATCCATTCATCAATCTCCAAATTACAAACTAAGGAATTATTATAGACTATTCTAAGGCATACTAACAACCAAAACCAACCATGAAGTTAAATGCCTTAACTATACATGAATGCATAAAGCACACATTAACACCCCAAACCCGGTCAATACACCACGACCGAATCTGGCATGTCACAGGGAAAGCATTTTGAAGAAAATCGAGTTGACAGTTTAGTTTTAAACAAAATTCTTTAGATGTCTAATGTTTGTAGAAAACTGATACATGATTAGTTAAAAACCGATAGAATATTTTGAAAACCCAGAAAATCAATCTCTAAAATTTAATTATCGATTCATAGATTAAAAAAACATATATATATTTTAATAAAAACTCGAATGATTGTTTTGAAAATCGTTTGCATTTGAGTGTGGAAACTTAAATTCAAAAATTATTTAAGTTGTCGAAAACATTTGAGTTGTCATTTGTTATCAAATAATTTACATTACCCGATGGTAAAGTTTTGAAAATCGTTACGTTCAAATTATTAAAATTTGTCAAGTAATTTACTTAGCCATGTTTAAAACAAATCCAAAGCATATAAATAGTCCAAAAGCACAAACTTAAAAGTCCTTATTACAAACCCAAATAAATGAAACCAAATTTAAATGAAATAAAATACCCATAGCAAAGTCCATGTAAAATTCGAGTTTAATTATTAAATGGCCACCTCGAGTCCTACCCGGCTCCTCATCCGCGATCTACGAATCACCTGAAAAGATAAGGGAGAAGATGAGTCACCAAGACTCAGTGCATAAATCCTTCCCCCGGTTAATGCAACATACTTACACAATTCATAACCAAGTAATATAGATAAAGCACCCAACCTAGCCATCCATAACACCTCTTCTACCCCGTGTGGTACCAAACCACTGGTGGTGCCAAACCACTGGTGGCCAAAAGTCACGATATCCATTAAAAATGTGGTGCCAAACCACTGGTGACCCAAAGTCATGAATAATCCATCTGTGGGGCCAACCCACGTTGTGATACCAAATCATGGCGATAATCCCGATATAACAAATGTGGGGCCAACCCATCGTGGTGCTAAGCCACTGGATGAGTCACTATGAGGTGCCAAACCTCCGTGACCCAAAGTCACAAAATAACTGTGGTACCAAACCACCGGAGGTGCTAAACCTCCGTGTCCCAAAGACACGGATATCAAATCTTCTCCTTCCTCTCATATCACCCACATCAATACATCACATGTACAAATCATGCCATCATGCTCAAATATTATGCATATAACAAATATATATCACAGATCATGATATTAAGCATCATATAGCAAATCATATCGAAACAGACTTACCGTATCTTTGCTCATACCCATAAGGTATCATATCGGGATCTACACGCTTTTGGTTTATCACATATTAGGTTATTAATGTATATTTACTAAGTTATAAAGTGTGTAAGTTACACACCGTTACTATCGCAAGTTTTAAATCCCAAGACCCGATCTCATCAGACTAGATCTCCTTGCCCTACATTCGCCAACAGTTAGATTAATAACATAGACCATTCGCCAATAACCAACTTTAATCTTAATAGCCTTCGCTTTTCCACCACTTAAAGAATGATGAACCAACAAAATCCTTACCACTTGGCTTACCAAAATCGATTGTCAGAGAATAAGGCTTAGATTGACTGCTTCCAAAGTCCCGAAGATCCTAAAAGAAATCGATTTCCATAAAAGATTAACAATACTATCAACAAATGTCAGATTAGGCTTTCACCAAAATGTTGACAGAGAAGAAGAAAAAGTAAGAAGGGAGTTTCGGCCATGGACACTTACCTCCTTAAAACCGATTGAAGAAACAACCAAAAAGAGATCAAGGCTTGATTAAGATTCGGCCAAAATATCAAAAAGAAAGAAAGAAGATTCGGCTATGGTTGATTAAAAACAACAAATAGAATTCAACTAGAGTGGAAAAAGAGGAAGAAAAAGAAAGTAAAATGGAAGAGAGGGAATTCGGCAAAGGAAGGTGGAGAGGATTTTGGCATAAGAGTTTGAGAGAAGAAAAGAAAAAAAAATGAAAGGGTGGAGATGGGTACTTTCTGCCTTGAGCAAAAAGAAAGAGAGAAAGAGAGAGAGTTGGGAGAGTAAAGTTTCGGTTTCAAAGAAGAAAAAGAGAGAAAGCAAATGGAATTTGGCTCAAAGATTAAGAGCGTAAATTGACAAATACTACTTGGGTTTCGGGTTTGCTTCAACCGAAAGAACTAGGGAGAAATCGGCAATGCTAAGAGAGATTTTGACTTGACGCAAAACAAAGAATAACACCTTCAAAGCAAACTGAAATGTCACCTAGCTACAAAGGAATTTCAGCACTTTTTCCCCCTACACAAATCAAAAATTCGGCAACCACACCAAAATTCTTCTTGCCATCAATTCAAACTAATTTTGAATTAAACACACTCCTAAATTTCTCCTTATTTCTTCCTAATCACATCAAAATTAAGCCAACTCCCCCTAGCCCCTTAAACCGTCCAAATACATGGACTTCAATGCCAAACATTTCCACACAAAAGTTTCCATAGCACACACCTTATATCAAGCCTTGTGTTCCCTCTTCAATTCCTTAATCAAAATGATTCTTTCCCCAAGATCAAGCTTGCCTAAACTATTATTCAACTTGCCAAAAAAAATTTAAAGTCCAACTTACCAAATACAAGGCTTGGCCGACACTTGATGTAAGGATACATAAAAATAAAATCTTCAAATTGCACTCCATGCTATTCGAACCCTTTCCCTCAAGCAACTACTCATGCGCCACTTCCACTATGCTACTAGCTCCTCTTGTGCTTAAATTCCCCCACAAATTACACTTAACCCCTATCTCCTTCAGCTCCCTCTAACTAAAGCTTAAAAACAAAAATTTTCCTACAGCTCAAGCCTACTCATGGCTTATTCCTAAACCATAGAACATCTCACTTAACAACACGACAATTCGTACTCATGCAGAACAATACAATGACAAATAACCCCTATTTCAGGATATTATAATTCCACCCCCTTAAAATAATTTCGACCTCGAAATTACCTGGTCAAAAGAGTTGAGGGTACTGTTGTCTCATCACATCCTCCTGCTCCCACGTAGCTTCTTCCACTCCATGGTTTCGCCATAATACCTTCACTAATGGAACCGACTTCTGCGTAACCCTTTCACATCTCGATCTAGAATCAGACCGGTTCCTCTTCCATCACAACTGGACTCACTTCTATTTCCTCCATCGCCACAACATGTGATGGATCGAACGATAGTGTCTAAGCATGGAGACATGGAACACATCGTGTATCTGACTCAGCTCTACTGGCAACTCGAGCTAATAGGCTACTGGTCCCACTCGTCTCAACACTTTATACGGCCAAATAAACCTTGGACTTAACTTGCCTTTTCTCCCAAATCTTAACACTTTCTTCCATGGCGAGACCTTCAAAAAGACCTGGTCACCCACGGCAAACTCTATATCCCTCCGCTTGAGATCGACATATGACTTCTGCCTGTCCGAAGCTTCCTTCAAACGAGCCTGAATCAATTTCACCTTATCTTCAGTCTCTGCAACCAACTTGGTCCTAACATCTGACGCTCATTCAACTCTGTCCAGCATGTAGGTGTGCGACACTTCCTACCATACAATGCCTCATATGGTGCCATCTTAATGCTTGTCTGATAACTATTGTTGTATGCGAACTCAGCTAATGGTAAAAACTCTTCCCAGCTGCCTCTGAAGTCCAAAACACAACCTCTCAGCATATCCTCTAAAATCTGTATAACTCTTTCCGACTGCCCGTCAGACTGTGGATGAAATGTCGTATTGAAATCCAACCGCGTACCCAAGGCCTAATGTAATGCTCTCTAAAACCTCGACGTTAATCTAGGATCTCTGTCCGAGATGATAGACACTAGCACACCGTGTAACCTCACTATCCCTGCCACATACAACTTAGCTAACTTCTTAAGCGAGTAATCCACTCTTACCATAATAAAATGAGCTGACTTAGTCAAACGATCCACAATCACCCAAACTGAGTCCTTTTTACTCGGTGTAAGGGGTAATCCACTGACAAAGTCCATAGTGATCCTTTCCCATTTCCACTGTGGAATCTTCACCGATTGAAGTAACCCAGACGGTAACTGATGTTCAGCCTTGACCTTCTAACATGTCAAACATTTACCCACAAACTCAGTTACCTCCCGCTTCAGTCCTGGCCATCAAAACTGCTCTCTTAAATCCCGATACATCTTGCTACCTCCAGGATGCATAGTGTATGGGCTGCTATGTGCGTCCCGAAGAATTCTCTGCCTCAACTCGACATCCTTCGGCATACAAGCTCTCCCTTGAAACACAATACTCTATCACTGGACAAACTATAACCCTCTAAATTACCATCCTAGACTGGCAACCTCCGAGCATTCAAACCCTCATCCACTAACTGTTTCTCCTTGATCTGTTCTAACCAATTCGGCTTAACTTGAAGTTCTACCAACAGACTCCCATCGTCATACAAGCTAAGATGGGCAAACATCGCTCTTAAGTCTGATACAATCTTACGGCTCAACGCGTCTGCTACCACGTTAGCCTTGCCCGGATGATACTCAATCGAACAGTCGCTGTCCTTCAACAACTCAATCCATCTACACTGCCTCAAGTTCAAATCCTTCTGAGTCAAAAGATACTTTAGACTCTTGTGATCCGTATAGACTATTGACTTCTCTCCATACAAATAATGTCTCCGTATCTTCAAAGCGAAAACCACTATAGCTAATTCCAAGTCATGCGTCGGATAGTTAACCTCATGTGGTCTCAACTGTCGAGATGCATAAGCCACTACCTTCCCTTCCTGCATCAGTACACATCCTAAGCCAGTATGTGATGCATCACAAGAACCGCTGAATTCTTTGCTCGCCTCAGTGAATCAAAACTGAGCTTGGTCAAAATCTTCTTCAACTTGTCGAAACTTCCTTGCTGCTTCTCAGTCCACACAAATGGAACTCCTTTCCTCAATAACTTGGTCATTGGTGCTGCGATCAAAGAAAATCCCTCTACAAATCTGAGGTAGTACCCTGCTAGACCCAAAAACTCTAAATTTCTGCCACTGACTTTGGCGGCTTCCAATCTAACACTGCCTCAATCTTTCGAGGATCCACTCTAATCCCCTCAGCTGATACTACGTGGCCCAAGAAAGTCACCTCCCTAAGCCAAAATTCACACTTATTAAATTTGGCATAAAGCTGTTTTTCCCTCAGAATCTGCAACACTACTCGCAAATGCGCATCATGTTCCTCCTCTAACTTTGAGTATACTAAGATATCGTCTATAAATACCATTACAAACTGATCCAAATACTATTGAAATACCCGATTCATCATGTCCATGAATGCTGCCGGTGCGTTAGTCAACCCAAACGGCATTACCAAAAACTCGTAGTGCCCATACCGAGTGCGAAATGCTGTCTTATGGATATCAGCCTCTTTCACCTTTAGCTGATGATACCCAGACCTTAAATCAATCTTGAGAAAATCTACGCCCCTTGTCGATCAAATAAGTCATCTATCCTCGATAATGGATACTTGTTTTTGATCATCAGCTTGTTCAACTGGCGATAGTCTATACACATCCACATCGTACCATCCTTTTTCTTGATAAAGAGTACCGGTGCTCCCCAAGGCGAAACACTTGGTCAGATAAAACCTCAATCCAACAGTTCCTGAATCTGAGTCTTCAATTCCACTAACTCCTTCGGCGCCATCCTATACGGAGCAATAGACACTGGCGCAGTTTCGGGTAATAGATCTATTCCAAATTTAACTTCACGATCCGGAGGCAGTCCTAGAAGTTCTTCTAGAAATACGTCAACATATTCTTATACTGTTCGAACGTTCCTACAGCAGACTCCTTAGCCTCCAACGCACACACATGAACCATAAATGCCTCACACTCTTCTTCGACCAACTTCTCGACTTTCAACGCAGATACCACATTGGATAGATAATCTCTTCTATTACCTATCATAACCACCTCTTCACCCTCACCGTTTTCAAAACCATGCGCTTAATAGCTAATCCAAACTTGTTCGCATTTTGCCGGTGCTTCATGCCCCGACCGAACCATTACCTCCTCTACTGCTTACCACGACCCTCTGCGATAGCGGTCCCTCATTTCTGAACTGAGCACGACCCTGACCCTCAGACTGATTCCTGGCTAGCTTACGTGGACAGTCCCTCACACGATGATCCAGAGAGCCACACTCAAAACATCCTTTCCCACCGGTCCAACATTCACCCCAATGAGATTTTTTGCACCGATTACACTGTGCTGGTCCCTGATTAGCAGTAACAGGCCTCCCAGATTGGTTCGGCCCACTCTGCCTAGCCCTTTTCTGAGAATTACCGGCCGACCTAGATGATCCAAAACTTCTCTTATGTCTATTCCTGTTGTGATTCTGCCTTACAGATTCCTTTATCCCCTCGGCTATCTTAGCCTTTTCTACTAGCACAGTAAACTCTCGCTCCTACTATGGAGCAATCAACAATCTCAACTCATCTCTCAGTCCGTCCTCGAACCTGACACATCGCTCGTGTTCCGTAGCCACGATACCTCTAGCATACCGGCTCAATCTTAAAAATTCTACTTCATACTCTGATACGGACTTACTCCCTTGAACCAATCTCAGAAATGCCTTCCGTTGTGTATCAATGTAACTAGACCCAACATATTTCTTCTGATACGCTGCCTTAAAATAGTCCCAAGTGAGATCCTCCGCTGTAGTACTATCTCGTACTGTGAGCCACCACTGGTATGACTCATCCCGAAGAAGCGACACTATCCCTTTCAACTTTTCCTCAGCATTCAGATCCAAGTCATTCATGATTCGCTCCGTCGCCTCTAGCCAATATTCAGCCGTACTTGGAGCCACACCAGAAACACCTCGAAATACCTCAGCTCTATTGGCTCAGAGTCGCTCAAGTACAGATTTCTAAGCTCCCGTGCCTCCACCTACTCCAGCTACCCTCTCAAGAACTCACAGCATTGCCTGAGACACTACGTCATCCCCTGTTTGCCCTGGAATTCACCACCTACAGCCGGTGGTGGTGCTGGTATATCATTTTCCAACCCCTGACCAGACCTCACTGGCTCAAACACAGCCATCCTACCCCGACCACGTCCACGCGTATTACGACCTCGACCTCGAGTGCTCATGTCTAAAGTCTTGATTATCTGATTTAAAAGTTTTATGCTTTAGTCATTATTCCACTATCTTTAAAGCACAGTTTTATGAATAATTCTTATTAAAGAGTTTTGTTTTCGCGAGTCCATAGAGTCCCATAAATTTCAGTCTCTAAGGTAGTCCAATCTCACTAATCATTCAAAGTTTATAACATCCAAAAATCACAACCAAAGGCTAGGGGTACTTACCTGAGCGGATTGATGCCGGAGACTCGGTGCCATGCCTTTCAAATCATATAATTTCAAACAAAACATTTTAAGTCCATATTTTAAAACATTTTGGGCCTCGGGCCAACAGTCGAGCCTTTGAACTTGGCTCTGATACCAAAATTGTAACACCCCAAACCCAGTCAATACACCACGACCAAATCTGGCATGTCACAGGGAAAGCGTTTTGAAGAAAATTGAGTTGACGGTTTAGTTTTAAACAAAATTCTTTAGATGTCTAATGTTTCTAGAAAACTGATACATGATTAGTTAAAAACCGATAGAATACTTTGAAAACCAAGAAAATCAATCTCTAAAATTTAATTATCGATTCATAGATTAAAAAAAAACGTATATATATATTTTAAGAAAAACTCGAATGATTGTTTTGAAAATCGTTTGCATTTGAGTGTGGAAACTTAAATGCAAAAATTATTTAAGTTGTCGAAAACATTTGAGTTGTCATTTGTTATCAAATAATTTACATTACTCGATGGTAAAGTTTTGAAAACCGTTACGTTTAAATTATTAAAATTTGTCAAGTAATTTACTTAGCCATGTTTAAAACAAATCCAAAGCATATAAATAGTCCAAAAGCACAAACTTAAAAGTCCTTATTACAAACCCAAATAAATGAAACTGAATTTAAATGAAATAAAATACCCGTAGCAAAGTCCATGTAAAATCTGAGTTTAATTATTAAATGGCCACCTCGAGTCCTACCCGGCTCCTCATCCACGATCTACGAATCACTTGAAAAGATAAGGGAGAAGGTGAATCACCAAGACTCAGTGCATAAATCCTTCCCCCAGTTAATGCAACATACTTACACAATTCATAACCAAGTAATATAGATAATGCACCCAACCTAGCCATCCATAACACATTTTCTACCCCGTGTGGTACCAAACCACTGGTGGTGCCAAACCACTGGTGACCCAAAGTCACGATATCCATTAAAAATGTGGTGCCAAACCACTGGTGACCCAAAGTCACGAATAATCCATCCGTGGAGCCAACCCACGTTATGATACCAAATCACTGGCGACAATCCCGATATAAAAAATGTGGGCCAACCCACTGTGGTGCTAAGCCACTGGGATGAGTCGCTATGAGGTGCCAAACCTCTGGTGACCCAAAGTCACAAAATAATCTGTGGTACCAAACCACTGGAGGTGCCAAACCTCTAGTGTCCCAAAGACACGGATATCAAATCTTCTCCCTCCTCTCATATTACCCACATCAATACATCACATGTACAAATCATGCCATCATGCTCAAATATTATGCATATAACAAATATATATCACAGATCATGATATTAAGCATCATCTGAGAAATCATATCGAAATGGACTTACCCGTATCTTTGCTCATACCCATAAGGTATCATATCAGGATCTACACAGTTTTCGGTTTATCACATATTAGGTTATTAATGTATATTTACTAAGTTATAAAGTGTGTAAGTTACACACCTGTTACTATCGCAAGTTTTAAATCACGAAGACCCGATCTACTGCACTAGATCTACTTGCCCTACATTCGGCCAACACTTAGATTAATAACATACACCATTCGGCCAATAACCAACTTTAATCTTAATAGCCTTCGGCTTTTCCACCACTTAAAGAATGATGAACCAACAAAATCCTTACCACTTGACTTACCAAAATCGATTGTCAGAGAATAGAGGCTTAGATTGACTGCTTCTAAAGTCCCAAAGATCCTAAAAGAAATCGATTCCCATAAAAGATTAACAATACTATCAACAAATGTCTGATTAGGCTTTCACCAAAATGTCGTGAGAAGAAGAAAAAGTAAGAAGGAGTTTCACCATGGACACATACCTCCTTAAACCGATTGAAGAAACAACCAAAAAGAGATCAAGGCTTGATTAAGATTCGCCAAAATATCAAAAAGAAAGAAAGAAGATTCGCTATGGTTGATTAAAACAACAAATAGAATTTGGCTAGAGTGGAAAAGAGGAAGAAAAGAAAGTAAAGTGGAAGAGAGGGAATTCGGCAAAGGAAGGTGGAGAGGATTTCGGCACAAGAGTTTGAGAGAAGAAAAAAAAAATGAGAGGGTGGAGATGGGTACTTTCCGCCTTGAGCAAAAAGAAAGAGAGAAAGAGAGAGAGTTGGGAGAGTAAAGTTTCGGTTTCAAAGAAGAAAAAGAGAGAAAGCAAATGGAATTTGGCTCAAAGATTAAGAGAGTAAATTGACAAATACTACTTGGGTTTCGGGTTTGCTTCAACCGAAAGCACTAGGGAGAAATCGGCAATGCTAAGAGAGATTTTGACTTGACACAAAACAAAGAATAACACCTTCAAAGCTAACCGAAATGTCACCTAGCTACAAAGGAATTTCAGCACTTTTTCCCCCTACACAAATAAAAAATTTGACAACCACACCAAAATTCTTCTTGCCATCAATTCAAACTAATTTTGAATTAAACACACTCCTAAATTTCTCCTTATTTCTTCCTAATCACATCAAAATTAAGCCAACTCCCCCTAGCCCCTTAAACCGTCCAAATACATGGACTTCAATGCCAAACTTTTCCACACAAAAGTTTCCATAGCACACACCTTATATCAAGCCTTGTGTTCCCCCTTCAATTCCTTAATCAAAATGATTCTTTCCCCAAGATCAAGCTTGCCTAAACTATTATTCAACTTGCCAAAAAAATTTTAAGTCCAACTTACCAAATACAAGGCTTAGCCGACACTTGATGTAAGGATACATAAAAATAAAATCTTCAAATTGCACTCCATGCTATTCGAACCCTTTCCCTCAAGCAACTACTCATGCGCCACTTCCACTATGCTACTAGCTCCTCTTGTGCTTAAATTCCCCCCACAAATTACACTTAACCCCTATCTCCTTCAGCTCCCTCTAACTAAAGCTTAAAAACAAAAATTTTCCTATAGCTTGAGCCTACTCATGGCTTATTCCTAAACCCTAGAACATCTCACTTAACAACACGACAATCCATACTCATGCAAAACAATACAATCACAAATAACCCCTATTTCAGGATATTACACACACAAATAGTCACATAACTCCCAACATTACATGTAATCCTAAAAAACCAAGGAAGATTCTCAAAAGTCATAAGGTTGTCGAAAAGTCACTTGTATAAACATGATGCTGTTAGAATTCCTCCAAAGGTTATGTTTAACTCTCATCTTGAATGTTAGCAATTAAAGGGACTTTGGCTAGTCGAACGAACACTTAATATGAATGTGAACCTTTTGGTATTTCGTCCATTAAATCTGACCAAGGGATAGTAACCTACAAAAACACTATAAGTAAAACTTCAATTCATAATTAAAACAAAACAAGTGCACAACCTAAAATATTATGAATGCAACAAAACAAGCAATGAAGCATAAATGAAAAACAAATATGAAATAGAGCGTAGGATCTAAAATTTGAATGTTTCATCTTGAACTTGGGTTTCTTATGTTGGGTCTTGATAATTGGGTTGAGTCTATGATTGACTCCCTTAGGCCCAACGCCTCTAAAGTAAGGTCAATTAATCTAATTGATTTTAAAAGAAGCCTCATTTGGCCCACTAAAACTTGACACAATTGAGATGTAGAATTGGATCTTGGCCCAATCCAAAAACCACATGGTTACATAATCACATGATGTAGCCATGCTCACATCAAGAGAGCATACTAGCAAACATTCATTAATGTCCACAACCTTATGCATGTATAGTTTGCCCAACCATTGTAATCATACACAATCATAGATTTTAGAATAAACTCAAAACAACCACTTAATCATAACAATTTAGCAACACAATAACAAATAGCACCCAAGGTGGATTACAGAACTCACCTTACATCCTCTGCCCTCGCTAGCTTAGCTTTTCTAAATTCCATAGCTTCATTCGTCCTGGTAGCTAAGCATGACAACTAAAATATAAATTAAACTAAGAACATTCATACTTTAGAAACTTGTATCCAGCAACATGCAAAAACCTTTTAGAATTATCCCAGAAATTCTTAACTTCTTTTCTTCAAATCCATGAAGGCAAAAAGGTTGATAATCTTACCAGGTTACACGAATCTCTATTGTTAGACCTCAGACTTCGATTTTAGCTCTCCATGTAAAGCTCACCCTTAAACCCTCTCTTTTTCAAAGCAAACTCAAGAAGATGATGAAAAAAATGAAACAAAAAAATGAGAAGAACCCCTTTGAAGAATGACACTTCCCATATCTATAAATCCCCAAATGAATGGTTATCAAGGACCCTACTCTAAGTCATTTGTCACTAACCATTATGTTCCCCACTAAGGAATCAGTTGATTCCAACCCAACTGAATCAGAATTACATTTCAACTAATTACTAACAAGCCACAAATTTGCCAAACTTTCTAGTAGAGTCCACCAAGTTACCATCCTATTCAATTAACTCCTAACTTTCCTTTAAAATTGGGACATAAGTAAAAATCGGGTGTGACAAGATTCTAGGTCACCATCACAATTTCCTAGTTTCTAACATGGCTTGATCAAATGGCTATAATATCTTCAATTCTATCTTTTAGCAATAGTTGTTGATTTAAAATGGATCCCATTATAATATGATGCCACCTTAGACATTACCATTGTTTCTATTAATAGTAACATTAATAAAGGAAATTCCAGCTACTTGCTTTGGTCATGTTGTATCAATAATGGAAAAGGCCTTATCTCAAATCAATTTTTTTCCAAAGCCTACTTCAATATAACCACAACCAGTAATAATATTATTCAAATTAACTATAAACTTGTGTATCTATAAATTTGGAAATTATCAAATGAACAAAATTTTAAAATAAAAATAAGGGCTATGTAGATAATTCATTTATTTTAAAAATAAAGACTAAAGTACTAAAAAAAGCCCCTTGAAAATAATTTAAAAAAATCAATTGAGCCACTGATTAAAAAGTCCAATTAATTGGTCCCCAAATCAAAAGTTACTCATAATTGTCATTTATGTTAAGGCCAATGAAAACTCTTCAATTCCATATTGACTTGGTTTAATAATTCAAGTGGTGAAACTTGATTGGATCCAAAATGATTTTTTATTAAATTGAATAATGACAAGAAAATTTAAAATTAAAGAAATTAATTTATGAAATGAAAAATAAAAAAATATATAAAATGAAAAGAAAAATCATCCCAATGTTACTTTACACCCCTCCAACCAACAATACCTCAACATCTCTCTCACACACCTCCCACCATCGATTCACATCACCAAAACATCTTCTCCATCCTCTTCCATAACTCCAAACATCATCTTCTCCATCCTCAGCCAACAATGAAAGTAGCAATCAACCACCCAATACGAAGAACTATTGAAATCAAACCCCAAAATCCCATCAATACAATATTTAATAAAGCTAATCAGAACAAAAAAAAAAAAGAAAGAAAGAACCTTGCATAAAAAGAGAGTCTGAGAATTAAAACTGAGGGGGAAAAGAAGGGGAAAATTTTTTTTAAAAAAAAAGTTAAAAAGAACTTATATGGAGATATCAAGTTTGTGAGGTTCAAAATATTTAATGTTGTTTTTTGAAAATCATTTTACTTTTCAAGAAAATATGAAGTTTAAAGATGATCATTTGAATTTCTTAAAATAAAGCCATAGGATCATTTGAACATCTTTGTGTTATCTCATAAACTTTTTTGAAAATGTTCAAGATGATAAAAAATGATTTTATCTCATTTTGAATCTTTGATGGTCATTTTACAAAGGATAAAGTTTTAAACTCTTTACCTAAGCTTTGATTTTATATATAAGGTACTTATACATATTTTAGAAATTATATGGTCTTAAGATGAGTCCTAGGATTAGGATTATGATTAGTATATTGACCAAGAATTAGTCTTTAAACAAAGACTAGGACTAGTTTTAGAATTAGGCTTAGGATTAAACTTAAAAGTTATTTTAGGACTAGTTTAGAATTGAACATAGAACTAGGCTCAAAACTAGAATTAAGAATAGACTTAAGCCTAAGATATAGGGTTAGTATTTTTACTTAGGCTTTGGATTTAAGACTCCTTTCATTAGTATCTTGCTATTATTTGATATATCTTTGAATATCATTTAGCCATGACATTTTTACTTGAGCTTACATTTGGCATAGATGTAACACCCTTGTAACAGTCTAGTTTGTACCCTAGTCAGAGCAGTGGTTTTGGTACCACAATTTGAGTCTGAATAATATTTTTATATTACTTTCTGTGCATTTGATAAATGATTAAGTATGTGCTAAAGTTTCATAAGTTAATTTGTCCGTCTGTGTGTTTAATTTGATGAAAAGGATTGAATTGCATTGAAATGCAAATTTGCATGTTTTATGAAAGAATGCCTATTTGCCATGTTTTTATAAATGTGAGGGATTTATGTGGAAATTTAGCCATTATTTTAGTAAGTGGACGGTAAAGGTCATAAATGACCTTGTATCAATATGTTTTATATGTTTGATTAAAGGTTAAATATGTCATTTTTGTATCAAATTATGTTATGATAAAATAAAGCATAAAATGGACACTAATTCATCCATTTCTTCCACCAAAAACACAAAAGAAAAAGAAAGAACAAAAGCTTTAAAGGTTTCAGCCATTTCAAGCTTTAATTAAGGTAAGTTTTGGCTGTAGATTTTGATGATTTTTATGTTTTTGAGATTGTTGCTTAGTCTATTATTAAGCCCATGTCTCAATTTTATGAGTTGATGATGTTCATGAGATGTGCTATTGATGAAATAGTAAGCTTTGTGATGAGCTTAGATGTTAATTGAAAGATTTGTGCTAGATGAACATACTTTGTTCTTGAAATTTTGATGAATTTAGCTTAATAAGGTTAAATTGAGAAATTATTAACTTGAGGGACAAAATTACAAATTTGATGGAAAATATGGGCTTGTATGAGTTGTATGAACATTCGGCTAAGCATGGTTAAATGATGATTTTGTGAATTTGATGTTTTGAGAAAAGTGGACTAAATTGATAAAATGTGCAATTATAAGGGCTAATTTATAAATAACCCAAAATATGTGTATTTGGATTGAATTGGATGAACTAGTGGATAAAAGGGTTAAATCTAAATATGTATAGATCAAGAACAGAGGAAAACGAACTTAGACCGCGGGAAAGCAAACCGAGTTGCCGTTTCCATTTCTGTTAAATCGAATCTAAGGTAAGTCATTATGCAAATAAACGTATTTGTATTGAATTATGCATATTCATATGACTATTGATAACAGTGAATGCTTACGAGATGCTATGTATATGAATCCAGAGATAAGATCGATATAGTGACAATGTTCGAGAAGTCTCGTATGAACCTAGGAATAGATAGGATTAGCTATGTCATGAAATAGGTATCTGTTCTGTTTTATCATGTAAGACCGCGTCTGGGACATTGGCGTTGATTTGAGATTTCATGTAAGATCACGTCTGGGATGTTGGCATCGATATGAAATTTACGTGTAAGACCATGTCTGGGACATTGGCATCGTATTGATTTGTGTAAGACCCTGTCTGGGACAGTGGCATCGATATCTGGGTGCATGTAAGACCTCGTCAGGGACGTTGGCATTGTACGACTATTCTGAGCTTTCTAAGTATCCTATTAGGTTCCTAACGGTTCAACGGGCAAGTCTGTGATACGAATGGCTATGTGAATTGTAAATCCATTTCAGGTATGTTGATTTATACACTAAGTGTGTATACAAGGTAAGTATTTATATGACCTTACTATGATGATCATGTATATTGGAACCATAATATGATATGTGAAAGTATGCATGAAAGAGCTATGTGTATATAATATTTTTGAATTCATGAATGTGGCAAAATATGGCCAAGTACATGGACCAAAGCATACATATGATAAATTTTTTATGAAAGTTAATTGTGCCAACGTTCCTATATGTCTATATGCCTTTCATGTTAAGTTTATTTGTATATGACATACTAAGCTTTTACAAAGCTTACTTTGTATGTGTTTTCTCTGTTTTATAGATCGTCAAAGCTACTGAAGGCTCAAGGGCAGTCGAGGATCGTCATCACACTACTCAACTTGTTTTGGTACATTTTGCAAATGTGTATAACTAAGTATGGCATGTATAGGCTAGGTACTTGGATGAGATTGAGATGTGAATTTAGCCATGTGATTTGGCTAGTTATGTGTTGGCTATATGCTTTAATGAATATGATATGTGATGTATGTTTTGGTATAGTTTGATAGTGTATAAATTGGTTAAGTTTAAGGTAAGCAAATGGATGAATTATGCTTATGTTTACATAAGTTTTAGTCATGTAAGTTGGCATGTTCATGGTTGTTAAATATACTTTGATTGGATTGGTATTTTATTGTTGGTTAAGACCCTAAGAGGGTGACATTTTTTTGCCTTGCAAATGAACTATAATGTCACACGGCTGTGGCACACGGGCGTGCCTAGTGACCATGGTGTAAAGTCAGTAGCCAGCTTAAGGGCATACGGTCATGGTACACGGGCGTACCTAGTAGCCATGTGAATAAGTCAGTTTATGGCCTAAGAGTACACGGCCTTAGCACACGGGGGTGCTTGGTAGCCATAGAGTTAAGTTAGGTTCGACCACGGAAAGGACACACGTGTGTCTAGCAGCCGTGGGAGGCACACGGCCTGCCCACACGGGCATGTAACCCCTGAAACTTTGAAAAGTTCTAAATTTCTAAAAATTTTGTATGTGTTTTGGTTTAGTCCCGACCCTTTATCAAAACATATTTTAGGTCTCAATGACCTACATAGGGGACCTTATGATTGTATATGATAGTTTAATTTACGAATTGTCTGTTAAAGTTTTTGATCTGTCAGGTAATGCCCTTAGCCCTAACTCGGCGATGGATACGGGATAGGGGTGTTACATTTGGTTAGTATCAAAGCTATGGTTTAGTCAATTCTCGGACAAGCGTAGCGTGTCAGAGTCTAGCTATACATGCCATATATCTGAATTGTGATAGTGTGATGAATCCTAACGTATTAAATGTGAATTTTTGTATAGTAATGGATCTCGAAAGAGCCGTAGCTAACGACATAGAAAGTAATACGCCTGCTCCCACGCAAGGGATAGCACCTTTTGATCCGAGACCGACTACGAGCGGTCAAGAAGGATAAGCTAAACAAGCTTTCTTCCAAATGATGAATGAATAGTTCACTCAATTCATAAGAAATAATCTGACTATTTCGCAACCTCCGCCCCCAGTTATTCCCCTTCAGACTACAGTTGTGCCACCGGTTATGTATCTGAATTGTTGAATAAGCCCCAGTTGACAAGATCCGTAAATATGGAGCTGAAGAGTTTCAGGCTACTAGTGATAATGATGTTGAAAAGGTCGAGTTCTAGTTAGAAAATACTATCCGGGTATTCGATGAAATGTCTCTGACTCTAGAAGAATGCATAAAATGTGTTGTATCATTACTCCAAGATACAACTCATCAATGGTGGAAAACTCTGATTTATGTTGTTCTGAAAGAGCGAGTTACACGGGACTTCTTTTAGATCGAGTTCTGAAAGAAATACATCAATAAGAGATTCATTAATTAGAAACGAAAGGAATTTTTAGAACTAAAATAAGGACGAATGACTATTACTGAGTATGAACGAGAGTTCATGAGACTAAGTCAGTATGCCCGAGAATGTATATCATCTGAAGCAATAATGTGCAAAAGATAAAAGAGTTTGTTGTACTCGTTGATCGAGCATGCAAAGTTGAGGCACTCAAAAAAGATAAAAGAAAAGCTGAGTCCAAAGCTAGGGATGTGAAAAAGAGATTTCAAAGTAGATCATTTCAGTCTGCTTCGAAGAAGTTTAAAGATGATCAAAGTCGTTCAAGAGATAATGTGGGACATTCGAATAGAAATTGAGCTAGAACGCAAATGAGTACCAAAACTCCAGCAATTTCAGTAGCGAGTATTGGTAATGTTCGATATGAGAGACCTGAATGTAAGCATTGTAGAAAAAAGCATCCGGGAAGTTGTAGATTAAATGACAAAGCTTGTTTCAGATATAGATCACTTGATCATTTTATCCGTCATTGCCTTGAGTCTATCGAGCCAAAGACTGTTCAGAATCTGAGACCTGATAATGCACCTGTGAGGGGAAGACCTTCGAATAATGTAAGAAATGCCAGTGGTAGTTAGAGAACTTCGAGAGACATTGTTGCAAGATCTGAAGCTAGAGGGCCTGCTAGAGTATATGCTATCCGAGCTCGTAAGGAAGCTTCATCTCCAGATGTTACAACGGGTACTTTTACTCTTTATGATACTTCTGTGATTACATTGATAGACCCTAGTTCTGCGCCATTCGTATATATGCATGAATTTAGTATTCAGTAAGACTTTGCCTGTAGAGTTTACTGAGTTTGCTATAAAGGTATCGAATCTCTTAGGTAAAAGTGTCCTTGTTGGCAAAGTATGAAAGAATTATCTGTTAATGCTTCGAGATATCTGTTTCCCTATTGATCTGATGCTTTTTCCATTTGATGAGTTCGATATCATTTTAGGTATGGACTGGTTGTCTTTACATGATGCTGTTGTGAACTGTAAAAGAAAGACTATTGATTTGAGATGTCCGAATAATGAAATTGTACGGGTTGAGTCTAATGATTTAAATGGATTGCCTGGTGTGATATCGATATTGAAAGCTCGAAGATATGTGAAAAAGGGATATGAGGCATATTTTGCTTATAAGATTGATTCGAAAGTGTCTGAGAAGAAATTTGAATCAGTGCCTGTTGTATGTGAGTTCTATAATGTGTTCCCCAAAGAGTTATCAGGTTTGCCTCTGATTCGTGAAGTTAAGTTTGGTATTAATCTATTGCCTGGTACGACACCTATATTGATAGCTCCGTATAGAATGGCACCAACAGAGTTAAAAGAGTTAAAGTCACAATTGCAAGAATTGACTGATAAAGGGTTCGCTAGACTGATTTTTTTGCCTTGCGATGCTCCTATTCTGTTTGTAAAAAAGAAAGATGGCACGATGAGAATGTGCATCGATTATCGTCAGTTGAATAAAGTGACCATAAAGAATAAATATCTGTTGCCCAGAATTGATGACTTGTTTGATCAGTTAAAAAGAGCTACTGTATTTTCCAAGATTGATTTGAGATCGAGATACTACCAGTTGAGACTGAAAGATTTAGACATACCGAAAACTACTTTCAAAATGAGGTACGAGGATTATGAGTTTTTTGTTATGCCATTTGGATTAACCAATGCTCCTGCTATTTTTATGGATCTGATGAACAGAATTTTCAGACCATACCTAGATCGATTTGTGGTAGTGTTTATAGATGACATATTGATTTATTCACGTGATGAAAATGAGCATTCGGAACATTTGAAAATTGTGTTGTAAACTTTGAGAGGAATGCAATTGTATACAAAAATTCAGCAAATGTGAATTCTGGTTACACGAGGTTACTTTTCTGGGACATATTGTGTCAGCTTCTGGGATTCGAGTTGATCCGAGCAAGATTTCTACTATTCTGGATTAGAAACCTCCGAGGAATGTATCCGAATCCCATAGTTTTTTGGGTTTAACTGGTTATTATCGTCGATTTGTAAAAGGATTTTTAGTGATAGCTACTCCGTTGACTAGACTACTTTAGAAAGATGTTAGATTTGAATGGTCTGATAAATGTTAGAAAAGCTTTGATCAGTTGAAAACTCTATTAATAGAAGCTCCAGTGTTAGTACAACCAAAATCGGATAAAGAATTTTTTATATATAGTGATGCTTCGTTAAACGGTCTGAGATGTGTTTGGATGCAGGAAGGCAAAGTTGTAGCTTATGCCCCAAGACAATTGAAGCCTTATAAAAAGAACTATCTGACGCACGACCTTGAGTTAGCTGCAATTGTGTTTACCTTGAAGATCTGGCACCATTATCTGTACGGTGAAAAATGTCATGTGTTTTCAGATCATAAAAGTCTGAAATATCTTATGACCTAGAAAGATTTGAACCTACGTCAAAGAAGATGCTTAGAGCTGTTAAAAGATTATGAGCTTGTGATTGATTATCATCCGGGAAAAGAAAACGTTGTTACTGAAGCGTTTAGTAGAAAATCATTGTTTGCATTATGTCCTTTGAATGCTTAGTTATATTTGTCTGATGATAGTTTTGTGATAGCGGAATTAAAAGCGAAACCGTTGTTTTTTCAACAAATATGTTATGCTCAGAAGGTTGATAATGAATTGTTATTGAAACGAGCTTAGTGTGAATTGAATTCTGAATCTAAATTTTGAGTTGTTGTTGATTGCTTGAGATTCTGAGGTCGTATCTGTGTTTCGAGAAATCTGGAGTTGATTAAGCTAATTTTGAGTGAAGCGCATAACAGTCGTCTATCTATTCATCCGGAAGTACAAAGATGTATCATGATTTGAAGCAACGCTATTGGTGGTCTAGAATAAAGCGAGATATTTTTGACTTTGTTTCGAATTATTTAGTCTATTAGCAAGTCAATTCTAATTCCAGAGTGAAAATGGGATAGAGTAACAATGGACTTTGTTTCTGGATTGCCTCTGACTCCGAGAAAGGAAGATGTAATTTAGGTTGTGATTGATAGATTAACAAAATCTGCCTATTTTATTCCAGTAAGATCTGACTACTCACTAGATAAGTTAGCTGAGCTTTATATTTCTGAGATTGTGAGATTGCACGGGGTGCCACTATCTATTGTGTCAGATAAAGATCCGAGATTTACATCACGATTATGGAAGAAATTACAAGAAGCTCTAGGCACGAAATTACATTTTAGTACATCTTTTCATCCGCAAATAGATGGTCAATCCGAGCGGATCATTCAGATTCTTGAGGATATGTTAAGATGTTGCATTCTTGAATTTGATGGTACGTGGGAACAGTACTTGCCATTGATTGAATTTGCGTACAATAATACTTTTCAGTCAGGCATCAAAATGGAACCATATGAAGTTTTGTACGATCGTAAATGTCGTACACCTCTGTATTGGACTGAGCTCAGTGAAAATAAGCTACACAAGGTTAATTTGATAAAAGATTTAGAACAGAAAGTGAAACTGATCCAAGATTGTTTGAAAGCAACATCTGATTGTCAGAAGTCTTATGCGGACTTGAAACGAAAAGATATAGAATTTGAAATCAGCAACAAAGTATTTCTAAAAGTGTCTCCATGGAAGAAAGTTCTTCGATTCGGACATAAAGGCAAGTTAAGTTTGAGGTTTATCGGGTCGTATGAATTTATTGAACGTGTCGGGCCTATTGCATATAGATTAAGGTTGCCCCCTGGACTAGAAAAGATCCACAATGTATTTCATGTTCCGATGCTCTGTAGATATCGATCCAATCCGTCACATGTGATTGCTCCATCTGAAATTGAAACTCGATCTGATATGACATACAAAGAGGAACTGATTAGTAACTTAGCTCGTGAAGTGAAAGAGTTGAGAAATAAGAAAATGCAGTTAGTGAAAGTACTATGGAATCGACACGGAATAGAAGAAGCTCCATGGGAGTTTCAGGATTTAATGAGACAGCAATATCTGACTCTATTTAACGGTAAGATTTTCGGGGACAAAAATCCCTAAGGCGGAGAATTGTGATAGTCCGGTTTATACCCTAGTCAGAGCAGTGGTTTTCAAATCACAAATTCGAGTCTGAATAATATTTTTATGTTATTTTCTGTACATTTGATAAATGATTAAGTATGTGCTAAAGTTTTGTAAATTAATATGTGCTAAAGTTTTGTAAATTAATTTGTCCGTTTGTGTGTTTAATTTGATGAAAAGGATTGAAATGCAAATTTGCATGTTTTATGAAAGAATGCCTATTTGCCCAGTTTTTATAAATGTGAGGGATTTATGTGGCAATTTAGCCATTATTTTAGTAAGTGGACGGCAAAGGTCATAAATGACCTTGTATCAATATGTTTTATATGTTTGATTAAAGGTTAAATATGTCATTTTTGTATCAAATTATGTTATGATAAAATAAAGCATGAACATGGACACTAATTCATCCATTTCTTCCACCGAAAACACAAAAGAAAAAGAAAAAACAAAAGCTTAAAGGGTTTCGGCCATTTCAAGCTTTAATTAAGGTATGTGTTGGCTTTAGATTTTGATGATTTTTATGTTTTTAAGATTGTTTCTTAGTCTACTATTAAGTCCATGTCTCAATTTTATGAGTTGATGATGTTCATGAGATGTTCCATTAATAAAATGGTGAGCTTTGTGATGAGCTTAGCTGTTAATTGAAAGATTTGTGCCAGATGAACATACTTTGTTCTTGAAATTTTGATGAATTTATCTTAATAAGGTTAAATTGAGAAAATATTAACTTGAGGGACTAAATTGCAAATTTGATGGAAAATATGGGCTTGTATGAGTTGTATGAACATTCGGCTAAGCATGGTTAAATGATGATTTTGTGAATTTGATGTTTTGAAAAAAGTGGACTACATTGATAAAATGCGCAATTATAAGGGCTAATTTATAAATAACCTAAAATATGTGTATTTGGATTGAATTGGATGAACTAGTGAATAAAAGGGTTAAATCTGAATATGTATAGGTCATGAACCGAGGAAAATAGACTTAGACCGCGGGAAAGCGAAAGTAACCGAGTAGCCGTTTCCATTTCCGTTAAATCAAATTCGAGGTAAGTCATTATGCAAATAAACGTATTTGTATTGAATTATGCATATTCATATGACTATTGATAACAGTGAATGCTTATGTGATGCTATGTATATGAATTGGAGATAAGATCGATATAGTGATAATGTCCGAGAAGTCTCGTACGAACCTAGGAATAGATAGGATTAGCTATGTCATGACATAGGTATCTGTTTTGTTTTATCATGTAAGACCACGTCCAGGACGTTGGTGTTGATTTGAGATTTCGTGTAAGACCACGTCTGGGACGTTGGCATCGATATGAGATTTACGTGTAAGACCATGTCTAGGACATTGCCATTGTTGATTCGTGTAAGACCTTGTCTGGGACAGTGGCATCGATATTTGGGTGCACGTAAGACCTCGTCAGGGACGTTGACATTGTACAACTATTTCGAGCTTTCTGAGTATCCTATTAGGTTCCTAATGGTTCAACAGGCAAGTATGTGATACGAATGGCTATGTGAATTGCAAATCCGTTTCAGGTATGTTCATTTACACACTAAGTGTGTATACAAGGTAAGTATATATATGACCTTACTATGATGATCATGTATATTGGAACCATAATATGATATGTAAAAGTATGCACGAAAGAGCTATGTGTATATAAGATTTTTGAATTGATGAATGTGGCAAAATGTGGCCAAGTACATGGACCAAAGCATACATATGATAAATTTTTTATGAAAGTTAATTGTGCCAACGTTCCTATATGTCTATATGCCTTTCATGTTAAGTTTATTTGTGTATGACTTACTAAGCTTTTGGAAAGCTTATTTTGTATTTGTTTTCTCTGTTTTATAGATCGTCAAAGCTACTAAAGGCTCGAGGACAGTCGAGGATCGTCATCACACTACTCAACTTGTTTTGGTACATTTTGGAAATGTGTATAACTAAGTATGGCATGTATAGGCTAGTTACTTGGATGAGATTGAGATGTGAATTTAGCCATGTGATTTGGCTAGTTGTGTGTTGGCTATATGCTTTAATGAATATGATATGTGATGTATGTTTTGGTATAGTTTGATAGTGTATGAAGTGGCTAAGTTTAAGGTAAGCAAATGGATGTATTATGTTTATGTTTACATAAGTTTTAGTCTTGTAAGTTGGCATGTTCATGGTTGTTAAATATGCTTTGATTGGATTGGTATTTGATTGTTGGTTAAGACCCTAGGAGGGTGGCATTTTTTGGCCTTGCAAATGAACTATAATGTCACAGGCTGTGGCACACGGGCGTGCCTAGTGACCGTGGTGTAAAGTCAGTAGCTAGCTTAAGGGCACACGGTCATGGTACACGGGAGTGCCTAGTAGCCGTGTGAATAAGGCAGTATATGGCCTAAGAGTACATGGCCTTAGCACACGGAGGTGCTTGATAGCCGTGGAGTTAAGTTCGGTTTGGCCACGGGGAGGACACACGAGTGTGTCTAGCAGCCGTGGGAGGCACATGGCCTGCCCACACGGGCGTGTAACCCCTGGAACTTTGAAAAGTTTTAAATTTTCGAGAATTTCTGTATGTGTCCCGGTTTAGTCCCGACCGTTTTTCAAAACATATTTTAAGTCTCAATGACCTACATAGGGGACTTTATGATTGTATATGATAGTTTAATTTATGAATTGTCTGTTAAAGTTTCTAATCTTTCAAGTAATGCCCTTAATCCTAATCTGACGACGGATATGAGATAGGGGTGTTACAACCCCATAGCCGATCCGATTGTCGGACCTGAGCTACAAGATGCTACAAATAAATCCAGAATAATCACATGCAATTTAAAACATTGAATGATCATATAAATACATACATTAATTCTTAAAAATGAAAATGAGACTAAATTGAGCTTTAAAATACAATAGATTAGATTTGAGCATGAAAAATGACCAAACTGTAAATTTTTCAAAGTTTTGAATTAAGTATCGATATTTTTGTGATAGGTAACGATACCAAAATCGATATCGATACCATTTTGGTATTCTTTAATTTGGAAACACTGTTCATTTGGCCAAGTATCGATACATCGGTCCCTAGTACCGATACTTTTATCCAGATGGTCAAATTCACAAGTTTGAAAGTTCATTTCATGCCCTAACCTATATCTTAATTCATGGATACAAACAGGTGCATATATGACCTGTATAAAACTCACTCAAACCATTACAAACATGCCACGATTTAGCCATGACCTATTGACTATCTTACCTATTATAATTAATAACTAAGTATGCAATTAGGTACCATAATCCTAATACTAACCAATATGCCATTTGGAACCAAATGGTATATATCATCATAGTAAAATTTACCTTTGTACGTAATCAAAACTTACCATATCATTGAAACAATTTCATTTAATGAATGCATATACTACATCTATCAATTAACACATTTAACATACATTTCTCCCAAAATTATCAGTTCCTAACTAATTCATGCTCCAAAATCAAGCATACCATCACCACACATACTATCATCATTTACCCTATATACATACCATAGTAATCATTAAATTCATCAATATGCATGGCAACCTTTATAGCAAGTTACAACTTCAACATATAATTTTAGACCATTAACCAAAAACAGCCTATGTACATATCGTATAACCATTTTAAACACAAATCACAATCAAGAACCAAAGTACTAACATTCAACATTGACCAAAAGTGATTTGCCTATATACATGCCAAAAATTGAGTTTTAAATGATAGAAAGACTACTGAATCATTACCAAGATAGTGTGAGCTTCTCGACAATCCGTCTAACACGTTTCACAAGTCGACACTACAGGGAAAAACAAACAAACAAGGAAGTAAGCATTACAATTGCTTAGTAAGTTCCCAGGTATAACTTACCTCAGGTTATAATTATACACTACATGCTACTTAGCTTGATAAAGTTTGCCTATCATGGCAAATAACATATCAAGAAGGTGAGCTCAACATTTATCATATATATATTAACTCAATTATATAACATTTAAATTCACTTAATTAAACATTTCATTATCATTCATAAAACAAACAATCATTTAATTAATTCACTATCTTAATCATATCATACAATCTATTTACCCATAATACATACCATTTCAAATTTATTCCAAACATTATTTTTCATTTTATAGTTTGAATTCTCCACCAAATTTATATTGAATCATATAAACATCATTCCCATTTTATATCAATTCATTTTCATACAAAATATAAATAAAAATATATGTATATCAATTACTAATTTAATGACAATTACTACTTCATTTCATAATACGAATTATGAATCACATACTATCTCAATTTCCAAATTCATGGATTCATTGAACATAATCAATCAATGTTGTAACAGCCCGATTTTGGGCATAGTCAGAATAGTGATTTCGGGACCACAAATCCAATGAGGAAAAATTTATTTTTATTACATTTTTATGATCTACGATTTCAAAAAATGAATTCATGAAAATTTCATTCGAAAATTTTGATGTTTGGGCACTCAATTTAGTTAAAAGGACTAAATTGTAAAAAGTAAAAAAGTTGAGTTCTACATGTTAGAGGTGTCCAATTGTTATGAAATTTTAAATTGGAGGTCCTTAAATGGTAATTAGACCATTGGTTAATTTTTTGGACAAAAATGGACATGAAATAGGTGAAATAGAATATTTTAAAGTTAGGGGCATTTTGGTCATTTAGTAATTAAAATGAATTAAAAACAAAATTAAAAGCCAATTTTTGTCCATCTTCAACCCCATGGCCGAGTTTCACAAGGGGAAACCATGGCTAGGGTTTTTCAAGCTTCCAAGCTTGATTGTAAGTCCGTTCTTGCCCCATTTTTAATGATTTTTACATTTTGAAATCCTCGTAACAAGATCTATCTATTTCTACCACTAATTTGAGATATGGTTAAATTCTAGGGTTTTGACCCATGATGATTATGTGTGTATTTTTGTGTTTAATGGTAGAAAATGCGTGTTTATGGTTAGAGAAACGACTTTTACTAAGTGATTTTCTGTAAAAATGCCTAAAAGGACTAATTTGTAAAAGTTATGAAATTTGTCATAAAAGTTTGAATTATTTGAAATTTTGGGCTTTTGTAGTTATGAAAATGGTTTGTCTAGGCTTAAAATACAAGGAAATTGAATAAAAATCATTTTACGAGCCTAGAGGCAAAAGTGTAAATATCACAGTTTAAGGGTAAAAATGTAAATTTTTCCAAAATGTGAATTTAGGCTAATTTGAGTATCAAGATGAATAAATAAATTAAATATGTTGTTATAGATCAAGGAAGACGAGACTCGGACTTAGAGCGGGGAAAAACAAAGTGTATGACAAATAAGTCATTTTCACCGATTGTGCTACCGAGGTAAGTTTTTATGTAAATAATACATCGTTTTTATTTATGTTATAATATTTTGTTATATTATATGAGATATGGTTCAATATGGAGTAATTATTTGATGTAAATTATGAATTGTGATTGATTATGGATGAATTGGTAAACTATTGAAAAGTGAGAATTCCCGGTTAAACCTTTGGAATAGAAAAGGTACGACTGAGGTAGCTAGGTCACATGTGTGGTACTAAGTGTAGGTCACTATGTGTACAAGAGAGCTACGAGATGGTTTTAGGTCACGTGTGTAGTACTAAGTGCAGGCTACTACGTGTATCAGACGGATAGGTCGCATGTGTAGTACTAAGTGCAGGCTACTATGCGTACCCGATAGCTTCGGTCACATGTGTGGTACTAAGTGCAGGCCACTATGTGTAAGTAATGGTTTTGGTCACATGTGTAGTACTAAGTGCAGGCTACTATGTGCACCAGATAGCTTCGGCTACAAGGGTAGTACTATGTGTAGGCCACCGTGTATCTATTATTATTCCGATGAGTTCAACGGGAAATTGACTAAGTGAAAATACATGTGATCATGTAATGGCTAAGTGTAATTGAATATGACTATGTGATGAATAAGTGCATGTATAAGTGTGAAAATTTATGAACAATGTGCTCGATATTTGATCGAACCTTCGGTATGATGAAATGGAGTAAGTGAAATTATGAAAAAGTAAATTTAGCAACAAAATAGTTTTGGACAGCAGCAGTTGTGTGACTTTGAAAAATCACCAAAAATGGTGGAAATCAAATTAGAGGTTGAATAAGATATAAAATTAAATCTTATTGAGTCTATTTTCACATAAAAGAAACGGTGTAAGTAAAAAAATTTCATATTCTGAGATATTTGAATTTTTGTGAGACAGAGTTAGAATTTTAGAATCCCCTATTCTGACTTGGGAAAATAATTAAAAATTGTAAAAAAATAATTATGGGTTATAATTTACATTATTAAAGTCCTTAATGAGTCTATTTTCAAAAAAAAAAAAACTAGAATATCATTCGAATGCCTTACGAGGAGATAATTAATTTTTAGTGAAGAATGGTCGAAACTGTCAGACAACAGAACATGGGAGACTTTAAAGAATAATCTGTACTTATTGCCTAAACTAAAAATTCTGAAAATGTTATGGTAAGAATATATGTGAGTCTAGTTTCAGGGAAAATTAGCAGATATTAATTTGGAGTTCTGTAGCTCGAGATATAAATAATTTAGTGACTATGACTTGAGTAGACAGCTTGAGATAAACATGAATAAATAGTGGAACTATGTGCAATTATGATTGTATTATCTTGAGAACATATTGTGAAGATTTATAAAAGCCTGTTAATAAATCATTTATTATTTACATACCTACTTACTAAGCTATAATGTTTACCCCCTTCCTTTCCTTTTTCCTATAGTGTCACAGAGGCTAACTCGAGTTGGAGATCGTCGGAGATTCTATTACACCATCAAGCTTTTGACTGGTATCAATGCCTTCAAGTAATTTAAGTCTATGGCATGTATAGGGACTTATTCATTTTGTGTATGTGTTATTATGTTTTGGCCAAATGTATTGGCTTGTAATGGTTAAAGGTTATTGTAGTATGTAGGCATGCTAATTGGCTTATATTGGCTAATTGATTGTAAGCCTATATATATTATTTATATGCCAATGTCTTGTGATATGAGCTGTGTTTGCATGATACATGATGAGTTATGGGTTATAGCCTAAATACCTAATGGTTGAATGTGCTAGAAGTCTTGATGTTGAATGGCAAAGTTTGGCTCAATGGTACGGTATGATAATTAGATATAATTATGCATGTATAAGAGTTGTTGAGGATGCATATTGAATGTGACCCTATTTTGAAGAAAAATTTTCTAAGTGTTGTGAAATTTTCTAAAATTCTCGGTTTAGTCCCAAACTACTTCCAAAGCATGTTTTGGGCATCGTAGGCCCGTATTAAGGACAATATGATTATGAATGAAAAGTTTTAAATTTGAATGGAAATTTGTGAATTGAAAATTATCGATCATATGTGATTAAGTCTGGTAATGCCTCGTACCCTATTCCAGCGAAGGATATGGGTAAGGGGTGTTACAAATGTTCCCGACTCATACCATAATTTCATATTCCGTTTCACATTTCACTTCCATTTCATATCATTTTCCATTAGGTATTTCATTTTTACCATTGATTTCCCTATTAACATGACTTGGACTCGAACGGATACACGGATCCAACCAATACACCAGTTTGACACCAAGTGCCTCATCGGATAAATTCGAAGCAAGTAATTGCGCCCAGGGCTATAAATAAATTGACACTCAGTGTCTCATCGGTTAAACCGAAGCAAATTGGCACCCAGTGCCTCATCGACTCGTAGTCGAAATAATCCCTAAATTTTTCCTATCCTTTGGCATGCCAACTATATATGACTCTGCCCAAATAGTTAATAGAGTATTCATTTCATATTTCATTATCAACCAATACCTCAATTCACATCAAGAGTACATTTATCCCACATATGGCAACAATAATTTATATCAATTTATACTCAAATTTGCATTATAACATCATATTATGCTTTCACATATATTCAGTCTAGTCATTATCACTATCAATCGGTCTAAATCAAATAAATTCAACTCATTTCATGACATCATCACATAACATATTCTATATTAGTTCAAATTAAGGTCAATTCCATAATTATTTCAATTTGCAATCCATCATATACAATTTAATCCTCTCACTCACCTTTTTATACTGAATTGTAAACAATTAAAATTTCAATTAAATGTAATTACAATTATAATTCTAAATGCATAACAATTTAACACAAACATACCGTATGAACTTACCTGGTTAAGAAAGCAAACAACAACTCACTAAGGACTAATCAACAAATTTTGTGATTTCCTCGATTTTCTTCAATTTGGTCCAAATTTTGATCTATTCAATAATTCAATTCAATTTATTAATTCCAAACATTTTATATCATCCAATTATAAACATATATCAACTTAATTTTATTATTCAGATGCCCTAAAATTTTGCATTTTATTCAATTTAGTTCTTAAAACCGAATTTATCATATCCTCCAATTTGGACTCTAAATTTTAAACTCACTTCAATTATGCCATATACAGTCTCCTATTATCAAAATTTACAAAATTTTCATACCAATTTTAATATATTCATAATTTAGTCACTAAATTCAAAATTAATAAAATTTACTCAACAAATTATTCATATTTCATTTCTAAGCTTCAAAATCTACCACAAACATTCAAAAACTTCAAATAAAATCCATGAATTTTTTTAAAAATCTTTGACAGTTTTAAAAACAGAGATACAAGCTAGCTGAATCTAGTTGTAACGATCTCAAAAATATAAAAATTATATATATATATATATATATATATATAAAAACAGGCTTAGGAAACATTACCATGCAAGGAACTTAAGTTGGCCGTACCTTGATGTTCAACAATGGAGTTTTCAAAGCTTCATTTTCGGTGGAAGAAGGAAATGAAAATGGGTTTTATGTTTCTTATTCTTTTATGTTTAATTACATATATTTTATTTAATAATAATTTTTTTATCACATATATTATACAATAATAAAGCATTTACCGTCCACCCAAAAAATAAAGGTATAATTGTCTCATAAATCCTCCCACTTTAACCATTTAAGCCTTTTTAACTAAAAAAACAAATACCGATTAATTTTTATTATTTTTACGATTTAGTCCTTTTTCCTTAATTAATAATCGAAACATCAAAATTTCTGGACCAAATTTTAATATACCTATATAATCACTCTATAAATATTTAACAAAAATATTTACGAGCTTGGTTTATAGAAACAAGGTCCCGATACCTCATTTTCTAAAACCACTTAACTTTAGGGACAAACCACTTCAACTTAACTATTCATTCAATTAGCAAAAATTATCATATTAAAATTCAACATACTACTATATTTGACTCATAAACATTAAATAATAATATTTATGGACTCATTCATCAAATTTGTGGTTCCAAGATTACTATTTCTGACACCACTAAAAAACGAACTGTTACAATAAATTTATATAAACATGTTAGGTTCGAGGATCACCTCCCTCGCATCACACTCACATTGGTATCCATTGTATCTTCACATTGTTGTATTGTCGAATAGCCTTTATCATGTCTTATGCATAGAAATTTCATTTGATATTATACAAGGTGATGTTTGCCTGTATGATTTCATGTCTTATGCTTATTGGATGAATTCCACTTTATTTGCCTGTATGATTTGTCCATTCCATAATGAATGTTTTTGCATATCTTTCTCCTCCTTTTGCTCTTCAAGATGGTATCATCATAGCTTTGATAGCTTTTGATATTCACATTTTTTATATCAGTTGTGCTTTACATGACTTTTTTTAATAACAATTGAGAATTTTTTTCTATCAGTAGTAGAAATTGAAATCGCATGAGACTTTATTGAATTATTATTTATATGCAATTTTAGACTTATGCCTTTCACAATTCTTGATAACAATTTCTAAACTTTTCCAAGATCCCACAATTAATTCAACAAAAGTCAAATTTGTACTTCTCGATGTCCTGGCAATAATGGATCTCATTCAAGCTAGTAGAAATGAAGTCTTGACATAAAATGCAATTTAATTTTTAATTTTTTGTCTTGTTTCTCGTGATTAATTCATTAGGTAAAACGAACCCTTGTGAATCATATGTTGAGTTTCAATGGTTCATCACCTAGTTGTCAACTTGGATATCAATTATAGTTTGTATTTGACAAAGAACCATATCTAAAATATGTTAGATCAAATTTTAAGTACTTAAGACCCCAAGTAATTTGGATATGATCATGTTAAAATATGTCACTAAAATCAAAAGGATTTTAAAAAAAAAAACAATTGATTCACTTATTTTAAACATACCTCAATTTAACATCCAAACTAAAAGAGAAGGTAGCAAAAACATTTAATTGATACGATATTGATCTTTCGAAACATTTTGAAGTTCAGACAGCAATTTAAAATGTGCAATTAACCCTAACATTGATCGTTTGTTTTCTTTAAATTTTCAATTGATAAAGCATTACTTAGTAGGTCTCGGAATTCGTCCATTTATTGCAGAAGACATAAAAGGGAAAGATGGTATCAAAATCACTTAATAAAAAGCTTAAAACAAAGAAAAGGTCCGACATTACCTACACAATGTCAATCTGTAGTTGGAATGAAGACTTGCCCAAGCATAAGAGTTTTCAGATGATTTTTTCAATGAACTTTTAAGTCCTCAGGGCATTATAAAATTCCGGTTTGGACAAGAAATGAACATTTTACATTTGATACACAATGAATGACATCTTAATTGGCAATGTAGAGTTTCAAATATTACACAACAAACAGTGCTTCCAGAAATCGTTTCCATCACATATCATGCCATGAATTCTGTCACCATGGTTATTCCAAATTATTTGAATTGTCACGGTGATCTTTGTGAATCTTGGAAATTTTGTTGCATTGTCTGTGCAGAATTCTGTAGTTGATGGTTCTGAAAACCACTGCCACCCTGAGTCTCGATTTCAGAACTGCTAGATGGTTTGGCACCAGTAGTGATGATGTTTTTAAACCAAGCTGCTTGAAATCTGGGGCTTCCTCTATTTGGATTGCCGGGGCTATCATTGCCAACACTAGAACTAGACGTAACACCCACAAGAAAACGATATGCCACTTTGCTAGCTGATACTATCTCAGTCTTGGCTTGTCTCAACTGCAATAATTAATCGCTACACCAATTTTAAGCACTGACCATAGCAAGGTTAAAAGCTTCTAGGCTTGGGACACTTAAAACATGCATAAAAAACTAAACCGTACAAAGAAGGTTACTGCAATATTCCAGTTTCTGCCTTCTATGCTTGTCAATTCACATTCTCAATAACAATATAGTCGGCATTTCAGATTCAGGGCAAATTTTAATGCAAATTTAGTACAGCATGCCCAAAAGACTAGAAAGCAGAAGGTTGACAAGTGTACGGCAAAAGCATTTACTGCAAAATTTACATTCAAGATAAGATTGCAGTTCACAAACAAATGTTAAACCACCTTCTCTATGTTCGCAAAGTTTCAAGGCAACCACCTCCAACAGGCCTTTGAAACAGACAAACAGTCCTAATAACAATTAAATACATCAAGCAATATTCACACTTAAGTGATTTAGATATTTTCAGCTGATTATTACAATCATGAACTGAAGAAGGGACACTCACCCGTAAGGCAGTGTTTTCTGCTATTTCTATAGCAGCATCACCAGCATTAGCAAATCGGTTTACCCAACCTGTTAAAAATTTGTTAGAACAAGCATGCCAATGAGAGTTGAAATGAAACCAATAAAAAAGAAATCGTATACACTCTTATGGATCACATTTTATCTCGACAAAATACAGCCAGACAAGGGCCTGCATAACAAGTGAAGCAAAAGTAATATGATTGCCCCTAGCTTTACAACCTAATACTAAGAATATGCAGCTAGCCCAAGCCAGAACTTAAAATAGTTGATATTCAGATTTATCACCAAAACACATATATAATAGAACAGGACAAGCAAAGCACTAAGCTCTTAGTTAGCATCCACAACTTAGCCATTGTCATTAAGCACAATGTTCTCCACCAATTTGCATCAAGCAATAAGGCCAGACTTAAGTTACATAAGGCTATATTAAAGAACTTGCCCATCTGCAGGTGCACTATAAAGTTATAGGGATAGGCAAAGCAGTGGCCACACAGAATACCTACAGTAGTTCAGCCCATCAACAAGAATAAAAGATATCGTAAGTTACCTGGAAGCTTTTGGACACCAAGCCTTTCGCAGAACTCATCACAGAAATGGTTACAATTTTTGGATAACAAGTCGTAGGAACTTCCAGGCCACTCTCTACTAAGTTCCTGCAAGATCTGGTTTACCTTAAATTTTGAAAAGTTAGTTCTTCCAAGGACCATGGACTCGCGATATGTATACATTGGATTTTTGCCAGAAGGACAACTGAACACCCCCGACCCTTGCTCACAGAAGCCAAAAGACCATTCCTCTTCTCCATAAACCTGTCAACATGGCATGTTAAGTTATTAAGTTTGGCAAGAAAATGGCATCAATAACAGATTCATTAAAGAGAGTCATGACATTAGTATACCATATCTCAGATCCCAAAATCTGACCACATAGATACTGTCTCAAAATGTTCTCTTTGGAGAACTAATAGTTTCATATGATATCCATTAAAAAAAAAAAAATAGATAGATACACAGGTATCTGAAGCAATGAGTTATTGGTTCGGTATCAACAAAATTAGTCTATAAAAACAACAATGAAAATGTAAAAGATGAGCCATGAGATTAATGACAAAATGAATCTAAATTTGTAAAGCGGTGTGAAGTAACCATTGATCCTACCCAAACTACAATAAAAAGTGAAGTAACATCATGGCAGATTTCTATAAATTCTTTCAAAAATAAAACTAGATACAAATAATCCACAGTAACTGAACAAATAGTTGCAAAATCATTATGGTACCAAAGCTGCAGAAATTTTCACTTAACACGTCGTAAAGCTTAGTCTTCTGCTCTGTAACACTTGAGCCACAACTGAGGACACTCCAAATCTCTCAGAGTTCATTAGATCAATTCGATAGATTAAAATGATAAAATAGACTACCAAGATTCTCACCCTACAATAGAAACAGGGAAAATATAAACCTTTACTCTACAGATTAACCATAAATTCCTCGTAGCAGTCTTTTTTCAGGTCACAACCACCTTGAAAGTTGAAACAACTCCTTTTAACCAAAACAAAGATTTAAAGCTCCCATTTCCTTTAATAAATATTATCGAAACGCAGCAACAAGAACGGCACATCTTGTTTAAAATCAGGGTCAAATATTCGTATAACTTACAAGTTAAAATCCAAGAAAAAGAACACCAAACAAAAAAATTCCCATGCCAAGAACCCTAGATCTCATTCAAGCACAACAATAAAGAAAGTAATAGAAATGTAAAAGTGAAAAGAGAAACCTGAACGGCGCTGTGGAAGATGCCGCCGAGGCCTATTCCGTCCTTGAAGATCTTGTTGATTTGAACAATAGTGCTGTTGGTTTTATCCGATCCACTGTTGGTCACGTCATATATATGTAATCTCACCTCTGTCATCTTCAAACTCAAAACCCTAACACCTCTCTGGATTCTACTACTCTCTCTATCTCTTTTTTTCACTCTTAAAAGCTTCCAAGTCCAACGATTAAATTCCGTTCGACTGAGGAGTCGAACTTTGCTTTTTCGCACTCTTTCGAAATTTTGTTTCCTAACAGTCAGAAGTAATTCTTTTTCCGCCTCGAAATGCTCAAATCCCGGAATCTCTTTCCAATCCTATATTTCTCAATATTAGATTTTGTTTTTTAAAATGTTTTCAAAGCTTTTAAGAATTTGGACTGAAAAAGAATAGAGGCAAGGAAGGGGATATTTTAGATGAAAGTGACGAGAATTTGAAATGGCCCTTGGAAGTTGATGGAATTTACGGGAATGGGCAGATGGTTAGCTATATTTCTTTTTACATTTGTCATGCACTGAGTTAGTGATTGATTCACAGCCCCGAGTTGGATCAGATGCCCCACCCACGTCGTCATGTTATGCAATTATTAACTCCTACGCAACACCGACATCTTTTTCTTATCGAAATTATTTTTATGCCCTTCTCGTTTTTTAAGTTGGTAATTTTATATTAGATTTACATGGTTGTATATCAAAATTTTATAAAATTAGATTATGTGACATCTGAGGGAAAAACTTAATTATAAAATATCTTCACACAAATTAATGTTAAAATCGTATTTATAAAATATATATAATACTTGAATTATAAATAAAGTAGTAAATCATTCATAAATAAGTTTATTTTAGGCTCGGGTTTAATTTTAAATTATTTTAGTTTTAGTTGCTTTATTTAAATTATTTTAATTTTAAATTACTTTCTCTTGTCGTTTTCTTGCTTGCAATTTAGATCTGATAGTTTCGGTTTTTTTATTTCTGATCAGGGGTACAAAGTCAATCATTGACTATGGAGCTTGAGATGGACAATTTGTTGATTGATGATCGGAAGAAGAAGCTTGGGAAGTGAATGTCGGGGAAGAGGAGTGTAGTCTTAATGATGGTTCTGCCTAGTTGGGTGTTTTCTAACCACTAATGTAGTCCAGTTTCAAGCGATGCATAATAAGCTTGAGAATCTTTGGCATCTTCCTAGGGGAGTGGCTATTTTAGATATAACAGAGAAGCGATATCTATTTAAATTCTTTACGAAGTTGACATTGATCGAGTAGTTGATGGAGCCCCTTGAACTTTCAACAATCATCTTTTGGTATTTAATTGGCTTGAGAAGGATGAGGATCTTTTGCAAGTTCTGCTATACTTTATTGATTTTTGGGTGCAGATACATGACCTCCATAATGGATTAATGTTGCAAATGATGGCAAAGCAATTCAGTAACTTTATTGGAACTTTTCTTGAGTATAATGTGAAATTGTTAAGTCGAGAATCAAATTCTTCATGAGTATAAAGGTGCAAGTTAATATTTGTAATCCTTTGAAGAGAAGAAAGAAGATTACTCTTCCTAAAGGTACTCGTGTTTATGACAGGTTTTGCTATGAAAAGCTTTTTTTATTCTGCTTTCTGTGTGGTTGTCTCAACCATGGAGAAAATTGTTATCCCTATAGGATTATGATAAAAAAAGGTCATTTTTGGTTGGGACGTGTAGTTCAGGATTAGATCTGTTTATGAGTTGGGCTACTCGTCCAAGTTTGAAGGCCTGTTCGAAATTTTTGAGGGCTTAGGTAAAAATATTAAGCCCAAAAAATAGGATTGAGCAAAAAAATTTAGGTCCATTTAAAATATGGATCAAGCTCGGGCTTGAATATTTAAGGCCCGAGCCTAACCTATTTTTAAGTTTATAATACTTTATATTATATTATTTTATATATATTACGTAATTTATAACACATTAAAAATATAAACCTATACTAAATATACAATACTACTCTAACGTAAACATTACAATAATGCTAAGATGACCATATAAAAGATCTCAATAAATAAAAAAATTAAATTATTAAATATTAAATTAAAATCATATAAAAAATTAAAATTAATATGGGTGGGTTTAAAATGGGCTTGGCTTAGTCTTTTGCAAATATAGGTGGGCTTGGGCAAAATTTTAGGCTCATATTTTGAATTGGGTCAGGCTTAAGCAAACATAAAGAATGTTAATATCATATTTAGGCCCGGCCCGGCCCGTCCCATGAGCACATCTACTTAGGGTTGCTCCCCGAAGTGTTTCCCCACCCATAAGTGCTTGACTAAGAACGGAAAGTAGTTTAAATTCTACTAAATATGATGAGATAGAAAGGGATATAAGGAGTGATGATAGAAGTTATCCAAAGTCTATTTTTTTTTTCAAGAATTTAGCTTAAACTTAGGATTAAATTTAGCTTGTGAGTCACATAGTATCGAGGGTGGATTAAATGAGATAGATAGGCTTAATGGCAAAAACTGTGATACAGATGATCTTCCTATTGACCCAACTAATGGTAAGAAACATGCGCAAATTTCATCTATGGTTCCATGCGTTTCAAAACTAGTTGATTTAGTTGGTTGTACTTTGTGGTAGGCATAACAGCCTGATTTAGGGGCTAGTCCGAACAGTGGTCTCGGGACAACTAATTCGGGGTCAGAGAAAAAATATTTTAATTTTATTTCATGGTTTATAGCATGATTATAAGGGTGCAAGAAAAATTTGGTACTTTAATTTAGCGATTTCATGCTTAATCGCGAAAAAGGACTAAATCGCATAAAGTGCGAAAGTTCTATTTTATTTGGTAGATAGAATATTAATTGGAGGTCCTTAAAGTGCAAATAGGCCATGGGGGGAGTATTGGCCGGCCATAGGGGACAAAGAATAGACTTTGTCATTTGGTTAGGTGAAATTTGGTGATAAAAATTTATTTTTATCATAAAATAAAGAAAAGAAAATATCACATTTTCTCTCCATCCTCTCCACTGAAAATGAGCAGCCAAAATGGGGGTTGAGAACTCAAAATTTCACCCAAGCTTTCCTCCTTGCAAATAAGTGATTTTGGTGACCTTTCTTGAAAATTTTTGTACTTTTGGAACCCCTAAAGCTTAAGCTAGCTAATGAGGGGACTATTTTGCAAAATGGTTAAGGGTCTAGGGTTTTTCCATGAGAGAAATTAAGTTTTTTTATGTGTTTTTATGGAAGGAAATGAGTCTTAGTTGTGAGATGAACAACTTTTGTGAAAGGTGTTACCATGAAAACACCGAAAAGGACCTTTTTGTAAAAGTTACGAAATAGATGGTAAAATGTGTGTAATAGTTGAAATATTGAGTTGCTATAGGAGGAAATATGAATTGTCTAGGATTTATTAATAAATAAATTGGATGAAAATTGATATACGAGCCTAGGGGCAAAACCGTAATTTTGTTAAAGTCTAAGGGCAAAATGGTAATTTTGCCAAAATAGAAATTTTGAAATGTATTGATTAGTGTGAAGATTAAATGAGTAAATTTTATTGTTATAGATCAAAGCAAATAGGATTCGTACCTAGAACGGGAGAAAAGAGAAATATAGACAATTAGGTATCTTTTTACCCTTTTGGTATCGAGGTAAGTTCGTGTACTAATAATGCAACTTTAAATGAAGTATTTAATATTTCGATGTTGTATGAATTTTATATTGTCTCTATGAATATATCAAATACGTTTTGACGAGATGTTAAGAAATGATAATCTTCAATTGAACTTAAGAATGGATGGAATGCAAATATCACGATACTATGATAATTACGGTTCTGTGTAAGACCATATTGGAGTATGGCCTCGGTATGAGATTTCATATAAGACCATGTCAGGGACATGGCATCGATATGATATTTCAAGTAAGACCATATCGGGGTATGGCATTGATATGATACTATATGTATGAGACTCAAGAGTATCCTTTAGCATTTTGAGTGATTCAACAGGTATGTTAAAAATCAGAAAGTATGTGGTTATACCATAAGAGCTACAGGTACGTGTCCAGGACTCATTTGAGGTGAATTCGGTATATGATGAACACATGATGGGTTTATGTGTAAACGATGCATCTTGATTGCATATGTTATATTTATTAATGCATTGCGTGAATGCGAATGGTTATTATAGAAATCTATTTAAAAATGATAGAGTGTGAAGAAATTCCAGGATGACCATTTGAAATAGGAAAATGTATGTGGGTAAATATTCGTTAATGTGTAATGAATGGTGGGCTGTGTGCGATACCACCTTATTAATTGTTAGCGATGGGTTGTGTGCGATACCATCACAATTATCATCAATGGTGGGCTGGATGCGATACCACCTTATTAATTGTTAACGATGGGCTGTGTACAATACCATCGCAATTATTATTAATGGTGGGTTGTGTGCGATACCACCTTATTATTTGTTACCGATGGGCTGTGTGCGATACCATTGTGTTTAGTATTAATGGTGGGTTGTGTGCTATACCACCTTTTTAATTATTAAATGGTGGGTTGTGTACGAAACCATCGAGTGTTTATTATTATTCTGAGGTGTTATCGAGAGATTTACTTAAGTGAAATTACATGTGGCTTTATGGGTATAGATGTAAGTAAAGATGAACAATGTTTGGTGATAGGTGAAGGTTCGGAATGAGTAAGCATTATGAATGATTGAATGGGTAACCATGAGCTTAAGTGTAAATCTCATTATAATACCCCTATGGTTGAGTGAAATAAATGAATGTCAATAGTTGCTTATTATTTGCATATGAACTTACTAAGCATTATTTCTTACTCCTCTTTCTTTCCTATCTCTTATAGGTTAACTTAACTAGCTCGGGTTGGAGACAGCCAGAGATGTTTTCACACTATCGAGCAGTCACTTGGGTATAAGGTTTCAAGTCTATTTGAGATATGGCATGTATAGGGATCTTTTTTTTTAATTAATTCATAGTTAAAGTAGCCAAATGTGTTGGCCTAAAATAGTTTATGGTTCGGTTGTGTATAGCCATGGATGATGGCTTATGTCGATTGTAATTGTGCTAGTAATAGTTCCCCCTCGTAGAGGGGAGGATAGTTTGGTTTTCATGGTTCAAATGTGAAAATTCAAGTGTTATAATTGATGATTTGAGGATGATATGTGATGATGTGTGAATGTGTGCAAGTGAGGGCAGCTAAATGGCTTGGAAAATAGCCTTGAATTGGTCCACACGGGTAGATACACGGGCGTGTGTCTAGGCTATGTGTGACACACGGTCAGTCCCATGGGTGTGTGACTGGGCCGTGTGTCCCCTGCATATTAGTGTTGCAAGTCAATGTCGACCACGGGCTAGACACACGGGCATGTGCCTAGGTCGTGTGCCCTTTATATGGTTGCTGATGTCATAAACAGAATACCCAAGTTTTCACACACGGCGAGGACACGGGCGTGTCTAGGCCATATGAAGGACACGGGCAAAGGGCATGGGCGTGTGTCCCGCAGTGTAAAAACTCCTGTAGGTTTGAAATGAAAATTAAATTCCACACGGGTTGGGGACATGGACGTGTGGCCTTGTTTAGGCAAAAATTTTCTAAGTATACAAAAGTTCCCGGTTTAATTTTGAGACCCTCCGTTTGCATGCTTAAGGCCTCGTAGGCCCATAATAAGGATGTTATGAATGTGAATGACAAGTTTTAAGTTGAAATGAAATTTGATAGCCCAAAGTTGTACGTTCAAGCAAGATAAGTTCGATAATGCCTCGTACCCGGTTCCGGCGTTGAATACGGATAAGGGGTGTTACAGTAGGCATCTGCCTACCATGTTTTATTGGCAGACTCTACGATGCAGGGTCATCGGGCACAATGAAAATCTTAAGTTGGAATGTCTATGGGCTCGGGAGCCTGTAGTCTATTCGTTGGCTTCAACATAAGCCGAGGAATATTAATCCTAGTTGGTGTTCTTTATAGAAACAAAGTTGAATGAGGAGAGAATAAAGGTGGTTCATAGGAAGGTAGGCTTTGTTCATGGTTTTGATGTGGTAGCTTAGGGTACAAGAGGTGGTTTATCTATTGTATGGAAAGATAGGTGCTCCATTAATATGAAAAGTTACTTGACAAATCATATTGTCATTGTTATTGAAGAGGATTTGGATGGGCATAGTGTAACACCCCACGCCCAACCCGTCCTCCGGATCCCGGTATGGTGTAACACCCCTCACCCGTATTCAACATCGAAATAGAGTTATTGAGCATTCCCGGACTTACAACACTTTTAAACATACATTTCATATACAATTTATCAAGTCAGATACAATTCAATCATAAATAATCATAGTGTCCCTTAAATGAGCCTACGATGCCTTAAACATGCATTGAGAGTGGTTCGGGACTAAACCGGATACTTGTAACACCCCTTACCTGTTTTCGACACCTGAACCAGGTACGAGGCACTACCGAACTTATCTTGTTTGAACGTACAACTTTGGGCTATCAAATTTCATTCCAACTTAAAACTTCTCATTTACAATCATGACATCCTTATTAAGGGCCTACGAGGCCTTAAACATACGAACGGAGGATCTCGAGATCAGACCGGGAGCTTTTGTATACTTAGAAAAGTTTTGCCTTAAGAGGGTCACACGCCCGTGTGAAATGGGACACGCCTGTGTGGGCAGGCCGCGTGGTCTCACATGTAACACCCCTAACCCGTAACCAACACCGATCTAGGGTTAAAGGCATTACCGGACTAATCAGAACTTTTACAAACATTTCACATTGTAACTAATCATTATGTAATCAAAGTGTCCCTTATTTAGGTCTACGAGACCTTAAACATGCTTTAGAAAGAGGCCGAGACTAAACCAAACACATACAAAATTTTCAAAAATTTAAACATTTTTCAAAGCTATAGAGGTCACACGCCCGTGTGGTCAGGCCGTGTGCCTCACACGGTCTCAGACATGCCCGTGTGTCTAAGCCGTGTCAAAATAGGGCATACATACTGACTTGTCCACATGGCCGTGGACATGCCCGTGGTCGCTACTGACTTGCATCACACGGCCAGTCACACACCCGTGTGTCTAGCCCGTGGTCGAGTCTGACTTGTTTTGAAACACAACCATGAAGGACACGGTCGAGGCATATGCCTGTGTGCTCAACCGTGTGGGCAATTATAGGCCATTTGCAAGGACAAAATGCCACCCACACTTTAGGTTAACCCTACAAGCACATACAAGCATCATTCTAAACACTTATGGCAACCCAAAACACACCAAATTGACCATCTTTTCTACCCATTCAAGAACATTTCAAACACAACATCTTATGTACCATTTAGCTCAATCTAATCACAAGTATTTCCAAGTATAATCCATCACAAACTTACCATTTCATTATTATAATCTATTATCAATAATAAACTAGCTTTGCATCATAAAACATATTATCAATTTGATCATCTCATTAGCCATCAAACCATTCCAAACTATGCATCATATAACATGACTACTCATTCACATCACATTCAATTATCTAGCCATATCACATGGCTATATACACTTCTCAAACATCAACCATTTTAACTAGACTATACATGCCATACTTAACTATGTACACATTCAAAAGGTACCAAAATAGAGTTTGATAGTGTGGTGATGATCCTCAATAATCCCCGAGCCTTTCGTAGCTTTGACGATCTATAAAACAAAGCAAACACATACAGAGTAAGCTTTCAAAAGCTTAGTAAGCCATATACAAATAAACTTAACAATAGTACACATAATCATATCAAATATAAGATCATTAATGTTACTCAATTGTAAATTCATAACTCTTCTTTGGCTCATTTATTCAACCATTGCTTACCCACAATTCATATATCAAAGTATCTCTTTTGCTCATAAGACAATCATACATATATCACATTTTGTCTCATTGAATATATGCACATATTTCTTTATTGCAAATTCACAAATACTTACCTTTTATGCTTAATCAAAGCATACTCATCAAACATACCTGAAACGGTTATACATTTCACCCATTCTTTCATTTCTCAGATTTGCCCGTTGAACCATTTGGAATCAAATAGGATAATCGGAATACTCGTACAATGCCAATGTCCCAGACGTGGTCTTACATGTAACCAAATATTGATGCCACTGTCCTAAACAACATCTTACACGAATCAAATATGATGCCAATGTCCCGGACATGGTCTTACACGTAAATCTCATGTCGATTCCAACGTCTCAGACTTGGTCTTACACGATATCACATATCGAAAACCTATGTCATGACATATAAAATCCTATCTATTCCTAGGTTCGTACGAGACTTTTCGAATTTTGACACATTGTCGACACTTTCTCGGACTTCATGTTTATATATTTTCCGTAGACAATCATCACAATTTAGTTTCATACAAACATAAGTAAATCAATTCAAATACATTTATTTGTATATAGACTTACCTCGTATTCGGACTAAACGAACAAATTCGGCTACTCAATCACTTTCGACTTCCCACGGTCTAAATCCGTTTTCTTCGGTTCTTGATCTATACATATTCAAATTTAACTCATTTATTCTCCAAGTCATTCAATTCAATCCAAGAACACACGTTTAGGGCAATTTACAAATTAGCCCTCACATTTTCACATTTTGACATTTAAGTCCTTATTTCACAAAATCACAAAATACACAAAATTTCATATTATCCATGCTTAGCCGAATTTTCAAAAGCTTCATACAAGTCCATATATTTCATTTATTTCACATTTTAGTCTCTCAAAATATTATTTTCTCAATTTAATCCAAATTACTCAAATTCACCAAAAATCCAAAGACAAAACATGTTAATCTAACATATATATTTCATATTTCATCTTCAACTATCACAAATCTTACAAAATCATCAATGGCATATCTCAAAATCTCCATCAATTTACAAAATTAAGGCATGAGTTTTGAAGTATTCGAAGCAACGACTACAAAAACATAGAAATTATCAAAAACCGAGTAAAAAACATACCTCAATCAAGATGAACAAGGGCCGAATATCACAAAGCTATAAACCTTTCTTTTCTTTTCTATATTTGGTGGTGGATGGATGAACAATCCGCTATCATATTTCATTTGTTTTATTTATCTTAACATATTTTACAATTTACAATTTTAACCTTTGATAATAATATAAAATAACACATAATGATTGGTCATAAATGTCCATTAACCATGCCAATGGCTTAATTACCTCATAAGGCCACCACTTTTAAAAGCCAACTCAATTAAGCACATTAACATATAGAATGTCACTTTTACCTTTTATGCAATTTAGTCCTTTCCTCTAATTAAGCACACAAACGGACAAATTAATTCACGAAACTTTCACACATGCTCAATCAAATATTGTAAGCACAGAAAATAATATTAAAATATTTTTCTAACTCGAATTTGTGGTCCCGAAACCACTATCTCTAGGGTTTAAACTGCACTGTTACATCACACGCCCATGTCCCCAGCCCGTGTGGGATTTATTTTTCATTTTGAACCTACAGGGGTTTTCACACGATCGGACACATGCCCGTGTCTTTAGCCCGTGTCCTTCATACGGCCTAGACATGCCCGTGTGTGAAAACCTGGGTATTCTATTTGTGACGTCAGCAACCTCATAAGGTGCACACGGCCTAGGCACATGCCCGTGTGTCTAGCTTGTGGTCGACACTGACTTGCAACATTAACGTACAGGGGACACACGGCCTGATCACATGTCCATGGGACAGACTGTGTGTCACACACGACTTAGACACATGCCCGTGTGCCTACCCGTGTGGACAAGAACAAGGCTATTAGCCAAGCTCTTTTTATCACCCTAACTCACACCACAAAAATCCCGTTCAACCATTTACCAAGCGATCCAATCATGCAACATACACTTTCATGAATAACCTCATCTTTTCATAAATTAGTAATAATGAGCCATCAACTATGGCTATATACAAAAGAGCTCTTCTTTAAAGGAGGCAACACACTTGGCCAAAACAACAAAACATTTCACTAAGTCTAGCCCCTATACATTCCATACTCAAAATGCTAAGTCTAAATATATCGAGATGAGCTGATAGTGTGAGTGATCTTTTGATTATCTTCATATCCCGAGCTAGCTCTTTGACATTATAAAACAAGGGAAAAGAAAGGGAGTAAGCTTTAAGCTTAGTAAGTTTACATGTAAACTATAAACATCTTAACGTATACAAATCAATCAACAACATCACATAATAAGCAATAACAAATCACATTCCCATAATAATGCTTACTCATATCAACTTTTACCACATTCCATCCATACCACAAATAAAATGCTCACATTTACTTGCACACATTTCCTGCACTCATCACTACAAACCACATGATATATTTACTTAGACAATTTCTCGATGAACCCCTCAATGATACTAAGTACCCGGTGGTTTCGCACACAGCCCACCAATTGTTAATAATAAGGTGGTATCGCACATAGCCCACCAAATAATAATATAAACAATGGTATTGTACACAACCCATCGTGAATAAATAGTAACGTGGTATCACACACAGCCCACCAAAAAGGATCTTTACGAATATTTTTCCGCACTTACATATTTATTCTTAGGTTCATACGAGAATTACTCACTATCTATTAATTCCATTCAATCATAATCATAATTGATCTTATTCAAAAAATGCACCAATAAATAACGACATATGTATTAAAGATACATCGTTTACATATAAACTTACCTCGGTGCAAAATGTACTAGTCGACGGTTTAGTCCGTAACCTTGCCTTTTCCTCGGTCAAGGTGGTTTCCACGCTCTTCTTGATCTATAATAATAAAATTCACTCATTCAATCACTTTATAATTCGTGATACATCAAAATTTCTACTTAGGCAAAAATGTCCATTTTGCCCTCATACTTTGGCAAAATTACCATTTTGCCCCGAGGCTCGTAAATCATTTTTCATCACATTTCCTCATTAATCAAGCCTAGCTGAACATTTATTTCTCTTACAACAACTAACAAAACCAATTATTTCATGCATTTATTACACAATCATAACCTTT